>OW052228.1:40870500-43329000 GCA_932527175.1 Operophtera brumata | reverse complement strand
TGAAATTTGGCACAAGCATTTATTAAGGGGTGTAGGCGCGCACTAAGAAACGATTTTTGAAAATTCGCACCCTAAGGGGTTGAAAAAGGGTCTTAAAGTTTGTATGAAAGTCTACGCGTCGACGAAGTCACGAGCGGGTCAGCTAGTTATTATATAATACTCATATAATAAGTTATTTAATAATAACTTATTTATTTATTAATTCTTGTCACAGTAAACAATAACATATTTTTCTAGGTTTCCTGCAGCAAACTTGTGACGTTTGTCACTTAATATTAATTTATAGGCTGAAAACATAGATCCTAGCGTAGCGAAAATTCTACGTCTATGGCTGAAAATGACCTTTCGACGTCAACTGACGTTACAGGACAGAACTTAAATTTTAGCGCCATTTATGCAGAAACCTCATCAGGCAGAGTTTGTCCGGTGCCGTTGATAAATGCGTTAATTTCTTTTATTCCTTCAAGACCGGGATTTTTATGCATAACTGCACTTAATTTGCCACGAACCTTTTGCGATAGTGAAATCGGATGGCCTTATTCGGTTCAATATTTTTTTCTATTATTTCGAAGGACTTGCACAGAGGCAAGTACTCGCATAACTACCGAAATAAGCACTATCAATGAAAAAGTACCAAAATATGCAATAACGCTATAAAAATAGCATTATATGCATTTGCATATGCAAACATGCAAATGCATATAATCCTATGTCTAATCATGACTTTCCAAAGGTTGTCTGGAAGACATCGTTTTTAGCGATAAGGCCGTCTATTGAACGTCACTGTTATTGTGTTTTGTTCTTTTGAAATGAAATGAAATGAAATAAATGAAATATTTATTGATTGTTGATTTTATCTTTTTACTTTTCTGGCTGGTGTACAATAAAGTGTTTATCTATCTATCTGTCTATTCATTATTATTATTTTTGGTATAGTTGCCTAACGATGTGTTTTATTTTAATTGTTGAATTTCTTTCATATATTTTCATCAGCCATTAAGTATTTTGATTTTCTCTTTTTTTTTTTTTTTTTTTCTGTTTTTGTATTCGTCTCAAATAAACTTTATTGGAATAGAATCTTTCCGCAATGAAAACATACACATATATTTTCTGTTTTCTTTCGTGAACGAGGCCGGAACTTCACCCCTTTCGGCCAGAAGTCAGGGCTCAAGTAGATCTTCAGATCCTCCGTAGGGACCCTCACCATTAATGAGCTAAAGCCCACATTATGACGAGAATCCAACAGCACGACCATCAATCCCACTCCCGACTTTCCTCTTGACGTACTCCACCACTTCTGCGGCCTTCACGACGAAGAAGACGCGGGACACGTAGATCTGCGTAGTGGGTACCTCCGTTCGGAAGTGCTGCTCATGTGTAGATGGTGAGTACCACCATGGTTCCGGCTAGAGGGCTTCCGTTTCTTCCTTATCACCTAGATAAAGCCCTCTGCATCACAGGGCTCCTTCCTTGGAGCCCTAGCGGTTGCAGCGCTGCGAACAGGTTCACAGCTCCGCTTCTTCCCCTTTTTCTGAGAGGCATCAGGGTTGCTAGCCGCTACAGAAGAGTAGTCACTTTGTCGGGGAGGAACCAGTGTGACCGGTGTCGGCTTCTCTGTGGTGCGAGATAAACAGGTGGCGGGCCGAGGGCACGCGTTCGGTGTGATTGCGGCGGCGAAATCAGCTGAGGTGACACATTCCGATTCGACACTCAACAACGACACAGTGCACTTTGCACCTTGCTGCACGTTGACCTCGTTAGAGTGTAGCGTTCGCCTTTGGGGCATGCTACGTTTTCAGCTAAATAATACTTACGAGTTAGGTAGGCTTGCTTTATTTATGTATTTGGACGTATTGTTTTGTTCCATTAGCGTCTATTTAGGCCTCTTCACGCCAAAGACCGTGTTTTTATATCCTTACGATGTAATTTCTCTTATTTAGGCTAAAACTAGACATTCATTTTATATTTTTCTGACGTTACCAGGATAAACAAACTGTCGTTCTGTCATAATATTTTCTTCTATATTCAAATTTTTGGCTTGAAAACCTTTTTGAACCTGTTCTTTGTTATAGGTTCTAATAGTTTTCGATTCAAACCTCGCATAATTTGACTGCCTGGTTTGAAATTTTGAATTTTAAAAATAAGTTACCTACTAGTTTCGAACTATTATTTTGTAATTAGAATGACAACTATAATTTTAGAATAAGAATGTCAAATTCTGTATAAAAGCCGGCTCCTGTTTCAAATAAAATCAGTCTACCTCAGAGTCTAGCTCAGAGTCTTAACTGGAGTCTAGTGGAGAAGCCTAGTCTGAGCCTGGACTTTACCTCTATCTTTCTGAAGTTTTATTTTACAACATAAGACCACAAGCACCGGCTTTGGGAAGTAGTACCACGGTGTACCTGCCATCTGCCGTGAAGATATCCTGGACACCAGGGCTGCGTGTCCCCAGTGACACGTCCGTGCCGGAGTTGTCTCATACCTCACGAGACACGACACGTCCACGTCAGGGTCTGTCTCCACCCTCGGCCGATGTAGTCTCTGTGAGCCAGAAGGGTTAAAAGCCATCGCTACTCGGTGGCCATCTGGGCCACCTGAGTTGCGGGGCCATCATCATCCTCGGGGCTGACTGAGCCGCCTGAACTTTGGGACATCGTCATCCTCGGTGACCGTCTGGGTCACCTTGAGCTGCGGGACTTCGCCATCTTCGGGGTCGTCTATGTCACCTGAGCTACGACTTCGAGTGGCCATCTACGTCGACAGGGCCGCCCACACCACCTGGCCTGGCTCTTCGGGTGTTCAACGGCTCCTGACCATTGCCACCTCTGGTCCGCCTTCATCACCGGAGCCCCCTTTCGCCCGGATGTCTCCGCCATAAGGTTGCCTCAAATCCATCACTCGTTAGAAGCAGTACCTGTAGTAGTCTAGTGGCTTGAAGATTTATTTATACTCCCTAGCTACTAAATTAGGTGGTACAACGTACCTAGGCAGATCGTAGCACGTCTACGTTGACTAAGGAGGTCTAGATACTTTTGTTTTCCTATTTTTACATGCAGCTTGCGGTTCGCCTTGGAATGACCTTCTAGACGAATCGTAACGTTACAAGAGGCGGACGACCTACTTACTAAATTAATGTCACGTAATGACACCAGCTCAGCACGCAAATCGGAGATAGCATCATCAGACGCCTCCATCTTAGCCTGCGCTGCAGCCAGGCTTGTCTTCTAGAACGTGATGTCCCTCAGCAGCCTGGTGACGTCGACGTGGTCGTATCCCACTGGTGGGAGCTTACACAGCTCCTTCGCAACGAAATCGGGCACGTCGTCAGGATCAGTCTCCTTGAGCAGCGTCACGATGTCCTGAAGACTCCTTTCACCTCCATCCCTCCGGCGGGACGGCATACTGGCTTCCTTGCCGAGCGTGCTGAAGAGTAGCAGCTTGCCACTACTCTCTGCTCTGATTCGCCACCCCATTCCTCCACCCATCACCTTTCATTCTCGACGACCTCTGTGGCGGGGCGGGCGAACATTTGCCTGCGACGACGGAGGTTGCGCGTTCGATTCCCGCCTCGGAACAAATATTTGTGCGATCTGCAGATATTTGTTCAGGGTGTTCTGGATATTTTCTGTGTATAATACATAATATCTATCTATGTCATATATTGTATTAAGTATATCAGTTATCTAGTACCCATAATACAAGCTCTGCTTAGCTTGGGGCTAGATAATGTTGTGTAAACTGTACAGCATTGTTTATTTATTTATTTTATTATTATTCTCACTCACACCTCATGGCTTCATGGCCCTTGTCCCCATGGCCCACATCCGCCGCCGTTCAGGAACACTTGTACGACGACGGATCCCTCGAATAGGGGAACTCTTCAAGACGTGAGGCCCACCCCTAGGGACCTCCGCTCGAAGATCACACACACCTTATGGCTTCATGGCCCACATTCATCGTCACGAGGGCGCGTAATCCGCGCACCTCATGCATCCATCCTCTTGCAATAAAATTCAAAAAGTATCCATAATAATCTTATACCTAACGTTATTTATTTTACAAAGATATAATACAAAGTTAAGTCTAATCGGTCGGGTGACCCTCGCCTACGGCTTCCACAGCTTGAGCAGGCCGTCCTCGCTGTAGGTGGCGAGCAGGTTCTGGTGCGGGTGATGCGCCATGCCGATGACCGCCTTGTCGTGCACCTGTAACGAGAGGGGGGGCTGTAGGGCGAGCGCGGGGGTGCGGCTGGGGCGGGGCGGGGCGGGGCGACACTCACGTTGATGGTGCGCTCCAGCTTGCCGGTCGCGGCGCAGAAGGCGTACAGCACGAGGTCCTCGCCGGCGCAGTAGACGAGCGAGCCGCGCGCGCTGAGTGCCGCACACACGAGCGCGCCGCCCGACTCCTCGCGCCGTCCGGAGGACAGCGAGCGCACGATCTGACCGGCCGTGTTCATGATCACGACGGTGTTGGTGCGGTTGCACACCACGAAGTGCTCCGGGTTCTTGGGCGTCAGCAGCAGCGAGTTGACGGGCGGGTCGCCGGCGACGCCGCCCGCCGCGCCTAGCGGCCGCAGCGTGGCCGAGCACTCACCGCTGCGCACCGACCACACCTGCAATTACCGAATTACTTGTCGTTTGTAGCGGCCGGCAACATCACAACTACCTTCCGCATACTATTCAGTTAAATCATCATCAAACAACCAGCACACAGATGAAGGTAGTTACCGAAGGTTGCTAAGTTAAATCATCTTCAAACAACCAGCACACAGATGAAGGTAGTTACCGAAGGTTGCTAAGTTAAATCATCTTCAAACAACCAGCACACAGATGAAGGTAGTTACCGAAGGTCGCTAAGTTAAATCATCTTCAAACAACCAGCACACAGATGAAGGTAGTTACCGAAGGTCGCTAAGTTAAATCATCTTCAAACAACCAGCACACAGATGAAGGTAGTTACCGAAGGTTGCTAAGTTAAATCATCTTCAAACAACCAGCACACAGATGAAGGTAGTTACCGAAGGTCGCTAAGTTAAATCATCTTCAAACAACCAGCACACAGATGAAAGTAGTTACCGAAGGTCGCTAAGTTAAATCATCTTCAAACAACCAGCACACAGATGAAGGTAGTTACCGAAGGTTGCTAAGTTAAATCATCTTCAAACAACCAGCACACAGATGAAGGTAGTTACCGAAGGTTGCTAAGTTAAATCATCTTCAAACAACCAGCACACAGATGAAGGTAGTTACCGAAGGTTGCTAAGTTAAATCATCTTCAAACAACCAGCACACAGATGAAGGTAGTTACCGAAGGTCGCTAAGTTAAATCATCTTCAAACAACTGTTAGCTTTATTTTGTTTATTGAGTTTGTATTTAATTTCACGCAAGTTTATTTGACGGAGTTTAGAAGACGGCCTCGTTCACGTAGTGTAGGTACGTGACACCCGGGCGCCAGGCGTCACGTAGTGTAGGTACGTGACACCCGGGCGCCAGGCGTCACGTAGTGTAGGTACGTGACACCCGGGCGCCGGGCGGAGAGACTCACCTTGACGGTGCCGTCCGAGGAGCCGCTCAGCACGCTGTGCCCGTCCGGCGTGAAGACGGCCTCGTTCACGAAGGAGGCGTGTCCGCGGAACTCCTTGAGGATCTTGCCCGACTTGAGGCCGTGGATGCGCACGGTGCGGTCGAACGAGGCGGACAGCAGCTGCGCGGCGTCGCGGCTGAACTGCAGGCACGTGACGCCCTTCGCGTGCGCGCGCTCCAGCCGGCGCAGCACGGCGCCCGACGAGACGCGCCACACCTTCACCTTGCCGTCGTTGGCGCCGGCCGCCAGCGTGTCGGAGTCGCGCGCGAACGCCAGGCTGAGCACGGCGGCCTCCATGCTCATGTACTCGTCGGCGGCCTGGTAGCGGAGGTCCTTGCGGATCTTGCCGGTGGTGAAGTTCCACACCTCGACGACGCCGTCCACGGCGCCCGTCACCAGGTACTGGCCGTCGGGCGAGAAGCGCGCGCACTCCACGTGCGACTTCTGACCGAACTTGATAGTCTTGGAGAGCCTCGCGGCGCACCGGTCGTCCTCCTCGTCGCGCATCGCCGCCTTGCCGCGGAACAGGTCGATGGTGGTGCCGGGCGGCAGCAGGCCCTGGTGCTGCTGCCACTTGAGCGCCTGGCCCAGCAGCGCGAGCAGGCGCGAGCTCGGCACCACCGACAGTTCGGTGGCGAGCGAGGCGGCGAGCGCGGCGCGCCGGCGCTCCTTGCCGCCGCCGGCGCCGTAGGCCTCGCGCGGGTCGAAGTACGAGCGCGCCAGCAGCGCCTCGAGCTGCATGTAGCGGTCCGTCTCGTGCGCCTTCATGGCCTGCCCGGCCGGCGTCTGGCGCAGCAGCGAGCGCGCCGCGCCCAGCTCACGCAGCTCGATCAGCTCCAGCACCACCTGCTCGTACAGCTCAGCCAGCTTCTTGTCGGGCAGCTTCAGCGAGGCAGTGGCCTTCAGCACCGTGTCCCAGTGCCCGTTGTTGATGTCGGCGCAGAACCCGTCCACGCTGTCCACAGTGTTGAGCGACACGCCCGTCTCCTCCTGCGGACGCGACCAGACTCAGTATACAACTACTATCATACTACGCCCAACCATTCAATTATCATATTCAATTAAATTTAAATTCATGAAGACAACATGGACATCGGGAATAAACCGAAATTATTTACATAATTATTATAAGAATTTTTGGATATTTTATTTTTATTTTATTTTATTTTATTATTAAAATTATAATTAAATATTTGCACGACCATCTAGTCGAGTACAGTGATACCAAAAATAGAGTATGAACCAAACTACCCGTAGGTATTCAAGCAAATAAATTTTCATTTAATTTAATGTAATTTCAAAATAATCTAGCAAGTATGTCATGATGGCAGTATTGCAAGAAAAGCATATTAGTGGTCGAGCTACGATAAAAAAAAACGGAAATCGATGTACAGGCACAGAATATATAATAGGTACAGGCTAGCGGTAGCTAGGTTTGAGCTAGCGGTAGCTAGGTTTGAGCTAGCGGTAGCTAGGTTTGAGCTAGCGGTAGCTAGGTTTGAGCTAGCGGTAGCTAGGTTTGAGCTAGCGGTAGCTAGGTTTGAGCGGTAGTTCTTAAAAATATTCAAATTCAAATTAGTACGGTAATGGCGTATGTTTTACAAAAATTTACTAAGCCGTCTGTTACCTGGAAGAGCCCAAGTTTGGTATATTTTGAAAATTTCTTGGATTTTTAGAAAACAGGTGGCCGAAAGGTAATGATGTAGTATATTTTTATAAAACAGGTGGCCGAAAGGTAATGATGTAGTATATTTTTATAAAACAGGTGGCCGAAAGGTAATGATGTAGTATATTTTTATAAAACAGGTGGCCGAAAGGTAATGATGTAGTATATTTTTATAAAACAGGTGGCCGAAAGGTAATGATGTAGTATATTTTTATAAAACAGGTGGCCGAAAGGTAATGATGTAGTATATTTTTATAAAACAGGTGGCCGAAAGGTAATGATGTAGTATATTTTTAGAACCGGCTCATGAAGTCCTTTCATTGGATACCACAAACGATAGATTTATGATAAAAATATATAACATTTCTCAATATTTTGTATATTGACGACGTCATTATTGCCCCAACAATGGGAATATTTTAAAGAACCAGTATTATTATTATTATTATTATTTAAAATTATAGACGAGCAGCCTTCGCTGATGTGCCTATTTCAGAGTGTTGAAATGTCTTAGTTTCACTTGCTGCACTGTTTTTTTTTTATACTACTGAATGACGGAACAAGCAGATAGCCCACCTGATGTTAAGCGGTAACCTCTGCCTATGAACAGTGCATTACCTCATAGGTAATGCACTGGGGAAGTACTACCATCATACCTATTTCTGCTGCAAAGCAGTAGTGCTCGCATTGCTGTATTCCGGTTTGAAGGGTATGGTTGCCGGTGAAATTGCAGGCACATGAGACTTTTCAACTTTGTCTCAGGGTGGCGGGTGCAGTGCAATGTCACATAGGGTGCGTCCTAGGTGGACGTGACCTACGTGATAATGCACTGTTCATAGGCAGAGGGTTCCGCTTAACATCAGGTGGGCCATCTGCTTGATCCGTCATTCCAAGTTTAATAAAAAAAAAGTCCCTCCTCTTTTAGAAACATAAGGTATTTTAAGATATTAGGTACCTGTAAGGTTTGCAAAGTTCTTGTGAGGTTGGACTCCTTTAGGTACTGCTGGATCAACCGGATCACACTGAAAAAAAAACACATTTACACCTAGGGTATCTCCCATTATTTATTCTGTGACCTAGGCGATAGATAAATAGTACCTAAGTACTGACACCTAGGTGATAGATAGGTAAGTCGTACCCATGGAGGTATAATAGTAATGGAGTGAGTGCTAAAAATAGCATAGAGTGTTCCTTCTTACTCCTATCCTAGAAGATAGCTTGCTATCCTATGTTAGAGAGAAACAAATATATTGTCACACGACAGTCGTCTTTCCGTTCCGTACCCTGGATATTGGCACCATGCATATACATCTTCCTAGATTGTTACCATGAATGTACTAGTAATTTGACATTTGGCCTGGTACGACTTACACAAATAAGAACAGATAGATTTATGCTTATCTCATTCCAACACATGAATACATTCATATAAAAGAATGAGATTGGTATAATCACTAACGTTTTGTTTTTAGCCTTAGTTCCATGCCTTTAGTCCATCTTCCTAGGTCGTACCAAAGTTCTTATATTTTTGCATAATTCCAGCTTAGTACAAGTACATAGTTGTATTGTTACGTCGACCGGTTCGCGTAAACTAATTTTAGAATCAGAATCAGAATAGTCTTTATTGTGAATTGTTTCAACATAAGATGATAGGTTTTTAGTATAGTACAAACAGTTTGCCCATTCCGGACATACAATATTGAATAAAGTAGATATAACTAAAATAATAAGAATACAAAAACAAGGGGTTGGGGTGTACATATAGGGGCACTGAGAAAAATACTTTTTTTTTTTTAGCCTATCGTGTAGCCTTTTTCTTAAGCATCAATTAATGTTAAATGCATTTTTTCCATACGACTTACCGTTTTTGAGATATTTTTTTTCCTTAACCTATTGTGTCCCACTGCTGGGAAAAGGTCTAAGTCTTTGAGATATTACGTCTTGAAAAATTATTTGTTGTTAGTATCATGTTGACAGTCCGACATGGATATAAAACACTAGAGAACAGTGATCACACGTGAGCTGCGAGCGAGCCGAAGCCAAGCGTGGCCCGGCAGGGCCCGCAGCGAACCAGAACCAACATATGCACGCCAATACCCAATAGCCTATCTATGTAATATCATAGGACTTTGACAAATGAACATTTTTCAGAGGTCTATCTCAGAAACGGTAAGTCGTATGGAAAAAATGCATTTAACATTAATTGATGGATATGAAAAAAGCTACACGATAGGATATTAAAAAAAAGTATTTTTTCCTCAGTGCCTCCTTAAGTACATACACTGATTGAATTGGAGACTACCTAAACCTATTACCACTGCCCTTTCCTCCAACAAGCAAAACATTACCTAGTCAACTGATGATTATTAGGTAGGTACTCACTCAGCGGATTCAATTTCAATTGACATTGTTTCACTGGATTTAATCAAATCAGTATTATAATAAGTACAAAAATTATCAATAGACCACTTTCGAAGTTTCGCTTTTACTAAATAGATAACAAAGTACTCTGTGCTAAATAGAAACCTTTCTGTCAGTGCTGCCAGATCATAAATGCGATTGAGCGCTAACATGATTACAAAAAGCGCTAGATAACTAGAAAATGGCACTTTAAAAAAGCGCTAGATTTCGCGGTAACTTATTTCTTGAATAATAACAATAGTAAATCTCCTTGGACATTGTTACACAGCAACATCTAGTCCCAAACTAAGCAAAGCTTGTATTATGGTAACCAGACAACGGATATAAACATACTTAAATACTTTTTATTTGTAAATTCTTACATATTGCTAATAGAAAACACCCAGACCAATACAAACAGATATGTTCATGCACACAAATGTTTGTATTGTGCGGGGATCGAACCCGCGACCTATGGCATGGTAGCCGAATTCTCAACCACTGCGCCAAATCGGTCGTCAATTGACATAAATGAGAAAATCGCCAGATTATCCGCTAGGCGCTAAAACTTTGAAATGCGCACCAAAAAAGCGCTAGATTTAGCGCTCAAAGCGCTAAAATGGCAGCGCTGCTTTCTGTATGTCCCGCTCGCGAGCGACTCTCTGATTGATACTCTATTAAAAATCCTCTTGATACTCTGTGATTGCGACCGGCGACCATGGACTTAGTATACAAACGTTAAGTCCATGCCGGCAACCATGAAGATACAGGTTTTTTTTTTTTTTTTTTTCTTTATAATTGGCGCCGCACGGCTTGTGCGTTTGCCATTTTCAAGTATCTGTATTTTGACTATATTGTATTTTCAGTATATTTTGCAACGTTACACTCCTTCCAAGTCGTCAAAGTCACAGTCAAGCCATGTTATAGTAAAACGATGGCCAATTTTACTAAAATTTTGGTAGACAATTTCCACCAAGTTCAAAAGTCACGCAATTCACTTCCATTTCATTTCACTACACTTGTGCTTATTAAACGAGCTACATTAGTTAAAATGCCACCAAAATAACACAAAATAACTCAAGAAAACACTAGGAAAAGAAATAAAATTAAAGTAGAACAACATCTCTTTTCTAAAATGGCGGGAAGAGTCTTATAGGACTTTAACTTCATGCCAGCAAACTTGATGCCGACAGCCGATAGCTGTTTTTTTTTTTGGCTTCGCATTCCTTGTGCCTTTGCCGTCGATAGCTGTTTGTCTGTGTGTGACTTCGTCGTTTTTTAGGGTTTCGTAACAAAATTACGGAACCCTTATGGAGTCGTAATGTATGTCTGCCTGTCTGTCTGTCCGTGTATGTCACAGCCACTTTTTTTCGAAACTATAAGAGTTATGCTGTTGAAACTTGGTTAGTAGAAGTATTCTGTGAACCGCATTAAAAAAAAAAAAAAAAAAAAAAAACACACATTTAAATTACACTGTTCCGTGTATTTTGTACCCCCTTATACACTTGTAGCCTCTGGACCAGATATAGGAAAACATCTGTGAGCGCTCTACGGGTTCAATTCAACAACGCGTTCAGGGCGCTGTTGTGGCTGCCGCGCTGGTGCAGTGCGTCGGGCATGTTCACTGACGCACACGTAGACAGCTTCCCGGCGATCCTGCGCAGAGTGCGCGTCAGCCACAACAGCCTCCTGGCTGTGGTAGCCGATAGGCCAGATTCCCACCTCACTCAGCACTGGACTAAGATGCATTCAGTTATGGCCAATTACACATATAACTGAGTGCATTTTTTCCCAGTTGTTAGAATAAATATATAACTGTGTTACTGTAGGAATTAATAATATTTTTTCATAAGTGCTGTATTTTTGTGTAGGTACTAACCAAATTATGAATCTGTGTGTCTGAAATAAAGTCTTTTTATTTTTATTTTTATTTGTTATTTATTAAGATTTTCATACAAAAATAGAAAAAAAAAAACTTTTGCGGTTCCCCTTACTTACAACTGAACTGAACTGAACTGAACTGAACTTTATTTATTTATTTTTTATCTTTGGATAGGTCTTCAAAAATTATATTGAGGTTTCTAATATAATATATTTTTTCTAAACTGAATAGTTTGCGAGAATGATAAAACTAAAAAATATATATATGATGTATACATTACCATGTAATCTTTCGATGAAAATTGGTTTGAACGAGATCTAGTAAGTAGTTTTTTAGGGTTCCGTAGTCAAAGACAAGGAACCCTTATGGATTCGTCATGTCTGTATGTCTGTCTGTCTGTTTGTCTGT
The DNA here is from genome assembly GCA_932527175.1 of Operophtera brumata. Classification (NCBI taxonomy): domain Eukaryota; kingdom Metazoa; phylum Arthropoda; class Insecta; order Lepidoptera; family Geometridae; genus Operophtera; species Operophtera brumata. The sequence goes on along the minus strand of OW052228.1, from coordinate 43,317,060 downwards.
CCGTGTATGTCACAGCCTTTTTTTTCCGAAACTATAAGAGCTATACTGTTGAAACTTGGTAAGTAGATGTATTCTGTAAACTGCATTAAGATTTTTACACAAAAATTTAAAAAAAACAATTAGTTTTGGGGTTCCCCATACTTAGAACTGAAACTCAACAAAAAAAAAAACATCATACCTATACGTGTGGGGTATCTATGGATAGGTCTTCAAAAATGATATTGAGGTTTCTAATATAATTTTTTTCTAAACTGAATATTTTGCGCGAGACACGCTTCCAAAGTGGTAAAAAGTGTGCCCCCCCCCCCCCCCATAACTTCTAAAATAAGAAAATAATAAAACTAAATAAAAATATGATGTACATTACCATATAAACTTTCATTCAAAATTGGTTAGAACGAGATCTAGGAAGTAGTTTTTTATTTTTGGGGTTCCCCATACTTTAAACTGAAACTCATATTATTATTTTTTCATCATACCTATACGTGTGGGGTATCTATGGATAGGTCTTTAAAAATGATATTGAGGTTTCAAATATAATTTTTTTCTGAACTGAATAGTTTGCGCGAGAGACACTTCCAAAGTAGTAAAAAGTGTGTCGTCGTCCCCCCCCCCCCTCCATAACTTCTAAAATAAGAGAATGATAAAACTAAAAAAATATATAATGTACATTACCATGTAAACTTTCACTCAAAATTGGTTTGAACGAGATCTAGTAAGTAGGTTTTTTTTAATACGTCATTAATCGTAATCCATCCAAGAACTTTTATATTATGTTACTTGCTGCTACGGAACCCTTCATGGGCGAGTCCGACACGCACTTGGCCGTTCTTTTTTTTTTCATCTATTTCGGGCTGGCTATATTCAAAGACCATACCGAATCTATGGTAATCTGTGACCATACTGCCTAGTCAAGTCCATGGCAAGTAACTATTAAGTAATCTGTGCCATGGCCTAGTTAGGCTGCGTTTACATTGACGCGGAGCTGTGCGGAGATGAGCGGAGAATAGCGGTGAAAAGTGGTAAGTGTTTCCACTGAAGCAGAGAGGAGAGGAGCGGAGCGGAGCGGAGAGGAGAGGAGCGGAGCGGAGTGGAGCTAACTTTGGAATTGCGCAATTTTGAGCTCAGTTTGTCTCCATCTTTCAGAAAGAGCATATGTCATGTTGTCGCTTAAAAAGAAAAAAGCAATCCTTTTATATCTTTCCTTACTTGACGACGAAGATAACGAATCACGCACCGCCCCGCTGTCCTCCGCTCCGCATCACCTCGCTACGCATCGCTCCGCTGTCCTCCGCTCCGCATCACCTCGCTACGCACCGCTCCGCTGTCCTCCGCTCCGCATCACCTCGCTTATTTTATATGAATATCCGTTCAGCTCTGCCCCGCTCCGCTCGTGCTGTTTCCATTGAAGCGGAGCAGAGATTTCGAGCATAGTGATTGGTCAATTCATGCACCGCTAAGCTCCGCTCCGCCCAGCTCCGCGTCAATGGAAACGCAGCCTTAAACGTATGATTTTTTCTTCCGTAATATGTTAAAGTTTGGCTTTCGTGTAATTTCTGTGACGCGGCGGGCGAACATTCGCCTGCGACGCAGGAGGTTGCGGGTTCGATTCCCGCCTCGGATCAAATATTTGTGTAATCTGCAGATATTTGTTCAGGGTGTTCTGGGTATTTTCTAATATAATAAAAAAAAAACTATCTTTGTAATATATTGTACTAAGTAAATCAGTTGTCTAGACCCATAACACAAGCTCTGCTTAGCTTGGGGCTAGAAAATGTTGTGTGAACTGTCCAGCATTATAAAAAAAAATGGTATAATTATGTCATTGTCATTCATCCAAAGAAAGAAGAGGAATTTGTATTACTAATCACGTACGATTCTCCCTCTAGACTGTACCTTCTTCTTAGCTTAGGTAATGGCTTCTGTGCATTATTTGCAATAATTAAGCCAATGTCAAGTGATATAAATGTTATAGTTTTATAGTCAAGTCATCAAAAGTCTCCGTCAAGTCCTAACCCAGTTTAAATGGTGGCCGAAAAACTGAGTTTTTACAGGAAAAAATCCACCATTTCGAAAAGACTCGCAATACACTTAAACACTACATCACACATGTGCCATTTATCCAAGTTACACCGGTTAAAATGCCACTAAAATTACACGAAATAACGTGAAAAAACACAATAAAATGTAATAAAATAAAAATGACGACGTTTCTTTCAAAAATGGCAGCTTTCAACCCCTAGACTGTACCTATTATTCCTCAAACTCCCAGCACTTTTTTGGTTTTATGTCAAGTTAATCACCTGTCATTGGCAAACTCTTGTGGCGCCACTACGGTCCGCTGAACACGCCAAAAAAAGAAGAAGAAGAAGAGGACGATTCAGGCGTGGCCAGCGTTGCCAGATACACCGCTTTTCCGCGTTTTACACCGCCTTTTTGCCAATGGATCCGCGTTCCGCATATTTATTATTATTTATTTATTTATTAAGAAACAAGTACAACACCATAACAGAAATCCAAAGCGATGTTGCATGCATACAATTATATTACAATAAAAAATAAAAACAACCAAGCTTAGAATAAGTAGGTAACGCCCACCGAGGATAGACATACAATAATAACTAACACTAACTACTTGCATTAAATATTCTCTAAAACAAGGTGCGCCATTTCCATGAGCTTCGGCAAGCTATGACAAAAAATGTCAACATTGTTCTCTGAGAGAATATTAACTAAACGGATGGCGTGTGCCATTGGGGCAAATTTGAGCAAGTTAGTTCTAGATGTTGGCTGACTGAGCATAGCGGGGCGGCGGCGCGCGCCCACGTACTCGTCGGGCGCGCGCAGCCACAGCGCCGCGAGCACCTCCTCGTGATGCACGAGCCCGCGCAACACTCGCACCACGTACTTGACCAGCGCCACATCCCTCCTCACTGACAGTCGACAGTACCTGACCATACCCAATACAAACAAACTCGGGTACATCAGAGGGTAGTAAGGGTATACCCCGTACTCCTTCAGGTACAAAAAGCGTGCAAACTTATTTTGTATTTTCTCAATCATTAGCCTGTACTTGGCTTCGTGGGGATTCCATATTAAGGCATTCGTTTCTAAATGGCTCCGCACCAATGCATTGTACAGAGTCTTTACAATAAAAGTATTCCTGAAGTTCGTACTTAAATAACCTACGCGGATCCGCTTTTTTGAATTCTGCTATAACCATAGACTGACATAGAATTTAGATCTATGGCTAAAACACCCCGTTACATTAGTAACACGTCGCGTCGAGAATACCACCGGATTCCGGACTTACTTATAAGCATAGACACCCAAACCATGTCAACCCAGAAAACATATATTATGGCTAAACAGCCGATTGCAGATGTAAAGTAACATATTTTTTTTTTTATTATTATTTTATACATATTCAGCATGTTATTTGGATAAGGTGCCCGCTGGTACTTTATTGTAAATAAAGCCTGCTAAGATTTCCTGACATGCGTGTTTTTATATTATATAATTTGTAAATTCCCTTGACCTTGTGTGAATAAGCAATTAAAAATATAAAACAAAGCGTATGAATTGAGAGATTATCGATGTAAAAGTTAAAACAACATGCTCCGCTTTTTTTATTGAAAATCCGCGTTTTGGAAGCACCGTCCCCGCCTTTTAAACATTCTCATCTGGCAACACTGGGCGAGGCAGCCATAGAGAAATTTGTTATGAGGCAGCACTGCTACGACTACGAATATTCTTAAAAGTTTGATTTTTGTTTTGTTGTGAGTTATTTTATAATACCAGGGGTCGGCGGGGGTGCTTAACTGTTTTCATAGAGATGCTTGTTTCAGTAGAAATCAAAAATATTGTATAGTATCTACCTGACAAGTAATCTAAAAACAAATAATGTAGGTAACGAACGTCGTGTGTGCGTGTGGTGTGCTCTCTCAAAAACTACAGTATATCTCTCTGTGCAAGGAATATAGTATAGTACCTGTTGCCTCTGTGAAGTGTGATAATACAATGGAGAATTATTCAAGAGTTGAAAAAATCGGTGAAGGGACTTATGGGGTCGTATACAAAGCTAAAGATAGTATAACTGGACAAGAAATAGCTTTAAAAAAAATCAAACTTGAAAAGTAAGTACCTTTTGTTCCTACCTACACTATACCGGTTGGGGTGTACATAAGGGGGTTGGGGTGTACATAAGGGGGTTGGGGTGTACATAAGGGGGCACTGAGGAAAAAGACTGGTTTTGTTTATTTAAGCCTATCTTGTAGCGTTTTTCTCAGGCATCAATTAAAGTTAAATGCATTTTTTTCATACGTCTGAATAAATTATCTGTTGTTAGTACCATGTTGACAGTCCGACATGGATTCAAAACACTAGAGAATAGTGATCACACGTGATCTGCGAGTGAGCCGAAGGCGAGCGTGGCCCGGCAGGGCCCGCAGCGAACCAGAACCGACATATGCTACAAGATAGGCTAAAAAAATAAAAATATAATACATAGGTAGTGTGTATTATGTTTCAATAAACACATTTATGAAAGTTTAAGAAATATGATTTTATAAATTATTGTAGTGCCCTTGCAGGGTTCATGTTGAGAACTGAATAGTACCTAGTCCATCTTGTACACCACATGAAGCAATAACATTTTATGACTATTACTATGATGCCTACAGCAACCTTTTTTCACCACACCGCTCGCCATCGGCGGAGGATTCATCCGCACACCTTAGAGCCAGGGTGGTCCCGGACTGTGCGGTTTCAGAGGAACTTCCTCCCGTGAACGCTCAGGTTGTGGAATGATCTTGAGGTTTTCCCAAGTGACTACAGTATGGGGTTCTTCAAAAGTGGTGTTTGGAAGTTTTTAAAGGGTCAGCAACGCGCGTGTGGTGCCTCTCAAAGTCAAAGTCAAAAAGTATTTTATTCATTGAAATGAAAAGGATCATTTTGAATAGTCTTAAAAAAAAAAATACATTTACTCCTCTGGTATTGCAGGCATCCATAGGCTATGGTAACCGCTTACCAACAGGTGGGTTGTAACATAATGTAAGCCTGACTGCTAACTAGGTAGTATTAAAAAAAAACTTCCTTTATGAGTTTCGCTCGATTAAAATTTGATTGATTGATTGATTGCAGTGAGCCGGAGGGCGTGCCTTCGACGGCACTGCGCGAGATCTCGGTGCTGCGCGAGCTGCGCCACCCGGGCGTGGTGCGGCTGTTGGACGTGCTGCTGACGGACAACAAGCTGTTCCTCGTGTTCGAGTACCTGCACATGGACCTGAAGCGTCTCATGGACCTCGCCAAGGGCCCGCTGCCGCTCGACCTCGTCAAGGTGAGGCATGTGCGCTGAGAGACAGAGAGTGAGACTGCAAGGTGAGGCATGTGCGCTGAGAGACAGAGAGTGAGAGTGAGACTGCAAGGTGAGGCATGTGCGCTGAGAGACAGAGAGTGAGAGTGAGACTGCAAGGTGAGGCATGTGCGCTGAGAGACAGAGAGTGAGAGTGTGACTGCAAGGTGAGGCATGTGCGCTGAGAGACAGAGAGTGAGAGTGAGACTGCAAGGTGAGGCATGTGCGCTGAGAGACAGAGAGTGAGAGTGAGACTGCAAGGTGAGGCATGTGCGCTGAGAGACAGAGAGTGAGAGTGAGACTGCAAAGTGAGGCATGTGTGCTGAGAGACAGAGAGTGAGTGAGACTGCAAGGTGAGGCATGTGTGCTGAGAGACAGAGAGTGAGAGTGAGACTGCAAGGTGAGGCATGTGCGCTGAGAGACAGAGAGTGAGAGTGAGACTGCAAGGTGAGGCATGTGCGCTGAGAGACAGAGAGTGAGAGTGAGACTGCAAGGTGGGGCATGTGTGCTGAGAGACAGAGAGTGAGTGAGACTGCAAGGTGAGTCATGTGTGCTGAGAGACAGAGAGTGAGAGTGAGACTGCAAGGTGAGGCATGTGCGCTGAGAGACAGAGAGTGAGAGTGAGACTGCAAGGTGAGGCATGTGCGCTGAGAGACAGAGTGAGAGTGAGACTGCAAGGTGAAACATGTGCGCTGTGAGACAGAGAGTGAGAGTGAGACTGCAAGGTGCTGGTATGGTTACAGAGCTACCTGCGCCAGCTCACAGAGGGCGTGGCGTACTGCCACGCGGCGCGCGTGCTGCACCGCGACCTCAAGCCGCAGAACCTGCTGGTGGACGCGGCCGGGCGCATCAAGCTGGCTGACTTCGGGCTGGCGCGAGCGTTCGGCATCCCCGTGCGCGCGTACACGCACGAGGTGGTCACCCTGTGGTACCGCGCGCCCGAGATCCTGCTCGGCGCCAAGTTCTACTCCACCGCCGTGGACGTGTGGAGCCTCGCCTGCATCTACGCCGAGATGGCGAGCGGGCGCACGCTGTTCCCGGGCGACAGCGAGATTGACCAGCTGTTCCGCGTGTTCCGCGCGCTCGGCACGCCAGGCGGCCAGGGCGCCGACGCCGTTTGGGAGGGCGCGCGCCGCCTGCCCGACTACCGCGCCGCGTTCCCGCGCTGGCCGCCGCGAGCGGCGCGCACGCTGCTGCCGGCGGCGGCGCGCGCCGACCCGCTCGCCTGCGCACTCTTCGAGGCCATGCTGCGCTACGAGCCGAGCGAGCGCGTGCCGGCGCGCGCGGCGGCGCGCCACGCCTACCTGGCGGGCGCGCGCCGCGTGCCGCCGCCGCTGCCCTGAAGACACACTGTCCACTACTCTACTTCTTTTAAAAACAAATGAAACGACATTTTAATAAACGTATTGCATCAATAGTAAATAAATTATTTATTTATTTATTTATTTAGTAGGAAAACCAACAGCTATATATAAATACATAAAAAACAGAGTTAAAAAACAAAAAGCCAATTACAGGTTTTCACGTGTAGATAGCATAATAGAAACTAGTCAACAGTAACGAAGATACATAAATACATAATTAACTAAGGTACGGTTACAAAATAAACTAAACTACGAAAAAGACTCTGCTGAGCCGCTGACGGGCTGAGCTTACACTCGTGGAGCATAGATCCAAGTCCATCGGCTTATACAGCTTGTTGAATTTGATGCTTGCACGTTGTAGAAATGCATTTTGCCTATAGTTTGTATTAACAATAGGAGTATATAACGGATAATAAGATCTTGTACATATCGTTGGAACGTTGATAATGATTTTACTCAATAGCTCGGGACTGTTTATAGTGTTTGAGGTTATTTTCAGTAAAAATAATAGATCAGCGACTTCACGCCGCTTAGCTAGGGGAAGAATATGGAATTTCCTACAAAGATTAATATATTCGGAAGAACTATTAGGAACTCTAAGGCGGAAACAAAGATATTTAATGAATTTCATTTATATGCGTTCAATTCTATTGATATATTTATCATAACAAGGGTTCCAAATTTGAGACGCATATTCGAGGATGCTTCTGACGAATGTACAGTAAAGGATCTTGAATGTCTTAGCTCGATGAAAGTCAGTTGAGCTTCTCATAACAAAACCCAAAGCTTTGGAGGCTTTAGAAACTATCGCTTCCACATGCTCATCAAATAGAAGTTTAGAGTCATGCAATACACCGAGGTCCCTAACCACGTTAAGTTTCTGTAACATTACATTTTTTAGTACATAGGAAGATGGTATTAAACGTGTTTTGCGAGTAAAGGTGACAACGGAGCATTTAGATGGATCAAGATCGAGTTTATTAAGAGAACAGTAGGTGTCCAGCCTGGAAAGGTCTGCTTGCAGGTCAAAAACGTCATCTAATGTTTTAACAATTTTGAAAATTTTCATGTCATCAGCAAAACATAACAGGTTACTAGTAAGGAAACAACTAGATATGTCGTTGACAAATATTAAGAAAAGTAGGGGACCAAGCAAGGATCCCTGCGGTACACCGCTGGGGATGGAAACCCAGCTACTAATGTAATTATTGATGACAATAGCCTGAGATCTATTGTCAATATAGGAGGAGAACCACCTAAGCAAATCTCCTCGTATTCCAATGAGATAGAGTTTGGACAAAAGCAGCTTGTGATCAATTCTATCGAAGGCTTTACTATAATCGGTATAGACTACGTCGACTTGATGACCGTGATCCATGGCATCAGTTAAAAAGTCGTTAAAAATTATAAGATTTGATACCGTGGAGCGGCCCTTCAAGAAACTATGTTGAGATGGATTGAATGAGTTCTGTAAAGCGCCGTAGACTTGGTTATAGACCACGCGTTCAAATATTTTAGCAATAATACATAGCTTGGAAATGGGCCTATAATTGACAACATCATTTTTGGAACCTCTTTTATGTACAGGCGAGACAAATGCAGATTTCCAGGCACTAGGGAATGTACAACCAGCGATTGATTTACGAAATAATAATGCTATTGGTTCACAAATAGTTTTAGCACACCCAATTAAAAATACCGGACTAATACCATCAGGACCAGCCGATTTAGACGTATCCAAATGTGTTATAAGTTTCTCAATAGCGCCAACGGCAATTTCAATACTAGATATATCATGAGTTAGATTTAGATTTACGTCACTTAAATTGGGTAGGTCAGCAACAATGGACTGAGTGTCAGGTTATAAAATTCGTCTCTGGTTTTATTTGTTACCAGCTACCTTGGTTCAGGCGACGCGCACCAGAGCGCGCCGCTATCATCATTTGTTACCAACTACCTTGGTTCAGGCGACGCGCACCAGAGCGCGCCGCTATCATCATTTGTTACCAGCTACCTTGGTTCAGGCGACGCGCACCAGAGCGCGCCGCTATCATCATTTGTTACCAGCTACCTTGGTTCAGGCGACGCGCACCAGAGCGCGCCGCTATCATCATTTGTTACCAGCTACCTTGGTTCAGGCGACGCACGCCGCTATCATCATTTGTTACCAGCTACCTTGGTTCAGGCGACGCGCACCAGAGCGCGCCGCTATCATCATTTGTTACCAGCTACCTTGGTTCAGGCGACGCGCACCAGAGCGCGCCGCTATCATCATTTGTTACCAGCTACCTTGGTTCAGGCGACGCACGCCGCTATCATCATTTGTTACCAGCTACCTTGGTTCAGGCGACGCGCACCAGAGCGCGCCGCTATCATCATTTGTTACCAGCTACCTTGGTTCAGGCGACGCGCACCAGAGCGCGCCGCTATCATCATTTGTTACCAGCTACCTTGGTTCAGGCGACGCGCACCAGAGCGCGCCGCTATCATCATTTGTTACCAGCTACCTTGGTTCAGGCGACGCGCACCAGAGCGCGCCGCTATCATCATTTGTTACCAGCTACCTTGGTTCAGGCGACGCGCACCAGAGCGCGCCGCTATCATCATTTGTTACCAGCTACCTTGGTTCAGGCGACGCGCACCAGAGCGCGCCGCTATCATCATTTGTTACCAGCTACCTTGGTTCAGGCGACGTGCACCAGAGCTCGCCGCTATCATCATTTGTTACCAGCTACCTTCGTTCAGGCGACGCACACCAGAGCGCGCCGCTATCATCATTTGTTACCAGCTATCTTGGTTCAGGTGACGCGCACCAGAGCGCGCCGCTATCATCATTTGTTACCAGCTACCTTGGTTCAGGCGACGCACGCCGCTATCATCATTTGTTACCAACTACCTCGGTTCAGGTAGTTGTATTACTCAACGGCAATTTCATCTTTTAACTCCTTCATTATCCAATTTGCAGAGCGCTAGATGAGCTAGCGTGCGAAATTTGTATTGTGTAAAGGCACAGAATATATAATATGTTAAAGGGTAGTGATCCAATCTAGTGCGATCGCACGGACTCTACCGCACTAGCGCATCTCGTACACTAGCTAGCGCGCACTAACTTGCATGGTGTAAACCGGACTAGCGTGCTAAACACTAGCTATGCGTGAGCTCGAACAGGATGACGTAGTTTGCATGGTGTAAACCGGACTAGCGTGCTAAACACTAGCTATGCGTGAGCTCGAACAGGAGGACGTAGTTTGCATGGTGTAAACCGGCCTAGCGTGCTAAACACTAGCTATGCGTGAGCTCGAACAGGAGGACGTAGTTTGCATGGTGTAAACCGGACTAGCGTGCTAAACACTAGCTATGCGTGAGCTCGAACAGGAGGACGTAGTTTGCATGGTGTAAACCGGACTAGCGTGCTAAACACTAGCTATGCGTGAGCTCGAACAGGAGGACGTAGTTTGCATGGTGTAAACCGGACTAGCGTGCTAAACACTAGCTATGCGTGAGCTCGAACAGGAGGACGTAGTTTGCATGGTGTAAACCGGACTAGCGTGCTAAACACTAGCTATGCGTGAGCTCGAACAGGAGGACGTAGTTTGCATGGTGTAAACCGGACTAGCGTGCTAAACACTAGCTATGCGTGAGCTCGAACAGGAGGACGTAGTTTGCATGGTGTAAACCGGACTAGCGTGCTAAACACTAGCTATGCGTGAGCTCGAACAGGGGGACGTAGTTTGCATGGTGTAAACCGGACTAGCGTGCTAAACACTAGCTATGCGTGAGCTCGAACAGGAGGACGTAGTTTGCATGGTGTAAACCGGACTAGCGTGCTAAACACTAGCTATGCGTGAGCTCGAACAGGAGGACGTAGTTTGCATGGTGTAAACCGGCCTAGCGTGCTAAACACTAGCTATGCGTGAGCTCGAACAGGAGGACGTAGTTTGCATGGTGTAAACCGGACTAGCGTGCTAAACACTAGCTATGCGTGAGCTCGAACAGGAGGACGTAGTTTGCATGGTGTAAACCGGACTAGCGTGCTCAACACAAGCTATGCGTGAGCTCGAACAGGAGGACGTAGTTTGCATGGTGTAAACCGGACTAGCGTGCTAAACACTAGCTATGCGTAGCTCGAACAGGAGGACGTAGTTTGCATGGTGTAAACCGGACTAGCGTGCTAAACACTAGCTATGCGTGAGCTCGAACAGGAGGACGTAGTTTGCATGGTGTAAACCGGACTAGCGTGCTAAACACTAGCTATGCGTGAGCTCGAACAGGAGGACGTAGTTTGCATGGTGTAAACCGGACTAGCGTGCTAAACACTAGCTATGCGTGAGCTCGAACAGGAAGACGTAGTTTGCATGGTGTAAACCGGACTAGCGTGCTAAACACTAGCTATGCGTGAGCTCGAACAGGAGGACGTAGTTTGCATGGTGTAAACCGGACTAGCTTGCTAAACACTAGCTATACGTGAGCTCGAACAGGAGGACGTAGTTTGCATGGTGTAAACCGGACTAGCGTGCTAAACACTAGCTATGCGTGAGCTCGAACAGGGGGACGTAGTTTGCATGGTGTAAACCGGACTAGCGTGCTAAACACTAGCTATGCGTGAGCTCGAACAGGAGGACGTAGTTTGCATGGTGTAAACCGGACTAGCGTGCTAAACACTAGCTATGCGTGAGCTCGAACAGGAGGACGTAGTTTGCATGGTGTAAACCGGACTAGCGTGCTAAACACTAGCTATGCGTGAGCTCGAACAGGGGGACGTAGTTTGCATGGTGTAAACCGGACTAGCGTGCTAAACACTAGCTATGCGTGAGCTCGAACAGGAGGACGTAGTTTGCATGGTGTAAACCGGACTAGCGTGCTAAACACTAGCTATGCGTGAGCTCGAACAGGAGGACGTAGTTTGCATGGTGTAAACCGGACTAGCGTGCTAAACACTAGCTATGCGTGAGCTCGAACAGGAGGACGTAGTTTGCATGGTGTAAACCGGACTAGCGTGCTAAACACTAGCTATGCGTGAGCTCGAACAGGAGGACGTAGTTTTCATGGTGTAAACCGGACTAGCGTGCTAAACACTAGCTATGCGTGAGCTCGAACAGGAGAACGTAGTTTTGGTTTATAGTGCCACCAACTTGTCTGTAAAACGTCCAAAATGGAAACTATTGAAAACGAGCAGTTTTGTTAGTAGTAGAGCTTTTTTGTGAAAGAGTGTCCGGGGAACTGCTACCACCATACATATTTCTGCTGCAAAGCAGTAGTGCTCGCATTGCTGTGTTCTGGTTTGAAGGGTATGGGTGCCGGTGAAATTACAGGCACATGAGACTTTCCATCGTTATGTCTCAGGGTGGCGGGCGCAGGGCAATGCAACATAGGGTGCGTCCTAGTTAGACGTGACCTATGAGGCATTGCACTGTTCATAGAGAGAGGTTACCGCTTAACACCAGAGGAGCGAGTCCGAGTTTACACACACCATCGTAACGATGATCGTAACGACGAGTGTACGTGTATTGCGTAGTAACTAGCCATTAATCTGTGACGTTTTTGGCACAGATTAATAGAAAGAAAGAAAGAAAGATTTATTTGTAGCACACACACTTAAGAGAAATAACAAATAATAATAGCATGTAAACAAAAAAACAAAGAAATATTACATAGAAAAAAGAATAAAACACCCATAGGGTTTTAAACATAGGTAAACATAAAACTAGACCCATCGTAATGGAATGGGTAAAATTGGTATTTCCCTACGTGTGCGGCTAAACAGGTCCAGCCTCAGCTAAATGACGATACCGACCGAGGACGATATCGCCGCTGGTTTTCAGCCTGAACCTAGACTGAATAGCTAGTTATTATGTCATACACGTGCGATCGTCGTTACGTTCATCGTTACGATGGTGTGTGTAAACTCGGACTCGCCCCTCAGGTGGGCGTCTGTGAGGTGGGCCATCTGCTAGTTCAGTCATTCAGTAGTATAAAAAATAAAAAAAAACGTCACTTCGCTGTCAGTGGTTATGGTGTGTTGCCGCCATGGACTTTTGCTAAGTCCATTTAGTCCATGGTTGCCGATACAGATCAGTGCTACTACATTATTATTAAATAAATTCCCGAAATCGTTGGATATTATATATATATATATTCTGATCCTGTGTATGAAGTTGATACTTTAAATGCACAACATGGTCACAAATACTTACGACTGCCACCGTGTCACTGACCTAAATCCCATAGAGATGGTATGGAGTTCCATGGAAAGGAAAGTAGCGGACGTAAACATAGAGCACAAAAATGAAAATATGCCGCAGTACTATTGATGCCTCCGAATGACAGAAATATTGTACACACGTGCACAAAATTGAAGAGGAATATCGATAAAAAGGTAGATATTTAGATCAGCCTTTTATTGACAATTTAGACAGTCGCTCTGACACCGATAGTGACGTGACAGTGACTCAGATTTCGAGGAAATAAGTGGAATTTATCCACTCGATCATACATGTATTAATTCACATACTTCGGTTTCCTTTGATCATAATTACTACTTTGTGATAAAAAACAATAAACGAAAAATAATGTTTAAGTGTTTTTTGATATGTTTGTTGTTAGTTTTAGGGTATTCATGTTGATATGGGCTTATTGTTAAGGTGTTGTAAAGTTCCCAATACGCCTGAAATAAATACATTGATTGGTTGATTGAAAAGGTATATCATGAATGTATTTTTAAATATTTTTATTTGACAAAAAATGGCTCAGATAACAGATTATTACATCAATGTTATGTTTCTAGACTGTAGTTCGAAGCATAAAAGCACTTTGAAGTTAATATTATATATGTACCTAACCCTGAAATAATTTGATTTAAAATACATTTATATCGACCTCTGTGGCGGGGCGGGATAACGTTCGCCTGCGACGCCGGAGGTTGCGGGTTCGATTCCCGCCTCGGAACAAATATTTGTGCGATATGCAGATATTTGTTCAGGGTGTTCTGGGTATTTTCTATGCATAATAAAAAATATCTATCTATGTTATATATCGTATTATGTATATCAGTTATCTAGTACCCATAACACAAGCTCTGCTTAGCTTGGGGCTAGATAATGTTGTGTAAACTGTCCAACATTATTTATTTATTTATTTTATATATATATAACCTATGTATCAGATTACCTATTATTGAAACATTTATCTATGTATCAATTTTATAGAAATTAATAACTAAAAAAATAATTATGCTACAATTTCGTCAGGTCCGTGTACAACCATGTTTATACCGATTGCAGCAAAATATTTAATAGGTGGCCACCCTTTTCGATGGTGGCGCCCTCGAATCATTCTACAGATAAGTTGGTGGCACTCTCAGAAAAAGAATACATCCATGGTGGCACTGTAAAATCAAAATACCGCAACCATCGACTAAGGAAAGGGAAGTTCTCTAAGGTGGATGATCACGCTTGTGGCGCGAAATATTTTGGTTCTTTTGCTCATGACAGCTCATGAACGATCCCCTTATACACATTTTTACAGTGTTTTTTATTTGTTTAGGGGTATCGTAGCTAAACTGATAGTATTTATGAGATACTACTAATTAAGCCTTAAAGTTTGTGTACATTTTGCGAAGTGGACGTTTTGCGAAGTGGTCTTATTGAGAAAAAGGGCGGTGTACATTATGAGAAGTGGACGTTTTGCGACTGAGCCATTACAACATGTGTGAGTTCTCGCGAAATCAACTTTCGCTATCTGAGGGCCTACCACAGGTTCGTAATTTGTTACAACTCGGAATAACGAAAACCGAATTCCGAGTCGAAATGTCGTTTTTGTATGGAGAAAATGATGAGTGCCCCTAGCGGAATTGTTGAGAAACTCATTAAAACCATACATAAAAACAAATATCGACTCGGAATTCGATAGTCGGGATACTGAATGCAAAACTTATTCAAACCTGTGGTAGGCCCTCTGAAGAAGTGTTCATGAGCTGTAATGAGCAAAAAACACCAAAATATTTGAATTTCGCGCCACAAGCGTGAGCATCCACCAAAGACATGCCATTTCTTTGGGATAAAAAAAACATCTCTGTTAATTAAATAAAATAAATCTCAGAAAGCTCCAATACAGAAAGTTCACAATGTCCATATTTAACAGTTTTTTCTCAGCAATAAATATTCTTTAACCCAACATTTTCTGCGTATTTTTAGGGTTCCGTAGTCAAAGACAAGGAACCCTTATGGATTCGTCATGTCTGTCTGTCTGTCCGTGTATGTCACAGCCTTTTTTTTCCGAAACTATCAGAGCTATACTGTTGAAACTTGGTAGGTAGATGTATTCTGTGAACCGCATTAAGATTATAACACAAAAATAAAAAAAAACAATTATTTTTGGGGTTCCCCATACTTAGAACTGAAACTCAAAAAAAAAAAACATCAAACCTATACGTGTGGGGTATCTATGGATAGGTCTTCAAAAATGATGTTGAGGTTTCAAATACCATTTTTTTCTAAACAGTTCTAAACAAAAAATAGTTTGCGCGAGAGACACTTCCAAAGTGGTAAAAAGTGTGTGTGTGTGTGTGTGTAGTTTTTTATTTTTGGGGTTCCCCATACTTAGAACTGAAACACAATTTTTTTTTTTCATCAATACGTGTGGGGTATCTATGGATAGGTCTTCAAAAATGATATTGAGGTTTCTAATATAATTTTTTTCTAAACTGAATAGTTTGCGCGAGAGACACTTCCAAAGTGGTAAAAAGTGTGTCCCCCCCCCCATAACTTCTAAAATAAGAGAATGATAAAACTAAAAAAAATATATAATGTACATTACCATGTAAACTTTCACTCAAAATTGGTTTGAACGAGATCTAGCAAGTAGTTTTTTTTTAATGCGTCATTAATCGTAATCCATCCAAGAACTTTTATATTATGTTACTTGCTGCTACGGAACCCTTCATGGGCGAGTCCGACACGCACTTGGCCGCTTTTTTATTTACTCGAACTCGACACCATTGCTAAAGCAATGCCGACTTTCTGGTGTTTTGATGATGCCATATTCGTTTAGCGCTCTTCGAAAGATGCGGTTTGGCCGACGATCACTACCGAAATGAAAGGAAGTTAAACTAACTAGCTTCGCTAGCTAGTCTTGTGTAAAGGTGAGCTCTTTTTATATCGCACTGCATGCATCACTAAATCTAGCGAATGGGCGCTTTAATCATAATCATCTGTGCTTCGGAGGGCACGTTAAGCTGTCGGTCCCGGCTTTTATTGGTTAATAGCAGTCGATAAGCCATGTCAGAGGCCCTCGGGCGGCTTGACAAACTCCGACACCAGAGGCCAGCACTACCTCATACGAAACGAAACGAAACGAAATCATAAATTCTGTGGATAAGATAAATATGTGGAACTTTTCTGAATAAAGTAAAGCGTTACTTCACACCAGGACAGCTTCTAAGTCTCTACAAAGCACAAGTCCGGGCTGGTATGGAGTACTCCTGCCACGTTTGGGATGGCTCGGCCACTACATTCATGGGCGAAACGCCAGATTGCTACCTTGGACTTATCGAACGCAGAGCTTTCAGGCTTATAGGTGAGCAACATATGGCGGAGACTAAGATCCAGAGTCTCGAGCACCGCCCGCGCCGTAAGGTTGCGTGCCTTTCGATCTTCTATAGGTTACATTTCGGGGAATGCTCCCAGGAACTTCATGATCTGATCCCACCATCTCCTTTTCATCATAGGACGAGTAGGCGCACGGCTCGGTACCACCCTAACCTCAATAGTATAGGTAGGTACCCTCTATTCACGTTTGAGTTCTTATCCTTTATATAAAATAAAAAAATGCCTATAAAATGGCGTATAAAATGCTTCCTTACCTTTTCAGTAAATTTGAATGGAGACAGGATTACTTTCGCTACCCTAATAGAGTGTATACTCATGTGTTCCTATCGCCGAGACACAAGTCTGTGGCATTCCGTGGCTCATTCAGGTTTGCTGCTTCTCGGTGCTGGAACGATTTGCCTCCACCAATTCGTGCACTAAAAACAGTAACTACCTACTTTCAAATTTGCACTCAAGAACTTACTTTTGATAACACAAAAATGCTCATGAGTTCCTTACCTTTTTCATGCAAGTTAGGTGTTCTCAGTTTAGTTCCCCCGAGCATCTTTTTGCTTTTTTGCTTTAATGTCTGGGTGGATGTGGGTATGTAGTACTCAGTAATGTTTTTGAAATTTTAAAGCAAACCAACTTACCTACTACCCGTTGAGCTTCACTCAATCTCTTATAAACTTAGTTATGATATAAACCACATATTTATTTATTTGTTTATTTATATCCTTGTTTAACTTTATTTTTAATTTTATTTTTTATTAAGTACCAATATTTATTTTTATTTTTGTAATCTTAACTTATATGTTTTTGTTTTTTATCCTTCCGTGAAGTCACTCTTTCTTGGCCCCGTCTGAAAACCAGCGCTGCTTCATATGTTTTGCATATGGAGCAGCATTATGCTGAGACCAGGCCTTTTTGGCTTCTCACATTATCGCATAGAGCGGACTATTTATTTATTGTTTATAATTTAAATTAAGTCTGTAGATATTATAAATGTTTTGTTTTCTTTTGTTATGTTTTCATATATTTTTGTTGTATCTACGCTATCGTTTTATATTCTGTCTGTTCTGTGTTTTTTGTGTGATTGTCAAATAAATATATTTCATTTTTATTTTTTTCATTTTATTTCATTTCTTTATAATGCGAACTGCCAAGGAGTGGAATACACTACCGTCGTCTGTCTTTCCTGAATAAAATAAATAAAATATTAAATAAAACTATAATCTGGGTCTCTTCAAGTCTAGAGTGAATAGGTGCCTTCTAGATCTTTGTGCTCCATCTTCGGCCACATCCATTGAGGAAGTAAGCACTACGGCCACATCGTCACTTACCAACAGGTGAGATTGTGGTCAAACAAAGGTCTATCAATGTTAAAAAAAACAACTTTTTTTCAATTTTGACAACAGATTCGGTGATCACCTCAGAAGAAGAACTAAAGCAACATCCATGGTGATCATCTTGGAAATGCTGTCATTTTCTGTGGGTACTGCAGCTGAAAGTGCGGAGTTGTATACACTAGGGCGCAATTTTCCCAGACTGTTCACCGTAAGATGGCAGCATTGCAGGCCTTCATATGTTGACCCGTATATGGGTGAAGTTCAAAATATTGACGCATGTAACACAATAGTGACACAAAATGTTGTGCGACAGTGACACAAAAGTAGTACAACAATTTACACCACAGTGACACAGCAGTGGCACATAATGGTAGCATACAACTATAAAGTTGAGGTTACATCAGGAGATAAAAGACAAATATTGGTATTCGTTAAAAAAAAATGCATCTTGCTGGTAATATTTTTGGGGGAATTGCGGCTTTTGGTATTTTTCAGTAATAGGAAAAATTGTCCGTTGGAAATTGTCTGTTGTCAATTTGTCCAATAACTCGAAAACCGTGAGACTTTTAAATATGTTTTTTTTTTCTGAACATTTAAGATGCTTCCTAAAATGCGCGTCATGTAAAAAGAACGCTGGCGGTCATACTTCTTCATACGTTCCAGCGTTCTTTTTACATGACGCGTACTCTACCTGTAGGTAAAGGAATATCAACTATTTACGCCACACCTTATAGTTTCAACAACTTTTTCCTACAAACTTTATCGAGTCATTTTAGGGGTACAAAAGAAAAATTCCTCAATTTTAGACATTTTAAAAAAATTGTGTTTCAGAGCATCTTTGCATACCAAAAAAATCGGCCATATGTATTAAATGCGTTGAGTTGAGCTAGTAAGTAAGTTTTTGGTTAAAGTCAAGTTTTTCAAACTCAAACTAGCTAGATTGAATACCGTCAAGCCTATAAAAAATAGAACCTTTTTTGTTAAAAATTTAATAAGGATTGTTTTTATATTTAATCCTTTTTCTGTGTCTATTATAGTTTTAGAGTACTTTAAAAAGTAAAAAAAAAAAACAGGCAACGGGGACAAACTTCACGGTGGTGTGGCATCAGGTGGAGAGAGAGAGTTGTGTACTTTGACCCCAATGCAACATCACACGCAAGTTTCAAAACTTTATAAAGTTTGTTTTCCCCATACATTGTTTAGGTACATAGAATGACCGAATTACGAATAAACTACTATTCCTTTGTGTATCCCGACCTTATAATGGTAGCACAATTGTAGTGACACAGAATTTGTACAACTGGTGATACAAAAGTAACACAAAAGTATCACAGTTGTACGGTAGCACAGTGAGTAAACGTTCATAGCTGCGAAATTTTGCTGTGAATCGTATTGAAATGAACACTACACAAAATCCCCTGCGTTTGTATACCTAGCGCACTATAAATCATGGTACAAAAAATACCCTAGATATCGTCGAAAAACCTGTCGAAAAATATCTGACCACACTGTTGACTAGAGTTTGATGTCGCGACTGATTCATTATGGCAGCTAAGCTGTAGTTACCACAAACAGTTAACTGCTAGTTCACGAAAATAAAATCCTACCTTGTTTCAGGTCTATACTGCTACTGAAAATGGTTGCACAAAATAAGTAGCACAATTGTTTAAAATCACATAGGTATATAAATAAAAACAGTAAATAAGCATATTAACTGCGGTTATTTCTTTACATCGTCTATATGAAAAGAATTGCCAATCATACGTTTTTGCCGTGGAATTCGATATTCAGCCTGTATGTTATATAGAACTTATTCAAAAATACCCTCAAAATTCACCCTCCAAAATAATTTAGCCGTTTTGTACAACATTTGTTCCCGTTTTTGGAGAAATTATTTAATTTACTCTGCTATTGAGTATTATTCTCTTACTTTGAATCTATGGCATGCTGGACAAATAACCATTTAATTTAGTATAGAAAACCGTAAAATTCTATCCCACATAGTTTTTAAGAAAAATGGTTGGGAATTTTTACACAAATGCGTCAAAATTTTGGTCTTTACCGTTATAATAATAATAATAATAATTGGCTTGGCTTACGAGATTACCGCCATGTGGAATGTGGATTCAACAATTATCGTCCCGATAGTCGTTTCAGTAAATGGACTGATAGCGAAGAGCTTCGACCAATATCTTAAGAAGCTCTCGCTAAATGGTTGGATCAAGGGTCAGATCCAGAAGGCGGTACTCCTGGACTCGGCACGCATAGTCAGGAGGTTCCTCTCTCTGCAGCCCTAGCCCCCGACCGTTTGGGCCTCGCTCCGCGGTCGGTGGTTCCCCGTTTAGATTTATATTTTTTACTATAATGTTTTTTATACTATTTATTTTTTGTAGATAGTATTCCTTTATAGTGAAAAATATATATTTTTTTACGAGATTTAGAATAAATAAGTGAGATAATAATAATAATAAAAAAAAAAAAAAAAAAAAACCGCTGTGACAGGACGTTTCAAATTTTTCTCTGGAGATTTTAAATTCTTATTTTATTTACTTTTTACATCCAAGTACTTATTAATATACCACACAATACAAATTTATCCCGAATGTTGGTGAAACAAATTATTACGCTATTTGCTACAATATTATTTACCTTTGTGATAATATCAAAAGTTTCCCAAAAGTGACAAACGATGTCAGATGAACACAAAATGAAAAATGATTACAAGATCTCAATCAAAGAAAATCTCATTGAGAAAGACGAAAACAGAAGCGGAATCTACAAAAAACGCACGCCCAACACCACCGCAGCCTGCCTCGCCGAGCTCCACATCGTCGTCCGGGGATGAGGTGTATGCAACCCCCCCGGACACTAGCTGTGTGTCGAGCGACGAGAGTGGGTCGCCGCCGTCGCCTTCGCCGCCGCGACCACCTGCGCGACGAGGGCGGCCACCGCTGTCGGCTAGCTTGGGGCCTGTGGGGCGTTCTGCCCCGCGCCCGGCCTCCGCAGTCGACGGCATAGTGTGTCGCATGAAATGGACTACACAAAACAATGAAAACGTCATGCGCGCATTTTATAGGGCTACACAGGCAGGAACCTACCTGACCGCGTATCGAGTCCGGATGCTTCCTTTGTTTCAGGCCCTTGAACCAACTGTGTCCGTTACTGCACAGCGGCTGTCGGATCAGGTACGTGCCATCCAACGGTTGAAACTGTTGGATGACACTGTGCTTGATCGGCTACGCTCTGAAACGCCGAGTGCTCTAGTGATCGACCACTCGCAACGGGACCCGACTGCCACATCGCCGGTTACGACACCTCCGGCATCGGCGATCACACAGGCGGACCCCGTAGCTGACGACGTCGATTGCGAGAACACCAGCGTGAGTACCCAGGAGAATGAGCAAATGAGGAGAGCTTTGGAGGATGCGATTTCGTCGTATCGGTCCGCACCTCTCGAGGATAAGCCACGTCTACCTCGCTTGCCCACTCATAGACGGAATTTGATGTTAATGGGGGCCCTGAACCCTTTGCTAGTACCATATTTAATAGCTAGCAAACACTTAACTGATACCCACTCGATCCTGTACTGCTGGGCCATTGCGGCGTGCCGCGTCGCTCGTGTCAAGTTCCCGGACACTGACCGAGCGCCGCGGCCCGCCTCTAGCACCCCCGCCTGGCAAGTACGGATCGAGAGACGTATCAGTACGTTCAGGACCCTCATTGCAAAACTAATCTGCTTCAGAGGGGGCAACCATCGCCCCCGAGTGATGCGCTTTGTGACACAGGCATTTGCAGGGACCGAAACACGGCCCCAGGACTACTTGGCCTGTGTGACAGAGCGTATCGACTTTCTGAAGCAGAAAGTCTCTGCGTGGGCAAACCGTATCCGTCGCTATAGAGAGCGTGTGGATAGATACTGGCAGAATCGCAACTTCCAAAGTGACCAAAGGAAAGTGTACCGAAGTTGGGAGAAACCCGGCCAAAGTGTGCACGGCGGGCGAATGCCAGATGCTGAAGTCGCGAATAACTTCTGGCGTGGTATCTGGTCTGCGCCCGTCGAACACACGGAGGGTGACTGGATGAGTGTGGTGAGTACCGAGTGTGAACCGATTGAAGCCATGGAGGCTATTACCATCTGCCCCTTGGACGTAAGTTGTGCGATCCGCTCGGCTCAGAACTGGAAAAGTCCTGGGCCGGATGGACTACACAACTTCTGGCTAAAGTGGTTTCGATGTTCACACTCGGTGCTCGCTAAGCAATTCCAAGAAGCCCTCGAGGTTGGATCTCTCCCAAGTTTTCTTACTACAGGTGTCACTTTCCTTCTCCATAAGTCCGGTAGTACCGCGGAAGCTAAGAACTATAGACCCATCACATGCTTGCCTACCATCTACAAGCTACTTACATCCATTCTGACTGTTAAAATTAACTCGCATATTGTTGCGAATAATATTTTAGCTCCTGCTCAGAATGGATGTAGGGTTGGGTCCCGCGGTACTAAGGAGCTCCTCCTCATTGACATGGCCATTAGCCAGCTGGTCAGAAGGAACAAGGGGAACCTCTCGGCTGCCTGGATTGACTATAAGAAGGCCTACGATTCGGTGCCTCATACATGGCTAGAGAGGGTCTTGGAGTTGTATAAAGTTGATGCAACGTTAAGATTCTTCCTTGGATCGTGTATGAGGCAGTGGACAACAGTCCTTAGTCATCCAGGTAGCCGATGGGATCCTTCTGCTCCGCAAGACCTAATAAGGATTGAGCGGGGTATATTCCAGGGCGATAATCTGAGTCCTTTGTGGTTTTGCCTAGCACTGAATCCTCTCAGCACTCTACTGAAGGATTCAGGTCTAGGCTACCGACTCCGAAGAGAGGGTGAGATCATTTCTCACCTGCTGTACATGGATGACCTCAAGCTTTTTGCACCAAAAAAAACAGAATTGGTAGCTTTATTGAATATCACACAGGTATTCAGCAACGCTATCAGTATGGAGTTTGGTGTAGATAAGTGTGCGGTCATGCAAGTACAGCGGGGGAAAGTTGTAAATTCCACGAACTTGCAGCTTTCTGAGACAATGTCACTCAGATCTCTCTCCGAAGTCGAAACCTGCAAATACCTTGGTATGTCGGAGTCGTTAGGTATGGTAGATAAAGCAGTCGGTGAAGGAGCGTTTCTTTTGCCGCTTGACAAAAGTACTTAACAGTCTTTTGTCGGGTGGCAACAGGGTTCGCGCCTTTAACGGCTGGGTTATGCCCCTGCTCATATACACCTTCGGCATATTAAGGTGGACCCAGACAGAGTTAGATGCCGTGGATTGTAGAGTTCGTCAACTGTTAACGACCCATCGCATGCGACACCCGCGTTCGTCAGTAATGAGAATGTACATCCCGCGGAAGTGTGGAGGTCGAGGCTTTTTAAATGCTAAGACTCTACACAACCGCGAGGTGTGCAGTCTCAGGGAATACTTCCTCGACGCTGAGTACGGGATGCATAACGATGTAGTTGCAGTTGACAAGAACTTTACCCCGCTCTCCTTAGCAAACGAGAACTGGCGTAAACCATTAGCCCTGAGCACTCAGGACCGCAAGACCGTATGGGAGAGCAAGGAACTGCATGGGCGGTTTTACAAGGCCCTCACAGGGCCCGATGTAGCTGCTCGCTTCAGTGAACTGGCTACGTTTCGGTGACCTCTTTGGGGAAACCGAGGGTTTTGTCTGTGCGATTATGGATGAGGTTATCAAGACGAACAACTATCGAAAGTACATCATGAAGGATGGGACGGTTGATATCTGTAGAGCATGTCACCGTCCCGGAGAGTCCCTCAGACATGTGCTTTCGGGTTGTTCGCATCTTGCTAACTCAGAGTACCTGCACAGACACAACCAAGTAGCCAGGATCATCCACTAGCAACTTGCTCTCCGATATGGCCTCTTCGGACCTGAAGTGCCGTACTATAAGTACGTGCCTCAGCCGGTTCTTGAAAATGGCCGTGCCACGCTCTACTGGGACCGGTCTATCATCACGGACAGGACTATTGTTGCCAATAAGCCTGATATCGTGGTGGTAGATTGGTCGGAACGCCGGGCAATACTTGTTGATGTCACTATCCCGCATGATGCTAATCTCGTGAAGGCCGAGAAAGACAAGTTAAGCAAGTACCTTGACTTGGCTTACAAGATTACCGCCATGTGGGATGTGGATTCAACAATTATCGTCCCGATAGTCGTTTCAGTAAATGGACTGATAGCGAAGAGCTTCGACCAATATTAGTACAGGCAAATTAGCAAAAAGTGTTGCCCTAAGTCGAGTAGTCGTGGATTCTTATGGAATCGATAGATGACACGAAAAGAAGCTTATCCCAGGTTTGCACCGTTTCTGGCGCATACGGAAGGCTTTTAAATATTAGGTACAAACTTTGAAAAATTGTAACTTTTGAAAAAACAAAAAAGTGTTAAGTGCAAGTTCAATTACTTATAGAGACAGTCTTAGCGCGTTATGGATTTTAATTAAAACTACGTGCATAGTGGGAAACACTGTGAAATTGTTTTTTTTAGTTTGCGGCTCGGGGGAAATTTATGTACTCGGTGCAAACTTACATAAGGTTTCTATAAGTATTATAAACACTATATTAGTTTTGCACACCTCAGCGATTTACGGAACATAGTTTTTTTTCTTTTTTTGTAAATAGTACTTCGGGGGAAACTTATGTAGTCGTGCAAATTTTATTATGGTATATACTATCAGTTTACCACATTCACACGTAAAAAAAAACACAAATTTCGTACCGGAAGTACTTCTTAATAATATATCTTAATAAGAAATCAACAGCGTGGGTGGGGGCAGATTCATACCAAAATGTAGCCCGTATTCATCCCACGAATAATAAAATTGTATATTTGTCCATATTAATCGCAAAATGTAGTCCGGATTCATACCAAGCCATGACCTTTAACAATGGATATTAGTACGGTCAGACAGAAAAATGCCTTACTATCATTTTCATATATTTTTGTTGGATGCAAATTATTAATAATTGGCGTTCGTATGTTTGTATGTTTGTCTGAAGATAACTTGCGAACTGTTGATATATTCTTTATAAAACTAGTATTCTTTATACAATTTGGTAGATGGGTATATAGTATTAGTACAATTTGTGTAAGGTTATGAGCTAAATTGGTTCGGGGGTTGTAGAAGATATTGGGGCCAAAGAAAGGGTAAAAAAGTGAAACAATCATAGACGTTTCAAAACTAGTTTTAATTTAATTTTAGACTGTGTAACTTTTGGGATATAAGCAAAGAAGTAAAAATAAATAACCTCTACAGTTTTTCCAGTAATCTACTATCATCCATCGAGGAGTTCCGTTGTCTCCATCATCAGATCAGCTCGCTGTCACCATCATAAATAAATATTTAATAAATAAATAATTCTGGACAGTTCACACAAGCTTGTGTTATAGGTTCCAGGTAACTGATATACTTTAATACAATACATTACATAGATAGATATTTTTTATTATACATAGAAAATAACCAACGAATACATATAACATAACATTAATAACATCCTGAACAAATATCTGCAGATAGTACAAATATTTATAAATTATACAATATGGGTAAATTCAAGAGAAATATCAATAGGGCTCTTAATGGTAGGCAGCGCGTTTGCAATACCGTGGGTGTTGTCCATAGGCGGCGGTGACTGCTTTACATCAGGCGAGCCGTCTGCTTGTTTGTCACGTTTAGGGCATGTAATATCGGAAGGTTTTCAATTCCTATACTGATTTCAGATATTAAATCTCAATATTGGCATTCCGATATTAATATCGGAATTTCGTTATTTATTTAGAAATTGCACATTTTATTTATAAATTGTACAAATTCGGTATTAGGTTGGATTAAGTGCAATACAAAATATTTTTAAATCATATTCTAATCGTATCTGATCACGGGAGAACTAACTAATGTCTTTGCGAGTAGATGTTACTGGCAGATATATCAATCTTTCTCACTCTTTTATTATGAACGATACCACTACCATCGGTTTCATTGTCACACTTCACCCCAACTCGACACACAACACTATCGGTATCAGGTCGCGTAGCAGGTACCACACTTTTTTGATTTTTACACATTCTCACCACAGGCTTCCATACTCCAGATAATTGAAAACCATCTTCTCTATTGAAATTTCTGTATATAGTCATCTCAATTGCCTCTCGTGCCATTACAAATATTTATATAATATACGAATCTTTGCTCGTTGTATAGGATATTGATGTTATCTAAAAGCTTATGTTATAAATAATTGTATAATTCTGATTCTCTGAAACGATTTCTACACTAGTCCGTGATTTTCCTGAAAAAATATTTTAAAAATGGCTTCCACTTTTTTTTAAATGTTTTATACTTATTTTTATTTGTGATGACAGTAAACCTCAGATATCGGTTTTTAAAGTAATCGAAACAGTAACAAAAAAAAGCATTTACATCCACAGCACGAACCATTGCATTGAAATAAAATAAAAAATATGGAAAAATTATAAATTCTGTTTAGTCCCTTACATTCTAAGGACATTTTAAAAGTAAAGTCACACAAACTTTTTCTTCCAAACCTATCTTAAAAATTTGGTCATTATGTCAGCTATTTATCATGTAAATTTGATTGAGATTCTTTTACGGGATCATTCATGATATTCAATTTAAACAGTTGAATGCGAAATTCTGGTTTTTAAGATTAAGTGAAATCTTAAATAAAACTAAATAATAACTTTCAGCATTGCATGTATTCAGTGAATCATCACAGTAAATTTTCGAAATGGCGACCTTCTTGCTCCATACATAATCAGCATCGTCTAAAAAAATTATCTTTAAAGCGTAGAAAAGCGATTCTGTTGCTTTTGAATTGTTGCTTCTACCTGGGTCAACCTTTTTCGCAATTTTTCCACATTTCGGCACTCTCGAGAGTAAACAATCCCCAAACAAAAAAGTCAATGGGGTTTAAGTAGAGAGATCGTGGGGGCCATGCGTTATGCCCGCCTCGGCCAATCCATTTATCACCAAGTATCGCATTTTGTTAGTAGTAGTAGAGCTTTTTTGTGAAATACTTCGTCCGGGAAAGTACTACCACCATACCTATTTCTGCCGCAAAGCAGTAGTGCTCGCATTGCTGTGTTCCGGTTTGAAGGGTATGGGTGCGTGCCGGTGAAGTTAAAGTCACATGAGACTTTCATCTTTATGTCTCAGGGTGGCGGGCGCAGTGCAATGTCACATAGGGCGTGTCCTAGGAGGGCATGACCTATGTGATAATGCACTGTTCATAGGAAGAGAGTACCGCTTATCATCAGGTGGACCATCTGCTTGTTCAGTCATTCTTAGTAGTATTCAAAAAAACCTGTCATTAAGATATTGTCTAACTTTTGACGCAAAGTGACATGGTGCGCCGTCGTTTTAAAAAGTCATGTTTCGGCGTGTTAGTAAAATGATGTCTGTGGATTATCCATTTAAATCTTCTCTTAAAAAGTTCAAGTATGACTCGCCATTTAGGCGATCTGGCAGTTGGAATGGGCCCACCATCTGTCGCAGGTTTCTGCCTCGTATGTAGAAAATAATGTCCTTGAACAACAAAGATGGGTTGTTTTTCTATTGCTTATGTGCAATACAATCTTCAGACTGTCACATTTCTTTTTAATTCCGTCATGCAGAACATTTTCTTAAATTGAACTAACTTTTATTAAATTGAGTGTTTTTATGATCCTGTGCAAGAATCTGGAACAAGGTTACATGAGTAATAGCTGTCACGTTAGCCATGTTTTTAAGATAGGTTTGGATTACAAAAATTATGTGACTTTTTTTTTAAACGTTCATTGAAAGAAAGAGTTTGGGCAAAAAAAAAATATCTTCATATTATTATTTTTATTTTAATGCAATAGTTGGTGCTATTGATGTGAATGCTATCAGACAAGGTAGCCCTAGTATTTAGCTTATTTACAACAACAAAAACAGGCCTCTACCTCAACGAATCGAGTCCCAATGGCCAAAAAAGTGTAAGAGCTCCGATTGTCTTAAAAACACATAACTCGAAAACTACTAAACATCGCGAAATGGGGGTGATTCGTGTATCTCTGGGGGTAACCTTTCTTTGGACTTCGGCTTGACACTACTTTTTGGGACACACTGTATATATTATTACTTTGTTGATTATTTTATACCAACAATTTTATGAAATAAATAGATGTTCCATAATAACATATTTTTTTGCTGACGTTACTTTCACTCGTTTTAGGTGTAGTTATTTCTAGGTGGGATAAATATGGACTCTAAAAATGAAATGAATATTAATTGTATGAATCCGGAATAATTATTATTACTTTCAGCTCGTGGGATGATTTTCTGGGATCAATACGGATGCACCCCGCGGTCGGGGGACAGTGTTAGCAGTGTAGCGCCACAGTATATATATTAGTTTCTTAGCACCGCACTGAACTTACATATATAATACTTAAAAAATGCATGTTCCGTATATAAATTCCAGTATTAAATGGCCGGCGAATGTAGTACTAATCAAATGAATAAGTTTAAGTGAAATTCCAGAATTGCCTGAAATTTCCCCGAAGTAGAGCGACAATAAAATATGGAAAAAGTGACTTCCGTGTGAGGTACCCAGGTGCAAACCTGGTAATTTATTTGGCCCATTTTTCTGGTAATTCTGTCAATTTGCACCGACTACTTCGATTTCCCCCGAGACGCAATACAGAAAAAAAGATTTTTTTAGAAATGTTTTTTTTTTCGTATGTTCCGTAAGTCGGATTAATAAAATACTTGGTGCAAATGGAGATCATAACGGTCTTAAGTGTATGCCAAATTGCACCGACTACATCTATTTTCCCCATTAAGTTACGGGTATTATAAGGTTTTCACCCTATTTCACCCTGTTCCGGGGGGGTGAATTTGCTGAAAGTTATATGAGAGGTGATTTTCAAGCCAAACAAAACCATTAGAAAAGGTTTTGTGACTACATCTAATTACTTCCACACTTTTGCTAAAAATCACCTAATTTGCCTGTACTATATCGCTAAATGGTTGGATCAAGGGTCAGATCCAGAAGGCGGTACTCCTGGACTCGGCACGCATAGTCAGGAGGTTCCTCTCTCTGCAGCCCTAGCCCCCGACCGTTTGGGCCTCGCTGCGCGGTCGGTGGTTCCCCGTTTAGATTTATATTTTTTACTATAATGTTTTTTATACTATTTATTTTTTGTAGATAGTATTCCTTTATAGTGAAAAATATATATTTTTTTACGAGATTTAGAATAAATAAGTGAGATAATAATAAATAATGCTGGACAGTTCACACAACATTATCTAGCCCCAAGCTAAGCAGAGCTTGTGTTATGGGTACTAGATAACTGATATACTAAATACAATACGTTACATAGATAGATATTTTTTATTATATGTAGAAAATACCCAGAACACCCTGAACAAATATCTGCGATCGCTCAAATATTTGTTCTGAGGCGGGAATCGAACCCGCAACCTCCTGCGCCGCAGGCAAACCTTCGCCAGCCGCGCCACAGAGGTCGTCTATATATAAAGGTACTTTGTGATGTTGACTTAGTTTTATCCCTAACAATTATTTATTCTGTGTCCATACGGAGGCCGCATTGCTTTAGGGTTTATCACTGTTTTTTTTGATTACTTGACTTTTAGCCATATATTCACATTGACCATTCACCGTAAAATTCATAGATTTAGTATATGTACGTAGCGTAGCGAAAAAATTCTACGTCTATGGTAAAATTGCACCTGTTTTATACTCTTAGTCTGTGTCCGTGCCTTGGGAATAGTACCAACCATTTTAATACTCCTTGGCATGTGCAATTTTACAGTGAACGAGCTCTACATGGTACCTGCCTGTACCATGGCTGTACCTGCCTTGGTAGGCAGCCAACCAACACCAAGGCAGCAGTGCCATCTTACGGTGAACGATTCTTTGGAAACACCATAAACTAAGTCCATGGGAAACCTCGGAAGAAGAACTAAAGCATAAGGCTGCGTTTCCATTGACGCGGAGCTGGGCGGAGCGGAGCTTAGCGGTGCATGAATTGACCAATCACTATGCTCGAAATCTCTGCTCCGCTTCAATGGAAACAGCACGAGCGGAGCGGGGCAGAGCTGAACGGATATTCATATAAAATAAGCGAGGTGATGCGGAGCGGAGGACAGCGGAGCGGTGCGTAGCGAGGTGATGCGGAGCGGAGGACAGCGGAGCGGTGCGTAGCGAGGTGATGCGGAGCGGAGGACAGCGGGGCGGTGCGTGATTCGTTATCTTCGTCGTCAAGTAAGGAAAGATATAAAAGGATTGCTTTTTTCTTTTTAAGCGACAACATGACATATGCTCTTTCTGAAAGATGGAGACAAACTGAGCTCAAAATTGCGCATTTCCAAAGTTAGCTCCACTCCGCTCCGCTCCTCTCCTCTCCTCTCCGCTCCGCTCCTCTCCTCTCTGCTTCAGTGGAAACACCACTTTTCACCGCTATTCTCCGCTCATCTCCGCATAGCTCCGCGTCAATGGAAACGCAGCCTTATACTATTATACGTCCATGTGGGAAACACAGACAAACAGATGTTTGGAACATGGCGGTATAATAGTATGGAGTGAGTGCTAAAATAGCATAGAGTGTTCCTTCTTACTCCTATCCTAGAAGATAGCTTGCTATCCTATGTTAGAGAGAAACAAATATATTGTCACACGACAGTCGTTTTTCCGTTCCGTACCCTGAATATTGGCACCATGCCTAAACATCCTCCTAGGTTTGGAAATATTCCACAGAGCCCATATAAAAAAGGCATGAACACAGCTCGTTCACCGTAAGATGGCAGCTGTATATACTCCATGGCAGGTGCCAACCGGTGAACCATGAAGTTATAGACTACCCAAATTCAAGCTCCTTGCGGTGAACCGAATGAATCAATCGCTATACGTAGTATTTAAATTCTCTTTGTCAGTCGCGACATCAAACTCTCTAGTCAACAGCGTGGTCAGGAATTTTTCGACAGGGTTTTCGACGATATCTAGGATATTTTTTGTGTTTGAACCATGATTTATAGTGCTCTAGGTACACAAACGCAGGGGCTTTTGTGTAGTGTTCATTTCAATACGATTCACAGCGTAGTTTCGCAGCTATGTACGTTTACTCACTGTGCTACCGCACGCACAACTGTTATACTTTTGTATCACCAGTTGTACGAATTCTGATAGGGTCGGGATACACAAAGGAATAGTAGTTTATTCGTAATTCGGTCATTCTAGGCCTACCGTGAAGTTTGTCCCCGTTTGCGGTTTTTTTTTACTTTTTAAAGTACCTACTCGAAAACTATAGTAGACAGAAAAAGTGTTTAATACAAAAACAATCCTTATTAAATTCTTAACAAAAAAGGTTCTATATTTTTTTATAGGCTTGACGGTATTCAATCTAGCTAGTTCGAGTTTTATAAACTTGACTTTAACCAAATCTTACTTACCAGCTCAACTCAATGCATTTAAAACATGTGGCCGAATTTTTTGGAATGCAAAGATGCTCTGAAACACAAATAATTAAAAACGTTTAAAATTGAGGAATTTTACTTTTGTGTCCCTAAAATGACTCGATGAAGTTTGTAGGAAAAAGTGGTTGAAACTGTAAGGTGTGGCGTAAATAGTTGATAATCCTTTACCTAAAGGTAGGAAGCATCATAACTGTTCAGAAAATAAAAAAAACAACATATTAAAAGTCTCACGGTTTGCGAGTTATTGGACAAATTGACTATCTAGTTTAAAATAGACAATAGCCTCCTATAAAGGCTTACTGAAAACATACCAAAAGCCGAAATTCTCCTGAAAATATTAACCGCAAGTTACATTTTTTTTAATGAATACCAATATTATGTATTTTTTTTATCTCCTGATGTAACCTCAACTTTATAGTTGTATGCTACCATTATGTGCCACTATTGTGTCACTGTCGTCATATGGTGTAAATTGTTGTAGGTACTACTTTTGTGTCAGTATCGCACAACATTTTGTGTCATTATTGTGTCACATGCGTCAATATTTTGGACTTCACCCACCTACCACTTTGATAGTTGAGTAGGTAAAAACCTACCTAAAACCATCATAGGATCTAAAGGTAGTAGGCGTTAGAACAAATAATATAACTAGGTTAACCACGGATTAATAAATACAACCTATATTACCTCTAAAGAAGAGAAAAAAAGTTTAGTTACCTTTGTAGCAAGGCAGAACAGGGACTCTTCCCGCCATTTTCGAAAAGAGACGTCGCGTCGTCTACTTTTATTCTATTTGTTTTCCTAGTGTTTTTTGTGTTATTTTGGTGGCATTTTAACCGATGTAGCTCGTTAGAGCACAATAAGTGTAGTGAAATGCAATGGAAGTGAATTGCGTGACTTTTCAATTTGGTGGAAATAGTCTACCTACTAAAGTTTTAGTAAAACGGCCACCGTTTTACTTAAACATGACTCGACCTTGCAAATTATTTGAAAAACTTCAGAGTAGCGTAAATTCTAAGTGTAACTACAAATGCACAAGACGTGCGGCGCCAATTATAAAGAAGGATAAAAAAAGGAAGGATTGATTGATTTATGTTTGTTCATTCAGTTCACTTCATCTTCGGTCACAGAACGGCCGGAGTATTACCTGTACTAATATTTATTCTGTGGTATTGCGTAGTAGACTCAAAGACTACAATATATTACAGTAGACTGTCGTTTGATGTCGATTACCAATTTTGCAATGTTTCCCTAATTTTTACATCAAAAATCAATAAAATAAAAATGGCAAAAGCATAAGCCGTGCGACGCCAAAAAAAAAAAGTCTATGAATTTTTCTAATTTCTATGTTTCCTGGGTTCCATCCAGCCAGCCAGCTTCACCTCGTAGTAAATAAATAGGTACCTTTGATTATATAGATAGAGATTAAATAGATAAAGATAAATAGGTACGTAGTACCTACCTATTAGGTTAATAGATCTCTACATAAATCTATTAGAATTATGGAACTATCTACAGCTAGAAAGAAGAAACGCAGAACTCGTAAATGCTTGGATGAAATTAGAAAACGATCTCGTCCGATGCGCAGCGACTATCTTGAACAGACTTCTCAGCATCATGAAAAAAATAACAGAGTTGAACAAGGCCATACTCATAGACTCATTACAATGAATCGACTGACTCTAAACATGTTTCCAAAAACAATTCGATCAGAAATTGCAACAAGACCATTATTGGAAGACATAAAACAAAAAGCAAGTTACAATAATATCTTCCAAGATAAAAGTACCAAGTTAAGTTGTATTAGTTCGTTGAAAGACCCTGAAGCTGAATGTTTTGAACACTGCAATAGTGCAGCTTCCACCAATAGCGTGCCTATGTTTGATTTAGAAGAAGATTCACGGCAAGAACATGTAAGTAGTCACAGTGATATTCCATTGAGAAATTATCCGAATTCACATGGTCCTACCCATGGTATGGCTTACACACAAAACCCAGAGGCCCTAATTTACTCAACAACTACCGCAACATCTCTCTCATCACAAACATCGGATGGAGATCATAGAGAAGAACTATACGAAGAAATAATGATTAAAATTTCATCACATCTAAAAAAAGTTACATCAGCAATAATCAATCAAGATGTTTTAAAAAATACTAAAGTACATTTACAAAATCTGTACAAAATGAGTTGGAGTAAGGAATACAAGATCAGTATGGCAGATCACGAACAGAGCGATAGATCAACAACAACAACATCACAATCTCCTAAACATTCAATGATACAAAATCCTTTGGATTTCATTAGGCTTAAGCAAGTACAGCATCGGGGTATGCATGATGACTGCCACTCTGATCTCGTTCCTGAGGAGCCCTTCAGCACCGCGCCGGTGCCGGCAGCCGAAGCATTGTACTCACCTCACCGGTCTCAAACCTTCGGAACGGAGTCTCATCAAATCCCTTTGTATGACACTCCTGAATACAATTATTACCCCCACAGGTTGAACTAATAACTATTATTTTAAATACTTATGTAATATATTTAACTAATAACAACTAACATAGGAAGATATATTTGTAATAGTAAAACTAAACTAATCCTATGTTTTCCAAGTGGGAGATTAAATCCATGTGCTTGAAGTTGTTGGGACTTTTAGTGAAAGTCTCCAGTAGTTTCAGCTTAGCTGGTTCCTTGCCATTATAGTACATTTGGAATTGATTTGCCAGACACCGAGCTTCTTGACCAGTGAGTACATTCTGAAATCATAAACACAATATAAATTAATCACACCTGGCTCTGGGTACTTCCGGAAACACTGAACAAAGTTTATAAAATATCTATCAGAAAAGAGACGGTTACTAACTCACAATACTATATCTATCAGAAAAGAGACGGTTACTAACTCACAATACTATATAGGTAGAAGAACAAAGAGAACTCAAACAGCAGCACCATTGTATGAACACCTACGCGATGATGGCCTACAGTGGCGCATTGGAAAGCATGTCCCATCATGGCCCATTGTGTGCTGGGGGCCTTAAGAGTCTGCATCCATGCAAGTCTGTTTGCACGAACTTACCCAGAGCCAAACAACAAAAATTGCCTTTCGATATTTTCTAGACCTGTCTTAAGTTTCAATGTTTTGTTTCAATGTCTGCTCTAAGTTTTTGTAAGACAAGACAGACCGTATTTATTTTAGTCAAGCGGCTCATTCAAGACTGACCTTTCGTCGTAGAATTCCTTTGCTTTTATATTTAGCGCTATGTTGTGTTGACTTATTCCGGCCAATGATAATGATGGACAGGACGGATCGCACGGACCGGACCGGACCGAACCGGACCGGACGTACTCGACGATTCCCAGGAAATACGTCTAACTTCGTGAATGACGGAGCAAGCCGATGACCCACCTGATGTTAGTCGGTAACCTCTGCCTTTTACAATGCATTATCACATAGGTCACGTCTAACTTCGTAAATGACGGAGCAAGCCGATGGCCCACCTGATGTCAGTCGGTAACCTCTGCCTTTCATTATCACATAGGTCACGTCTAACTTCGTGAATGACGGAGCAAGCCGATGGCCCACCTGATGTTAGTCAGTAACCTCTGCCTTTTACAATGCACTATCACATAGGTCACGTCTAACTTCGTGAATGACGGAGCAAGCCGATGGCCCACCTGATGTTAGTCGGTAACCTCTGCCTTTTACAATGCATTATCACATAGGTCACGTCTAACTTCGTGAATGACGGAGCAAGCCGATGGCCCACCTGATGTTAGTCGGTAACCTCTGCCTTTTACAATGCATTATCACATAGGTCACGTCTAACTTCGTGAATGACGGAGCAAGCCGATGGCCCACCTGATGTTAGTCAGTAACCTCTGCCTTTTACAATGCATTATCACATAGGTCACGTCTAACTTCGTGAATGACGGAGCAAGCCGATGGCCCACCTGATTTTAGTCAGTAACCACTGCCTTTTACAATGCATTATCACATAGGTCACGTCTAACTTCGTGAATGACGGAGCAAGCCGATGGCCCACCTGATTTTAGTCAGAAACCACTGCCTTTTACAATGCATTATCACATAGGTCACGTCTAACTTTGTGAATGACGGAGCAAGCCGATGGCCCACCTGATGTTAGTCAGTAACCTCTGCCTTTTACAATGCATTATCACATAGGTCACGTCTAACTTCGTGAATGACGGAGCAAGCCGATGGCCCACCTGATGTTAGTCGGTAACCTCTGCCTTTTACAATGCATTATCACATAGGTCACGTCTAACTTCGTGAATGACGGAGCAAGCCGATGGCCCACCTGATGTTAGTTGGTAACCTCTGCCTTTTACAATGCATTATCACATAGGTCACGTCTAACTTCGTGAATGACGGAGCAAGCCGATGGCCCACCTGATGTTAGTCGGTAACCTCTGCCTTTTACAATGCATTATCACATAGGTCACGTCTAACTTCGTGAATGACGGAGCAAGCCGATGGCCCACCTGATGTTAGTCGGTAACCTCTGCCTTTTACAATGCATTATCACATAGGTCACGTCTAACTTCGTGAATGACGGAGCAAGCCGATGGCCCACCTGATGTTAGTCGGTAACCTCTGCCTTTTACAATGCATTATCACATAGGTCACGTCTAACTTCGTGAATGACGGAGCAAGCCGATGGCCCACCTGATGTTAGTCGGTAACCTCTGCCTTTTACAATGCATTATCACATAGGTCATGTCTAACTTCGTGAATGACGGAGCAAGCCTCACGAGGGCTGAGCTCGGTGTAGTGCACCATGGTGAAGCACTCTGGTGAAAGTGCGTGTACTGACCTTGTCATACTCTCCGCGCATGAGCACGATGTGCTTCGGGCTGAGCTCGGTGTAGTGCACCATGGTGAGGCACTCTGGTGAGTTCTCCTTGTGCACCTGCAATCACACGTCAACATGTAATTATTCATTAGTAGTAGGTAAGTTTCCAAACAAACAAAAATATTTTTTAGGGTTCCGTACCTCAAATGGAAAAACGGAACCATTATAGGATCACTTTGTTGTCCGTCTGTCTGTCAAGAAACTTTTTCTCAGGAATGCGTGGACGTGGAGATATCAATCTCAAATTCATATCACATACTCATGGCCTGTCCCTTGGAGCTGCGACATAAAGACGCAATCAAAAGATACAGCCGTTTGTGCTGCAAATTTTCGACACTCGCAAGGGAATCAAAACCTACAGGGTACTTCCAGTGAGCTCAGAATCTTGAAATTTGGTACGAAGCAACGTCTCATAACACATATAAAGGAAAAATCGCCAAAAGCATAAATTTTTAGTTACATCATTATTATCATTATATTAAACCCAAGCGACACAAAGAGGTTGAAGAGAAGCCATATTCTGGACAACCTACTATAATGAGGGAAGAAGGTCTATGAGTCCGGATCCCAAACGACAAGAAACCATCCACTCATCCGCCTATAGTCTACCAACTGATTGCCGATACATAGAAACAACAAAAAAAAACATCATTATAACAAAAATGTTTTTAATAATTTCAAACTTACTACTTACCCCTATCCTCATGATGACTTCATTTAGCAATAAAAATAAGAGTGTTTCCCAGTGGTCAGATTGGTGGTCAGACTAGTCTGGCCAACGGGAATTATTTTTCCCGTTGTTCAGATTAGCTCTTAATTTAGTAAAGTACCTACTGTTGAATACAAAAAAATACGAAGAGGTCATGTAAATTTCTAAATATGTTTTATTTATAACTTGCACTGATTGAATACCATAACTTTTACTTCTAAACCTACAGGTATTTATGTAATTTTGTCATTGTAATCTAAAAAAAACCGGCCAAGTGCGAGTGGGACTCGCACACAAAGCGATCAATATAATAAAATAAATAACGTTAAATCTTGTACGATGATAGTACGGATCGCTTTGTGTACGAGTCCCACTAGCACTTAGCCGGTTTTTTTAGGGTCATACTGATTCTTAAACAGTTGCCAGATGGCGTAGGGTGTAGTTACATGCCAAAATCTCTTTGGGCCAGTGCGTCATTGTCTGACTGGATAAGAAATCTTTTTGGTCTTTCGATACTACGAGCGCCATCTGTCAACGCTTAATGAAGCTTACTGACAATATGTGTCCAAAAACTGCTCATTAAACAAAACCAAAAACGTATTTTGTCTGAAATAGGCTTTTTTGAATATTTAATAAAATATTGTATTTGCAAAAACCGATCACAGTTTTGTCGTTTCTCAACCAAATTAAAAAAGCAAAATACTGCTCAGTAAATTGCCCAATTCTTCGTCATACTTCACTTTTTAGTTAGGAGTCATTTACTGCCATTTTGAACAAAACCAAATCATCTTTTGTTCGAAATTCGGCATTTTTCTTTTTTCGAAATTTTTAATTGACATTTACAAAAACTATTGTTTGACAGTTGATCATTTTATTACCTACTAGATGACCCGCGCGCGACTTCGTCCGCGCGTAGTTTGAAAACATCCCCGAAGCGGCGTGCAGACAACAACTTAAACATCAACAACCACCCCGTGAAACGACGTTTGAAACAACACCACACTCAAGTTTTTCAATTTAGGGGACACATTTAACCTTGTGGTCTGAAAATATTTAAATATCAACAACGACACCGTGAAACGACCTTTGAAATGACAACATACTCAAGTTTTTCAATTTAGGGGTCCCATTTTAACCCTGAGGTCCTGAAAATATTTTGATTTCAACAACGACACCGTGAAACGACCTTTGAAACGACACCATACTCAAGTTTTTCAATTTAGGGGTCCCATTTGAAATATTTTGATCTCAATTAACTGTGAAGCTAACTTTTAAATCGTCAAAATACGCTGAAAGCTGGCTAAAACGTAAAGTGTTTTTATTTACAAAGAAAACGTACCCGTGCCTTTTTTCAGCAAAATTTCAGGTACTGCTGAAACATATTTTTGCTATTTTTATATAAGGAATCTACCTGAGAATTTTCAAGTATCTACCACCAACGGTTTCCGAAATACGAAGCATTTTAGTCTTCTATTAAAAGCCGTTTTGGACCCCTTACAGGGTGAATTTTCCAAAATCCTTCCTTAGTACATCACTACACCCAAAAAGGAATACAGAGGGGTGAAGTGCACCGAGTGTGCGCGGCACTGGCACAGCATGAACTCGTAGCCCTGGGCGCGCGGCAAGGGGAACAGGAATGTGTTACCTGGTATGCCAACAGAGGGGTGAAGTGCACCGAGTGTGCGCGGCACTGGCACAGCATGAACTCGTAGCCCTGGGCGCGCGGCAAGGGGAACAGGAATGTGTTACCTGGTATGCCAACAGAGGGGTGAAGTGCACCGAGTGTGCGCGGCACTGGCACAGCATGAACTCGTAGCCCTGGGCGCGCGGCAAGGGTAACAGGAATGTGTTACCTGGTATGCCAAAAGAGGGGTGAAGTGCACCGAGTGTGCGCGGCACTGGCACAGCATGAACTCGTAGCCCTAAGCGCGCGGCAAGGGTAACAGGAATGTGTTACCTGGTATGCCAAAAGAGGGGTGAAGTGCACCGAGTGTGCACGGCACTGGCACAGCATGAACTCGTAGCCCTAAGCGCGCGGCAAGGGTAACAGGAATGTGTTACCTGGTATGCCAACAGAGGGGTGAAGTGCACCGAGTGTGCGCGGCACTGGCACAGCATGAATTCGTAGCCCTGGGCGCGCGGCAAGGGTAAAAGGAATGTGTTACCTGGTATGCCAACAGTGGGGTGAAGTGCACCGAGTGTGCGCAGCACTGGCACAGCATGAACTCGTAGCCCTGGGCGCGCGGCAAGGGGAACAGGAATGTGTTACCTGGTATGCCAGCAGAGGGGTGAAGTGCACCGAGTGGGCGCGGCACTGGCACAGCATGAACTCGTAGCCCTGGGCGCGCGGCAAGGGGAACAGGAACGTGGGGTAGTTCTTCATTACGCCCTGGATGTCCGAGTACTGCTGCAGCGGAATAGTGGCAGATATAACCTCTTTTAGCTTATGATACTCTTCCCAGATCACTTTAATTTCAGCGCCGTCTTTATCTTTCACTAAGTCTACTTTAAATATGTCACTGAGTTTTTTTTCTTCAGCTGAATGTCCATCAGCTTGAGAAGTTTTAGGGTTCAAGACTGATGAAAATTGCCTGTAAGAAATATAAAAAAGATATATGATAATTTAAACTAAATATCCCACTGTCTATTCATCAAATTAGACAAAATAGTAAAAAGATATTAAAAAAAGAATTCAAAAGATATGGCTCAGGCGCAAAACGTCCACTTCGCAAAATTTACCCTACACCCAATTTTTTAGCAAAATGTACACTGTAGGTTTTCTCGAAATGACCAAACAGCAGTAAATTTTGTTATTAAAATGATTCAATAAGATCCTTGTGACTTCAATGAATAATTTTTTTTCGACTTTGTATTTTTCGGTTCACACTCTAGCCATAGAATAAATATTAGTACAAGCTCTACTCCTTCAAATGAGAAAATAGTCCAGTCAAGATGTAACATCCGCAAAAGTTCGGGTCACGCTGATTTTTTTATATGTTGTTAGGACCTTAACCCTATTAAATAATCTGTGCCTTAACCAATATTAAAACCAGATTTGCAATTTTCCAAGTGCTGTGCGTTCGGCGTTGTGCCCAAAAATCCATGATATTTTCGTCTTTTTTCAGTTTTTGCTCAATATCTTAGTGAAAGAAGGGTCTGACTGGTATAGTCACTGCAACTACTTTTAAAGGTAAACTAAACTTGCTTTAATTTGACACTAGCGCAAGCTCACAGCCATTGGTTCCCAAGATACGGATCTTCTTAAGCTTGTGTAGTACCTACCTACCTAAGAACCTATTCAGTGTGTCACTTTAAAAAGTAATAACAAACAAATGTTATTTTATAAATTATTATAGTTCCCTTGCAGGGTTCATGTTGAGAACATAGAATACCTAGTCCATCTTGTACACCACATGAAGCAAATAACTAATAACATTTTATGACCATGACTACAGACCGTTCACCGTAAGATGTCCCCTGCCTTGGGAATAGTGGCAGCCAAGGCAGGGCACATCTTACGGCGATCGGTATGTATGGGATTCCTTCGCACTAATGTACTGTACCTGGTGTCTACAGAAGCAAATGTTTCCTTCTTCTCTTCCAGCTTGGTCGTCTGTTGCACTCTAGCCATAAACTCCTCGGGTGATGTCTTTTGCAACTTGGAAATCCTAGCTGAATACTTTTCATAAAATGGGTTATTTTGTAGATTCTCTAGGGCCTTCTCCATGTTCACTGATGATAGTGCGATAGCTCTTCTGCTGGTAATGTGGGTAATGCTACTGATCGAGTCAGTAAAAGCTTTCAAGATATTTCGCGTTCTTGAGAAAGCCATAGCCAGTCAACCCGGTTCAGTCAAAAGTTCAGTCAGGTCAGGGTTGCTAGATCGAGTTTCTGAATTTTCCCCATATTCACATATTTTTTTCCCAAAAATGATACATTTCATTTCATTTATTTCGCAAACAATGTAAAATTGTGTCGGAACATAGTAACATAATATAGGAATAAAGTACAAAATAATCATATAGGTACATCTACTTGGGTCCGATAGGTACAAGATTAAATGTCACTAAGATAAAAATACAACATCAGATAAAATTATAAATAGTACCTAGTCAATATAGTAATGTCAACATAAAACAGAAAATGTCAAATTAAAAAAGAATCAGATACCAAAAGAATTACCAAAAAAAAAAAAAAAAAAAAAACATTAGGGTTTATCATTATAAAATTCACGTACAGAGTAGTAGCACCTTTTCAACAAGAATTTGAAATACGTTTTGAAACTCTTTTCCCCAATATTTTTTTAAACAGTAAATAAAACAAAATGAATATTATGCATAGTATTATTTATATCATATTTACATATTGATAAGCAGAGACGAAGTGTCAGAAGTTTTGAACATCATGCTGAATCGTGGATGATTTCCAAACCTCTACAACTTCGTCTTCATTTAAACTTGTCACATAAACATTTTCAGCATAAAATTTTTGCAACATTTTATTAGTGGGTTGAAACTTGATGCATCCACCGCCGAAATTAAGAACATTTCTGACTCTCATTATATGGTCGGTTGTTGTAGTAAACAATCTATTACGTTGTTTATTTTTTATCACACTCATTATAGAAAATGCTCGTTCTACGCTTGCATTAGAAAATGGCAGGCTTAGCATAGCAGACAGGTGGCTAGTTTTATAATATTGTGGAATGCAACATTATTCCCTAATAATGACCTCATGCATATAGAATAAGGCACGTTCAAAATAACCCCAAAATTTAGTATGTACTAAGTATGTACCATCGAGCAACTCGGAGGCCTGCGTTTTTTTTTTTTTTTCTTTATAGTTGGCGCCGCACGGCTTGTGCATGTGCCATTTTCAAGTATCTGTATTTTCGGTATTTTCACTATATTGTATTTTCCATCGATCTATTATAGTAGTAGTATATTATATCGATGGTATTTTCAATATAT
The DNA here is from genome assembly GCA_932527175.1 of Operophtera brumata. Classification (NCBI taxonomy): domain Eukaryota; kingdom Metazoa; phylum Arthropoda; class Insecta; order Lepidoptera; family Geometridae; genus Operophtera; species Operophtera brumata. The sequence continues at coordinate 43,275,310 of OW052228.1, read as the reverse complement.
TTTGCAACGTTACACTCCTTCCAAGTCGTCAAAGTCACAGTGAAGTCATGTTTTAGTAAAACGGTGGCCAATTTTACTAAAACTTTGGTAGACAATTTCCACCAATTTCAAAAGTCACGTTCCATTTAATTTCACTACACTTGTGCTTTTTAAACGAGCTACATTAGTTAAAAAGCCACCAAAATAACACAAAATAACTCAAGAAAACACTAGGAAAAGAAATAAAATAAAAGTAGGCAACGTCTCTTTTCGAAAATGGCGGGAAGAGTCCCGAGGCCTGCGTTGCTCGATGGTATGTACATACTATGGAATTATGGATTGTATGCTGCGATATTGAATGCGAAAACTTATAATCTGTGGTATCCGATTGTATCAGAGGGTGTGAGATTGTGAGTCTGAGTTTTGCAAACACCATCGTAACGGTGAACGTAACACGATCGTACGTGTATAACATAATAACTAGCTATTAATCTGTACCAAAAACGTCACAGATTAATGGCTAGTTACTACGCAATACACGTACACTCGCCGTTACGATCATCGTTACGATGGTGTGTGTAAACTCGGACTTGCCCCTCTGATTGTATCAATGACCAGAGGGGTGAGTCTGAGTTTTGCAAACACTATCGTAACGGTGAACGTAACACGATCGTACGTGTATAACATAATAACTAGCTATTAATCTGTGCCAAAAACGTCACAGATTAATAGCTAGTTACTACGCAATACACGTACACTCGCCGTTACGATCATCGTTACGATGGTGTGTGTAAACTCGGACTTGCCCCTCTGTACCCATTAGCATGCTAGTACCCAAGAAGCTTGAATTTGGGTAGTCTATAACTTCATGCTAGTACCTCCGGTACGGAGGCCAGCAAAGCTTGCAAGACTTAAATGGTACGTACTGTTACGCCACCCGGAGATTATAGGTTTTTAAAAAAAGGCGTTTTAAGGTGAATACGTTTATTCACCGAACAAAATGAAAAGGAACTTAAAAAATGATAAACTTAATGAAATTCGGTAAAGACAAGTGTCGCGCTCGGATGTTGGTACTGAACTGAAATGCAGGTGGGCTGGTTCTCGTGGGAATCGAGGAACAGCTTATAATGCATTTTCGTAAGGTAGAAATTAAAGTGATTATTAGACAAAATTGTCAGCAGAGCTACTATCATCTAGGGGTTATAACAGTACGTATGGTAGTAGGTACAAAAATAAATATCAGTATGCGACGCCAAAAAAACAAAAAAAGCGGCCAAGTGCGAGTAGGACTCGCCCATGAAGGGTTCCGTAGCAGCAAGTAACATAATATAAAAGTTCTTGGATGGATTACGATTTATGACGTATTAAAAAAAAACTACTTACTAGATCTCATTCAAACCAATTTTGAGTGAAAGTTTACATGGTAATGTACATCATATATTTTTTTTAGTTTTATCATTCTCTTATTTTAGAAGTTACGGGGGGGGGGGGACACTTTTTACCACTTTGGAAGTGTCCCTCGCGCAAACTATTCAGTTTAGAAAAAAACAATTTTAGAAACCTCAAATCATTTTTGAAGACCTTTCCATAGATACCCCACATGTATGGGTATGATGAAAAAAGTTTTTTGAGTTTCAGTTCTAAGTATGGGGAACCCCAAAAATAAAAAACTACTTACTAGAACTCGTTCAAACCAATTTTGAGTGAAAGTTTACATATGTACATCATATATTTTTTTTAGTTTTACCATTCTCTTATTTTAGAAGTTACGGGGGGGGGGGGGGGGGGGGGGGGGCAACACTTTTTACCACTTTGGAAGTGTCCCTCGCGCAAACTATTCAGTTTAGAAAAAATATATATTAGAAACCTCAATACCATTTTTAAAGACATATCTATAGACACCCCACACGTATGGGTATGATGAAAAAAAGTTTTTTTAGTTTCCTTTCTAAGTATGGGGAACCCCAAAAATGTATTGTATTTTTTCTATTTTTGTTTGAAAATCTTATTGCGGTTCTCAGAGTCAAAGTCAAAGTCAAAGTCAAAAGTATGTTATTCATTGAAATCACAAGGATCATTTTGAATCGTCTTAAAAAATAAATTTACATATACTCCTGTTCCAACGCAACCAGACCTAGAAGAATCAGGCAACAAACACGGTCTGTTTTTCTTTTGATGATCCTTCTTACTACTAGGTGGGGAGCGCCTGTGTGGTGCCTCGAGAACAAGTGGAAGCTGATTCAAGGAAAAAAGGAAAACCAAATTAAAAGCCTTACTTAGGTAGGCAGTCAAAAGTAAGATGATAGAGAGAATCAGCAAAAGTTCATAAGGCAGCACACACTACGCTTGATATACTCATAAATAACACATCAGTAATAAATTATATGCAGGTACAGACATTGCAAATTGACAAATTAGGTGTCGAGGGGCAGAGCGACATCAGGCCACGCGGCTTTATCATTAACATAGTCATGAAGTGAGTAATACGCTTTCTTAATTAAATTATTCTTTATGTAAGATTTAAATCTTCGAATCGAAACATCGAATCGTACATCTATTTACCAAGTTTCAACAGCATAGCTCTTATAGTTTCGGAAAAAAGTGGCTGTGACATACTCGGACAGACAGACATGACGAATCCATAAAGGTTCCGTATTTTTTTTAAGGAACCCTAAAAAACGTGTGGGGTTCGGGTTTTCACAGCGTAGCGAAAATGCTACGTCTATGGTTTTCACGGACGTTTCAAATCATGCGCTAATAGATGGCGCTGCTTTTAACCTAGCTTTCAACATAAAGTGAAATGTCAAAGTCAACAAGGTAGTGATTTATTTTCGAATCACACAAAAGCACAGACAATGCATTTGTTAATTTTGACAAGCATACTTGAGTCAGCGCCGTCTATCGAGCCAAATAGAAATACTTTTTTTTTAATTTGAAAATGAAAAGACCTCATTCCGTAAATTCTAAGTCTATGGTTTTTTCTTTTTAAATGCATTGGGTTTTTTTCTTTATACTTGGCGTCGCACGGTTTGTTCATTTTAGGTATAATTTGTTATTCTATTACATCGAGCAACATGGAACGGAGCGCGGAGGCCTGCATTAAGTTCTATTATTAACAATCCTTTCATGTCGTTAAAGTTACAGTCAAGTCATTACCTAAGCTAAGAAGATGTTTTAAGTAAACTGGTGGCCGTTTAAAAAAAATTTAGTAAACAATTTCCACCAATTTGAAAAGTCACGCAATTCACTTCCATTATTTTCATTTCGCTACACTTGTGCTCTGACGACGAGCTACATTGGTTGAAATGCCACCAAATTTACACTCTTTGGACTTTTGTGGGAGGGATGGGATTTATGGGACCTAGATCATCGAGCAACGCAGGCCTCCGTTCCGTGTTGCTCGATGACCTAGATAGATGGGACTTCGGTGTGACTGTGGTCAACTGAAATGAAAATATCCTCTGCCAACTGATTGATACAAGTATAACAAAGATTACTAGTTTAATTAGACCTACAATATTCGTTCTGCTATTAATAATAGGTAGTTTAAACCTATTGGGTACACACGTAACCGTAGTAGGTATTTTATTAATAAAAAATACCTGTTCGAATAGTAATGTTATCGTTCTGTGAAAAGGTGGTTGCTGTTATCAACGGAATAGATTTATGCAAGCTAATTGGTAAACAATACGTAAGTAGGTGTACCTATGTATCAATCACAGTCGATTTAATCTACACACATCAAAAAAGTTTAAGCAACACGTACTAATTTAATAGGATAAAACACACTATAACGTTTGTATTTTATTACTTAAATATTTTTTTAGGGTCTTAATGATGTAAATATAACAGCCCTTGTCTTCAATAGTTCTTTTAATAACATAAATTAACAATATTATAATGTACTGTACAAACTAAGGCACCAAGAAACTAAACTTTTTTTAACAAAATTAAATTTCTAAAGCAAATTAATTTATTGTGAAAGAATTGGATAATTTAATACAAGGTATGGCCTCCTCTGCTATTTAGAACTTGTCGGCAACGATTATTCATAGAATTAATGAGGCTGTTTATATCATCTTGCAGCAATTGCTCCCAATGGAATTGTAGGAAATCCTTCAGCTGTTGGGTTGTTGTCACTCCGTCCAAGTCCTTCAAAACAAGTCTCTGGAGCATGTCCCATGCGTGCTCGATGTGGTTGAGGTCTGGCGATTGTGCAGGACAGGGCAATACCCGGATGTTCTCCGTTGCCAAGTATTCACTGGTTAGCCGAGCTGTAAGCGAACGCGCATTGTCATGCATTAACGTAAAATCGGAGCCAAAGGTTTGTGCAAATGGATGGACATAAGGTCTAAGAATATCCTCAACGTAATTTTCAGCGTTCATATTTCCATTTACAAACCTCAAACTTCTCTCGAGCGGTTAACATCGGCTGGCGTTTTGCAGTCAGTTGTACGTAGGTACCGGACCGGTCTTGCCAAGTAGTTGTACTCCTTCCACGGCCTGGATGTTGTTCATCGGGGTCTCCTGTATTATTGTAGCGCTGCCAAAGACGACAAATAACGCTTTTATGAATACCAAAATGCCGGGATACCTGAGATTGATTTCTTCCCGCTTGCAACATCCCTACAGCTCTTTGCATTTGATCTGCCGTCAAATGATGTCGCTCCATGACGTAAAGAATGTCTCAAAATCCAATTTTGTCGCTATCTTTATTCAAATTGTTGGTAAAATTATAAAATCAAGACTAAAAGTAGCAATAAAAACGCACTTAGATTCAAACAAATTCGCATTTGTTTAAATTTTATGAAAAAATAAAACAACAGAAAAGTTTTTTTTTACAACCAGCCGGTATTTCATCAAAAACAAAAAAGTTTACATACCTCACCTTGGCTTGAGCGAGTAAAGGGATATTATTAAATGTATGTATGTATGTATTAAATGCACATTATTTTTTCTGCACACCAGGTAACTCTACTAATTAACTGAATGCATACCAAAAAAAAGAATGCTGTACAAAAAAACCAATTGATTAACTAAACATGTCCTACAAAAAAAAACAAAAAAAACACACATAACGAGATGACCTTTTTTATCGAATTCACACCAAAAATGCATTTGTTCGCTTATGGCCAACTTTTTTTTTTTTTTTTTTTTAACATTAATAGACCTTTGTTTGACCACAAACAACAACTTAGGAAACCGTCCACTATTTTATGTGGTTCGTACATCAAAAATACTAACTTGCACTCAAAAATACTAGCTTGCACTCTAAATTATAGGCAGAATAGACACGGAGCACCCCGACTCCACGTAGTCTTGTACGCCCCTAGAGTGAATATAAAAACGCGGAGCCAGTAGCTCGCGTAGGAGATCGAAGGGGGGAGGTGGCGAGCCGGCGATCTCCGTAGTGAAGCGAAGGTCAGGTGGGTGAAGCGACACTCAAAGGCGGCTCCAGTAGCTCGCGTAGGAGATCTTGTGTGGAGCAAGCCCGCGAGGCGGAGCAGAGCGAAGGGGGGAGGTGGCGAGCCGGCGATCTCCGTAGTGAAGCGAAGGTCGAGTGGGTGAAGCGACACTCAAAGGCGGCTCCAGTAGCTCGCGTAGGAGATCTTGTGTGGAGCAAGTCCGCGAGGCGGAGCAGAGCGAAGGGGGGAGGTGGCGAGCCGGCGACCTCCGTAGTGAAGCAAAGGTCGAGTGGGTGAAGCGACACACAAGGGCGGCTCCAGTAGCTCGCGTAGGAGATCTTGTGTGGAGCAAGCCCGCGAGACGGAGCAGAGCGAAGGGGGGAGGTGGCGAGCCGGCGACCTCCGTAGTGAAGCGAAGGTCGAGTGGGTGAAGCGACACACAAAAGGCGGCTCCAGTAGCTCGCGTAGGAGATCTTGAGTGGAGCAAGCCCGCGAGGCGGAGCAGAGCGAAGGGGGGAGGTGGCGAGCCGGCGACCTCCGTAGTGAAGCGAAGGTCGAGTGGGTGAAGCGACACACAAGGGCGGCTCCAGTAGCTCGCGTAGGAGATCTTGTGTGGAGCAAGCCCGCGAGGCGGAGCAGAGCGAAGGGGGGAGGTGGCGAGCCGGCGACCTCCGTAGTGAAGCGAAGGTCGAGTGGGTGAAGCGACACACAAAAGGCGGCTCCAGTAGCTCGCGTAGGAGATCTTGAGTGGAGCAAGCCCGCGAGGCAGAGCAGAGCGAAGGGGGGAGGTGGCGAGCCGGTGACCTCCGTAGTGAAACGAAGGTCGAGTGGGTGAAGCGACATACAAGGGCGGCTCCAGTAGCTCGCGTAGGAGATCTTGAGCGGAGCAAGCCCGCGAGGCAGAGCAGAGCGAAGGGGGGAGGTGGCGAGCCGGTGACCTCCGTAGTGAAACGAAGGGCGAGTGGGTGAAGCGACACACAAGGGCGGCTCCAGTAGCTCGCGTAGGAGATCTTGAGTGGAGCAAGCCCGCGAGGCAGAGCAGAGCGAAGGGGGGAGGTGGCGAGCCGGTGACCTCCGTAGTGAAACGAAGGTCGAGTGGGTGAAGCGACACACAAGGGCGGCTCCAGTAGCTCGCGTAGGAGATCTTGAGCGGAGCAAGCCCGCGAGGCAGAGCAGAGCGAAGGGGGGAGGTGGCGAGCCGGCGACCTCCGTAGTGAAACGAAGGTCGAGTGGGTGAAGCGACACACAAGGGCGGCTCCAGTAGCTCGCGTAGGAGATCTTGAGCGGAGCAAGCCCGCGAGGCAGAGCAGAGCGAAGGGAGTAGGTGGCGAGCCGGCGACCTCCGTAGTGAAGCGAAGGTCGAGTGGGTGAAGCGACACTCAAGGGCGGCTCCAGTAGCTCGCGAAGGAGATCTTAGAGGAGCAAGCCCGCGAGGCGGAGCAGAGCGAAGGGGGGAGGTGGCGAGCCGGCGACCTCCGTAGTGAAGCGAAGGTCGAGTGGGTGAAGCGACACTCAAGGGCGGCTCCAGTAGCTCGCGTAGGAGATCTTGAGCGGAGCAAGCCAGCGAGGCAGAGCAGAGCGAAGGGGGGAGGTGGCGAGCCGGCGACCTCCGTAGTGAAGCGAAGGTCGAGTGGGTGAAGCGACACTCAAGGGCGGCTCCAGTAGCTCGCGTAGGAGATCTTAGAGGAGCAAGCCCGCGAGGCGGAGCAGAGCGAAGGGGGGAGGTGGCGAGCCGGCGACCTCCGTAGTGAAGCGAAGGTCGAGTGGGTGAAGCGACACACAAGGCCACTACTACTTCTACTGGAGCCCATACCGAAGTCCGACACTTCCTATTTTAAGTGTTTTTTTAAGTAAAACAGTTCTGCAAATACCATTAAATAGTATATTTTATTTTATTTATTTAGTGTGCATAATTTTGTATTTTTGGTTTAACTTTGAAATATTTTGTTCGAAAAAAGGGAATATACAGATATCGATTTAATTACATGCCGTGAGTAAAGACTTAAAAATTGATTAATATAATTAGTAAAATTTGTAACATGATGCATGTTGTAACATGATGCATGTTGTAACATGATGCATGTTGTAACATGATGCATGTTGTAACATGATGCATGTTGTAACATGATGCATGTTGTAACATGATGCATGTTGTAACATGATGCATGTTGTAACATGATGCATGTTGTAACATGATGCATGTTGTAACATGATGCATGTTGTAACATGATGCATGTTGCTTAGACTTTTTTGATGTGTGTATTTGTAGAAACTAAGGTAAGTATTTACAATATTACATGCATGTACAAGTAGGTACCTAAGTTAGAAATGAATATTAATTAAAACAGGATAGATAGATCCATCACATACATTTTACAATATTACATGCATGTACAAGTAGGTACCTAAGTTAGAAATGAATATTAATTAAAACAGGATAGATAGATCCATCACATACATTTTACAATATTACATGCATGTACAAGTAGGTACCTAAGTTAGAAATGAATATTAATTAAAACAGGATAGATAGATCCATCACATACATTTTACAATATTACATGCATGTACAAGTAGGTACCTAAGTTAGAAATGAATATTAATTAAAACAGGATAGATAGATCCATCACATACATTTTACAATATTACATGCATGTACAAGTAGGTACCTAAGTTAGAAATGAATATTAATTAAAACAGGATAGATAGATCCATCACATACATTTTAAGTTGTTACCTATGTAGGTATCTACCTACATAGGTAACAACTTAAACTAGGTAGTAGTTTGTTAATGCTGCGAAACAACCGGCCAAGTTCGAGTCAGACTCGCGTGCGCTTCAAGTAGTAGGTATGTGGCTACTAGTAGGGGGTCGGCTATAAGTATGATTCACCACCGTAGAGAGTTGGAAATAGGAGGGAAAGGAAGAGGGGAAAAGGGGAGATCCTCTGCTATAAATAAAAAACTAGGAAACATCGATTTTAATCTTCGAGAGAAAAAAAGAAAAGTAGGCCTATGAGGTAATGCACTGTTTATAGGCAGAGGTTACCGCTTAACATCAGGTGGGCCATCTGCTTGTTCCGTCATTCCAGTAGTATAAAAAAAAAAGGCATAGAAACCTCCATTGAGCTACAAAGTTAAAATTATAGGGAGTTGGAGGGAGGGGGAAGGAGTGGGAGGGAGGGGGTGACATCTCCCCTATAGGTGAGGAAAAGCTGAAATTCATAGATTTCGAGAAAAAAAAAACCTGCTCTGAGCAAATATTTAGAATTATTTGTTAATTTTTTACACGCCAATATACCTACAATAGCATAATATGTAATATCGACGTGTTCAACGGAGAGTTTTATATTTACACGCCAATATACCTACAATAGCCTATTTAATATAGTCGTGTTCAACGGAGACTCTTCAATTCACACGCCAATATACCTACAATAGCCTATGTAATATCGTCGTGTTCAACGGAGACTCTTAGATTTACACGCCAATATACCTACAATAGCCTATTTAATATCGTCGTGTTCAACGGAGACTCTTAGATTTACACGCCAATATACCTACAATAGCCTATTTAATATCGTCGTGTTGAACGGAGACTCTTAGATTTACACGCCAATATACCTACAATAGCCTATGTAATATCGTCGTGTTCAACGGAGACTCTTAGATTTACACGCCAATATACCTACAATAGCCTATTTAATATCGTCGTGTTCAACGGAGACTCTTAGATTTACACGCCAATATACCTACAATAGCCTATGTAATATCGTCGTGTTCAACGGAGACTCTTAGATTTACACGCCAATATACCTACAATAGCCTATGTAATATCGTCGTGTTCAACGGAGACTCTTAGATTTACACGCCAATATACCTACAATAGCCTATTTAATATCGTCGTGTTCAACTGAGACTCTTAGATTTACACGCCAATATACCTACAATAGCCTATGTAATATCGTCGTGTTCAACGGAGACTCTTAGATTTACACGCCAATATACCTACAATAGCCTATTTAATATCGTCGTGTTCAACGGAGACTCTTAGATTTACACGCCAATATACCTACAATAGCCTATGTAATATCGTCGTGTTCAACGGAGACTCTTAGATTTACACGCCAATATACCTACAATAGCCTATGTAATATCGTCGTGTTCAACGGAGACTCTTAGATTTACACGCCAATATACCTACAATAGCCTATTTAATATCGTCGTGTTCAACGGAGACTCTTAGATTTACACGCCAATATACCTACAATAGCCTACGTAATATCGTCGTGTTCAACGGAGACTCTTAGATTTACACGCCAATATACCTACAATAGCCTATTTAATATCGTCGTGTTCAACGGAGACTCTTAGATTTACACGCCAATATACCTACAATAGCCTATGTAATATCGTCGTGTTCAACGGAGACTCTTAGATTTACACGCCAATAGATAGTTTTTAACCGCAACCTCCTGCGTCGCAGGCGAACCTTCGCCCTCTGCGCCACAGAGGTCGTCAACAAGAGTTGAATTGGTGTAGTTGTTAGTATGGCTGGTCTCCAGTCTCCACTGACTGTAGTAAGCGCACCGACACTGCTATAATATCGTTCACAGAGTGTCGGTGAGGGGTCTGTGCGATGAGCGCGCGCTGATGGCGTGGGCCGGCGTGCCGGAGGCGGGGCAGCCCGACGCCGTGCTGCTCGCGCCGCTCACCGAGGAGTCGTTCCTGCAGAACCTGCACGCGCGCTACTCGCGGGACGCGATCTACGTGAGTGCCCGCGCGCCCGCGCTGACAGTGCGCCGCCCGCGCGCCCGCGCTCACAGTGCGCCGCTTGTTGCAGACGCACGTGGGCGACGCGCTGGTCTCCGTGAACCCGTGCCGGGCGCTGCCGCTCTACTCGGCGGAGCGCGTGCGCGCCTACCTCGCGCGCCCGCCCTACCAGCTGCCGCCGCACCTGTCAGTACAGTACACACATTACACCGAAATACATTTATCTTTTCATTAAAATGCCTCGAGGCATTATTTATTACTAGCTGCGAACCTGGCTTCGCTCGGGTAAACATTAATTTCATCAAAATGGGTCCAGTCATTTCAACGTGAAAGCAAAATTAACAAAAAAATACTCCTGCTCGCTGTTTGTCATTCGTCTGGGCTGTGTTCAATCAATGGGTTTGGGTGTTGCTTTCTAACCAAATGAACGACTTGGATTGACACGTAATGTTAATGTCGCTGTCAATTTGACACGTAATGTTAATGTCGCTGTCAATTTGACACGTAATGTTAATGTCGCTGTCAATTTGACACGTAATGTTAATGTCGCTGTCAATTTGACACGTAATGTTAATGCCGCTGTCAATTTGACACGTAATGTTAATGCCGCTGTCAATTTGACACGTAATGTTAGTGTCGCTGTCAATTTGACACGTAATGTTAATGTCGCTGTCAATATAACTGGAATATGAATGGCGGATAGCGGCTGCCCCCGTTTAGATATTGGATGTATCAATTTGGAATACCTGGAATATGAATGTCGCTCTGCCCCTCGACACCTAATTTGTCAATTTGCAATGTCTGTACCTGCATATAATTTATTACTGATGTGTTATTTATGAGTATATCAAGCGTAGTGTGTGCTGCCTTATGAACTTTTGCTGATTCTCTCTACCATCTTACTTTTGACTGCCTACCTAAGTAAGGCTTTTAATTTGGTTTTCATTTTTTCATTGAATCAGCTTCCACTTGTTCTCGAGGCACCACACAGGCGCTCCCCACCTAGTAGTAAGAAGGATCATCAAAAGAAAAACAGACCGTGTTTGTTGCCTGATTATTCTAGGTCTGGTTGCGTTGGAACAGGAGTAAATGTAAATTTATTTATTAAGACGATTCAAAATGATCCTTGTGATTTCAATGAATAAAATACTTTTGACTTTGACTTTGGATAGCGGCTGCCCCCGTTTAGACATCCATTAGTTTATTATATTTTTAAGTTATGTGTATTACTCATTGGAAATCCTAATAAATAAAATAAATAAATAATAGATATTAGATGTATCAATTTGGAATACCTGGAATATGAATGGCGGATAGCGGCTACCCCTGTTTAGAAGTACATAAGTTTCTTAGAGGTAGATCCACTACAACTAACCTTATAACTTTCATTGATGCTGTCACTGCTGGAATGGAGTCAGGGAGTCAAGTAGACGCAATATATACGGACTACAGTAAGGCCTTTGATCTAACCCGAAGGCGGGAAACCATCTACACTCGCGCTTCATAGCCGTCGCGGGCATTCGCTCTGCGAGTGTAGTTGAGGTTGTTTTTATAGATGAAATTATCATGAAAATGCTTTGAACATTTTTGTATGCAGGATGTCGTTTTTTGTTTTCGAATCACTGTCGCATATTGAGACCCATAATACGTACAAATAATTTCATTTTACTTTGGTCGAAGCAAATAATAATGTTAACTATGGGTAAGTATAGGTACTGCCTATATTAGGTATTTAATTGTTATTTTTATTTAAGTGTTGTGTATTAAGGCGCGATAGGTTCTCAAATGTCTCTAGAATTTTAAAGTTTTTGATAAGAATTTTCATAGTGTTCTATGAAGAAAAAAATATATGATATTCTTGAGCTTTTTATCTAGTGAAATCTATAATTCAATGCAATATTTGAATTACTTCACTCGATAAAAAAAAATAACAAAGATACCTCCTTTTTAAAATTTAAATGCTATTTTTCACTCACTTCTCTCACGTTTTTATTTTTGAAACAATTGGTTACATGTTAGTTATTATTTGAGTTAGTGAATTCATCAACAAAATTAAACAAAACTTTGAACGACATTTTTATATAATTTTTTTATACATACAAACACGGTATCCGAGCGTGCGCTCGCCTTCTTCGCCTCATACAAAAATGTTCGTTGAACCTATAGCGCCTTAACAGTATGAAGGCCGGAGTCGAGGGACGAATGTACGCCGCGTCTTTATTGTACCTACTGTACGTTCCAGGTACGCGCTGACGGCGAGTGCGTACCGCTGGGTGCGCGACCGGGGCGAGGGCCAGTGCATCGTGATGACGGGTGAGTGTCGCGTGCGACACGCGTCTCGCACGCGCCGCGCCGCGCTCACTTGTGTGTGTGTGTGTGTGCAGGCGAGAGCGGCGCCGGCAAGACGGAGGCGGCGCGCGTGTGTCTGCAGTGCGTGGTGGTGGCGGGCGAGGAGGCGGCGGGCGGCGCGGGGGGCGCGCGCGCCGGGCCCGCGCTCACGGCCGCCGGCACGCTGCTCGAGGCGTTCGGCAACGCCGCCACCATCCGCAACCACAACGCCAGCAGATTCGTGAGTACCCGCGTACTGCACCTCACTGCACTGCACTGATCTACACGTATAACGTACCGCGATGTATGTTGCAGGGCAAACTGCTGGAAATAGAGCTCGACTTCAAGGGCGAGCCCGTCAGCGGCCACATCACGCACTGTGAGTCTGTTTCTGTCGCACTGAGCGCCTTGCAGCGCGCTGTTACCGCACCTACAGCGTAGCGTGAGTTAGTTCTGTCGCACTGAGCGCCTTGCAGCGCGCTGTTACCGCACCTACAGCGTAGCGCGAGTTAGTTCTGTCGCACTGAGCGCCTTGCAGCGCGCTGTTACCGCACCTACAGCGTAGCGCGAGTTAGTTCTGTCGCACTGAGCGCCTTGCAGCGCGCTGTTACCGCACCTACAGCGTAGCGTGAGTTAGTTCTGTCGCACTGAGCGCCTTGCAGCGCGCTGTTACCGCACCTACAGCGTAGCGCGAGTTAGTTCTGTCGCACTGAGCGCCTTGCAGCGCGCTGTTACCGCACCTACAGCGTAGCGCGAGTTAGTTCTGTCGCACTGAGCGCCTTGCAGCGCGCTGTTACCGCACCTACAGCGTAGCGCGAGTTAGTTCTGTCGCACTGAGCGCCTTGCAGCGCGCTGTTACCGCACCTACAGCGTAGCGCGAGTTAGTTCTGTCGCACTGAGCGCCTTGCAGCGCGCTGTTACCGCACCTACAGCGTAGCGCGAGTTAGTTCTGTCGCACTGAGCGCCTTGCAGCGCGCTGTTACCGCACCTACAGCGTAGCGCGAGTTAGTTCTGTCGCACTGAGCGCCTTGCAGCGCGCTGTTACCGCACCTACAGCGTAGCGCGAGTTAGTTCTGTCGCACTGAGCGCCTTGCAGCGCGCTGTTACCGCACCTACAGCGTAGCGCGAGTTAGTTCTGTCGCACTGAGGGCCTTGCAGCGCGCTGTTACCGCACCTACAGCGTTAGGACATTCTGACCACTAGGTAACTCTAAATTAATTTTGTTTGTTACATGCAGACCTCCTGGAAAAGGTATTAGTGTAGTAGTGAGTCGTACTCGTATTATAGCGAACCCTTACAATTTTAGCACATAGGTCGTAACTCGTATCTTATCAGCATTAGGCTCTGTGATTATCATCAGCCTACAGAAGGGCAGGAGCGCGCGTGCAGCGTGTCCGAGGGCGAGTGCAAACTGCCTGTAATAGTATAGTGAGTTAGAGTGCCGTCTATAGATACAGTGTGACGTGTGATGTCGAAGGAGCGCGCGTGCAGCGTGCCCGAGGGCGAGTGCAAACTGCCTGTAGTATAGTGAGTTAGAGTGCCGTCTATAGATACAGTGTGTCGTGTGATGTCGCAGGAGCGCGCGTGCAGCGTGCCCGAGGGCGAGCGCAAACTGCCTGTAGTATAGTGAGTTAGAGTGCCGTCTATAGATACAGTGTGACGTGTGATGTCGAAGGAGCGCGCGTGCAGCGTGCCCGAGGGCGAGTGCAAACTGCCTGTAGTATAGTGAGTTAGAGTGCCGTCTATAGATACAGTGTGTCGTGTGATGTCGCAGGAGCGCGCGTGCAGCGTGCCCGAGGGCGAGCGCAAACTGCCTGTAGTATAGTGAGTTAGAGTGCCGTCTATAGATACTGTGTGACGTGTGATGTCGAAGGAGCGCGCGTGCAGCGTGCCCGAGGGCGAGTGCAAACTGCCTGTAGTATAGTGAGTTAGAGTGCCGTCTATAGATACAGTGTGACGTGTGATGTCGCAGGAGCGCGCGTGCAGCGTGTCCGAGGGCTTGCGCAAACTGCCTGTAATAGTATAGTGAGTTAGAGTGCCGTCTATAGATACAGTGTGACGTGTGATGTCGAAGGAGCGCGCGTGCAGCGTGCCCGAGGGCGAGTGCAAACTGCCTGTAGTATAGTGAGTTAGAGTGCCGTCTATAGATACAGTGTGACGTGTGATGTCGCAGGAGCGCGCGTGCAGCGTGTCCGAGGGCGTGCGCAAACTGCCTGTAATAGTATAGTGAGTTAGAGTGCCGTGTATAGATACAGTGTGACGTGTGATGTCGAAGGAGCGCGCGTGCAGCGTGTCCGAGGGCGTGCGCAAACTGCCTGTAGTATAGTGAGTTAGAATGCCGTCTATAGATACAGTATGACGTGTGATGTCGAAAGAGCGCGCGTGCAGCGTGTCCGAGGGCGTGCGCAAACTGCCTGTAGTATAGTGAGTTAGAGTGCCGTCTATAGATACAGTGTGACGTGTGATGTCGAAGGAGCGTGCGTGCAGCGTGTCCGAGGGCGTGCGCAAACTGCCTGTAGTATAGTGAGTTAGAGTGCCGTCTATAGATACAGTGTGACGTGTGATGTCGCAGGAGCGCGCGTGCAGCGTGTCCGAGGGCGTGCGCAAACTGCCTGTAATAGTATAGTGAGTTAGAGTGCCGTCTATAGATACAGTGTGACGTGTGATGTCGAAGGAGCGCGCGTGCAGCGTGTCCGAGGGCGTGCGCAAACTGCCTGTAGTATAGTGAGTTAGAGTGCCGTCTATAGATACAGTGTGACGTGTGATGTCGCAGGAGCGCGCGTGCAGCGTGCCCGAGGGCGAGCGCAAACTGCCTGTAGTATAGTGAGTTAGAGTGCCGTCTATAGATACAGTGTGATGTGTGATGTCGCAGGAGCGCGCGTGCAGCGTGTCCGAGGGCGTGCGCAAACTGCCTGTAGTATAGTGAGTTAGAGTGCCTTCTATAGATACAGTGTGACGTGTGATGTCGCAGGAGCGCGCGTGCTGCGTGCCCGAGGGCGAGCGCAACTTCCACGTGCTGTACCAGCTGCTAGCCGGCGCCGACGTGCAGCTGCTCAGTGAGTACTGCCTCCCGCCCCGCCCGCGCCCTGCCCGCGCCCCGCCCGCTCACCGCCCCCTCTCTGTGCAGAGCGGCTGAAGCTGCAGCGCTCGTGGGAGCACTACCGCATCCTGCGCGCGTCGGTGGCGCCGCATGCCTCCCCGCGGCGCGCCCCCGCCTCGCCCGCCGCGCCGCGTGACCTGCATGCGGCGGCGCAGCACGATGTTGACCACTTCGCGTTCACTAAGGTAAGAGTAAACCCCTGGCTCCTCGAGTCGCGTGCCCCCGACGTCGACCACTTCATCTCCACTAAGGTGAGAGTATCACCCCCCGCTTCCTCCATTACTGTAAATGTTAAAAGCTCGCCACAGTCCTTGGGTGCTGTGACGGAGAGACATCAGACCCTCCGCCACAGTCCTTGGGTGCTGTGACGGATACATCAGACCCTCCGCCACTGTCCTTGGGTGCTGTGACGGAGAGACATCAGACCCTCCGCCACAGTCCTTGGGTGCTGTGACGGAGACATCAGACCCTCCGCCACAGTCCTTGGGTGCTGTGACGGAGACATCAGACCCTCCGCCACAGTCCTTGGGTGCTGTGACGGAGAGACATCAGACCCTCCGCCACAGTCCTTGGGTGCTGTGACGGAGAGACACAGACTCTCCGCCACAGTCCTTGGGTGCTGTGACGGAGAGACATCATACCCTCCGCCAAAGTCCTTGGGTGCTGTGACGGAGAGACATCAGACTCTCTGCCACAGTCCTTGGGTGCTGTGACGGAGAGACGCAGACCCTCCGCCACAGTCCTTGGGTGCTGTGACGGAGAGACATCAGACCCTCCGCCACAGTCCTTGGGTGCTGTGACGGAGAGACACAGACTCTCCGCCACAGTCCTTGGGTGCTGTGATGGAGAGACATCATACCCTCCGCCATAGTCCTTGGGTGCTGTGACGGAGAGACATCAGACCCTCCGCCACAGTCCTTGGGTGCTGTGACGGAGAGACACAGACCCTCCGCCACAGTCCTTGGGTGCTGTGACGGAGAGACACAGACCCTCCGCCACAGTCCTTGGGTGCTGTGACGGAGAGACATCAGACCCTCTGCCACAGTCCTTGGGTGCTGTGACGGAGAGACACAGACCCTCCGCCACAGTCCTTGGGTGCTGTGACGGAGAGACATCAGACCCTCCGCCACAGTCCTTGGGTGCTGTGACGGAGAGACATCAGACCCTCCGCCACTGTCCTTGGGTGCTGTGACGGAGAGACACAGACCCTCCGCCACAGTCCTTGGGTGCTGTGACGGAGAGACATGATACCCTCCACCATAGTCCTTGGGTGCTGTGACGGAGAGACATCAGACCCTCTGCCACAGTCCTTGGGTGCTGTGACGGAGAGACATCAGACCCTCTGCCACAGTCCTTGGGCGCTGTGACGGAGAGACATCAGACCCTCCGCCACAGTCCTTGGGTGCTGTGACGGAGAGACACAGACCCTCCGCCACAGTCCTTGGGTGCTGTGACGGAGAGACACAGACTCTCCGCCACAGTCCTTGGATGCTGTGACGGAGAGACATCATACCCTCCGCCATAGTGCTTGGGTGCTGTGACGGAGAGACATCAGACCCTCTGCCACAGTCCTTGGGTGCTGTGACGGAGAGACATCAGACCCTCTGCCACAGTCCTTGGGTGCTGTGACGGAGAGACATCATACCCTCCGCCATAGTGCTTGGGTGCTGTGACGGAGAGACATCAGACCCTCTGCCACAGTCCTTGGGTGCTGTGACGGAGAGACACAGACCCTCCGCCAAAGTCCTTGGGTGCTGTGACGGAGAGACATCAGACCCTCCGCCACAGTCCTTGGGTGCTGTGACGGAGAGACATCAGACCCTCCGCCACAGTCCTTGGGTGCTGTGACGGAGAGACATCAGACCCTCCGCCACAGTTCATTGGGTGCTGTGACGGAGAGACATCAGACCCTCCGCCACAGTCATTGGGTGCTGTGACGGAGAGACATCAGACCCTCCGCCACAGTCCTTGGGTGCTGTGACGGAGAGACATCAGATCCTCCGCCGCAGTCCTTGGGTGCTGTGACGAGAGACATCAGACCCTCCGCCACAGTCCTTGGGTGCTGTGACGGAGAAACATCAGACCCTCCGCCACAGTCCTTGGGTGCTGTGACGGAGAGACATCAGACCCTCCGCCACAGTTCTTGGGTGCTTTGACGGAGAGACATCAGACCCTCCGCCACAGTCCTTGGGTGCTGTGACGGAGAGACATCAGACCCTCCGCCACAGTCCTTGGGTGCTGTGACGGAGAGACATCAGACCCTCTGCCACAGTCCAAAATATCTCTGCTTGAAATTTTTTACTACGGAGCAGGTAAATCAAGACTTGAGAGCAACATTAGGGGTAAATGCTCCTCCATATCGCGCGTCAGAAAGCATTCTGGGCACCCAACGCGCTGACACTTTTTTCATACCCAACAGGTCGTGTATAATATTATGGACACTTCCTATCGAAATCTTCACTTATTCTGCTATAAAACGAATAGTAACACGACGATCCGCCAGGACAATGTTTTCAACTTTTTTAATCATTTGTTCAGTCACTGCCGATGTAGGGCGTCCCGTGCGTGGGTCGTCGTTAATGGAAGCTCTTCCTCGCTTGAACTCGGCACACCAACGCGCAACCGTAGAATATTTTATTTTTATTTTTATTTGTTTTCATGGAAAACAAACAGCTTATTGAACTAGGAAGGATACATAATGGAAATTTTATTTTATTTTATTTATTTTTACATATTTGGAAAACAAACAGCACTTAAATAAGATAATGAAATACATATTATAGAAACAAATTGGCCTTGAACAGTTTTCACTTACAGATACAAAATAAAAGCAAAGTTGTCCTAATTAGATATAAACTAAACCATATCAAAACATAAATTAATGAAATAGGTACATTTGTTGCTACTTATCAAATTAAACAAATCAATCCCCTCGAAAATAAAAACACTATAATAGATAGAGATAGATACATTTAAAGGTAAATACAAACACTTAATAAGTAACTAACTAACCAAATACTAAATAATAAACCATATCAACCCAGAAGTTAGTGAAATAAATTAGTAAATACAATTTTCTTAAATAGGTTCCGACTTGCCTGAAATAGATCAACATTCATAGAATAATTAGTGTTAAGGCGCGATAGGTTCTCAAATGTCTCTAGAATTTTAAAGTTTTTGATAAGAATTTTCATAGTTTTCTATGAAAAAAATATATATGATATTCTTGAGCTTTTTATCTAGTGAAATCAATAATTTAATACAATATTCGAATTACTTCACTCGATAAAAAAAAATAACAAAGATACCTCCTTTTTAAAATTTAAATGCTATTTTTCACCCACTTCTCTCACGTTTTAATTTTTGAAACATTTGGTTACATGTTAGTTATTATTTGAGTTAGTGAATTCATCAACAAAATTAAACAAAACTTTGAACGAAATTTTTATATAATTTATTATACATAAAAACACGGTATCAGAGCGTGCGCTCGCCTTCTTCGCCTCATACAAAAATGTTCGTAGAACCTATAGAGCCTTAAATAACTTTGTAGTTCTTACAAAAAAGGAGTTCTGTCTATAATTAGTGGAGCAGGTTGGTGTAAAAAGTTTAAGGTAATTTCGACGAAGTACTGCTCGCTGGGGAGTTATTAATTTTGTTGATGTGCCTAAGGTGGAGTTTAGCTTGCGGGATATTATTGTAAGAAAACCACTGACTTGACGTGTGCACTCAATTGCGTTTATTTGCGACTGATCTACCTAGCTGCGAGGGTGGAGTTATAAATATTAGATTTGAAAATAATGCAAATTAGGAGGAACTGCATAACATTCCGCCCACCAAAAGGACTAATACGTCCTTTTCTACTCAATCTAATTACCTACAATGATTTATAAACGAATGAGTTTACTGTTTACAAATAAAAATGAAATTGATTGCAGACTAGGCAGGTATACATAAATAGATTCTAAGTTGACATAATAGTTTATATATGATGCGTTGTTATGGCTTTGAACAAACTATAACATTTTGTACTTTATACATTACAAAAACAAAATTTACATAGACTTTACTAATAAGTACACGAAAATGTTAACATTACATGCAAAAACTTGTAGCTTATTAGATAATACACCAGAGACAAATTACATTTCAGTCAGTATCAATAGGTAAGGGACATAATTTGGAAATTTATCTTTTTACTACATGTTATGTTACTAGGACTATACTGTACATTCTCGTATGAGAATCATCACCAAGGTGCTTGTCTACAATGCGAATGAACACAGACGCGTATGCCTTCTGGGCTTTAATACCTCTTCCCTTCGCGGTGCTTAAGTATGATTTGGTACTTAGGTAAGTAACACATCCATTACGCCTCCATTGTCTCATAATTATATGATCTTTGGTGTGTTCATCGAGATTTGCGTGGCGTAGATGACCGCCCACCCTGAGGATATCGTCCTTTTCAAGGTTAGAGTTGTGTTTTTATGTTACTATCTCCTTTAATAGGTTTATTTTGTCTTGTTCTTTCAATCCTTTCGCTATGTTCTTCTTCTGGTACTAGTTTAATGCATGCCATCAGTGCTTTTTCCAATTCTTTAATAGTAAAACTTCCTACAATGTCTTCTAAACTTCTTTCAAAAATCAAAAACCTTGTGCAATACGCTATAACTTTTATCAATTCTTTTAGGTTTTCAAATTGGTCAAATTGTGATATAATTTTTTCCATTACTTCTTCACTTTGTATGTTCAGATTAGCTTGTATTTTGTCCTTTTTTATTTCAAGGTGTTTAGACATTACTTCTGTGTGTTTTAATTTTATTTCTGTTTCAGATAGCCACGCTGGGCCTCTCCACCACAACTCTGCCTCTTTCATATCAGGAAGATCACATGCCCCTGGACGCTATGTCTGCAGGATTCTCTTCTAATGGGACATGATACCACCGTTTGATGATTCTTAGGTTCCATGTTACTCCTAATGCCTTTACAGTTCTGTCTAGTATCAAATCCAAGTGTGCGTGAGTACTTATTTCGCTTGGTTCAATAGGTTTCATGAATTCAGGACAGTTTGAGGACCATTTTGAAAGAGTGAGGTCACTTTTCTTCATTATCTAGCCACTTCTTGTGGTGTGACTACAGCTTCTTCTATATTGTCATTACCAGTTAGCTTATTCTCAATATAGTAATCATCTTTGATTATCTTTCCTGCCTTTTGATGATTTACACCTCCGGCGTCAGCAACTTGATGGAAAATTCTTGCTGCTAGATAAGATGCTGACGCTGTACCGAACGTGACTCGATTCATGCAGTATTCTTTGATTGTTTCTAACTCATCTTCGCATCGTAAAATGCGCTGATAGCTGTCGGCGTCTTCATTGTTTGTGAGATATTGCCTAATGTCAGTTTTAGAACAGACACGTTTCCACCGCCATCGCATGATAAAGTTCCTGAGATCGTCTTGTAGCTTAGGACCAACAAGCAGTTCATCATTGAGTAAAACTTGGTCCGATCGTTTCGCCGAAGCATCAAATACTACGCGTGTCTTCGAGGTTCCTTTGTCATCACGGACTTTGGCATGGTGAGGTAAGTACGCTTTTTTTAGTTTATTTGTTTCATTTTCAGTTATTTCTTCTATGTATCTTAATGTTAAATCTTCTTTCATAACCTTCTTGTAATCTTCCTTTAGCTGTGGTGTCCTTTTATATCTTCTTTCTGATTGAAGTAGTCTAGTTCTTGCTATATATTTCACGTTACCTTCAGGTGTCTTCGGATTTTCTATGTTAAAAGGTAACTTGACCACGCTTCTTCCTTTTTCTGTTCGTGTGTATGTTTGTTTGTAGATTTTTTTGCATAGTATTTCTTCTTTTGTTACTTTCCTATTATAATCTGTGTTTATTTCCCACAGTGATTTTTGTATATCATCCATATCTACTTGATGGTGAAGGACCAGAAATGTTTTTTCTTGCAAGTTCATTGAATTGATTTCTCCGAACAAGATCCATCCAAGGTTTGTTTTCTGAGCGCACGGAGAACCCGGAGGACCTTTGATAAGTGGTTGTTGCACTATTAGTGCGTACTCTTTGACGCCTAGAAGCAAGTCAATTGGCCCTGGTGTATGGTAGCTTGGGTCTGCCAGATTGAGTCCTTCTAGGTGTGTCCAATTGTTGACAGTGACAGCTTTGGAGGGGAGTTGCGTGGTAAGTTGTTTGCTCATTACATAAGCCTTTAGATCCATCTTGAAGCTTGAATTCCATCGGGATTCAACCTGTAGCTGTACGACGTGATCGACGTTAGTCCTTGTAGACCCCACTCCAATGATACTTCCTCTCGCTGACTGTTTGGTAAGATTGAGCATTTGAGTCGCCTTCTCGCTAATAAATGATGCCTGCGAACCTTGGTCTACCAGCGCGCGGAGAACAACGGTGTGATTTTGCTCGCTTCTTACTATCACCGTTGCCGTCGCTAGCAGGGCTATGCCTGTGCCTTGTTTAGTACTGTGGTGTGACGCGATCATTGTGTTGACCTGTATTTCCTCTTTCTCCTCTACACTGTGATGTGATGCCTTCGGTTGGGTCGTCGATGATGATGATGATGATTCCGAAGTGTCCGAGTTCTGATTCCGGTGTAGGAGAGTATGATGGCGCCGTTTACATATACGACAGGACATTTGCAGTCTACATTGGTGTGCGGAATGTCCTGGTACTAAACAGTTAAAGCACAAGTTGTTCTTCTTAACATATTCATCTCGTTGAATAGGTTGCAGGTTGGTAAATTCTTTGCAATGACATAAGGTGTGGTCTTCCTTGCATAAAAAGCATGTTTTCTTTGATGGTGTTGGTGACGTAGTTGACGTGGGTGTAGTAGCAGTAGCGACGTGGTATGAACGTTCCTTGACTGTTCTGTCACGGGGGCCCAACGATGAGACAAGCTCCAGCGTTCGATATTTTGATTGAAGAAATTTCTTTAAGTCACTCCAGGTAGGTAGTTCATCAGATTCGTCGTTGTAGGCATTCTCTTCCCAGTCTTTATGTGACTCGGGGTCCAATTTCTGCACAACCATAAATATAATGATAGGATCCCATGAGTCCGTAGGTATGTTCAGGTTATGTAAGTTGTTCAAGCAATCCATCGTGACGTCAAGCAAACTCTTGATCTGAGCGGAAGATTGAGAAGATATTTTCTTTTGGTTGAAATTTTTTTTAAGACAGAGTTTATAATTAATCTTTTATTTCCATACCTTGCTTTGAGAATGCCCCATGCTTGGTTATAATTTTGGTGTGTTACCTGGATGTGTTAAAATAATGTCTGGGCTTCTCCGGTCACACTACTCTTCAAATAATGTAACTTTTGCACGTCACTAATCGTCGTATTTTCATGCACTAATGACGTAAACAGATCTTGGAAAGTAGACCATTCTTCATAATTCCCACTAAACTTTGGTAATTCTATTCTCGGCAGCCTCACTAGTTGGTTTTGATTGGAATTCATACTTGTATTCATGTTGTTGTTCTGTGAGGAGACGGCGGCCGCGGCAAGTCCGGGCGATGAAGTCAAAGTAGCCAATAAGTCCCGTAAATCCGCCAGTAAACAAAGATAAATGTCTTCATAAATGTTGTAGTCTTCATTTGTAAAATACGGTAATAAGGCTTGTTTTTCTTTCGATGTTATTTTGACCAAATCTTGATGTGTTTTCGTGAAAGTCACCCAATATTCTTCGATAGTTTTGACTCTCATTTCAACGTAACCTTTCGTTAATCTTGCCTTCGGACATTTCTTCAAATTAGTTTGAGTTTTCAGTAGTAAAGATGCCGTATCTTCCAAAACATTGATTAATTCCGCCGTAGTAGTCATTATTCTAAGTTCTTATCTTCGCTTGGAATGCAGGCGCTATTGTTCTCGCCGGCCGGCCGATGCTTCGTAGCTCGATATAAATCCGGCTCGAAGGACCATATGTTGATGTGCCTAAGGTGGAGTTTAGCTTGCGGGATATTACAAGCACAAGGAACAATACAGAATTTTCAATGCCTTGACGGAAGTAAAATCCCTAGTAATTCGGAACATAAAACCTAAGGTCTTCATGGCTTTGGAGGCTATGTTATCAATATGCATATCAAAAAGAAGCTGCGAGTCAATTATTACTCCCAAGTCTCTCACATGGTTAGTTCTGGCAAGTAACTGGTTGTTTATTTTATAATCATAGGTTAGGAGATTACGCGCACGACTAAAAGTAGTACAATTACATTTAAGAACATTTAATTCTAGCTTGTTACGTATGCAGTAACTGTGGAGATTATCAAGATCTTGCTGCAGAAGCGTAAGGTCGTTCATAGACTTAATTTTCTTGTAAATTTTCATGTCTGCGAAGAGCAGAAAGTAAGAGTGCCGAAAAAAATTATCTATATCATTTATAAAGATGACGAATAAAAGTGGCCCCAATATGGAGCCTTGCGGTACTCCAGATGGTATTGGAGACGCATTAGATGCATAACCATTTAAGAAAACAGTCTGGCAACGATCACTGACGTAAGAGGTGAACCATCTATATAGATTACCTCGAATTCCAGCACCAAGAAGCTTAGAAAGAAGGATAGAATGATCAATTCGATCAAAAGCCTTACTAAAATCAGTATATATCGCGTCTACTTGACCTCCTCCATCCATATCAGCCGAAACTGCATCGATAAATGCAACCAATGTAAAACAATTAAGCCTTAAACAGTTTTCACTTATAGATCGAGAAAGATATTTATATATACTTAACATAAAAAGTACAACAGATAGATACATTAGGCAAACAGACAAAAACAAAATAAAAATGCCAAAAAGAAAAGATAAACGATGAACAGTGAACAGTGAACCATATGAATCATCAGATAAAATATACAAACCAGTAAAAAAAAAAGTTAATAATAAATAGATAGGTAAATACACAATAACTATGTACATATATATACAAGTATAGGAAGAATAGGAAATAGGAAATAATCAGGAAGCAAAAAAGTCCCTGCTAATAAGTGTACTAAATAAATTCCCCCTTACTATTACGGGGACTATGTACGCAGGACAAATAACAAAGTTGCGTGAGGAAATACGCAAGAAACGGCGTGGAAAACTCGCTAAAGTTGTTTTGTTTCACCAAGATAACGCCCCCGCGCACAAGTCCAGAGTTGCGATGGCTGCCATTCAAGAAGCTGGCTTCGAATTGATGGAACATCCTCCATATTCACCGGACCTTGCTCCTAGTGATTTCTACCTATTTCCGCGGTTAAAGGAACATCTCAGGGGCCACAAATTTGAAGATGATGCGCAGTAGTCGCCGCCATACACGATTTTTTAAGGGATCATGAAGAAGAATTTTTTAGAAAGGGAATTTTAGGTTTAGAAAAATGATACCTATACAAAGTGTATAAACTCGAAAGGTGACTGTTCCCTCCCCGAGCTGACAAGCCCTCGTGGAGGGCTGCGAGGAGGGTGTAGGCCGCGATACACGGCGCATTAACCCCTGCCCACCACCTAGGTGGAACCAATTCACAAATATGAGTACAAATATCACTCACGGTTTTGTCCAGCCAATGTCCAGGTTCCCGTTCAGCTAGCTACTTGGTACCATTCGCAATAGCTGAAACGAAACGGGTTAGGTGTTCCAAAAGCCTCCGTAGGCATCAGCTCGCGTGCTTGCGCCGGCAACCAAAAATCACACCAAAGTCCAAACTGAGTCCATCCAAGGTTGCATCACAAAACAAACTTTTCGGGGGGCACTCCAAGTTCCAAAATTCACCCCCGATCAAGCTGATACAATCAGATTTTAATTATTTCCCCAAATACAAAAACAACACGCAACTATTTGCGATCAAAATTACCAAGACGAATAGAATACTACGTTTTTCTTCTATATCAAAACTCATAGAGTGTAAATCTGTCGAAGTCAAACCCCACAGAGAACAAATCTCTCGGTTCCATAGTTGTAAGGAGGCGAGGTCCATGGAATTTGACTTGAAATCAAACAGTGACTACGTCGAAAAATAAAATAACATTTAATAAAAGATAATTGCGTCATACTCATTATAATTTTTTATTGAACACCCCTAGTATTCAAGTGATATACCTATCACGAAGAAAACATTCCAAAATACTTACTATAAAAATTAGAGGAAAAATTCCTACCTGAAGTCGTTTTTTTTGTAAAGAATTATAATTATTCAGTAAGTTTAAGTTTTTGAACTTAGGTAGACTAGGTATCTTAGGTAGACTAGGTAACTTAGGTAGACCAGGTAACTTAGGTAGACCAGGTAACTTAGGTAGACTAGGTAACTTAGGTAGACTAGGTAACTTAGGTAGACTAGGTAACTTAGGTAGACTAGGTAACTTAGGTAGACTAGGTAACTTAGGTAGACTAGGTAGACTAGGTAACTTTGGTAGACTAGGTAACTTAGGTAGACTAGGTAACTTAGGTAGACTAGGTAACTTAGGTAGACTAGGTAACTTAGGTAGACTAGGTAACTTAGGTAGACTAGGTAACTTAGGTAGACTAGGTAACTTAGGTAGACTAGGTAACTTAGGTAGACTAGGTAACTTAGGTAGACTAGGTAACTTAGGTAGACTAGGTAACTTAGGTAGACTAGGTAACTTAGGTAGACTAGGTAACTTAGGTAGACTAGGTAACTTAGGTAGACTAGGTAACTTAGGTAGACTAGGTAACTTAGGTAGACTAGGTAACTTAGGTAGACTAGGTAACTTAGGTAGACTAGGTAACTTAGGTAGACTAGGTAACTTAGGTAGACTAGGTAACTTAGGTAGACTAGGTAACTTAGGTAGACTAGGTAACTTAGGTAGACTAGGTAACTTAGGTAGACTAGGTAACTTAGGTAGACTAGGTAACTTAGGTAGACTAGGTAACTTAGGTAGACTAGGTAACTTAGGTAGACTAGGTAACTTAGGTAGACTAGGTAACTTAGGTAGACTAGGTAACTTAGGTAGACTAGGTAACTTAGGTAGACTAGGTAACTTAGGTAGACTAGGTAACTTAGGTAGACTAGGTAACTTAGGTAGACTAGGTAACTTAGGTAGACTAGGTAACTTAGGTAGACTAGGTAACTTAGGTAGACTAGGTAACTTAGGTAGACTACACCACAACAAGAGTACTACAAGAGCCACATGATAGAAGTCGAAAGAGCGCAGCGAGTAGTTTTGAAGGTTTTAATGTTTTTACCCTTTCGACATCCCACTACCGAGGTATATCATAAGGCACAAGTCCTAAGCGTGCGGAAACTATTTATATATATACCAATGCTTAAGACGATACCACAGTCATACAGTTCCAACTCTTCCAGACCAGAATAAGAGGGTTGACCGCTGTCCTGTTCCGCAAACTAGGACGGAGCTAGCTAGAAGACATTATAATAGCACAGCTCCATTTATTTATAACAAATTCAATTCAGTCCATAATAATATTAAAAAGTTAAATAATTATCAGATTAAAATTAAGTAAATTAGTAATTAAGTAAGTAGTAATTAAATTAAATTAATTATTTATTAATTATCTTAACAGCCAATTATTATGCTTCGCTGATGATATGAAAATATTTAGCACCATTCAATCCACTTTTGACATTGAGTACCTTCAAGCAGACTTAGTACGCCTTGACTTATATTGTACCCGCAATAAACTTGATCTTAATCCTAGTAAATGTTCCGTAGTAACTTTCACCCGTAAAAAACTAATAACTCAAACATCTTACACGCTAAAAGGCCAACTTCTTGAAAAAGTCAGTGTAGTCAGAGATCTTGGGATAATTCACGACTCTAAACTTCTTTTCGATGACCATATTGAGTCCATTGTCGCTAAAGCATCAAGAGCTCTTGGGTTCATCATGCGCGCATCACGTGACTTCAAACGAGCTAAAACTTTTAAAATCTTGTATTGCACATTTGTTCGGAGTAACCTTGAATACGCATCGCAGATCTGGAACCCTTGCTATGACACGTACATTTCGAGAATTGAGCGGCTTCAGACCAAGTTTCTTAAGTATCTCTGTTATCGTCTGCGGATTCCTTATTCTCATGATGACTATTATAATCTTTGCAAAAAAAATCATCTTCTACCGCTTTCCAAAAGACGTGAAATAGCTGACATTGTATTTTTATTAAAGTTAACGAGTAATGTCATTGATTGCCCTGAAATTTTACATAAGATTAACATAAATGTTCCACTTATTCAAACCAGATTTTTAGCTCCATTGCATGTGCCAATAGTATCAACCAATTACAGAAAAAATGCATATTTATTGCGAGCAAGTGACAACTTTAATAAACTAAGTAAGCAAGCAGACTTTGACCTCTTTGCCACTAGCGTCTCCTCAGCGAGACTGCGGCTGAGCAGAGAATTCTTCGCAGCTGATGATGACGATGTTTAGTGACCGTATAATATATCTACTTTATATCTATTATGTTTATTTAAACTGTAACTTATTTTCCACTGTATATGTAATCTGTTAAATTATCCATTTATTCGTTAGTTTTTGCCGTATAGTTTTATATGATTTAATAATGGTGATGATTGTATCGTCACTGTTTCTATTCGTGAGAACCTTTAATTGGCTCTCTAATGCTATCTTAATGTGTGTTCTAATATATGTAAGCTGTTGGTTCTCCTTTAAATAAAATAAATAAATAAAATAAATAAATAAATAAGATTACAGATTGGCTTAAAAATTTTGAGTATAGTGAGATTGAAGATCTTTTTGTTGTGCTATAATAATACAACCATGTTAACACTCCACACGCTCACATTATAACTTATGTGTTTATTTTCAATTCAACAACTACTATTATGTTGTTATGATTGTAAACGCTATGATTTGTGTATTAGTTTAAATAATTATAAGTATGAACATTATTGTTGATGTATTAACCATTTTTATGTTACACCTACTGGGAAGAAACTGACTCCTGACATACAGGTAGCCCTAGTTTAGGAGTCAGAGCTTCATTTTAATATGTACATTGGTTTATTCAATAAATGCTTTACTTTACTTTACTTTACTGGGTAACTTAGGTTGGTGGTTTGGTATTTATTGTTATTTCAAACTAACAATTTTATTTTTCGTTTCTATTTTTTTACTGTTTTGCAATGAGTGTCTGCAGTATATTGTATAGTGATGCATGGTCGTGGCGCGGTCCGCAGGCGGCGATGGCGACGCTGGGGCTCGGCGGCAGCGAGGGTGGCGCCGTGCTGCGCCTGCTGGCCTTCATGCTGAAGGCGGGCAACGTGCGCTTCGAGCCGCAGAACAACGTGGACGGCTCCATCGGCACGCGCATCCAGCACGCGCACGGTGCGTACCGCGCGCGCCGCGCACCCCCGCCCGCGCCGCCCGCACTCACCGCCCGCTCCCCTCTGCTCCAGAGCTCGGCGAGGCGTGCACGCTGGTCGGCGTGGACGGCGAGGCGCTGGCGGCCGCGCTGGTGGCGGCCGCGCACCCGCCGCACCTGCCCCAAGGCGGCTCCGAGTCTGACGAGGACGCCGGCTCCGACGAGGAGGAGGGCGGCGGCGCCGAGTGGGCATGCGCCGCGCTGGAGCGCCTGCTGTGCGCGCTCTACTCGCGCCTCTTCACGTGGCTCGTGCGGCGCGCCAACGCGGCGCTGCGGCGCGCGGGCGGCGCGGCGCGCACGCTGGCCGTGCTCGACGTGTACGGGTTCGAGCGGCTCGCGAGCAACGGGCTCGAGCGGCTGCTGATCAACTACGCGGCGGAGCGCGTGCAGGCCGCCGTCACGGGCTGCACGCTGCGGCGCGAGCAGGAGGAGTACGCGCGCGAGGGGCTCGCGTGGCGCGCGCTGCCGTACGACGACCACGAGCTGCACGCCGAGCTGCTGGACGGCGGCGCCGACTCGGTGCTGGGCGTGCTGCGCGATGGCGCCGCGCGCGCGCTCTCCTGCGCCGCGCTGCTGCAGCGCCTCGCGCGGCGCCGCCACCCGCGCCTGCGCGTCGAGCCGCCCGACCGCTTCACGTGAGTGCACCAACACTAGCACGAGGGGGAGGGAGGAAGAGAGAGAGAGAGCGGTAGGTACCTACATGGGGCGCGTGTCGCAGGGTGGTGCACTTCGGCGGCGCCGTGACGTACGACGCGCGCGGCATGCTCGACAAGAACCGCGACGCGCTGTGCTGGCGCTGCGGCGGCGTGCTGGCGGCGGCGCGCGAGCCGCTGCTGGCGGAACTGTTCTCGGGCGAGGGTCGCGTGGGGGGCGAGTCCCCGCGGCGGCGCGCCGCGCTGTCGTGCCGGCAGCGCGCGCTGGTGGGCGCGCTGGTGCGGCGGCTGGAGGGCGCGCCGGCGCCGCGGCTGGTGCGCTGCGTGCGCGCGCACGCGGCGCTGCGGCCGGCGCGCTGGGACGCGGCGCTCGTGCGGCGACAGCTGCGCGCGCAGGGCATCGTGGACATGGCGCTGCTGCGGCGCGCCGGCTGGTGCGAGAGCATGTGTGCGCGCGCGGCGCTGCGCCGCTACGGCGTGCTGGCCGGCGCGCGTGCTGCCGTGCCCGCCGCCGACGAGGACGCGCTGCGCGCGGCGCGCTGCCTGCTGCGCGCGCTGCCCATCCCGAGCGCCGAGTTCGCGTTCGGGCGCACGCGCGTGTTCGTGCGCAGTCCGCGGACGGTGAGTGCTCGATGCTATTTGTGCTATTACCGTAGCGAGTTCTCGCGAAGTTCACTCGACGAATCCGTAAGTTTGTTTAATTTTATTTTTATTTTTATTTTATTTATTTTATTTATTTTATTTATTTTATTTATTTTATTTATTTTATTTATTTTATTTATTTTATTTATTTTATTTATTTTATTTATTTTATTTATTTTATTTATTTTATTTATTTTATTTATTTTATTTATTTTATTTATTTTATTTATTTTATTTATTTTATTTATTTTATTTATTTTATTTATTTTATTTATTTTATTTATTTTATTTATTTTATTTATTTTATTTATTTTATTTATTTTATTTATTTTATTTATTTTATTTATTTTATTTATTTTATTTATTTTATTTATTTTATTTATTTTATTTATTTTATTTATTTTATTTATTTTATTTATTTTATTTAATTTATTTAATTTATTTATTTTATTTATTTTATTTATTTTATTTATTTTATTTATTTTATTTATTTTATTTATTTTATTTATTTTATTTATTTTCATGGAAAACAAACAGCTTATTAAACTAGGAAGGATACATAATGGAACTGTAAAACAATTAAGCCTTAAACAGTTTTCACTTGTAGATCGAGAAAGATATTTATATAACATAAAAAGTACAACAGATAGAGTACGCGTCATGTAAAAAGAACGCTGGAACGTATGAAGAAGTATGA
This sequence comes from Operophtera brumata, assembly GCA_932527175.1. Lineage (NCBI taxonomy): Eukaryota > Metazoa > Arthropoda > Insecta > Lepidoptera > Geometridae > Operophtera > Operophtera brumata. Next base: position 43,244,366 of record OW052228.1, on the reverse strand, counting down.
CCGCCAGCGTTCTTTTTACATGACGCGCATTATACATTAAGCAAAGAGACAAAAACAAAATCAAAATGCCAAAAAGAAAAGATAAACGATGAACAGTGAACAGTGAACCATATGAATCATCAGATAAAATATACGAAACAGTAAAAAAAAAGTTAATAATAAATAGATAGGTAAATACACAATAACTACATATATACACAGGTATAGGAAGAATAGGAAATAGGAAATAATCAGGAAGCAAAAAAGTCCCTGCTAATAAGTGTACTAAATAAATTCTCCCTTGAGTCGAATAGGTCAATGTTTTTCGAGTAGGCAGTGTTAAACACACGCATAGTGCGCAAAAGATAAGAGTTCTTACGGTAGTTAGTTGAACAAAATGGAACGTGTAATTTAAGGTAATTTCTACGCGAAGTGCTACTTGTTGGGACTATAAGGTCGATTTGAGAAAGATGTGAAGAGGAATCAATTAGGTTTAATAAGATTTTGTGTAGAAGTGTAAGGTCAGCCGCTTCTCTCCTCTTACTAACTTACTAAGCGGCAATAAATGGTGATGTTTACAACTATCCTCATAATCAAGAAAATAGGTTTTATGTTTAAAGTTGATAAACTTAAGAAACTTCTTCTGTGGCTTTTCGAGTAAGTTAACATACTTATCATAATGCGGGTTCCAAGCTTGAGAAGCGTAATCGAGATGGCTTCTTACTAAAGAACAATATAGCACTTTCATGGTTTTGAGTTCTTTGAAATCCCTAGTCACCCTGAAGATAAACCCGAGACTCTTCATTGCCTTGGCAGTAATCTTCATGATATGCTGGTCAAACAGCAACTTGGAGTCCAGAGTAACTCCTAGATCAACCACTGAGTTAGTTTTAATGAGAGACTGGCCATTAATGTTATAATTACAAACGATTGTACTAGGAGACCTCTAAACGTGATACAAAATCATTTTTAGACATTAAGTTCAAGTTTGTTAAGTGCGCAATAAGAATGAAGATTATCCAGATCAAGTTGTAGAAGTTGTTGATCAATTTTAGAATTGATCTTCCTGTAAATCTTCAAATCATCTGCGAATAAAAGAAAACAATAAAACTGTATGTTCTTTCATTTATTCATTTATTTAAAACTTTTAAAAACAATAATGCTAGCACTATTGTTTTTGTTAGAATATTGATTGTAGTCTGTGGCAAAAACTAGTCTGTGGCAGTCTATGAAAAGATGTCGTGTCGTGTCGATCATTAAAGAACCTGTGTGTTGCATTTACCTAATAAAGTTATTTAATTCCCATTCAAATCTCCAGAGGTTATGGGCCCAGAAGAGAGAATGCGAATTATTATAAATTGTGAGTAATAGACGTCCGTAGCAACACGGAAAAGTCGAAAAAGTTGTTGCAATGGCGGCGTCCACGCCGACTCATTTTCCACAACTCGTCAATACGGAAGTTTTCGACAACTGGTTATTTCGCCTAAATTGTATGCTTGAGGAGAGAGGTTTGAAGGAAGTCACCCAGATGGAAGAGGTAGAGGACAAGTCGCTCGATGCAAAAGCAAAAAGTTTAATTGTCCAATGCGTAACGGACCGCCATTTAAATTTGATCAAGGAATCAAAGACTTCGAAGGAAATGATAGACACAATGAAAAACACATTTCAAAGGAAAAGCGTAATCTCAAAAATTACACTAAGAAGAAAATTGCTAAATTTGAAGCATACGTATGCAAGCTTAGAAGAATACTTTTCCCAATTTGATAATGTAATCAGAGAACTCGAAGTTGCTGGGGAGAAAATAGAAGAAAATGACAAAGTTTGCTATCTCCTAACAGGGCTCGGTGATGAGTACAACCATATAATTACAGCAATTGAAACAATGAATACAGAGGTGAAATTGGAGTTTGTACGTGCAAAGTTATTAGACCATGAAGTACGAAGTGTAAAACCTGAGAAGGAAAATGAACAAACCAGTCAAAGCTCTTTTGTTAGCACGGTCATCTGTTTTTGTTGTAAGAAGAAAGGACACAAGTCGTTTCAATGTCGTGGTGGCTATAGAGGCCGAGGTAGAAGGGGACATAGAGGCTACAGCTCAGGCAGAGGAGAGGCCGCTACTCCTGCACAAGAGGAAAGCTCGTCTACATCTTCGTCAATGTTTATTGCATCTGAGCAGGCACTTGTAAGTGAGAATAGTAGCACTATTACTTTCATAGTTGACTCCGGTGCAACACAAAACTTCATCAAAGAAGAATATGAATGCCAAATGATCGATGTGAAGACCCTGCCTCAACCGTTGAACATAAAAATTGCAAATGGTCAAACGCTACAAGCAACTAAGAAAGGATTTTTGGAAGCTAAATATAATAAAGAGAACATAACAGTGGAAGCAGTTATTGTGCCAGGTCTGAGCACAAATCTAATGTCAGTATCCCAACTTGTAGGAAGAGGTATGGAAATAACATTCAAGAAGGGAAAGTTAATAATAAAGTCGGGAAATAAAACATACCTAGGTGCGAAACAAGGTCAGCTATATACATTCGAAGTAAAGTTGAGAAATCAAGAAGAGAACTGTAAATTAACCAAAGAAGAAAATGCTAATATATGGCACCAAAGACTTGGGCATATATGTAGAAAGAATTTGGCAATTCTTGGATTGCCATATAGCAAAGAGGCTTGCGATGCATGTATGAAAAATAAATCTACTCAGATACCATTCCGAAGATTGCAGAAGCCGAGATCAACAAAGATAGGAGATCTTATCCACACAGATGTAGCTGGTCCAACAAGAGTGCCGACCAAAGACGGATACAGATATTTCCAAACAATTATAGATGATTTTTCACATTTTACACAGACCTACCTATTGAAGACTAAAGCAGAAGCAACAGAGAAAACTATTGCTTATATCAAAGAAAAGGAAAAAGAAGACATCATAATACGAAGAATAAGATGTGACAATGGTGGAGAGTTCACAGCCAAAAAGTTGAAAGATTACTGCTATGAAAAAGGAATTAAATTGGAATATACACAAAGTTATAGTCCACAGCAGAACGGAAAAGCCGAGAGAATGAATAGAACCATCTATGACAAAACGAGAACAATGCTAGATGAATCAAACCTACCAAGGTACTTGTGGGGTGAGGCTGTACTGACAGCTACATTTCTGATAAACAGATCCCCAAGTTCAGCAATTAAAAATAAAGTACCAGCAAAAATAATGAAAAAGGAAATTATCTTGAAAAATTTAAAAGTATTTGGATGTAAAGCATGGGTACACATAATGCCTAAACAGGACAAGCTGTCCAGCAGAGCAACACTAGCTAGGATGCTTGGATACACAATGAATGGTTACAAACTATGGGACCCGAATACAGATAAAATAATTATCTCAAGAGATGTTCGCTTTGATGAGTCAAATGTAAGATATGAAGAAATGACAGAAAGTACATCCAATGAACCAAACAGATTAGTAGAAATAATAGATCAATATAATAAAAAAGAAATGAAAGTTGAAAAGAATAATACAACAGTACATCAGGAAGAAGAAGAAGAAGAAGATGAAAGTACTAGTTACGAACCGACAGTAAGGCCCACTATGGATGATAAGATTATCCGTACAAGAAGTGGAAGAGTGGTAAAAAAGCCACAACTTTCTGATTACGAAGCCTATGAAGCCTATTGTTTACTTATAAAAGAAAATGATCCAGTTTCATACAGTGAAGCCTTAGAACAAAGCACGGAATGGAAAAAGGCAGTAGAAAATGAAATAAAATCATTGGAAGAACAAGAAACTTGGAATGAAACAGAGCTACCTAAAGAAAGAAAGGCTATAGATACAAAATGGGTTTTCAAAACCAAATCTGATGGAACTAGAAAAGCAAGGTTAGTTGCCCGTGGTTTCCAACAAGAAACACAAGATCTTGTTTACTCACCCGTGGCAAAGATGACTACAATAAGATTGGCATTATCACAAGCTATAAACAAAGATTGGACGATAAATCAATTAGATATTCCAACAGCATTTCTGAATGGAAAATTAGAGACGGAAGTATACATAAAAGTTCCAGAAGGAGTGAGTTTGGGGAGAGAAGGAACAGTTCTAAAATTGGAAAAGGCATTATATGGTCTGAAAGAATCACCTAAGTGTTGGAACAAAAGATTTGATGAGTTTTGCAATAAAATAAACCTAAGAAGATCTAAAAATGATATTTGTTTATACAAAGGGAAGAATGTATGGTTAATATTATTTGTCGATGACATTCTACTAATGGGACAGGAATACCAAGTACATAAAATAACAAAACTGTTAATAGAAGAATTTAGAGCAAAAGATATGGGTGAAATAAGAAATTTTCTTGGATTAGAAATACAAAGAAGTGAAAATACAATAAAAATATCACAAAAACAGTTTATTAGAGACATTTTACAAAAGTTTAACATGACTGACTGCAAAGTGATGAAGACGCCGATGGAGAATAATTTCCAAGTACCTGAAACAGATGAAATTATAAGTAATGTACCATACAGAGAACTAGTTGGAAGTCTCAATTACCTGTCGACGATGAGCAGACCGGATATCACATTTGCTACTTCATTCTTGAGCCGTTACCTGGACAAGCCTACTAAGAGCTTGTGGGCCGCAGCAAAACGTATACTGCGTTATCTCCAAGGCAGTATGGAAAAGGAGATTGTATACACAAAGAAAGAAACATATAATAATCTTTCTAATATTTCAGCTTTTTCAGACTCAGATTGGGCTGGAAACAAAACAGATAGAAAAAGTGTCAGTGGAATGGTTGTCTACCACCAAGGGAACCTTATCTCATGGAGTTCAAGGAAACAGCAGGCTGTCGCACTATCCACAGCCGAAGCTGAATACGTTGCAGCCGCAATGTGTGTTAGCGAGTTGCTATTTCTACGAGGATTAACAATTGACTTTCAAGATCAGTGCAGTGTTCTGTTGTTTGTTGACAATCAAAGTGCAATAAAGATGATGATGAACAGCGAAAATACGAAGCATTCCAAACACATTGATATAAAATATCACTTTATAAAAGACATTATTTCAAAGGACATTATTGATGTGAAATATGTAAATACCAGTGAAAATACGTCTGACATTATGACGAAGTCATTGTGCAGTGTAAAATTTGATTATTTGTGTGCGAATTTGCTAAGGTAGTATTCTTTTTAAAAAGTTTTCATAACATAGAGATTAATATGTTTTGTAAGATTATCTTTAGAGGTTAGAAGTTTGTTTGTTTTTTTTTTAGTTGTCGAACTGAAATGTGTAATGTCATGTTCATGTAGATGTCAGATCAGTGAACTTCAGTGTTGCTGTATAATGAAAATAACTTTGGCTAAAAATGTTTAAAGTCGTTAGTATTGCCATCTCAGAAGTTCAGTTTTTGCTACAATGTTTTGTAATTTGATTTGCAATTTAAAGTTTTCTTTGTTACTACCATAGACGTAGAATTTTTTCGCTACGCTAAATAGACCAACGAAGCGTGCGAGAGAGAAGTCATTTTTAAATGTACCCCGTGCAAGAAGAAAAGTGACAGCAACAATGTATTGAATGTGACATGTTTTGCTTGAGTAGATGCGCATACCGGACGGTCTCTTGTGCAGTTTAACTAATTTTGTAATTATTTTAGTAATCTTACTATTAAATAAGAAATATTACTTTGTATGCCAAGGTGTCGTGTTCAGTTTGTGACTGTGAAGATACAAGACGTAATTATCCGGGAAAATACACGTTTCACAGGTAAATAATAAATTATTGGTAGTTCGATTGTATTGCTTATTTTATCAATTCTGCTTTAGTAAATGGCCTAAAAACCAGTTTCATTCGTAGATTAGGACTTTCCCTTATATTTTTTAATAATATTTCGTTGCTGCACCTAGAAATAAACAATATTTTATGTAAAATATAAAAATGTTTGATTACGATAGGGCTTGACCAAGTGATGACGTCAGAAATATCGATAGTCCTGTTGCAGTCTATATCGTTGTATAATGCGCATCATGTAAAAAGAACGCTGGCGATCAAGCTTCTTCAGGCGTTCCAGCGTTCTTTTTAAGAGATTACTTACTTTCTACTTATTTAAGAGATGTATAACTATGCATTGAATGAGTGCCTACCTAGTTTACTACAAATAATGTAGAATTATAGTACGCGTCATTTAAAAAGAACGCTGGAACGCCTGTAGAAGCTTGACCACCAGCGTTCTTTTTACATGACGCGCACTATACCTACCTATAAATTAAATTTTTGTCCATCCTAGAATGGAGGTTTACTTTGTTTGGAGTAAATATGTGTGCTCTGTTAACATTTTATTGTTTTTTTTAAAATCTATAATAACCAGATGGACATTGAGGTGTGTGTTTTTGTATTGACTATTGAAAAGGTAACTTTAAAGCACCACGGGTGTTTTTATTGCAGTTTGTGTAGTAGATATTTTGGAGTAAATATTTACGTTGTTGATTATTACACACGCCTTTTTCCCCGGAAGGGTATATTTCTTTTTTATTTTTATAAATAACTATTGTTTATTTCTGCTTAATAAAATAATAGGTAACAAATTAAATTTAAATATACCCCAAAAATTCCGTTCCAGCGGGACTCAAACCTGCACCCTCGCCTGTGATCAGCGATGCCTTTACTTTCGAACTTTGAACAGAAGGTTTTCAATGAAACACCTGTATATACAGCACTATCAACTTGGCGCTATAGCCGAGTTGATAGTGCCCACAAATTTCGTCTCCAGCGTCATAGCTCGATCTATGGGTAAATTGTTTAAGGCATCGCCGATGACAGGCGAAGGTGCGGGTTCGTTTAACGCTAGAACCATAGATTTAGTATATGTACTAGATCTACAATCAGAGATCGAAGATGGAACCAAAAAAAATATGTGCACGTGTTGGTGAAAGTCTATGTCTGAGTTCAAAATAGTGTTGTCCTCGACCAACACTTTTACATTGTCGATAGAATTCATCATCCGTCCGTGATGTGTATGGTAGATAAATACATCTTAATGCAGATTAAGTCTTTCATGAAGAACACAGTTTGGCAGATTTGACGTCATAAAGAGAATAAGGTTCTTATTCCAATTTTGAATACAGTTAATAAATAAACCTTTATTATTTATTGACCCCTAAATATTACGGTTTTATTTATAGGTGGGATCTTAGAGTTTCCCTTTTAAATTTAAACTTAAAATGTTTGCTGCATATACCTAGTGGAGTTCTTATTTGAGTCCATCCCACTCTTCTTATAACCGATAACCATTTTTCTCGTAGCAAAGGATTACTTGGAAATCTGAAAGCACAAAAACATTTTATATAAGCCGTGCTACGCCCATATAATTTTTCACTCTGTTACTTTATCTATAGACAATTTGTTACCCCAAAGTTTATTATTTTTCAAGTGTAAACCACGCTTTATGGATAACATTAAATTTAAATGTAACCCAAAAATTCCGTTCTAGCGGGACTCGAACCCGCACCCTCGCCTGTCATCGGCGATGCCTTAAACAATTTAGCCATAGATCGAGCTATGACGCTGGAGACGAAATTTGTGGGCACTATCAACTCGGCTATAGCGCCAAGTTGATAGTGCTGTATCTACAGGTGTTTCATTGGAAACCTTCTATTCAAAGTTCGAAAGTAAAGGCATCGCTGATCACAGGCGAGGGTGCAGGTTCGAGTCCCGCTGGAACGGAATTTTTGGGGTATATTTAAATTTAATTTGTTACCTATTATTTTATTAAGCAGAAATAAACAATATTTATTTATAAAAAATAAAAAATAAATATACCCTTTCGGGGAAAAAGGCGTGTGTAATAATCAACAACGTAAATATTTACTCCAAAATATCTACTACAAAAACTGCAATAAAAACACCCGTGGTGCTTTAAAGTTACCTTTTCAATAGTCAATACAAAAACACACACCTCAATGTCCACCTGGTTATTATAGATTTAAAAAAAACGGTAAAATGTTAACAGAGCACACAAATTTACTCCAAACAAAGTATGGAGGTAATGGAGGTTCCATTCTAGGATGGACAAAAATTTAATTTATAGGTAGGTATAACTATGCGTTGAATGAGTGCCTATCTAGTTTACTACAAATAATGTACAATTATAGTACGCGTCATGTAAAAAGAACGCTGGAACGCCTGTAGAAGCTTGACCACCAGCAACAGGACTATCGATATTTCTGACGTCATCACTTGGTCAAGCCCTATCGTAATCAAACATTTTTATATTTTACATAAAATATTGTTCATTTCTAGGTGCAGCAACGAAATATTATTAAAAAATATAAGGGAAAGTCCTAATCTACGAATGAAACTGGTTTTTAGGCCATTTACTAAAGCAGAATTGATAAAATAAGCAATACAATCGAACTACCAATAATCTCTTATTTACCTGTGAAACGTGTATTTTCCCGGATAATTACGTCTTGTATCTTCACAGTCACAAACTGAACACGACACCATTGTCATACAAAGTAATATTTGTTATTTAATAGTAAGATTACTAAAATAATTACAAAATTAGTTAAACTGCACAAGAGACCGTCCGGTATGCGCATGTACTCAAGCAAAACATGTCACATTCAATACATTGTTGCTGTCACTTTTCTTCTTGCACGGGGTACATTTAAAAATGACTTCTCTTTCCCACGCTTCGTTTGTCTATTTAGCGTAGCGAAAAAATTCTACGTCTATGGCTAGAACGGAATTTTTGGGTTACATTTAAATTTAATGTTATCCATAAAGCGTGGTTTACACTTGAAAAATAATAAACGTTGGGGTAACAAATTGTATATAGATAAAGTAACAGAGTGAAAAATTATATAAAATGGCACGGCTAATATAAAATGTTTTTGTGCTTTCAGATTTCCAAGTAATCCTTTGCTACGAGAAAAATGGTTATCGGTTATAAGAAGAGTGGGATGGACTCAAATTTGAACTCCACTAGGTATATGCAGCAAACATTTTAATTTTAAATTTAAAAGGGAAACTATAAGATCCCACCTATAAATAAAACCGTAATATTTAGGGGTCAATAAATAATAAAGGTTTATTTATTAACTGTATTAAAAATTGGAATAAGAACCTTATTCTCTTAATGACGTCAAATCTGCCAAACTGTGTTGTTCATGAAAGACTTAATCTGCATTAAGATGTATTTATCTACCATACACATCACGGACGGATGATGAATTCTATCGACAATGTAAAAGTGTTGGTCGAGGACAACACTATTTTTAACTCAGGCATAGACTTTCACCAACACGTGCACATATTTTTTTTGGTTCCATCTTCGATCTCTGACTGTAGATCTAGTACATATACTAAATCTATGGTTACTACCCACTTGAAATTGAGAAGGAGTGTTAGAATATTGATTGTAGTCTGTGGCAAAAACTAGTCTGTGGCAGTCTATGAAAAGATGTCGTGTCGTGTCGATCATTAAAGAACCTGTGTGTTGCATTTACCTAATAAAGTTATTTAATTCCCATTCAAATCTCCAGAGTTTTTGTACTTGGCGTGCCTTACATACATTATCTGCCAGTCATCCTGTACTCGCGCAGGTGTGGGAGCTGGAGGCGTTGCGCGCGGCGCGCGTCGCCGTGCTCGTGAGCGGCGCGCAGCGCGCGTGGCGCCAGCACCGCGCGCGGCGCCGCGAGTGTGCGCAGCGCGTGTTGGCGCGCGCCTGGCGGCGGCGGCGGCGGCGGCGGCGCGCGTCTCCGCTGGCCCCGCCCGCGCGCGTGCTGTGGCGCTGGTGGTGCGGCGTGGCGCGGCGGCGCTACGTGCGCGGCCTATGGGCGCGGCTGCCGGCGCGGCACCGCTCGCCCGCGTGCGCCGCGTGGCCGCGCGCGCCGCAGCCGTGCCTGCTGGCGCGCGCGGACGCGCTGCTGCGGCGGCTGCACCACGCGTGGCGCTGCCGCGAGTACCGCGCGCGCTTCGACCAGACGGCGCGCAACCGCATGCGCGAGAAGGTGACGTGCTCGGCGCTGTTCCTGGGGCGCAAGGCGCTGTACGCGCCGAGCGTGGCGCACCCCTTCGTGGGAGACTACGTGCGGCTGCGCGCGTCGGCCGCCTGGCGCCGCACAGCGCCCGCCGACGACCGCTACGTGGTGTTCGCGGACGCGTGCGGCAAGGTGGCGCGCGCGAGCGGGCGTGTGGCGCGCGTGCTGTGCGTGCTGTCGACGGCGGCGCTGCTGCTGCTGGAGGCGCGCTCGCTGCGCGTGCGGCGGCGCGTGCCGGCGCGCGACGTGTGGCGCCTGTCGCTGTCGCCGTACGCGGACGACGTGCTCGTGCTGCACGTGCGGCCGCCCGCGCTCGCGCCGCGCGCGCCCGGCTGCCTGTTCGCGGTGAGTTCCCGCGCCCCGCGCCCCACGCCCCGAGCCCCGCGCCCCGCCCGCGCCCTCTGACCCCCGCTCGCTGCCCACAGGACGAGTCGCGGCGGTGCGGCGACGTGGTGCTGCGCGCGTGCCACGTGCTGGAGCTCGCTACGAAGCTGTTCCTGGTGGTTGTGAACGCGGGCGGCGCGCCACCGCAGGTGCACATCGCCCCCGAGTGAGTAGTGGCTGCATGTGCCTTCCGTTCTACAGTAGACCGTGCACTCGTGGGTGCTATGCGCCCGTGTCATGTGTTGTGTTGGTGTGTGGTGCAGGTTCGAGGCCAACTTCGGCGCGCAGCTGGTGACCGTAGCATTCCACGCGCCGGGCGAGGGGGGGGGGCGGGGGGGCGCGCCTACTGCGCCACCACGAGCGCATGGACGTGCTGCTCTGAGCGCGCCGCCTCGACACGTGCGCGGCCTCGACACGTGCGCCGCCTCGTCACGCGCGCCGCCTCGACACGTGCGCCGCCTCGACACGTGCGCGGTGTCTGTCGGAGGCCGAGTGCGAGGTACCTACATGTTTTATTTTATTTTATTTTATTTTTACATATTTGTTTTTGCTCGCTGGGGAGTTATTAATTTAATTTGACGAAGTACTGCTCGCTGGGGATTTATTAATTTAATTTGACGAAGTACTGCTCGCTGAGGATTTATTAATTTAATTTGACGAAGTACTGCTTGCTGGGGAGTTATTTTAATTTAATTTGACGAAGTACTGCTCGCTGGGGAGTTATTACTTTAATTTGACGAAGTACTGCTCGCTGGGGTGTTATTAATTTAATTTGACGAAGTACTGCTCGCTGGGGAGTTATTACTTTAATTTGACGAAGTACTGCTCGCTGGGGAGTTATTAATTTAATTTGACGAAGTACTGCTCGCTGGAGAGTTATTACTTTAATTTGACGAAGTACTGCTCGCTGGGGAGTTATTAATTTAATTTGACGAAGTACTGCTCGCTGGGGAGTTATTAATTTAATTTGACGAAGTACTGCTTGCTGGGGAGTTATTAATTTAATTTGACGAAGTACTGCTCGCTGGGGAGTTATTAATTTAATTTGACGAAGTACTGCTCGCTGGGGAGTTATTAATTTAATTTGACGAAGTACTGCTCGCTGGGGAGTTATTAATTTAATTTGACGAAGTACTGCTCGCTGGGGTGTTATAACTTTAATTTGACGAAGTACTGCTCGCTGGGGAGTTATTAATTTAATTTCTGAAAGAATTAATTTCCGAATTGCCCTGCTCGTGCAGTCAAGTTTACCCAAAACAAGATTGTGAAGAAAAGTGAGGTCTGCTGCTTCTCTCCGTTCAACAAGAGGTAGCAGATGGTGATGTTTACAACTGCACAAGGTAATCAGATATTCTGATTCTGATGGTAGTAGTAGTAGAGCTTTTTTTGTGAAAGAGTTCGTCCGGGGAAGTACTACCACCATACATATTTCTGCCGCAAAGCAGTAGTGCTCGCATTGCTGTGTTCCGGTTTGAAGGGTAAGGGTGCCGGTGAAATTACAGGCACATGAGACTTTTCATCTTTATGTCTCAGGGTGGCGGGCGCATTGCAATGCCACATAGGGTGCGTTCTAGGTGAACGTGTCCTATGAGGTAATGCACTGTTCATAGGCAGAGGTTACCGCTTAACATTAGGTGGGCCATCTGCTTGTTCCGTCACTCATAAAAAAAAAAAAAACATTTTGTGCTTGAAATTGAGATACCTCAAGAATTTACGCTGAAGTCTTTCAATTCTATCTATTACACTGCATACTGAGGGTTCCAAGCTTGGGAGGCATACTCCAACTGACTGCGCACAAGGGAGCAATATAGAATTTTCAATGCCTTGATGGAAGTAAAATCCCTAGTAATTCGGAACATAAAACCTAAGGTCTTCATGGCTTTGGAGGCTATGTTATCAATACGCATATCAAAAAGAAGCTGTGAGTCAATTATTACTCCCAAGTCTCTGACATGGTTAGTTCTGGCAAGTTAATGATTGTTTATTTTATAATAAAATAAAATAAATAAATAATAAATAAATAATGCTGGACAGTTCACACAACATTATCTAGCCCCAAGCTAAGCAGAGCTTGTGTTATGGGTGCTAGATAACTGACATAGTTAATACAATATATTACATAGATATATATTTTTTATTATGCATAGAAAATACCCAGAACACCCTGAACAAATATCTGCGATCGCACAAATATTTGTTCCGAGTGCGGGAATCGAACCCGCAACCTCCTGCGTCGCAGGCCAAGCTTCGCCGCCGCGCCACAGAGGTCGTCCATAGGTATAATCATAGGTTAGGAGATTACGCGCACGACTAAAAGTAGTACAGTTACATTATAGAACATTTAAGTCTAGCTTATTACGTGTGCAGTAACTGTGGAGATTATCAAGATCTTGCTGCAGAAGCATAAGGTTGTTCATAGACTTGTTTTTTTTTTTGTGAATTTTCATGTCGTTTGCGAAGAGCAGAAAGTTAGAGTGCCGAAGAAAACAATTATCTATATCATTTATAAAGATGACGAATAAAAGTGGCCCCAATATGGAGACTTGCGGTACTCCAGATGGTATTAATAATAATTCATTTATTAAATCAGACATTATAGTCCAGTAACTTTGTCCTCTGAAAGTATGCGGTAGTATGCGTCAAATCCGGTAGTTCTGATTTTTCGCAGACTTGTTTATGATGTTGGCCTAATGAATAATCCTAGTTTTTGACCTCGAGTGCCGAACGCAACCATGTCAAAAATCGAAAAAACCGCGAAAAAACTTTTTTTTTCCAATTTTGGCGATTATAACCCTAAAGGACTAGTTTTTGAGAAAACTTTCTTTGGATGTTTTTAAAGTAGACTAAATTTTCTACAATATGATACTAAAACCTGTAATTGGTTTTTTTTTTAACTCTGTTTTTTATGTATTTATATATAGCTGTTGGTTTTCCTACTAAATAAATAATAAATAATAATAATAAATAAATTTATTATTATTATTATAATTTCAGTAAATGGACTGATAGCGAAGAGCTTCGACCAATATCTTAAGAGCCTCTCGCTAAATGGTTGGATCAAGGGTCAGATCCAGAAGGCGGTACTCCTGGACTCGGCACGCATAGTCAGGAGGTTCCTCTCTCTGCAGCCCTAGCCCCCGACCGTTTGGGCCTCGCTCCGCGGTCGGTGGTTCCCCGTTTAGATTTATATTTTTTACTATAATGTTTTTTATACTATTTATTTTTTTGTAGATAGTATTCCTTTATAGTGAAAAATATATATTTTTTAACGAGATTTAGAATAAATAAGTGAGATAATAATAAAACTGTATCTGTAGACCCAATAGTTTCTGAGATTAAGCCTTTCAAAGTTTATAATTTTTTTCAAACTTCGCAATTTTTTGCAGTATTTTAGACGTCACTCGAATAACTCTAGCGGGATGAAGTTCCAATTACATCCGACGGAGTGTGCTTGCGGGTGCACGAAGGGTTGTGGGAACGCGTGCCGAAGGCAGGATTAAAATGCTCATCAGTCTGCAGGCACTGTAGCGGGGCCTCTTGTGATAATATACCTGATGTTGCAGTAGTAGATATCCCAGAAGGCAACGATCTGTCCGATGTCGAAATGGAGGATGACTTGTGGGCAAAAGACTTCGACGATTCACCACCATCCCCTTATGGGGATATGCCATCCCAATACGTCGATCCAGATACGGACGAACCGCAACCGGGACCTTCCAAGAGGGCTAAATTAATGTTTTTTTTTTATTTTGATTATTACTAAATTTCCTAACAAATAAACTTATTAACTTTTGTTGTAGTTATCTTTTTTACTTCATTATTCGTAGCTTAGCTTAAACATCATCTTTCAAACTTCTCACATCCCATCATAAAAGTACAGGGTTTCGATAGTATAATCAGGGTCAAAATTCATTCAGAACGACAGAAGTGCAAAAAATTGCGAAGTTCGAAAAAAATTATAAACTTTGAAAGGCTTAACCTTAGAAACTATTGGGTCTACAGATACAGTTCTAGTATCATATTGTAGCAAATTTAGTCTTCTTTGAAAACGTTCTAAGAAAGTTTTCTCAAAAACTAGTCCTTTAGGGTCATAATCGCCAAAATTTGAAAAAAAAAAGCATTTTTTTCGCGGTTATTTAGATTTTTGACAAGGTTGCGTTCGGCGCTCGAGGTCAAAAACTTGGATTATTCATAAGGCCAACATCATAAACAAGTCTGCAAAAAATCAGAACATCGGATTGACGCATACTGTGATGTATAAAGTTACTGGACTATTATTAGGTCCATTATTTGTTAGTATTAGTCTTAAAAACTATGTTAGAAATACATTAGTTATAGCTATAAGATGAGGTGAAAACTCTCATCAGAATCCCGACCAAACACTCCAGTGAGACTACCTACCTGATCAGGACTCGACCCGGATAAAAGCCTTCATTACTGACAGGTCATAGCGATCGGGAATGAGCTGCAGGATGCCGTTGGAACTGCTCCGCACTCTGCTGAGCAATGAGGCAGTTTTCTTACGGATGATGGCGTGAAAACCATCAACCCGAGCCACCGCAAACATCGCTGATGCACTGCAGAAGCGACGAAGTCCCATCAGCATCCTAAAACCATTATGATATTAACAGCAACAAAATTATATTAACATAATTTTATTACAGCTAAAACTGTATCAGTAGTTACCTTAAACCTGTGTTACTAAGTCCTATATATTGCTTAATATGTTAGCTTAAGGTGCCAATAAATATATTTCATATTTCATATAATATTGGACGCGCAGGGCACTAAGCGACTTCTGCGTATAGCTGAAGCACATGCTGCTCGTGTAGAAAGATTGGCAGTAGGCTTTGAAGAGTTATTTGCACTTGCCTACTGCAACGAGCAAACCTGCATGCCAGCATATTACATCTGTCTGCCAATGCCCTACGCTCCCTCTCTATGTCCTCCTGGTCGTCAAGGTCATCAGTAACGAATTGTCCCAAATATTTAAACTTGTAAACCCGTTTTAGTTTGGCTGACAGAGCCAAACTAAAACGGGTTTACAGCTCTAAAACAGGCACAGATTCGGGCACCTTACCGGCGGCCTTGAAGACCAGGTACTCGCTTTTTCTACTATTATAGAGCAGGCCATATTTATGAGCGTACTCCTCACAGATTCCCAGCAGTCTTCTGAGAGCACCGATCGATGGGCACAGCAGCACCATGTCATCTGCATAGCTGATATTGTTTATAAACACGTTATCAACTGAGCAACCGACCCACTCACTGCTGAGCCCAGCGACCAGGTCATTAACATAAAGGTCATTAAAATGACCAGGTCATTAACATTTATGTTAATAAAGGTTGAAAAGATTCGGTGAGCTCACCCCCCCCCCCCCCCCCCCCCCACCCCCCCCCCCTGCCGCACACCGCATTCCAGCCTGTACGCACCAGATAGACTGCCAGCCGATCTCACAAGGTTTATCTGATTGCTGTACCAGTACTGGAAGAGACGCTGCACCTGTGTATGCACGCCTGTTCTCGACAACTTCTCCCAGAGCTTGTCATAGGTCAAATGCTTTAGAAAGGTCGAGAAAGCATGCGTACACAGGTGTGCGCCTCCTAGTATAGTACTGTACCTACAGTGTGCTTTAAACTCAGAATTGCGGTTTCAGTTGAAAGCTGCTTTCTGAAACCAAATTGAGCATCATGGATGTTTAGGCGATGTATTGGAGACGCGTTAAATGCATAACCATTTAATACAACAGTCTGGCAACGATCACTGACGTAAGAGGTGAACCATCTGTACAGATTACCTCGAATTCCGGCACCAAGAAGCTTAGAAAGAAGGATAGAATGATCAATTTGATCAGAAGCCTTACTAAAGTCTGTATATATAGCGTCTACTTGACCTCCTCCATCCATATCAGCCGAAACTGCATCGATAAATGCAAACAAATTACTAGCTGTAGATCGATCCCTGAGGAACCCGTGCTGTTGAAGGTTTGATTGATAGCCGAATGAACTTGCCCATGTTTTTTTTGTTTTTTTTTTAACTATGATAAACCTTTGTTTGACCACGATCTCACCTGTTGGTAAGTGACGATGTGGCCGAAGATGAAGCACAAGATCTAGAAGGCACCTATTCACTCTAGACTTGAAGAGACCCAGATTATCTATCTATCTATCTATTCAACCGGTAACACCTACTGCTGAGTAAAGGCCTCTTCTCTAGAACGCCACTCCTGGCGATCTTGTGCCAGCCGGATCCACTGCTCTCCTACTGCCTCCACAATATCGTCTGACCATCGGGCAGGTGGTCTACCTCGAGGCCGCCGCATATCTCTCGGCCTCCATTCGGTGACTGCTTTGGTCCATCGGTAATCCTCTCGCCTTGCCAAGTGTCCCACCCATCTCCACTTGAGTCTCGCAATCCGTATACCTACATCATCGACCTTAGTCCGGCGTCGAATCTCGACGTTTGGTATACGGTCCACGAGGTGGATACCTAGCATGGCCCGCTCCATGGCTCTTTGAGCAACTCTTATAGTATATACGTGCTCATTTGTGAGTGGCCATGTTTCGGCTCCATAAGTGAGAATGGGCAGAACACATTGGTTGAATGTCCTGGTCTTAAGACATTGAGGGATTTTCGATTTAAAAACATCTTCCAACTTACCAAAAGCAGCCCACCCCAGTTGTATACGCCTCGTGATTTCCCTCATCTGTGAGCCTCGGCCAAAAGACAAACGATGGCCAAGGTAAACATACTCATCAACTGCATCTATCCTGTGATCGTTTACAGTGATGTTGGGTATGCGAGACAGATGGTTTGTCATTACCTTTGTCTTGGACATGTTCATCTTAAGTCCGACGCTCACTGAGGCTTCATGCAGTTCAACCAGCATGCTCTGGAGGTCTGCGGTGGTCTCAGCTACTAGAATTATAGTTTTCAGGAAAGACAGACGACGGTAGGGTATTCCACTCCTTAGCATTTCGCATTATAATGATCAAACATTGCTAAGAACACTCCCGACAAATTCACCTTTCAAACAACAAAAAAATCTAAATCGGTTCATCCGTTCGGGAGCTACGATGCCACAGACAGACAGGCACACACACACAGACACGTCAAACTTATAACACCCCGTCGTTTTTGCGTCGGGGGTTATAAATACAATTTTAGAAAAGTAAAAATGAGAAAATACAAAACTGATAAAATAAAATAAGTTGTTTGGTGAAAAGGCAAACTCAGCTTTTTGTGCCTAGTCCGAAAACCAGACGCTGTTTTTCAGTCTTGCCATGTTTTTCACTCATGCCATAAAAATATTACAAAAATATAAATGTAATGATTGTGTACACGATATTAATAAAAACAAAAAGTTAATAATGTATTATGAGTGTGGGTTGAGTGTAGGTGCAGGTGTGTGGTATGTATGTGTGGTTACGTGTGAGGGTGTGTATGTGTGGCTCACCTGTTACTACCAGTCTCTTAAGACTCTTGGACTCGTTCAAACGGAGAGCTTTCAGGCTTATAGGTGAGCAACATATGGCGGAGACTAAGATCCAGAGTCTCGAGCACCGCCGTAAGGTCGCGTGCCTTTCGATCTTCTATAGGTTACATTTCGGGGAATGCTCCCAGGAACTTCACGATCTGATACCACCATCTCCTTTTCATCATAGGACGAGCAGGCGCACGGCTCGGTTACCATCCTTACCTCATTAGTATACCCTCTATTCGTACTAAACGTTACAGTTCTACCTTTATAATGCGAACTGCTAAGGAGTGGAATACACTACCGTCGTCTTGTCTTTCCTGAAAACTATAATCTGGGTCTCTTCAAGTCTAGAGTGCCTTCTAGACCTTTGTGCTCCATCTTCGGCCACATCGTCACTTACCAACAGGTGAGATCGTGGTCAAACAAAGGAATATCAATGTTAAAAAAAAATAAAGTTTCGAGAGTGAGGTGATTAGTGATTAGTGAATTCGTGCTTGCAAGTTGTGTGTAAAATTAATATTTTATTTTATTTTATTTTATTTTTACAATTTAGAGAAACTAACAGCTAAACACAAACTATGGTATTACATTTAAAATAACATGTTTAAACATGTTAAAAACCAGAAGGCTAATTATAAGTTTCTACAAATAAACCACTAAATTGATAAACTAACACTAAAAATCAGTAGACGACAAAAGAAAAATAAACCATAAAGATATTAAACAATAATAAATACTTACACAGCTACAAGATATTAAACAATAATAATACTTACATAGTACATTGTTGAGTTGAATTAAGAGAAAAATAAATAAATAAGTACCTACACACTACGCTGACTAGACACATTGCAGCCCAAAAAGAAATTATCATTAAGCATACGTTTTAACTTAACCACAGAGGTGTTGAAAATATCAACATCGACTTTCACTTTCGCCAATATGTTGAACGAATTACATGCTCTGATAATAAAAGCGTTCTGACGGTAGTTCGTTCTGACACGCGGTACGTACAGCAAGTTAGGGTTCCTCAACGCTGTTCCGCTAGTGCGCAATCCCAACAGTTCCAGTAGCTCAGGACAGTCCACAGAGCCATTCACTATGCCGAAGAGGAAGGATAGATCAGAAATATTCCTTCTTTCATATAGGGGGAGGAAGTGAGACTTACGACATCTCGTCAGATAGTCGGGAAGGAAAACTTTAGCACGAAACTGCAAATACCGCAAAAACCTTTTCTGAATGCTTTCAAGCCTTGCGGTATAGACGTCGTAGCAAGGGTTCACACTGGAGAGGCGTATTCCAATAGACTGCGTACAAATGCACAATACAAAATTTTAAACGTCTTTATGTCAGTGAATTCAGACGACATTCGCAAAACGAAACCAAGTGCTCTGGATGCCCTATTTACTAAGCTATCGATATGGATGTCAAAGAGTAGTTTGGTATCAAAAGATACTCCTAAATCTCGGATTGTATCTACTCGTGAAAGAACCGTGAAGAGTGAAATCAAATTTAATAGTAGTTTGTTTACGAGTAAAAGAACATACAAAGCACTTCGAGACATTCAAATCCAGTTTATTCCTGATACAGTAGTTTTCAAAACTCATAAGGTCATCTTGCACACGCCCTGCATCCGCGATAGACTGTACGACTGTGGAATGCTTTACCTGAGAATGTCAGACGGGCGAAATCCCTTCCTATCTTTAAAAAACTGCTTCATAGTCACTTTCTGTCCTAGTTCCTTATATGATTATATTTATTTTATATTTATTTATTTTTATTTGGTAGGTATAGTATGTATAAATTTATGTATAAGTATTATATTTTATCAAGTTATGATATTACTTTATTTAGTTGTATATTTTAATAATATAAATTGTATAAATACTTAGGTAGGTATATATAAATTTGTGTAGCCATAGTTTAAATTTATAAATTAGGTTATAATTTGTTATATTTATTTATTTTTAATTTAAGAGATTGTATTCCAGATTTTAAGCCACCGTTCTATGTCGTGCAAATAATTCCAATCCATCCCAAGGTTGTCTGGCAGATATCGCTCATAGCGATAAGACCGCCCATTGTACTTCCGTGTTTAGTTTAATATTAATTCTTAATTAGCTTATTTTCTGTGTTGTGCAATAAAGTGTTTTCTATCTATCTATCTTACTGAGGATTTTCATATCGTCAGCATAAAGTAGAACCTTACAATGCACAAAACAGGACGAGATGTCGTTAACAAAAATTGCAAAGAGGAGGGGACCTAATAAGGACCCCTGTGGCACTCCCGAAGGAATAAATAAGGGTGAGGAGGAATATCCACTAAGAACAACAGTCTGGCATCTATTATGGACATACGATGTGAACCATCTGAAGAGGTTGCCTCTGATACCTACTTGTTCTAACATTCTTAATAAGACAAGGTGATCAATGCGATCAAAACACTTTGATCGCACTTTGAACACTTTGATTGTGAGTAATTTTTCTAAAAATGAATATTGTATAATTCAATATTAATTTTGCGTTAGACAAATCGTTTCGTGTCCGCTTCATATCGGTGAAAACGCACCCATAAATGTGAAAGAT
Organism: Operophtera brumata; assembly: GCA_932527175.1. NCBI lineage: Eukaryota > Metazoa > Arthropoda > Insecta > Lepidoptera > Geometridae > Operophtera > Operophtera brumata. The sequence goes on along the minus strand of OW052228.1, from coordinate 43,223,892 downwards.
AGAATATTTGTTACTGCGTAGGGTTTAATCTCAGTACTACCTACCGCACAAGTGAAGCCGCGGGCGGGTACTAGATATGTAGGTACTAGGTAAAAGTTGACGTCTTATGACTACTTAATACTAAAGCTACTCCCCTAACAGCTGATTGTCACCCCTTTCAGGACTGCACATGGCGGACTAGTTCCAGGACACTGCATATAGTGTTAGCAAACGGCGAAACAAAGTTTTGTGAAGCGTCGCGAAATAAAACAAATGTGTTAAGTGACAGCACAGTGTAACCGGAGGGTAGACTAACACTAAGTAGTACACAATACGAGGGCGCGCGGCGTGCGGCGTGCGGCGCGCGGCGTGCGGCGGCTCACAACACGAGGGCGCTCGGCGTGCGGCGGCTCACAACACGAGGGCGCGCGGCGTGCGGCGCGTGGCGTGCGGCGGCTCACTTGATGGAGCACGCGAAGTGCGCGCGCAGGCGCTGCAGCGACGACCCCGCGGACTCGTGCTGTGGACACACGACATAGGACGCTAACCTGCTTGTTGCAAAATCAATAGATACATCGGTCATCAATTGATACTGATAGGAATCATTGATTCTGAGGTACATACATAGGTACTGACTACTTACACAATATTGATAGGAATCATTGATACTGAGGTACATAGGTACTGACTACTTACACAATATTGATAGGAATCATTGATACTGAGGTACATAGGTACTGACTACTTACACAATATTGATAGGAATCATTGATACTGAGGTACATAGGTACTGACTACTTACACAATATTGATAGGAATCATTGATACTGAGGTACATAGGTACTGACTACTTACACAATATTGATAGGAATCATTGATACTGAGGTACATAGGTACTGACTACTTACACAATATTAATAGGAATCATTGATACTGAGGTACATAGGTACTGACTACTTACACAATAGTTAGACGCTGCTCATTTATTACATAAATAAGACTTTGGGGGCAGCGTCCGAAAAAGTTTGTTAATTTTGGTAGATACCTACTGATCCTAAGTAAACTTTGTTAATTTTGGTAGATACCTACTGATCCTAAGTAAAGTTTGTTAATTTTGGTAGATACCTACTGATCCTAAGTAAAGTTTGTTAATTTTGGTAGATACCTACCGATCCTAAGTAAAGTTTGTTAATTTTGGTAGATACCTACTGATCCTAAGTAAAGTTTGCTAATTTTGGTAGATACCTACTGATCCTAAGTAAAGTTTGTTAATTTTGGTAGATACCTACTGATCCTAAGTAAAGTTTGTTAATTTTGGTAGATACCTACTGATCCTAAGTAAAGTTTGTTAATTTTGGTAGATACGTACTGATCCTAAGTAAAGTTTGTTAATTTTGATAGATACCTACTGATCCTAAGTAAAGTTTGTTAATTTTTCAAGTGTAAACCACACCTATGGATAACAGTAAATTTATGTTAACCGAATTATTACTTACACAGTGTTTTTTTTTTACTTTGACAGTATGGGCATATCCGAATCCTTAAGAGATACGGGAAAACTGTCTTTGGAACCATTTACTCATTTTGTATTAAAATATTTTGGGCGTAGTTATTTTCTTTTGTTTTGATTGAAAAGTCACGCAATACGAGGGCGGCACTGAAAATTTCGGGAATCAAGGAAGTGACACAACTTTACTATTTATAAATGTATTTATTGCTTTTCGAAGTATTCTCCGCGAAATTTGACACATTTTTCCATACGATGGCACCAATCATTGAAGCAACCATTCCATTCGGAAGTTGGGGTCTCCAAAATGGCCGTTTTGTAGGCAGCTTGTTCAGGTGATGAAAATCTCTGACCACGCAATTTATTCTTTATTTTAGGGAAAGTATAGAAATCATTAGGGCTTAGGTCGGGGCTGTACGGCGGATGGTCTAATAATTCTATGTTTTCTTGCTTTAAAAACTCTTTTGTTCTGTGCGCGGTGTGAGAACTCGTGATGGAGGATGATGCGGCGGTTGCAGTTCTCTTTACGGAGTTCAGAAACGACCTGTGGCAAACAAATGCCAGGCTTGTCTCTTCTCGGCGAAAAAAAGTCCGTTTCTCCAAGTTCCTGTATTCCGAGATGTACCTGTAGCTATAGGAGATCACCTCGAGCTCTTAGGTGTTTTGCTCACGCCTACTCTCAACTTTGGCTCCTACATCGAGTCTAAGGCAAAAACAGCTACCATGAAGCTAGGCATCCTGAATAAGGTAAAGCTTTACTTCACGCCAGGACAGCTTCTCAGTTTATATAAAGCACAAGTCCGGGCTGGTATGGAGTACTGCTGCCAATTGCCATGTTTGGGATGGCTCAGCCAAACACCAGCTTGCTGCCTTGAACTCGATCGAACGTAGAGCTTTCAGGCTTATAGGTGAGCAACATATGGCGGAGACTAAGATCCAGAGTCTCGAGCACCGCCGTAAGGTTGCATGCCTTGCGATCTTCTATAGGTTACATTTCGGTGAATGCTCCCAGGAACTGCACGATCTGATCCCACCATCTCCTTTTCATCTTAGGACGAGCAGGCGTACGGCTCAGTACCATCCTTATACCTCATTGGTATACCTTCTATTCGCACAAAACGTTTCAGTTCTACCTTTATAATGCGAACTGCTAAGGAGTGGAATACACTACCGTCGTCTGTCTTTCCTGAAAACTATAATCTGGGTCTCACAAGTCAAGAGTGAATAGGTGCCTTCTAGACCTTTGTGCTTCATCTTCGGCCACATCGTCACTTACCAACAGGAGAGATCGTGGTCAAACAAAGGTCTATCAATGTTTAAAAAAAAAAAAAAAAAAAATGCTAGCATACCTTTCTGCATTAACCGTTCTTTGTCCCTCAAGAGAAATAGTCGCAACATGGCCGGTTTTGGAGATAAACGTGGCCACCATTTTTTTTGCAACACTCCGTGAACGAACAATTTTTGTTGGCTTTAACTCATTTTCGAACACCCAAACTCGTGACTGGTTTTTTGTTTCGGGTTCGTACGCGTATATCTAGGATTCGTCATCTGATACGATGTTGTATACAGCATTTGAGGATCCTGCGTGGAATCTTTCGAGAGTTCTGACGCACAAAGTAACGCGAGCCGCTTTTTGCTCTCCACAGAGCGAATGCGGTATCCATCGGGAAAACAACTTTTTTACACCTAATTGTTCATGCAAGATTATTTGTATTTGACTCATGCCAATGTCTAAAGTTGCCTGAATTTCGCGGTACGTCACATGTCGATCTTCCTCAATCAGCTTACGCACAGCATCAACGTTTTCTTGGGTGACTGCAGTTTTTGGACGACCTTGACGGGGATCATCACTGAGCTTGACACGTCCACGTTGAAATTCAGCAAACCAGCGATAAATTGTGGTTTTGGATGGGGCTTCATCACCAAATGTAGAAATCATCCGGTCAACACACTGTTTTTGTGTTAAACCACTTCGAAAGTCATAATAAATCATCGCTCTTGAATTTTCTCGAGACAATTCCATTTTCACAACGACTAAACAAGTTTGACAAAATCTGGTGACAAGACCGATAATCTTTTTTCGATTCTTAAAATCGTATTCGATTTTTAAAACCAAGGAGTTTTCAATTAAAAAGATTTTTATGACAGAAACAGTGGAAATATTCCATTCCCGATACTTTTAGTGCAGCCCTCGTACACATCCATTTCATTTCACTACACTTGTGCTCTATAGTATAGACGAGCTACATTGGTTAAAATGCCACCAAAATTACATAAAATAACTAAAAAAACACTAGGAAATTAAATTAAATAAAAGTAGACGACGTCTCTTTTCGAAAATGGCGGGTAGAGTCCCATATTATACTTATTTTTGAAAATAAACAAATTTCATAAATGTCAAAGTTACGATGCTTGAATGTTTATAGGTACTCGTATAATAGCTAGGAAGATGTACTACTACATTATGTATAATAGGTACTCTTATAATAGCTAGGAAGATGTACTACTACATTATGTATAATAGGTACTCGTATAATAGCTAGGAAGATGTACTACTACATTATGTATAATAGGTACTCGTATAATAGCTAGGAAGATGTACTACTACATTATGTATAATAGGTACTCTTATAATAGCTAGGAAGATGTACTACTACATTATGTATAATAGGTACTCTTATAATAGCTAGGAAGATGTACTACTACATTATGTATAATAGGTATACTTACCTGATTTTGGTGGACAATGTAAGAAGAGAAAATAGAGTTTGTTCAAAAAGAGTTCCGTCGCGGCCATATTGTGAACTAACGTTTTATTTAGTTTAAAATAACTATTTATTTAGTTTATGATTCAAACTGTCGGCATTTTGAATCTTAAACTAAAGAAATAGTTACAGTTGTAATAGGATCAATACGGAACAGGCGCTATTGTATTGCCCGCTTAGCAAAATAGGTAAATAAGCACAGCTGCGCCCTCGAATCCCACGACGGAACTCTTTTTGAACAGACTAGTACATTTTGCACTATGAAAATAAAGCAGTGTCTTAAGTCTCGGGCGGCATGTTGCACCCTGAGCGTAACGAGGGACTCTAGAGTTATACAGAGTCCTGAGTGAAGCGAGGGGTTCAAGCTGCCCAAGACGAAGACGGGCTTTATCCCAGAGGAGCATACTCTACTTCTCACACCTTCAGCGAGACAATAAAAATTCACTGAAAATCACAGCACTAAACACCGTCTTTTGTTTCACATTCTTTGTAAACGCACTTTTAGGGTTCCGTAGCCAAATGGCGAAGAACAAAACCCTTATGGATTCGTCACGTCTGTCTGTCTGTCTGTCTGTCCGTCCGTATGTCACAGCCACTTTTTTCCACTTTTTTTTTTAAGAGCTATGCTGTTAAAACTTGATAAGTAGATGTATTCTGTGTCATTAAGATTTTTATACAAAAATAGAAAAAAACAATAAATTTTGGGAACCCCATACTAAGAACTGAAACACAATTTTTTTTTTCATCAAACCCATACGTGGGATCTATGGTCTTATAGGTCTTCAAAAATTATATTGAGGTTTCTAATATCATTTTTTAGGGTTCCGTAACCAAATTACGGAACCCTTATGGATTCGCCATGTCTGTCTGTCTGTCCATGTATGTCACAGTCACTTTTTTCCGAAACTATAAGAAACTTGGTAAGTAGATGTATTCTGTGAACCGCATTAAGATTTTCACACAAGTTCTGCTTATGTTGGTCAATTCGATTTTCGTACAAACCTCTTTACAATGGGCATTTTTTAACTTTTTGTGGAAACGTTTTTCACGAGTTTCCACTCTAGCCCCAAGCTAAGTGTTATGGGTACTAGATAACTGATATATTTAATACAATATATTACATAGATAGATATTTTTTATTATACATAGAAAATACCCAGAACACCCTGAACAAATATCTGCGATCGCACAAATATTTCGCGGGAATCGAATCCGCAACCTCCTGCGTCGCAGGCGAACATTCACCCGCCGCGCCACAGAGGTCGTTAAGGTTACATGATATGTAATTGGAGATTGTCGAGCAGGTGGTGTGAAAAAGTTATTGTAATGACAGCTATGGAGACACGTTTCATGAGGTTTCTATGGAAAAATGTGACATTACAACACCCAGCCTCGAAAACTGGACATATGAAAATGATCTTTAAGATTAATTTTACTAGTCCATCACTTTAACTTTCAATTTGGCGTTCTATAACTGTTACTCAAAAGTCTCTTAGAATCTTGTATCTGCGTCGTATGGTCGTACGTAAGTTAGGTATAGTCGGTCTATTCCCGATGTCCACGTTATTCAAGGTCAAAGGGAAAATGACAGTTTTTCTCGATTATATCGGTTTCTACAGTTCCGATGATATAACTTAGGTACGACGCAGACACGACAGTTTATGAGACTTTTGAGACAACTTTTAGAACGTCATAATGAAGGTGAGTAGATACCTAGGTAGGTACCTACATACCTACGAAAATTCAGCTTATAGACTAGTCAAAAATTCAAAAAAACAGCTTCGTTTTCGTTTCAACGGTATTTTGTGAGCCATTTTGGCAACATGACTTTTCCGATGTAAAAAAGCCTGCTGAATTCAGTTCTGAATGATGCCAAGCCGAATTTTGGCTCCCCTCCCCCCTATCCCCCTTTTTTCCTCGAAATATGTCTCTAACCGCGGTTTTTACGATTTTAACCAAAAAGTATTGCTGTTAGAAAAAAAGTGTCAAGGACAGAAAGGATCTCTACAACATTTTGTATAACATGGTGCATAAACTTTTTTGGTAGGGCTTATGGTTTGTGAGCAATATCTTCCGAAAATTCATGTTTTTTTTATAATTTTCATAAACAAAAACATTTTCAAATTCATCGGCATTTTGTGGGCCATTTTGGCAACGTGACTTAATTCTTTGACTTAATTCAAAAGCCTGCTTAATTCGATTCTGAATGTTGACAATTACAATTTTAGCTCTTTTGCTCAAAATTCAAGATGGCGGCCAAAATGGAACCGTTGCTTAAAAGCCATATTATAACTCGATTCTAGTCGGGAATAGGCTTTGGGGGTCGCTGAACTCAATTTTGATAACCGGAAGTCGGTCCAGGTACCGGAAGTGAACAAAAACAAGATGGCGACAATTTAGGAAAGGAGATGTTCAGAAGTGGTATAATATTCCGAGAAAATTCTTGCAGTTATAAAATATATCTCAAAAAAAAGCTTATTTATTGGGCTCCTCGATTATATAAATTTTATATTTTATTAAACCTCCGTTTCTGAGAAAATAATAAAAATGTTGTTGGAGGGAAAACATAATGAAACAAACATAACCTACCTAATCCACCTAACCCAACTTTACCCAACCACACGTGTTTAATAAATTAATAAAAACAATATATTTTGAGTTTTTACTAAAACGAACTTCGGAAAAATCACGCAAATCCTTTACAAACTCAAACAAAACATAACTATCCTCCATGTGTAACTGTCAGTAACGTTCTATTGCTATTTGATAATGTGTCTTGTAAACTTGTTCAAGAACTGAACTGAACTGAACTTAAAATTATTATTTATACCTGATATAAAATGTTATTTATAACATGATTGGAAGTATGTTAAATGTAGAGGAGGACATACAGCGCCATCTCTTGGGCACGGAAACAAGTTGAGTGCTATCCCTATCTATGATTCAACACGAAAATATGCCATTTTATCTTCTTCTGCCTGTGCCCAAAGATATGATGACTAAAATATTCTCCTTGAATGGAATACGTGCTAATACACAACTTACAATCAATTTATCTGTGCCCTGAGCTACTTGAAAAATACAAATGTTAATAAGGAGGCGAGGAATGTAGGTACCTATGCGTATAACTATAGGTACTATTATCATTATAGGCAGTGAACTCTCAAACAGTGCAGGTAGGTACCTACTCAGAATGTTTCCTGAACCTACACAGAACGGATAAACTAATAAGTGAAGTATTAGTAATAACGTGACAACACGGAACGAAGGTAGGATAGTCGTATGAAAAATTATCTGTGGTTATCTGTCTGCCGCCTGTCTCGCTAGTTATCAAAATTCCTTAGTCTGCCTGCCAAACCTGTTCTACCTTTAGGCGCGTGCTGGGATGGGGTTCTACCTTTAGGCGCGTGCTGGGATGGGGTTCTACCTTTAGGCGCGTGCTGGTATGGGGTTCTACCTTTAGGCGCGTGCTGGGATGGGGTTCTACCTTTAGGCGCGTGCTGGTATGGGGTTCTACCTTTAGGCGCGTGCTGGGATGGGGTTCTACCTTTAGGCGCGTGCTGGGATGAGGTTCTACCTTTAGGCGCGTGCTGGGATGGGCTTCTACCTTTAGGCGCGTGTTGGGATGGGGTTCTACTTTTAGGCACGTGCTGGTATGGGGTTCTACCTTTAGGCGCGTGCTGGGATGGGGTTCTACCTTTAGGCGCGTGTTAGGATGGGGTTCTACCTTTAGGCGCGTGCTGGTATGGGGTTCTACCTTTAGGCGCGTGCTGGGATGGGGTTCTACCTTTAGGCGCGTGCTGGCATGGGGTTCTACCTTTAGGCGCGTGCTGGGATGGGGTTCTATCTTTAGGCGCGTGCTGGTATGGGGTTCTACCTTTAGGCGCGTGCTGGGATGGGGTTCTACCTTTAGGCGCGTGCTGGGATGGGGTTCTACCTTTAGGCGCGTGCTGGTATGGGGTTCTACCTTTAGGCGCGTGCTGGGATGGGGTTCTACCTTTAGGCGCGTGCTGGTATGGGGTTCTACCTTTAGGCGCGTGCTGGGATGGGGTTCTACCTTTAGGCGCGTGCTGGGATGGGGTTCTACCTTTAGGCGCGTGCTGGCATGGGGTTCTACCTTTAGGCGCGTGCTGGGATGGGGTTCTATCTTTAGGCGCGTGCTGGTATGGGGTTCTACCTTTAGGCGCGTGCTGGGATGGGGTTCTACCTTTAGGCGCGTGCTGGGATGGGGTTCTACCTTTAGGCGCGTGCTGGTATGGGGTTCTACCTTTAGGCGCGTGCTGGGATGGGGTTCTACCTTTAGGCGCGTGCTGGTATGGGGTTCTACCTTTAGGCGCGTGCTGGGATGGGGTTCTACCTTTAGGCGCGTGCTGGGATGAGGTTCTACCTTTAGGCGCGTGCTGGGATGGGCTTCTACCTTTAGGCGCGTGTTGGGATGGGGTTCTACCTTTAGGCACGTGCTGGTATGGGGTTCTACCTTTAGGCGCGTGCTGGGATGGGGTTCTACCTTTAGGCGCGTGTTAGGATGGGGTTCTACCTTTAGGCGCGTGCTGGTATGGGGTTCTACCTTTAGGCGCGTGCTGGGATGGGGTTCTACCTTTAGGCGCGTGCTGGCATGGGGTTCTACCTTTAGGCGCGTGCTGGGATGGGGTTCTATCTTTAGGCGCGTGCTGGTATGGGGTTCTACCTTTAGGCGCGTGCTGGGATGGGGTTCTACCTTTAGGCGCGTGCTGGGATGGGGTTCTACCTTTAGGCGCGTGCTGGGATGAGGTTCTACCTTTAGGCGCGTGCTGGGATGGGGTTCTACCTTTAGGCGCGTGTTGGGATGGGGTTCTACCTTTAGGCTCGTGCTGGGATGGGGTTCTACCTTTGGGCGCGTGCTGGGATGGGGTTCTACCTTTAGGCGCGTGCTGGTATGGGGTTCGCCACCTCCGGCAACGTTATCGTTCTCCAGGTCATCTGTAAGTAGACATAAAAACAGCATCAAAACTCAATTCACGCAGTAATCCAAGTGAGAGGTACCACGTTAGTACTATACCTACCTACCCTCTATTCGTACTAAGCGTTTCGGCACAGAATAAATATTAGTCCAAGGTTTCGGTTCCACATTTATAATGCGAACTGCTATGGAGTGGAACTCGCTGCCGTCGCCTGTCTATCCTGATAACTATAAGTAATATTGTAACTGGTGCCTTCGTGGTCCACCGTCGGCGGCTGCATCTTCACTTACCACCAGGTGGTAAGTGAAGTAAGTCCGCACCAATGACTTTTCTAAGTTATGTGTGGATTTCCATCGCTCTGTGCTTCGGAGGGCACGTTAAGCTGTCGGTCCCGGCTGTTATTGATTAATAGCAGTCGATAAGCCATGTCAGAGGCCCTCGGGCGGCTTGACAAACTCTGACACCAGTGGCCAGCACTACCTCATACGAAAGGACGACGACCAGGTGGTACATCTGGAACGCGCAGTCCGTACGCGGCTTAGCAACACTAAGGGCCCGGCCACAACACTGTGTCACGACTTGCGGCGTCGCATTCTACAAATCACTAAGGGCCCGGCCACAACACTGCGTCACGACTTGCGGCGTCGCATTCTACAAACCACTAAGGGCCCGGCCACAACACTGCGTCGCGACTTGCGGCGTCGCATTCTACAAATCACTAAGGGCCCGGCCACAACACTGCGTCGCGACTTGCAGCGTCGCATTCTACAAATCACTAAGGGCCCGGCCACAACACTGCGTCGCGACTTGCGGCGTCGCATTCTACAAATCACTAAGGGCCCGGCCACAACACTGCGTCGCGACTTGCGGCGTCGCATTCTACAAATCACTAAGGGCCCGGCCACAACACTGCGTCACGACATGCGGCGTCGCATTCTACAAATCTACGACGTCGTACGACGCATCGCCCAATTATCATATTGCGATGCGACATCGTTTTTGTGGTTTCTCGCCTTCCGTATTGGAAACTTTGACTTGAAGAACAAACCACGTGGAAGACATTTATGATGATATTTATGAGATACTATCAATTAAAACGTGTGTTAAGGGGCCCCAATTCGATTTGAACTAAAATCTTGTAGGTTCGTATAATTCAATTTTTTAAAGAGAGGCACTGTGTAAAATGAGACCTAGTGTTAGATCCTTTGGTTGGAATTCGGAAAATTCCGCTACTTACTTGCGAAACGGCAATAAACGCGCAAAATATTCTAAAACTTGTTCCAGCACGTACGTTTTTTTGAGAAAGTCTTACAAGTTTGCGAACAAAATGCTTGTAATTTAGATTCTAGACAACATGGGCGAGATACCTGATAAGCCTTTTTTTTTTACTTTTACTGTTTATAAGCACATTATGAACATCCAAAGTTCAGGTAAAATTGTGCAAATAAGCTGATTTTTGAAGGCTTATACAGAACTTAGAGGTAAACAAAAAAAAACAAAAAAACATCACGTACGTAGATATATTCTTCAAGGTACATATTTGTACAAAATATCTGACGAAAAAATTGTTATAACTTCATAATCACGTACGAGCTGAGCACCAGCGTTTTTATCGAAAGTACTGGAATTGACGGCTCTTAAGTCTCCTAGTTCTCGCGAACTCAACTTTCGCTATCAGAAGAAGTGTTGATGAGCTGTAATGGGCAAAAAACACCAAAAAATTTGAATTTCGCTCCGCAAGCGTGAGCATCCACCTTAACTCCTAATATTAGTCATCTAGATAGGTACCTAAGAATAAGGTGTGATACCTACCTTGCAGCAGGTGGGCGTGGGGCGCTGCGTTCCCGTTGCAGTCGGCCTCCGAGCGCGAGGCGCTGCCCGCGCTGTCCCAGCCGCCGCCGGCGCCGGCAGACGCACCTGCATCACACAAGCACACATCACCACGCGCGCGGGGTAGGGGGCTCACTGTCGTCGGTGCGGCGGCTGCGGCTGGGCGACGCGCTGGCGGACGAGTCCAGCTCGAGGTCGGAGTGCTCGCCGGCCGCCGACGCCGTCGACTCGCCCTCCGAGTGCTGCATCGTGCGGAGGGACTCACTGTCGTCGGTGCGGCGGCTGCGGCTGGGCGACGCGCTGGCGGACGAGTCCAGCTCGAGGTCGGAGTGCTCGCCGGCCGCCGACGCCGTCGACTCGCCCTCCGAGTCCGCCGAATGCTGCATCAGCTCCTCCTGCGCAGGTCCATCAGCTCTGTCAGCGGTCAGCAACATGCGGCGCGCGACGCCACAGTGTGCGGCACGACCATGCTGCATGTAGTTTATGGGTTATGTTATGTAGGTTATGTTTGTTTATGGGTATCGTAGCTAAACTGATGATATTTATTAGATACTATCTATTAAAACATGTGAGTTAAGTCTCTTATAGTTCTCGCAAACTCAACTTTCGCTATCTGAAGAAGTGTCGACGAGCTGTAATCGGCAAAACACACTAAAAAAAATGAGTCTCGCGCCGCAAGCGTGAACTTTCTCCTTAAGTTACAATAACCTGTATTAGAGGAGTGTAGGTATGTGTGCCTATAATATGTGTGCCGTGTGTTATATATACCCATATAGGTACATTGTTCGTAGTATTTTGGAATGTAATAGTTGCGTATGGTCTCCAAGCTATGCTGTTCACTCCGCAAGGTTGGAACGTATCCAGAAGAGGTTTTTATATCACCTATCTTATGTTACCTAATAATAATTGTAAAAAACTGCCTTCCTACGAACATATGCAATTTTATGGCATGAAATCTCTTTGTGTTCGCCGTAAGGTGTCCTATGTTTTATTCTTATTTAAACTAATACATGGATTCGTCTGCAGTCTTTGCTAATATCAATATAGAGGTCCCCCGGCCCCCGGCAGAGCAGCCGGCTAGCAAATAGAAAATCTTTTAGGTTACCGCATTGCCGAACGAACGTTTTGTTACTATTAATTAATCTGTGGTCATGCAACATTCTCCATTGTAGGTAGGTACAGGATATTTTCCTATTATAATGGAATCCGATCATCCTATGATATATATTCTGGTTCTTTGGCCTCCGGAAAAGTGAGCATTTATAAATTATTTACTGAATAATGTTACTTAATATTTTTAGTTAGTTTAGTTTTTAATCTTATTTTAATTTTAGTTTTGTTCTTATTTTCCTTCTTTTGTTTAGGGTTCCGTAACCAAACATTACGGAACCCTTATAGATTCGTCATGTCTGTCTGTCTGTCTGTCCGTGTATGTCACAGCCACTTTTTTCCAAAACTATAAGAGCTAGGCTGTTGAAACTTGGTAAGTAGATGTATTCTGTGAACCGCTTGGGAGGAAGCTCAGAATGTCGTTGGTGTATTTTGTGACCTGTTGACTGCGTGTGCCACAGTACCTTGATTAAAAAACTTGAGCATTACGATGTAACGGATACATCTTTAGGTTTAATTTCTTCATACCTGGCAAACCGGGAAATGAAAGTAGATATCGACAGAGTTAAATCAAATGGGTCTATAATAAAGTCTGGAGTACCCCAAGGATCCATATTAGGTCCATTTTCGTTCTTAGTTTATGTTAATGATTTACCTGTTATGATCAAAAAACAGACAGGAACAGAAATAGTCATGTTTGCAGATGATACCTCGGTATTATTCAAAGTACCCCGAAAAGAGACAGACTTTAGTAATATCAATAGTACCTTAGACATGCTAAACAATTGGTTTGCAAGCAATAACCTAGTGCTCAATCCATCGAAGACTAAATATTTAATGTTCTCACCACCGAATGTCATCAATTCATACCCTAATGTTAAAATCAATAGCAAGGAGATTGAATCCATCCAGTCTACTATCTTTCTTGGTATAACGGTTGACACAAAGCTGCAATGGGATCCTCATATAGGCTCCCTGAGTGATAAACTTAGTTCCGCAGTTCACGCGGTCCGACAAATTCGAAAAATGACAAATGTGGCCAATGCAAGACTCGTGTACTACGGATACTTCCACAGCTTAATGTCTTACGGTATACTACTGTGGGGTACCGCAGCTAAAAGGAAAAGTATCTTTATCTTACAGAAAAGGGCAGTCCGTGCAATATACAATTTAAGTTCGAGGACATCACTCAGGAATGTATTTGGGGAAGTTAAAATAATAACAATGCCCTCTCTCTATATTTACGAGTGTATCATGTTTACGCGGAAAAATATTAAAAGTTTCGAAAAGAAATGCGACGTTCACAAATCCAACACTAGAAATAAAGATCAATTAGTTATTCCCAAATTCAGACTACTAAAATGTAATAAATGTTTTCTTAGAAATAGTATCCGCTTTTACAATAAAATTCCAAAATTAATATTATCACTTAGCGATAGAAAGTTTAAGAATTGTATTAAGACAGGTTTGACTAAAGGTGCTTATTACACATATGATGACTACTTGAATGATCGAGATGCTTGGTCAATGTCGGTCTCTGAACTTGAGAAACACGATCCGGTAAAAATTTAGAATCGTTTGGCAGGCGGAGGAGGGGGAGAGGGGGGTGGAGGAGGGGGAGGGGTACCCCCTCACCCCTGGTACCACTCCCATAACAAGGTAACTTATAGTTTTCGAGAAAAAAAATAAAGAAAATTTTGAGGTTAAGTATGTATTTTTGGTAAAAATTTACAATCGTTTGGCAGGAGGAGGATGGGAGAGGGGGGAGTGGGGGATTTGTACCCCCTCGCCCCTGGTACCACTCCTATGCAAAGGTAACTTAAGTTTTCGAGATTTTTTTTTTTTTTTTTTTGCCTGCCTGCCAAACGATTCTAAATCCAACCCCAATCCTGCATAAATTTATGGTTGAAAATAGTTCAGTTGATTATATTTATATTATATTTATATATTTATTTATTAGAGTCACCAACATAGTATACACCGAAAAAAGTAAATACACACAAGATAGTTAAGTTATACTTGCCAAGTGCTACCACAATTATAGATGACTAACAACATGCTATTAATAATAAAGAGCGAGAACAGATTAAAAAATTAAAAATAAAACATTATCACAAATTAATTAAAAAACACAACATATCCTACAAATTGAAATTAAATTTTAACAAAACAAACATACATATAAAACCTAAATTTATCTATCTATAATTTATTTATCTATTAATTGATTTATCTTTTTTTTTCTTTTTTTTTTTATCTATTTTTATATAACTAAAGGTCCTTTGCAGCCGCAAAATAAAACTGAATTATCGGTAGAAATTATATTTTTGACACGGCATCCCTAAAGATAGCCTCAAATTGTTTATTCAAGTTTTTTATTTTTGTTTGTTATTGTTTTGGTTTGTATTGTAGGAAATTTTATTGTTTTTTGTGTATCGTTGCTTGTGTTTTGTGTTGTAAATCGTATTATTATTTACAATCATTTGTTTGACAAGGCCCATGTACAGCCGCTACTCAACAATTTATGTACCTATTGACTAATCCAAGTAATGAATTGAATTGAATTAAGAATTTCACAAATAAAATAGATAAAAAAACAGTACATTTCCTGTTTTTTTCTATTTTTTTGTGGTATACGTGCCACAAAAAAATCATTTTAATTTAAATTAAATTGAAATTATTTTCACTATTATTATTTTTTTTTCATTTTTTTTGGGATCCCCAAAAATTTACTGTTTTTTTTAAATTTTTTTGTGGTATGCGTGTGGGGTATCTATGGATAGGTCTTCAAAAATGATATTGAGGTTTCTCATATCATTTTTTTCTAAACTGAATAGTTTGCGCGACAGACACTTCCAAAGTGGTAAAAAGTGTGTCCCCCCCCCCCCCCCCCCCCGTAACTTCTAAAATAAGAGAATGATAAAACTAAAAAAAATATATGATACACATTACCATGTAAACTTCCAACGAAAATTGGTTTGAAGGAGATCTAGTAAGTAGTTTTTTTTTAATACGTCATAAATCGTAATCCATTCAAGAACTTTTATATTATGTTACTCGCTGCTATGAAACCCTTCATGGGCGCATCCGACACGACCTTGGCCGCTTTTTTAGAGTTAGAATTGCCATGTCCAATAACAACACACATAAAAAAGTAAAACAGATAACATACCTAGTCTTTGCGTTTGTGCTATGTATAGTGCTGTCAGAAAAGGTCCGTGATCTATAATAAATTACCTAGACTATAAAGAGATATGAATTTACAAATGTTTAAATTAAAACTTAAAAAAATGTTAAATAAAAAGTGTTATTATTTATTATAGTCTTGACGAATTTTTAAATGATAAATTATAATTAATTGTTAAATTTTTGCATGTTTAGATTATACGCATGCCATCTCTCTACAATTTGCATACCGTAACCGGTCAAGCATGTTGTTTCACTATTATACTTTTGTCATCTTTTTTACACATGTTTTCTGCAAATAAATATCTTTGAATCTTTGAATCTTTGAATTAGCATAATGCTGCAGTAAACTGCAGCGCTGATTGTCAGCAGTTCAGCACGGACCTCGGTTGACGCACGGACTAAGGACGAATAACAACAAGAACAATAATTATGTAGACGGTAAGACGGCAGCGGTCCGAGTTGAACTACCATTGTGAACAGGTAAGACGGCAGCGGTCCGAGGTGAACCACCATTGTGAACAGGTAAGACGGCAGCGGTCCGAGGTGAACTACCATTGTGAACAGGTAAGACGGCAGCGGTCCGAGGTGAACTACCATTGTGAACAGGTAAGACGGCAGCAGTCCGAGGTGAACTACCATTGTGAACAGGTAAGACGGCAGCAGTCCGAGGTGAACTACCATTGTGAACAGGTAAGACGGCAGCGGTCCGAGGTGAACTACCATTGTGAATAGGTAAGACGGCAGCGGTCCGAGGTGAACTACCATTGTGAACAGGTAAGACGGCAGCGGTCCGAGGTGAACTACCATTGTGAACAGGTAAGACGGCAGCAGTCCGAGGTGAACTACCATTGTGAACAGGTAAGACGGCAGCGGTCCGAGGTGAACTACCATTGTGAACAGGTAAGACGGCAGCGGTCCGAGGTGAACTACCATTGTGAACAGGTAAGACGGCAGCAGTCCGAGGTGAACCACCATTGTGAACAGGTAAGACGGCAGCGGTCCGAGGTGAACTACCATTGTGAACAGGTAAGACGGCAGCGGTCCGAGGTGAACTACCATTGTGAACAGGTAAGACGGCAGCGGTCCGAGGTGAACTACCATTGTGAACAGGTAAGACGGCAGCGGTCCGAGGTGAACTACCATTCAATAAATTCAAAGTGCAGTTATCGGTGACCTGTGGCACAGAATATATACAGCCTGTGGACAATTTTGGGCCGTCTTGGAATGAGTTTCACTTCTCTTAATCGTCTTCTGACCGAACTGATACTCCTCCAACCTCTCTCAGCTGCTACTGGACAGAAACATTGGTGAGATGGCGATTTCTGAGCCTCGTAGAAACGATAACACCCTAAAACTTTTTTTTAAGTTTCATGTACTTACTCGTAAAATTTGAAGACACTTTGTATTAAGTACAAACCTATTATTTTTTACTGACTTCATAACTGTGTTATCGTCTAAGAGTTCCCTATATATACAACAATTACAAAAATCTTTGCAAAAAAAATTAATTTCCTCCCTCTCTCCAGAAGACGGGAAATTGCTAACATTACCAAACTGTTTCTAAACTCGAAAACATGCAAAGGTCCGTCGACTGCACAGAACACTAATACTCTCTAGCTCTAGTCGACTGCCTCGAGAAGGATGTCGCTGAACTTTCAGTTCAGCTATCTGCTCCTGATCAGAGATCCCACCTCAACAATATTGAGATTAAAGGTGTTCCGGTACGGAAGGATGAAAAACCATTTCTCGATCGTAGATTCTGTCAGCAAGGAGACAAGCGTCGGTCTCCCAAGGGCCCACATCAACTACTTATACAGAATGCCGGTGCATGGATCTAAGGACAAGGCAATCATCGTGAGCTTCACGAACCGCTATGTGAAGGAGGAGTTTGTGGCGGCGGCGCGGGCCCGTAACACCCTGGCGGCCCCCGATATCGGATTCCGTGACTCTGTCCGTCGTATCTATGTGAACGACCATCTCAACGCGGAGTCCAAGGGCCTGCTCACCAATGCGAAGTCTGCGGCGAGGGACAACAACTTCAAGTACATCTGGGTGAAGTATGGCAAAATTCTCCTCCGAAAGAATGACACTTCTCCCGTGTTAGTCAGCCAGGAAAGTGATTTAAACAAAATTGTATAAGCTGTATTATGATACAGCTGTGTAAATTATTAATATAGGTACGTATTTGGTTATGTTAAATTTACTCTTGCTATCTGTATACGAAATCTAAAAACCCTATTTACACTATCAGTTGTAGTTTCTTACGCTGTTTTAATGTTTGCAATGCCTGCGTCGGCCGCTGTCCGGCTCACTCGCTATTGTTTGTAATGGCTGCGTCGGCCGCTGTCCGGCTCACTCGCTATTGTTTGTAATGGCTGCGTCGGCCGCTGTCCGGCTCACTCGCTATTGTTTGTATTGCCTGCGTCGGCCGCTGTCCGGCTCACTCGCTATTGTTTGTAATGGCTGCGTCGGCCGCTGTCCGGCTCACTCGCTATTGTTTGTAATGGCTGCGTCGGCCGCTGTCCGGCTCACTCGCTATTGTTTGTAATGGCTGCGTCGGCCGCTGTCCGGCTCACTCGCTATTGTTTGTAATGCCTGCGTCGGCCGCTGTCCGGCTCACTCGCTATTGTTTGTAATGCCTGCGTCGGCCGCTGTCCGGCTCACTCGCTATTGTTTGTAATGCCTGCGTCGGCCGCTGTCCGGCTCACTCGCTATTGTTTGTAATGGCTGCGTCGGCCGCTGTCCGGCTCACTCGCTATTGTTTGTAATGGCTGCGTCGGCCGCTGTCCGGCTCACTCGCTATTGTTTGTAATGGCTGCGTCGGCCGCTGTCCGGCTCACTCGCTATTGTTTGTAATGCCTGCGTCGGCCGCTGTCCGGCTCACTCGCTATTGTTTGTAATGCCTGCGTCGGCCG
Source organism: Operophtera brumata (assembly GCA_932527175.1). Lineage (NCBI taxonomy): Eukaryota > Metazoa > Arthropoda > Insecta > Lepidoptera > Geometridae > Operophtera > Operophtera brumata. The sequence goes on along the minus strand of OW052228.1, from coordinate 43,205,657 downwards.
CTGTCCGGCTCACTCGCTATTGTTTGTATTGCCTGCGTCGGCCGCTGTCCGGCTCACTCGCTATTGTTTGTAATGGCTGCGTCGGCCGCTGTCCGGCTCACTCGCTATTGTTTGCAATGCCTGCGTCGGCCGCTGTCCGGCTCACTCGCTATTGTTTGTAATGGCTGCGTCGGCCGCTGTCCGGCTCACTTGCTATTGTTTGTATTGCCTGCGTCGGCCGCTGTCCGGCTCACTCGCTATTGTTTGTATTGCCTGCGTCGGCCGCTGTCCGGCTCACTCGCTATTGTTTGTAATGGCTGCGTCGGCCGCTGTCCGGCTCACTTGCTATTGTTTGTATTGCCTGCGTCGGCCGCTGTCCGGCTCACTCGCTATTGTTTGTATTGCCTGCGTCGGCCGCTGTCCGGTTCACTCGCTATTGTTTGTATTGCCTGCGTCGGCCGCTGTCCGGCTCACTCGCTATTGTTTGTAATGGCTGCGTCGGCCGCTGTCCGGCTCACTCGCTATTGTTTGTATTGCCTGCGTCGGCCGCTGTCCGGCTCACTCGCTATTGTTTGTATTGCCTGCGTCGGCCGCTGTCCGGCTCACTCGCTATTGTTTGTATTGCCTGTGTCGGCCGCTGTCTGGCTTACGCGCTATTGTTTGTATTGCCTGCGTCGGCCGCTGTCCGGCTCACTCGCTATTGTTTGTATTGCCTGCGTCGGCCGCTGTCCGGCTCACTCGCTATTGTTTGTATTGCCTGCGTCGGCCGCTGTCCGGCTCACACGCTATTGTTTGTATTGCCTGCGTCGGCCGCTGTCCGGCTCACTCGCTATTGTTTGTATTTCCTGCGTCGGCCGCTGTCCGGCTCACTCGCTATTGTTTGTAATGCCTGCGTCGGCCGCTGTCCGGCTCACTCGCTATTGTTTGTAATGCCTGCGTCGGCCGCTGTCCGGCTCACGCGCTATTGTTTGTATTGCCTGCGTCGGCCGCGGTCCGGCTCACTCGCTATTGTTTGTATTGCCTGCGTCGGCCGCTGTCCGGCTCACTCGCTATTGTTTGTATTGCCTGCGTCGGCCGCTTTCCGGCTCACTCGCTATTGTTTGTATTGCCTGCGTCGGCCGCTGTCCGTCTCACTCGCTATTGTTTGTATTGCCTGCGTCGGCCGCTGTCCGGCTCACTCGCTATTGTTTGTATTGCCTGCGTCGGCCGCTGTCCGGCTCACTCGCTATTGTTTGTATTGCCTGCGTCGGCCGCTGTCCGGCTCACTCGCTATTGTTTGTATTGCCTGCGTCGGCCGCTGTCCGGCTCACTCGCTATTGTTTGTATTGCCTGCGTCGGCCGCTGTCCGGCTCACTCGCTATTGTTTGTATTGCCTGCGTCGGCCGCTGTCCGGCTCACTCGCTATTGTTTGTATTGCCTGCGTCGGCCGCTGTCCGGCTCACTCGCTATTGTTCTAGTGCGGGGGTAGTTGTCGTCGACTACCGGTTATCGCACTGCGCTGCCACTGCTAAGCGGCACACATACAAATCTCTCGCGAATTTTTCAATTGTAATTTATGATTTTGCTTTGGAATGCCACTTGCTTTATATTTTGTTAGGATGTTCTTGTATCGTTGGAACGTATGAAGATGTGTTTTTACTGTTGGATTGCTATAAACCATTCTGTAGGTTGTCTATAAGTGTTATAAGTCTGGTTAATGATGGATCTATCGTGTTGCTATGTTGTGGGGACAATTATGGGTAGTTTATATCTAAATATAAATAATCTCAATATCTATTATCAAAACGTCAGGGGACTTCGTACAAAAACAAGTATTTTCTATCGATGTAATCGTATTGACTGAGACATGGCTTGTGGATAGTTTGGTTAATTCCGAACTTTTTAATAGCAACTATACGTGGTCTGGCGTCGGGACCGGGACTATGACCGGACTTGCCAGTCCAGGGGAGAGGGAGTTTTAATAGCAGTTAATAAACGTATGCATTCCATCCCTCAGCCTTCGTTTCAATCTTCGGCGGAAGATTTGTGGGTTACCATCTCGGTCAAGCAGAAAAACAAATCATTTATTTATGTTAATTTATGTTGTCTGTATCTATGTACGGTATCCTACATAGAGCGGTATCCTTAAAAACGGCACACACTCGTAGTTGGGGTCGCTAGGTTTACCTAAAAACACAATACCTGTCGGGACGGCAAGCACGATCCCCCCGCGCAGTGCTGACCGGCAGCGGAGGTGCTGGTCTCGTCGCCGGAGCTCTGGTCGCCGCAGTCCGCCGCCGCCGCCGCCGCCTCTACGCAACGAGCACAACACATACACATCACGTCATGCACGAGTCAGAGTGTGACGTGACGCGCGGCTCCCCACGCACCTGTGCGTTGCGCGCGCGCCACCTTGTGCCGCAGGAGGGGGTAGAAGCCGCGCGCCGTGCTGTTGTGCGGCTCGTACTGCAGGATCAGCCGGCAGTACTTCAGCGCCTCCTCGTACTGCCGCCGCATTATCGCTGACAAGAACTGAAACACAACCAATGCGCGCGGGCGGGTGTAGATGGTAGCGGGGTGTGTATCTCGAATGAGTGGCGAACGGATTCAACGCACCATGAGCGCGGACAGGTGTCGGTGGTAGCGGGGTGTGTATCTCGAATGAGTGGCGAACGGATTCAACGCATCATGAGCGCGGACAGGTGTCAGTGGTAGCGGGGTGTGTATCTCGAATGAGTGGCGAACGGATTCAACGCACCATGAGCGCGGACAGGTGTCGGTGGTAGCGGGGGTGTGTATCTCGAATGAGTGGCGAACGGATTCAACGCACCATGAGCGCGGACAGGTGTCGGTGGTAGCGGGGTGTGTATCTCGAATGAGTGGCGAACGGATTCAACGCACCATGAGCGCGGACAGGTGTCGGTGGTAGCGGGGGTGTGTATCTCGAATGAGTGGCGAACGGATTCAACGCATCATGAGCGCGGACAGGTGTCAGTGGTAGCGGGGTGTGTATCTCGAATGAGTGGCGAACGGATTCAACGCATCATGAGCGCGGACAGGTGTCGGTGGTAGCGGGGTGTGTATCTCGAATGAGTGACGAACGGATTAAACGCACAATGCACGCGGGCGGGTGTCGGTAGTAGCGAGGTGTGTATCTCGAATGAGTGGCGAACGGATTCAACGCACAATGCACGCGGGCGGGTGTCGGTAGTAGCGAGGTGTGTATCTCGAATGAGTGGCGAACGGATTCAACGCACAATGCACGCGGGCGGGTGTCGGTAGTAGCGAGGTGTGTATCTCGAATGAGTGGCGAACGGATTCAACGCACAATGCACGCGGGCGGGTGTCGATAGTAGCGAGGTGTGTATCTCGAATGAGTGGCGAACGGATTCAACGCACAATACACGCGGGCGGGTGTCGGTAGTAGCGAGGTGTGTATCTCGAATGAGTGGCGAACGGATTCAACGCACAATGCACGCGGGCGGGTGTCGGTAGTAGCGAGGTGTGTATCTCGAATGAGTGGCGAACGGATTCAACGCACAATGCACGCGGGCGGGTGTCGGTAGTAGCGAGGTGTGTATCTCGAATGAGTGGCGAACGGATTCAACGCACAATGCACGCGGGCGGGTGTCGGTAGTAGCGAGGTGTGTTTTCACAAAAAAAAAACTGACTACAAATTCGTGTTATCTTACCCCAGTGACATATAGATTACAGATATAGATTTTGAAAGCAATCAGTCCAGTAACAAGAAAGTTCAAAATACCACTTTTTCAAACTCCGTCTACGGATTCGTTCGGCTTCTCTGACCACAGGTATTACGGAGGCCTGCAATGCTCTAAGCCACAGGTGCTGGCAGATATCGATTTTGAAAATAATAGGTACTTAGAAAAAAAACACGTCAACACGTCAACATGCCACACAAACATGTTGTCACCTCTTTTCACAACGAATCTGTTGGACCCCAGCTTTAGCCAGGCAGGCAGGGTTAGGTAGGTAGGTACTAGGTACTACCTATGTGACTGGTACTGTAGTGAGCGCACGGACACCCACTCACCTCGGCCAAAAACTCACTCGGAGCAGACAACGACTCGTTACCCTCGGAGCGGTCTTCGGGGCTCGCCGAGTGGCGCGCCGCGGGCTCCATGGCGGCGTGCAGGGCGCGCGGGGCCGCCGCCGGCGGCGTGGACGTGCCCGAGCTGGAGCCGGGCGCGACGCGTGCTCGGAAGTGCGCGCTCGTGGGCCGGTAGCGCGCCGCCGCCTCCGGCAGGGTCACCACCAGGCGCTGTGCCTGGGGGGTGCGTGCCGGCGGCGAGGGAGAGCGCGCGCCGAGTCGCAGCGCGGCGTGCGACGCGGTGTCGAGAGGCCGCGGCGGCGCGGGCGGCGGCCAGGCGGCGCGGGGGCGCGCGGGCGGGGGCGAGGCGCGGCGCGCACGCGGCGGGCCCGGCCGGTACAGGCGCGAGTTGGGCACCACTCGCAGCAGCGTGCGCTTCACGCGACGTGCGCGTCCCGCCCCCGCGGTACGGCGAGCCTGCGGCCTCGGCTTGGGTCCTGGATACCTGCAGTAGGAGCTAAGCGTCAGAGTGCGGACGGTGACGAAACGCGGCGCGCTAGGAGCTCTATACCGACAGGCGCGGGCTGGGCGGCAGCGCGCTGAGCCGGGGCGCGGAGCGCGCGCTGAGACGGGGCGCGGGGCGCGGCGCTCCGAGGTCGATCACGTACTCGGCCACCTCGTCAACGTCCACTACGCGACTCCATCTATCAAACAATTATGGCAAAGCTATTATTATAATATCGAAGTAATAGGGGCTAAAGTATGAAATTGCCGTTGTAGGTATAGTATCACACAAATATTATAAAAGCGAAAGTTTGTGTGTGTGTGTGTGTGTAGTGTGTTTGTTACTTCTTCACGCTGAAACGGCTGGACGGATTTGCATGAAATTTGGAATGGAGATAACTGGACTCCCGGAATAACACATAGGCACATTTTTATCCCGATATTCCCACGGGATCGAGACTTACGCGGGTGAAACCGTGGGGCGCTGCTAGTAATAGATACTTCGAAAGCTTACTTCGAAAATCCGAGTAATTTTATTTGTATTTTATTTTAAAATATATGATGTACATTACCATGTAAACTTCAAACGAAAATTGGTTTGAACGAGATATAGCGAGTAGTTTTTTTTTTAATACACTAGTATTAAAACATCGATCAATAAGTTACAACGAACTACAAGAACTTTTATATTATGTTACTTGCTGCTACGGAACCCTTCATGGGCGAGTCCGACTCGCACTTGGCCGCTTTTTTTATGTTATGGCTCGACAAACAGGCTTACGGCCCACCTGATGGTAAGCGGTTATCGTCGCCTATTGACATCTGCGACACCAGAGGTATTGCCAATGCGTTGCCTGCCCTGAAGGACTCTTTTTCTTTTTTTTTTTTTGAAGCCGCTCCCCTTCCCTGTTTCTCGATCCTGGGTGTCGATATTTCGAGCGAAGTACAGTTCACGGGTCATTTAGAGAGCAAAGCTGCTCTTGCCTCCAGAAAACTCTGTGTACTCAACAGATCGAAGCGGTACTTCACACCGGGTCAACGTTTTACTTTTGTTTTGTAAAGACAAAGCGCAGGTCCGGCCCCACTTGGGAGTACTGCTCTCACATCTGGAATGGTGCACCGAAGTACCAACTGCAACCTCTGGATTCCCTACAACGCAGAGCTGTTAGGACTGTCGACGTACCCACAGTTACCAGGGATCTAGAGCCGCTGAGCGCACAATCATACTAGGCAATAACGGGAAAAAGCTGATGTAGTTTAAGGCGATAGTGGACAAATCACAAAGTTGCAATTTTATTGAGAAAAAAATGAAATTATTAATAATATGATTGTGAACTAGCGTATATATAATTGTGCAGGTCAGTAGGGCGGCAAAATTTGAATAGCCTACTGGCGGCAAATGTGTAAATCCGCCACTGCCTATACCTATTTAAAAAGGGGGACAAAAACAAGGGTAACTAGGTGGTGGGCAACTACTGTGTTTCTGTAGAAAGCTTCCGATACTTACCTGGTGTTGATACGGCACTGTTGGGCCGCGGGGCGCTTGCGGTCGGTCGAGCGCAGGCCGGGAGGTCCGGTGCACTGACTGGCACGCGAGCCCGCCTGAGGTCCAGTGAACTGACTGGCAGGTGAGCCCGCCTGAGGTCCGGTGAGCTGACGGGTACGTGGACCCGCTTGAGGCCCGGTGAGCTGACCGGCACTTGGGCCCGCTTGAGGCCCGGTAAGCTGACTGGCACTTGGGCCCGCCTGAGGCCCTGTGAGCTGGCCCACTCTGGGGCGGATAAGGGACACCTTGGCTCGGCTGATCGGTGCACCACTTCGGGATCTAGGCGTAATAACAAAACAAAACTCCGCGATTAAGTCCTGCCAGTGCACCAGTGATGTATGAAATGGGTCGTTATGAGGAACACTTTTGTAATTGTATAATAAATAATAATGCATAAGTACCTACTTATCTAGTTTAAAAGATAGGTATAAGAGAAAATATACGAAAACCGGCCATTCCTTCTCTTTATCTAAGAAACCCAGGACCCATTTATTGTTAAAGTGCTCGGTATTTTTTACAACGGCACTCGTTGTGGGTATACTTTTACTCATAGTTTACCGGAAAACCTAATTACATAATTTCCCGTGGGTAAAAGAGCTTTAGGAGTCCTATGATTTATACATAGGCTATTGGGTATTGGCGTGCATGTGTCGGTTCCGGTTCACTGCGGGCCCTGCTGGGCCACGCTCGCCTTCAGCTCGCTCGCAGCTCACATGAGGATCACTGTTCTCTAGTGTTTTTAATTACATGTCGGACTGGATGGCGACATGGATTTAAATACATGTCGGACTGGATGGTGACATGGATTTAATTACATGTCGGACTGGATGGTGACATGGATTTAAATACATGTCGGACTGGATGGTGACATGGATTTAATTACATGTCGGACTGGATGGTGACATGGATTTAAATACATGTCGGACTGGATGGCGACATGGATTTAAATACATGTCGGACTGGATGGTGACATGGATTTAATTACATGTCGGACTGGATGGTGACATGGATTTAAATACATGTCGGACTGGATGGTGACATGGATTTAATTACATGTCGGACTGGATGGTGACATGGATTTAAATACATGTCGGACTGGATGGCGACATGGATTTAAATACATGTCGGACTAGATGGTGACATGGATTTAATTACTTGTCGGACTGGATGGTGACATGGATTTAAATACATGTCGGACTAGATGGTGACATGGATTTAAATACATGTCGGACTGGATGGTGACATGAATTTAAATACATGTCGGACTGGATGGCGACATGGATTTAAATACATGTCGGACTGGATGGCGACATGGATTTAAATAGTACATGTCGGACTGGATGGCGACATGGATTTAAATACATGTCGGACTGGATGGTGACATGGATTTAAATACATGTCGGACTAGATGGAGACATGGATTGAAAACACTAGAGAACAGAAAACCGGCCAAGTGCGAGTCGGACTCGCGCACGAAGGGTTCCGTAACATTATCTATAAAAACCACAAAAAAACAAGTTTGTTGTATGGGACCGACCCCCTTAAATATTTATTTTCTTTTGTTTTTTAGTACCTACTTGTTGTTATAGCGGCAATAGAAATAGGTACATCATCTAAAAATTTCAACAGACAGACGGACAGCCGAGCCTTAGTAATAGCACAGAATAAATATTTGGTAATAGGGTCCCGTTTTACCCTTTCGTATGGAAAAAATGCATTTAGCATTAATTAAGAAAAAGACAACAAGATAAACTAGAAAAAAAAACTTATTTTTTCCTCAGTGCCCCCTTATCTACACCCCAACCATACCTACCTAGGTGGCACGTAGATTAGGGGAGGTACATACATCTGAGTGCGTCATACTGAAAGACCTACCTACCGTCATTCATTGAACTATTTAGGTATTAATACTTACGTAGTAATTACAACGGGCATTCACTGCCTACCGTGTTTACAATCGAGCGAGACGAGACCAAAACAAAAGCACACGCTTCAGCGGTATCGATTAACGGAGCAACAGATTGACAACTTTGCTGCTGACCGTACGTACGTACTGAGCACAGACACAGAACACTAATACTCTCTAGCCACTCTAGCGAGAGGTACTGACGAGGCGCGACGACGCGCGCACTGACTGACACGAAGAAAGCCGCGACACAGCGCGCGCTGAAGGCCGCGGCCGTGGCGTGTGGCTCCCGTGAGCGGGCGCGGGCGCGGACGAGCCGCCTCCATGGCCTCCCTCAGATAGCGAGAGGTACTTACGAGACGCGACGACGCGCGCACTGACTTATACGTAGAAAGCCGCGAGACAGCGCGCGCGAAAGGCCGCGGCCGTGACGTGTGGCTCCCGTGAGCGGGCGCGGACGAGCCGCCTTCATGGCCTCCCTCAGATAGCGAGAGGTACTGACGAGACGCGACGACGCGCGCACTGACTGACACGTAGAAACCCGCGAGACAGCGCGCGCGGAAGGCCGCGGCCGTGGCGTGTGGCTCCCGTGAGCGGGCGCGGGCGCGGACGAGCCGCCTCCATGGCCTCCCTCAGATAGCGAGAGATACTGACGAGACGCGACGACGCGCGCACTGACACGAAGAAAGCCGCGAGACAGCGCGCGCGGAAGGCCGCGGCCGTGGCGTGTGGCTCCCGTGAGCGGGCGCGGGCGCGGACGAGCCGCCTCCATGGCCTCCCTCAGATAGCGAGAGATACTGACGAGACGCGACGACGCGCGCACTGACACGAAGAAAGCCGCGAGACAGCGCGCGCGGAAGGCCGCGGCCGTGGCGTGTGGCTCCCGTGAGCGGGCGCGGGCGCGGACGAGCCGCCTCCATGGCCTCCCTCAGATAGCGAGAGGTACTGACGAGACGCGACGACGCGCGCACTGACACGTAGAAAGCCGCGAGACAGCGCGCGCGGAAGGCCGCGGCCGTGGCGTGTGGCTCCCATGAGCGGGCGCGGGCGCGGACGAGCCGCCTCCATGGCCTCCCTCAGATATTAGCGAGAGGTACTGACGAGGCGCGACGTCGCTCGCACTGACACGAAGAAATAAGACACAGGCGAACCTTCACCCGCCGCGCCACAGAGGTCGTCGTCACAGATATGAACTAGAAAGGTACAACAACCTTCGTATTACCAAGGTAATATGTGGTACCACATCTGTCTTCCCCCACCGGCCGACCATTCACTGACTACCTTCAAATTATTGATAGTGTGGGTAACTGAAGATCGCACTTACGTGTATACGGGAGATTTCAATTTGTTTATCATTTTTAAAACGTTTATAACATATACTTTAAATTTGGACTATATTTATGATTATTTTTTTCTGACAAAATAACACAGTCTTTGACAACTAGCACTAGTTTTTCTCTTTGATCTACATGGCCAGGACAAAAAAAAACTATGGCCAGGACGCCGTCCGTCGTCTTCAGTCATGGAGGTTTAGTTCTTAATCCGAGTCTTCCGTACAAATCATAGAGATTTTTTACAAATCACATTGTCAATGTGCAAAACTCTTCGTTATAACTTCTGGTTGAGTCTCCCCTTTTCAAAGACCGACCACCTTCATATTCTCGGATCTTCTTCTCCTTTTTTTGGCGTGTTCAGCGGACCGGTAGTGACGTAATTATATAACACAAATTGATTCACACTTAACTGAAAAATAAAAACAAATACACAAAACAAAATATTCACACAATCAATATTCATACAAAACTATACACATAATATACATTTGTATTGTACATGATCTTACAATTTTATATTGTTTCTACTGATAAATTTACACAATATACATATAAAGCGAGTTTATACAAGGGATAAAATAAAAGGGATTTATAGGAAAAAGGACGAGGGATTCCTGGGGGAGTGACATATTATTAGATCTCCATCTTCTTAGCGTTTTATATCCTGTCGACATTGACATTGGCAAAATTATGGAAACTAAAGCCACAGTAGCCACAAATAAAAGAAGAAGAAGAAACACGGTTTAAATCGGTACCTAAAATTTGACCAGTATTGCCAATGTTGGTTTTGCAAAAAGAGCTAACGAGTCATAAAAAATTAGCTACAAAAAAGTTAACTGGAATTTAAATTCAAATTGACACTATCGATGTCGAAGACAGGTAGGTAGGTAGTAGTAGGTTTTTAGAGAACTTTTTTGTGAGAGTTCGTCCGGGGAAGTACTGCCTCCATACCTATTTCTGTCGCAAAGCAGTATTGCTTGCATTGCTGTGTTTTGGTTTGAAGAGTATGGGTGCCGGTGAAATTACAGGCACATGAGACTTTTTATCTTTATGTCTCAGGGTGGCGGGTGCAGTGCAGTGCCACCTAAGGCGCGTCCTATGTGGACGTGACCAATGAAGATAGGCATTGATATGAGGCTGTCAAAAGAGTCAAATAGACTTTTTTAAACGTAGATATTTATAGCAAAATCTACACAGTTTAAGACAACAACAAAAAGGTATACCTATACAGGTAAATAGGTATCTTTACTTATCATATTTCCAAGGGCATGATCGAGCCCAAAACAAGATTTCGATAAATTTCCTCTAAACAAAAAAAAACATGATCTTACCTCTACAACGCGCATAGAACGTAAATATCTCTTTTACCTATCAGCGTACATTGATAAAATTACTAAAATAGTATTATTTTAGTGGGCATGGTCAACGGTATTTTTGATTAGGTACCTACGCAGCAATACAGTTTTTCGTGATTTTCGTTAACTTTTCGTGGTGCGAGCGCTGTTTTGTCTAACTTACCTCAACTTTACTGAGTTAGATAGTGACGAAATTTAGCAGAGGTTACCGCTTATAGGTACAACGAAAATTATTGTGTGAACGGATCACATACATTGAAATACAAAATCACATAAAAAATCAGTAGGTCGTGCATTATTAATGCTGTTTAGCTAATTCAAAAATTTGTCTGGCTGGATAAATAGGTGTAATCAACGTCGTGTTGTTATTGTCTCTCGCGCATCGCGCATCGACGGACCATAGAGAAATTAGTTACAGTTCCATCAGTGTTGTCACATCTACCAATTTTTTGGTAGATCTACCTATTTTACCTTTATTCTACCTATCTACCACACTCAGCCTCAAATCTACCTATTTTTCAAAATATTACGATTATAAACAATTCTCCACGCATGTAACGAAACGTTACTTACTTACTATCGAATTTAGCCTGTCCTGTAATTTTAACACTTATACAATTTGACACTGACAGTCACGCGTTCCCGATTTTTCCGCAATTTTTTATCAATAAAAGTATACCTAAACTTGATTCGTAGAACTACCTATTTTTCATTTCAAATTCTACCATTTTCTACTAATTTTTGCACCCTGTTTTGCCAAAATTGTATGTTCCATGACACACACTCACATTGAGTTCCATGTAGAAAAGGCGTAGTAGACAGGATATTTCGTATACTTCCACCTGTCCGGCCCATCGATCAACGCAGGCCTCCGTGTTGCTCGATGGTCCGGCCCATGAAGTTATAGATTGAAATTCAAGCTTCTTGGTCTGGCCCATGGACTTTATTAAGTCCATGGTCTGGCCCCACCATGGACTTAGTATACAAACTAAGTCCATGGGTTTAGCTGAAAATTATATGTCTATGGTAGTTGTAACATAGTGCTTACATCCTCAGGGTATTAGTGTCACAGAACAATAATACTCCTATTAGTCACAGAAAATAATACTCCTCCTATTAGTGTTCTGTGTCACCACCACACACACACAACGCAAGACCCCAACAACCGCAACATAGAGAACCGCAATCGCAAAACAGTCGTAGCTAGAAATGGCCGAGTTGTTGGTTATTCCATTCAAAAAGTCTTCGGACGTAGATCTTGTAAAACCTTTAAAGAACTTGATTCAGTCAACTTACAATAGCGGCGAAAACAACGAGGACTTCAGCGACGCCCTCAACGAGCTCAGTCGGCTGCGCACCAGTGCTATATGGAAAGTGTTCGAGAAGTCTTCGCTCGATGTTATTTACAGGTCGGTGTTTGTTCCCAATGACTCATACGTTGGTTGAATCACGATTTTAGACGACTTTAAAAGTGCTCCAACCGCCAGTAAAGCGCCCAAAATCATAGATATATATATATATATATATCTAAATGCTTTAGGGCTTAGGGTACATAAAATAAATTAGTGATGTCATAGTCCCACACGCAATTTATCAACCTCTTGAAATGTATTCAGCGTTGCCAGACTGAGTTAACTGCAACACTTGTAAAACTATTACTATTATGACTATTATTATTAATCTGCCATCTAAACAATTTGGTATGTAGGGTGACACAATGTAGGGTGAGGTGGGTCACTTGACACAATGTAGGGTGAGGTGGGTCACTTGACAATTCAGGACACAGTGTTGAATTAAAACTGAGAATTTCAATAAATGGCTCATTGGGAAAAGATTAAACTCCAACGAGGAGATCATGCACAAAACCAATGCCTATTTCGAAGGGTTTCCTGAGTCGTATTTTATAGAAGGGATCGAAAACGCTGAATAAAATGCAAGTGTATAATTTTTATGTGTGTCATTTTTTGACGTTCAAAAGTGTACTGTTGTGCCTATTTGATGAATAAAGATGAATTGAATTGAGTTAGAAGGAAACTATTTTGAAAAATAAAACATAATTTTTAAATAAAATTGATTCCTTGTTTAATATTTACCAGACTTATCACTCCACCCTCGTAGTTAACTGAATAGATTGCTGTGTACTTATCACTCCACCCTCGTAGTTAATTGTATAGATTGCTGTGTACTTATCACTCCACCCTCGTAGTTAACTGTATAGATTGCTGTGTACTTATCACTCCACCCTCGTAGTTAACTGTATAGATTGCTGTGTACTTATCACTCCACCCTCGTAGTTAACTGTATAGATTGCTGTGTACTTATCACTCCACCCTCGTAGTTAACTGTATAGATTGTTGTGTAGTTTTGTACCATTTGAAACAAATCATAAAGTAATTTATTTAGAAAAACCATGTTTTTTTAGATTTAAGAAACAGTATTCTCATTTATATTATAAAAACGGGAAATTTTCACGTACCGTTAAATCGATCAGTGCTAAGCGAAACGCGGGTGGAGTGCGTCGCGTTCACTCACCTTGAGAAAGACTCTCGAAACGGGTCGAAACAATGTCGGTGGTTACATCGATTTAACGGTACGTGAAAATTTCCCGTTTTTATAATATAATTGATATGATTCACGAAAGTTTTTATAGTATTCTCATTATTTTGAGTGACTGCTACATCCTATACAGTTCGTTCACCGTAAGATGGCACCTGCGTTATACTCTTAGTCTGTGTAGCCTTTCACCGTAAGATGGCACCTGCGTTATACTCTTAGTCTGTGTTGCCTTTCACCGTAAGATGGCACCTGCGTTATACTCTTAGTCTGTGTTGCCTTTCACCGTAAGATGGCACCTGCGTTATACTCTTAGTCTGTGTTGCCTTTCACCGTAAGATGGCACCTGGGTTATACTCTTAGGCTGTGTTGCCTTGGGAATAGTGTTAACCATAGAAAAATAAATACTCCATGGCAGGTGCTATCTTACGGTGAACGAGCTGTACCCTATTAAATGAGCAATATATGTTCTATAAATAAATTGTGTTCTTGAAACTGCTCTAACAATTTAGTTGACAGTTGTCATAGGGGAGTTCTGGGGGCGAAAAGTGAACTAGCTGTTTCACATGACTGGGAAAACGTCATATTCCACAAAAAAACGCTGAGCGAAGCTCTGTCGCCCAGGTACTACATTTGAAGAGTGGTTCCTGATGGATGTACCTTGTACCCTGTACCCTTGCTACAGATCCATTAAATCGCTGAGCGAAGCTCAGTCGCCCAGGTACTATATTTGAAGAGTGGTTCCTGATGGGTGTACCCTGTACCCTGTACCCTTGCTACAGATCCATTAAAACGCTGAGCGAAGCTCGGTCGCCCAGGTACTATATTTGAAGAGTGGTTCCTGATGGGTGTACCCTGTACCCTGTATCCTGGCTACAGATCCATTAAAACGCTGAGCGAAGCTCGGTCGCCCAGGTACTATATTTGAAGAGTGGTTCCTGATGGGTGTACCCTGTACCCTGTACCCTTGCTACAGATCCATTAAAACGCTGAGCGAAGCTCGGTCGCCCAGGTACTACATTTGAAGAGTGGTTCCTGATGGGTGTACCCTGTACCCTGTACCCTTGCTACAGATCCATTAAAACGCTGAGCGAAGCTCGGTCGCCCAGGTACTACATTTGAAGAGTGGTTCCTGATGGGTGTACCCTGTACCCTGGCTATAGATTCATTAACGCGATCGCACGCGGCCGCAGTCAAGGGCGACTCGCGCTCTTGTTTATTTTATTTATTTATTTTATTTTCAGGAGAGTTGGTTCTCCTTACTTTAACATAATAAATACAGTAGGATAGGCCGCGGCGCGCCGCCTTGTTGTGTGTGTTATGGTTGTGCGCGAGACGATGTGCTGAATGAACTGGTGTGCTTGTTTGTGCAGCTACTAGGACCAGCTGGTGTCGCTGGAGAGCAAGGTGCCGCTCCAGGAGGTGCAGGTGCCCTTCAAGTGTTGTTGGTGACGCGAGAGGGCCGCGCCGCGTGTGTCATCGTTGTGCGCGAGACGGTGTGCTGAATGAACTGGTGTGCTTGTTTGTGCAGCTACTAGGACCAGCTGGTGTCGCTGGAGAGCAAGGTGCCGCCCCAGGAGGTGCAGGTGCCCTTCAAGTGTTGTTGGTGACGCGAGAGGGCCGCGCCGCGTGTGTCATCGTTGTGCGCGAGACGATGTGCTGAATGAACTGGTGTGCTTGTTTGTGCAGCTACTACGACCAGCTGGTGTCGCTGGAGAGCAAGGTGCCGCCCCAGGAGGTGCAGGTGCCCTTCAAGTGGAAGGATGCCTTCGATAAGGGATCTATATTTGGAGGCCGGATGAGCCTGAGTAAGTTACTTATCCATACGTATTTTAAACACACATCTAACATATTATCTAGTATTTATATTATGTAATAAAATCAAGTAGGGAGTTAACTCCTTAGACGCGACAAGAAAATGTATTATTATTATTATTATTATTTGGTTCACAGTCCGTATTATAACATTTTTTTTATGGCATTTTGGTTTACTGGCTTTGTCGGTGTAATTATAATATTAGCGAACACAGCATGCAATGAGTGGACTTGGCAAATCTAACTCTAAAAAGAAAAAGGAAACTAAAAACAATAATTTGGAAAAATCTAAATAAGAAATCATGTAAAATAGGTACCAAACTAAAATAATGGAGTAACATTATTCAGTAAATAACTTACAAATGCTTACTTTTTCGGAAGCCAAAGAACCAGAAAATATATCATAGGATGATCGGATTCCATTGTAATAGGAACACGCCTGTGCAATGAAGAATGTTGCATGCCATTTGTTCGACAATGTGGTAACCTAAAAGACTTTATATTTCGTAGCCGGCTGCTTTATCGAGGGACCTCTAATCTGATGTGAGCTAAGTCTTCAGGACAGTCCACGAAGCCATGTATTAGTTTAAATAATAATAAAACATCAGACAATACAGTCAGGAAGGTTTATCGTTGGAACCCTGACTGTACATGCAATATATCTATTAAATTCAATTCAATTTATTCATATCAGACATTATCCATATTTTGTTAGTTGCTTTTATAATTATGTTAGGTGGGAGACAAATTTACAATTAAATAATTAAATAAAAACATTTAGTAAACCCAACGTGCATCCAGTGGTTTGCTATAGGACAGTCGCACCAGTCCGACTACGCGTTCACGATGCTGTTCGTGCTTCCACGGACCCTTCCCCTCATTGACGCACACCTCTTGCGCATGATGCTTGGGTGAGGCAGTAGGTTTGCTATAGGACAGTAGCACCTGGCCGACTACGCGTTCACGATGCTGTTCGCGCTTCCACGGCCCCTTCCCCTCATTGACGCACACCTCTTGCGCATGATGCTATGGTGAGGCAGTAGGTTTGCTATAGGACAGTCGCACCTGGCCGACTACGCGTTCACGATGCTGTTCGAGCTTCCACGGACCCTTCCCCTCATTGACGAACACCTCATGCGCATGATGCTATGGAGAGTCAGTAGACCTACAGCCTGAACCCTAAATTCTTAGTGTCCTGGTTCCCTACTGTCCATGACTGCCCTAAATCCCTAGACCTAACCATAAAATGATGACAGATAAATAGATAAGTACGAGCTACAAGGAGACCTTAGGTGCAGACGGAGTGTTGGTAGGTTCCAGGTATACCACTCATATCCCTTTGGGTAAATGGTTTTCTCACGCCAGTCAGGCAGGCTCACAAGATTTATGAAGGGGTGAAGGGTGTCTTCGCCACGTGAGAGGTAAATGGTGGGGTAGGACCCGTAGGACGCGTCAGCGGTAAGGCAGAGCCTCGGCGCTTCAGGAAGGTCCGGTCATCAGAGAGCAGCCCTGACCATGCTGGTGGAATGAGACAACCAATTGCTTGGTAACGTCTGATGTATTTTCATAATTAATCCAAAATTCGCGCTGCAAAATGGCCAACAGGGCGTTGCAGCCAGCGTGAGAATTCTTGATATGGCGATCATTCACCAGCAATTCCATCAAGTGCCCCTTCTTAGGCAGCAACATGGGGTGGCGAGCCGAGAGTAAGGGCAAACTGGCATTCCGTAGCCGTCCTCCAACCCGGAGTGCTCCTGGCTCGTCAATGAACGGGTTGAGGCGTACAATGGCTCCTTTCAATTTGGGGTGGCCTTTTCTTAAGGATTCCATCTCTACCCCGAAGTGTTCTTCCTGAACTGCCCGAATCCAATAGTGAAAAGCTTCATTCCGCTATTCGATGGCGAGAACACTACTAAGTGACCGGTTGTCAGGATGGCGACAATTGTGTATAAAACGCTTGATCCAAGCGGTCACTCCAACAAGCTTGTCGAGAGAGCTGTACCGATCTAAGAGCCAAGCGGCATTCAATACAGGAGCAGTCTCGACAAGGTGTACCCTCAGGCCCGAAGATGGGGTCCACCCTGTAGTGGTGGCTTGTTCATTCTTACTGAAGCGAGACAGCTTCGCTATATCTTAATAAAGTAGTCGGTCAATGAAAGGGGATTTATTGTTTTCAGCCATCAGTTCACTGGCATACGAACGTATGTGCGTGCTGTTCAACATGGGTGCGCAGCAGAGCGGTGCTGCGGCCGCGCAGGCGCTCGACACCGAGGAGTCGCTCAAGCAGGCCGCCAAGCTGCTGCAGGTCGGTCATATCTCTGTTCAACAAGGGCGCGCAGCAGAGCGGTGCTGCGGGCACTCGACACCGAGAGATCAGAGTTACCCGCGTCCGTAGGAAAATAACCTTGCGTCCCTACACGTGATCTCTGGGTGGTGGCAAACGGGTAACAACATTTCTGGTGGTAGGCTTCGGCTCGCTCAACAGCCGTTTTTCCCACAAACCTGACACTCAAAAAAACAATATGAAAAAGTCCAGAAATAATAAGTTGTCTTTACAGCGGAAGCACTTCCTCTCGCTTCAAGTGCATCTCTCCAATATTCGAGGACTGCACTCCAATCTCGATCCGGTCCACCACCACCTAGAGACCACTAAGCCACACTTATTATTCCTCACGGAGACGCAGATTCAATGTCCTCCCGATACAGCATACCTTAGGTTATGCTCTGGAGCACAACTTTAAACTCAAAGCTGGTATCTGTCTATTTGTCCGGGAGGACATTTGCTGTCTGCGTCTTCGTGACCTTGAAGAACCGGATTTTTCCGTTTTATGGACTGTCCTCTCCACGAGCTGACCAGCCCTCGTGGTGGGCGGCGCGGAGAGGTTTCTGCCCGCGATTCGCGGTGCATTTTCCAATACAAACAAATTGTTTGATCCAAGATTTCAGATATATATGCGATTCTACTCACAGTTTGTCCTTCAGACAAAATGTCCTTTCCTGTCAGCTAGCTACTCAGTACTCTTCGCAACCTGAAACAAAACGGGTTATGCGTGGCCTCAATACCCCTAGACGGGGGCCTTCACGTGTATTCACCGGTTACCACAAACCACCAAATAATCCCATCAAATCTGGTATTCGTTTCGTTTCGTATGAGGTAGTGCTGGCCTCTGGTGTCGGAGTTTGTCAAGCCGCCCGAGGGCCTCTGACATGGCTTATCGACTGCTATTAATCAATAACAGCCGGGACCGACAGCTTAACGTGCCCTGGTATTCAACACAGCACTTTCTCCATACATACGGGCTTCCAAAGTCCAACAAAAACGCCCGATCTATAGGATACCGAGGGATTTTCAATATATTTTACAAATAGCCAAAACACACATTAATTGTGGAACCAAATCTTTTTACGTGTCGTTCGACCCAAGACAGAGTCTATTCTCACAACTCACACAGAGTATATTTCTAAAGTCAAAAACCACAGAGTGCAAAACGGCTCGGTTGAACCTGTTCCATGGAATTTGGCCCGAAACCAAACATGGACTTTGGTGGACACCGGCTTAGATAAAATTATCTATGCTGGTTTATATCGGTCTTACTCTGGAGACTACGAGACAACCAGGTTGTTCAACTACATCTGTGAAGCGGCGGATGTGGCCCAACAACGTTATCCTGGTGCCCAACTGGTGATTCTGGGGGACTTTAACGCCCACCACCAACAGTGGCTGTTCCCATACCAGTTCACCGACCATGCTGGGAGAGAGGCGTGCAAACTTGCACTCACGCTAAATCTCACTCAGCTGGTCAATGAGGCAAACAGAATTCCAGACGTTAAGGACCACACAGCCAACTGTTTGGACCTTCTGCTGACGAATGAGCCGGATCACCACACAGTATCACTCACCTATCAGTGATGCATCCTTTGGGTACATCAGATCACTGTGTGGTGAGGTCTGTATCTTCATACTCGCCACCCGATCCCTCCCCCAGAGGTAGTAGGCGAGTGTGGCCTTACAAGTCGGCAGATTGGGATGAGATGCGACATTTCTTCGCTTCTTATCCTTGGCGGCAAACCTGATTTTCTTCTTGTGACCCGACGGTCTGTGCTGATGCCGTATCGGAGGTGATCAAAAGAGCAATGGAGTATTTTATTCCATTCTCCGATGCTTCACCTTCAGGCAATGCTCGCCCATGGTTCAGTCCCGCGTGTGCTAGCGCAGAAGCGCTAAAACATGCGGCTTACCTAGCCTGGGTTGACGCAAGAAACGGTAAAACCTCGGATGCATGGATTAATAAGAAAGCCTTTAACAAAGCCGCCAAGTCTTGCAAGAAGGTGATACGGAAGGCTCGCTTCATTAAGGGCGCGCAGTGGAGCGGTGCCAGCGCTGCGGCCGCGCAGGCGCGATGGTATTAAACTTTGCTAAAGTGTCGAGTCCACTTGTGGTTGTGATAATCTGTCTATAGTTATAATGCGGAATGTGATTTCAGCAATCGGCGGGTATATTCGGGTACCTGAAGGCGAACATAATGATGGCGGTGCACCAGGAGACCACGCCCGACCTGTCGCCCGACGCGCTGGACGCGCTGGCCAAGCTCATGCTGGCGCAGGCGCAGGAGGTGATCGCGTACAAGTGCATGCGCGGTGAGTGTTGCGCTGCTCCTCGCTCGAGACGCACGCTGTACTAGTAGAGTAGTAGTGGTAGTAGTGACGAGTCGCTGTCTGTCCGCAGACGAGATGAAGGAGAGCATGGTGAGCAAGGTGTGCTCCGCCTGCGAGGAGATGTACACGGACGCGCTGCGCTCGCTGCAGAAGGAGTCTGTGCGCGCGCTGTGGGAGCGTGAGTGGGTGCCGGCCGCGCAGGCCAAGCAGGCGGCCTTCCGCGGCCTCGCGCAGTACTACCAGGCCGCCGCGTGCCGCGCCAACAAGGCCGTCGGCGAGGAGATCGCGCGCCTGCAGGTATCTAGCACGCGTGTTGCACATGCACAGGGTGCTCGCATACAAGTAACGGGATCTCATTAAGTGTGGTTGCGTGTCGCAGTGGGCGGTGGAGCTGCTGCGCGGCGCGGCCGGGCCGGCGGGCGAGGTGGGCGTGCGGGCGGCGCGCGCGCTCGCCGCCGCCACCAAGGACAACGACTTCATCTACCACGAGCGCGTGCCCGAGCGCGCCGCCCTCGAGCCCGTGCCGCGAGCGCCCGTCGCCAAGGCGCTGCCGGTGCCGCCCTCCTTCGCGCACGGCAAGGGTACGTGCTGCAGAGATGCATGATGGGACACGTCGCCACGACGAGTCGCACCTACCTAATGGTTGTACCTACGACTGTCCGCAGATCTGTTCGCGGCGCTGGTGCCGCTGAGCGTGCGCGGCGCGCTGGCGGCGGCAGACGCGCGCCGCTCAGACATGGTGTCCGGCGAGATCAACAAGCTGCGCGACGCGACGCAACTGCTCAACAGGTAGGGCGCGGTGCCGTGCTCGTGTACTCGGTTGTGTGTGTGTGCGTGTGTCGTGTGTGTGTCTAACCGCCGTGTGTCGGCAGCATCCTGGCCTCGCTGAACCTGCCGGCGTGCCTCGAGGAGACGGGCGCGGATGGCGCGCTGCCAGACTCCATCCGCGACAAGGCGGCGGCGGTGCGGCGCGCGGGGGGCGACGCCGAGCTCGCGCGCCTCATGCAGGAGCTGCCCGACCTGCTGCAGCGCAACCGCGACATACTGAACGAGGTGCGAGGGGCTCCGGGCGCGCGCTGCACGCGCATTGCACGCGCACTATGCGCACCACTCACACTCGCGTCTCGTGCCGCAGGCGGAGCGCATGCTGCGCGAGGAGGCGGAGGCTGACGCGAGCCTGCGCGGCCAGTTCGGCGCGCGCTGGGCGCGCACAGAGTCTGCCAAGCTGACGGACGGCTTCAAGGCGAACGGAGACAAGTACCGGCAGATCATCGACAACGCGGTGCGCGCCGACAATATCGTGCGCGACAAGTACCTCGCCCACCAGGAGGTACGTACCGGCGCGACCAGCCCCCTGCACGCGCACCGACATGCACTAACACGTGTCTCTACCCTCGCAGAGCATCCGGCTGCTGAGCTGCCCTGAGGACGAGCTGAACGCGGGCGTGCCCTCCGCGCCCTCCGCGCCGGGCGAGGCGGCGCCCGACGCGCGCGCCGAGCTGCACCGCCTCATGCGAGAGGTGAGTCAGCTGAACGAGGCGTGTCCTCCATGCGGCGCGGTTGTTCCTAACCCCCCCTCATGGTGCGTGTGGTTGGTCCTAGCCCCCCCTCCCTCATGGTCCGTGCGGTTCGCAGGTGGAGGCGCTGAAGGCGGAGCGCGACGCGCTGGAGGTCGAGCTGAAGGACGTGACTGTGGACCTGCGCGCCGCCTTCCTGTCGGCGCTGGCGGCGTCGGGCGCCGTGGACGAGCCCGCGCTGTCCGCCGGCGCGCTGGGCGCCGCGCTGCAGCCCCTCGCGGCGCGCGCTGACGCCACGCTCCGCCGGCAGGAGGCGCTCGCCGCCAGGTACAGTACCGGCGCTGGCCGCCGCGCACGACGTCGTCGCGTGTTGGAGAGCGTGCAGTAATGTGTGTGTGTGTGTGTGTGTGTGCAGGCTGCAGGCGGCGCACGCGGCTCTGCCGGCGCCCGCGGCGCGCGCCGACCGCGACGCGGCGCTGCGCCGGCTGGCCGCCGCGCACGACGCCTTCCAGGAGCTCACCGCTAACCTCACCGAGGGAGTCAAGTTCTACAACGACCTCACACAGGTACACATCAATACAAGTTCTACAGCGACCACACACAGGTACACACCAATACAAGTTCTACAACGACCTCACACAGGTACACACCAATACAAGTTCTACAACGACCTCACACAGGTACACAGGAAAAATCTGGTTGTTTTTTTTTTTTTTTTTTTAGTATGTATTACACCGAAAGTTATTAGTAAATCAAAAACTGAACAAACTAGCAAGTAACCTATTAGTTTTATTATTATTATTATTTATGACTTTATATTCATTTAGCTCTCCGAAGAGGTGTTTTTGCACGGGCCTGAGCCAAGTGCTAGATAATTAAAAGTTAATATATGTTTAAGAATTTCCTTACTATTCTGCACGTGTTGAGTATGACTGCCTTTTGGAAAAGAGTGTATGTGGATGGATGAATGTCGAGAGTTTTTAGGCTGGTGTGCAGTGTTTTCGGGATGACGCCAGTTGTTGAGAATTAAAGCGATAGTTTTGACTGTTTGGACTTGCCATTGAGACTTTATCTCAACAGCAAGATCCGTGTATTTAGCAATTTTTGCTGAATGGGTTTCGACCAAATTGTGTATTGCGTACAGCTATATCTATTACGAAGACTATTTTGTCTGTTTTATTTAATAAAGTTATATCTTAGGGCCTACCACAGGTTTGTCTAAGTTTTGCATTCGGTATCCGGATTATCGAATTCCGAGTCGATATTTGTTTTTATGTATGGTCACGAGGTCTCATAGTCTCATCCCATAGAAAAAATATTTTTTTCTATTGAAATTCAATAGATGGCGTAACAGGTATAGATTTGTTATTGAAGTATGTGAAAAATGAATATTAGGATCTGAAAAAAATATTTTCTAATATCAAAAATACCCATAACACGGGAAAATTAAATAAATGGCCCTTCAATCAAGTTTAATTATTTTAAGCAAAATCTAATGATGTCGTTTTCCTAGTGGTAATCATTTGAACTAGGTTGATGTTTGACACAGTTTGTTTGTAGTACCACAGGTAGTACTAACTTGATAGATGGCGTTATTAAAAAAACAGATGACCCGCCAATGACGTCATGCCCGAAATGAAAGAGAAAACTGGTATTTCTGTTCTATTCTAAAATTTTCAAATAAAATGTCAGACCTGTATACATGTCATTGTAACCAAAGTCGAACTAGTTATATATAAAAGGCAATGTCCTGACTGACCGAGTGACAACGCACTAGGATTCTTTAGTCATTGCAACGCTGGTCGTTGAGACTTGAAATTTAGAGGGTTTACCCATTCCTTTTAGGGTGTCCTTTACACCCTAAAAGGAATGGGTAAACCCTCTAAATTTACTTTATTTTCTTAATCTACTTAGAAAGGAAAATTGACGACCTCTGTGGCGCTGCGGGCGAAGCTTGGCCTGCGATGCAGGAGGTTGCGGGTTCGATTCCCGCCTAGGAACAAATATTTGTGCGATCGCAGATATTTGTTCAGGTTGTTCTGGGTATTTTCTATGTATATTAAAAAAAAACTATCTATGTAATATATTGTATTAAGTATATCAGTTATCTAGTACCCATAACACAAGCTCTGCTTAGCTATATGAAGTTTCGTTTCCTTCAATACATTTTGTGACAGTGTCCTTAGTTTACTCCTCGTTTCCGCTAGGGGCGCTGCTAGTAAATGTATGGAAGGAAACGAAACTTCATGTAGTTTCGAATACTGTCAAATTCTCGTACTAACCTCCCTGGTTCATATGTAGTTTCCTCAGGCTAAATCAAGTACACTATTTAAATAAAAAATATGCATGGATACTACATTATAATTCCGAGTACCAATACGAGGTCACTGTACCAGAAACAAGATAGGACAATATATTCTCGATTTAAAAAATCCAAAGTTACATGTATTTTTTACCTTGATTCGATTGTTTATTAAAATGGTACATATTATTGAGTAAAAAATCAGATAGATAAAATAAATTCAATAACGCCGAGGGTTCACTGTAGGAGTTTTGTAAAGTTATCTTAATTTAGGAGATTTTCAATAAAAACCGTTTTTTCGAGCGGCGGGCGAGAGGCGTTTTTTGTATATGAAGATTTGTGCCTGGGGTTGACGCAGTCTTAATAAAGATGTTGAGTTAAAAAAACCATAATCGTCATAAAGGCCCGTCGCACATGGAGCTACTCAAAAATGACAGAACTAATCAGTAATTACAATTACAAACCACTTAGAAACTGTACCTCGCACACGATGACACGACGCTATATAGATGCTCATGTTGTAAAGTTTCAGTCACTTCTTTACTATCTTCATCTTCAGCTTATAATCTCAGAGATTATTAGTAGTGTTGCAACGGACCTCTGCTTCCGCTTCCGCTTCTGGAGAAGTACCGCAAATTTTTTCACTTCCGTTTCTGCTTCTGGTTCCGCAAACTTTATTACAGAACTCTAAACGGAAGTCAAATACAAATACCCCCGTCTTTTACGTATAGTTCGCCAGTACATGCCAGTATCAGCTCCTCCCAGTAGTATAGCAAGCGAGCAGTTATTTAGTGGAGCCGGCTTAATTTATGAAGAACACAGAAATAGGCTAAAAGGTGAAAAAGCGGTAAAATTACTTTTTATTTAAATATAACTTGCCTTTGTTTAATTTTGAGTACTAGTTAAACTAGGTAATAAAAAAGATTAAAAATAAAATTGTATTTTTTTTAGTATTAGGACTTCCTTCCTTCCGCTAAAATTTAATTTTAACTTCTTTTTCCGTTTCCGCTTCCGTAAAGACATTTCCGTTGCAACACTAATTATTAGGCAAACTATTTTATTACACCACATGCAGCATTACCGTGGCAATGTAATCATAATGAAGTAAAGCATTGTTAAAGCAGAGGTTACCGCTTAACATCAGGTGGGCCATTTGATCTCGTTAGTATTTGAGTTTGTAACTAGTTCTTTTTGAGTAGCTCCATGTGCGACGGGCCTAAGTTTTTTAACAAACACCATCTATTAAGTGTGTGCGCGTTTTACGCGGTAATTACAGTTGCAGGTGCCAGGTGGCTCTAGCTATCAATTGCGCTGCTAGCGGCATCTAGCGCCCAGGTAAGGCAACCAAAATAGCCCGCACAATAGCCCGATTTATGGCGGTCGCGTTTCGTTGTATGTCATGAGGTATCTGTACTAGTATAGTATTATTTTATCTGTGCCCATGGTAAAGGCGAATCGATTGACACCTCATTTGTCAAAATAGTGGTTCAGTGGTTATCGAGTTGTGAAGGGTCATCCATACACACATACATAGACGCGTCAACTCATTACCTTCCTACTTTGTTACACTGAAGTAGTCTGTAAAACCAGTTGAATTAGGTTGTTTGATTTGTAATGTTTACATTTCAGTTGTTGGTGGCGTACCAGAACAAGGTGTCCGACTTCTGCTTCGCGCGCAAAACGGAGAAGGAGGAGCTCCTGAAAGACCTCACGCAGGAGGCCTCCCGCCCCGCGCCGCCGCCGCCCTCCGGCCGCGCCGCCGTGGAGGTAAGCACACTAGTATCTACACGAGACGAAGTAGGAGCTCACGCAGGAGGCCTCCCGCCCCGCGCCGCCGCCGCCCTCCGGCCGCGCCGCCGTGGAGGTAAGCACACTAGTATCTACACGAGACGGAGTAGGAGCTCACGCAGGTGGCCTCCCGCCCCGCGCCGCCGTGGAGGTAAGCACACTAGTATCTACAAGAGACGGAGTAGGAGCTCACGCAGGAGGCCTCCCGCCCCGCGCCGCCGCCGCCCTCCGGCCGCGCCGCCGTGGAGGTAAGCACACTAGTATCTACACGAGACGGAGTAGGAGCTCACGCAGGTGGCCTCCCGCCCCGCGCCGCCGTGGAGGTAAGCACACTAGTATCTACACGAGACGGAGTAGGAGCTCACGCAGGTGGCCTCCCGCCCCGCGCCGCCGTGGAGGTAAGCACACTAGTATCTACACGAGACGGAGTAGGAGCTCACGCAGGTGGCCTCCCGCCCCGCGCCGCCGTGGAGGTAAGCACACTAGTATCTACACGAGACGGAGTAGGAGCTCACGCAGGTGGCCTCCCGCCCCGCGCTGCCGTGGAGGTAAGCACACTAGTATCTACACGAGACGGAGTAGGAGCTCACGCAGGTGGCCTCCCGCCCCGCGCCACCGTGGAGGTAAGCACACTAGTATCTACACGAGACGGAGTAGGAGCTCACGCAGGTGGCCTCCCGCCCCGCGCCGCCGTGGAGGTAAGCACACTAGTATCTACACGAGACGGAGTAGGAGCTCACGCAGGTGGCCTCCCGCCCCGCGCCGCCGTGGAGGTAAGCACACTAGTATCTACACGAGACGGAGTAGGAGCTCACGCAGGTGGCCTCCCGCCCCGCGCCGCCGTGGAGGTAAGCACACTAGTATCTACACGAGACGGAGTAGGAGCTCACGCAGGAGGCCTCCTGCCCCGCGCCGCCGCCGCCGTGGAGGTAAGCACACTAGTATCTACACGAGACGGAGTAGGAGCTCACGCAGGAGGCCTCCTGCCCCGCGCCGCCGCCGCCGTGGAGGTAAGCACACTAGTATCTACACGAGACGGAGTAGGAGCTCACGCAGGAGGCCTCCCGCCCCGTGCCGCCGTGGAGGTAAGCACACTAGTATCTACACGAGACGGAGTAGGAGCTCACGCAGGTGGCCTCCCGCCCCGCGCCGCCGTGGAGGTAAGCACACTAGTATCTACACGAGACGGAGTAGGAGCTCACGCAGGAGGCCTCCCGCCCCGCGCTGCCGTGGAGGTAAGCACACTGGTATCTACACGAGACGGAGTAGGAGCTCACGCAGGTGGCCTCCCGCCCCGCGCCGCCGTGGAGGTAAGCACACTAGTATCTACACGAGACGGAGTAAGGAGCTCACGCAGGAGGAGTCTGAGCCACTTCTTTATAACTTTGCCCATTTTCAATTAAAGTAAAGGATGGTTTATACGCATTAAGAAGTCAAGTAGTAACTAAATTTTAACTTAATTGTAAGCTACTTAATGCATGTATACAATGAATTTAGTAATAAGTTGCTAGTTAAAATTGATCGTGCAAGTAAACAAGTAGATTAGAACTTTAAGCTCTGCTTAGCTTGGGGCTAGATAATGTTGTGTAAATTGTCCAGTATTATTTATTTATTTATTTATCTAGTGGGCAGAGGTCCTAAATAGCTAAGTTTGAACGAAGTACAGTTTTGATATTTGGTTTAGTAAAAGGACGTGTGTTTCAGCCGGCCGTGGTGGCGAAGAAGGACCCACCACCGCGCCCCCCGCCCCCTGGCGCCGCCGCCCCCGCCGCGCTGCCCTACCCCGCGCAGCCGCAAGGTGAGAACTAACACTCCCCGTTGACTGCTACAGATATCTCTAATATAATGTTATCATTCGTCTAAGAGTTGTCGCAAGATAACTGCAATCTCTGGGAAACTAACTGTGATTGCCTTCCTTTTCTTTGATAAAAAGGAAACCAACACCTCAAATTAATTTCCTTAGTAACTAAGAATAGCGAAGAACCAATTGTAGTTTTCCACTAATAGAACCCTAATAGCTATAAATGCGAACACTTGTTGTATTGAACACTAACACATAAAAGAAAAAATAAAGTTGCTTGCTAATTATTTTATAAAAACGGGAAATTTTCACGTACCTTAAAATCGATGTAAGCACTAACATTTTTTCGACCCGTTTCGAGAGTCTTTTTCAAGGTGAGTAAACGCGATGCACTCCTTCCGCGTCCCGTTTAGCACTAATCCGCTCAGTGCGAGACACTGCCCGCAAAGGTAGTAGTAGCTTTGGTTGCTCCAGTAGTTGCGAATATCTTCATGGAGTGGTTTGAAAGCACCGCACTAGTGAATATACCCTACAGACCGAGACATTGGTGGAGGTACGTGGATGACGTTTTTGCCATAATACATGAAGATCACATTGCATCGTTACTGACACATCTGAATGGCAAACAATCGAAAATTACCTTCACAGTAGAGCGGGAACAAGACAAGGGACTGCCTTTTCTGCATGTGATGGTTAAGCGGGAACAATCTGGAAGACTTTCACACTCGGTATACCGCAAACCGACACATACGGACAGATACCTGAGAGCTGACTCTCATAACCATCAACCTACCCGCGCGCCCCACTACACGAGCCGAGAGGGCAGTGGCTCGCACTGAGCGGATTAGTGCTAAACGGGACGCGGAGGAGTGCCTCACGTTCACTCACCTTGAAAAAGACTCTCGAAACGGGTCGAAACAATGCCGGTGCTTACATCGATTTAACGGTACGTGAACATTTCCCGATATGATTCACGAAAGTTTTTATAGTATAGTTGCTTGCTAGTAAAGCTAAATAGTAGCTACTTGCCCAATAGTTTTATAGGTATAAAGACAAAATAAAAATACATACCTGGACGAAACCATCGAACCATGAAATATTATCACTTTCCACCGATACACCGTTATTGTGTTATAATCTATGATACCGATCCCGATACCACTTTTGAGTGTTGTTTAGCTCTCGGTAACGAGATGCCGCATTATGTGCTTGAAGCGAGCTTTTTTGCTTAGTTGTGAGGACGCTACAAACGAGTGCGTTTTGTCCATAGGCATGCCGCTGCCGTACGGAGCCCCGGCCGCGCCCTACGGGTACTACGCGGCGCCCATGCCGGCGCTCTACAACCCGTACGCGACCCTCCCCTACCCGCACCACGCTCCCCGCATGCCGCCCGCGCAGGTAATACATTACATTGTACTACGCGGCGCCCATGCCGGCGCTCTACAACCCGTGCGCGACCCTACCCGCACCACGCTCCCCGCATGCCGCCCGCGCAGGTAATACATTACATTGTACTACGCGGCGCCCATGCCGGCGCTCTACAACTCGTGCGCGACCCTCCCCTACCCGCACCACGCCCCTCGCATGCCACCCGCACAGGTAATACATTACATTGTACTACGCGGCGCCCATGCCGGCGCTCTACAACCAGTACGCGACCCTCCCCTACCCGCACCACGCTCCCCGCATGCCACCCGCACAGGTAATACATTACATTGTACTACGCGGCGCCCATGCCGGCGCTCTACAACCCGTACGCGACCCTCCCCTACCCGCACCACGCCCCCCGCATGCCGGACAATATAGGTTAAGAAAACAAACAAAAAAATAGCGTACATTGTACTTTAAGACAATTCTCCATAAAATCAACAGCAACGTTAATTTTGTTTGTTTTTATGTTTCAGGCATACCAGCCCTACCAGTACCCGGCACCGACAGGATATCCGGGCGCTAACCCACCGCCGCCCGGGTACAACCCCTACCAGCAGCAGTAAGCGTCGCTAACAGGATAACCGGGCGGTAACCCCCCGCCGCCCGGGTACAACCCGTGCTACCCGGGTACAGCCCCTATCGTCAGTGTCTACAATGCGCAGGGCGCATGAGGCTCAAATAATGTTTTCTAAATCAAACTATTTAATTGTTAATCTTATTGGAAATACAGATTTTTATATTATTATTTTTACCATTTATTATAAAAATCTTGAAATCAGAATATCTATAGGAGGAATGAAAGTTGTGATATTAATCAATGAAATTTAAATAGTAACTAAGCCTCTCACTATGTAATCAGGGACTATCAGCAGGTTGTAAACTACCTATGTACATATCTTTGTACATACTCCAATATTGAGAAAGAGGTATATAGAATGTAATCCTAAGTGCTTTTAGAAGTATCAAATACTTATTACAATGTGACAGGTATTTAAGTAGTCTTGCAACGCTTTGTAATAAATAATTTAGTTGTAGCTCAGCTGGAAGGTACAATGATGTGGTTGTAGCTCAGCTGGAAGGTACAATGATGTGGTTGTAGCTCAGCTGGAAGGTACAATGATGTGGTTGTAGCTCAGCTGGAAGGTACAATGATGTGGTTGTAGCGCAGCTGGAAGGTACAATGATGTGGTTGTAGCTCAGCTGGAAGGTACAATGATGTGGTTGTAGCTCAGCTGGAAGGTACAATGATGTGGTTGTAGCTCAGCTGGAAGGTACAATGATGTGGTTGTAGCGCAGCTGGAAGGTACAATGATGTGGTTGTTGCTCAGCTGGAAGGTACAATGATGTAATTGTAGCTCAGCTGGAAGGTACAATGATGTAATTGTAGCTCAGCTGGAAGGTACCCGAAGCTACAACTGGGAAGGTAAATTCCATAAAATGAAAGCAATATGCATTGGGAATATCTCATTGTAATGTACCCAAATAATAAAATATTCATTTTGTATATTAACTTTAGGTATGTGAAAATATTTAATTAGTTACATGATAATGATTTCCATTATTTTATTAATAAAGTTTTTAGAAAAAAAATACGTTTAGTTTGTGCAAAAGAACCCTAAATTCTGGTACATAATCTGTAAAAGATAATTTCTGAATAAGAGTCCGTCCGGGGAAGTACTACCACCATACCTATTTCTGCCGCTAAGCAGTAGTGCTCGCATTGCTGTGTTCCGGTTTGAAGGGTAAGGGTGCCGGTGAAATTACAGGCACATGAGACTTTTCACCTTTATGTCTTAGGGTGGCGGGCGCAGTGCAATGCCACATAGGGCGCGTCCTAGGTGGACGTGACCTATGAGATAATGCACTGTCCATAGGCAGTAACAACAGGTACAACGCTTAACATCAGGTGGGCCATCTGCTAGTTCCTTCAATATAGTAGTATAAAAAAAAAAAAAAAAACTCCATGTGTGTTTCAGCAAAGGAATGGAGCTCATTGAAGCATCTGTGTACCGCGACAAATGTAATCTAGGAGTGTCCCATACTCCCAGGCATTCGGCCGCTTCACACCTAGTAGTAGGAAGGTTCATCTGTTTACCGCGACAAATGCAATCTAGGAGTGTCCCATACTCCCAGGCACCACGGCCGCTTCCCACCTAGTAGTAGGAAGGTTCATCTGTTTACCGCGACAAATGTAATCTAGGAGTGTCCCATACTCCCAGGCACCACGGCCGCTTCCCACCTAGTAGTAGGAAGGTTCATCTGTTTACCGCGACAAATGTAATCTAGGAGTGTCCCATACTCCCAGGCACCACGGCCGCTTCCCACCTAGTAGTAGGAAGGTTCATCTGTTTACCGCGACAAATGCAATCTAGGAGTGTCCCATACTCCCAGGCACCAAAGTCAAAGTCAAAGTCAAAAGTATTTTATTCATTGAAATCACAAGGATCATTTTGAATCGTCTTAAAAAATAAATTTACAGTTACTCCTGTTCCAACGCAACCAGACCTAGAAGAATCAGGCAACAAACACGGTCTGTTTTTCTTTTGATGATCCTTCTTACTACTAGGTGGAGAGCGCCTGTGTGGTGCCTCGAGAACAAGTTGAAGCTGATTCAAGGAAAAAAGGAAAACCAAATTAAAAGCCTTACTTAGGTAGGCAGTCAAAAGTAAGATGATAGAGAGAATCAGCAAAAGTTCATAAGGCAGCACACACTACGCTTGATATACACATAAATAACACATCAGTAATAAATTATATGCAGGTACAGACATTGCAAATTGACAAATTAGGTGTCGAGGGGCAGAGCGACATCAGGCCACGCGGCTTTATCATTAACATAGTCATGTAGTGTGTAATACGCTTTCTTAATTAAATTATTCTTTATGTAAGATTTAAATCTTCGAATCGAAAGTTTAGAAGCACTTTCTGGAAGTTTATTATAGAACCGAACAGAATTCCCCATAAAAGACCCACTTACTTTTTTTAATCTAAATTTGGGAATACTCAGTTTATTTTTATTTCTCGTGTTAAAACAATGCACGTCACTTTTTTTCATAAATCTATCTAAGTGTTTATGTGTATATAATAAGGTTTCGTAGATGTATTGCGATATTACGGTGAGAATGTTAATTTCCTTAAAACGCTCCCTCAAGGAGTCACGTGGCTTCATTTTATAAATGGCACGTATTGCCCGTTTTTGTAAAACAAATATTGCTTGGATGTCTGCTGCTTTCCCCCACAGAATGATGCCATATGACATAACACTATGGAAGTAGCCAAAATAAACTAGCCTAGCTGTAGCTTCATCAGTAAGCTGCCTTATCGTACGAACTGCATATGCAGCGGAACTAAGTCTACCCGCAAGTGCCTCAATTTGTGGTCCCCACTGCAAACTTGCATCAATATTAAGTCCTAAGAAAACAGTAGAGTTTACAAGATTGAGTGTCTCGCCATTTACTTTAATATTAGTTGGGTAATGTTTTACATTTGGCAAAGTGAATTTAATGCATTTAGTTTTTTTAGCATTAAGCAACAGATTATTTACAGTGAACCAATCAAGAACTCGCGATAGTGATTTATTTAGATCATCGTAATTAGCTTTTGACCTATCAACTTTGAAAATTAAAGACGTATCGTCAGCAAATAAAACTATATCACATATGTCTTTTACATAAAAAGGGAGATCGTTAATGTATACTAAAAATAGAAATGGGCCTAGTATTGAACCCTGGGGCACTCCCATAACAATAGACGATCCTGAAGACCTTTCACCACCAACGTCAACTTTTTGTACTCTATTGGATAAGTAAGAATTTACAAGGTTAATTGCCTGATTTTGGATGCCATAATGTTTTAACTTCAAAATTAGAGTAGCATGACTCACGCAGTCGAATGCTTTGGATAGGTCGCAGAATACTCCGATCGCGTCTTGCGAGTTTTCCCATGCTTGAAATATGTGTTCCAAAAGCAAGGTACCAGCATCAGCTGTTGATCGACCCTTGGTAAATCCAAATTGATGACTATGAAGTAGTCTGTGGAAGTTAAAGTGTGACAATAATTGAGTAAGAATAAGTTTTTCAAAGATTTTACTTAACGCGGGCAATATAGAAATCGGCCTATAATTAGCTGGATCTTTTGCATTTCCAGACTTGAACAAAGGAATTAATTTACTATGTTTCATAAGATCTGGAAAGATTCCGTCGTCAACACATCTATTAAAAATGTAGGCTAAGCATGGAGCAATATCAATAATTATAATACCTAACACCTTTGTGGATATTCCCCAAAGATCTTCAGTATTTTTTATATTAAGTGACTTAAATGTCTTAACAATACTATCGGCATTTACGTATCTAAAGCTAAACGCGATCTCACATTTAGCAACACTTAGTTCCAATAAAGTAGATGCTCCAGAGGCAGATGATTGTAATGGCCACGGCCACCACGGCCGCTTCCCATCTAGTAGTAGGAAGGTTCATCTATTTACCGCGACAAATGCAATCTAGGAGTGTCCCATACTCCCAGGCACCACGGCCGCTTCCCACCTAGTAGTAGGAAGGTTCATCTGTTTACCGCGACAAATGCAATCTAGGAGTGTCCCATACTCCCAGGCACCACGGCCGCTTCCCACCTAGTAGTAGGAAGGTTCATCTGTTTACCGCGACAAATGCAATCTAGGAGTGTCCCATACTCCCAGGCACCACGGCCGCTTCCCACCTAGTAGTAGGAAGGTTCATCAAATAAAGTGCGCGTCGTGTTTGTTGCCTGATTCTTGTAGTTTGGTTTAGTTCATAAGACAATTCAAAATGATCCTTGTGATTCCAATTAATAAAATACTCTATTGAAGGTTATAGCGGCGGCGGCTTACTCGCGTCGCGTTTATAATATTAGTAGGACAAGCGTTCTACATCCTCTCTTTCACATCGCCCTCCACATTCCTTCAGGGCCCTTATTCGCTATGACCAAACGTAACGTAACGCGGGCTCGTTACGATATCGGCGTGGATCGTATTCTGTATGCCATAGTCAGATTTCATAAAGGCGTCGACGGGCGTTACAAGCTTGTTACAAACTGCCAAAATAACGTACTTCTATCTTCCGCGTTTCGTAAAACATGGAGCGGACAAACGCGGTTTAGATTTTTCATAAAAAAAAAGGTAAATAAGCACCATATCATATTCAATAGGTACTGTAGGAATCTCTACGATAAATATAGTATGACTATTAGTTTAGGGTTAATTGGCTGTCAATGCTTGGTGGCAAAACACATCAGGCAGCGACTCAGAGTCGGCTGGCCGAGAATGAGAGGCGCTAACCGATCCTAATTTGATAATACTAAGATTTGTTCAGAAACTAGTCGTGTGTGATTTGGTTTATCTAAGTTTTTTAGGGCTCTAAACTTTGTAATAAAATGATATTGTTATTAGATAGGGTTTAGCAATTCTATAATTCAAGATTCATCATCAGGATACAAAAGCAACTCAGGGGCTTTCTAGTGGGTCTCGCGCAAATGAGGAAACACAAAAGAGGTTGTACCTACTAAGATTTTATTACTTGGACTCAAATTGTCTTTGATTTTGACTTTGTATTTTGCTAATTAAAACATGTGCACCTAGCTGACACCGGGTAAGAAGGTCACGGTAACCGCTTACCATCAGGCAACCCATAAGTCAGTTTGTCGAGCTATAACATAAAAAAAAGTATTTAGGTATTCAATCTCCCTAATTCAGTGTATTCATGGTATTTTTTAATAAAAAGTTTAAACATTTTTGACGTCCTGTCGCTCCCACGCGCTCGTTTTATACCCAAGCGTCGCTGTGCGTAAACAAGTCCTGGGCGCGTTCGTTTGGTAGCGTGATACTTATGACAGAACACGAACACGATTGTTCGCAGCAACACACGTGGTATTTATAACTCTTTAATCTCAGTGGATCTATTCTCTAAATCCAAAAATTTATTTCTCCGAAAGATATACATACTCGAGTTAAAGATTGAAAACAGAAAATTACAATTAAATAAAAATCAATAATTTCCGAATGGAACGGATGTAAGATTTGGAACGAATCACGTGAAATCAAGAAAACAAAACATATAGACAACATTTCTTTGTCATATGGAATGAAACGTGGCGCGTTTCGAAACCACGTTTACGTTTAGAACACGTTATGACGTCACACGTATTGGCAAGGAATCTCTTAGGTCATAATAGCGAATAAAAGCCCAGGTTAGTCTATGAGTTAGGCCAAGTCTGTCTGACACTTTTCCAGGCGGGCAGATCGAGCCTAACCCTAGTGGTCCGATGAAAAATTTAATAAAATCATAGCTTAAAAGTTGGCAACTGTGTAGTGGCCAAGCTTATCTGATGGCCACGCAACCACGGTGGCCTGCGCGGACTGGTTCAACTGATAAGTTATATAAGGAATAAAGAAAAATAAGCAATAAGGAAAATAAAACCATAATAAATATTACATAGCTTCTATTTATTAAATCATAACTGTTAGCCACTAACGGTTGCAGGTGCTGTTGATAAGCAGGTCCGTGCAGACACGATGCCGATTAGAACTTGGGCGCCGGCGACTCCTCCTTGGAGTAGTCTCGGTTGGGCGAGTAGAACTGAAACAAGACATTCTTCTATGTACAGACAGCAAAGCTAATTGGTTCTCCGCGTCACATATTGTCCCGTGTTAGTCCAATCAAGATATACAGTGGTGGCCATATAATTAAGAACGCTGATATAAAGGGAAGATTTTTTCCAACTAAGATGCAAAACTAATTGTATGCATTTGTTTTTATTTCTCTCGGTATCGTAAAACATTTCCATATTACCACTGTATTCATTGATACACATGATTGGCTAAAAATCAATAGGCAAACTTTTTACACTACTTTTAAACAAAGTATTCCTTATTACTGGCTGGTCACGTAATTAAGAACGCTAAGTAGTTTATACCTTTATTCAAATTTAAATAGAGAACACTCAGTCGATTTGTTACTGTTTGTATAATTTTGGCGCCATTACGTGCTGTAAAAGATTAAAGGTGATTGCTTCTTTAGAAAAAACAATGGGAAAAAATAAAAGTTGTGATAAATCTACAAGGGAAGTAATAATAAAACTTCGCCGGAAGAATTGGTCTTATAAAAAGATAGCCGACCATCTGCAATGTTCAAAAACGATGGTTTTCCATGCTGTAAAGCATTTTGCTACGTATCAAACTACTTCGAATGTTCCACGTGTACCTAAACAGAGAAAAACAACTCCTCGAGATGACCGAAACATCGTTCGTATGGCAAAACAAAATACTTTTAAAGGGTCCAATGAGCTTAGAAAATAATATTTTGGTGAAAACAACCCTTCAGCAATCTCAGCACGCACTATTCGAAGACGTTTGGTAGAAGAAAAATTGCACGGTAGGATAGCAAGAAAGGTACCCATGTTAAAACTTTGCCACAGGCAAGCCCGGCTTGCATTTGCGAGAAAGTATGAAAACTGGACTGTGCAACAGTGGAAAAATGTACTTTTTTCTGACGAGACGAAAATAAACAGAGTATGTTCTGATGGAAAACGATATGTACGACGTCCCCCGAATACAGCATTCGACCCAAAGTACACGAAAGTTACATTAAAGCACGGTGGTGGAAATGTGAAAATTTGGGGTTGCTTTTCTGGACATGGTGTAGGACCTGTAAAGTTGATAGAAGGTAACATGGATCAGTTCCAATACAAAAATATACTGGAAGAAACAATGTTACCATACGCTGAAGACGTTCTACCGGTCATTTGGACATTCCAGCATGACAATGATCCAAAGCACACTGCACGCACCGTAAAGGAATTTCTTACAGCGCAATTAGTTTCTGTCTTAGACTGGCCTGCTAACAGTCCAGATCTAAACCCAATAGAGAATCTGTGGTTTGAAGTAAAGAAAAAGGTTTAAAATACAAAGTGTGGAAATTTAAGAGAGCTGTATGACGTTTTTTTAGAAGAATGGAACTCTATTTCTCTTGCGAAATGTCAAAAATTAATAGAGTCAATGCCTCGCCGGTGTAAAGCTGTAATTAAAAGCCGTGGATATGCTATTAACTATTAATTTTAGTTAAATATTTATTAAATTTCTTTTTTTATGTTTCCTGTGCTTTTAATATTGTGATTTTTTAAATCTAAGTGTCATACAAAACAATTCCCGAGCAGTTAAATAAATCGTTCTTAATTATTTGTCCAGTTTCAGTACTATTTGAATGTGTTACGCCCGAATACTGAAACGCTACTCATCTGATCAAATTAGTTAAAGGCTATTTAATTATGACGTACACTTAAATATAAGTGGCATACTCAACTGCCTTTTAGTAGCATTGAGACCATGATTCGCTGAGAGCCCGTTAAATTTTCTTTATATGGCAAGATTATTTCAAAAAGTTTGTTCCCTATTACATTTCTTGTTATTTTGGTCTGAGAATTTCGTTTTACGCAGTGAACATGATAATTTTTAATAAAATGTATCTACTAAGTGGTAACGAAACGTAAAATGTGTCTTGTCATTGTCAGTCAAGAAAAGCAAAGTTTGTTTTGTTGTGAAAATTATCCCAAACAAAAGGAGTGCTTCGTACGTTCATTTCATTATTTTCTGAAAATATGAATGAGATAACTAATCAAAAGAAGAGAGATTATTGGGGTGTAATTAATACCCTCAGAAAAAGAAATACTTGTAGATATTGTAAAAGGGTAAGAATTCGCAAAGACAAAAATTGGAATGAGAGCTACTAAAACTTAGAATTAATAGAATGCTTCAAAGAAAATAAATGTTAGCTGATAATATACAGTTGTTTGATTTGTACAGTTACCATTTAGTTAGGAATAAATAATACCAAGTTATAGGCTGTAAAATATGTATTTATTATAGTGTTTCGGATACCCGGGCACCAGGGCTGGTCGCTAGTTACATAGACATATAAATAATACCTACCAGGTGACTTGATTTTTATATGAGTGCAGTCCACAGCACCAATTATTCTAGGCATCCCAGCATTTCCATAAAACTCATGAGCGATACTGAGTTGCTCACTGGTGGTAGGCATTTTTATGTAGGTTCCCTTTAAATTTGCTATTTCTGTTGCCACTCTATGGACTATAAGGTGAACTGTTGGTTGTTCTACAGTAGTAGTAGAGCTTTTTTGTGTAAGAGTTAGTCCGGGGAAGTACTAGTACCGTACCTATTTCTGCCGCAAAGCATTAGCAATGCGAGCAGCATTGCTGTGTTCTGGTTTGAAGGGTATGGTTGCCGGTGAAATTACAGGCACATGAGACTTTACATCTTTGTCTCAGGGTGGCGGGCGCAGTGCAATGCCACATAGGGTGCGTCCTACGTGGACGTGACCTATGTGATAGGTAATGTACTGTTCATAGGCAGACGGTACCGCTTAACATCAGGTGGGCCATCTGCTTGATCCGTCATACAAAGTAGAGTAAAAAAAAAACATGTAAAATGTCTCCAATGACCCTCTGGTAACTGCCGGTAGCAAAAAACCGAAGCGCTATCAATAATTGGTCCACTGCTTGTATCGCCCGGTTTCGCCTGGTCAGGGGCTGAATATGTTCCCCAAACAGAGAACACAAATTCAGCACAGTTTGTTTATCGAGGCGGATCCTTATTTTAAACCGCAGGTCGTCATATTTTGCAAAGGCATCTAGCTTATCTTCGTTTCGCCGCCCGGTGGAAACCACTTCTTCGTCAGACAATGAGGATAGCGAAGATACCGACATTTTTAGTGCAAAATAAAGATGCACCTACGTTGTTAGGTTAGGATTTTAGGAGAGGTCGTGAGTACTCTTATATTTGATGGCTACTTATAGAATTTGAGGCGTACTTACGCAGCTGTCAAATGCTAATCATCCTTTGAGAATACCGTTTTGAACATAAGTGGCGATTACAATCATACTCAAATCTGTCATATTTAATTTTTAAGTGATGATCAAATTGACGTTTCAGTATACGAATTTTTAGGATAACGGCGTCTCAAACAGTTGAGACGATCTCAATTATTTAAGTAGCGTTTCAGTATTCGGGCGTTAGTCTACTTTAAAAGTATTCACAGTGACTATAATAGACTGGTAACTCATATTAAAATTTTCAAGTTCATCGGCATTTTTTGAGTCATTTTGGCAACGTGACTTTTCCGATGTAAAAAAGCCTGCTGAATTCGGTTCTGACTGTTGCAAAGCCCAAT
Source organism: Operophtera brumata (assembly GCA_932527175.1). NCBI lineage: Eukaryota > Metazoa > Arthropoda > Insecta > Lepidoptera > Geometridae > Operophtera > Operophtera brumata. The sequence continues at coordinate 43,166,920 of OW052228.1, read as the reverse complement.
TTTGGCTAATCTACCCCCTATCCCCCTTTTTTCCACGAAATATGTCTCTAACCGCGGTTTTTACGAATTTAACCAAAAAGTATTGCTGTTAGAAAAAAAGTGTCAAGGACATTTCTATCCCATGGTGCATATTTTTTTTGTTAACTCCAATCGACACCGGAAGTACCTCCGATACTTGTGCTATTTATTTATTCTGTGCCTCCGGCTCGGTAGCTTCACTTACGGTGAAAGTGAAGTTTGTAACGTGTATGGTTTGTGAGCAATATCCCCCCGAACTTGTTTTTTTTTAATAATTTAGATAAAAATCAAGAGAGATATTTTTTATATTTTTTTTTATGTTTATCATAATAAAATAAGAGGGGGGCCTTTGCCCTGCAGTGGGACAATAATAGCAAAATCTATCTATCCATTTAGCCTGTGTGCACCCACTGCTGGGTATAGGCCTCCTCTCTAATACGCCACTCTCTGCGGTCCTGTGCTGTTCTCATCCATTCTCGTGCAACTACTTTAACGATGTCACCCGACCATTGGGCGGGTGGTCTGACTCTTGGTCGTCGAGCATCTCTTGGCCACCATTCCGTAATAGCCGTAGTGATCCATTTTCCTTCATTCCTTCTGGCCAAGTGTCCCGCCCATCGCTACTTAAGAGCAGGCTGCACGACATATTTTCCATACAAACGCTCTTGCTCAGCTCGTACGTGATTATGAAGTTGTAACAATTTCTTCGTTAGATGTTTTAAACAAATATGTATCTTGAAATATTTATTTATTTATTACTAGCAGCGCCCCGGTTTCACCCGCGTAAGTCTCGATCCCGTGGGAATATCGGAATAAAAATGTGCCTTTGTGTTATTCCGGGAGTCCAGTTACCTCCATTCCAAATTTCATGCAAATCCATCCAGCCGTTTCAGCGGGAAGAAGTAACAAACACACGCATAAACTTTAGCATTTATAATATTAGTAGGATTTATTTATTATTTAATTTTTACCTGAACTTTGGATGTTCATAATGTACTTAAAACTGTAAAAGTAAAAAAAAACCTTCCATGTGACCTCGCCCATATTATGTAGATTCTAAATGATAGTAATTTTTGTCACAAACTAGTAAAGGCTTCCTCAAAAACAAGTACCTACGTCCTGGAACAAGTTTTATGAATATTTTGCGCATTTATTGCCGTTTCGCAAGTAGCGGAAATTTCCGAATTCCAACCAAGGGATCTGGCACTGGCTCTCATTTTACACAGCGCCTCTCTTTCAAACATTGAGTTTGTTGAGACATGTCAAGGAATATCGTAGCTAAACTGAGGATATTTATGAGATACTATCAATTAAACCACCATACCTATTTCTGCCGCAAAGCAGTAGTGCTCGCATTGCTGTGTTCCGGTTTGAAGAGTAAGGGTGCCGGTGAAATTACAGGCACATGAGACTTTTCACCTTTATGTCTCAGGGTGGCAGGCGCAGTGCAATGCCACATAGGGTGCGTCCTAGGTGGACATGACCTATGAGGTAATGCACTGTTCATAGGCAGAGGTTACCGATTAACATCAGGTGGGCCATCTGCATGTTCCGTCATTCTAGTAGTATAAAAAATAAAAAGACATGTGTGTTAATTCTCCTACTTTTCGCGAAATAAACTTTCGCTATCTGAAGGTGTTCATAAGCGAAAAAAAAAAAAAAAAAAAAAAACGCGGCTCAAGCGAGAGCATCCACCTTAACTTTTTCACACAAAAACTTACCTTAACTCATATTCAAAATTATCAAAAATACTGAGAAACCTTTACATAACTCATAGAGCCCTCGATCAGTGGCTTTCAGTTCGCGTACATGACACTGGCACCCTGTACAGGTAGGACTGTATTTAGCATACCTTGTAATGTAGGACTGTATTTAGCATACCTTGTAAGGTAGGACTGTATTTAGCATAACTTGTAAGGTAGGACTGTATTTAGCATAACTTGTAAGGTAGGACTGTATCTAGCATACCTTGTACTGCTTGGTTCTGTACTCCTCCCAGGGCTCCGGGTTGGCCTTCTTGCTCCAGGAGACGTCGGGGTTGCGCGTGGCCAGCCGGAGCGTGTAGAACACGGCCATCGCACACCCGATGCCCGTGCACACGTACAGCGGGATCAACTGTTCCACACAAACACCCATTATATCTCAGGGAATTAACATCAAGGCAACGGTTATGTATACTATGTATATATTAAAGAGGTTCACAAGACTACATCTAATAACTTTAGCTGAACTTGAGAGCCGCAATGAGTTAGCTGTACCTACGAGTGGTAATGCTACAACCGCAATGAGTTAGCTGTACCTACGAGTGGTAATACTACAACTGCAATGAGTTAGTTTATTATTAAGTATCCTGCTTCTTAGCGATCTGTTTTAATAACAATAATCCAATTTGCTGTCTGATTCAATCCGTTTTTTGTGTTGAATGGAGAGTGATGCATCCAGTGAGTCATCTCTCAATCTTTCTCTGGGAATCTTTCCACTAGACTTTGTATACTGTGTCTTTTCAGTCTTGAAAATATAAGGCTACCCGTTCCTTGTAACTGAGCAGCTAGTTCGTTTCTATGACTATCTAGTCTTAGTTGATAGTTTTTGCTGTAGGATTCTATTTCTTGTTTGACTGTTTTCAGTTTGATATCCATGTACACATACTTGTTACTCATATGCGGAGGTATATTTAGCATGTTTCGGATGGTCTTGCTTTGAAATCTTTCCAGTATTTCGATGTTACTAAGGCTTGCAGAGCCCCATAACTGAATGCCGTAGGTCCAAATTGGTTTATTTATAGTCTTATAAAACAACAGTTTGCTGTTCTTTGTGAGTTGGGATTTGCGCCCGACTAGCCAGTACATGCTACGAATTTTGTAGTCGAGTTGTTTCCGTTTGGTCCAGACATGTTTTAGAGAAGATCGAAAATTAAACCTAAACATGTGCTAGTAATCCATCTGGAAAAACATTTAAAGTGCACTGATATGGACTACGATATGCAAGCATCAGCTCTGAGAGCTGCCTGTATTATATAAATAAATATTTGATGGCATCCCTACTAAGAAGTTATAGATAAACTTTGAATGTGTGCACCATAGTTAAGCTGCAGATATTCTCGTTTGGCTTGTTTCTGTTATTTGTTGTGGTAAACGCTTGCTCGGCGTTCGGTACATTCCGGACTAGGCAGTGATTTAATTTACATGACTAGAGTAAAAAACATTTTAATTTTATTAACTCCACCCTGCTGAGCCTGCTGGGGTGCTCATTCTGAGCTGGGGCAGATCATTAGGGGTACACTGTCATTCTTCAACTTATATATAACAAACAACCCAAAACACTCACACACAACATGATGCCTTGGAGTGCCTGTTCACTATTTATTAGACTACCTACCATTACGAATGGAATGAGTAGGTAGGTTTCTATAATATATAGGTAGAGCTGTTCTGTGAGGTAGGTACATGATGCTGACTAACTATTTATTGCAATAATATGAATGCAAGCAACTACTGCAACTTAATAAAAATAGAGGTTATTACGTAAGAACTACTGAAACAGAAACGCAGTTCGGAAAATACTAATAATACTCACAGCTTTGTGTCTTTTCAAGCTCTCGATGCTCAGGCCCTGCATTTTGAAGCTTTTGCTTGTAAATCAACCACAAGAATACACGATTGAAACTCTTAGCGCAGAAATTAAAATTCGCACGAAAGAAAACCCCTAGTCAATTATTCAGTTCCGCAGGATTAATCAAATCAATTCTCAATCAGTGAATCAGTCAGCCAGCCAGCAGGCACACACAGTGTTGCCGTTTTTATTTCGAGAAAATGCTGGATACGTAGTACACTCATGGTCTGTGATCAAAACGTATTGGATCATAAAATATTGTGGCGTGTTCAGTGGACCGTAGGGAGGGATAACACATGGATGTTGTATTAGTTCAGTTCACTTTTTGAACAAGTGGCCCTTGCGGAATAGACCACAATTTCGCCAATGACACGTTTTAAAACAAGTTCAGCTTTTGCACGAAGGTTATTCCGGTGTATGGAGAGTGGATGGTGAGCTGAGCCAAGGATGTTGTATTACTTCTTCTGTGGGGTACCACAAGAGTTTGCCAATGACAGCTTGACATAAAACCATCGAGCAACACGGAACCATGAAGTTATTTAACTTCATGCACGGAACAGAGACCTGCAATGCTCTAAGCATAAAACCAATAAGGTGACTGGGAGTCTGAAAAAAGATAAAGGTACGGTCCAACTCCAAAGGGAGAATCGTACGTGATTATGTAAACAAATGAGGGCTCTCCATTTCGAATTTTAATAAAAAGTAGTTCGATTTGGCTCTATAGATGGCACTGACTCAACTGTGCTTGTCAAAATTAACAAATGCATTGTCTGTGCTTTTGTGTGATAGTAAGAAAATACCACGAAAATATATCACTACGTTGTTGACGTTGCCAATTCACTTTATTTTGACAGTTAAGTACAGAGCTGGCGCCATCTATTTTCAAGGCTAAAAGCATGATGTGAAACCCCTCATTGATTCACACTTAACTTTGTCTGAAATAAAATAAATACAATTTTACTGTAAAAATAACAAAAACACATAACAACAAAACAAAATATTCACACAAACAATATTGGTACAAAACTATGCACTACATATACATTTATAATATACCCTTTAGATTGAGTTACCTTATATACATTTAAGAACCGATATGATAATCATTTTAAAAACTCAGTGCACTGATATGATATACACGCATCAACTTATGCTGCTAGTGTATTAAATATAATAATAATAATAATAATAATACATGATCATACAATTTTATGCCGTTTCTACTGATAAATTTACACATTAGACATATAAAGGGAGTACATACAAGGGATAAAAGGGATTTAGAAGAAAAATGCGTGGGTTTTCTGGGGGAGTGACATCAAACAGAGATAGCTGAAGCCGCGGGCATGAAAATAAAATATGGTCAATACTCCCATGAAATCATTATTATGGCAAAGTTCAAAATATACTAAGCACATACAATATGCTAAATGTAATTTTGTATATTATTGGACCAAGAATAAGCTAGATTTATCATTAAAAATGCAATAGCGGCAACACTGGGCATGCAGGTGTTGCCGGTTGCCATTACCTTACCTGTGTGCTGAGTCTGGCTTTTTACCAACCATTTGGCACGGGTGTATGGTGTGGTGTAACACGCATTTTTGTATGGGAATATGATAAGCGCCCCTAGCGTACACTTTGAGAACTTATATTCTGAGTCCCAGCTGCCATGCTTACGATCATCGTCGTTACACTATACACCGATCGTATAAGCCGAGCCACGGCCGTCGTATCGCAAGCACTTACGTGCCGTTTTTAACGGTTTTTCATTTATTTCTGAGTCCGAGTGCCAAATTTGACAGCTTCACGCATGGAATACGATGACACGACGGCGACGATGAGCGTTACGCTCAACACTTGTGTTTTTGGCGGTGAGAGGTGAGCGCTACACGGTAGTGTTTATTTTTCTGTGTAATTGTGGACTTTTGTGGGGTTCTTTGTTATTGAGAATGTCTGCGAGATATTTTCTTGCATAGATGTTGATGAAGAAGAACGGGCTCGTGAGCTACGGGAAATGCGAGACAGTCTTCGGGCATCCTTTGATCCTGTCGAAGATCTCCCGGAGACCGAATTTAGGAATACCGGCTGTCGAAAGAAGCCTTCGTATTCCTATGCGAAGAGCTGTGACAGCGTACCGACCGACCGACCAAAGGCCTAAGCAGCGTGTGAGCCTTGAAGTAAAAGTAAGTAACTATATTACTTTTGTCAATAATTTACCTCGTAGACAGAGTATAGAGGTACGCTCTACGATTTAACTGCTCTAGGCCTTATTTTGCTTGTAGATTGTGTTTTCTTTCTTTACCCCTGTCTCTGGTTCGTTTCAAAGACCTAGCGTGGTGAAAGATTCTTCTTTGATGATACAAATTACCTACTTAGGTACTTAATGCTCAAAAAACTAACTATATGTGCTATACAATATATAATAGAACCCAACCTGGAAGGGATTTCAACATACGGATACATAATTATGAAAACATACATGACGACCAGTAACTGTCTCATAATTAACAAAGTCTCCTCAACTAAGTACTTGGGAGTCATGTTAGATCAAAAAATCAAAAATAATTCCTAGAAAATTTTACTTTAGCAATGTTTATAACTTAGGTATGTATTTCTTGTTTCAGAAAATCACGAAGGACTCCGGAGAAAAGGTGGCCGTAAGCCTCACATCAGTCATCAAACCCTACGGATACAACTAGTAGAGGATAAGATATCATACAAATTCTAAATTCTTTGCATAAAAATAAACATCTGGTTGTCCAAAACGTGGTTTCATTGCGGATAGGTAGATACATAACTAAATCAAGAGAATATAGGACTACAATTATCTTACCCTTGGCTTGCATGTACCTGTACATAAGAGAATTGTGTATTCTTGTGAAACAACACCCAGAATACTTTATCTGATTGCTTCATAGCAATCAGATATACCTACCTAGTTGTAAAAAATGTTGAGCCTAGAAATCCATTCATACTTTATTTACCCAAACTTAAACTGCAGACTTATAAGAGAAATATATATAATAAATGTAAATGCCATACGGGTCTATAATAAAATACCAAATTCATGGATTTGCCATTAAGTATATCAGTTATCTAGTACCCATAACACAAGCTCTGCTTAGCTTGGCGCTAGATAATGTTGTGTGAACTGTCCAGCATTATTTATTTATTTATGTTCTTATGTTTAAAAGCAAGCTAGCGAAAGAGGTGTTATAATTGTATTGTAACACCTCTTAGAAATAAGTTACCTGTATTCGAGCTAGTAAAATATTTTTATTCTTAGGTACCGGATGAAAAAAGTTAATGATCTCAGTAAGGTTAATGTAAGGTTTAAGGTATCTGCGATTATGATCATAGTGAAATAATATAGGCAACTTACCTGTCCTGTTACCCTGTGTAAATAAACAAGATCTAATTTCTTGGACTTGTCAGTTAGGTCGCTGCTACCATGACTTTACTAGATCTATATATATATATATCTATATTTATATTTTATAGATTTATCTAGATGATTTTTGATTTCGGGCCTTATATGAATGTGTTTACCAAAAATATTCTTAAAAAACAACACTTCTCCCAATGGCCTAAACTAGGGGGGAAATCATAAGTGATACTAGAAAGTTATGCGCTCCTGCCCAATACGAAAAATTCAGTCATTGAAATTACCACCAAAGTAAGTCAAAAGTATTTTATTCATTGAAATCACAAGGTACAATCACTCCACTAGCACAGAAGTTTACTGGGGTCTTCGCAGGCTTCTCGGGTTGTTGAGGATTTGTTTACGTTGAGCTGCTATTTCCACACATTCCAGGATTAAGTGGGCAGCCGATTCTTCTTCGGTCAGACACCCTCTGCAGAGTGGGCTGTATGTGGCTCCGATGTTGAAGAGGCGTTGAGACTGTGTCTATGAGTGTCCCCACGAACCCACGATGGTGCGAAGGGTTATTCTTTGAAAGTTGAGCAGGCGACGTATCAGTTGTTGTAGGTAAGCCAAGCCAGCCGGTAGGGCAGCTCTTGACTGTATGCAGCCCGTGGTCCGTGCCCAGCGTTCATTGTGTTTATTAGTGCTGCGGAGCTGCATCCATGTTTGCACGAAGAGGTTTGTTACTTATAAATCTTTGAATACTTTCTTTGTTTGGAAATTAATGAAAATACTTGAATTTGACTACTACACCTTCTTCTTCTTCATAATGGCGAAAACCAACTTCAACTTCAACTTCAAAAATCAAAATACAATTTGACTTTGACATCTTTACAGTGACAACTGACACATTCAACAATCAAATTCCATAGACAAATACCTTTTTATCAGTTTTAAATTCATTTCGACAACATATCATAGCCAATTTTGGCGTCTTCCGGTGTTATACGATCGTGTCCCTACGATGGGTGGTATACGACGGTGTTGAACCACTAAGACTCACTTATGTCCCACACACACCGGTGTATGGTGTAAGCGTAGTGTACGACGGACGATTGGTGTCATCGTGTGCAAAACTGCGACTCAGCACTCTGAGGGGCAAGTCCGAGTTTACACACACCATCGTAAAAGATGATCGTAACGGCGAGTGCACGTGTATTGCGTAGTAACTAGCCATTAATCTGTGACGTTTTTGGCACAGATTAATAGCTAGTTATTATGTTATACACGTACGATCGTGTTACGTTCACCGTTACGATGGTGTTTGCAAAACTCAGACTCACCCCTCTGTCATTACCAGCCTTAATACAAAGAGTTAAAAAAACTTTTTTTTATTCCCATGCCTAGCTTTTAGCTTCAGCAGAAAATACACAAGAAACAAAATAAGGCAAAAAACCATAGTACATTCATGCAAAAAACTGAAAATCAATATCCCCTCAGAATAGAATAATATCATGTATAGGTACATGGACTTGTTTGTATCATGGACTTAGTATACAAAAGGACTGAGCGCTGGTAGCTGCAAAACAAGCCGAGCAAGATATGAACTATAGAGTTAGTGTGTCTACTTCTAATACGGTGACCATAAAATAAAGTCATGTCTAGGAGACTTTTTCCATAGACACTTATGAACGTGGAGTGGAACAAACATTATTTAAATCAAACTATTTACTATCACAGTTATTTATGCAGCCAGATTCATACTGGAGGCTTGCTAAGTGATCAGTATCACGAATCGATAACACTTTTTTTAATTACGTAAAATAAAATGTTGATCTCCCCTAATAGATGACTCGGGACTGGGCTTGAGTTTGTAGGAAACACGTTTTGTTTTCTAATATCACAGAAAGTGTTATCGAACCTTGTTACTGATTACTTACCGAGTGTTCAGTGTCGGCAAACGGCGTGACTCGTGACGCAGCCATGCCGTGATGTTTCTCATCTGCCGGGCGTCCCGTGACTGCCAACTTTTATATATGTAGTATCGATGAACTCTTAGTATTTACCTATACAATGGTCATGGTCACCCTTGCTATCATAAAGCTATCATTTCAAGTGTTAGAAAGGGACAAACTGATTCTATTCTGCCTGTCTCTTCTGGCTCGTTTTTCCTCTATCTATGACAGTAATCTAAATTGAGTCTTAACCTAATAAATAAGGTCTTGTTTCAGTATTATAATTTTTTAGAGCGCTTAGTCCTTTTGTATACTAAGTCCATGCATGGTCCATGGGATATCCCTCGGATTAAGATGTACTACTAGATTAATGGGATATCCCAACAAAAAAACAGCAAAGTATTGAAAAGGGCACAGACCATAATTAACTACTACATTCATGGCACAGGCACAGACAGACAAATAGATTGGCAATTAAGGGGAAAATAGTACCTACAAAAAAGCAAACAACAATTCTAGTGTAAATGTAAAATCACGAAATCGAAGAAGCAGAAAGGAAATCGTTAAAAGCGATTGTTTGATGAAATTACTATAACTTTTATCGATGACTAAGTGCTATAGATTGTATGAAATACCTACATTCGTATAAACACTTGCTATCGGGAAAGATGAGTTTCCTTTTGTAAGTATTCGTGACATACCTAGTACGATTGGCGACAAAACTATTTATAACCGTTCATCTTCCGTTTGTAACCGTTGACGTGTTGTTTACGACTGCGTTGAAGGTTTAATGTACCTATGATAAAATATATCGTCCTCGAGCACAGGCGATGCCAGCGCAGGGCCCCACCCACATAGGTAGTCTTGAGAACTATGGAACCGGTGATTGGAGCTGGGCCCAGTCGACATGCTTGCTCTCTATGAATCGAGGGTTCTGGTCAGAGTGCCGATAGTGACGTGGGGAACCTGGATCACCAACACTCACTATAACCAGACGCATTCAGTCGAATCTCTAGTGACTGGTTTTGTGTTCTAGCGGGAGCCGTTCGAACAAAACATTCAAGCCAAAGAAGAACATCCCGGAAGGCACGCACCAGTATGACCTGATGCGGCACGCGGCCGCCACGCTCGGCTCCGGCAACTTGCGACTCGCCGTCATGCTGCCGGAGGGCGAGGACCTCAATGAGTGGGTCGCTGTCAATAGTAAGTTACATACAGTACGTGGCATGCAGCCCTCCTGCTAATTTATACCATTTAACACAAAAAATAAATCACAATGCTCAATCAATTTTGCTCACATGAATCTATTAAAATTATTTATATATTAGATAATACACAGGCAGCTCTCGGAGCTCATGCATGTACCTATATCTTAGTCGTTGTCGGTGCACTTTAAATGTTAGTCAAGTCTATTTTTAAAAGAATTTACTGAGGGGGCACTGATCACTGAGTCTGGTAACCGGTTCCAAGTGTGCACGATGCGATTAGGCAATATGTGCATTTATTTTATTTTTATTTTTTATTTATTTATAATACACAGGCAGCTCTCGGAGCTGATGCGTGTATATCATAGTCCTTGTCAGTGCATCCTCGGATTGCTGGTACTTGGCCCGCATTGCAGCTTCAGCGAGTGTCCTCTGAGTTGTATATTATTGTTCATGGTATATAGTGTCTGTGATAAATCTGGTATACTGTAGTGGTTGTTTAGGATCTTGTAGGTCTCTATTAGGTCTCCGCACTCTTTACGTTGCTGAAGGGTAGTTAATCCAAGTTTGTGAAGTTGTTTCTCATATGTAAGTGCTTTAAGACTAGGTACCATTTTAAGGTGGATGCTCTCGCTTGTGGCGAGAAATTCAAATATGTTAGTGTGTTTTGCCCATTACAGCTCATCAACACTCAGATAGCGAAAGTTGATTTCGCGAGAACTAGGAGATATATTATGAGATTTATGAGATACTATCAATTAAAAAATGTGTGTTAAGTCTTCTAGTTCTCGCGAAATCAACTGTCGCTATCTGAAGAAGTGTTCATGCGAGTTCACCAGCGAGATCATGCGCCTTAATGGCCTCAGATATGTCTTATACAGTTTTATAAACAACTCCCTGGTAATGCATGTGAAAGCCTTCCTTATAATAAACATTATAGAGTTTGCTCCTTGCACAATCGCCACTATGCTCATCCCATTTCAGGTTACATGTGATCAAAACTACAAGACCTCTCTGTCTGTCCACCTTTTCAAGTGAATTTCCATTGACTAACAAAACACACACACATTACATGTTGGATTTTTGCTTCCAATGTGCAACACTGTGCACTTCTTCTCATTCAGGGTGAGAAGCCAGTCTCGTGTCCATTGGTATATTCTGTCCAGATCTTGTTGAATGATGTTTTGGGCGAGGAGTGAGTTTCCCATGATTTTAGTGTGATCAACAAAAAGTAATAGTTTTTTTTATTTTTTTTATTTTATTAATAAAATAATAAATTAGAGTTTAAATAATCAACGATACTTCTTTAATTAATTACTGTTGACTGATATATTGTAATAAAAATAATGATAATTGGAATATGAAAGACAGTACCAAATTATATAGCAAAGAAGATACTGCAGGCTCTTCATCGCAACTCTTATGAAGAGAGATCAATTTTTATTTTTTTTGGCCAAAAAATTAAAATAAAATAAATAAAATATATAATGCTGGACAAGTTCACACAACATTATCTAGCCCCAAGCTAAGCCAGAGCTTGTGTTATGGGTACTAGGTAACTGATATACATAATACAATACATTAAATAGATAGATATTAGTTATTGTTTTTTTTTTTTTTTTTTTTTAATTGAATGTTAATCTTGCAAACTGCAACAACCATGCAATATGTGTCCATTAAGCTAAGTGTAGTTGCGTTTGGTTTGATTGCAGCCGTGGACTTCTTCAACCAGATCAACATGCTGTACGGCACCATCACGGAGTTCTGTAGGGAGGAGTCGTGCGCCGTGATGTCGGCGGGGCCCAAGTACGAGTACCACTGGGCGGACGGACACACCGTCAAGAAGCCCATCAAGTGCTCGGCGCCCAAGTACATCGACTACCTGATGACGTGGGCGCAGGACCAGCTAGACGACGAGACGCTCTTCCCTTCCAAGATAGGTATCCACAACTATATTCATATGTGCACAAGTGCTCTAGGTATCCCGCCTGCCTTATCCACAACTATATTCATATATGCACAAGTGCTCTAGGTATCCCGCCTGCCTTATCCACAACTATATTCATATGTGCACAAGTGCTCTAGGTATCCCGCCTGCCTTATCCACAACTATATTCATATGTGCACAAGTGCTCTAGGTATCCCGCCTGCCTTATCCACAACTATATTCATATGTGCACAAGTGCTCTAGGTATCCCGCCTGCCTTGTCCACAACTATAATCATATGTGCACAAGTGCTCTAGGTATCCCGCCTGCCTTATCCACAACTATATTCATATGTGCACAAGTGCTCTAGGTATCCCGCCTGCCTTATCCACAACTATATTCATATGTGCACAAGTGCTCTAGGTATCCCGCCTGCCTTATCCACAACTATATTCATATGTGCACAAGTGCTCTAGGTATCCCGCCTGTTTTGTCCACAACTATATTCATATGTGCACAATTCTAAAATCACATGGATATTTTTTTTCAACCAAACATCCAATGTACCTTATGTACCTTATGTAGCTTCTACGAACAATAAATAACTTCCGATTTGGAACAGCATTTGGTCAGAAAGGCCCCAGACGGAGTCTGCGGCTCGAGTTACTGTTGAGTTACGCTTGCAGGTGTGCCGTTCCCCAAGAACTTCCTGTCGATGGCGAAGACGATCCTGAAGCGGCTGTTCCGCGTGTACGCGCACATCTACCACCAGCACTTCCCGCAGGTGGTGCAGCTCGGCGAGGAGGCGCACCTCAACACCTCCTTCAAGCACTTCATATTCTTCGTGCAGGTACCTCACCACCTCATCTGTTCTGTACACACACATCTACCACCAGCACTTCCCGCAGGTGGTGCAGCTCGGCGAGGAGGCGCACCTCAACACCTCCTTCAAGCACTTCATATTCTTCGTGCAGGTACCTCACCACCTCATCTGTTCTGTACACATCTACCACCAGCACTTCCCGCAGGTGGTGCAGCTCAGGAGGCGCGCCTCTATGTACCTCTATAAACCCCGCGTGCGAAGCGGCGCGTCACGTCGAGCGCGCGCGACATACCTCACAGAATAAACCCCGCGTGCGGGGCGGCGCGTCACGTCTAGCGCGCGCGACATACCTCACAGAATAAACCCCGCGTGTGAGGCGGCGCGTCACGTCGAGCGCGCGCGACATTCCTTACAGAATAAACCCCGCGGCGGGGCGGCGCGTCACGTCGAGCGCGCGCGACATACCTCACAGAATAAACCCCGCGTGCGGGGCGGCGCGTCACGTCGAGCGCGCGCGACATACCTCACAGAATAAACCCCGCGTGCGGGGCGGCGAGTCACGTCGAGCGCGTGCGACATACCTCGCAGAATAAACCCCGCGTGCGAGGCGGCGCGTCACGTCGAGTGCGCGCGACATACCTCACAGAATAAACCCCGCGTGCAAGGCGGCGCGTCACGTCGAGCGCGCGCGACATTACTTACAGAATAAACCCCGCGTGCGAGGCGGCGCGTCACGTCGAGCGCGCGCGACATACCTCACAGAATAAACCCCGCGTGCGAGGCGGCGCGTCATATCTTACAGAATAAAGCCCGCGTGCGGGGCGGCGCGTCACGTCGAGCGCGCGCGACATACCTAACAGAATAAACCCCGCGGCGGGGCGGCGCGTCACGTCGAGCGCGCGCGACATACCTCACAGAATAAACCCCGCGTGCGGGGCGGCGCGTCACGTCGAGCGCGTGCGACATACCTCACAGAATAAACCCCGCGTGCGAGGCGGCGCGTCACGTCGAGCGCGCGCGACATACCTCACAGAATAAACCCCGCGTGCGAGGCGGCGCGTCACGTCGAGCGCGCGCGACATTACTTACAGAATAAACCCCGCGTGCGAGGCGGCGCGTCACGTCGAGCGCGCGCGACATACCTCACAGAATAAACCCCGCGTGCGAGGCGGCGCGTCATATCTTACAGAATAAAGCCCGCGTGCGGTACGGCGCGTCACGTCGAGCGCGCGCGACATACCTAACAGTATAAACCCCGCGTGCGGGGCGGCGCGTCACGTCGAGCGCGCGCGACATATCTAACAGAATAAACCCCGCGTGCGGGGCGGCGTGTCACGTCGAGCGCGTGCGACATAACTCACAGAATAAACCCCGCATGCAGGGCGGCGCGTCACCAGGAGTGCGCGTGACATACCTTACAGAATAAACCCCGCGTGCGAGGCGGCGCGTCACGTCGAGCGCGCACGACATACCTTACTGAATAAACCCCGCGTGCGAGGCGGCGCGTCGTGTCGAGCGCGCGCGACATACCTTACTGAATAAACCCCGCGTGCGGGGCGGCGCGTCACGTCGAGCGCGCACGACATACCTTACTGAATAAACCCCGCGTGCGAGGCGGCGCGTCGTGTCGAGCGCGCGCGACATACCTTACTGAATAAACCCCGCGTGCGAGGCGGCGCGTCACGTCGAGCGCGCACGACATACCTTACTGAATAAACCCCGCGTGCGAGGCGGCGCGTCGTGTCGAGCGCGCGCGACATACCTTACTGAATAAACCCCGCGTGCGAGGCGGCGCGTCACGTCGAGCGCGCACGACATACCTTACTGAATAAACCCCGCGTGCGAGGCGGCGCGTCGTGTCGAGCGCGCGCGACATACCTTACTGAATAAACCCCGCGTGCGAGGCGGCGCGTCGTGTCGAGCGCGCGCGACATACCTTACTGAATAAACCCCGCGTGCGAGGCGGCGCGTCGTGTCGAGCGCGCGCGACATACCTTACTGAATAAACCCCGCGTGCGGGGCGGCGCGTCGTGTCGAGCGCGCGCGACATACCTTACTGAATAAACCCCGCGTGCGAGGCGGCGCGTCGTGTCGAGCGCGCGCGACATACCTTACTGAATAAACCCCGCGTGCGAGGCGGCGCGTCGTGTCGAGCGCGCGCGACATACCTTACTGAATAAACCCCGCGTGCGGGGCGGCGCGTCGTGTCGAGCGCGCGCGACATACCTTACTGAATAAACCCCGCGTGCGAGGCGGCGCGTCGTGTCGAGCGCGCGCGACATACCTTACTGAATAAACCCCGCGTGCGGGGCGGCGCGTCACGTCGAGCGCGCGCGACATACCTTACTGAATAAACCCCGCGTGCGAGGCGGCGCGTCACGTCGAGCGCGCGCGACATTACTTACAGAATATACCCCGCGTGCGGGGCGGCGCGGCGTAGGTACATTTGTGTGCCACACGCGGAGTGCGCCAGGCCTGCCCCGGTGTAATCCCTGAGTCAGCTTTTAAGACATCCACGTGAGGAGGCGGAGTACTATATTGTAAGGGCAGACACATCACGGCACATAGTGATGGTGATTGTATCGTGTTGCAGGAGTTCAACCTGATCGAGCGGCGCGAGCTGGCGCCGCTGCAGGAGCTCATCGAGAAGCTGACGGCCAAGGAGGCGCGGTGAGCCCCCCTCCCCCTCCCCGGTGCTCGCCGGAGATACATTATATAGATTTGATACAAAACTATAAACTATGCATAAGGAATTACGAATCGTACCAATGTTAGGGAAAGTTAATTTATATTTTCAGCGATAGTTATAACAATATAATAATGAATGGAGTCCGCGACGGGGCCGGGACGGGGAATGTCCCTGTACAGGCTGTGACGTAGGCTGTGTGAAGCTAGAGCTGAACAGCACTGTTCATTACATTGCAGATTACTGAACATACATTATATTGCATATTATGCTGTGTTCACTAACATTAGAATGTCCCTGTACAGGCTGTGACATAGGCTGTGTGAAGGTAGAGCTGAACAGCACTGTTCATTACATTGCAGATTACTGAACATACATTATATTGCATATTATGCTGTGTTCAGTAACATTAGAATGTCCCTGTACAGGCTGTGACGTAGGCTGTGTGAAGGTAGAGCTGAACAGCACTGTTCATTACATTGCAGATTACTGAACATACATTAGTGTTCACTAATATTAGAATTTACACCGGGAATGTCTGTAAAGCAAAATACTGTTAAAAGTTGTTATGTGTATAATAAGAGTTAAGAACAAAAAAAACAAAAACATTTACATCATCCTATCCAATTATCTTACGGGACACCTGGCGCATCTCAAATTCTATAAATTAGACATTCGTTTGGTGTTCCGTGGCCCAGAAGTAGCCGGTGAAAGAGCACTACCGTCGTCTGTCTTTCCTGAAAACTATAATCTGGGTCTCTTCAAGGCTAGAGTGAATAGGTGCCTTCTAGACCTTTGTGGTCCATCTTCGGCCGCATCGTCACTTACCAACAGGTGAAATCGTGGTCAAACAAAGGTCTTTTTTGTATTAATCTAAATATAACCGACCAGTTGGAGATGGAGCCCGCTGAAGTGACCCGTCAGGGACAACGCTGTGACTTGTTATGGATGCCGATATTATGCTCTATCGTCATACAGATTGAGTTTAAATTCACTGTAGACATTTTCTGGCCCGTCCCGGTGCGCGCGCGCAGAGTAGACGGTCCTGCGCTGGCGACACAGCAGCGCCCTGTTTGTGTTCCGTATTTATTTACCGTGATTATTAATAATAAAGGTGATGAAATTATTTTGGTTTACAACTCGCGGATGCAATAATCTCTCGTGTACTTTAGTTGATGTAGATATGTGTCGCAGGAAGATGACGTACCTAGATACTAATATTTACCTACTGAGGGCTTAGTACAGGTTTGAATGTATATGTATTTTGTAGTAGTAGAGCTTTTTTGTGAAAGAGTTCGTCCGGGGAAGTACTACCACCATACCTATTTCTGCCGCAAAGCAGTAGTGCTCGCATTGCTGTGTTCCGGTTTGAAGGGTAAGGGTGCCGGTGAAATTACAGGCACATGACACTTTTCATCTTTATGTCTCTGTGTGGCGGGCGCAGTGCAATGCCACATAGGGCGCGTCCTAGGTGGACGTGACCTATGAGGTAATGCACTGTTCATAGGCAGAGGTTACCGCTTAACATCAGGTGGGCCATCTGCTTGTTCCGTCATTCAAGTAGTATAAATTAATTAAATTATGTAATTTGGAACCACTCACTTGAAATAACGAAAACCGAATTGCGGGTCGAAATGTCGTTTTTGTATGCAGAGCACGATAAGCGCCCCTAGCGGACTTGTTGAGAAACTCATTAAAAGCATAAATAAAAACAAATACCGAATCATTGACAAACCTGTACTGGGCCCTCTGCACAATAAACACAAGGAGGCTACAGACGTTGGATAACAAGTCTCACTAAATACTACATAGCTGAGTGCCTAGTACTGAAGAATGTACGGCTGTAATGTAGCGATGAACTCTGTTCGTAACCTCAGGTTAGCACGAATTACTAACGTTACCGGGAATAGCTAATGGCAAATATTGCCAATGGCCAATGACAGTAGGTAGCTTGAAATCTTTGTAATTTATTAGTGGGGCAGATTTCTGGAACAAATGCTCGTAAATGTGGACAAAAGCACCAAATTGTATCCAGGTGCTAGTTAAGAACTAAGCTTTAAATTTTTGATAGGAACCAACCGACACCTACTTCATTTAATCTCATCTCCAAACCGGAACCCATGAAGCACCTTCTATTCGAGTCTAGCCCCAGCCTTCTGGACTGTTGGCGATGCTCACTGGTACAATACTCCTGCCTGATATGCAGACCGACAGCGGTCTAGTGCTATCAAAATCACCAAGACATCTTTAAAATAAACAAATAAATAATAGAGTTGTTCCTTTGAACAACTCTTATGTTAAAAAAAACAATTATTAACTTTATTTTATTTTTATTATTATAGCGGCTATAGTAATACATAGTCTGCGGAAATTTCAAGTGTCTACATATTACGGTTCTAGAGATAGACGGATTGTTATGGGCGGGCAAAAAAAACGCCATAAAATTACGTTTCCTGTATAAATAAATAAATAACGCTGGACAGTTCACACAACATTATCAAGCCCCAATCTAAGCAGAGCTTGTGTTATGGGTACTAGATAACTGATATACTTAATAGAATATATTACATAGTTAGATATTTTTTATTACACATAGAAAATACCCAGAACACCCTGAACAAATATTTGCGATCGCACAAATATTTGTTCCGAGGCGGGAATCGAACCCGCAACCTACTGCGTCGCAGGCCAAACTTAGCCCGCCGCACCACAGAGGTCGTCACTGTATATGGGGTATATATATTTTTTTATTTTATTTGTTATAGCAGGAATATAAATACATACTCTAGGAAAAAAATTCTACTGACACGCGGACAGACAGCGGAGGCTTAGTAAAAGGGTTCCATATTATATCCTTTGGGAACTAGACCCTAAAAAAAAAACTAGTTGGATTTCCTGACCCCAAATATGTAAATTTAGACACCATGTTTGTGATTCTAAGTTCTATTATATTTAAAAATGGCCGCCATAAAATTCAAGATGGCCGACGAAGGAGTTTGTATGCTATGGTATGTAAACATATAGCTATGTACCTACCTAGTACCTGAAAAAAAATTGGTGCTTTTGTCCAGCGTGCCCACATTATCACGTAAAACTGCCTCACTAATTGGTAGTTGATATTTGCAATCGTGTCGTTACTCGATAGCAGGAACCTATATCTACAGTTTATCAATAAAAACGAGCCGAGCGAGAGGCTCCAAATTAGTAGTGTGTCTCTTTCTTACAGTATCTATATCTATCTTATTACTTATTACTATAGCAACATCAGAAACTACCATCTACAAACTTCTTTCATTAACTTCTGGGTTGATATGGTTTAGTTAGTTAATTACTAACCTACCATATGTTTGAATTTACTTTAAAATGAATTTAACTCTATCTATTACTAGCGACTCGCCCCGGCTTCGCACGGGTAGCTCCCGGTGAACCCCCCCCCCCCCCCCCCTCCTATGTCAATTTCCTGGTTCTAAGCTACCTCCACACCAATTTTCAGCCAAATCGGTTAACTAACACGACTTTGTTTTATATATATATGTATATATATATATGCGTATTTTTGTGATCGAGGCGAGGCACAACATTGTATATTCAATAGACTCGTAGCAACATATTTCTTTTAATTGATATGGTTTAGTTATTTACTATAATTACATATGTTTTTTTGAACTTATTTATACTTAGGTATTCGATTTACATTTAATTAGCCCAACTTTATTTGTATGTTGTGTATCCATAGGTGAAAACTGTTTAAGGCCAAAATGTTTCAATAATAATGATGTATTCCATTATCTTATTATAAGTGCTGTTTGTTTTCAAAAGTATCTAAACATAAAATAAAAATCTTACGAGACAAGGACACATTAGGACTTTGAAGCTATCTCACGTGGATCAGTTTAGTACGTTCGCATGTGTTAAAATAAAACAAAGCTGAAGCTTACTGATTACGAGTCTAATATTTTGAAGTGCGCGATCCACTTGTAATGTAATACATATCACTGCTCGTTAGTGACTGTGTATTTTGTAGATTGATTTCGGTGTTTGTTGTAGTCTTTTATTGCAGTGTAATATTTTTGCTTGTCTGTCTCCGACTCGGTACTTCGGAACCGTCTTCATGAAGGTAAAGGCGAAGCTTGCTTTCCACGTGGCTTTTGAGAAATTGTGGTCTACCCCGTAAAAGCCAAAATTTGAGAAAAACAAATACATTAGTGTATTTGCGCTTGGCCTGTATAATTATAAGTAGCGACAGATATATTCGAGCTTGGCCTGTATAATTGTAAGTAGCGACAGATATATTCGCGCTTGGCCTGTATAATTGTAAGTAGCGACAGATATATTCGCGCTTGGCCTGTATTATTGTAAGTAGCGACAGATATATTCGCGCTTGGCCTGTATAATCATAAGTAGCGACAGATATATTCGCGCTTGGCCTGTATAATTACAAGTAGCGTCATGTTCCTGCGACAGATATATTCGTGCGTTTCGATGGATACTGTTGTATCGAATCGTATCGTTTTGTGACTGACGTGATTTATATTTTGTTAATATTAAGTGATTTAGCTAATATCTTTACAAAATAAAAGTGTATTATTTAACTAAATCGTTTGATTTTTACGAATGAACTGAATGCTACTACCCCTACTACCCTCCCAATGATAATCAATAATCATTTATTTCATACATTGCTAGAACAGGCATACGTCACTTTTTTTATACATCGGTTAGTACTTTGGTACTACCATAATACATTTCAATAAAAAACAATGGTTTCTCATTATTTAAGAATAAACAGTTTCAATAAAAATAATCACGATGTCAAGCATAATCTAATCTAATTAAGATAAATGAGTAATCTACCCATACATTAATAGGTAATGCATCACTGTTACAGGCTAGGAACTCCTCGTAGCTGTAAAAGCTGTTGTCAGTGAGCCAGTGTTTTAGCTTGCTCTTAAATGATGTCAGGCTAGGTGCCTTCGTTACATTTTTTTTGTTTTTTTTTATACTACCAAGGACTACTAGCATACGGCCCACCTGTTGGTAAGCGGTTACCGTCGCCTATGAACGCCTGAAATACCAGAGGCATCCAACGCGCATTGCCGACCCTTTAAAAATTTCCAAACACCCCTTTTGAAGAACCCCATACATACTGTAGTCGCTCGGGAAAACCTCAGCAGGGAGATCATTCCCCAATCTGAGCGTTCGCGGGAGGAAGTTTCTCTGAAACTGCACAGTCCGGGACCACTCAGGCTCTAATTAAAGGAAGTCTGTTGTAAACTGTCGGTCCCATTATGTGCGTTAACTTTCCCGACTTCGCGAGAGTATGAGGCAAGGCGGTGAGCTTGTCCGCTCGCCGAGTATTATACTTGTGAGTGCCAATATTTTGTTTAAACAATTCTATGTTAGTCCTCACGTACACCGCTACCTGAAGTAAAGGCGAAGCTTGCTTTCCACGTGGCATTTGAGATATTTCTACCCCGTAAAAGCCTAAATTTGAGAAAAACAAATACCTTAGAGTATTCGCGCTTGCCCTGTATAATTACAAGTAGCGACAGATATATTCGCGATATTATATTTTAGATATATTTATATTTATAGATGTATTTTTTTTAGTAGTAGTAGAGCTTTTTTGTACGAGTTCGTCCGGGGAAGTACTACCACCTTACCTATTTCTGCCGCAAAGCAGTAGTGCTTGCATTGCTGTGTTCCGGTTTGAAGGTGCCGGTGAAACAGGCACAAGAGACTTTTCATCTTTATGTCTCAGGGTGGCGGGCGCAGTGCAATGCCACATAGGGTGCGTCCTAGGTCGACGTAACCTATGAGGTAATGCACTGTTCATAGGCAGAGGTTACCGATTAACATCAGGTGGGCCTCTTGCTTGTTCCGTCATCCAAGTAGTATAAAAAATAAAAAATAAAACTGTCGGTCCCATTAACTTCGCGAGAGTATGAGGCAAGGTGGTGAAAACATTTCTATATAACTCCTCACGTACACCGCTACTTGAAGTATACAATACATGGAAGGGTGAGTATTTCGAGCTCTTTAAAGTAAGGTTAGTATGCACAAGCTGTCGCTGAGTTCTACAAATAAAACCATTACTCGATCAAGTACATATTTATTTATTGAATTCGTCGATAATACAACATAAATTGAAATCGCTTATTCCCACAAAGCCTGCAATAGTTTACTACGTACAGAATAAGTATGTACATAGGTAATGTTATAATTTCATAATAATGTTCAGTACAAATAATATCAGTTTCAGAGACCCAAGAATTTTATACATTTAACAAATCATAGGTGTCTCTGAGTTGGAACTGGTTTTGATTATTAGGAGTTATGCACAAGCTGTCAAAATGGAGAACTCGATTATCTAACAGCTACGAGATATAAACAAATAGATTTATCTTCATGTTTGTAACATAAGTGTCACAATAAACTGCATATTGCCATCTTAATGTACCTCTACAATATGAACCCGATAACCATTCAATAAATTCATAGTCAAACTTATGGACTGATTTTGTATAGTAAATGAAATTAAATGAGCTTGTAAATGTACATAGTGTATCAGATTACAGGCCGCGTCGTGCGACACAACACAACATGCAGTAAGCCTTCAGTGCAGCTCGCAACGTGCGGGCTCCGACGCGGGCCGGCGCGCACGTTGCGACTTGCACAGAGGCACGCGTGTTCACTTAGGACTAGGGCTAACTGTCGGTATCCAACCCCCATCTTATTGTAGGCGGCCAATTCTGTCACAGTGAGCACACTGTGATGCGAATGGATGCGCTCCTCGTGCGTACTAGGAGTCTGCTTGGGGCGGCGGCGGCGGCGGCGGGGCGAGGAAGGGCGGCGGCGCCCAGGGCGGCGGGTTGAAGGCGCCGCGCCAGCCCATGCCCAGCATGCCTGACAAACCATGAAAATTAGGTTTTATAAGTATGTTTGTTTTTTTAAAATTTAATTTCAATTTGTAGGACATGTTGTGTTTTTTAATTCATTTGTGATAATGTTTTATTTTAATTTGTAATCTGTTCTCGCTCTTTATTATTAATAGCATGTTGTTAGTCATGTATAATTGTGGTAGCACTTGGCATGCATAACATAACTATCTTGTGTGTATTTACTTTTATCGGTATATACTATGTTGGTGACTAATAAATAAATATAATCACACTAATATTATAAAGGCGAAAGTTTGTGTGTGTGTGTGTGTAGTGTGTTTGTTACGTCTTCACGCTGAAACGGCCGAACGGATTTGCATGAAATTTGGAATGGAGATAACTGGACTCCCGGAATAACACATAGGCACATTTTTATCCCGATATTCCCACGGGATTGAGACTTACGCGGGTGAAACCGCGGGGCACTGCTAGTATAATATAAACAGATAGGCGTGTTATCTTGTACGAGGGCGGACTGAAACACTGCTAAAACACTATTTTGGGATAAAATTATCGCAAATTGCATGAAACCTCCTTGTTAACAACTCTTTAAGGACTAAATTCAAATTTTCAGCCAGTAGGTAGATACCGCTGGTTAGTTTTTTTTGGCAGCCATTAAATAAAAACATTTAAACACTTTTTTTTTTCATTTTCGCATAGATGGAGGTACTGAATTTCCTCTTGAAATGTGTTAATGGGGAAGAATATCTAAAACTTTTCCGGCAGAGGGCGTTGTGTGTTTGTTACCTGACAAAATATCTTGGTAAAAAAAATCCATTGCTTTTAAGATTTTGTATGCATTGGTTTGGTTGTTGGCGAGCTTTTTAATAGATTTTGTGATGTATTCTACCTGGCGTATCGCCCAGTTGAAGGAGGAGTTTAAAATAAGAGGTGTATCGCTCAAAGGAAAGAAAGCCTAACTAGTCGAAACGTAAATTTTAATTACCATTATACTATTTTTATGCTGTTTTCAGGACAAGATTTTGGTTAAATTCAATTTTATTAATTCTAACATACAAATATTCGTCAAATGTTAGTTAAATTTAGTGAAAAATTGATTAATAAAAATGATCTAAAACAATGGAGAATGTTCAGTAATATTGAAACTTCGCATATAATGGATTACCTACTTAGTAAGAGACATGTTTCACAGTAATACCTGTTGTCTTAGAAGTGGTCTCATAGTCAGTTTCTTTGAAGTGTTTTCCACATAATTTCGAAAAATCACTTGATTTATAATAAAGTCTTCTCAATGCTTTTTCCCAGTTTCTCCTTAATGATAAATCACTTGGGAATTTGTGTACACCTATTTCTGCACATGCAAAAGCTACAAAACGACCCATATTTCAAGTATTACGAGAAAACAAGTTAAAAACCATACAATTTCAATGTAGATTGATAGTTCGCAGGTAACAAACATTTGGCGCCCTCTACATGGAACTAATTGACAGTTGTCTTCCCCATTAAACATTATTTTTCTAGCAAAAAATTTATCACGGAAACGAAACTAAGACTTGATAAATATTATGGGGACTCCGCTCCGTCGATTAAAATGATTCATAAATGGTTTACGGAATTTCTGTGTAGTCGTACAAGCGCAAGTGATGCTGAACGCACAGGACGCCCAGTTGAGGCCACTACTCCGGAGATTATCGCTAAAACATATATGTATTTTATATGTATATAGCTGTTGGTTTTCCTACCAAATAAATATAAATATAAAATCCAAGACAAAGTGTTGAACGACCAAAGAGTAAAAGTGATCGAGATAGTAGACATCTCAGACGAACGTGTGCGAAATATCTTACACCAACGTTTGGACATGGAGAAGCTCTCCACGCTGTGGGGGCCGCGTTTAGCGACTCTTGATCACAAACGCATGCGTGTTACCACTGCGGAGGCAGGTTTGGACATGGTGAGCTCTCCGCGCTGTGGGGGCCGCGTTTAGCGACTCTTGATCACAAACGCATGCGTGTTACCACTGCGGAGGCAGGTTTGGACATGGTGAGCTCTCCGCGCTGTGGGGGCCGCGTTTAGCGACTCTTGATCACAAACGCATGCGTGTTACCACTGCGGAGGCAGGTTTGGACATGGAGAAGCTCTCCGCGCGACGCGGGCCGCGTTTAGCGACTCTTGATCACAAACGCATGCGTGTTACCACTGCGGAGGCAGGTTTGGACATGGAGAAGCTCTCCGCGCGACGCGGGCCGCGTTTAGCGACTCTTGATCACAAACGCATGCGTGTTACCACTGCGGAGGCAGGTTTGGCTGATGTTGTTTCAAGGGGATAAAACTGATTTTTTGCGTCGTTTTATAACGGTAGCCGAAACATGGATCCACCAACCACCATACATACACCAGAAACCAAGCAACAATGGAAACAGTGGATTGCTACGGGCGAACTAGTTCTCAAGAAGGCCAAAGCAGTTTTATCGGCCAATAAATTAATGGCAACAGTTTCTTGGGATGCACGTGGGGTTGTCCATATTGACTGCCTAGAGAAGGGTAAAACGATTAAATGGCGTAATTAAGGACAATTTAACTAAATGTTATTTGACAAACGACCGCATTTGGCTAAGAATACAATCTTCTTCCACCGAGACAACCCACGAGTGCACCCCTGCGCGATTGCCATGGCCAAACTCCATGAGTTGCGATATGAGTTGCTATCTCACCCTCCATATTCGCCAAATTTAGCAGCTTGCGACTCTGTTTCCCAATTTCAAAAAATGGTTCGATGGGTAAAGATTTATCTCCAACGTGCAGATCTTGCACGAAACCAATGCCAACGAAGGGTTGCCTGAGTCGTATTTTATGTAAGGGATGTAAAGTTAGATGAAGTGCATTGAGATAGAAGGAAACTAAGTTGAAAAAGAATCTAATTTTTAAATAAAATTGACTCATTGATTAATTTTTAGCAGACTTATCACTCCGCCCTCGTGTTACTGGACGATGAACGCATATAGATGAGGATAAGTGACGAAACAAAGTGAGTTACCAGGAGGGGGCTGCATGTGTCCGTGCGGCGGCGGCATGTTGGGGGGAGGGCCCATGTTGGGGGGCATGCCGTGGGGGCCGCCCATGCCCGGGGGACCCATCTTGTCGTTCTGAAATTAATAACAAGATATCGTTAACTATATTGGCTAACTAAATCAATTCTTAAAATAATCGATACCATTTCTTGTATTGTTTTAACGTCAGATTCGACAGACTTTCAAATTGATAAATACTAGAAAGCTTATTGAAGGTTTTCACGGATAGGTAGCCGAAGAGTACAATTAAAAAAACCGGCCAAGTGCGAATCGGACTCGCGCTCGATTATCTATAAAAACGGCAAAAAAAAAAACACTCAATAATATTACTTGACGTGATTTTAAGCATAAAAGATAAGTCAGCGATCTCACGCCGCTTGGAAAGAATTTGAAATTGCTCACATAAATCAAGGTAATTGGCTGAACTTTATGAAATTTTTAGACGGAAGCAAAGGTACCTAATAAACTTAATTTGAATGCGCTCGATTCTTTTAATATAAACAACATAACGAGGATTCCAAATCTGTGAAGCATACTCTAGAATGCTTCTAACAAATGAACAGTAAAGAATCTTAAATGTTTTAGCGCGGTGAAAGCTAGAAGCACTCCTCAAGACGAGTCCTAAGCTTTAGAGGCTTTAGAAACAATTGAATGGATGTGATCATCGAAAATGAGCTTAGAGTCATGAACGACACCGAGATCCCTAACAACGCTGCAGTTCTGCAGAGTCTCTGACGTCAGCGAGAAGCTAAACGAAATGAGCTTAGAGTCATGGACGACACCGAGATCCCTAACAACGCTGCAGTTCTGCAGAGTCTCTGACGTCAGCGAGAAGCTAAACGAAATGAGCTTAGAGTCATGGACGACACCGAGATCCCTAACAACGCTGCAGTTCTGCAGAGTCTCTGGCGTCAGCGAGAAGCTAAACGAAATGAGCTTAGAGTCATGGACGACACCGAGATCCCTAACAACGCTGCAGTTCTGCAGAGTCTGTGATGTCAGCGAGAAGCTAAACGAAATGAGCTTAGAGTCATGGACGACACCGAGATCCCTAACAACGCTGCAGTTCTGCAGAGTCTCTGGCGTCAGCGAGAAGCTAAACGAAATGAGCTTAGAGTCATGGACGACACCGAGATCCCTAACAACGCTGCAGTTCTGCAGAGTCTGTGACGTCAGCGAGAAGCTAAACGAAATGAGCTTAGAGTCATGGACGACACCGAGATCCCTAACAACGCTGCAGTTCTGCAGAGTCTCTGGCGTCAGCGAGAAGCTAAACGAATTGAGCTTAGAGTCATGGACGACACCGAGATCCCTAACAACGCTGCAGTTCTGCAGAGTCTCTGACGTCAGCAAGAAGCTAAACGAAATGAGCTTAGAGTCATGGACGACACCGAGATCCCTAACAGCGCTGCAGTTCTGCAGAGTCTCTGACGTCAGCAAGAAGCTAAACGAAATGAGCTTAGAGTCATGGACGACACCGAGATCCCTAACAACGCTGCAGTTCTGCAGAGTCTCTGGCGTCAGCGAGAAGCTAAACGAAATGAGCTTAGAGTCATGGACGACACCGAGATCCCTAACAACGCTGCAGTTCTGCAGAGTCTGTGACGTCAGCGAGAAGCTAAACGAAATGAGCTTAGAGTCATGGACGACACCGAGATCCCTAACAACGCTGCAGTTCTGCAGAGTCTCTGGCGTCAGCGAGAAGCTAAACGAATTGAGTTTAGAGTCATGGACGACACCGAGATCCCTAACAACGCTGCAGTTCTGCAGAGTCTCTGACGTCAGCAAGAAGCTAAACGAAATGAGCTTAGAGTCATGGACGACACCGAGATCCCTAACAGCGCTGCAGTTCTGCAGTCTCTGACGTCAGCAAGAAGCTAAACGAAATGAGCTTAGAGTCATGGACGACACCGAGATCCCTAACAACGCTGCAGTTCTGCAGAGTCTCTGACGTCAGCGAGAAGCTAAACGAAATGAGCTTAGAGTCATGGACGACACCGAGATCCCTAACAGCGCTGCAGTTCTGCAGAGTCTCTGACGTCAGCGAGTAGCTAAACGAGACTATTGCGTTCTTACGAAAGTCACAATAGAACACTTGCATGGATTGAGCTCGAGCTTGTTAATATGGCAATAGTTGTCCACACCAGAAACATCTGCTGAAGGTCAAGAGAATCGTTACCTGGTGCATGGGCGGGGGCGGCGGCGGGAAGGCGGGGGGCAGGGGCGCGGCGCTGCCCGGCGGCGGCGGCTGCGCTCCGACGCCGGACCCTGCAGGAACAGACGACACACACTCATTAAACGAACGAGGGACGGCGGCGCGCACGGGCGGCGAGTGCATACCGAGCCACGGCGCGGAGAGCGGCGCGGGCGGCGGCGGCGGCGGCGGGAACGCGCCCGGCGGCAGCGCCGCGGGGAGACCTGTCGACAACACTGCTCTCATTATGTGCACTCGGCGCCGCCTTGCCATCCACTGTAGCACGTGTTAGAGCGGTCTACGTACCGGGCGGAGGCATGAGGGCGCGCGCCGGCTGGTGCGACGCGTGCAGGTTGGGCAGCATGCGGCGCGGCGCGGGCCCGGGCGGCGGCGCTTCGCCCAGCTCCGCCATCAGCGAGAGGTACTCCTCGTCGATCTTGGCGCGGTTGGCGCCCCCGGGCCCCGCCGGCGCGTGTCCTGGCCGCCGCGCGCGACAGTCCCGCGCGATGTGCCCCGCCCCGCCGCACGACGAACACACCACGCTGAAACACAATTCGATAAGTTGAGAGTCCTCTGCGTGTGCGTGCGTGTGTGTGTGTGTGTGTGTGTGTGTGTGTGTGTGCGCGCTCACCTCGAGGTGACGTTGGGTCGGTCGGGACACAGCCACGTCTTGTGGTCGGTGGCGGTGCAGTTGGCGCAGCGCTGCTGGTCGTGCTCACGCAGCGTGCCGTTGAGCTGTGCGAGCTCGCGTAGCTGCATGCGCCGCAGGTCGTTCTGCCCCTCCGGCACCTCCACGCCTTGCCGGATCACCTGCGCACCGAGACACATCTCATTGAACACACTACACCCCTGACACGGCTACATTCACAGCGCTACCTCCAATAGCATTACGACACAGTATAAACAATAAGCATTAAAAGTAAACTTTTATGCATTTTAACACGCTTTCATTAGCTTTACTTGTAACTAACAATGCAATCAAATCATGGAAACTAATTATTCGACCAAATCCCGATATACGATTGAGCTGAAATTTGCCATGTCTGTCAAGTTCTGATAACAATACAATATTGTGGTGACAGCGAGCTGATCTGATGATGGAGACGGAAGGTGGACAACGAAACTCCTCAATGATTAAGAATAGTGTAGGGCTCATTTTGAAACGTTCTAAAAGCCAACGACAGCGGATTCGGAAGTTACTGATGGACATCCCGCTAAACATGATTCTAAATATCCGATACCGAAAACTTTGATATTAGAATTGGAAACATTCTGACAGCTAATTGGTAAACAACAAACAAATACAAATATTTGGTTTGTAGTTTTAAGAATATATCCTAAACTATTAAGCCTAAAAATAATGCGGCATTATACTTTCATAGCTCACAGGAAGATCTAAACGAGAAAATGTAAAATATTCGTAAAAAGCGTATGAAAATGATGAGTAGTGGCGTGGGAATGGCGGCGTGGTAGTGCCTACCTCCTTGATCTTGTCGACGGCCTTCTTGACTGCGTCCGCGTTGGTGGCCGTGATGTACGCGTGCAGCGGCTCGTCCTCTCCCTTGTCTCTCTCTCATCTTGTCGACGACCTCTGTGGCGCAGCGGGCGAAGGTTAGCCTGCGACGCAGGAGGTTGCGGGTTCGATTCCCGCCTCGGAACAAATATTTGTGCGTTCGCAGATATTTGTTCAGGGTGTTCTGGGTATTTTCTATGTATAATAAAAAATATCTATCTATATAATATATAGTATTAAGTATATCAGTTATCTAGTACCCATAACACAAGCTCTGGCTTACCTTGGGGCTAGATAATGTTGTGTGAACTTTGTCCAGCATTATTTATTATTATTTATCTTGTCGACGGCCTTCTTGACTGCGTCCGCGTTGGTGGCCGTGATGTACGCGTGCAGCGGCTCATCCTCTCCCGGCAGCGGCTGCCCGTCCTTGCGGCCACCTTGCCGCGCGTGTAGTGCCTACCTCCTTGATCTTGTCGACGGCCTTCTTGACTGCGTCCGCGTTCGTGGCCGTGATGTACGCGTGCAGCGGCTCGTCCTCTCCCGGCGGCGGCTGCCCGTCCTTGCGGCCACCTTGCCGCGCGAGTAGTGCCTACCTCCTTGATCTTGTCGACGGCCTTCTTGACTGCGTCCGCGTTGGTGGCCGTGATGTACGCGTGCAGCGGCTCGTCCTCTCCCGGCAGCGGCTGCCCGTCCTTGCGGCCACCTTGCCGCGCGTGTAGTGCCTACCTCCTTGATCTTGTCGACGGCCTTCTTGACTGCGTCCGCGTTGGTGGCCGTGATGTACGCGTGCAGCGGCTCGTCCTCTCCCGGCAGCGGCTGCCCGTCCTTGCGGCCCACCTTGCCCTCCTTCACGGAGCCCTTGCCGCGTATTATTATCTTGGCGCCCGTCTCCTTCTCCATCGCTGCAACGATCAAACCTCTCGCATTCAGACTCTGGCCGCCCCAGCCCACCGACGATACGACGATCTTCCGCGAGTTACCATACGGAGCGGAGAGATTAGTCTGGTAAAAATCTATTTTGGAATAAAGTTATCGCAAATTGCATGAAACCTCCTTGTTCACAACTCTTTTGAAGGACTAAATTAACATTTTCAGCCAGTACCTTTGTATTTTTTTTACAGCCTTTAAATAAAAACATTTAAACGTATTTTAGAAAAGATAAAGATAAGTGAATTTCGCTTTTTTTTCCCGCAAAAAAACTATTACGGAAACGAAACAAACACTTGACTCTGCTCCGTCGATTAAAATGATTCATAAATAGTTCATAGGGATTGTCGATGTGGTTGTACAAGCACAAGTGATGCTGAACGCACAGGACGCCCAGTTGAGGTCACTACTCCAGAGATGATCGCTAAAACTCAGGATACAGGTTTGAACGACCGAAAAGTAAAAGTGAGCGAGATAGTCGAGATAGTAGGCATCTCAGACGAATGTGTGCGAAATATCTTACAATATCGTGTTCGTGTACCTTTGAGTGTGTTCCCGCGCGGCCCGATGAACAGCCCCACGAAGTTGATGTGGGGGTGCTCCTCTAATAGTCGCGTGATGTGTTCGTGTACCTTTGAGTGTGTTCCCGCGCGGCCCGATGAGCAGCCCCACGAAGTTGATGTGGGGGTGCTCCTCTTATAGTCGCGTGATGTGTTCGTGTACCTTTGAGTGTGTTCCCGCGCGGCCCGATGAGCAGCCCCACGAAGTTGATGTGGGGGTGCTCCTCTTATAGTCGCGTGATGTGTTCGTGTACCTTTGAGTGTGTTCCCGCGCGACCCGATGAGCAGCCCCACGAAGTTGATGTGGGGGTGCTCCTCTTATAGTCGCGTGATGTGTTCGTGTACCTTTGAGTGTGTTCCCGCGCGGGCCGATGAGCAGCCCCACGAAGTTGATGTGGGGGTGCTCCTCTTATAGTCGCGTGATGTGTTCGTGTACATTTGAGTGTGTTCCCGCGCGGCCCGATGAGCAGCCCCACGAAGTTGATGTGGGGGTGCTCCTCTTATAGTCGCGTGATGTGTTCGTGTACCTTTGAGTGTGTTCCGGCACGGCCCGATGAGCAGCCCCACGAAGTTGATGTGGGGGTGCTCCTCTTATAGTCGCGTGGTGTGTTCGTGTACCTTTGAGTGTGTTCCCGCGCGGCCCGATGAGCAGCCCCACGAAGTTGATGTCAGGGTGCTCCTCCTGCGGGATCATCACCTTGTCGTGCACGCGCACCACGGGCGGCC
Organism: Operophtera brumata; assembly: GCA_932527175.1. Classification (NCBI taxonomy): domain Eukaryota; kingdom Metazoa; phylum Arthropoda; class Insecta; order Lepidoptera; family Geometridae; genus Operophtera; species Operophtera brumata. Next base: position 43,135,431 of record OW052228.1, on the reverse strand, counting down.
TGCGGGAGAGTTATACACATTACACCACGGTCGGCCCGCGGGACAGTTATACACATTACACCACGGGCGGCCTGCGGGAGAGTTATACACATTACACATTATAGACGCATGTTACAGTGTACGTGTGTATATAGTTACTTGTAGTCAGGCGGCGGCTTGAACTCCGGGTTGATGGTCTGCATGCGCTGCACGAGCGAGTGTCGCTGCTCCTCCAGCTTGCGGCGCGTGCGGTACTCGCGCGTGTTCAGCCGCTTGCCGTCCGTCGAGTAGATGGGCTCCGGCGACGGCGACCTGCGGACCGGGAGGCTGTAGGGGGCGCGCGCCGCCACACACCTACACGCTACAGCGAGGACGACATCTGTCTTCTCGCTCTAGCGAACGATATACGTACAGAGTCTAGATGTCTGGTCTCTGTACGTATAGTATTCATCATTTAGTGAGTTGTTGGGACAGAAGCGACACACGCTCAAAACGTGGTCTGGAGCTGCGCAACACCTTAATACTATCCTAAGCCCTATCCGTTACCCTAAAGCCCTAGAAGAGAACGTTTGGATTAGTTTAAACCTGAAATTTCAATCGGATTAGCGCTGAAAATAACGTGATTAGAGGCTGAAAAGAGTCTGATTAGGTTTCGTTATATCGATAAGAGGTGGCGCTTCAACCTGCGACGGGGCTCCCTGCGCGGGCGGCGCGGCCGCAGCGCTCGCCGGCTCGCGACGGTCTGTGCGTCGTTTGCGAATACTGAATCCAAAATCATTTATTATCATTGATTAGTAGACTCATAAATCAATTTTAAATTAGTTCATTGAAGTTTCACGTTTAAAACGTTCCAAATGTTTATTAAGTACGTACAGATTTCATTCAATTAAATTCAATTAAATTCAATATACTTTTTCTCTCTAAATGTTTAAGACGGCTTGAAGGAAAATGAAGTTAGATACCCGCGGTGAATAACGCCTAGCTAAGGGAGATTTAAAATAAAATTCAAATATTAATCAACATGTTTACTGGTATTCTATATTACATATAATCCAAATATACACAATGTTTGTCATTTGAGATCAATACTCATAATATTGCAGCTCCTAACCAGCATCCGAGGCGGCACAGGGAGTCCTATTCCGGAAATCGCGATTATCCATTTCACAAAATCGGTTTGGTGCTGTTCGTTCTGGGTGGCTAGTCAGCACATTTTGTTTTGTTCAATATGGTCCTTCTGTCATGTTGCATCTCTCTGCAGCTTCATATTTTGTCAATACACTCTTTGTACTGCTGGGATAGAGTCTTCTTCAGACCTTTATGGCCTCTTGGAGGTATTGAGGTCGACACGAAAATAGACCAATAAACATTGTTTAATTTATACTTAGTATTCTTGTTATTGATGCACTGAAACTAACAAAATACTATAGAACAAAAAACAACAAAATAGAAGGCTAATAAGGCCAAGTGATAGGCTTTATTACCCGCCGGCCACTCGAGCAACAAATATTACATATGATTAATGGCTGCGATGACTCTGGAGTCACAAAAGCGTGATTTAAAATAGCTAAAAATACTTACGATTACTTTCCACGGATATGTATTAAAGGTGCGACGCCGGCTCCCACTCACAAGACTTGCCTCAAGGCGCGACAGCTCGTGGAGCGACCACGAACTTGTAGCGACTTGACGCCGCGTTAAGGTAATGTTTGCGTGCCGTTCGAGAGCGAGCACACTTTATAAATACTATTTTCAACACATTTGCTCAAAAACTGCTTTAACGAAGCCTGTATACATTGTTCGAAAGTTAAAAATTACGCAACCATACAACGGAACGTGCGGTAAAATAGGTACTTAGGTGAGATACCTAGATAGGTGAGGTACCTATTTTACCGCACGTTCCGTTGCATATCGCCGTGCGTATCCTGTACGGTTGTTTTTTTATTTCCTTAAAAAATATATAAGAATTCCACCAAGGTGTTTCACATTATGCGAATAAATAATCTGAATAAACAAACCTCCTTGGAAGCGCTTTTGCTCCATAGGTTGGTCTCACTTTACTAGTAAAGAGAAAATGAGACGAAAGATGTAGTTCTAATTTTCACCACGCACACACGGCGTACATGGCTTTATTTGCAAATTCACGCCATTTTCATATTAGAAACTTCAAAGATTGTTGCGAATTTACGACTGACATTTCAAAACAAAATAATAATTAGTTTAAGCGAGGAATCCGATATTAATATGGAATCTACTTGAATGAGGCTCAAATTGCAGAAAATGGTCTCTGGCCGCCAAAATAGGAGAAGCGCTATTTAACTATTTAGGTACAATAATTTTACACCATGGAAGACTCGCAGAAATACCCAATCATTACCTATTGCACTGTTTTCTCGAAAATGTGTTGAAAAACGTTGTATAACACACGTGCGGAAATTGTTTTCTACAAACTCGCGCGTGCCTACGGTAAGCCCTCGACTACTCGTTAGTAAAAACCAACTTTTCGCACTAGTATCATATATAACTATGTTGTCACCTAGGTCTTGTTAGCTGGCAGGCCTTATTACCTTACATATTATAAGTTATTTTTATTAATTGGCTTCCGTTATTTTTAACCGATGTTGAAAAGGAGCAGTTCTCCAGTCGACACGTATATTTTTGTTTTATATATGACCGCATAATTACAGAGTACACCGATTTTGATGATAAATTTAGTCGATTTTATGTTTAATTTATGAAGATTATTTAAAAGCCGCTTCACTGACAATAAGCGGCCCTCCGGATCTGTCTGCAAAATGAAAATAGTGTAATTATCAACACGCGCTGACACGGGGTTTTAACTAAGGGAGTAATATTACAGCAAAACTAGGTACACAGGTAGGTAACAGTATACAGGGTGGATTTTTGAGACGGGACAGTAAGGGCAGGTACCTTAACCGTTATAGTTACAGGAAAACGTTCCTACGAGACCATTCATAACTTTTTGAGATATTCCGATCTGCATTCACAGATTTTGGAAAAAAAATACAATCAGCAAGAAAATGGTAATTTTACACAAAATCTTTTTTTGATGCCAATCGATCCTGTTTCTTATATGGATCCGAAGTCTACCCTACCGACTGCGGTTTGAGTACTAGAAATGTCAGAAATCACCAAAAACTTTTCCCATACATTTAAAAAAAAACTATTAATTAACTCGAAATATTCTTTGTTGCATTGCGATTATATTTCTTACTGTGATAAAAAGACTTTGAGGCCAACTGAAGTTTGAGAACAGAAACTACGGTAAGTCATAAGTCCGGGCTTACACGTAGGTAACTTATGCAGGGACATAAGATAAATTTTAGTTTTTGCTAAGCCGGCATAGTGGCATACTGTACCTAGAAGCAAAAGTGCCTACCTAAGTGGAAAATCATAGTTGCATCGATAATCTTCTGCAACATTACAACTAATACAAATAAAAATAAACATAATTTTAACACGTATTTACAAAATATGCTTCAATTAAGTTCAAACGTTCGCGATTTGAAGTAATTTTAATAAATAAATATTTATTAAGGCGCTATAGGTTCAACGAACATTTTTGTATGGGGCGAAGAAGGCGAGCGCACGCTCAGATACCGTGTTTTTATGTATAAAAAAATTATATAAAAATGTCGTTCAAAGTTTTGTTTAATTTTGTTGATGAATTCACTAACTCAAATAATAACTAACATGTAACCAAATGTTTCAAAAATTAAAACGTGAGAGAAGTGAGTGAAAATTAGCATTTAAATTTTAAAAGGAGGTATCTTTGTTATTTTTTTTTATCGAGTGAAGTAATTCAAATATTGTATTGAATTATTGATTTCACTAGATAAAAAGCTCAAGAATATCATATATTTTTTTCTTCATAGAAAACTATGAAAATTCTTTTATGACATTTGAGAACCTATCGCGCCTATTTTTTTACAAGAAGTTCATAAATTCCAACGTAGAATTATCTCAGCGCAAAAATAAGAACGACCAGAAGATATTCGAATCATATTCGAAGTTTGAAAGTTATGCCCGGTTTACATTATTCCAGTCCAGTGATCTAGTGAGATTCCAGTCCAGTGCTGGACTGGTTCTGTAACGTCTACATTATTCCAGTTATTTAGAAGCCGTTGAAGTGTGAACACTACAGTGACAATGATTTCAAGAAGAGATCAGTTTCGAAAATGTTTCAAACGTGCTCAATCACTCTTGCTACAAGAAGTTTTTAATGAGTAGTAGTATATTAAAAGATAAACGGCTAATTACCACTGCAACCATACCAACATATACCATTACCATTACCATTTACCATGGCAACCTTTACTCCACTCCGCCACTACTGTTTGTAGTACTGTAATCGGTCTGGAGAGTGATACCGTGAGTGCAGTGTGTACGCAGCCTTATACCGACGACGTAGGTAGTGCTAGTGACGTAGATGAACTAATTCTCGACGCGCGCGCAACGAACCTACCGCCGCCGCCGCCGCCGCCGCTGTCCCAGCGAGCTGAGCGCGCGGTTGCACGCAGTATTCGCTGGTCCACCGTCGAACGCGGTCGCGGGCTGTGCTCATGATGAAGAGGCTTCTGAACTCAGTCTCGAAACGTCAGCAAAGTGACGAATAATAGTGGTAATTAGCCGTTTATCTTTTAATATGATTCCCAACCACGATAGTTTCAATTGAGTAGTAGTATGTCGAACGAATACTTTTTATTTTGTTTTTAACATCTTCCAATGTGAATCCTTCAATTTCCATACCAATGCACAGATTTTGCAAAGCAGTTTGGCGCATAGCTTTGTTTTTATAATGTTCTGATGTTATATCCCATAAACACGGATTTTCTCTGTATATAGTGACAAACTTTACAGTTTCGTCTTTAGATAACTTCTTCACCGTTGTTAAATCCTCTTTCATCGCAAAAAAAGTCCGCAAAAACAACGTGTGTACTTCGTCAGCACTGGAATGGCACTGGATTGGCCGTCTATATTATTCCAGTTGGACTGGATTGATCGCACTGGATTCAAAAGTAGACCACGAATCCAGTTACTGGACTGGAATGCTTACTGGATTCAGTTCATTCCAGTGCCGGTTTACATTTTTCCAGTAAGCAATCCAGTACTGGACTGGATCGCTGGACTGGAATAATGTAAACCGGCCATTAAAACTTTTTTATGTTTGCTTTTTTTCAGCCAGCTTGTACTAATATTTATTCTGTGGTCAGTCTTCTTTATAGCGGATTATAGTGGATCTACCGAGGACAAAACATTTGGCCAATGTAGAAGATTGACTCTCTTACCGAAATGTATGGAAAAACTTTAACGCGATTTCTGACATTTCTAGTACTCAAACCTCAGTCGGTCCATTAGAGGCTTTTGATCCTTATAAGAAACAGGATCGATTGGCATTAAAAAAACATTTTGTGTAAAATTACCATTTTCTTGCTGACTGTAAATTTTTACCAAAATCTATTAATGCAGATCAAAATATCTCAAAAAGTTATGGATGGTCTCGTAGGAAAGTGTTCCTGTAACTATAACAGTTAACATACCTGCCCTTACTGTCCCGTCTCAACAATCCATCCTGTATACTTTTTTAACTTGGACAATATGGGCATATCCGAATCCTTAAGAGATACGGGAAAACTGTCTTTGGAACCATTTACTCGTTTTGTATGAAAACGATTTTGGAGTAGTTATTTTTTTGGTCAAGCGTGAGTTCTCCGTAAAAATGAGTTGTTTAGATCAAGTTTTTTTTTATGCGTATCGAGACAGTCTCGTTTAAGGATTGTTTCATTGTATTGGACGAAAAAAAACGGAACATTATCGAAACGTTCATTAAACTATGATTATTGTATGAGAAAACATTTTATTAAATTTGACTAACTTCTACTACTCCGTTTTTTGTCTCCCAATACAATGAAACAATCCTTACATGAAACTGAGTAGATACGCATTCAAAAAAACTTGATCAAAACAACTCATTTTTATGGAGAACTCACACTTGACCAAAAAACTAACAACGCCAAAATCGTTTTCATACAAAATGAGTAAATGATTCCAAGGACAGTTTTCCCGTATCTCTTAAGGATTCCGATATGCCCAAACTGTCCAAGTAAAAAAAACACTGTATATAAACAATCTATCCGTGCGCTTATCATCTGGAATATCAGAGAGATCCCATTATCTTAGAATTCAAAACCGTATGCGATACTCATGTACAGTTGCGTCGCCACGTCGCCACGTCGCGCGACGCTCGCAGCGCGTGTCGTGGCGTGGCGTGGCAGGGCGCGTGTTACCTCTCCTCGACGTTGGGCGGGATGCCGAGGTCGCCGGAGCGCAGCTTGCGGCTCACCTCCTCGATCTGCAGCTGCACTGCAATGCAACGGGTTAGGCACCGCCAACAACACGCATTAGAATCCCGCGAGACACCGCACCCCTCCCCCCGCAGGCAGCGTGCATGGCGACGTTGCGGCGGTGTAGCTACACTCTCGGCCGGCGCCTGCGCGCTCGTCCGCCCTACTCCGGACCGACGCCAGATCTCAGCGATCTTTTTTTTTTTTTCGAATGGATTTTAATGCAGTTGACCGCCTGGGTCCATGACTGCGTTACCGGGCTTTTGGTGAGCGCAGATGGCGCTCAACCCGCAAAGTTAGGTTGGGGCAACTAGCACAAGGGCACCACATAGGTACGGACCTCGGCTTGGGCTGTTGCCGGTTTGGGAGGAACGGGCGAAACGCCCCGGAACATGCTTGTACCGGTTTAGGCGTAAGGTACAGAAGGTACTTAGAAGGTTCGTCGACCTCGCCGGCGAGGTCGGTGCAAAGGTGAAGTGTTTTCTCTGTCTTGACTGGATGACGTCACTACCGCATTAGCGGTATAGTGCGCGTCATGTAAAAAGAACGCTGGCGGTCAAGCTTCTACAGGCGTTCCAGCGTTCTTTTTATAATTGTACTTACTATAATTGTACATTATTTGTAGTAAACTAGGTAGGCACTCATTCAATGCATAGGTATACATCTCTTAAATAAGTAGAAAAGTAAGTACTTAATCTCTTAAAAAGAACGCTGGAACGCCTGAAGAAGCGTGACCGCCAGCGTTCTTTTTACATGACGCGCATTATAGTGATAGGGTCATCGGGATCACTAAGGACATGTCTTGGTCTACAGAGGGACTGCTGAGAGCGGGAATCGGACCCTCGTCTTTATACTGTCCCTTCGTCAGTGCTACCGTGGATCCTTGCATCCCCGCCATGCGCGGGGTAGGCAAGGCAGCCCCAGCCGGCGCAGTACTCACCTACCCTCGCATGTTACGGCAACTGTCATTAGCTCAGCTAAGTGTACCAACTAAGGAAATTATTATTATCTGAAATATCTATATTTGTAAATAGGAATTATTTTGCAAATAATATTAAATATGTTTCTACATTGATGAAAGATGATTCGGAAAAAATATATAAATAATTATAAATTTAATATTTTATATTCAGCTCAGAATCTGTGGAATTCAAGTTGATATATAGATAGTATCAGTTTACAGAATCACCTTGCATGTTTATAATATCTACTATAAATTATGTATAGTAATGGCCGGCATTATTATAAAACATAAAAGGAAAATTGTTTAGTTCATCCTGCAATAAAAGTGAAAGTACTTAATAGTACATTATGCAATGAGGGGATAAAGCAGTGTCTAAGTCTCGGGCGGCATATTGAACCCTGCGCGTAACCAGGGACTCTAGTGTTCTGAGTGAAGCGAGGGGTTCAAGCTGCCCAAGTCGAAGACAGGCTTTATCCCAGAGGAGCATACTCTACTTTTCACACCTTCTGTGAGACAATAAAAATCCACTGAAAATCACAGCACCAAACACCATCTTTTGTTTCACATTTTTTGAAATTGAGTTCTGATTATGGCGGCCAGTTCGGTATTAGAACAAACCTCTTTACAATGCCATGGGCATGTTTTTACTTAAGAGTTTTCCATGAGTTTCCCACACGAATTTGACGTTCCAAAATCAAATCACTTTACCTCCCTAGGTAACTTCATACAACTTTACCTCTCTTAAGAGATAATGCTTCACTTTACGTTGAGGTTGCATGATTATGTAATTGGACAATGTCGAGCAGTTGGCGTGAAAAATAAATTAGGAATGTGGCTCATTTACCAGAAGGAGGCAGATATGATAGGGACTATAAATATAGAGCGCGTACCGAACGAGCGGCGCGTCGCGCTGTCTGTCTGTGCCAGCGCGTAGTCTATCAACTGTATGAGTTTATATGATCCGAGGCACGAGCGCTACGACCGCGACGCGCGTTCGAGACGACACAATAACACAAATAATAAAAAAAAAAAAAAATTGTACCCGTATGAATCACACTTTGTATGATCCTCATTGTGATGTAGGAAGTAATAAAGGCTCAGTTGAATATATCTAATATTACAAGTGGTAGACAGTCTAGATAAACCACTCTGCATACTGTCCAGCCCCGAGTGAAGTCAAAGGTCAGTTTGATCAAAACCATACACAGTTACAATTTACATACTAAGTGAATATATCACGAATGTAGGACAGCACTTATTTAGTGATATATTTACAAGTTATTTCTCTGAAAGCCTAGTATTGAAGTTATAATATATTCATTTAAAATCAACCAAATTGTTTTCATTTGAATGGTTGAGTTTGAATGAACTGAAGAGGGTTGTGTCGGTGTCGGTACTCACGCAGATACTGGTCCTCCTGCTCCTTGGTGAGCGAGGACGGCAGCACGGTGGGCAGCCCCGGGATGAACGTCTTGTCGTGCTCCGAGCCCATCCAGCGCGTGCGCCGCCGCCGCAGGCGCCGCTCCGCCGCCGTCTCGCCCTCCGGCCCTGAGGACCAAATCAATCACATCAACATTTATTTATACAATACCATTTTTAAATTATCTTTGTTACGTTTCAGAGTGGTTGAGTGGTTGTCAACCAATCTGAAATATTTAAATCACTTCATAAACAAGAAGTAGAACATACATACATTCATCTTTTGCAACAAGTTAACCTCGCAAACAAAAAAAAAAAAAAAATTTGGTTCTCAAATGTCTCTAGAATTTTAAAGTTTTTGAGAAGAAATATATGATATTCTTGAGCTTTTTATCTAGTGAAATGAATAATTCAATACAATATTTGAATTACTTCACTCGATAAAAAAAATAACAAAGATACCTCCTTTTTAAAATTTAAATGCTATTTTTCACTCACTTCTCTCACGTTTAAATTTTTGAAACATTTGAAAACGTTGAACAACATTTTTATATAATTTTTTTATACATAAAAACACGGTATCAGAGCGTGCGCTCGCCTTCTTCGCCTCATACAAAAATGTTCGTTGAACCTATAGCGCCTTAACAGCACTGTATCCATCCACATTCATAAAAACGGTCCATCCTTCCAAATTCAAAAAGGAGTCAAGCAGGGCGACCCGCTGTCTCCAAAGCTATTCACATCCACTCTCGAAGAAGTTTTCCAAAGCTTAGCAGCCAGCTGGGAAAGTAAGGGCATTATCGTCGGCGAAAAGAGGTCAACTAGTCTTCGATTCGCCGATGATATTGTCTTATTTTCCTCAACAGCAGCTGAGCTAGAGACGATGCTCCAAGATCTGAGCAGAGTAAGCCTCGAGGTGGGACTTTCAATGAATAGGAATAAAACGAGGGCGATGACGAACGGCACAGAGAGGAAGATTGAGGTTGAGGGTGTTGAGATTGAATATGTCCATGAGTACATATACTTGGGCCAATTAGTCTCTTTCCAGGCGAGACAAGAACAAGAGGTTGCTCGACGCACAGAAAACAGGTGGGCCATCTGCTTGTTTCAACAAAAAAAAAAAAAAAAGCGTAGAAGAGCTATTGGTCCATGAAAGATCTAATGAAGGGACCGCGTTCACTCTTTATAAAGCGGAAACTAATGGACATGTGCATTCTCCCCATCCTCACTCACCCTACGGTGCGCAAACCTGGTCGCTAACGAATATTCATAAGTCCTCTCTCGGGGTATGCCAACGAGCTATGGAGCATAGTATCCTAGGAGTGAAACTCACGGACCGAATAAGGAACTCGATAATACGCTCCCAAACACAGATAGCTGACGTCGCTCAAATAGCTGCTAAACTTAAATGGGACTGGGCTGGACATGTGTGCCGTATGTCAGAAGAACTATGGGCGAAGACCACGACAGATTGGATCCCAAACAGACGACGGCCACGTGGAAGGCCCAGACGGAGATGGTGGGATGAGCTAGACTCCTACTTGAAGGATTGGTCCCAAATAGCCAACAATAGAGACAAATGGAAGGAGGGAAGGGAGGCCTTTGCCCTGCAGTGGGACACACACCACCACAGGCTGCAAATAGCGTTAAAACGTTTCTCAGAGAACAATTGGTGACTGTGTTAGAGAGGCAAATAGTCCGGATTTGAATCCGATAGAAAATTTGTGGCATATTGTAAAGAAAACGTTGTCGGATAAAGAGATCACCAATATCAACAATCTCTGCGACGTATTTGTAGAATCTTGGAAATGTATTCCTTTGGGAAATTGATAGAATCAATGCCACGTCGTTGTATAGCTGTTATCGATAACAGAGGCTACCCTACCAACTTCGGTAAAATGTATATTTTATCGAAGCCCTACCAAGTATTAGTCGTCTATGGATAAACTATTAGTAATATTTATCCATGTTATTTGTGGTTTTGATAACTTTATTTTTGTTTGGACTGTTGTTTCTTTTCTGTTTCTAATTAGTTGTCCACCGCAGTCAGTCTTGTTTAATTGAATTTATTTAAAAAATCTAATTATAACATGACTTTTGTTTACTAAACCGACATAATAACACAACATAGAGTTGATACATTTTAGATAAATACGTAGGAACTCCCTATGACACGTAAAACATTCGTTATAAAGTTAATTTTTACTAAGAAAAGAAAGCAAAGTCGTTTTTTCTAATTATACGAGTATGTCCACCACAGCACTGTATATTTGAAGAAATTACTATAATAAATAATGTTTTACATTTTAAACGTTTATAAATGAGCGTGCAGCCAGAAGGTCGTGCGGAGTCCTGCAGCAACATGAGCAACAATCAAACATATCTAAGCAGGTGAATCCATCTGATCTAGTATCAGAGAGCACGAATCTGTTGTAACAATTGAAAGTGGCCGCCATTTAGAACTTATTTGTTTCTGGACCGACCGCTTTCAAAATCTATATCTGAAGGGATGGGATCACAGGGATGTGATCAGGGAAGGATCACAGAGATGGGGATGGCGGTGGCGCCGACACACACTCACCCTCTCCGTCGTCGTGGTCGTGCTCGTCCTCCTCGGGCGGGTAGTCGTGGTGCGGCGGCTTGGTGCTAGTGCGCGTGCCATAGCGCTTGTCGGAGCGCGCCTGCAGCTGCTCCAGCTTCTGCTGCACCGAGGTGGGCGGCGGTATGGCGGTGGCGGCCGACAGCGCGGCGGCGGCGGCGGCGGCCGGCTGCACGGGCGCCGCCATGCGCCGCGACGCAACGAACGTCTGCACACATCAGGACACACATTCATTCCGTTCATTCACATCACAAGGATTGTTCTGTCGAGCCTTATATGCTATGTGATGTGAATGCGACGCGAGCCTGCGACACCTGGGCAACAAACTGGTTTTGTCGATCCAGTGTGTCCCTTGCAAACAGTTGTGCGACGCGGCTGCACGGCTTGCGCGCCGCCTGCATTCAACTATGTTTATTTATTATTCAACTTAGGGAAGGTTTAATTGCTTAGCACTCAAACTGCTCTACAATACCCTAACAATACTCACTGTATAACCGATGTATTTCTGAATTGGAATTATTATTTTATTAGTACTAATAATAATAAACTTTGAATACAAATTAAAATAAAATAAGATACCTGTCTTTCTACATAGTTATGCTGAAAATGAGATGACTTTAATAGGACTACATAGATAATATGGATAGGGAATGAATGTGTGATGAGAAGTAATAAGTACCTGAGCCACAGCCGCTGCGGCCATTATGGCAGCCTGCGTGGCCGGGCTAACCCCATTGTTTGTAACTGCCCGCGAGGTGGCTTTGGTGGTCGTCCCCACCATTTGGTCCAGCAAAGCAATGGTGCCATCTCTGAAAATTATAAAAATAAACAGTTGCAGTTGCATCCATGATGCACAATACTGATGCTTTGGAGAGCTCTCTTCTCATTTTTGCGACATTTGTGGCATTGTCAGTTACATAACTTTGAAGTCCTGCCACTTTGTGTGGCTTAGGTTTTCAATTAACGCTCTTGCCAGTGAGTTAGAGTGTCTTTTTATGAGGTCCAAGTAACTGTTTCTTCAGAATTTAATTTCCTGGTCCAGCCTGGGGACTTCTAGGTACTTGAAGTCCATAAGTGATAGAATATTCGAGATAAATTCAAGGCCAAGATAAATAGATGTTACTGAGCACAGCCCTGTCACATAAATGTTCAAACGTGCAGTGATAGGGATCATTCTAAGCTTTATTTATGTGTTTAGGGACTAGTAGCTTTCTCTGATAGATACACCTCATCACAGTGTGGAATGTCATATAATTTTGGTATAGCACTGCCCTGTTGAGGCTCAGCGAGTTAAGTACTGAAGTCCTTTTTACAAGCTTTTATTTAACTTGCTTTCCTGTCTGTCTGAGGGCCATTGGAACTACTCAATGATAAGTAATTCACGGTTGGCGATAAGGGTGACTTTCTGATATCCGATTGAGCTAAAATTTGGCATGACTAAGTTCCAGTGACAATACAATATTATAATGACAGCTAGCTGATCTGATGTGTACACCTTTTCAATCATCGTTCCATCTCCGTCATCAGATCAGCTGCCAGGCTACTACTAATCATCAACTAACTCCTCGATGATTAAAAGTAGCTTGGCAGTGTTTAGGCTCATTTTGCTCAGCTCACCATACAATCCCTTATTTCAGAAAAACTTGTTTTGTGTAATATATTTTACAATAAAAAACTTATTTAGTAGCCAAATGCATTGACAGAAGTGTCAGAAACAATATCTGGTTTTATATTCCAAGGAAGTGTGTGCAACAAGAGCAGTCACAATCACAAACTAGTCTATAATGTGACACCTACTGATAGATGTTAATAACGAGGTGGTTGTAGAACCATGCACTGTATGTAGACAAGGTCAACTGCGCTAAGGTGTATAACTCTTTGTTTTGCCCATAATTTGAAAGTGGTGGTTTTGTTACACCTAGTTCCAAGAACACAATATGCATGGCCAGCTACATTTGTTGCATGTTTTGCTACACTTGTTTTGCAAGGTTTTATATCATGAATGAACTGCAATGAGGATACAAAACTGTACTGTACCTATCTTTGGACTTCCTCCCGCGGCTGCGACTGCGGCTGCGCGGCGAGCGGCTGCGGCGCTTATCCTTGTGCCGGTCGCGGCTGCGCTCGCGAGAGCCTCCCTTGTTCCTGAAGGGATCAACGCCAGGTTCATTAACAGGTCAATTGTGTTAATTGACTTACCTATATATATATTAGAACTACCTTTTAGAGCGGTGTCGATCGCGATCCCTGCCCCGATCCCGCTCGCGATCTCGATCCTTGTCGCGGTTTCTATCGCGGTTCTTTTCGCGGTCACGCTCTTTGGGGCCCCCCCGGTCGCGCGACCGTGATCGGCTACGGTCTCGATGTCGCGAACTCATTTTATTCAGCGGAGTGGCGACGCCTCCAAATTTCCGAAAACTTACAACCGGCTATTGAATGCTTCTTGATATAACGATTACATTACACGTATATACAAAGCAGTTGCAGTAATCGTACACAGAAAGGAGAATGTTGAATGAATATTTACTGTCTAATAACTGTAGTGACGACGAAAGAAAACACGAACACGCCACACAACAAAACCAATATTACACAGTATTACACCTATTACGTAGTACATCTGTTTGTCATGTCAGTGCTTATTTTATTCCACGGAAACCGTAGAGCGAGAATCTGTCTACGACGGAAACAATCCATCCAAACCAATCCATAGACTAGTAGAAGTAGAATCCATAGACATACATAGAATTTTCGCTACGCTGAATAGATCTTTGTACCATGTCCACAGAATAAATATTATGTCTTTGTATGATAGAATCCCATGAATGTGTGTCCAATAGTGTCAAATCCACATTCCACATAAATAAAATAAAAATATCCAATCCAAACCTGAATTCATCAAAAAAATTCATTCATAGACAAAAAACCCTTAAAAATAGGAATGAAGTATGAAGTTCTTTCCACAGAACAATTCCATCTATAGCAAAAAAAACATTTTGTACTCACTCTGTGGCATAAAGTCCACACATGGAGGAATTCATCCTTGTTCTGAGGATTCATGAGACTCAGTGTAATCACAAAATAAATAATAGTAAATGAAATCTGAATGACCTTGGGCGCTGGACAGACTTGGAAAACAGCGCAGCGTGGGACACAGAACCAGCTCTATCTATGTACTATGCGTGGGACGTGCGTAGAATGGAACGTAAAAAAACATATTAGTTTAGCTTTTTGCCACGGCTTGGCCACTGGCTTGGCAGCACAATCAACTAATGTCATTGGAATTTTAATTTTGAGGCCCGCCATTATCTCCGACGTTGATTGGCTGGCTATTTTGATTACGTCATTTCCGCTAACGTGTGATTGGCTATCTCGCCGCGTGGTATTGGGGCTGCCATCTTTGTTTCGAAGTGATTTCGCTTGGCGCCTTTCCTGTGTTGGTTGTTCTCTGTGTAGTTGTGATAGTGAGTTACACGTTTCAAAATGGTGAGTTTTTCAAGATTTCGAGCCAACTAGTTGTTTTTGTGAAGTTTTTATTGTGCGTTTCGGTGAAGAGTATTATGATATATCAACTGGCGAAATTTCAGCTTCGTACAAGCAAAATTAATGGACTTTTTCATCAATTTTAGGCTGGTGGTAAAGCGGGTAAAGATTCTGGCAAAGCGAAGGCTAAAGCAGTCTCCAGATCCGCGCGGGCTGGACTTCAGGTAAGTCCTACGCAACTCTTAATTTATTTGAAGAATTTATAAGTGGTTTTCTGCTTATATTTCGTTCTGTGACAATAATTAACTAAATCTAATATTACGAATGACCTCTTGAAGTATGGCGGCGGCTAACTTCCTATCAATTCCAATCAATAATCATTCTTTCTTTAAATTTTTCTAGTTTCCCGTGGGAAGAATTCACAGACATCTCAAAAATAGAACTACAAGCCACGGACGAGTTGGCGCTACGGCAGCAGTATATTCGGCTGCTATATTGGAATATCTAACGGCCGAGGTAAGAAATGCGACGCCTCGCCAATATGGCGGCAATTGGTGCTGCGAATATAAATTCCACAATATCATTAGATCATACGTTCCTACAAGTTCTTTCTCTTTAGATAATTTCAAGGATAAAAAACAGATGTTGTTTTGCAGTTTGTTTTTAGTTGAAAATGTTTGTTATCTATTTGCTACGATGATCTCTTTATTTTGGCGGGAAAATGTTGTATTATGTAAATATAACACCTGTGTTATTTCATAATAATAAATTGAGAAGTGCAGCTAATGAATATATCCCACCTATAGACATTATATTACTAGCGTTAGCAATTATACATTGCATTATGTGTTTGTTAATAAGATACCGCAAGTTTTAATTACTATGCAAGTAATAATAGTTCAATGACTGAGGCAGTTCTTGCTAGCGGGATCATTTTGAGGGTCATCATAGTAGCGGCTATGCTGTTGTCCTAAACTTTTGAAACTTGAAAAGGGGAAAGTTTAAGTGAATAAGCTCCTTTTAATTATAAAACATACTTGTTAAACTTGTATGACTTCATATAGGTACACTTAGTGCTGTAGGTAGGTAGGCTACCTACAGTGCTCATTTTCTCTAAATGATCTGTTTGGTAACTGTCATATGTAATTTAGAGATGCCTGTAAATGTGTAAGTGTACTGTTAATGAGTTGTTGTTTGACTTGTCAGGTACTGGAGTTGGCGGGGAACGCATCCAAGGACCTGAAGGTGAAGCGCATCACGCCGCGCCATCTGCAGCTCGCAATCCGCGGTGACGAGGAGCTGGACAGCCTCATCAAGGCGACCATCGCGGGCGGCGGCGTCATCCCGCACATACACAAGTCACTCATCGGAAAGAAGGGAGGACCGGGAGCCCCTGTCTAATACTAGGTAAACACTTTAATATTATAATACAATTTTTGAAACTATCATGGTTATTTACATACTTTTCACTAGAAACGGGGGTAATATCGGGAACAATTAAAACTCAAAAATCATGGTAAATATCACGTTTCTAGTGAATTACCCGGACTTGTTAGTAAGATTTGTTGGTATAAGATTTGTCCTGGCTGCTAGCTTATTATAGAATGTGTTAGTTGAGTCAGTCGTGGGAAGCAATGGCGGCGATGAGCTCACCACTTGTCACATCTATATTCCATGATGGTGCAACCCACTGTGAAAAGTGGCCCATTGAGGCTCTGCCTACCCCTATTGGGGAAAAAGGTGTGTGTCTATGTATGTATGTATATAACATTGATCCTACTAACATTGTAAACTAGCTGTCCGCCTCTAGCCTGCAGCTTCGCTCGCACGGCGCCAAGTGCTGTTATGCGTTGATTGAGTATCACCCAAACCTTCACATTCATATTATTTTGTTTGGTGCAGTCATACAAGGATAATTTTGAATAATATTCGAAGGATGTGAAAGTATGTATGTTTGCTTCCATATGGATGGACATGGCTCTGATCTTAGTCTGTTCTCACTTGATACCACATACTCTACTATATAGATAGCTGATATTATTATTTATTTATTATTTATTGTGTCGTCACTTCACCAACGCATTGTGCTGTGCAGTCGGAGGCATCTGACATGTCATTTGAACCAACTCCTAACTACTATGCCTATGAATGTAGTTATAGCATACATGCATTATACTAATGATGTAGTTTAATTCTCTCCACCTGTAATTATCTAAATTCTAAACTTCTGAGTTCTGTTTCAAAGTATTTTTTTTACATTCATAATGCATCGGTGAAGTCAGGACACAAATGGACACAATATCATGGTGTTGATTATTGTCCCCGCCTGCGATAGCCTTGTTTTTTTTTTAATAATCACTTATATTACTCATTACATACTTGATTGCGGTTCATAAACAGTAAAATATAATGGGGTTGCAAATGTTGCGAAAGTCCATAAGTAAATTACTTTAATTCCATCCATTTCATAGGCAAGTGATTAGTGAGAGTATAGGTCAGGGGTTCCTAAAGTGGGCGATAACGCCCCGTTGTGGGCGCTGCAGGCCTAAAGGGGGGCGGTAAGATACCCAGAAAAAAAATGGGGCGTCAAATCAGACACACTTTCGCATTTTAATATTTATAAGTATTCTTAGATAAGTCATTTTCATAGATAATAGACCGCGGGCAATCATGTTTTAACAAGTTTTTGTTAAATAACTCTATTTGTGCATCTCCGCTAATATAGCTTACAATAATTAATTTAATTTGAAGTTATAGTGGTTTTTAACTAGGTGAAAAAATGGGGGCGCTAAAAAATAATTTATTGTCAAAGTGGGCACTAGACAAAATAAGTTTGGGAACCCCTGGTATAGGTGGTAAGTATCTTTAGTCCAAGGTGTAATCAGAGTGTAATACGGATTTTTGTATTATGTAATGGAAACTTAGGTTCACAATGTGTGCTAGGGGCTCTCATAAGTGTGTCCATACAAACTGAGGTTCACACTGTGTGCTAGGGGCTCTCATAAGTGTGTCCATACAAACTGAGGTTCACACTGTGTGCTAGGGGCTCTCATAAGTGTGTCCATACAAACTGAGGTTCACACTGTGTGCTAGGGGCTCTCATAAGTGTGTCCATACAAACTGAGGTTCACACTGTGTGCTAGGGGCTCTCATAAGTGTGTCCATACAAACTGAGGTTCACACTGTGTGCTAGGGGCTCTCATAAGTGTGTCCATACAAACTGAGGTTCACACTGTGTGCTAGGGGCTCTCATAAGTGTGTCCATACAAACTGAGGTTCACACTGTGTGCTAGGGGCTCTCATAAGTGTGTCCATACAAACTGAGGTTCACAATGTGTGCTAAGGGCTCTCATAAGTGTGTCCATACAAACTGAGGTTCACACTGTGTGCTAGGGGCTCTCATAAGTGTGTCCATACAAACTGAGGTTCACACTGTGTGCTAGGGGCTCTCATAAGTGTGTCCATACAAACTGAGGTTCACACTGTGTGCTAGGGGCTCTCATAAGTGTGTCCATACAAACTGAGGTTCACAATGTGTGCTAAGGGCTCTCATAAGTGTGTCCATACAAACTGAGGTTCACAATGTGTGCTAGGGGCTCACATAAGTGTGTCCATACTGGGGTTCACACTGTGTGCTAGGGGCTCTCATAAGTGTGTCCATACAAACTGAGGTTCACACTGTGTGCTAGGGGCTCTCATAAGTGTGTCCATACAAACTGAGGTTCACACTGTGTGCTAGGGGCTCTCATAAGTGTGTCCATACAAACTGAGGTTCACAATGTGTGCTAAGGGCTCTCATAAGTGTGTCCATACAAACTGAGGTTCACAATGTGTGCTAGGGGCTCACATAAGTGTGTCCATACTGGGGTTCACACTGTGTGCTAGGGGCTCTCATAAGTGTGTCCATACAAACTCCGTGTAACACCACACCATACGAGTACATTAATGTTCATCACAGCATGTATTAGTGTGACGAACATTGTGACGCGGCGGGCGAAGGTTCGCCTGCGACGCAGAGGGTTGCGGGTTCGATTCCTGCCTCTGAACAAATATTTGTACGATCTGCAGATATTTGTTCAGGGTTCTGGGTATTATCTATGTGTAATGAAAATATCTATCTATGTAATGTATTGTATTAAGTATATCAGTTATCTAGTACCCATAACACAAGCTCTGCTTAGCTTGGGGCTAGATAATGTTGTGTGAACTGTCCAGCATTATTTATTTAATTCTTAGTAATGTTTCAATTTCCTTATGTTTTGTTTGCAGGTGTTTGAAGACTTCAGCTGCTGCATTTGACTCCGGGCATGGTTTTTAATGTTGAAATATTCATCACCAAGTTATAAACATACTTTTCATAATAATATAAGTGATGTGGACTGCGGAGTGACCTTGAGAACTGTTGAACCGGACTTATCTGTTAGTTTTAAGAGTTAGGACTAAGAGGGGAGATCTGAGAGGTTCTCAGTCTGAGGTACCATGGAACCTACAAGTACAGTAGCTTGTTATAAAGATCATTACACTTGACTGAACATAATGCATCACCATATTTGAAGCAATGTGCCCAGCCCTGGGTATCACGATTTTTGATTAAATGATGGACTAAAAAGATATATTCAAAGAAATGTCCTGTAAGTATCTATTCCATAGAACGGTACTTAGTCAAATTCTGTTTCTTACCAATAACTGGCCGTGCTGTTTCTTGATTTTTAAGTGTCTACAACATGCTGTGTCTAAATATATGGAACAACTACAATAGTTATTGGTTTTTAAAATGTTAGCTCACACTTGTTGGAATTAAGATTTTATAATATCCCAAAAACAGCTGTAGGAAGTTGGTGGATGGAGGTTGACTCTTGACCGCTCGTCATGGTATTTTTTGGGAGAGGCCTATGCCCAGCAGTGGACTTGTACAGATGATTATGATACAGAAGTAACGAGGACCCCGCGCGTGACCCTCAGTTATGAAATGTTGCTTCAATGGTTGTCACATTAGCGTTTGCATGAAGACAGTGCTTTAAATTGGTCTACATTTGAAATGTATTATTTTTTTTCATATTCAGCTATCTTATTTGATCTATTTATGTTTTGTAAAGAATGTAATATTTTGTAAAGGTGCCAGCTTCTATATTGTGAGGACAGAGAGTTGGTCCCTTAGTGGAACCAGGTATAGACGCTGTATTGTAGCCGAGCTGAAACTCGTAGTCAGCGAGAGGATGACAGAGTGTCATACATCTGTTGTAGTGCCTCTCGCCTATATCTAAAGTTGGTCCGTGCCGTTTGTGTACCTCGAGCAGAGAACATTCAGCTTTCCCTTGTATAATAGTGTTAAGGAGATTTAAATATGATAGTAGTATTAAGTTAAATTTCCGTTTGTTTATGGAACATTTAATTTTCCATAATTGTAAATGATGACATGTAAATGCTCAAAACTACTTCGGTTCTGGCGTCGCCTCGCGCCCCGTAGGCCCCGGCGTGGCCACCGAGGCGCCCTGGCCTCTCCTCGCGCCCCGTAGGCCCCGGCGGCGTGGCCACCGAGGCGTCCTGGCCTCGCCTCGCGCCGATAAGTGATGTATACACAACTGCACATCTTCATAATTACATTTGATGTTTAAAGTGTTTGCGGTTGTAATATTTTGCAGCATTTTGTAATTGTTTAAGTGACATTGTATTAGCAATAGGGAAAATAACTGTATGTTGTTCTTAATTGTAATTTGGTATGATTGAACTGTTACAAGTTGTAAGAAAGGTATTTTCATCTTTGAAATATATTGAAGAAGCGCTAACGTTTTTTAGTATGTTTTATGACTGAATTACACCTAACAAATACATAATGGTACTGATCTAAAAGTGCCTAAAGTGAATTGGAATCATTATTAGCAGGGTGTGTTAAACGCCAGTATTAAATTGAGTACAGGACCGTACTATGGTTACAGGATCTTGTCTCGCTTCTAGCAACTACAAGCTGCGTGTCAAAGCGTAAAGGGCCATTCATTTACACCCCCTGCATACAATCCCATCCCACTAATATTTTAATTCTGTTAGTAGTTGAGATTTTTTGTGAAAGTACTACAACCATACCTATTTCTGCGGCAGAGCAGTAGTGCTTGCATTGCTGTGTTCTGGTTTGAAGGACATGGGTGGTAGTGACAAAATTACAAGCACATGAGACTTTTCATCTTTGTCTCAGGGTGGCGGGCGCAGTGCAATGCCACACAGGATGCGTCCTAGGTGGACGTGACCTATGAGGCAATGCATTGTTCAAGGCAGAGGTTACCGCTTACCATCAGGTGGGCCATCTGCTTGTTCCCTTATTCACTCCGTTAAAAAATGCGCAAAGGTTGTTTATTACTCCATCACGCCGTTAACGGCTGACCGACCGGTTTCGAAGAAATTGTATACACATAGAATGACTGAATTGAACTTTACTTTTGAATCATAGGTACACGATATTCAAGATAATGGGACTCTCAGGGTAAGTACCTTAACTATTCTAGTTTGACGACCTCTGTGACGCGGCGGGCGTTGATTCGCCTGCGACGCAGGAGGTTGCCTTTCGATTCCCGCCTCTGAACAAATATTTGTACGATAGCATATATTTGTTCAGGGTGTTCTGGGTATTTTCTATGTATAATAAAAAATATCTATCTATGTAATGTATATGTATATCAGTTATCTAGTAGGTACCCATAACACAAGCTCTGCTTAGCTTGGGGCTAGATAATATTGTATTAACAAAAAAAAAATTGGGAAGTTTGTTCTTAAAAAGTATTAGGTAGGTGAATTTTGAAGAAAACTAAACTGCGTTTTTGTTTTTTTTCAAAAATTGTACAGTCAGCTTGAAAAATAACATTTCTAAAAAAAAAAATTGCCTTTTTTGAAAGTGTACTTAAAAAATTTGTGGGAGCGGATTTTTTTAATTTTTCACAAAATCTTCCAATTTGATTTGATAGGTTATTTGGGTAAAGTATTCCTGGTGAGTAATATAATCGATTCAGCAACTTGTTTTTTTAGAGAAGTTTTTTTGGCTGACTGTACAAATATTATCAAAAACCAAAAATTCCGTTTTAGTTTTGTAGGGTTCACTTTGATTGAGATAAAGGATGAACACTACTTTTCATCGAGGATAAAATGGAGTGTGTGTGGCCGCATTCATCATCCAGGTACCTATCCGGAATGTATCCAATACCTAGTCCAGGCTGCAGTGTAGTGCCATGTGGGCAGAATGCCAGGTAAAAATAAACAGACTTGCAAACCAGTAGGTGTTGGGATTTCGGAAACCATTCACATAAGAGTATCATGGCACCTACTAAAACGTCCAGAACTCCACACGCAACAAATGTTTGCAGTTCATGCAAACATTTGTAGGGCAGGGTGGGGGTCGAACCGGCACCTCTCTGGGCTCTCGGTCGGCTACTCGGCCGCCGTTGTGTAAAATCGTTGAACCCTGGATAGACAGCACGTACCGTCACATCCGCAACGCTGTGGCTTCCGTTAGGAACATTGAGTTAGTTCATTGAAAGACCGGTTTACTTAGAAAACATTATTTCAATTTTATTTGGTAGCATCATCACAGTTATCGCTATTTACATTAACATTTGATGTAAGTATCCTTACTTCGTGGCAAGGCTCAGAGTGGTCCCTACAGCTATATAACCTATGTTAGTGAGTGGCAGTGTCGCCGCGGCTCGGGCGGCAGCAGGCGCCGGCAACGTGCGAGTCGCGCGACTCTAGGCGTCGGCGTCGTGCGACTCGTCCGTGAACTCGTCGCAGCGGTCTTCCAAGTCGTACTGGAACCAAATAGATTTATTATTAAACTAGCGACGATGTGCTATAGCGCATCCAGCGTACTGTGAACACGGGTCGGCTCGACGTTTATTATTAAACTAGCGATGATGTGCTATGTGCTATGGCTGCAGCTAAGCGCATCCAGCGTGCTGTGCACACGGGTCGGCTCGACGTTGTTGGTAGCCCGTCAGAGTAAAATCAATTTACTACAATTACCACCACTACTATTCACGAGACATTACATTTATTATAAGGTGAACAATCACTATTATTCATATTTCTGAAAAGCCACCATTTTTTTTAATCGTTTGTCCCACTCCATATTTTTGTCAGTTCGTTCCGCCCGCTGGTAACCTCTGCATCGTTACTACTGCCTGCTACTCTAATGCGATGCAGTGCTCCAGGGACCAGGAGCCTGCACTAGGTGGTACGTACCTCGTCGAGCTGCAGGCACTTGCCCCACTCTGCGAGCGTGATGCGGTGGTACGTTACCTCGTCGAGCTGCAGGCACTTGCCCCACTCTGCGAGCGTGATGCGGTGGTACGTACCTCGTCGAGCTGCAGGCACTTGCCCCACTCTGCGAGCGTGATGCGGTGGTACGTACCTCGTCGAGCTGCAGACACTTGCCCCACCCTGCGAGCGTGATGCGGTGGTACGTACCTCGTCGAGCTGCAGGCACTTGCCCCACTCTGCGAGCGTGATGCGGTGGTACGTACCTCGTCGAGCTGCAGACACTTGCCCCACTCTGCGAGCGTGATGCGGTGGTCGTCGTCGTCGTCGCACTTGTCGAGGAAGGGCGCGATGCAGTGCTCCAGCGACAGCAGCGGGGCGCGGATCGGGAACAGCTCGTGCCGCGACACGAACCTACACACAAACACACGCATATTAGCAACACGCAGACGAGTGCGGCGGGCGCGGCGGTGCGGCACGTCACGTTGTAGTGTCACCTGTCGTTGTCGTGCGCGTCCAGGTCGCACCACTTCCAGACGGCGGCGTTGGTCCAGCGGCGCGTCAGGTTGGACTCGGCCTCGCGCTCCATGGCGAGGTAGTGCGGCGTGAGCTCGCGCCTCTCCGCCAGGTCGCGCATTATGTTGAACAGCCAGTCGCGCATGCGCCGCGGGAAGTCGGCCATCTCGTCGTCGCTGCACTCCTGCACACACACCGTCCACATCAGTACTCACTCGGACACTATGCACACAGGGCGCGTGTAGATACTTACCGGCATCTCGCGGCACGTGCCGTAGTACTCGATCTGCACGTGGTGGTACTGCGGCCCGCGGCACAGCTCCGAGTGGTCGAGGCACAGGCAGCGCTGCCGGTACACCTCGCAGTCGGACGTCCAGGTCTCGTTGTGGTTGGTGCACACCTGCGGTAAGCACGTAACGTGAATATAACAGTCGCACGTGGGACCGTCACTCGAGTCCGCAGTAAGCGGTGGCTGTACCTTGCGGCGCGAGTCTGTCTCGTAGGGGCACTCCTTGATGCAGTTGCAGACGGCCTCGCCGTGCTCGTCGATCTCGCACACGCGGCCCGCGCTGCAGTGCACCTTCAGGCAGGGGTCTGCGGGCACACATAAAGTAAAGTAATCGTTTATTATCTTAAACAGTGTATACGGGGTACATTTCTTGACAGTTAAATGTGTTTTATGTAACAAAAAATATAAAATATTTGAAATGACCATAGGTTAGGCTCTATTCCCCACACTAGGTCTGTAAAGCCTGTAAGGTGGGGTCATAGGGATTCGCCACGGACTCTCCATCAGTTAAATTATTTGCATATTTTAAATTTCTGATGTTGGACTAGAAATACAGTAGACACAATGATAATACTAAAAATTAAACTAAAAAAGTAAAAGTAGGATCCAAGGAGTTTTGATGCCAAATGGGTGTACCTAATGTATGTGTGTGTAAACGTTGTGGGGTGTGAGTTGAGTGTATGAGTGAGTATATAATTGTGTGTGAGTCATCGTCACTACCAATGAACCAGACACGTGAGCATTGCTGCTTTCGGTTCAACCGGCGTAGACGCCTCAAACTACAGGCACACTACGTCTGAGGACGGCGGGCATGATACAATGACACGTGTAACGGCTATAGCTGTTGTTATGGGCAAGCAAAGCAGTTAACGTTTGTTAGGGTTTCGTACATCAAAAGCTACCACGGAACCATCACCAATGGGATCAGTTTTTGTATGTCTGTCAAGACCTTTTTTCTCAGGAACGGGTAGAGGTATAAGTAAAAATTAATTTTAAATTAGGTCCACAGTGTAAGAAGTTCAAACTTCTAAGTATCAAAATATGTGACATAAATGGCTAAAAGTGGCTATTTATGTTACATATTTCGATAATTTCAAGCTCACTCATCAAAACACGTTGATTTTGAATCATTAAATTTGGCAAGAATCATTGATTTCCTAGTTAAATTAAAAAGAAAAAAAAACACATTCATTTGGTATTAAACTATATCATCAACCGGCTCACATCAACAGCCGGTTGACTCCGATAGCTTTGCCTGACAGTTGTCTTGTAACTCACCGTCGGTGTACACCTCGTTGTCTCCCGAGGTGCCTTCATTCGAGTTCATAGCGCTGTAGACGCGCGTGCGCTCGGCGTCCTACAAACAAACATTACAGAATATCACGTGACACGTCCAGCTCAGTGGCGCGGCAGGTTCTATTCCTGCTGAATCTATACCATCTATCTATACCATCTATAGCCACAGAATATATAATAGTACAAATAACAGAACCTCGAGTCTGCTTTGACAAGCAAACTACGAAAAGAAAGAAAGAAAGAAAAAATCTTTATTTGTAATGGCACACATGGATAGGACAAAAAAAACACTCGACATATAAAATAAAAATAAAAATAATAGGTAATACATACAAAAGGCAAAAACTAAGTACTTCTACAATTAATAGAGTGTCTCTCAGTGCCATCCACGCAGCAACGTCACAAATTGGAGTCCGACTCAGCATGATGTTGTGTACACTAGTTACACAACGCTGGTCTTCCGCCGGATCCATGTGGACATGTTGTGTACATTACACGGATTTTAGTATGGTGAATCCGAATAGCGCCCCTAGCGGGCACCTTGAGAACATCAAATTCCATACTAAAATCCGTGTAGTGCACCTCACGCCCGTGTAAGTTGCTTGTTACATTTGCAGACTAGCCCCTCTGGACTATGTGTGTGACTGCAGTGCGTGTTATGTTTCTGCTAGTTCTTATGGTACCATGGTACTTGATACCCACAACACAGGGAACCCTAGTGTGTCATCCGCAGAGAAAAGAGTGCGGTGTCATCAGGACTATGCTATAATTAGCCCAAAGAAATCCACTTCTAAAAATGAGCCTCCCCATAGAATGAGACGACGAACAGTCTTGAGCAGCCTCCATCCACCGTTTTCCTACGATCTTTATAATGTGTTTGATACATCGAGAGGGGCCCTCTCTCCTCTCCTGCGTCGTCCTGTGCGATCGCCTCTCGAGACCCTCTACTCCCCTAGTTCTGCGAGCTAGCAATAATCATCTCCCCTGCAACTTGCTAATTCTGAGAGCTACGTCGGTGATCTTGGTTCTTCAACGGATCTCCTTATTTCGGATTATATCGCGTTGTGAAACGCCGAGCATGGCTCCACACAGCGCAACATTTGAACTTTTCTCTGCGGCCGCGTCGCAGTGCCGTAAGTGATCACTGGCAACACGCACTGATTAAAGACGTTCGTCCTGAGACTCTGGTATCTGTGACGACAAGATATGGCATAGTTTCCCGATCGTTGCCCATCTGAGCTGGATTCATAGGCTGAGCTCTCTGACGAAGTGGACCTGCCTAGGAACAGAGGACAAACAAATCCTCTTTTGGAGACTCCCCGCCGATAGCATTGAAGCAGCCGAGTAGCCCGGTCGCGCTAGTCCAGCACAGTGACACAATGCAGTGCTCTGCCGTGCTGGTGGTGATACGCGCTACGTACCTGGAACCTCCTCTCGTCGAGGCGCTCCGCCATGCCCAACTCGAGGTGCTCCGCCTCGGGGTCCTCGCGCCCCTCGGCGGCGGCGGCGAGCGCGGGCCGCGCCGTGCTGGTGGTGCGCAGGCGCCGGTGACGCCGCCGGTGACGCTGCACATCGAACACAACTTTATTATTGAACGAGCACAACGAGCTCTCTCAGTCGACTCGGGCGTATCGCCGTTTGTATGTATGTATGTGTGTATGTGTGTCCGAGGATAACTTCAGAACCGTGCATCAAATCAACATATATTTTGGTGGGTGTGGGTAGATATTGGTACAATTTGGTGGGTGTGGGAAGATATTGGTACAATTTGGTGGGTGTGGGTAGATATTGGTACAATTTGGTGGGTGTGGGTAGATATTGGTACAATTTGGTGGGTGTGGGTAGATATCGGTACAATTTGGTGGGTGTGGGTAGATATTGGTACAATTTGGTGGGTGTGGGTAGATATTGGCACAATTAGTAGGTAAGGTTATGAGCCACACTTATTAAGCGGTTGTTGAGATATTAATATCAAGTGGAATGTCATAATAATACGAATGGGCTTTGTTTGGACATTTTAAACTATTTTTCATTAAAATAGTTTGCAGTTTTGGAGATTAAAGAAAAAAAGTAAAAATTAAAAACCTCTAGGGCTAGGTACCTACTTCCAGTAATCCCACAATGATGAAGTTTGCAATGATGTCACACAAATACACGGAAAAGTCCAAAATAGAAGAATTTACATATTTTTACCGTATAACATAGAAAATGTAATGTTGGGCTCCCATTTCTTGGAATTAGAATGACGTGGTTAAAGTGAGCTTGGACACTTATTTATTAGATACACTACACTTCAAAATATTGCATACAGCTTTTCTGTAATACTGACCGCCATCTTGTACCTACTTATTACTTTCCTCTATGATCATGATACTCTGCTATTACTCAAAATAGGAGGCATCGCCAGGAACGACTACTATTACAACACGTGGGCGAGTCTGGATGTGAGCGAGGACGCGACCTAGGCACCCTCTAGGGGAATTGATCACACTCGAGTAGTAGTAGAGCTTTTTAGTAGTAGTAAAGCTTTTTTGTGAAAGAGTTCGTCGGGGGAAGTACTACCACGATACCTATTGCTGCCGGAAAGCAGTAATGCTCGCATTGCTGTGTTCCGGTTCGAAGGGTATGGTTGCCGGTGAAATTACACGGACATGAGACTTTTCATCTTTATGTCCCAGGGTGTAGGGCGCAGTGCAATGCCACATAGGGTGCGTCCTAGGTGGACGCGACCTATGAATTAATGCACTGTTTATAGGCAAAGGGTACCACTTAACATCAGGTGGGCCATATACTTAACGCGGCATCAAAAAAAAAAACTCACCTCAGCGTCAGCAGTGCAGATGACTGCGACCAGCAAGGCCAGCAAAAGTATGCGGACCTTCATTGTGCTTGCGTTCTGCAACAAGATAATGAACGGACCTATTTATTTGTACACTTCTCTACAACAGCTTTGAAACGTGGAGCTAATATCTCGCTCCGAGCGTGCCGACTGCCGGCTCAGTACATACAACTCGTCGTAAACTAAATCCGATGTTTACGTGTTCCCTAGATGATCGTCACCGCGGTTGTATTACCTACCTACGTGGATCTAATGTTTGGGCATTTTCGTCACATGACCTCTTTACGCCGCACGGGGAATAATAGTGTGTTTCCAAGACTGTTATACATTTGAACTTGTATAAAACAACCAACTTTCTGGTCCTTTGTTTCAGATTGTAGTTCCTCTAGAGTTTATTGAAAGTCTTTCTAGTTCGAATGGCCTTCGCACCTTCAAATGTATAGGTACCTAGTCTTGGAAACACGCTAGTACTCCCTGGACAACAAATTGTAGGATCAGATGTAATGAGTCATGAGCCATTTGAATTGCTCAGGTATTTATACACAATACTAGTCAACTTACACAACAAAATTCTTATGATAGTCTTCGTATCATATTACCTACCTAATAACTTTAATACCTTTATATTGAGTGAAGGAAGTATTCTATAAAGAGGTAGAATTAGCACAGGGGGATAATGCACAATACACCCCACAGCGGGATGTCAGTGCAGGTCTTAGCACCCCCACCTAGAATTAGAATTAGAATTAGAGGTAGAATTTGTTTGTTTGCAGAGAGAGAGGGTCATCTCAGGAAACTACTAAACTGATTCCTTCGAGCCGCGACTATACGATTGCTTTGTAATAAGAGCTACGTTCAGCTGTCCTCGTATCTGCGCTGAGGGCATCGCTCCCGGCACCAGCTCGTTAGAGATCGCCCCTGAGGTGCTGAATGTCCTCGTATCTGCGCTGAGGGCATCGCTCCCGGCACGGCCGGCACCAGCTCGTTTGAGATCGCCCCTGAGGTGCTGAATGTCCTCGTATCTGCGCTGAGGGCATCGCTCCCGGCACGGCCGGCACCAGCTCGTTTGAGATATTATATTATATTATATTTATTTATTAGAGTCACCAACATAGTATACACCGAAAAAAGACCGACCCTAAGGTGCTGACTGAATGCTCGCAAAAGGAAACGATCGCATTACGCGAGAGACGCCGCGCGCCCGCGCCAGGCCAGTGTTTAATAAGATGTAACATGAGAAACGGTACGGACAATTCACTAATTCAATTAATAAGGCTGCACCAAAACCAAACTGAAATATCCATAGGTACACATAAATAAAAACGGCCAAATGCGAGTCGAACTCGTACAAGAACACTACTTTTGTTATTATTAGGACTGGATTAATTTTTTATTTGTCTTGAGAATGTAATCTTCGTAAATCGAGTTGAATTGTCAGATCCGCTATCGTACTAGTAGCTACAACACCCAGTACAACACTCAGTACAACACCGACGTCTAGCTAGATGATGTCACGCGACATCTGCCTAAATCGTCAGCTCGCAGACAGGGCGGGATGTTCCGCGAATTTGACAGCTGCTTTTGTAATAACATTAGGTAGGTACATAACAATCTGCATATCTAGAATACAAATGCCAATAGGTATCTACTGCACTGTAGGAGTGTGTTTATTATACACTAGCGACTCGTCCCGGCGTCGCACGGGTAGTTTCAGGATGAAAAACAGCCCCCCCCCCTTTCCTATCCCCTCCCCTGGTAGCCTATGTCACTCAGGGTGAATGTAGCTTTCGAATGGTGAAAGAATTTTTTAAATCGGCCCAGTACTTTTTGTTCCTATTCATTACAAACATACAAACATACAAAAATAGGTACAAATCTTTCCTCTTTATAATATTAGTGTAGATATGGCTTGCCTCAGCTTATTGCAACTGTAGACACCTAAGGATGCTCACTCAAGCCGCTTGTTGAATTGTGTCATCTTATACTAATTAAAACAGACGAATATAATGTTTATTGTTACCTATCCTGTTGATGCATACTTTACGTCGCCAACACCCGCCTCGCACAGCTACATTTAATTAAAGGAGCAGTACAACAGTTTTAAATATGACTATATAGTGTTTACATCATCAACGTTAGTAGCTATTATAGTACCGGTCCTGCCAGTTTTATTTATCATGATATCTATGAAAAGAAAGTTTTTAATCAAACTTAAAATGGTGACAATCCTATGAGTAAAAAAATTAAGATGGAGATGTTAGCATCAAATATTTCAAAGAAAACCTTGAAACAATGCTCAGGGACCTCAATACCGTCTCTCAACAGGTGGGTCTTAAAATGAACATGGGTAAAATGAACATCACGTCAAATGGCCATGTCACACCCATGTCGGTGTCGGTACACGTTGGGAACGATATGATCGAAGTGGTTGATGCTGTCTATTTGGGTCAAACGAATCGTTCAGATACGTACAGATCGTTCACCATAAGATGTCCCCTGCCGTGGTGTATTTATTTGTTCTATGGTTGGCACTATTCCCAAGGCACTACACTACACACAGACTAAGAGTGTAATGTAAGGGGCACCTTACGGTGAACGGTGTGTAGATCGAACTTCGTTAAAGAGGTCAGCCGACGAATCCAACATGGATATCATGGCGTTCGGGAAACTACGCCATGTTACCGTCACGGATACCGCGTGTTGCCAGTGATGACTATAGCGGCATTGACACGCGCCCGCTAACTATTGGCCGCATAAGGAAAGCTCAAAGTTACGCAGCGGGCTATGGAGAGAGCTATGCTCGGAGTTTCACTACCATAGAATCCGAAATGAAGAGGCGGCTCAAGACTTTTCATCATGACATTATGTGGGGGAGGCCAATGTCCAGCAGAAAGCACAATAACGCATGCTAGTGGGGCGGGCGCCTTTGGCATGTTTGCGGAAAGTAGTTGTGATGGCTTTCATAGCATCATGCGCAAGAGGTATGCGTCAGTGAGAAGGGGTCGTGGAAGCTCGAACAGCATCGTGAACGCGTTGTCAGGTGGGGGATGCGCCTGCACGTTGGGTTTGCTAAACTGTCTACTCCTTACTTAGACACGTAGGGTCACTAAGCTGCTCCTATCCGTCACTGATTTTTGTCTGGATTGCAGGGACTATGATGTGGATTGAACCAACCAACAAAATATTTTTCCTGGAAATGGCTACAGCAATATGCGAGCACTTTTTGGACGCGGCTCGAGTGATATACGATGCAGCGCCGTACAAAGCCCTTATTGGGGGCAGCTCGAGTGATAGACGATGCAGCGCCGTACAAATAAATATTTACTTTCGAATTGGTATGAACGAGCGGCGCAATCTCGGCTCTATTTATTTCTATTAACCTAATTCTGATGACACGCCTCCATGAAGCATCTCTGAGCGGTTGCACAATATCGTAGCCATGAACTCTAACCCACTATACCCGAACACTCGCAAGCCCTAACAAATTGTTATTGATTAGAAAACTGATAAAACAAACAGAAAACAGCTTTTAATGTGAAGGAGTCACAGGGTCAGAGCAAAAATAGTAGATTGTATCATAAGGGAGCAACACAATATTTTTACGGCGAGGGCGCTTTTTTGAATCCTGAACGTAGCGAGGGATTCAAAGTACGTCGCCCGAGCCAAAAATATATGTTGCGCCCGTGTGATACACTCTGCTTTTCATCACCCACTATGAGAAAATAAAAGGCGCCTCATATGTTATTGTAATATTATTATTTAATAAAACAAATGGTTGTTTTTTTTGTTTTTGTGTTTTTTTGTTGTGTTTGTGTTTTTGTGTTTTTTTTGGGTGTTTTTTGTGTTTTGTGCTTTTTTGTGTTTTTCGTTGTATTTTTTTTTTGTGTTTTGTGTTTATTGTGTGTATTGTGCTTTTTTGTGTTTTTTTTTGTATTGTGTTTTTTGTGTTGTGTTTTTTTGTGTGTTTTATGTTTTTTGTGTTTTGTGCTTTTATGTGGTTTTTTTTGTGGTTTTTTTTGTGTTTTGTGTTTTTTGTGTGTATTGTGCTTTTTTGTGTTTTTTTTGTATTGTGTTTTTTGTGTTGTGCTTTTTTGTGTGTTTTGTTTTTTGTGTTTTTTTTGTGTTTTTTGTGTGTTTTGTATTTTTTGTGTTTTTTTTGTTTTTGTGTTTTTGTGTTTTTTTTGTGTTTTGTGTTTTTTGTGTGTATTGTGCTTTTTTGTGTGTTTTTGTGTTTTGTGTTTTTTGTGTTTTTGTGTTTTTTTTGTGTTTTGTGTGTTTTGGGTTTTTTTGTTTTGGGTTTTGGGCCGTCGTACCAGCCAGTATTTATTCAAACAATATTTGCGTTCGAATTATTTAGCGCTGGTTCCAAATTAAATAAGTGCGTCGCAATTATCTTTGCCGCGCACTTTTTGAATTAGGAACTTAATAAGTGCGCCGCAAAACTCATTACTGCCCGCTAAAAGTTTCTCATAGAAAACACCACCGTTGGGTGCACTTAAAGGCGAACCCAGTCGTCCTTTTCGAATAGATGGGATGAAAAGAAACTTAATGGTTCTAAACTTCTAAGAGATGTGTGAGCATAAAATACGACGCGAGAAAACGAGTAACCCCGGCGCCTGCAAATATTTGTTCCGGGTCTGGGTGTTATGATACCATGGTAATCTTAGTTCCTGGTTCCATACGACACAGTGACGCAGGTAATCCTAGTGTGGGTTCAGGAATATGTATGTGAATATTGGACGCAACAATTTTTTTTTAAACTGTCAACGCAATGAAACGGCCGAACCCGTTTTTTATAAAACATATCTAAGTAGCGTAGATAGAAAACTTGCTTTCAAATTTTTAAAAAAACGCGTTCAAATCGTTTCACCCGCTTTGGTGCCACAGACAGACAGACACACATAGAAGTCAAAATTATTACACAACGCTTTTCGAGTCAAGGGTTTAAAAAAAATTAAGTATGAGGATATGAGCATCCTGGCGAAAACGGATTGGCAACCACTTGAGTATGTAACGAGTGAAGCGATAACTCGCAGGTACAAGCACATAAGATGAAATAGTACTAGAGAACTAGTTAATTGGTATAAGATGCGGTATTTGTCCGCCCCAGGGGTGGTGAACTGGTTACACGAGGCTGCGACTGGATCTAGCAACTTATATGCTCATGCTCATACCAACAATATAACAGACATTACGGATACCTACACAAAAAGTACAATCTTGAAAGTAGTTATCACTGGTATAGAAATTGTGGAGAGATTACAGCATATAACTAAACGACTCCTGAATGAATGAATACTGCAAAAGGATTGAATTGTAACGAGACGCAATGCGCTTTATCGCGGCTGACGACAGCCCAGTAAACTTGAACAAATGGGCACTATCTATGCATCCAGGGGAATCAGCTAATGGACGCGAGGCTCGATCTGATTCAAGTGATTACGCGCGCAGATGTGCAATGAATGGGTTCTCAGACTTTGTGGAGTCTTTTAATGCAGCATCCGGTCATCGTGTACCGTTTACAAAGTCCACATCTCACAAAGAATACCTACCAGCTACCTACATGCTTACAAAGATGTAAGCACCGGTGATGTAAGCATTGGCGGCAGAAGGAAATAGCCAGTAGAAGACTCGATGAAGACATCTGTGGCGGGCGGACTACAACTTGTATGATCTACAAATATTAGTTCCGGGTCAGCATGTAAGCCGTTCCTACGACACAGAGTCCTAGGGTGGGATCGGGAGTTTAGGACTTAATGTTACTGTTGGGTGTTATGATGGCTTAGTCCCGAAAGCTCCACCAATAAGCGTGTACAGACTAGATGTTGACGATGTTGTATGCTAGCTAATAAGTTGGTGTCATCAGTATTTTTGAACTTTAATAGCTGCGAGCGATAACCCGGCCCCGATATCCAAACTACAAACTGTGTCGCGGCAACGTTTTATGACTTCTCTGGAAACACCAGCGCTATTTTACGGAGACTGAACTCTGAAATACTTCACAGAGGAATTTGGAGCGTCTTACAGTAGGTATAATGCAAACACATAGTGTAATGTGATATCTAGTGAATTTGCGAGTTGTGTACATTTGAGTAGCTCCTGTTTGTCCCCGCTATTTGAAGTTGCCTGCTGAACGCAGACGTTTTATCAACATTGGTCCAGTTTCACACGGAATAAGAATTGCGAAAAAATTGGGTCACTTTATAACGTGATATACCTAGGTATGTGTATTCGCGAGAAGAACGGAAGCGCCTGGTGTCGTGTCCGCCGATAGCGCGCGACCCCGGCGACAGATAACACATCAGCTTGTGTGACAACTGCCCTTTGTGAAGTAAACTTTATATTAAGCAATTTGTAGGGAGTCAAGCAATCTTTGATTCAGAAGCAGGTAGTACGGTGCGCGAGGGTCCTAGTCGTACCTACGTGTCACTAGTTTTTTCTTGGTTTAAGGTGACCCTAAAATAGGCCTTGCTTGAGTGAACTGAACGGAATCTTTTGGTGAAAAAACCAGTGTGGCGAAAGGAATCAATGCGCCTCGCAGATGCTCCTTTTAGGCAGGTGTCAATACCTTTAAATGTTTGGTTCTAGAGTCGGTTTCCTCACGATGTATTCTTTCACCGTTGGAAATTACATGTATTAACACAATACAATCAGCAGCTGATTGTTCTTATTTGGAGGCTTTCTCCTCAGAGGTATCAATGTTCATTAACCATATGAAAAAAAATCGCAAAGTGCAGCTGTTTTTGAGTGAAAATTTGATTCAAATTCTAAACGACTTAGAATTTTGTACTTTTTCTTTCACCTTAATGTCGGCAAAGACTTTATCTTTAAGTTGAACGTATGATTCTGTGACGCGACGATTTTTCACGTGGCAAATAATTGTTTCGTGATTTTCACTTACTTTTCGTTCGACGAGCGCTATTCTGTCACTTAATAACTTTCGTGAACTTTAATGAGTTAGAAAGTGACGGCATTAGGCTGTTGTATGCGCCTTAAAACAATATTGGTGCACGACTGAGATTCGTACTCACGACTTTAAGATTTAACTTTTTTTTAGTCGCTTATTTCACCACGCACCATTTTGCTCGATTCCACGCACGCTTTCAGTGCTCGCAGTGTACATCAATCTGCCTCCGGTGCACCGGGTTATAGGTAGGTACCATAACAAATACTGTTATAATACAATTTATAATGATTATAGGTACCTAGCAGTTGAGATCATGTAGGTACTTAGCAACGACTTCAGCATTTCAGCGATAACACGCACGCTGTGGATAAGCTCAGAGGTTCTCAGAAACCTCGATGATGATATCATAGTCATGTCAAACGAGCAGAGGTCAGACACAAATAACTTATGTAGATTTCGGTTTAAACAACATTGTCAAGATTCACTTACAATTAGGTCACAGTAGTGATATAACGATATGAGAACATTTAAAAGGTAGGTAAACTGTCGACCCAATCCGCCATTTTGGAAAGAAACGTCGTCATTTCTATCTAACTAGTGTGCGCCCGTAGGTTTACTCGCGTTTTATGAGGATAAAAGTAGCATCCAAATCAATACAATATCTGCTCAGTAATCTCAATACTACTATTCGTTTCGTTTCGTATGAGGTAGTGCTGGCCTCTGGCGTCAGAGTTTGTCAAGCCGCCCGAGAGCCTCTGACATGGCTTATCAACTGCTATTAATCAATAACAGCCGGGACCGACAGCTTAACGTGCCCTCCGAAGCACAGAGCGATGGAAATCCGCACATAACTTAGAAAAGTCATTGGTGGGGAGCCTAGGATCGAACCCAGTATCGTTGGATTCTGAGTTGCACTATTGAACCGTTAGGCTACCATCGCTTCACTACTACTATTGAGATTACCAAATCAATACAATATCTGCTCAGTAATCTCAATACTACTATTGAGATTACCAAATCAATACAATATCTGCTCAGTAATCTCAATACTACTATTGAGATTACCAAATCAATACAATATCTGCTCAGTAATCTCAATACTACTATTGAGATTACCAAATCAATACGATATCTGCTCAGTAATCTCAATACTACTATTGAGATTACCAAATCAATACAATATCTGCTCAGTAATCTCAATACTACTAGTGAGATTAACAAAAATTGTTATTGATTATTTTGATTATTTGAGCTACCTCAATCCATGTATCTGTGTACCAGATGTTATTGAAATAGATTCAGCCGTTTGGGCGTTATTGAGTAACAAACATTAAAACATCGTAACTTGGACATTAATGTGGGATTTCATTTAATTAAGTGTGTTTTTCGAGTAATATCGTGTAGTATAGTGGTATTTTAATTTAACCGGTGTAACTCAGATAGAGCACATATTGTGCGGTGTAGTTAAAAATGAGTGTATTGCGTGTCTTCGGATTGGTGGATATTATTTTTTAAAAACTAGGTTTATCTCCACTATTTTAAACTGGGGTATGACTTGACGGAGACTCTTGACGAATTTACTTAATTTTATCACATATAATTTTACTACTAAAATACTATTTGACATTGGCGAAATTGCTTGGAGTGTTCCTCAGAAGCCAATAAAAGAGAAAAAGAAAATTCAAACTCAAAAGAAGTTAGTGACTTAGTATTTTTTAAATTTATTTGGTAATTCCCTTTCATCAGCCATACTGGTAACTCAATTCAACTTCTTGCAAGTAGTTTTGGATTTCGGGCAAAATACTACTTTGAATTAATTTCTCGAAGGTTTTTATGGAACACTTTGATGGCTAAAG
The DNA here is from genome assembly GCA_932527175.1 of Operophtera brumata. NCBI lineage: Eukaryota > Metazoa > Arthropoda > Insecta > Lepidoptera > Geometridae > Operophtera > Operophtera brumata. The sequence goes on along the minus strand of OW052228.1, from coordinate 43,098,681 downwards.
AACTTGTACAAATATTACCTGAACAAAAAAAAAAACAATTTGAAAACATAGTCCAGGATTATTATCGCCTCGATTATAGTCTGAGCTAACATCACAAAGCAGAATGCACGAATAAAATATAAGAACCAGGATACCTAAACCTGTTTTGGCAAAACGAGGTTGCCTGGAGCGGAGAACTCTTTATTTTTTTTATTACGTGTTTCTAAACATATGTGTCTGATCAGGGAAACATTGACGCAGTCGATATTGCTTAATATAACAGTGAAGCTTGAGTAGCATCCGGCCGTAAAACTACAAATTTATTGTTGTTGAAATAGTAGTACAGAAACAAAGTGAATAATGTTCAGACTCACCTACAAGTTAGTACGCGGCGTGGGACGGCACTCGGCGAGCTTGCGACGGGTGCGGGAGTGCGCGGCCGACTGAGCGGCGACTGCAGCGAGCCTGGCTTCCCGTACGCCGCCCGTCCGTCCGGCGGACAGCTTCGTGACGTGACGGTTGTCGGCGCGCCGGCCGCGGCCGCCCGGCGCGCTCGCCACTTCGATACACCAGCACATGCATACACACAGTTACCAGAAAAGGTATTTCGAGACATTCAAAGTACCTATTTTACTCTCACAAAAACTATATTTTTTATAACATCATCATCATCATGCTGGACATAGGTCTCTCCACCTAGCCAGAGGGTGCCAAGACGCGGTCTCCACTCAAGAACTCGTTTACTCCATCGGTTATCGGTTCTTCTGCAGACATGAACGGCCCACTGCCACTTCAGCTTGCTAATCCTCTGGGCTATGTCTAGAATTTTGTTTCTCTGTCGGATAACCTCGTTTCGGATCTTATCCCTCAGAGACTCCAAGCATAGCCCTTTCCATAGCTCACTGAGCGACTAAGTTTATGGACCCGTCCTACAGTGAGTGTCCACGTTTAAGCTCCGTAAGTCATAACTGGTAGGACGCACTGGTTTAAGACTTTTGTCTTTAGGCATTGTGGGATGGGCGACGAGAAAAATTTACGAAGTTTTCCAAATACTGCCTAGCCCAGCTGAATTCTCCTACTTAATTCTTTATCGAAGTTATGTTTACCTGTCCTGTATGATCTGCCCGAGGTAAACATACTCCTGCACAGCTTCGAGAGGTGTACCAGCGACCGTGATCGGCTCCGGGGTTACATGCTCATTGACCATGAGGTGTTTGGTCTTGTCCAAGTTCATTCCCAGTCCGACCCGTCGAGAAGCATCAGCATTCAGCAGGCTGTTCAGCATTTGTTGCAGTTCCTGCGGCGATTCAGCCATAATAACGATGTCTTCTGCGAATCGAAGGTGTGAAATGCGCTCACCATTAAAGTTAATGCCTCGTCCGTTCCAACTCAGCGTCTTAAACAGATCTTCCAGTGCGTTTGTGAACAATTTAGGCGATAATACATCCCCTTGTCTTACTCCGCGGCGCAATTCAATAGGGTTAGACTGCTGGTTCTGTACTTGGACGGTCATTGTGGCGGAGTCATAGAGGCATCTTAGCACCTCGATATATCGCCAGTCAACTTGACATCGCTGCAGGGACTCCAGAACAGCCAAGGTTTCTATAGAGACATAGAGTCAAAGGCCTTCTCATAGTCCACATACGCTGATTATACGCCTCAGACTTCTGTATAATCTGCCGCACTGTGTGGATGTGATCTATGGTGTCATATCCTCCTCGAAACCCAGCCTGCTCCGGGGGCTGAAAGGCATCAAATCTTCGCGCAAGACGATTCGTGATTACTCTGGAGAACAGTTTGTAGATATGGCTTAAGAGTGAGATGGGTCTGTAGTTCTTCAATAAGGCCTAGTTTCCTTTTTTGAAGAACAACACCACCAAACTCCCATTCCATGCCACTGGAGTTCTCCCGTTGTTTAAGACGGAGCTGAATATGCGTTGGAGCTCTTTAAGGATTGGTTTACCACCTGCCTTCAAGAGCTCTGAAGTAACTCCATCTTCCCCCGGAGCTTAATTTATTGCTTATTGTTTTATAACATAATGTTTCTCAAATAAAGTTTTAACAAAAAAGTTTACAAACATACCTTTTTAATGACTCATCCAAGTGAGGAGCGAGCGGTGCATAAGATAATTCTTCAGTCATAAATACGCCTTCTTGCCGAAGGAGTAGGCAGAGATTGAACGGGCCCCTTTTCACAGTGAGTCGCACAATCGAAGGAATATAGAAATGACTAGTGGTGACCTCATTGACGCTTTTGCGTTTCCACGAGTACCACTTTCTTCTAGTAGTAACACAATAACTCTCAACAAGTGCTGATAACTATTTGTTAAACATTTACCTAGGTAATATTATTTTAAAAAAAACATGTTCTTTGGGTGTCACACACCCCGACTTTTGTTACCATATTATATTGAATAGTAAGATATAAAGTTGAAGCAATAATTTTCGAAGGAAACATAACATTGAAAAGTAACATATTTTATTGGATTAGCATATAATTACAAAATATGAATTCCACAACACGAGAAATTTATAGAACTGCTTTACAAGGCGAAGACAGCGCGCAGCGCGCCGTTAGCCTAGCGGTAACTAGTGTAACATGCTGCAGTGTCCACGAGGGTTCATCACGCGGTCATGCGCTGCACCCGAAGGCAGCTCCCGATTGAACGAGATGAAATTCGCACAATAACATTATTATTTAATTCGCTCTCGGTTCTGTAAGCGCATTAAACTAGCATCTCTTCGAAATAACCATCGATTTCAATCTACAGTTATTAACGCTACTAACGTATTCAAATTACACATACATTTCATAGAAGCGGAATACTTCGCCGTGTACTTAACGGAGACAAAGTACTAAGGGTGAGTCTAGGAAGTTTATAAATAAAATACCTAATTTATACAAAAATTAGTTTTAATAAAAAAAATGGCTTGAGAGAATTTATTGCGCTCTCATTTTACACTGGTTTATGAGTTATTTATTGAGGAGTGTCGAGTCGAGCGAGAGCCAAGTCTGACCAGCGAGCGCCATCGACGCGTCTCCACTGCGTCGCTGTGGGACTGTCGCAAGGGTAATCGACGTCAATCTCGCCGACTCTGCTCTGGCTGGCGCGGAGTGTACAGAAACATATTTAGATAGTTAGCTATACAAAATAACTGCAAATATACATAAACTCCACGACTATCTGCGACGAGGAGTGGAACACGACGCGACCTTTCAACAACTTACACAAATTTTGATAATTTATTTATTTTTGTACAACGCATATAATACACAAATCAATAAATTTTTGCTCCACCGACAAAAATTTATATTTTAAATTAACTTTAATTATTATTTTTAGAATAAAGATTCAAAATAACCAATTACCCCATTTCCAACAGGTATTGGAAGAAAGTTTATAGGAATACAAAACCGTATAATTTTTTTTACACATTTGATGTGAGATTGTCTTTTTGCTTGCATGATAGCCTGCGTCTGAAATCTGATCTAAAAAGCTATGGTTGTATTCGACGGTACAGAGCGGCAGTAGCACGTACCTGCTGCCTGTACTTCACACCTGAGGGCGCTGAGGGTCTGTGGCGGAGTTGACTTGCTTCTAGTTTGTGACATCATGATATCTGAATCATGTTGTCACTCCCATTACATCACATTACGTGGTCATTGAGCCAAAGGGTGGCATGTCAGTTAGAATTTAATTGGAGAAAAACGCCTGCTACCAGATTACTTTTTGTACAGCCTATCTTTGACCATAACTTCAAAACGTACCACGTGTCAACATCCATGATCCTCATGAAAAAGATACCTATAGATAGAACATGCTAAGGACATCATGAAAACAGTAACCAGAACCAACTCAGGCCCATCACAGGGCCTCAGCACCCTCGGAGAAGACGTGGAGGCAGCACGTCGCCGGCGCCGCTGTCTGCCTCCAGAATCGTACGCTGATGCTGTTCAGATCACATGCATATATGCAACCAACAAAACAATCAACAACATTTAACCCGTTTGATTTTTATAGAGTTGTTTTTATATTTCCAATAAACTTTCTTTCATTTTAACACACATTTCGCTATATATATTACGAAAACCTGCTCAAAATACAATAACGTGAATTATCTGATGAGGTAGTTTGTTATCTTGTATCGGTATTAAAAATGTAGTATCTATAGCATAAATACAAAATAATAATTGAAGGCTGTTAAAGTAAAATATCAATTGCAGATATGCACGTAGCCGAGTACATCACGTGACGTATACGTAGGCAGCATTGTGATGGACATAGCGCTGAAATGAGGAGCTGACTTTTATAAAACATAATACAGCAATATTCTCTAGATATACAGTGTTTTGTTAACTGGGACAGTATGGGCATATCCGAATCCACAAAAGATACGGGAAAACTGCCTTTACTATTTTGTGTGAACATTTATTGCGATAGTTTTACAGTTTACTTACAAATTGTATGAGAAAACATTTTATTAAATTTGACTAACTTCCACTGCTCCGTTTTTTTTTGCTTCCCATACAATGGAACAATCCTTACATCAAACTGAGTTGGTAGGCATAAAAAAAACTTGATCAATAGAACTTTTTATGGATAACTCACGCTTGACCAAAAAAAAAACTACTCCAAAATCGTTTTCATACAAAACGAGTAAATGGTTCCAAAGGCAGTTTTACCGATCTCTTATGGATTCGGATATGCCCAAAATGTCCCAGTAAAAAAAACACACTGCATTTTCTAGCTATTTTTGTTTGTTTTCACTGTGATGGACATGATACGTCAACATTTAATAAATAATTGAGGTTTTGTATAAATAAAATTCCTTTTTCGAGGGGCGTGAGACGATTTTTGTATGAAGATTTTCATGTCTGCTGTATAGATCCTCTATAAGTTGATTAATTAAGCAAAATATGAATTTTAGTTAGTAGTGCCAACTTTATTTGACGACCTCCGTAGCGTAGCGGCGGGCATCCGACCGAGACACAAGAGATGCGGGTTCGATTTACGCTTCAATATTTGTTTCGGGTCTGTGGAACTACTACCACTAATTCTTTATAACATATGTCGTATAGGCTAAGTTCCTGTTGGATGTTAATGATAGCAATTTTTGTCACCAATGTACTGCACTTACTCTATTAAGTCGGTCCACAAGTCATATTGAGACACTCCGCTTGGAAGGCGCAATATATACTTTTGGTGAAGGCTTTTGAGACCTCATAACTTTTGAAACTATCATGGTTATGTACACAATTTTCACTAGAAACGGGATATTTACCATGAGATCGGAACATCGGGAACATTTATAACTCAAAAATCATGGTAAATATCCCGTTTCTAGTGAAAATTTTGAGATCTTGTTCATTTCATGACACATGTTTCTAAAATGTAAGTTGAAAATGATTTGAATGTATGGGGAAGGTACAGTGAGTCTCCCTCCTCACGCCTGACGCAGGGTGACCAGGAAGGAACCGTGTGCTCCCGACTCACCGACGACATTTTAAAGGTCGCGGGTAGTCTGTGGGTGGAGGCGGCTCGAGACACTGCACGGGGAGGCCTGTGCAGCGGCGGACGCGCACAGGACGGTGGACACACTCCGGCGCACGGCACGGAACGAGCACTCATATCGACTTATATATCGATGCGTTGTTCAAAACATAAATAGTGGATTTAACAAGAAACACTCTCGTGAATGACATAATTAATTTTGTAGTTTATACAAAGTTGATAAATAGTGGGCGCCTGCGCGCGCGCATCGGCGACCGGGCCGGCTCCGACGACGAGCCGAGCCCCGTCGCTCTATAAAATACATATTTGAAAGAGAATTACAAATATAATTTCAAGATTTGGTTTTATAAATTCGTATGATGTCATCAGAAAATATTGAAGCATGGAAATGTCTTACTTGAGTGAACAATATAATTGTATTCACACTAGATACATACATATATTGAGTATATTTGGTAAGTTTTGCAAACAACAGTAAGTTAGTCGAGTGTTTAGAGGACGCCTGTCCTGCGACGGTGTGACTGATGGCGGGCCAGCGCCCGCGCACTAAGCGTAAAATAATTAATTTACTATCTAACTACTTAACCGATGGAGAGAAGAGAAGCGAAGCGATGCAGAGTTCATGTCGACCGTGAGCGCAGCGAGATATACCTCTAAGAGTTTAACCCTAAATAAACCATATTATGTATAATGTTTAAGTCTCATTCCATACTGTGTCTAGTTAAGATTTATACAAGAGAATGTGAACGATCGAATGGAGCACTACAGTACAGAGTGGTCGAGGCGTCGAGATGTCGCGGTAACCTGCCCGGCTAGTCTTAACAAAAATCACAGTACGCCTGGTACCGGCGAGGCAACTCGGCCGCATCCACTCGCCTCGCTTCGGCGCGGGACGGCTCGCCTCGGCGCGGGGCGGCTCGTCCGGCCGCCCGGCCGGCCGCGAGCCGGCGGCGATGAGGCAATGTACAGGAGGAGGCGAGTCGCGAGGAGACTCCGCAGCCGACGCGCCTGCAACAACGAGCACGGCGCCTGATACCACTATAACAACGTCACCGTACCAACAAACACATTCTTATTTTGTAGGTTCGAGAAAGGGGGCTCCTTTGACTGATGGAAATGGCAGATTTATTCAAATTTTCAATAGTTCTTTCACAATCACCTATTGGTTGCTCGTAAGTCGTAATGTAATTTGAAGCTTGTCTGTGAGCAGAACACTCCTAGGTCGCTCGTCAGTTCACTCTTTAGGATATTAGTCAGTCACATAAACGTAAAGTGGTATGTTGAAAAGATGGTCAAATATAAAAATAACTTTTTTTTTTCCCTAATCTGCTCCAAATCCTAATCAAAATGGTGCATCCATATTTTATATAAAAATACAAACTGAATCATTGAAATAAGGTAATTTCAGCAAAATACGATTTGATAGCCGCAGCCGGTGCGGGCGCGGGATTTCAGATATCTGTAGAATGTTCTGGATCATCGAAGATTATTTCTGCAGCTTTCGAAAGTTTTATCGAACTCTTTCGAGCTTTCCATAGAAAATCCGGGTGTCTTCTTCTCCTTCACGTTGTGCATGATGATGATGATGATATGATGACATACCGTAGGTGAGGTCGCGCGCTCCGGCTAGCGGCGGAAGGGCGGGCGCGGGAAGGCGCCGGCGCCGGCGCGGTGTCCGGACAGCGGGCGGCGGCGCGGCGGCTCGCGGCCGCGCGCCTTCTTCTCCTCCACGTTGAGCTTGACGCCGTCCTGACTGTCGGGCGGGAAGTAGAGCGGCTGCAACAGAGAGGCGCGGGGGGTGACGTGGCTGCGCGGCTGGGAGGGGGGCGCGCTGAGAGAGGGGAGGGCACTCACCGCGGCGGCGAGGCACTCGTGCGCGTGCGCGGAGCTCTCGTACGTGATGAAGCCGTAGTTGGGGTGTCGCGGCGCACCGGGCGCGGCGCTCTTCGAGTGCACGCGCAGCTCGGCGACGGGCCCGAAGCGCGCGAACAGCGCGCGCAGCTCCTCCTCCGTGGCCGAGTGCGGCAGGTTGCCGAGGAACAGCTGCTGCGCGTCGCTGTAGCGCGGCGCGCGCGGCGCCTCGCGCACGTCGCGCTCGCGGGACTCGCGCCCCTCTCCTGCAAACCAAACACATGTTTAACTGTAACAGCTGTCTCTGGGCCACTCAAAGGGATGGCGCTACTTCCGGGAGGACAGCTTGGCTGATGTGATCTCACTGTCCAACCCTTACGAGCTGACGGCGCCACGCCTCGACACGAGAGAGCGCTCGACACTTTAATCCTGATGGAGTAAACGCTCACATCTAAGCAAGTAGTCAGCGGTAAGTCCGGTCATTGTATTTGACATATGCCAACTTTTGACATACCATCTACTATGTCAAATGTTGAAATGTGTACATTTTAATGTCATTATTGGTACTTGACGGAGACTCCTGATGACTTGACTATAAAACTATAATAAATAAATCACTTGGCATTGGCTAACTGGTTGCACATAACGCACAGAAGCCATTACCTAAGCTAAGAAGAAGCAACTTATAAATTTATCTCCATCCAAAGGTTGTCTGGAAGAAATCGCTGCTAAGCGATAAGACCGCCCATTGTACGTTTAATTATATAGTTAAGTTTGTTTCTTTTTGTTTGTATTATTAGCTATTAAGGTGTACAATAAAGTATTTTCTATCTATCTCTTTCTAAGAAGAAGAATGCAAAGATACAAGTTAATTGCCCGACTACTTTAATGAGAGAGTCTCGCTTCAGTAGGAAGGCTGTGTTCGACGACCTCTGTAGCAGGACGGGTGACTAGTTGTAGGTGACTAGCCGGCTGAGATGCGAGAGGCTGCGTGTTCGACTCCCGCTGCGGATTAATAAATAACAGCTTGTCAGCAGCTTGAGCAGCAGTCTCGGGCGCAAAACGTGCGGTGTATTTAGTAGTGTATTTCTTTTTCTAAATTACTACTTCTCAAAATTTATCTTTCACAAACTTATTAGTTCTCAAAACGAGGCAACTAGCTCGGTTTATTAGTCCTCAAAACGCGGCAACTCGCTCGGTTTATTAGTTCTCAAAACGTGGCAACTCGCTCGGTTTATTAGTTCTCAAAACGCGGCAACTCGCTCGGTTTATTAGTTCTCAAAACGTGGCAACTCGCTCGGTTTATTAGTTCTCAAAACGCGGCAACTCGCTCGGTTTATTAGTCCTCAAAACGCGGCAACTCGCTCGGTTTATTAGTTCTCAAAACGCGGCAACTCGCTCGGTTTATTAGTCCTCAAAACGCGGCAACTCGCTCGGTTTATTAGTCCTCAAAACGCGGCAACTCGCTCGGTTTATTAGTTCTCAAAACGCGGCAACTAGCTCGGTTTATTTATGTGGAAGACAAATGTGTAATGATCCGGGGCCGTGTCCCTCGGCTGTGAATGTGTAGTTGTATCGCTGTTGCAATACTCCTCGCGCAGACAGCAGAGCTGGTAGCTGACACAATGAAGGGCACAGACCTGCGGCGGGCGGCGCGGCGCGCGGGGGGCGCGGGCGCGGCTCCACGGGCGCGGGCGCGGGGGCAGGCGCGGGCGCGGGCGCGGGGCAGGGCGCGGGCGGGGAGCCGCGCGTCGCGCCCGACTTCAGCAGGTTGGCGTACGTCTTCGGCTCGGGCGGAGCCTGCACCAGCGCTACCAATCACAAAACAACTTCTGTTTTTAACCGACTTCAAAACATAGGAGGAGGTTGGAGGTTCTCAATTCATGTTTCGTTATTTATGAACCTATTTAGAAAAAAAAAACAATTTGCCCCTATATACTTCCAGATTGGTCCCATTTTCATCAAAATCCGGTTCTGATGATCCATGAGGAATTGAGGGAACTCCTCAAATATTGTAGGCACTCATATAGCGATTTCGGTATTTTCAGCAACAAGACAAGCATGTGCATTCAGAAAGTATCATTTGGTGAAGTGTAATTGATGAAGAAGACCAGAGATGGCCATTGGAACTCCTCAATGATAAGTATTCCACAGGTGGCGTAAAGGGTGAAATCCCGATATCCGATTGAGCTGAAATTTGGCATACCTGCCTGCCAAGTTCCGATATAATGGTCATTGTGCACGTTACGCGATATCTTCGCAGATTGCAGACATTGCACACGTAACAGTAGAAATACATTGAATCATGCTTATACCTAAACCACCTTTGTACACATATATTTCACGCAATAAATAATACTTTACTTTACTTTACTTTACTTATTGTGAACCGATTTTCCGACCTCTGTGGCGCGGCGGGCGAAGGTTGGCCTGCGACGCAGGAGGTTGTGGGTTCGATTCCCGCCTCGGAACAAATATTTGTGCGATTGCAGATATTTGTTCAGGGTGTTCTGGGTATTTTTCTATGTATAATAAAAAAAAAAACTATCTATGTAATATATTGTATTAAGTATATCAGTTAATTTTGTGTGAACTGTCCAGCATTATTTATATTTATTTATTTATTTATATTTTAATAATTATTTAGTGAACAGGTCATATCTCGAGGGTCTAATTTAAATTTGAACAAAATACTATGAATATTAGGGGATAAATTCCTAGCTTTTGAAGTCGGTTTTATTCGTAAATAATGATTTGCAAATTGAGTGCTGAATGTTTACCGGATGTTCGATGCGTCGCTCAAACAGAAACTATTCAAACAGATGTCAAACTAATTAGATAGACTGGTAACTCATAGTAAAATTTTCAAGTTCAACGGTATTTTGTGAGCCATTTTGGCAACGTGACTTTTCCGACGTAAAAAAACCGGCTGAATTCAGTTTTGAATGTTGCAAGCCGAATTTTGGCTTCCCTATCCCCCTTTTTTCCTACCTTTTCATAACTTTCATAAAAAAAACAATTTCAAGTTCAACGGCATTTTGTGGGCTATTCTGGCAAAGTGAAAAGCCGAAGTAAAAAAGCCTGCGGAATTCGATTCTGAATGTTGACAATCCCAATTTTATCTCCTTTGCTCAAAATTCAAGATGGCGGCCAAAATGGAACCTTAACATAAAAGCCATATTACAACTCGATTCTAGTCATATGAGGTGTCCTGGCATAGGCTTTGGAGGTAGCTGAACTCAATTTTGATAACCAGAAGTCCGTCCGGGTACCGGAAGTGGACAAAAACAAGATGGCGGCAATTTAGGAAATTTAAATAATTTTCTTTTAAGACTGAATTCCTTGGAGTCGTGTCAACTCCAATCGACACCGGAAGTACCTCCGGCTCGGTAGCTTCACTTACGGTTAAAGTGAAGTTTGTAACGTGTATGGTTTGTGAGCAATATCCCCCCCGAACTTGTTTTTTTTTTATAACTTTGATAAAAATCAAGAGCCTCCTCCGTGTTGTTTTATATTTTTATTTATGTTTCTCAAAATAAAATAAAAAATAAGAAGTTCGGGAAGAAATTTGTCCCAAACCATACACGTTACAGATTTTACTTAACCGTAAGTGAAGCTACCGAGCCGGAGGTACTTCCGGTGTCGATTGGAGTTAACACGATTCCATGGAATTCAGTCGTAAAATAAAATTATTGAAATTTCCTAAATTGCCGCCATCTTGTTTTTGTCCACTTCCGGTACCAGGACGGACTTCCGGTTATCAAAATTGAGTTCAGCTACCCCAAATCCTATGCCAGGACACCTCACACAACTAGAATAGAGTTATAATATGGCTTTTAAGTTAAGGTTTCATTTTGTCCGCCATCTTGAATTTTGAGCAAAGGAGCCAAAATTGGGATTGTCAACATTCAGAACCGAATTCAGCAGGCTTTTTTACGTCGGAAAAGTCACGTTGCCAAAATGACTCACAAAATGGCGTTGAAAAAAAAACGAAGCCGATTTTTAGAATTTTTGACCAGTCTAGAAGCTTGTAGTTTCTATTTTAGGCTCTATTGGCCGCATAGGAAAGTTCAAAGTTGCGCAGCGGGCTATGGAGAGAGTTATGCTCGGTATTTCACTACATGAAGAATGAAGAGATCCTTAAAAGAACCAAGATCACCGTCATAGCTCACAATTAGCAAGTTGAAATGGCAATGGGCAGGCCATCATAGTAAATAGCCCGCAGAGCAGCTGATAACCGTTAGCGAAGAAAGGTTCTCGAGTGGCGACCACGAACCAGACGACGTAAGAGCGTTATGCCCCCTTTCGATGTACCGAAGACATTATAGAGATTGTAGGAAGGCTGTGGATGGAGGCGGCTCAAGACCGTTCGTCGTGGCATTCTATAGGAGAGGCCAATGTCCAGCAGTGATCTGTATCAGGCTGATGATGAAACAGCTTCTATTGATCTTCTGTATCGCTTTTTGTGGAGATATTTCTGTGGTGAGATGAGTATCACGGATGTACCTATTTCTGCCGCAAAGCAGTAGTGCTCGCATTGCTGTGTTCCGGTTTGAAGGGTAAGGGTGCCGGTGAAATTACAGGCACATGAGACTTTTCATCTTTATGTCTCAGGGTGGCGGGCGCAGTGCAATGCCACATAGGTTGTGTCCTAGGTGGACGTGATCTATGAGGTAATGCACTGTTCATAGGCAGAGGTTACCGCTTAACATCAGGTGGGCCTCTTGCTTGATCCGTCATCCAAGTAGTATAAAAAAAAAATTATACATTCTGCTATTTAGTTGTTAATTTGAGCCAGGGAGGGGTTAGTACGAGTTTTGATAGTTTTAGAAACTATATGAAGTTACGTTTCCGTCCATACATTTAGTTGCAGCGCCCCCTGGCGACAACGAGGAGAAAACTAACGACGCTGTCAGTAAATGTATTGATGAAACGAAACTTCATATAGTTTAGAATACTATCAAATTGTCGTACTAAGCCCCCTGTTCAATGAGGCGATGGATGACGGTGTGCGTACTCACGCAGCATGGGCGGCGGCGTCAGCTCGCGCTCCCGCTCGGGCTCCGGCGACCGCTCCTCGTGCGACGGATGACGGGCTCAGGGTCGGAGTGTGTACTCACGCAGCATGGGCGGCGGCGTCAGCTCGCGCTCCCGCTCGGGCTCCGGCGACCGCTCCTCGTGCGACGGATGACGGGCTCAGGGTCGGAGTGTGTACTCACGCAGCATGGGCGGCGGCGTCAGCTCGCGCTCCCGCTCGGGCTCCGGCGACCGCTCCTCGTGCGACGGATGACGGGCTCAGGGTCGGAGTGTGTACTCACGCAGCATGGGCGGCGGCGTCAGCTCGCGCTCCCGCTCGGGCTCCGGCTCCGGCTCGGGCGCAGGCGCGGGCTCGGGCTCCGGCGACCGCTCCTCGGGCGACGGCTCGGCGGGCTCCGACAACGACGTCGCTGCAATAATCATAAGAGGGCGGAGTGATAAGTCTGCTAAAAATTAAACAAAGAAAGAAATAAATCATGCTGGACATGATCACACAACATTATCTAGCCCCAAGCTAAGCAGAGCTTGTGTTATGGGTACTAGTTAACTGATATACTTAATACAATATATTACATAGATGGATATTTTTTATTATACATAGAAAACACCCAGAACACCCTGAACAAATATCTGCAGATCGCACAAATATGTGTTCCAAGGCAGGAATCGAACCAGCAACCCCCTGCGTCACAGGCAAACCTTGGCCAGCCGCACCACAGAGGTCGTAAAAAAATGCTGAACAGGTCACACTTTATTTTTCAACACAATCTCCTCCTAGCTCAATGCACTTAGTCCAAGTCATTCCAACTTTTCGATGCCTTCCGCATAATTCGGATTTCGGTAACCTTCAAAATATTCTATTGATTCGGTGATGATCTCCTCATTGGAGTTGAATCTCTTTCCACCAACCAAGCCATTTCATTTAGTTCGGGAACAGGAAATAGTAGCAGGGGACTAAATCTGGAGAATAGATAGATAGATAGAAAATTGTTTATTGCACAAGACAAAAAGCAGTACATAGGCGAACTTAATGCTAATTAGCATTTTCTTCCAGCTAACCTTTGTGTAATGTTGAAAATAAGTTGGATGAGAAAGCAATTCATAGCGTAACACATGAAGTTTGGCCATGGCATGCACAAGTGTGCACCCGTATACATTGTCTTGGTAGAAGAGAATTTTCTTCTTTGCCAAATGTGGCCGTTTTTCTATTAAAACTTGGTGAAAGTTGTCTAATAAATCGGCATAATATTCTCCGTTAATTGTTTTTCGCTTTTGGAGATAATCAATATGGATTATGCCATGAGAATCCCAGAAAACTGTAGCCATGACTATGTTAGCCGATAAAACTGCCTCTGCCTTCTCCGGCACACGTTCACCAGAACCAATCCACTGTTTCAACTGTTCTTTGGTCTATGTGCCAGTGCCTCGTGTGGTGGTGAATTCATGTTTCGTCTACAGTTATAAAATGTCGTAAAAATGATTTGTATCTAAATGTAAGAGCGCCAAGCTTGCCGCTGAAGTGGTCACACGCGTGCGTTTTTGATCTACCTAGTAGGATATTGCAAACGCGTTCATCTGAAATGTCTACCATCCCTGCCTACTATCTCCTGGGCTTTAATTCTTTGGTCGTTTAAAACGATATCGTGGATTTAGGATCATCTCTGGTGTGGTGACCAGAATCTGGCGCCCTGGACGTTCGGCATCATTCATGCTTGTGTGAACACAGCTAATATTAGTAAACCATTAGTGAACCATATTTAATCGACGGAGCAGAATCCCCATAACATTGATCGAGCTTTTTTGTTTCCGTTTGATCTTTTAACGTTATAAATAATATTTTATGAACAAACTAAATTTACTTTTCCCAATGTTTGAAAAATGGCAAACAACATAGTTTTTTAAATGGCTGTGAGTATTAAATTGGCCAATAGGAATGCCTGAACATTTTCATTCTGCCTTCATCTACAACTACAACGTAGAGTGTACAGTATTAACCGCGACCTGCTACCACGTTCAGCATCTTCGTCTACAGCTTCAGCTGTCTGATTATATACATAATATTATGTGCACATAAATGCGCCAGCTCGTAAACATCCTGAGCAAACCAACCAGCATGTCCTAGAGCCATAGAGCACCGGACCTCCGGCTGGCGACCAGCGCAGAGCGTCCAACAAAGAACAAGGTAGAACTAAATAAAGTAGTCACACAACAACTCACGCGGAAATAGCTCACCGTGCAGCGCAGCAGCAACGTGTCGCACCGCCTCCTCGTGGTGTTGCGGGAGTCCGTTCACGTGCGGCGCGGGAGCGGGCGCGGGGGCGGGCGCGGGCGCGGGCGGCGAGAGCAGCGCCGGCGGCGGCACGGGCGGCGCGGGGAAGCCGCCGGCGAACACGGTGCTCGGGAAGTACCCCCCCGCCGCGCCCTCTTCCTCGCCCTCCGAGCGTCCCGAGCCTGACCCCTCCTCGTCAGAGAACACTACGTCCTGCGGGAGATGTCAGCGCGTCAATAACATAACATAAGATACATTTATTACGAAACAAACACAGGTTAATGTTAAGTATCAAACAGTGATCTTTACAAAAATAATAAAAAAGTAAAAACAACATGCAAATTTGAGACATCATACAGTGGGTCCCAAACTAGCCTAGGCCTGTATCTTGCTGACCCTGAATTTGCTAGGTCAGAGATAATGGTAGCTTGTGTTAGCTTTGCTGCTCGTTCGTTACCAACTGAGTAACTAATACACATAATGCGTGAGTCAAAGAAACAAACGAGCTCGGCAAGAAAAATAGAAATAAAAATTAAACATTTTAAAGTTAGGTACCGTAATAACAGCTTAACAGTGATTGTAGGGTGAAGAGCAGTGGCGTAACAATAGGGTGGCAGGGCTGGCAAAATGCCACGGGCCCCCGACCCAAGAGGGCCCCAGCCCAAGAGGCCGCAAGCTCAATTTTTTTTTTTACATTGTGCCTGAGTATTTTATTTTATTTGAAAAGTATATTTTTATAAGTTCTGCTTAAAAACCAATGTGAGAAAACATTTTTTTTTTAATTTTTCGAATATGCACGGTGCCCACAACTAAATTTTTTTAAATTTTCGAATTTGCCACGGGCCCCAGATGGTATAGTTACGCCACTGGTGAAGAGTGTAAATTGGTGCAAGTGAACGTACAGTACTCAGCTGTACTGTGCGTACGCTACATGGGTACAGTACTGCACTGGTGCGACCATGCATGCACTTCTTGTAGAGGGGCCACCACACGTCCGGGGACCGATGCGTGTCCAATACAAAAAGTGCAGTGTGTTAAAGAATTGAAGATCGAGGACAATCTTATAGATAGACGCAGTACACAAAGTGAGCGCGTACAGCTATCACAGTGCATGCACCGCGCGCGCAGAATGCGGCCGTTACACGATGACGACATTTCGCAAAACCACTCTGATATAAAATATAAATAAATAAAGAATGCTGGACAAGTTTACACAACATTATCTAGCCCCAAGCTAAGCCAGAGCTTGTGTTATGGGTACTAGTTAACAGATATACACAATACATTACATAAATAGTTTTTTATGGTGTTTTTTATTATACATAGCTTGTGTTATGGGTACTAGTTAACAGATATACACAATACATTACATAAATAGTTTTTTATGGTGTTTTTTATTATACATAGAAAACACCCAGAACACCCTGAACACATCTGCAGATCGCACAAATATTTGTTCCGAGAAGGGAATCGAACCCGCAACCTCCTGCGTCGCAAGCGAACCATCGCCAGCCGCGCCACAGAGGTCGTATATGAAGTATGCCCTCCACTTTGCAGAGCCGTCGTTGATCCATAAGACAACTGGAATACAGTACGGTTGCTGTATCTTGTCCGCCCTGACGTTAGCCCACGCGATACGCACCTGGTACCGGAAGATGTCGTTGTGCACGTAGTACTTCTTGGGCGACTGCGCGGCCAGCACGAAGGTCTGCGTGAAGCGGCGCATGGGCGCGCCGTCGTTGGACAGCTCGCCTGTCACTTGCACCACCACGCCGTTGCCCAGCGTGGCTTGCGCGTCCACCTGGAACGCGTCACACACACCGACATGACAGACCAACTCCAATCTAGGGCAAACAGCGCGAGCAAGAGGCTTATAGGACCTCTGGCAGTTTGAGATAACCTGATTGATTGGTTGAACACTAATCAAATTATTTACACAAAGACACTTCAAAGCTAGGTCCCCCTAATTTTCCTAGTACCTAGTTTGGAATACTTTCTTTAAATTTAAATGGATGACCTAATGTCGAGTATCCTATTCAGTTAACAAATAATATTAAAATCGGTTCACACTTGTCTTGGCGAAGATACGTATCACGTATGTATGCTACACACAATAATGAAATCTGTCTTCTAACAATCAAGGCCACACATAACATACAACTCAAATAATGCAATTTGAACGCAGAAAATCATTAATAGCCAGAGTGCATCTCATGACAATTCCACTAAGCCCAAGCACGGCTAGGATACGTTGTTTTGACGGAGTTCCGGTTCCTACCAGTTTCATCATCAGATCAGTTCGATGGTACCATTTTCATTAAAAACATTTATTTCAATCTGCTTTGTCTTAGTCTTTTAACTACCCTAGCCGAGATATCTTATCGTCACCAGGGTTCGAAATTATCAAGATAATAACGCTCCTTGATAATTATCCGATAATTATCTGATAATTATCTGATAATTATCTGATAATTATCGGATAATTATCACCAGTGTAAGAAATTCATTTGTTATATTCTTTTGTAACAAATGCATTATAATTTGAGTAATTCTAACAACAAAAAATAAAAACAAATACATTTTATAATTTTTATTATACAAATTAACATAATTCTGGTTCTGCAGTGTGCACTTGAGGCTGACATACTTTTACGTGAGATTTCATTCTATTTACTATTCCTTGCATCTCTTTGCTACATTTTTTGCACCGAGCCCATAGCCCAGTATTTTTCGTTTTAATGCAAATAAAGTATGACCATATTGGATCTTTCTCACGAGGCATTTCATAAATCCAACTCAATAAACAATATTTAACACAATATTTAACAAACCAATGACACTGGAGTTCACTCAACTTTGCGTAATTCGAACTGATTTTTTCTTGTAAGGGGAATTCCCTTGGCCGTTGACACTTCGTGCGTTCGGATAGACGCAAGTGCGGCCATACACGTTCGAATACAGTTGACTTTCACGTGCGCAATGTTTTGTTATTATCAATCAATAATTATCAATCTGTTATTATCACGATAATTATCGTGATAATTATCAGGATAATTATCATTGATAATTATCCTTTCGAACCCTGATCGTCACCCGTTAAATACTTATCATTGAGGAGTTCCGGTGGCTACTGTACTCTTATTCACCCAGTTCCACTTCACCAAATGATACATTCTAAATGCAATGGAATGGCAAAGGAAGTATATCCATGAAATAGAAAAAAAAAAAGATATTGGTTTATAATGGAAGGAGATATCCTCTAACAACGCACCATTTGTTGTTGCCCCGCAATTTCAGGGTATATTACCCTTCCCATTTCTAATAGTCACTCGATCCTGGGTGTCCTTCCCATTTCTAATAGTCTCTCGATCCTGGGTGTCGATATTTCGAGCGAAGTACAGTTCTGGGGTAATTTAGAGAGCAAAACTGCTCTTGCCTCCAAAAAACTCTGTGTACTCAACAGATCGAAGCGGTACTTCACACCGGAGCAACTATTTACGCTTTACAAACCGTAGGTCCGGCCCCACTTGGAGTACTGCTCTCACATCTGGAATGGTGCACCGAAGTACCAACTGCAACCTCTGGACTCCCTGCAACGCAGAGCTGTTAGGATTGTCGACGCGCCCAAAGTTACCAGTGATCTAGATCCGTTGAGCGTGCGCCGAGATATTGGCGCGCTTAGCGTCTTTTATAAGATTTTTAACGGGAAATGCTCTGAGGAGCTGTTTGAGCTAGTCCCAGCTTCGCACTTTTATAACCGCACATCCCGCCATCGTGAGCGAGCTCACCCGCACATTTTGGATGCGTGGAGGTCTCGCACAGTGCGTTTCACGCACTCGTTTCTCCCGCGTACCTGCAGGGCGTGGAATGAGCTCCCGTTGGATGTCTTCCAACAGGGCTACAATATGGGTAAATTCAAGAGAAATATCAATAGGGCTCTCAATGGTAGGCAGCGCGTTTGCAATACCGTGGGTGTTGCAGATGTCCATAGGCGGCGGTGACTGCTTTACATCAGGCGGGCATTTGCATTGGCATGGCAGCGCTCCTGTAGTTGCACATACCTGGCTGATCTTGGCATGGCAATCGCGGAAGTTGAGTTGCTGTATGCGGTTGTGTATCTGCTTCTGGCCGATCACGGGCAGCGTCTCGCGGTTCGGCGCGTCCAGACCGCCGTGCACGAACGACGAATAGTTGTTGTAAAACCTGAAATATCAAACCAACTCTTATTCAACGAGCAAAGCAATTAACATGGACATATCGGCGTTCAGGACAGTACATTTTTTCAATCCAATCTAACAGTTTACTAGCGAGAAGTTTTATAAAATGTGAATAAAATTATGTTGAAGAAAAATTAATCTCGAGATAAGTATTTGGCGGCTAGGATATTATTTAATTGTTTTATCACAGCTGTATTGAAACACGTCGTATGATACACGTCTGTAAAGGTTATTGCAAACGTCGTATGATACACGTCTGTAAAGGTTATGGCACACTCGTGACGATGGTAAACCCTCGCCGTTAACGTCAACTTGGTTGCACTAACCCATTTACGACCCTTGTACAATGTACTATTGTGAAACCAACACTGTTTACCATTACACAACAGTTTTGTAGAAACTATTTACTTGCGTTTTATCTTTTTATCAATTACCAACCCCCTGTGCACATGGTAACCTGCACTTGCATGTTACCATGTGCGCATTACAGGCAGAGTGGGTGAGCGGCCATGCTAGGCTAGTGAGGAAGCAGACCTGTGCGGATGGGCGGGCGCCTTGTTGAGCAGTGTGTAGTACTGGCGCACACGCAAGGCTAGTGAGGAAGCAGACCTGTGCAGATGGGCGGGCGCCTTGTTGAGCAGTGTGTAGTACTGGCGCACACGCTAGGCTAGTGAGGAAGCAGACCTGTGCAGATGGGCGGGCGCCTTGTTGAGCAGTGTGTAGTACTGGCGCACACGCTAGGCTAGTGAGGAAGCAGACCTGTGCAGATGGGCGGGCGCCTTGTTGAGCAGTGTGTAGTACTGGCGCACATGCTAGGCTAGTGAGGAAGCAGACCTGTGCAGATGGGCGGGCGCCTTGTTGAGCAGTGTGTAGTACTGGCGCACACGCTAGGCTAGTGAGGAAGCAGACCTGTGCAGATGGGCGGGCGCCTTGTTGAGCAGTGTGTAGTACTGGCGCACATGCTAGGCTAGTGAGGAAGCAGACCTGTGCAGATGGGCGGGCGCCTTGTTGAGCAGTGTGTAGTACTGGCGCACATGCTAGGCTAGTGAGGAAGCAGACCTGTGCAGATGGGCGGGCGCCTTGTTGAGCAGTGTGTAGTACTGGCGCACACGCTAGGCTAGTGAGGAAGCAGACCTGTGCAGATGGGCGGGCGCCTTGTTGAGCAGTGTGTAGTACTGGCGCACGAACTCGCGGCCGACGCTCTGCGGAGACGGGGACGCCTCCATTACCATTTCTGTGATGTCACTGCGCCTATACCCTCTGCCTCTGCTTTACACTGCACTGCAAATATTATAAATAATAATAATATAAATAATGCTGGACAATTTACACAACATTAAATAATCCCAAGCTAAGCAGAGCTTGTGTTATGGGTACTAGATAACTGATATACTTAATACAATATATAACATAGATAAATATTTTTTATTATACATAGAAAATACCCAGAACACCTGTACAAATATCTGCATATCGCACAAATATTAGTTCCGAGGCGGGAATCGAACCCGCAACCTCCGGCGTCGCAGGCGAACGTTCGCCCGCCCCGCCACAGAGGTCGTCAATATTATAGTTTGTGCGTGTGAGTGCTACTTCTTCACGCAAAAACTAGGTAACGGAACCAATCGCGATGCAATTTCGTTTGTAGTTAGCTGGACCCCTGGAATAAAGCACATTGGAAAATTTGTATCCCGATATTTCTACAGAATCGCGGGGCACTGGTATTCTGTTATTTTTTAAAGTCGCAATTTGCCCCTTAAATGTTTGGTACAAGGTTAGATCTGTGGACTGGCTATGGGAGCTATGTTATGCACCAACAATGCAAGCCCGGCTAAATAAGCTCACACACTCCATAGCCATCAAAAGGGGGTGCTTTATAGAAACACCATTTCACACAAGCTTGTTTTGATTTATATTTTGAAAGCTGATCAGTTCCTTTCTTTTGACAAATGTATCAGGGTGTGTTGCAAAATGTTTGTTTCGTCGTTTCGTTTTGTATGAGGTAGTGGTGGCCTCTGGTGTTGGAGTTTGTCAAGCCGCCCGAGGGCCTCTGACATGGCTTATCGACTGCTATTAATCAATAACAGAAAAATGTTACGTACATGAGACAATAGTAGCAGAGTATAAACAAGAGCTCCCTGTGACTATTAGACATAAATATATAGAAATGGAATGAACCATATGCACCTATGTGCAAGTGAAACCATGCATGTACACCTAATTAAGGTAAATCATAAGTACAAAAGTGAATTAGATTATTTTTACGAATGATTATGTAAAGATTAAAGATGTAGTAGTAAGTTGTCTGTTCAAAAAGTCAATAAGTGTTCTATTTATTATGCAACCCACAGTGTTAAGAGGCCCATTTGTGGCTCTGCCTACCCTTTCGGCGAAAAAGGTGTGTGTCTATGTATGTATGTTATTATGAAATTGCAAGCCTCGCTTTGAATGACCACACGGTAGTTCCACATCTAATGAGGTTACACTACTAACTACAACTTGTACTACTTCTAGATATTGATTGGGGCAGCTCAGCTAGATCCTACTCTAATAACATAAAAACAAAAAAAAACTTCAGCTGGCAGACAGTCCAAAGCTGGATGAGGCCTCCTCACCCACATAGAGCAGATAGATATGATAAAGATATGTTAGTTAGAATAGATATGTTACAACCACAATGATTGGCAGGCAGATTGAAGCTTGCAGTATTGGTGTTAAGTACTCAGATGGATGCTGTTGCTCATCCCCGGCATAATCCGTAATCCTAGTTGGAGGAGTCTTATTCTTAAGAGGGGAGACGGAGAACACCACGGCCATTACTCAATCACACACAAATAGTTTAAAAATTTTTGCTGGTACTTGCCGAAGCTGCAGGTGGATGCTAGTAGCAAGGATGCTAGTAGCAAGGATGCTAGTAGCAAGGATGCTAGTAGCAATCAAATCATTGCAAGTTCATAACATTTGCAATATTTCAATCATCACAATATACTGGGCATCTCTCAAACAGCTTCAATAAACCTGGCTAATAATCATCATGTGTTCAGCACAGACACATTGTCTTTCTGATTATGTCCACTGATCATGAAAAGGGGGACTTCTGCAATTACATTTTTATGTATCTATGGTGGAGGTTTTGTTTATTTACATGCATCTCAAGCGGTTCATCCTCCTGTTCGGCGAGTAACAGAGTGGCCTCTGCTTCAACCTAAGGAGCTGATGAACGAGAGCTCTGTGCAAATCCTCAAAAACAATAACGCTTTGACAAATCAAGCACGCATGGCGTATCAGAGTTACATTAATTTGTCTCTGTTCTTTTCCTTCAAGACCAGTTGGGATTTTCTTCGACCTAAATTGTGTAGATGAAAACCACAAGTTTGCGATTTTTAATGTTGAACTGGTGTACAACGACATTCTTCAAACTATCAGTGAGATTAACCTTTTACGTGAATACTTTCTGCCGACAACAAAAATAATGGATTTGTAAGTGAATTTAGCTTTTTAATCGAAAACTTACCTCAGTAACGTTTAGGCATGAAAACGGTGTAGTATTTTGCTCAAATAACAATAAAATTACGATTTTTATGTCTGAAAACCTTCTGAAAACAGAAAAGAGCCTGCCTCACCGTTCCCACACGGATGTATTTTTTTTCTTGCAAACGTTTTTTTTTTAAATCTACTTTTACTCTCTCTTGTCTCTGCCCGAGCTCTGACCATGGACTTAATTCTACGTCCATGGCCCTGACAAGTTAGCACAGCACAGACTATTATATGGATTTTTTCTACCATGGACATAGAATATTTTCTACTTCCACAATGCTTTGATGCCCGCTATACACTCTCCCGAGCGAGACGGCTCTCTGCGATACCGTTTAGTGAGACGTCTCGCTGAGCGGCCTACATGAATGTAGTGTAGTCATGGACTTAGGATACAAACGTCCATGAGTGTAGTACATCCATGGACTTAGTATAGTACATCTTCCAAGGCGGCCTATTACTTGCCATTCAATGAGTACATGTATACAGTAGCTGTAGTGCCACCAGTATAAGTTGTCAGTGGCGCTTTTGAGGTATAGGTACTAAATCTGTAGGTAGTATAAATATATTTTTCAACACACTTGCTCATAAAGTGGCTCTAATTTCACCGCAATGAGGGGTTCTCACGGACGTTTCAAATCATGCGCTAATAGATGGCGCTGCTTTGAACCTAGCTTTCAAAATAAAGTGAAATGTCAAAGTCAACAACGTAGTGATATATTTTCGTGGTATTTTGTTACTATCACACAAAAGCACAGACAATGCATTTGTTAATTTTGACAAGCATACTTGAGTCAGCGCCATCTATCGAGCCAAATTGAACTACTTTTTTTTTACTTTTTAGGTCTGAAATAGAGGACGTCCTTTAAAATAAAGGACGTCTGGCAACCCTACTTAGGACCCTCACCTACCTAACGACCTGGGTCTCAATCTCAATGACGCCTCAGCGGTACATAATCACCAACATGTACCCTAATGTCCATACTATTGTGTTTTATCCAATCTCCATCTCCATATTAAAATAAACACCGTCACTCTTAGCTTCATAGAATGGCAAACTGGTGAAATGGAATTATCTTATCATATTAGACCTTACGACGCAGAATCGATTTAGAGACGAAAATCATTAGGCGATTTACGCGTGTAGCGAATAGTCATGATAACTATTTGTAGCGATGATGTTATTAAGCTTAGAGCATTGCGGCCTCCGTACCGGTGATCGATGATCAGATAAAATGAGGACAGCTCTTGGAAAAATACATGTGTGCAAGAACAAGAGAGGGCAAATCGTCTAGCTCAGTCTAGCTAGACCAAATGCCTTTTTTTGTGTAGAAACATGATTCTGATAACCACGACACAGGGAATCATAGTGTCGGGTCAGGGGACTATGTTTGTGACTTTTTGGTGTTATGTTTATGTTATGAATGGCATAAAAATTACTTTTTTTATACGTTATTGAGGTTAAATTATTGATTTTTGCGAATAACGGAACGGACAGATCGTGGCGGGCGGGAGGTGAGCGGGATGGAAAACGGAAAACGAAGCGTGTTTTGTTTTCTGATGTTGGCCTTTTATTGATTTTGTTGTTTGCAGCTTTCTCTTTCTTTGGCGTATAATGTTGTATCTATCTTTTCTTGTCGCTCTAGCCTAGGGCCAATGAACTTTTACAACGAGCTCTCTGATTGGTAGTTCTGTGGAGTGTCATTAATCTGTTGTCATTGTAGCCAACAAAATGAGCATTTGGCGCCGACTCATCCTAGCGTTATAGTTCCTTCAACTCAATCAACTTCCTTTCTTCTGCATTTGGCATTCAGTGTTGAAGGTCGTGTGTAGGCTTAAGCTCATAGTTTATCATAATTTTAGGCTGTAGTTTATATTTGTTGTAAGTCATGGCTAATAACGATAATTTTGCACAAGACGTTACTGATAACCAACTAAACGGGAATTCGGAAAATGGTGGAGGAGACGCCCAACATGACCATAACAGTGCTGAAGCTCCGGGACGCGATGACGACAGGTAGCTTGGTTTTTAAGTTATATTTCATGTTATTCTTTCTTTTCAATCTTAAACATGTTTTTAACCGTGTAAATAATGTTTATTCCATTGAGAACATAGCACTTCAACGTTAAATTTGCTCGCCGCAATGGCGTCGGTCTGACATGATTCATTATCGGCATTTTTATATCGCTCATAATCCACGGAATCTCTTCCAAATTTAAAGGTTTCACATTTACAGTGTCTTATTTGCGGCTCAAATTTAGTCCTAAAAGTCTTAATTTTCATTTCAGAGTAGTTTCAGTGTTACTAAATTGTAGATTACTCCCTCCGAGCCGCACGAAGTTAAAATGGCGTCTTATTTGCGCGCGGTTTGCACCCGGCACAGGCTTCGAGCCGTTATCGGTGTTCTCATCAGTTTGCTATTAGTGTGTTGTGGTCGGTAACGGTCAAGTCGCGCGTAGGCAGATTGCAAGATTTCAAATCGGTTTAGCGCTGTGGGGTGTATGCCCTTGTGGGGTATATGCGGCGCGGTCAGTTTGGGCGCCACTAACGCTGTGTCTCTCTGCAGGTGTGAGCCTGCGCCGCAGCCGACGCAGACGCCGGAGGACGCCATGGTACTTATCAGCTGGGCTCACACTAAAGTAACAACGACCAAACTGACTAGATTCGGGCCACTTAACTTTGGGCCTCGTTCACCTTTGCCTATTTCAAATCTTGCGCTATCTTATCACTGTAACATTGTATCATTCTCGTTGTTTTGATTGTAATGTAAATTTCCAGTTCCTTTACTTTTGTAACTTACAGGTTGTCAATTTGATTTGCTGCAGTGCTTGGAGTTTGTTTTTGAACAAAATTGTAGCTGTAAAGTACTGTAAACAAGTACTGCATAGTTTTAATAATAAAAACGTAATGTTAAGTCAGTTTCTGAATCGAGACACAAAATGCATATTTGCACCAGTCTGCATTATTATTCACGTATGTTATCTGTAATTTTCACAGAAAACTATTTGTCGGAGGATTAAGCTGGGAGACCACAGACAGTAAGTTTCTCCTACTATGTATTACCTACTATTTAAATTAACTTCTTGGTGGCAGCGATTTGAAGTTGCATTCGCTTAAGCTAACTCTAACTAAACATACTGCCATCCTCTGCTTATATTTTATAAAGCAAAGGAACTGGGTTCTATTTTGAGCTATAACTTACAAAAATACAATCTCAAATCGCTATCATTGTCTTATGTTGTAGCAATATTTAAGAGCCGTGTTATTATAATTGCACTGTTAGTTTGACAATATCATGGGGCCGGATGATAGATTCACAGGTCAATTATAGAAAGAATTTGTGGCCCCAGATTTTTTAAATGTAGAATGGCTAAAATTAATATGAATCCTAACAAGCTATAACATGGTCTGTGGTATGGAGACTGAAATGAGACAATTCACAATATAGCTGATATAATAATATCACTAGTGACATTATAATATTGGCTTGGACAATAACCCTGCACCATCTCTATTATAATACTTAGAATGAGCAGTTCTCTAATAGACTGGGTGCTTTGTATGTACCCCGAAGTCTTGGAACCAAGTTGAAGTTATCTAAAACTGATTATTGTTAGATAAATCTGTGAAGATGGCTGGAACCATACTACAAAGTTTTGATGAAATAAATAAGGCTTATCGTAATTTATCTTAAGAATTCTGAATAACTGCTGTTTATGTGCACATGATCAATAATCCCTACTTGTCTGTGATTAAACACATTTGTAAAGAAAAAAAAAACATTCCATTATGATGACTTAATTCAGTTCTGCTTCTGAATGAGTTTTGAAGAAGCTTTTACCCACACATCTGAATATTTGTTTAACTAGTTTGTTCACTCTTGCACTTTGTTGTTTAACATGATTATTAATATGTTATACATTTTTGCAGAGGAGTTGCGTGATCACTTTGGTGCATATGGTGAAATCGAAAGCATCAATGTGAAGACGGACCCCAACACGGGCCGGTCGCGAGGTTTCGCGTTCATCGTTTTCAAGGCAGCCGACTCCATCGATAAGGTGATGGCGGCCGGCGAGCACACCATCAACAACAAGAAAGTGGACCCAAAGAAGGCTAAAGCACGACACGGCAAGATCTTCGTTGGAGGCCTCAGCAGTGAAATCTCAGATGATGAAATAAAGAACTTCTTCGGCAACTTTGGAACGGTGAGTGCTTCATATCCCATCAAACAAAACATGTATTCACTTGTTCACCTTTCTTTACTATGATGACAAATCCGGTTATGGTGAGATGAAACATCTAGACTCCTGCTGAGGATACATCCGGGCCACTGAACTTATTTACATAATATGCTATTCAGAATCCTTCCTTAGATGGCAATGAACACATAATAAATTTTAAATTTTATTTGTTTCAGATCATTGAAGTGGAAATGCCCTTTGACAAGACCAAGAATCAAAGGAAAGGTTTTTGTTTCATCACATTTGAATCAGAACAGGTTGTGAATGAACTCCTCAAGACTCCCAAACAGACCATCGGCGGTAAAGAGGTAAGCATCTGATTCAACTTACAAGTATTGGATTTATTAATAATGGTAATAATGATGACCTAATTCAGTTCTGCTTCTGAATTGTGTTGAAGAAGCTTTTACCCACACATCTGAAGAAATGCAATAGTCTCGCGGCTTGATAGCTTTCAGTTGTCTATGCGAGTTGTGTAATGGTGTGTGTGTGCCTGCAGGTGGACGTGAAGCGCGCCACGCCGAAGCCCGACGGGCCTGGAGGCATGGGCGGGCGCGGGCGAGGCGGCGCGCGCGGAGGGCGCGGCGGACGCGGCGGCCGCGGTGGCTACGGCGGCCAGGGCGCGTGGGGCAACCAGGGCGGATACGGCGGCTACGGCTACGGGCAGGGCGGGTACGGCGGCGGCTACGACGGCTACGGATATGGTGGATACGGCTACGACGGCTACTCGGGCTACGGTGGATACGATTACTCCGGATATCCCAATTACGGTAAACGCGGCAAGCAGTTCTAGTGTAGAGTGGCGAGTGGTCGCCCGCTCACCGACACGTTACCTCGACTGATGTTACCTGATCCTAGGATGTAATGTAAATGTAGAGTAAGGCTAGGCTAGCGTTGCGAGCGAGGCGCACTCCGTCCTCGAGATGCATGCACCATAACGTGCACTGAGACTGTTATATTAAATTCGAAAGATCGACATCACGCGAAACTTAGGTATTTTACTTAGTGTGTAGAAAATATTTATTTTTCTATATATTTTAATATTCTATCGAGATAATGTGTAGTGAATGTTGTCGAGGCGGCAATTAGGTTTACAATGGAAACGAGTAATCAAGTCGGTCCTACCTTCACGAGTGATAGATTGAGTTAACATTAGTTGGTCGAGTCGCTCATAGTGTTAGTTAAACTTTTGCAATGTTTGGCACAGTTAGTTTGAATGAGACGCCAGTAGGTGGCAGGGCCGTCTCGTCGAGTTCGCTCTTTGTTCCACCGGGTATTATCTATATTCTGTACATAGTGTTACCTACTGGCCTTATGTTTATAAGTGTTTATTTGTAATACCACTTTTGACACATGTAGCAATGTCGCTGGAGTTTTTATTTGTATTACTTTAATCTTTGGACACTCACGCCACATGCTACATTTGGGAAATGGGGTAAATATGGAGAGACATTGTGAAAGTGATAATGATATGATGAAGCTTTGAATAAAGCACTGTTACAAAAATTCTCAATGTGTTTCCATATACCCTCTTCTCCTACCCCTCACCATAACATGCTTCACACTTCACATCCTCATAACAGGCATTGTTAGCTGCACAGGCAGGATTATATTAAAACACAAATAGCAATAGCTTATTGTTTTTCAATGTATAGGTTTCTAGACTACTTGGTTGTACTTCACGAGATAGGACTGCATGCTTAGTTGTCACATTTTGTTAGTTCATCTCATAGATTGTATTACATTTAAATGTTATAAAAGATTTTGAAGGATAAGTGGCACGCTCGCAACACCCTGGCATCGTGTCTGTGACCAGGCAACAAAAGGAATTAGTTTAGAGGAGTCGTTACTATATGATAATAATATTTAAATACTTGAAGCAACATTTTATTACTAGAGGAGTTACTCAATAATTTACAGTGAGGTTGTAATGAGAAAATCAAAAGCATTTTTGTCCCAAGTTGTGGGATTGTGTCCACTTGACACAGAGATAGAGGGGCGGGGCGCGGGCGCTAGTAGACGTAGTGTAGGGCGGTCTCGGTCTCGGCGCGCACTAACTCGTTGTTGTCGGGCAGACTACGGCGGGTACGGGGGGTACGAGGGCGGGTACGGCGCGCGCGCTGCTCCTCGCGGGAAAGGTACTCCCAAACTGCATTACGATTTTGTCATTTATCTCCTTACAAATGTTTTCTCTGTGCTAATAACTAACCTATATGGTTAATAGTATGTAGTTTGAAAATATTTGTAAGGCATGTTTATAGATGTTACCGATCCATGTTGGTCCTGCTTTCATTATTCCTCGAAACTCATTTTGGCCCTATTTTGGAGTTTTATCCTCCGTTTATTACATGGAAGAATAAAGTAAAGCACCAAATTTTGTATCCTTTATCAATCTACTGGCGGGCGAGGCTCGACATGTTTATCATTTACTTAGTTACATTGTAGTTCTGAGATTGGATTGCGTTTAATTTAGTAACCATACACAGAATGTAGTAGTATCTACTTACCCGTTACCGGCCACATCGAGTTAGCATGTAACTACACAGCTTGTGAATGCATCCTAAAGTGTACTTGCTACATGTAGTTTCTAACAATAATTCAGAGAACATTAACTTGTCTTCACATTCATTTACTTAAAGCTTTGTCTGGTCTATCTTAGTAGTCACATGTGTTTCAGTTGTGGCTTAATATTACAACAGGGGACTTATTTGTATTGGAGATGTGAATGGATAGTTAGGTAGATTCAGTTTGAAGTGAGGGCTTATAACAAAGAGAACTATTATAAACTGTTGCAATATTTGGCCACAAAATGAGCAAACACTATCTGCACAGTTCCTCTTGTATCCTGTACTGTAATATTTGAAAGAGCCTGGAATAACTCGCGATGGGCCGGGTCACACCACCACTGAAGCAGTAGACCTCTCGAGTAGTAGGTATGGGTCAGTGCGCGTTGCGTGTTGTGTTGAGGCGTGTCGTAACGGGGCGTGTGTTGCAGCGGGCTACCAGGGCGGCAAGCAGCGCGGCGGGGGCGGCGGCGGGCGCGCCAACCAGAGGCATCAGCCCTACTAGCGCCGCGCCCAGTACCTGCCGATAGTCGTCTCAGTCCAATAGCGAGGTGAGACCAGACTCTGCTTAGGGCATACACTTTGTATGTAGAGCCCTATCACTGTTTGACTGACACAGTCTGCCGGCATTGTGTGCTTGAGCTTGATCGTGAATTGAATGATGACTGGTGCGTTGTTGGACGAGTGCTAGAGCCGTTTCGTTTTCTGTTGCAGGTTAAGTCACCGGTCATGAGTGCCCCCCGCGCCCCGCGCTCCGTCGCCGCGCCGAGGGCACGTCATTCCATTCCACATTAAATTAATTTAGGAATTAATCTCTTATTAAGGATAAAACACTGTCGTATGCGACGCGGTCGCATGCGAGCACATGCATATAATTTATAAATAATATAGTATGGATTATAGATTCACTGAGTATTATTGCCGATTGATTAGATTCAATGTTGACTTTGTCTCGAGATCTTTACCTTTGAACTGAATAAAATAGGAGTAAATTATTAATTATAACAGAGCTTATAAGAGATGATTCTTGGCGCGGGGTGCCGCTACACACCGAGTGCATGAGAGTGAGTGTGCGTCCGTGTTGCGTGTTAGTGCAGTGTCGTGTTGCGTGTTAGTGCAGCGTCGTGTCGCGTGCGTCGAGCCGCCGCCCCCCACTTGATTTACAATAATGATTCTGGATCTCATTGCAGAAATGTTGTAGTTTTGTATTGTTTGGTAAAAGATCTACGAATCAAAATCATGTATTTTATACAATCTAGATGTTTCATTCATCCATCGTTTAGGAATGAATTTTTAGTAATAAGAAATCCGACATGAACAAACTTTGAGGATATACATGTTGTGTATGTCGCAATAAAAGATGTAAATAAAATTACATTTGACTTTGTATTGTGTTCTCACCAAGTTATTTCAGTCTGTGTGCTCCCATTCCAATATACGATAACGTATACATATACATATGTATACATATATAGTGCATGGTGTGCTTCTTTCTGTGAAGCATTACGATTTATTTTAAAATGGACCGCGCTTTAAATTATCGCTGCCCTTTTTAAGATAAACGTAATTCAAAAAGGCTCTGTATGTCTATGTACAGAGAATGCTTCCCTGAACGAACACCAGCCTTAACTGCAGGATAGGTAGGATGTAGGTATTGTGAATAGTCTTCTAGCCCTGATAGTGGATTTATCCTTGTATTTACACTGAGGTTATAAATAAGTTCTACTTAGCTAACGTTTACCTCTGCATCGTGACTTTGGCAGCACTTTAGCAAAGAATAGGAGATAGCAGAATGGCTGTTTACCTGTGGAGCCAGTGGTTCGACCCACGGTGGTCGGTATGTATACCTACTATGTATCTAACTAGGTACCTATTAAAACTAGCCAGCGATGGATTCTATAAGATCCTCAGTTTCAGAGATTTAGGTGGGTCTTACAACTTGATAGAAGTTTAGTTTAATCTAAATTCTTTGATGTTCTATTGGGTCTGGCTGGAGTACGTGCTCAGTCCAGATGGTCCAGAACCTGTAACCTAGCCTCATTTAAGTAGGTAAGTACTCTGACACAGCGCAGTGGGGGCGAGTCTTATCGTGCATCAAGGAGAAACCGTCGCCAATAAATCCTACGTGTAGCACACATGTTTATCAGAATCAAATTATACGACTACGCAGTAACAGAACCATACAGAAGCACCAGCTCTGTACGGGCTTCCAAACTTATTACCGTTTAGGTACTAGGTATTAGGTACTAACGGACCAACAAAACATTCACCTAGGTGGTCGGTTAGGAAAACTAAGAGACCACCAGCAGTCTACCTGGGTTTGTATTGTACCTGCATCACAGATTACTTAATAGTTACTTTGCTACATATCCACTAAACTTAGGCATTGCTAGATAACAACAAAGTACTAGACTAGTACAGCTCGTTAACCGTACCATACCTGGAATAACCTAATTTAATAGGTACTTGTCTTCGTAGTGGGAATTCGTTTACGAATAAACCGAATTAACCGGGGGACCGGAATTATGTGGGACTCGCCGCCCTGATAAGGGCAGAATACCCGTTAGAGGAATTATGTGAAATGGGCAGATGGGAGTGAGGAATGGGTGGTGACAAATGGGAATTTTATTACCATTTGTCACCAGTGGGGACAAATCTTGAGGTGACAAATTGGAAACTAACCATATACCTATATTAATGCAGGTACACTAGACTGGTTGGTATCTAAATAGGAGACTTCTATTGAAAAAGAAAAGAAACACAATGGAGTTCATTAGGCACATTATATCACACGCTACAACACAGCATCGTACAACTGCACACGGCATCACGCAGCATCGCGAAGCTGCACGCGGCATCGCACGGCAGCACGCGGCCTCAGCAGGGCTGCGAGGAGGCTGTGGCGTGCAGCACGTCCAGCGCAGTGCACAGCGCCTGGTAGTTCACCTGCAGACATACATTACTCGGTGTCAAAATAAGATGCGAGACACCAACGTCAACCAGTCTATGACTAAGTTCACACGCGATCGATCGTAGCTATTTAGTGTAAAGACTAAATGCTAGTGCTGTAAATCGACAGTAGGTATCTTGATAGGTATTTCAATCTATGGTTGCAGCACAAATTGTCGTTCAGTAGGTATCTCTTCTTGAGCCTTACTCTCAAACAACGCAGCGAAAAGCTGATTCCTCACGATGTTCTCGTATGTTTTAGAGTTTGTTAAATAAATTGGTTCACGACTGGGATAGTTTACCGACTACACTAGCAAGTCTGTTAGACCCTGTGAGGGCATAAGACCGCGCGCCGCATAGGTAGCAAGTCTGTTAGACCCTGTGAGGGCATAAGTGCAGTGCGATGCGCGCTTGGAAACGGACGTGTCTCGCTCTTGCACAGTTACGAATTTAATTCGCGAACGCGCGGCTCAAGCCGCAGCCCGATAATTTCCGCGATGGCTGACAAGGCGATCGTCGTGAACGAGTTGTTAGCGTTCATTCAGAATGCCATCGACATCATGGACGAGATCAGCATCTTGCAGATCTGCAAGTCAAACTTCAAGGAGGATGACATCTGCAGTGGCAAGCTGC
The DNA here is from genome assembly GCA_932527175.1 of Operophtera brumata. Lineage (NCBI taxonomy): Eukaryota > Metazoa > Arthropoda > Insecta > Lepidoptera > Geometridae > Operophtera > Operophtera brumata. Next base: position 43,065,893 of record OW052228.1, on the reverse strand, counting down.
TACTCTTCAGCACGCTCGGCAAGGAAGCCAGTATGCCATCCCGCCGGAGGGATGGAGGTGAAAGGAGTCTTCAGGACATCGTGACGCTGTTCAAGGAGACTGATCCTGACGACGTGCCCGATTTCGTTGCGAAGGAGCTGCATAAGCTCCCACCAGTGGGATTCGACCACGTCGACGTCACCAGGCTGCTGAGGGACATCACGTTTTTGAAGACAAGCCTGGCTGCAGTGCAGACTAAGTTGGAGGCGTCTGATGATGCTATCTCTGATTTGCGTGCTGAGTTGGTGTCATTACGTGACATTAATTTAGTAAGTAGGTCGTCCGCCTGTAACGAGGTCAACGTGCAGCAAGGTGCAAAGTGCACTGTGTCGTTGTTGAGTGTCGAATCGGAATGTGTCACCTCAGCTGATTTCGCCGCCGCAATTACACCGAACGCGTGCCCTCGGCCCGCCACCTGTTTCTCTCGCACCACAGAGAAGCCGACACCGGTCACACTAGTTCCTCCCCGACAAAGTGACTATGCTTCTGTAGCGGCTAGCAACCCTGCTGCCTCTCAGAAGAAGGGGAAGAAGCGGAGCTGTGAACCTGTTCGCAGCGCTGCAACCGCTAGGGCTCCAAGGAAGGAGCCCTGTGATGCAGAGGGCTTTATCGAGGTGATAAGGAAGAAACGGAAGCCCTCTAGCCGGAACCAGTGTGGTACTCACCATCTATCCAGTGAGCAGCACTTCCGAGCGGAGGTACCCACTACGCAGATCTACGTGTCCCGCGTCTACTTCGACGTGAAGGCCGCAGAAGTGGTGGAGTACGTCAAGAGGAAAGTCGGAGTGGGATTGAGGGTCGTGAAGTTGGACTCTCGTCATAATGTGAGCTTTAGCTCATTTATGGTGAGGGTCCCTACGGAGGATCTGAAGATCTACTTGAGCCCTGACTTCTGGCCGAAAGGGGTGAAGTTCCGGCGGTTCAAAGGCCGTCTGTCACGTGATCCCCCGGGCCGCGACGCGTCGGCGATCACACGTGTGTTAGATTAAGTTATAAATATCTTTATATGTATGTTAGTTGTAAGGTATATATTACTATGGGCCTTTGTCTAGGTACAATGTACATTTTTCACTGTTGCCTGAAATAAATTTATTGAATTATTGAATGAATTGAATAAGACCGCGCGCCGCATAGGTAGCAAGTCTGTTAGACCCTGTGAGGGCATAAGACCGCGCGCCGCATAGGTAGCAAGTCTGTTAGACCCTGTGAGGGCATAAGACCACGCGCCGCATAGGTAGGTACGCGGTAGGTACCTCGGTGCCCGCGCCGCGCTGGTAGCCGAAGCAGCGGTAGAGCAGGTCCCGCTCGCGCGAGGACAGCAGGTCCAGCAGGCCGCGCGTGCACAGCGCGCGCGTGCACGACACCTGCGGGACCGTGCCGCAGCGCACGGGGTCCATGTCCTGTAACACCACACACACAATCTCAACAGCTAAAGTTACATTAGGCACATGACGCCAGAGGCTGCGGTCCCATTTCCGCTGATGGATAAACGTTAACATGTAGGTGCTGCAAGTGTTTGATCCGTGTTTGCGTGTAGGTACCTACCATGGCAGTCGTATTTCCTGATCCACGACACGGGATCCTAGTATGAGATCAGGACTATGCAGGTAGGTACCTACGAGTATAAGACAGATGTTGGTCAAAATCAATAAAGATTAAAATTGATTAATTGAAACGAAATAAATTAAGTAGGTACCTACTTACTCGTACCTAGGTACTTACCTATTATTACGATTCACCTCTATTTTCGTGCCAACCACGATGCTGCGCTCCTCGCGGCAATGCTAGCACGAGGCTCACCTTGAACACCTCCAGTATGTTGGAGACCTGGTCGGGGTGGTACGACAGCTTGGCGAGCGCGCCGGCCACGATGCTGCGCTCCTGCAATGCTAGCACGAGGCTCACCTTGAACACCTCCAGTATGTTGGAAAACTGGTCGGGGTGGTGCGACAGCTTGGCGAGCGCGCCGGCCACGATGCTGCGCTCCTGCAATGCTAGCACGAGGCTCACCTTGAACACCTCCAGTATGTTGGAGACCTGGTCGGGGTGGTGCGACAGCTTGGCGAGCGCGCCGGCCACGATGCTGCGCTCCTCGCGGCAATGCTAGCACGAGGCTCACCTTGAACACCTCCAGTATGTTGGAGACCTGGTCGGGGTGGTGCGACAGCTTGGCGAGCGCGCCGGCCACGATGCTGCGCTCCTCGCGGCAATGCTAGCACGAGGCTCACCTTGAACACCTCCAGTATGTTGGAGACCTGGTCGGGGTGGTGCGACAGCTTGGCGAGCGCGCCGGCCACGATGCTGCGCTCCTGCAATGCTAGCACGAGGCTCACCTTGAACACCTCCAGTATGTTGGAAAACTGGTCGGGGTGGTGCGACAGCTTGGCGAGCGCGCCGGCCACGATGCTGCGCTCCTGCAATGCTAGCACGAGGCTCACCTTGAACACCTCCAGTATGTTGGAGACCTGGTCGGGGTGGTGCGACAGCTTGGCGAGCGCGCCGGTCACGATGCTGCGCTCCTCGCGGCAATGCTAGCACGAGGCTCACCTTGAACACCTCCAGTATGTTGGAGACCTGGTCGGGGTGGTGCGACAGCTTGGCGAGCGCGCCGGCCACGATGCTGCGCTCCTGCAATGCTAGCACGAGGCTCACCTTGAACACCTCCAGTATGTTGGAGACCTGGTCGGGGTGGTGCGACAGCTTGGCGAGCGCGCCGGCCACGATGCTGCGCTCCTGCAATGCTAGGACGAGGCTCACCTTGAACACCTCCAGTATGTTGGAGACCTGGTCGGGGTGGTGCGACAGCTTGGCGAGCGCGCCGGCCACGATGCTGCGCTCCTGCAATGCTAGCACGAGGCTCACCTTGAACACCTCCAGTATGTTGGAGACCTGGTCGGGGTGGTACGACAGCTTGGCGAGCGCGCCGGCCACGATGCTGCGCTCCTGCAATGCTAGCACGAGGCTCACCTTGAACACCTCCAGTATGTTGGAGACCTGGTCGGGGTGGTGCGACAGCTTGGCGAGCGCGCCGGCCACGATGCTGCGCTCCTGCAATGCTAGCACGAGGCTCACCTTGAACACCTCCAGTATGTTGGAGACCTGGTCGGGGTGGTGCGACAGCTAGGCGAGCGCGCCGGCCACGATGCTGCGCTCCTGCAATGCTAGCACGAGGCTCACCTTGAACACCTCCAGTATGTTGGAGACCTGGTCGGGGTGGTGCGACAGCTTGGCGAGCGCGCCGGCCACGATGCTGCGCTCCTCGCGGCAATGCTAGCACGAGGCTCACCTTGAACACCTCCAGTATGTTGGAGACCTGGTCGGGGTGGTGCGACAGCTTGGCGAGCGCGCCGGCCACGATGCTGCGCTCCTCGCGGCAATGCTAGCACGAGGCTCACCTTGAACACCTCCAGTATGTTGGAGACCTGGTCGGGGTGGTGCGACAGCTTGGCGAGCGCGCCGGCCACGATGCTGCGCTCCTGCAATGCTAGCACGAGGCTCACCTTGAACACCTCCAGTATGTTGGAAAACTGGTCGGGGTGGTGCGACAGCTTGGCGAGCGCGCCGGCCACGATGCTGCGCTCCTGCAATGCTAGCACGAGGCTCACCTTGAACACCTCCAGTATGTTGGAGACCTGGTCGGGGTGGTGCGACAGCTTGGCGAGCGCGCCGGTCACGATGCTGCGCTCCTCGCGGCAATGCTAGCACGAGGCTCACCTTGAACACCTCCAGTATGTTGGAGACCTGGTCGGGGTGGTGCGACAGCTTGGCGAGCGCGCCGGCCACGATGCTGCGCTCCTGCAATGCTAGCACGAGGCTCACCTTGAACACCTCCAGTATGTTGGAGACCTGGTCGGGGTGGTGCGACAGCTTGGCGAGCGCGCCGGCCACGATGCTGCGCTCCTGCAATGCTAGGACGAGGCTCACCTTGAACACCTCCAGTATGTTGGAGACCTGGTCGGGGTGGTGCGACAGCTTGGCGAGCGCGCCGGCCACGATGCTGCGCTCCTGCAATGCTAGCACGAGGCTCACCTTGAACACCTCCAGTATGTTGGAGACCTGGTCGGGGTGGTACGACAGCTTGGCGAGCGCGCCGGCCACGATGCTGCGCTCCTGCAATGCTAGCACGAGGCTCACCTTGAACACCTCCAGTATGTTGGAGACCTGGTCGGGGTGGTGCGACAGCTTGGCGAGCGCGCCGGCCACGATGCTGCGCTCCTGCAATGCTAGCACGAGGCTCACCTTGAACACCTCCAGTATGTTGGAGACCTGGTCGGGGTGGTGCGACAGCTAGGCGAGCGCGCCGGCCACGATGCTGCGCTCCTGCAATGCTAGCACGAGGCTCACCTTGAACACCTCCAGTATGTTGGAGACCTGGTCGGGGTGGTGCGACAGCTTGGCGAGCGCGCCGGCAACGATGCTGCGCTCCTCGAAGTTGAGGAAGTTGAGCGGAGAGTCGCGCGTGGGCACGTGCGCCACGGGCGTGAGCAGCGGCGCGCGCTCCAGACCACCCTGGGACAGACAAGTGCACACATCACCAAACATAAACACCATCTCTAGGACTAGGAGGCTCTAGGCTCTAGGAGGAGGATAAAAACCATAGGCAGTAGGTACGTGTAAAATACAATATGCGTCATAGGCTGTCCTTCTGTCTGTCTGTAGCTTTAGGTTCTAGCTCGAGTTTCTCTTTTCACAATCGTAGGTTAAGTTTACAAAATATGATGTCAAGCACAATCAAATAAAATAATTTAACTCGTTTACTTACCTGCATAGATAGATGCATCTACCTAAGATGTGTTTACCTGCGTGAGCGCCTCTCCCACACACTCGCAGAACCGCTCGTACTCCACGTAGCGGCGGCGTCCTATCGCGCTGAACCTGCGACATACACCTTCGTGAACAACTGTACGTGGGCCCGGCTCACGGCGCCAGGCGCGCCGGGCAGAGGCGGGTCCACATAGTCACGTGGGCCCAGCTCACGGAGCCAGGCGTGCCGGGCAGAGGCGGGTCCACATAGTCTCGTGGGCCCAGCTCACGGCGCCAGGCGTGCCGGGCACAGGCGGGTCCACATAGTCACGTGGGCCCAGCTCGTGGCGTCAGCGCGAGCCCGGCGGACGCGAGCCCGCGGTAGAAGTACGTACACCTCCATCAGCGTGTCCATCTCGCGCGGCGTCATGTCAGTGCGAGCCCGGCGGACGCGAGCCCGCGGTAGAAGTACGTACACCTCCATCAGCGTGTCCATCTCGCGCGGCGTCAGCGCGAGCCCGGCGGACGCGAGCCCGCGGTAGAAGTACGTACACCTCCATGAGCGTGTCCATCTCGCGCGGCGTCAGCGCGAGCCCGGCGGACGCGAGCCCGCGGTAGAAGTACGTACACCTCCATGAGCGTGTCCATCTCGCGCGGCGTCAGCGCGAGCCCGGCGGACGCGAGCCCGCGGTAGAAGTACGTACACCTCCATGAGCGTGTCCATCTCGCGCGGCGTCAGCGCGAGCCCGGCGGACGCGAGCCCGCGGTAGAAGTACGTACACCTCCATGAGCGTGTCCATCTTGCGCGGCGTCAGCGCTAGCCCGGCGGACGCGAGCCCGCGGTAGAAGTACGTACACCTCCATGAGCGTGTCCATCTCGCGCGGCGTCAGCGCGAGCCCGGCGGACGCGAGCCCGCGGTAGAAGTACGTACACCTCCATCAGCGTGTCCATCTCGCGCGGCGTCAGCGCGAGCCCGGCGGACGCGAGCCCGCGGTAGAAGTACGTACACCTCCATGAGCGTGTCCATCTCGCGCGGCGTCAGCGCGAGCCCGGCGGACGCGAGCCCGCGGTAGAAGTCGGCTCGCGGGATCACCAGCTCATGATTCCTGTCGAACTGCCGCAGGAACTCACGAGGCCGCACGCCTTCTCGCACCATCTGTTACGTTATTTTGTCTTTAATGGGATTAATTTACAATGGCTTCTAGTCAGTGACGAAGCCGATCAGCCGGAACTCGGAGAAGTGAGTCAATGTCTCAAGCATATGAGCGAAACCTCTGCGTTCATCCTTAAAATCAGCAAAGGCTCAGTAGATACATATTCATATTCATTAAGTACTTACGCAGGTAGGTACCTAACTATATTCATTTATTCCTAACGTGGGGCTTTCACAACATACCGCAATCTTAAAAATATACCTGTACTATTATTTATTCTGTGGTGCTACCCTAAATAATTTTTGCTTCGTAAATGTTATTTTTTATCTCAATATTTTAGCCTAAAATTGTATACTTATGATGTGGAAGAGCGAAAATGCCTCTCACAAGTTACCTATTTCCTTTATATTTAAAAGGTGTTTACAACTATAATTTAAAATGAAATATCTTTAATTATTGAACAAAAACATTTGTATTTGCATACCTACCACAACCCAAACACAGGCCTGATTCAGGATAACCAAGAAAGATAGGTACCTAACTTCCCCTTGATCTTAGAATATAAAGATAGGTACTTACCTTCCCCTTGATCTTAGAATATAAAGATAGGTAGGTCCCTACCTTCCCCTTGATCTTAGAATATAAAGATAGGTACTTACCTTACCCTTGATCTTAGAATATAAAGATAGGTAGGTCCCTACCTTCCCCTTGATCTTAGAATATAAAGATAGGTACTTACCTTCCCCTTGATCTTAGAATATAAAGATAGGTACTTACCGTCCCCTTGATCTTAGAATATAAAGATAGGTTATTACCTTCCCCTTGATCTTAGCGAGGATCTGTACTATGTCGGTCTCGAGCGGGTCTGCGGCGGCGGCGGCGCGCCGGGGCGTGGGCCCGGGCGCAGAGATGGTAGCGCTCTCCGCCGGCCGCGCCACCAGCTGCCACACATTATAATGGACCACACATTATAGTTAGGACAAACAGAGTGCATAGTGGATCGTACATAGTGCATGTATAGGTACGGTCGCACGTTTACCAGACGTCGGGATGTTCTGCTCCGTTTCTCATACCTACTATCAGGGAAAAACTCATGATTTTTTTTCGGAGACAGATCGCAAATCGTCCCAGTAGTTAGGTAGGTAGGTAGTCATCCTGCAAGTAAGTAAGATCTGCTACCTCGTCCAGCAGGCGCACGTAGCTGAACCCGCAGTCGTCGAGGTACCTCGCCTCCAGCGCGCGCACGTGCGGCGCGCTCAGCAGGATGCCCAGGCGCGCCAGCACACGACGCAGCTCCGCGCGCGACACGTGCCCGTTGTTGTGACTATAACAGAAAATATTGTATCTTAGGCTCTTTTATGTGCGGTTTAAAGCCAGGATAGTACTCAGCAGTCATTTCATTCGGTGGGGGCTTAGTAGAGCGGACCCTCTTCTGATTGCACTCACAGGTCGTGATCGCCGAACGAGGGGCGCAGGTCGATGGAGCGCTCGGTGATGGCGGCGCGCACGCGCAGCAGGGCCGCCTGCGCCATCTCCAGCTCGTCACCGTCGAGCGAGGCGCGCGCGCCCGGGGGCGGCAGCTCGCCCACGCGCGCCGCCGCCGCGCCCGCCGCCGCCTCGGGGTGCTTCTCTAGCTCCTTGATCGCGAAAACTGCACAATAACGCTGTTTGGGTTATTGCAATATGCGGCAATGGGCTTGCAAACTGCCACTTATTGAAAGCTAACTTATAAGCAAGAATTGGGCCTGTTGGCATCTGCTACCATTGATACTTGTTTCTGACAATCCCCTATAATGGGATCTCCTGACTGAAGGAGATCTGAATACTGCGCGATTACAGTTACAAGTAGGCTCGGTCGGTACTTACGTACCTAGTTGGTACTCTTTCAACGAGCACAGCAAAACAAGTTGCTCTGAAGCGTCTATTGTTATCACTTCGCGTCACTGCACTGGGAACCAAAGTGGTTAATAAATTGAGAGCGCACCGCGAGAGGATGTCTTACGGTTGGAACTGTGTGAAGTGTTCGGACTCACCCTGGTCGCAGTCATCTTCGAAGGTGCGCCAGCACACGCGGTCCGAGTCGTTGGGGTCGAGGTAGTGCCGCATCACGCAGACCACCTCGCTCGACGACAGCACGGCGGCGAGCACGGCCGCGTCCAGCGCGCGGCGGAACTGTGTGAAGTGTGCGGACTCACCCTGGTCGCAGTCATCCTCGAAGGTGCGCCAGCACACGCGGTCCGAGTCGTTGGGGTCGAGGTAGTGCCGCATCACGCAGACCACCTCGCTCGACGACAGCACGGCGCCGAGCCCGGCCGCGTCCAACGCGCGGCGGAACTGCTGCGGCGCGATGCGGCCGCTGTTCAGCGGATCATAGTCCTGGAGTAAAGGGAAACATCGAGGCATACAACCCGTGGCATGTCCGCCCTGGATGGCGTAAAAGCCGCAGCAACATCACCCTTTAGCACTCAATACCAATAATGTGATCGCGAATCCGTCTGCCAAGTGTGGTGATTATGGTGGAGGCTTTGTCCAGCAGTAGACGTTTATCGACTGGTGATTGTGATGATGATTGTTAAATATTGTTTGGAAGAAGTCGCTTTCAGCGATAAGGCCGCCCATTGTCATTACCATATTTAGATTAGATAAATAGTAAGTAGGTCTTTGGATACGGCGGACAACTAAGTTGAGAGACGTGGTCACCGTTATTTCTGAGCGAAAGTGGAGTTGGGCAGGTCATATTGCTAGGCTTGACAGAAGTCGCTGGAAGAGACGGATCCTTGAATGGAGACCGTGGGCAAACAGAAGACCCAGAGGTCATCCACCGAAACGATGGGTGGACGACATAAAAGGATACGCAGGCTATCACTGGATGGCGAAGGCAACTGATCGACTCGAGTGGAAGAAATTGGGAGAGGCCTACGTCCAAAAATGGACATTTAATGGCTCGTGATGATGATGATGATGAAGTAGGTCTTTTATGGTGCTGTCTTATGAACTTTTGTTACTCTTGACTACCTTCTTGGTTTTTATGTTAAGGTATCTTCTTATTTTTAATCAGCTTCTTGTTCTCGAGGCACCACACAGGCGCTTCCCACCTAGTTGTACTTGTACTATTATTTATTCTGTGCTAGTCGTATGAGGGATCATCAAATAAAGGTTCATTCGCGTTGGAACAGGAGTAACTTTAGTTTATAAGACGATTCAAAATGATCCTTGTGATTTTAATGAATAAAATATTTCTGACTTTGGCTTTCAGCCATGCCCCAGGGAGATGTACTCATCATCATCATCATCATCCACAGCCTGACTTCACCCACTGCTGAGTATAGGCCTCTCTTTGCCTGTGCCATTCCTTCCGGTCCCGTGCCAGTCTCATCCAGGTTCGGCACGCGACGCATGCGATATCGTCTGCCCATCTCGCTGCTGGACGACCAACGTTTCTGTATCCAGTTCTTGGGCGCCATTCATTTAGCGCCTTACTCCACCTATCGTTACCTCGTCTTGCCAGGTGTCCTGCCCAACTCCATTTTAGTTCCGTTATACGATTCCCAACATCTTTGAGCTTCGTTCGACTTCGTATCTCGGCGTTGGGAACACGGTCTATAAGCTTGATGCCGATCATGGCGCGTCCCATGGCTCTCTGTGCAACTCTCATCCTGTACACAGCCTCCTGCGTGAGCGTCCATGTCTCGGCACCGTAAGTCATGGTAGGCAGAACACACTGGTTATAAAGTACTGATGTACTCAACAAAACAACAAAACATTACCCGAAAAAACTCAGAAACTCTTATGCTCCTCTGCATCACATACTGCTGCACCCTCAGCATGAGCTCGACGAGGCGGCGCGCGGGCGGCGGTGAGCTCATCGCGGGGTGGAACACGTCGGAGGCGCCCAGCGCGGTGGGCGGGCGGCCCGCGTCCACCTCGGGGCGCACCAGCTTCGGCAGCGTCGTGTCGATCACAGACCTCGGATGCTTGTACTTCTGCAAGCGTCATCAGTGGCCCAGTTATACCAAATGCATTATAACGAGCGTCGCGGCGTCAGTCTTGTCGTCATAGCCCAGAGAGAACCAGTAGGTACGTTTCTTATCCAAAACGGCTTAGGTACCTAAACATTATCCAGAAACCGGCTCTAATGGTGAAATGTCAGTCCGTTTTATTTATTTAGGTTCACCAACAATTTCCATGATATCACTTACAAACGAATTAAAAAACATTAAAAGTTTTAGTAAGATCACTAACAGACACACTACATTTACCATGAACATACCAAGTTATGTACTTAGTAAATGCTTACATACGTAGGACCTCACAGGCACAAACACTCAATAGTCACATACATAATCCTGATCCCACACTAGGATCCCCCGTGTCGAGCCGTAACATCCAGACCGGGAACAAATATTTTCAGATCGTACAAAGATTTGTCCCGCAGCGGGAATCGAACCTGCGACCTCGCATCTCTGCTGTCCTACTTTCTTACACCCAGAAATCGATACAAATTTCAGGAACAAATTAGTGAAACTGACGTGAAAATCCTATTGAATAATAGTAGATTAACTAGCCAAGGGCTGTAAGGCATCAATAGCAGCCCGAGATGCGAGGGCGCCTATAGTTCGAGGGTGCCATTGATGCTTACACCCGAGCTAACTACTCTGCTTTACATCTCGATTGTGAGGTAAGTAGAAAAAAACCGGCATTACAAGAATAAAACATTTTATTAGTTAAAATTTATAGTGAAATGAGAACAATTTTCAAATTTTAGGTTCAGGTGTTTTTGGGTATGTTAATAGTTTTTTTCAAATAGGTCTCTTTAGAACTTTCAGGCAAAATATTGTTAATTGCTGCTTCAGCTTCCATTTTCATTGAATCGGGAGTGCAGCTTATAATTATCTTCATCACTTGCAGAACTCATGTTTTTTTCCTAATTAGCACGTAATTATAAAAAAATCCCAAAAAAAAACAATATTTAAAGTAAAAGTTTTCTATTCCCGCCTTTTTTCATCCTTTTTTAAATTATTTTTCTCAAAAACGAAATTGACCTTCGCCGTTCGATATTTAAAATTGATGACTATTATACTCATACGAAGACAAGGCTGAATAGCGAAGCGACCTCTTTTGTCATTGGGCTGAATGCATGATGTCTATTGCCAGTATGATGGTTAGATGTACGCGAACTTTCTTAAAGAGTGAAGTTTTTTTTTTAAATTACTTACCGCCCTAGGGCTTTTCTAGCTACATTATTACCCTAGAGCGCTAATTGGTCATCTACAAGCCCCATTTGGGGGTAATAAGGACCTACTTACCGAATATGAGAGATGTAAATAATATTTTATTTTGTTTTTTTGTAATGTTGGGTGTGGTAATGTGTGGATCAGGAAACAAGTAAATACGAGAAGCTCAAGTCTCACATCTCCAAGCCCCGCGATGCCCTCCTTCTTCACCGCCTCCACCAACTTGAGGAACTCTACGTAATCTAACGTGTACGAGTCCTTGATGAACCTTCGCACGAGGAGGTTGAAGTCCTCGGGAGACACGATGATACCGATGTAGTCCAGGATGCGCTTGAAGTGCGCGAAGGTAATGCGACCGTCGTTCTTGGCCACCTGCAAAATAAAGTAAAGCGCTACGTGTGTAGATTTGAGATGCCAATGAAACTTGTCCAGGGTGTCGGCACATCATTATAAAAAGTTTTTTTTTAAACACTGATAGACCCTTGTTTGACCTCGATCTCACCTGTTGGTAAGTGACGTTGTGGCCGAAGATGGAGCACAATAAATGTCTAGAAGGCACCTATTTACTCTAGCCTGGGAGAGACCCAGATTATACTTTTCAGGAAAGACAGACGATGGTAGTGTATTCCAATCCTTAGCAGTTTGCATTATAAAGGTAGAACTGAAACGTTTTGTGCGAATAGAAGGTATACTAATGAGGTAAGGATGGTACTGAGCCGTACGCCTGCTCGTCTATGATGAAAAGGAGATGGTGGGATCAAGATCAGATGGCCCGCCTGATGTTAAGCGGTACCCTCTGTCTATGAACAGTGCATTACCTAATAGGTCACATCCACCTAGGACGCGCCCTATGTGGCATTGCACTGCGCCTGCCACCCTGAGACTTAAAGATGAAAAGTCTTATGTGCCTGTAATTTCAACTGCAACCATACCCTTCAAACCGGAACACAGCAATGCGAGCACTACTGTTTTGCAGCAGAAATAGGTATGGTGGTAGTACTTCCCCGGATGAACTCTCTCACAAAAAAGCTCTACTACTACCAAAGCTGTTCATCCCTCAGGGCGCCAACGGATTATACTGGTTTGCAAATAATGTAACATCTCAGGTAACGATGACATGCTATTCGGTGAGCTCTGAGGCTGTATTAGAGAGTACGTACGAGCTCGTAGTCCTGGAAGTATGGTTTGAGAGGCAGCTCGCGCGAGGCGATGGTGGCCAGCAGACAGCACAGGCGCCGCGCCTGCCACTGGTCGAGTGCGTGGCACGCGGGCTCCGGCGGCGGCGGACACGCTTCCAGCAGACAGTCGGCAGACGTCTTGTCGCGCCCGCCGGCATCTGTCCACACCATCAAATACTTAGATCTTTACACGTCGAACCTTCCAGTTTATGAGGTAGGAAGATGAGTTAGATTCAAATTTGTGACCTAAAAATCCTTTAAAGTCTTGAGCCCGGGTTTTTAAGCTATTAAGTTCGAGCTTGTTAGCTTCATTCAATCTTATCAGGTAAATTCGAGTCATCAAATGGAGTGATAAGATAAATCATTACGCCTTGCAATACAATTTTTAACTGAATCAAAATACAACGAACTGTTATCTATTGCAGCTCGGGGTGTGGTGCGCTATTCGTGGCTATTGATTGACCTGGTTGATAAAGGTTATCATGTATGTTATATTCGGAATGTAACTGGAAGAAAGCGTTAGCTGAGTCAGTCGTGGGACGCAATGGCAGCTCACCACTAGTCACGTCTATATTTTTTTTTTTTTTTTTTTATGTAATGGCTCGACAAACTGGCTTACGGCCCGCCTGATGATAAGCGGTTACCGTCGCCTATTGACATCTGCAACACCAGAGGTATTGACAATGCGTTGCCTGCCCAGAAGGACTCTTTATATTCCCACGATGGGCAACCCACGGTGAAAAGAGCCCATTAAGGCTCTGCCTACCATTTCGGGGAAAAGTAGGTATGTGTCTAAGTATGTATACATTTAATGCTGATGAAAAATAAAGTAAATATGTAAGGTTTCGAACTCATCATTTATTATATATTTGTTCACTTTGGTTTCAAGGAACATAGTGCAGGTTTCAATTGAATCAGCGTACGTTTTCAAGTTCTGAAAGTATCATGCAATGTTGAGACCATGTTAACCAGTAATACCCATCTAAAGTACGAGCTTCGCCCGGCGATTTTTCTTGGAAACTCTGTACCCTTTTCGTGTTTAGTAAGTGAGACAATCTCTAATATCTCAATCTTTTCAGCTAGTAATTTAAATTTTTGCTTTGGCTCAGCCGAGGGCAAAAAACTATTCAATATTCTGTGACTGACAAAAATTTGCGAATGCGGACTGGATAACATTTTTTTTTGTGGACTATCCCGTTTTCCCATAGAGGAGACCTAGCTAAGACCTAGCTAGATACATTTTTCGCCTTGAACTTGGGTACAAATATATATATATATATATATATACACATATCCTTGCTCGTTTAATAGCATCGAGCGGAGGCGTGCAATGCTCTAAGTTTAATAGTATATTATAGTATAGGAAGAAATAACGCGAGGCTGAAGTATATGTATATGTACATTTATAGATTTTGGAAACAGACATATGAAAATCTTAAGGGGAATAATTAAGGGCCGTGACGAGGCTAATAAATAATAAAAAATAATCTCAATACGTAGCCCGTAGAGCTATGACGTAGGCAGCTACGGCGTAGGAGCTGGAAGCTACACTGTGAGGGAAGGTAGCTACGACGTATGGGTCTACGGCGTAGGGGTGGGTAGCTCCGTCGTAGCGGATGGGAAGAGATTCTATGTTGCACTGTATTGAGATGATAGTCTCACCTTCTCCATGTATGATCTGGCAGAGCTGGTGGTACAGCACGCGGCCGTCCTGCGCGCGGAAGTAGTCTGCCAGCTGCGAGATCTCGTCGTCCGACAGCCCCACCACCGAGCGCAGCGGCCCGGCCAGCACCGACACGAACTTGGACTCTGCGAGGTAACTATTTCATTACATTAATGTTTACGCATTTATTCTCAAGGTAAAATTATACAGTTACATTTGTCCTTCATGGAGCCCTGATTGTTTCGAAAACCTTTCTTGTTTTTACTAAAAGGTGTGGGTTGGAATAACTAAACCAGTCAAAAGTTGTAAAACTATAGCCCGACTACAAAACCAGTGAACCAAAACTTATTTAAGTACAATATTGTACAATATTGTTGTATTTTAGTATCTGTTTGTAGCAACTAGTAAGTTTTGTTTGATATATCGTACTAAGTAGAATCTTTTGTTAATTTTAAGGTGTGTAGACCTTTTTTGGCCATAATTTTGTTAATGTTAAACATAAATAATATTGTATAAATCGCTGTTGGTTTACCAAAATAAATAAAATAAAATAAAATAAATATTTTTACTAGTAGTTCTGTGAACAGAAGATCTCGCGAGCACAAATTTGTATAAGACTATGCATCATGTCGATCCCAAAGATACCAAAAAGTCAAAATACTAACTTTATTTTTCAGAAAAACTAAAAAGAAGTTTTTACTTTTTTGAATGCAGTAGCTACTTATTGTTATCGTCACTCTTCGATCACTCTAAAGGTATTCGCATGAGCGCGGGCGGTCCTGAAAATAAAACCTGTATATCTGTATAATTTACTGAGTTAGAGAGTGAAGGAGTTTGCTGTTGTCTGCCTCTTAACCCAGGTATACCAGGACTCACTGAAGAACGAGGAGTGTACCGGAAATGAGCGAGTTCCCTTCGGGGTCCATTGGGCGGTACCAGTCCCACAGGTTCAGGCCGACGCGGAAGGTGGCTGCGCGGATCTTGTTGCATGTCTTCCACACGTCAGCCAGGCGGACAATCTGCAACAAACGACACCCAGTATGCGCCTACATTATTATCATAGGCGTTGAGCATAGGTGGCGAGCACGAACCCGCCGCTGCAGTGTACGACGGCAGATGAAGAACCGTTCGTTGTGCCATTCTATGGGGTATACACACACGTCATGGGGCCAGCGGTTTACAACCGTCTCCCAGACTACATAACCGCTGCGCCGACGACGCAGTCCTTTAAACACAAGCTGAAAAACTGGCTTATCGAGCAATCTTTTTATAAGGTTGTCGATTTTTTGATAAATTGATTGTTATTATTTTAAGCTAGTTTATTATTTAGGTACTGGGTACCTACTTAGTCAACTGATATTGACAAATGGCATATTTTGTTTTAATTTTATATTGACTAATTGATTTGAATGTGCCCAATTGAATGTAGTATTATTAATTATTATTTTTTATTCAAACTATTAAGTTCTATTTTTGATGACATTGTTTTAATTAAGTAAATGTTATTTTATAATTAATTATTCTTGTATTCACTTACTAACTTGTGTAAGTGGGTATTTATATTTTATATTTTAATGATTACGTCAATAGGTTGTTTAAAATCTCGTGATTACTATTATGTTCTTTTCATAGAAAAATAATTATAGGTATTTATATAAAGTATATGACATGTAGCAATTATCTGTTATGAATAAATGAACTATGAACTATGAACTATGTAGACTTTGTGTCCAGTGAACGTTAAGTTAAGTGGCTGAAGATGATGATGACATTAGTAAATATACATATACTATACAAACAATAAGTATTCGTAGAGCATGTTTCTAAGCGAGAACTGAACTCGGTACCTCTCGATGTTCAGTGAGTTGACTACTCTGTTATGTTTGCCACGGACTGTACTGTTTTGAAACAGAAGAGCTATCTTGTTATAGAGAGCTATAAAGGTAGAGGAAGTGTTCGCTACGAGTAGGTAAAGGGGGCCTCGACAGCTTACCGTATCGTGCATTTTGACAGCTAATTACAGCTCGGAAACGAAAGCTTGATAGGAATGTGGATTATTTTAACGCACAGCAATTTAGATTCCAACGGAATTGTTGGAATTCAACTAAAAACAGCCTTTTTTGTAACTAATATGACCAAAGTTTATGACAAAGAGGTTTATGACAGCAGCATGACAAAAACTCCAAATTTGAATTGAAATCGCGTAGCGCGGATAGATTATAAAATAACAATTAATATTTTTTAAAAAACTTCAAAAGAGTTTTTTCTGTAAGTATAGTTCACTGTGTGCGCGGTGTCCAGCCTAGAATAGACCCCTGCGTATATTCGTTGGTGTCGTAAAAACCAACTAAGGACACACCAGCGCAGCCTGCATCCACCTCAGTAATAAACATTGTACTGCGATCACCAATCCGCCTGCCAAGCGCGGGGCTATGGCAGATCCCATCACTGCATTCTATGGGAGAGGCGTCGTCCAGCTTTGGATGTCTTAGGCTGCTGCTGATGATGATGAATGCTCTGAAAGGCTCTAGGTAGGCAGATGGTTTACTATGTGTAAGTTATTTATAATCAGCCTCACGCAGTCAACATCGCAAGCGAGGTCTTAAGAGCCAAGAAGCTATCGGGAGTTTCAATCATCAATCAATTTGTCAATGTGAAAACCGACCTGTACTATTTTTATACTATTCCACATTTACCCATCCATCTTTGAGGGCGTGATGTCATCAGATTTCCGCGCGTAATTCGCTCTATGTAAGGTAGGTGTTCGTATTAATGTGTAGGAAGATGGCAATGAATAGCACACAGACGATATGATCTGGAGGTGGTGGAGGGTGTGTGGGAGGCGCGGGCATGCGCGGCGGGCGCGCGCGGACCAATGACGTCAAGGGATCGATCGGGTGCTTGTGTCAGGCCGCCCGCCGCCGCCGCCGCCCGGACCGAGCGCTCCGCACTCGACACGTGAGCTGAACCCTGCCGCTTCGGGTTATGTAACGCGCCTCTGATGTCCGTGCATCCATGTCTGGGCACCCATGTGTGGGCTAAGCTTTAGGACCAGGAACAGCCCTTCGCAGAAAACCTCCCTTCGATGGGGCGACAGCTGTCTAGCGGCTGAGGCGACGGCCCCCAACTCTCGGTGCTCGAGTGACGGACGTATCGATAGTGTTTATAGCAATATATTTTAGATGGCTCTTGTTTAGGACATAATGAACGAGGAGTGAAGTTCGTGGTACTATATTCCGTCGAGAGGTTTTTTACATAGTAAAAGGTGAGCGCAGTTACGTAGCTAAATAAAGGTGAGCGCAGTTACGTAGCTAAATAAAGGTGAGCGCAGTTACGTAGCTAAATAAAGGTGAGCGCAGTTACGTAGCTAAATAAAGGTGAGCGCAGTTACGTAGCTAAATAAAGGTGAGCGCAGTTACGTAGCTAAATAAAGGTGAGCGCAGTTACGTAGCTAAATAAAGGTGAGCGCAGTTACGTAGCTAAATAAAGGTGAGCGCAGTTACGTAGCTAAATAAAGGTGAGCGCAGTTACGTAGCTAAATAAAGGTGAGCGCAGTTACGTAGCTAAATAAAGGTGCGGTTGTTCTGAGACGATAAGGAATTCAGAATATTAATTTGACATTACGAGTATTCTTTGGTCTATAATATGCAGATACATTTCCAAGTTAGTTTTCTGAAGCTTATCTATGCTTCATATCCCACTCTGTAACTGGCATAGTCACATTTATTAATTTGTGGACCAGCCTACGTCAAAAGTTCAACCTAATAACAATTTAAAACACTAAGGTTGATTTAAACTAAATAATGTATCACTTGTTTATTTATTTTGAAGTTATCTATAGATATATTTTTTCTTAAATTATACGTAGCTGTCCACATTTTAGTTATTAATAGCATCTATAAAATTACAAAATGAGTCCAAATTGGAGGTCATCCTTGTGATGATCCGGAGTACCCATGCCCCACGTGACTGGCGTGACGAATGATTTATGCTGACTGTTTATTATTAATTTAGATCCATTACCTAAGCATAATCCTTTAATTAGGACGCCGCGCCCAAAGCACAGACCCATAGTTTCTATTGACTTCAATAACTGTCTTCAATCTCGTCAAGAGGACTGTCGATACATGCAGTTTGTAGAAGGCGCTGTTGAATTGATGGCAGTCCATTATGGTTCTTGAATTTCTGCAGGAGCAACTAAACCGGCAAGATGATAAACGTCGCGGGGGTGATCTCCATCATCCTGTTCTACGTGCTGATCCTGGCCGTGGGCATCTGGGCGGCCCGTAAGAAGCCACCTGGAGAAAACTCAGAGGAAGAGGTCATGCTGGCGGGGCGGTCTATTGGGCTTTTCGTGGGGATCTTCACCATGACAGGTGTCCATACAGTTACATTTCCTCATCATCATATTAATCATCAGAATGCTTAATTAATTAGTATCCTATAGGAGACATCTGGGGAGCACGAGACGGTGCAACATTAACTAAGTGTTTAATAATATATACTACCCCGCCCTATGTTCCCGCCCGCCCAAGCACGAGGACGGCACTTCATTACTTTATGTAATTATTACCATTTAGGAGCTGTCATACTATTCAACGCAGTAGTTCGTATCGTACAGAACACTTTGCTTGATTGCTTTGTGTGGCCTTTGTGAGAGCAAAGCTTGAATTACTCAACAATTGTAGGTTCACACTTATATAGATATAACATAACACTCAACAGTCATACAAAGTAGGTATCAGGCACAACGAGTACCATGGTACCGCAACACCTGGAACAAATTAAACATGTGTCCCGCAGCGAGAATTAAACCCGCAACCTCTCGCGTCTGAGCCGGCTATTCACCCGCCGTGCCTCAGAGCTTCTCCCGGACTGAAGTGAAACATTTCCTTTGATTTATCTTTTAGGTACTTTTTTAGGCTGCTTTAAACATTTTGCGTTTTTTTTGAGAGCAGGTTTTCTAGTTTTTTTACTTAGACATGTTTTATCAAAATAAGTTCAGCCGTTTCATTGCGTATGGTTTTTTTTACAAAATTAACTTATTTGTGTTCTAATGAAAAAGTGTTATTCCAGCGACATGGGTCGGCGGTGGATACATCAACGGCACTGCCGAGGCCATCTACACGTCAGGGCTGGTGTGGTGCCAGGCGCCGTTCGGCTACGCGCTGTCCCTGGTCTTCGGTGAGTGATGGTTCCATCTACACGTCAGGGCTGGTGTGGTGCCAGGCGCCGTTCGGCTACGCGCTGTCCCTGGTCTTCGGTGAGTGATGGTTCCATCTACACGTCAGGGCTGGTGTGGTGCCAGGCGCCGTTCGGCTACGCGCTGTCCCTGGTCTTCGGTGAGTGATGGTTCCATCTACACGTCAGGGCTGGTGTGGTGCCAGGTACCGTTCGGCTACGCGCTGTCACTGGTCTTCGGTGAGTGATGGTTCCATCTACACGTCAGGGCTGGTGTGGTGCCAGGCACCGTTCGGCTACGCGCTCTCCCAGGTCTTCGGTGAGTGATGGTTCCATCTACACGTCAGGGCTGGTGTGGTGCCAGGCGCCGTTCGGCTACGCGCTCTCCCTGGTCTTCGGTGAGTGATGGTTCCATCTACACGTCAGGGCTGGTGTGGTGCCAGGCACCGTTCGGCTACGCGCTCTCCCTGGTCTTCGGTGAGTGATGGTTCCATCTACACGTCAGGGCTGGTGTGGTGCCAGGCACCGTTCGGCTACGCGCTCTCCCTGGTCTTCGGTGAGTGATGGTTCCATCTACACGTCAGGGCTGGTGTGGTGCCAGGCACCGTTCGGCTACGCGCTCTCCCTGGTCTTCGGTGAGTGATGGTTCCATCTACACGTCAGGGCTGGTGTGGTGCCAGGCGCCGTTCGGCTACGCGCTCTCCCTGGTCTTCGGTGAGTGATGGTTCCATCTACACGTCAGGGCTGGTGTGGTGCCAGGCGCCGTTCGGCTACGCGCTCTCCCTGGTCTTCGGTGAGTGATGGTTCCATCTACACGTCAGGGCTGGTGTGGTGCCAGGCACCGTTCGGTGACCAGGTTGGTTCCACTGCTGTTCTGCAGCTGGGACAGGTTTTCATAACATGAAGCACATCATAAATTCATCGTATTTATGTTCCTACTTGTATGTTTTTAGGGTTCCAAAGTTCGAAAAGGAACTTATTACTCTTAGTTTCGCCATGTCTCCTGTCCGGCATACCTTCTGTCTGTCTGTCCATCCGTAGTCAGAGCCGTTTTACTCGTAGACTATAAGTACTATCATGCTGACATTTTGCAAGATTATACAAATTGGTGACGGTTACAGAGTTAAGAAATAAAACACCCGTTCTTGTAAAGTAGGAATTTCTTTTTAAATAAATGCATACCCCATCGTGTCGGATATCGTTAGGTAGGTTATTTAAATATAATAAGATGTTTCACGAACCTTTTTTCGATACAGAGATAAGTTCCATAGAGTTTTGATGTGGTCAAAGGTACTGGCATACATACTGGCTAAACCACTAATTGGAAATTCCTGAAAAGTATTTAAAATAGTAGAAATTACAAGGAAAATTCTCACAGCTAAGTGGGCTTTAGTAGTTTACGAGCAGTAGTCGGTTTTGTAATTAGTTTACGAGCAGTAGTCGGTTTTGTAATCAGTTTACGAGCTGTGGTCGGTTTTGTAATCAGTTTACGAGCAGTGGTCGATTTTGTAATCAGTTTACGAGCAGTGGTCGGTTTTGTAATCAGTTTACGAGCAGTGGTCGGTTTTGTAATCAGTTTATAAAAGCACTGCCACAGATAAAATAATACGGCTTCAATAAATTCATTTGTTTTTGTAAAGATAACTAGACGACGCTGGAAACGATTGTTTAGTTCTAGATCGCACTGACGAAAACGCACGGCTTGATGACTTCCACCATGACAGCGAAAACGCATTCTATTGTACTAGTGGCGACATCTAGTTTTTACTTAAGTTAACTTCAGAACCCTACATTATGCGTGGTTCGCTTGTCTGGTCAAGTATAAATTGACATTCAATATGTGGGTCAATAAATGGTTAGTTTTGGTTGGTGACAGCTGGGATACTCAGGTACTTACTTTCTTGATACACAGGTGGGATATTCTTTGCGAACCCGATGAGGCGACAGGGCTACGTGACCATGCTGGACCCTCTGCAGGACTTGTTCGGCAGTCGCATGGGAGGGCTGCTGTTTCTACCAGCGCTGTGCGGGGAGGTGTTCTGGGCTGCTGGCATCCTCGCTGCTCTGGGTAAGTGCCACTCGCTTCGTGCAAGGATCTTCATTAAACTTTTCTAAGAAGCATCTTAATATTTATAAACCCCGACGTAACAAGTAATTAATTTTGAAAAAATAATTTTACAAAAAAAAACTAAATCGGTTCATCCGTTCGGGAGCTACGATGGGACAGACAGATACACACACACACACAGACACGTCAAACTTATAACACCCATTCGTTTTTCGTCGGGGGTTAAAAACGAAGGGGTGTTGTAAGTTTGTCATGCCTGTGTGTGTATATGTGTGTGTGTGTGTGTGTGTGTGTATGTGTGTGTGTGTGTCTGTCTGTCCCATCGTAGCTCCCGAACGGATGAACCGTTTTTTTTTTGTTTGTTTGTTTGGTAGGTGAATTTGTCGGGAGTGTTCTTAGCTATTATTAAAATCAGACTCCATAATACAATATATCCATCAACTTTATTCAGCCAACCCTTGTTAACATCCTTTTATTTTATGTACCATTTTTCGATTTCCATCTCTCCGTAGTGCCTCTATATTTTCATAGATAATCTATTACCACAGATAATCGATATCTGATGTTGCCCTTAATCAACTGATTTCACATTATTACTATATTAAAAATTAGTTAATATCTAGCTGTGTAATAATCGACCATCCTGACAAGTGCCTGTCTCTAGGCACCTATGGACTAAACACACACAAAAACAGTAGCTGTCAGCTAGATATACAATAGAATTGACAGTAGGTATAAAGTTCTACAATCTAAATCTAATACTCGTAATGTGGATCTTAATTTATTATTAACATATTATTATTAAGTGAGTTCTATTAAAATATGTTAAAAAAAAAGTTTTTTGTTAGGTAATTATCAACTTATTTGGAGTATCATTGTGTGATTGATTCTATCACTAAGACAATATAAATTATTATGATTCTTGTAAACCAACAAGAACAAGAAAGAAAGAACAAAATAAATGTAGAAAGTTAATCATGTTGAAAGTTACTCTACATTCGTTCGTTATCACCATTGAACCCCCATTTCTTAATATTAGTACAATACATTTTTGTATACTATTCTTAAATGAGCCATTACAAATAAACAGAAAAATATACTTAATTATTAAAGTAATACAATGCTTCTTAAACGCACATCAACAACAACAACAGAATTAACTAATTCCACTAAAAAAACATTAGGTTAATACAATGCATCTCAGAGAACACTAAGATCTATCAACAGCAAAATAAAACTAAGTTTCAAACATACCAATATTTTCAAACTCATACTCATATATTGTAATTCACATGAGCAGCATATCATACTAAGGCTGTATTACCTTTAAATTGTCAATATTCGTTACTTATTATAGTTGGTCAACATTTTTATATAGTTTGAATTATCACCCTCGGCCATTCTACCCATACAGAATGACCCCATTCATACATCAAAACTTTATTATATACTTTCGGAATTATAACAAGTATTACAGTATTTTGAATACTATAGCAATATGAATTAGCAATATTTGCATATGAATTTTAACATTATAATACATACATAAGTTCAATGTTCTTTTAAATAATCACAAAAACTGTCAATTTTAATCTGCATTAATACCATTCATCACACTTCATCAACTTAATTATGTAATAAACACTAGCACTATTGTTTCTAGCTTGACATTGTACACTTACTCGATCAAATCAACAGCAGTCACTGAGTCACAATTTGTAAAACACATAATGCACAATTGCACACCATCGTAGAGAAGTTTCTGCTAATGTCTGAATACTGCTGATGCTCAAAGTCGTGACGTCACTGCTAGGCGCTTGCCTTAAGAAGTTGTTATCTTCGGCATCTCTACGTGGCCTTCGTGAGTTGTTCAGTCTCGCTCGTACGACATACTTTTCAGCGTATTTTCAAGTACTATTACCGACGTTTGTCTGCGTAGTCGGTTACGGCCTCGGGGTATAGTTTAGCATTGCCGACTCTTACCCAAGCAAGGGGTTATGACCTCATGTCATTCGATTTGTATTTCCGACGCTTACCCGTGCCTGGAGTTACGACCTCATGTCATTCGTTTTGTATTTCCGACGCTTACCCGTGCCTGGAGTTACGACCTCATGTCATTAGTTAAGTATTGCCGACGCTTACCCGAGCAAGGAGTAACGACCTCATGTCATTCGTTATGTATTGCCGACGCTTACCCGAGCAACGAGTAACGACCTCAGAGCATTCATTATGTATTGCCGACGCTTACCCCCAGAAGGGGTTACGACCTCAGAGCATTCACTATGTATTGCCGACGCTTACCCCCAGAAGGGGTTACGACCTCAGAGCATTCACTATGTATTGCCGACGCTTACCCCCAGAAGGGGTTACGACCTCAGGGCATTCATTATATATTGCCGACGCTTACCCCCAGAAGGGGTTACGACCTCAGGGCATTCAATATGTACTGCCGACGCTTACCCCCAGAAGGGGTTACGACCTCAGGGCATTCATTATGTATTGCCGACGCTTACCCCCAGAAGGGGTTACGACCTCAGGGCATTAATTATATATTGCCGACGCTTACCCCCAGAAGGGGTTACGACCTCAGGGCATTCAATATGTATTGCCGACGCTTACCCCCAGAAGGGGCTACGACCTCAGGGCATTCAATATGTATTGCCGACGCTTACCCCCAGAAGGGGTTACGACCTCAGGGCATTTATTATTGATAGTAATTATCCACCGCTTTATCACGCCGAAGGTGTTACGGTCTCCTTCCAATGTCACATGTGTCAAATTTGAATAGGGTGGATTGATAAAATTGAGATGTAGGGAAGATATAGGAAGGATATTAGGTAATTACTGCAGCCTGCAGGTGGTTTAGGGACATCTAGACAAAATAAATTGAGACCACCTGATTATCAACTATTTCTAATCACATTAATTTACTGTCTCCAAATGAGCTTTCGGAATCAGATCATGCAAAGTTGCACCATGGTTTGATTACCCTGTAAGGAGCGTTTATGCGGGACTAAGTTTGTAACTTTACCGAGCGGGGGTCTTTAGTGTCCCTTTGTACTGTAACTAAATCACCTACTTCGTACTTTTAGAATTACTTCTTTTTTTTTTTTTTTTACCTATCTTACTTTAATCCTTTTCTGTTGCTTCAATATATTGGAACTGGCGTCGTCTCTGACCTTATGTACGTTACATTACAACCCAATGTATCGCTAGTATGAAATGCCCTTCAGAAGTTTGACACTTGATCAACCCAGTATGATTTCTCTAAGAGTTTTCCAGTACCTACTTTGATTGATAGTATTATTGAGACTACATTGTACGTCTGTTTTATGCTTTTCAACTAAAACTTGCTTGTACTTAATACTCCCCACCCTTTTCGCTCCCATGCAATGTTCTAAACGTTTTTAGTGAGTAGTAGCATTCGCTGACAGCGAAGCACGACTTTCATTGGCATAGCGGCTGCCATTAGCGCATTTGCAATTTTGATCAGAATGTCCAAACCACCGACATTTTGTACACTTTAAGACAGGCTTTGGGCACATGGTGACCACATGACCCAGTTCATTGCATTTAAAACATAGGATTTTCGCAGAATCTCTTCTTTGAGGGTCAGATGACCTATTGTGATGATCTCCATCATCCCCTAAACTTTCAGCGGGTTTTCGGAATACATCATTGGTTCTATTAGTTATATTGGGAAAGTATTTCAGAACTTCTTCCGGTTAATTAAAATTACCGCCTTGTACGTTCATTTTCACATTATAGTCATAGATTCCGTGACTTAAACAATCAACAGCCTGTCTGCCAGTGAGTTCGCATGTGTTTATTAAAGTCATTTTGTCATAATAGTATTCTTCAAGAGATTCGTTGAGTTTTTCTGACCTGCTTTTCACTTAGCAAGTTTCCGTAGTTATGTTCGCAAGGAAATGCATCAAGTAATTTTTCTTGCCACTCAGCCCATGTATATTTTACCGTAATCAAACCCTCGTCAGGCGTGGCGCACTCCGCGCTGTAGGTATGAAGCTACAAGTACTTGGCGGACTCGCCTAGACGAGTCAATCCATTCAGGGGGCTGCCGCGCGTTAGTTAGTTCGGTAAACTCACTCAAGCGCCGCGTCGTGTCGTCCGTCAACTAAAATTTTGTAGTATTATTTATTCTGTGCTAAAATGAAGATAAACGCATACCTATTGCATCGCATTCGGCTGCCTAAATACTAATAGGGATCCGAACCCCACGTTTTTCACACTTCCAAGGGACATTGAAAGGTATAGAAATACACGTCTACATTATAGGTAATGAAGTAGATATACCTACCTAACAATGTAGACTTTTGTTACTTATCCTTAAATTGTATGTCTCCCGTATTCACGTAGTTAGATAGGTACTTACAAGATCTGCTTACAAGGTAAGGATTAGCTTTGATGAATTAAGACAGACAGGTAAGTATCTAGTACCTATTTAATGTGTTTAAGTATTTTTTGATTTTGGTAGGTAGGTAATCTAGGTACCATGGACTAAATATTATGTACGTAGGTAGTAATATTTTGATTATTCTACACAAAAGGGTGCGCGTTCATACTTTTTTTAATTGCCCAATTACGTAGGTAGGTACATTTAGTACCTAATCTACCTACTATAATATAAAGCTGAACAGTTGTTTTGTTTGATTTTTTGTTTGTAGGTATTGTAGGTAGACTGAGAGCTAATAGGTTTTTTTCCTAACTATCTACTTAAAATAATCAAAAAACACATATACATATTACATAATAGACCAAGAGCCAGGGCTTGGAATATTTATGAATTTATATACATACATATGCTAGCTTCCCATACTTACCATGGCTACAATCAAGTAAATTATTACATTACTGTCTTTAGGTTAAGTACAAATCCCCCGGCCAGCTTCTACTACACTATAATACCATAATCATTCAGGGAAATAAGAACTACTAGCAGCGCCCCGCGGTTTCACCCGCGTAAGTCTTGATCCCGTGGGAATATCGGGATAAAAATGTGCCTATGTGGTATTCCGGGAGTCCAGTTATCTCTATTCCAAATTACATTCAAATCCGTTCGTCCGGTTCAGCGTGAAGAAGTAACAAACACATAAACTTTCGCATTTATAATATTAGTGTGATAGGTTACTCATTTTGACCTATTATATTTTATATAGTTCGCGCGAATCAAGATAGGTACCTAGTTGAAAACCAACATTATGATTTTTGGGTGTTGGCGCTTGGACTATTTTGTTAGCGTCGTATGTCATTCTATATTTGATATCTACCTACACTTAAAAGATATATTTAGTTTCATTGACAATGTACAGACTAGCGTACCTATGGCATTAGTAAGCGACTAGTCGTCAACCTTTACGACCTGCGTCACTCCGCGCCAGACAGCGGCAGAGTTACACGTTAGAGAGAGAGAGAGAGAGAGAGATAAATGTTTAGGTGAATATCGCAATAGGCATTGAGCGCTAATGCGAGCTGAATTGCACTTTGTTGCAAGTCCCAGCAAGAGTCGGTATTTATATAAATTTGTTCGTGAAGTGAGCCATCTGTACTGTATATATTCTGTGCCCTCATACCACCTTTTCGCCAATCCCTCTAATTTGGGCAAAGCATAGAATTTAGTTTGCCGTTCTGTCCACCCAAACACGTGAGCTGACTCATTGACTTTGGCTAACCAGTTCTTCATAGTTTGAGACTTGTCATTGGGATCAAACTTAGATATGACATTTTGAGATCCTTGTAGTCCTGGCCCAACAAAACCAGATGCCCCGGTGCCACTTTTCTCGCTGAGTAAATTAACTAATTTCTCTAGTACGTTTGGGATACTACCATCACGCGGACGCCTACTTTTCTTATTATGCTCACGTTTGGAACACCCACGCCCGTGCCTAGTCGGGGAAGGACTACCTATTAGACACTGAGACTCGCATACGAGCGCTTACGTCTTTTACTTTTCCCTGACCATTTGCGTTTGCGCGATCTGTTTTTATGCTCAATAGGAGACGGTGTCCGAACTGGACCTGAATCAGCTTCTTTACGACTGTGACAGTGACTTATAGATCTTTTAGTGGGAGAAGGCATTTTCGGAACAGAACTTTAGGATGAAAATAGTTGAAGGAAAATGAGTAGGAAGACACAATATGAGTAGAAATCTGAAAACAATTTCATCGTTAATGCCATGACAATGATTTATTTAAATGTTTAGAGTTCGATATTCAGTAATGCTAATGTATATGATTTATTTCTGATAATAACATCATCTATAATATAAGGCGCCACGTTAGGTGCAATTCTCTATAAGGCGCCACGTTAGGTGCACTACTCTGTAAGGCGCCACGTTAGGTGCACTACTCTGTAAGGCGCCACGTTAGGTGCACTACTCTGTAAGGCGCCACGTTAGGTGCACTACTCTGTAAGGCGCCACGTTAGGTGCACTTCTCTATAAGGCGCCACATTAGGTGCACTACTCTGTAAGGCCCCACGTTAGGTGCACTTCTCTTGTTACAGGTTATTCTGGGATTTAATACTCTACTTTTGGTATTAGGTGCATCACTGTTGTGCACACATCCCCTCATCCCTAGGTATAACTGGACCAAATAATAAATATCTATGTTTGTAAGTAAACATTGTTAGTACATAAAACTGTTAATGATCATTGTTAGAATTCCGGTGTAGTTACGCCATCGTGTTTGTCAGCGGGACGCCTTAACCATCAAATCAGTTTACAAGATATACCCGTGCGCCATGCATGGCAGTCATCGCCTTAACAATACTCTAACATGCACAGCCTAAAATGAAATAGGCAAGCATTTAAGAAATTGACTAAATTCTGGGAATTTATCATAATTAATAGGTATTTGAAACTTGTGATATACACATACTATGTGATAATATTATTATAAATCAAGTTAATCGGTTATCCAAGGACCTGGAATTTGTTTCCAGCAATCAGGCCACCCATTGTGATACATTACTGTTTTAGTTAAAATCATTAATATTTTCAAATATACATACACCCCAGCCATTCGCCTAATCTTCCAGATCTCTCTCCATCCAAAGGTTGTTTGGAAGAAATCGCTTCTAAGCGATAAGACCAATGGGCGATCACATTGAGTAGTGACAAAGAATAAAATTCATTCGAGTTTTGATAACCTCAATGGTGCATAGTGCAGCAAGCAAACAGCGAGCTGAGACATGAGAGGTATGGGCTCGACTTCCTTGCATGTTCTGCAAATACCCATTCTGGGTCCGGGAGCTATTCCACCAAAACACCCGCAGCTCCCAACACACATGACACAGGAAATACCAGTGTTGGGTCAAGTCGAGACCTGTGACCGTTGGGTGTTTGTTATTCAATCTCATACCCAGCCACCATAGCTATTTTTATGAAACATTTTTCTTAAATAATGTTACCTACACATACGTTGTTAGTTTGCACATACATAAACACAAAACAAAACAGTGTCACCATGCAACCAAAACAATACAGTCCTTACATTTATCATTACTCGGATCCAACATACCAACAATATGTCCTTGCTCCTGATGTTGCTCGACTTGTGAACCTCCTGCAGAGCTGCTAATGTAACAGCTAAACTATTCAGGGTTGTTTAGTAATTATTACAACAAATAATCTGAGCAGGGCCAGGCAATGAACCAGCAAATTATGGAAGTTAAATTTTAATTTAGTCACTCTATTTTTAGGCAGGATTTACCTACCTATGTGTTTAGTTTTTAATGTCTATTTTATGTGACCTTTGAAGTCACATAGAATGTCTTAGGTCTTATATAGGTAGGCATCTGCATGGGTATTAGATGCCTTCTGTGCCTGATTTTATGCTAGTAACTTCAAACCTATTTGAGAAGGTGTATAAACTATACACGAGTTGTGAAGCAACATTCCTCATTCAATCTTTTCACAGGTATTCAACAAATCAAGACAGTAAAGTTCAACAATAACTTACCGGAGATTTCTTCGACCTTATTTACCTTCTACTTCGCGGAAAACATGGGTTCCACTTCTGATTTATTAAAATCAGACTCCATAATACAATATATCCATCAACTTTATTCAGCCAACCCTTGTTAACATCCTTTTATTTTATGTACCATTTTTCGATTTCCATCTCTCCGTAGTGCCTCTATATTTTCATAGATAATCTATTACCACAGATAATCGATATCTGATGTTGCCCTTAATCAACTGATTTCACATTATTACTATATTAAAAATTAGTTAATATCTAGCTGTGTAATACTATGTTTGATGAAAATCGGTTCAGCCGTTTCATTGCGAAGGGGTTTTTTTTTTATTTTTACAAAATTAATTACTTGTTATTCTATTAGACTTCTTCGCTAACAGAACTAGCAGATGAAGAAGCTACAATTTATATCTCAGTGCCCATTCTATCACACTAATTGTATTAAATTCATGCACTAATTCCACTTATATCATAAATGTTATGGCGGCACTTCACTTGGTGTAAATGATCGCATTATTTTTCCACGGCAAAATCAACTCTGTGTTCAACGTCACATGGTACTACTTAGCTTGACGAAATAAATACAATGTTTGCGCAAATATGCGAAGTGAAGTGATAGCATTAAAGTTACGATTTTTGGATGTTTGTTACTCAATCACGCCGAAACAGCTGATCCGATTTTGTGACACAGTTAGATTATGACCTGAAATTATCTATAGGCTACTTGTTATCCTGATAAAACGCGAGTGAAATAATCAATAGACTTGCGAAGGCACTTTAGCTATTTTTTTTTTTACAGAATAAAAGGTAGACATGTATGTACTTAGCTAACTAGATGTGAACCAAGAGCCAGTTGTAATTCCCTATCATTTTGGAATCGTTAAGTTTGGTACATAGGTATAACAGTTAGACCTACCTATTCTTTGTTTTTGTGCCTCACGGCTTTCAATCATTTATTATATCAGGAGGGCCCTTTTGGCAACACAGATGGTTAGAAAGGGTTCGAATCACGAATATATCTAGTTGCACACGCTCTTTCCTTTGAATATATCTAGTTGCCCACGCTCTTTCCTTTTGAATATATCTAGTTGCCCACGCTCTTTCCTTTGAATATATCTAGTTGCCCACGCTCTTTCCTTTGAATATATCTAGTTGCCCACGCTCTTTCCTTTGAATATATCTAGTTGCACACGCTCTTTCCTTTGAATATTTCTAGTTGCCCACGCTCTTTCCTTTGAATATATCTAGTTGCCCACGCTCTTTCCTTTGAATATATCTAGTTGCCCACGCTCTTTCCTTTGAATATATCTAGTTGCCCACGCTCTTTCATTTGAATATATCTAGTTGCCCACGCTCTTTCCTTTGAAACTCGAATCTCTAGAATTTCTTGCTAGAGTTTTTTTTTACTTTGGTATCTTAATGATCTTTGAACCTTTGACCAAAGTCTTTGATCATATTCCTTTGACAGTAGCAGAACAGTTCTGTTTCGGAATTGTTAAGTGGATGGGTGTTTTCCTTTGTAAAGTGGTAGTAAGATTAACTTAGAAAATAAATTAAAAATAAATAAATAAATAAATAATGCTGGACAGTTCACACAACATTGTCTAGCCCCAAGCTAAGCAGAGCTTGTGTTATGGGTACTAGACAACTGATTTACTTAATAGATAGATAGATAGAAAATTCTTTATTGCACAAGACAAAAAGCAGTACATAGGCGAACTTAATGCTAAATAATAATAAATATATATATTTATGCTTAATACAATATATTACATAGATATATTTTTTTTATTATATATAGAAAATACCTAGAAAACCCGGAACAAATATAAAACCTACCTTCTTGTAACTTCACAGTTTATCTTCGCTAAAGTGAAAAGCAGTAGATATTTTGTACATGAATTATTTGCATACCTACTGAATAAATTTTCTCCAATCGAACATTTTTATAGACTTTGTGCAGAACACGAAAGTACAGCGGTTTTTTCCTGCAAATAATAACAAGCGCAGTGCGGATCCAAGTCCTATTAGTACCTCATCATAATCATCATCATAAGCCAGTAGACGACCACTAGACGATCACGAGGCCCTCCATATAATGCAATCGGGGTATTTGGCATGGTCACCATGCTTGAGTGGGCGGATTGGCATAGTCACCATGTATGGGCGGGTGGATTGGCATAGTCACCATGTATGGGCGGGTGGATTGGCATAGTCACCATGTATGGGCGGGTGGATTGGCATAGTCACCATGTTTGGGCGGGTGGATTGGCATAGCCACCACGCTTGGGTGGGCGGATTGGCATAGTCACCAGGCATGGGTGGGTGGATTGGTATAGTGACCATGCTAGGGCGGGTGGATTGGTATAGTCACCATGTTTGGGTGGGCGGATTGGCATAGTCACCATGCATGGGCGGGCGGATTGACATAGTCATCATGCTTGGGCAGGCAGATTGGCATAGTCACCATGCATGGGCAGGCAGATTGGTATAGTCACCATGCTAGGGCGGCTGGATTGGCATAGTCACTATGCTTGGGCTGGCAGATTGGTATAGTCACCATGCTAGGGTGGGTGGATTGGCATATTCACTATGCTTGGGCTGGCAGATTGGTATAGTCACCATGCTAGGGTGGGTGGCTTGGCATAGTCACCATGTTTGGGTGGGCGGATTGGCATAGTCACCATGCTTGGGCAGGCAGATTGGCATAGTCACCATGCATGGTCGGGCGGATTGGCATAGTCACCATGTTTGGGTGGGTGGATTGGTATAGTGACCATGCTAGGGCGGGTGGATTGACATAGTCACCATGTTTGGTAGGGCGGATTGGCATAGTCACCATGCATGGGCGGGCGGATTGGCATAGTCATCATGCTTGGGCAGGCAGATTGGCATAGTCACCATGCATGGGCGGGCGGATTGGCATAGTCACCATGCTTGGGCAGGCAGATTGGTAACATTTTGCCAGATCTGCAATCTGGTTTTAGAAAGGGTAGAGGCACTAATACGGCATTACTGGACGTAACGGATAATATTCTTGCAGCACAGGACGTGGGAATGGGTACGGTCATGGTTCTTCTTGATTTTTCGCGTGCATTTGATTCAATTAACATATCTCTTCTTTTATCTAAGCTCAATTTCTATGGTTTCGACGCAAATGTAATACGATGGTTCGATACCTACTTGAATGATAGGGCTCAATCTGTTGAAATCAAGAAGGACTGTGGAGTTTCTCTGACTTCTGAGATGCGTAAAGTTTACAGGGGCGTGCCGCAGGGCTCAATTCTCGGCCCAGTTTTATTTATTTTATATAGTGCTGATATAATCAATTGTATCCAACATTGTAGGTTCCATATATACGCGGATGATATTCAAATTTACCTGTCTTTTAAACCAACGGATATAAGGGATGCAGAGGTTAAACTTAATCAAGATCTGAAAAGAGTTCAGGCGTGGGCTGTGTCCAATTCCTTACTTTTAAATGCTAAAAAGACAAAATACATGATTTTAGGTACAAAAAAACAAACTCTCAGCATAGCTGATTTGTGCCCTCAGTTGTTCATTGGCGGAGAGAAAATCGAGCGGGTCTTTGAAGCCAGAAACCTTGGTCTCATCTTGGATGAGCAATTGAGATTTGAACACCATGTATCTGATATTGTCCGTAACTGTTTTTACCGTTTAAAAGTCATATATAAGATTAGAAACTACTTGAGTACAGAACTCCGTATTATGATTGTAGACTCACTTGTGCTTTCGTTGTTTAACTACGTTGACTGTGTTTATGGTCCCCGCCTACTTTCGAAAACATCTCGCCGCATACAGAGAGTCCAAAACGCTTGTGCTCGATTCTGTTTCAATGTTCCCCCACGTAGCCATATTACACCTTTCTTAAATCGGCATGATATGTTAAACATGAAGCACAGGAGGGACTTGCATCTCGCTGTATTGATGTTTGGTGTAGTAAAATGGCATAAGCCGCTTTATCTTTATTCCAAGTTAGTATGGGCTCGAGACTATAACAAGTATGCGGCCCGTTCATCATCAGTTCTATTACGAACCCCTCGACACGGCTCTGCTGCATTTCGTGGTAGTTTTCGCTTTTGTGCCACGAAGTGCTGGAACTCTCTTCCCCCTCCATTACGTGCTCTTCAAAGTAAGCCTTTCTTTAGGATTAGGTATAAAAAATACTTAGCAGACTTGCAAAAGTCTGTTCTGTGAATTAATTATGACTTGCCTTCTTATATTGATAGCTGTTTATGGCTGATTCACGGAATCTTGACTATTTACCTATGACTATTTTACGTTTATCACTTTTGTGATTTGTTTTTTTTTTATTATTATTATTTATTTATTTTATATATCTTTGTGGGGGATTTAATTTAATTTAATTTGGTCTAATTTACGTAGCACTATTTTAATTTAATTTTATTATATTTCGTTCAAGATGTGTTTGTTTCTTCTTTTGATTTTATGTTTTGTTTTGGTAGTTTTTATTTATTTATTTTTATTTACATACATATTGTTTTTATTAATTTGTGGGTAGGTATGTATGTACCTTGTTTAATTCAGTTTTTTTCGTTCATTATGTTCGTGCGTCACCCTGAGCCTTGTGCTGAAAATCAGCGTTGTGAAC
Source organism: Operophtera brumata (assembly GCA_932527175.1). NCBI lineage: Eukaryota > Metazoa > Arthropoda > Insecta > Lepidoptera > Geometridae > Operophtera > Operophtera brumata. The sequence goes on along the minus strand of OW052228.1, from coordinate 43,032,002 downwards.
TCGTTCACAGCACATGCTGAGCTCAAGGCTTTTTGTACAACTATGTATATGGCAGCGTTCCTCATGCGCATACGCTTGTTTTTCTTAATGTGTTTTTTTGTGTATATTTTTAGCTAGTCTATGTGTTTTTATGTTGCTGTGTACAGGTTGTATGAATAAATATAATTGTTGTTGTTGTTGTTGTTGTTGTATAGTCACCATGCTAGGGCGGGTGGATTGGCATAGTCACTATGCTTGGGCTGGCAGATTGGTATAGTCACCATGCTAGGGCGGGTGTATTGGCATAGTCACTATGCTTGGGCTGGCAGATTGGTATAGTCACCATGCTAGGGTGGGTGGATTGGCATAGTCACCATGTTTGGGTGGGCGGATTGGCATAGTCACCATGCTTGGGTGGGCGGATTGGTGATCGCAGTATTGGTGTTAAGTACTTAGGCAGAAGCTGATAAATAGATAATCGGATAGTCATTTATTCATACAAGAGGTACACGTCAAACAAATACATATCACGAAATGAGTCAAAAGTATACACTGTATGTACACATCGTGCTTAAACAATAATTAAAATAACAAATAAACAATAAAAAACCGTCACATCTAGGATTACCTAGGTACTGCCCGTCTTAATGTAAATACATACATACATACATACATAGACACACGTTTTTTTCCCCGAAAGGATAGGCAGAGCCATTATATTAATGGTATGTATTATAATATTAATGATATGTATTAGTTTATTTTATATTTTAGGCAGTAATTTAAGTACTTATATTATTATTAATATTATTATTTTTTTTTAATTTTCTTAGACTTATCCAATATTTCCCTTCTTGTGCACTACCGATACATATTTTTTCCGCAATACACCAAGGTTATCTGAAAGAGAATGCTTTCTAGCATTAAGTTCGCCTTTGTACTTCTTTGTTTTATGTGCAATAAAGAATTTTCTATCTATCTATCTATCAGAGCCTCAATTAACCTCTTTTCAGTTTAGGTTGCACCATCGTAGCAACCGTATCGTATCGTCTGTGGTAAATTACCTACCTTATTCGTTAATCCAAATTTAGGGTGTTAGTGGTTGGAAATTATGGAATACCTTCTTGTAACAACATTGGTGGCGACCGCGCACCGGACGCCGCAGTGCAGGCGGCGCCACTCGAGGGACCGATTACATCATACAAATGGTCGCATGAAGTCAGTGGTCGACGCAAGATCGTTTGTATCTCAGGCATTCTACGGAGGAGGCATAATATGTCCAGCAGTGGGCTTTTACCGGGTGATGATTTGATGATAAACTATAACCTTCGAAGTGAGAGTCAGGCTATAGTGTAGTCTTATAATGACGTGCCCTTTTCTTTTCTCTCTCTCTTCTGAGTCGTACACTCTAGCCAGGGGGTTATGTGTGTCTCGCTTGAGTGGCGGCTCCTGCAATGAGCCTCCGCTCGGCTCTATTAGCAACTATGTAAGTTAAATGTGTATAGACAGGTATACACATATAAAACCTTCAAGCCAATTGCGGGTCCTTTTATCTAAAGAAGTTTCCCTTGTTCGGTGCCTGTCAATGCAGGTAGATAATGTGACACATGAGCGACGCCGGTCCTCCGGAGCGGTTGAAGCCAAGTTTACTTGTAGCTCAGATAAAATAATACTACTTGTAGGTACTACCACAGTGGAAGAAATAACAGTTTTGTTTTGTTTTTAAAACGTCTTTATTGCTAATAAATAAATACAAATTATTAGAGCTAAAAACATTTTAGTCAAATAAAACTTCAAATTAAAAGTAACTCTGCAAGCTAAGGCGCTTATATAAGCTTTTTACCAAAATTACTATTTATTATTATTATTATTATAACACTCATTTTTAAAAATCTCGTAAAAAAATATATTTTTCACTATAAAGGAATACTATCTACAAAAAATAAATAGTAAAAAACATTATAGTAAAAAATATAAATCAAAACGGGGAACCACCGACCGCGGAGCGAGGCCCAAATGGTCGGGGGCTAGGGCTGCAGAGAGAGGAACCTCCTGACTATACGTGCCGAGTCCAGGAGTACCGCCTTCTGAATCTGACCCTTGATCCAATTATTTAGCGAGAGCTTCTTAAGGTACTGGTCGAAGCTCTTCGCAATCAGTCCATTCACTGAAACGACTATCGGGACGATAATCGTTGAATCCACATCCCACATGGCGGTAATCTCGTGAGCCAAGTCAAGGTACTTGCTTAACTTGTCTTTCTCGGCCTTCACGAGATTAGCATCATGCGGGATAGTGACATCAACAAGTATCGCCCGGCGTTCCGACCGGTCCACCAGCACGATATCAGGCTTATTGGCAACAATAGTCCTATCCGTGATGATAGACCGGTCCCAGTAGAGCGTGGCACGGCCATTTTCAAGAACCGGCTGAGGCACGTACTTATAGTACGGCACCTCAGGTCCCACAAGGTCGTATCGGAGGGCAAGTTGCTGGTGAATGATCCTGGCTACTTGGTTGTGTCTGTGCAGATACTCAGAGTTAGCAAGATGCGAACAACCCGAAAGCACATGCCTGAGGGATTCTCCGGGACGGTGACATGCTCTACAGATATCAACCGTCCCATCCTTCATGATGGGACGGTTGATTATTATTATTATTAATTTATTTCAGGTTATAAATACACCCATATCACAAAACACAATAGACTTAAAACTACTACACACAACCCAATAAATCAGAAATACTACAAAATTCACAAAATTTACAAATTAAAATAAAATTACACAAAATGGACAACACGAAATTAAAATATGAATTAAATTGAATTGTGAATTATAATATGAATTAAATTGAATTGAATTGTGAAAAAACTGAACTGAACTAAACTGAACTGAACTGGTTAAAATTTGATCAGATGGAGCCCATCATTATTAGCATCCACCTGTTTTGGATGGGGCAGTCTGCCCGCGCTACAATCATCTTCAGGATGCCGTTGCCGCTGCCTCGCGCACGCTGGAGTAAGGAAGCGACTCTCTTGCGAATAATCGCTTGATAGCCGTCCGTGCGCGCCTCCGCGAACATCCCCGATGCGCTGCAAAAGCGAGGCAGCCGCATCAGCATCCTGAAGATATTGTTGTATTGGACTCGCAGTGAGCTGGCAGCCCGCCGGGTGTGGTTTATCCAGAGGCTGCTCGAGTAGAAGGACTGGCAGTAAGCCTTAAACAGAGTGATTTTCACTTCTCTCGAGCAGCGAGCGAAACGGCGTGCAAGCATGTTACCCCGAACTGCCAGCGCTCTGCGCTCCCTTTCAACGTCCTCATTATCTTTTAAATCTTCGGTGACAATGTGCCCCAAATATTTAAAACTTTTGACTACTTTTAGAGCCGCACCATTGAGCATTATAGGCGGAACATGGACCGGTCGAACTCTACCACTATTAAAAATTATTATTATTATTATTTTTTATTATTATTATTGTGCCATTTATTTATGTAAATGGCACTTTATAAATCTAAAATTTTGCAAATAACATATTTATAAGGTAAGTTGGTAAACCTATAGTTACATAATTATATGCGCACTTTGAATAGCGCGCAATTTTTAAGTTAAGGTTTACAGTGGAAGATATAACAGTGAATAAGCTTAGTAAATACTTGCCATCCAGAAGTGAATATATCAATTTGGCAAGAAGCTAGACACAATATGATAGTTCGAACATGGCGAACAGACCCATTACTCTAGGTATTTACTTACAGTCGAATCAAATCACACAATACCTGTACCAACTGGTGTTGAATAAATTGCTGGAAAAGGTATTTAGGATAAAATCATTTTTAAAAACTAGTTTTTATAAAATTAGTGATCGTAGTCGTGTGCTGATCGAAATGAGCCTTAACACAGCTAGTCTACTATTATCCATCGAGGAGTTCCGTTGTCCACCATGTCCACCGTTGTCTCCAGCATCAGACCTGTCACTATAGTATTGTATTGTCATTTGAACTTGACGCAGGTGTGCAAAATTGATACATCATCGGTTTAGGATAACTGCTTTAAAATTCAGTTGCAAGATTTGACCCGAACATACATACTTTGTTGTAAACGTAGTAAAATAATCTTCATAATGGTTAGGCACCAAACAAATAAAACATTCTGCATGTAGCTCTAGTGCCTGTACCAACATGTCTTGTTGGTACGCAACTTAGAGGTCTGCAGTGAGTTTATTATAATTGTGTATTCTTCTCTGGAACTACCTTCATTCATATATTTTCGCTGGTATATGTCTAAGCCTTCATATCTATTTATTGCGTGTTGGAACTTTCTTGGGACAGAAACATTTCAGCCTTGAAAAAAATTTTTTTTTGTTGAAATTTCGTATTCAGATCGATTATGACCTGGATTGAGCTATAGGGTAATTTGTTTCCTGGTAAAACGCGAGCGAAGCCGCGGGTGGACACTAGTTTATTATATTTTTTTGTGTTGTACCGATTACGTCTTGGTAGGTACCTAGTTCGATTTGAATGATTTAAACAAGCTTTTATTTGACTTACATCGTTTATATGTCTCTTTCCGGGCCGCGGTCGCTCAGTCGCTATTTCAAAGTTTGTAATCCATTGTTGAAGCACTTGCTGGCTCCGATTGAGTTGAAACTTGGCATACCTTGTGGCATACATTTGAAAAGATATGGTCGATCTACGAAATTTGCATTTTGCGTTGGTGCCCTGAATACGATTTTAGCACCGAAAAATTAGCAGTAGTTTTATCACGTCTTCCACCGTATCCCGACGCTAGTATTTATGCCTCGTGGCCATAAGAACTCCTCAACTAAACAAGATAGCTCCGTCGTGTTTGGGCTCGTTTGATATGCCTTGTCATGTTCTTTTATAGACCTGGGTGGTGTCCAGGGTCTGAAATGGAGCGAGAATAGGAACTCCTCGATGACAGGACGTAGAATCGTCGTGTTAAACCTCATTTGATTTGTTTTGACGAGCGTGGCTCGTTACGTTCCCGAGTACTAGATCTCACGAGAGCATCCAGAGTATAAATGTGAGTACAAAATGTACTACGACGTAAAAATTTAATCAGGGTCCCGGTTTTACGCGGTGTGACGTCATTGACATACCCTCATCCGGACTCCAGCGGGGCGGAGGGCAGCGGCAGGTCAAGGGGTCCTCAGTGCCTCGTGGCGTCACTCACAATTGTATGAAACTTTTTACTTATATTTTGTAATGTGACAACACTGGAGCTGAGGTTCAAGCCTCACTCTTGTTATCTTATAGATTTGCGAAGCTGTACTTATGGAGTGTCGTTTGCATCTTTAATTGTGTTATTATCTTAAGCGATAATTATCATCTTAGAGTTTTTTTTGTCTAATCAAAGTTTATCATTAGCGGTAACTGCTAATACATTATATAAAATTCCGACGACGCAAGAAACTCTTAGTTCGCTTTTTAATAGAAATAAAAGAAAAATATTGATTTTGGATTGAGAAACTAAAATAATGACAGCAAAATGGGTCTCATGGGACAGCATGAGCTGTGCTGTGCTGTGGCTGCGCTACAGCATGCGATGATGTGCGCAGGTTTTCTGGTAATATTTTGGTCGAAAGTGGCAGCAACACACACACGCGTTATTCAATTATATAACCATAAAAATAAAGTACTAAAATAACACGATATCAAAAAGAACATTTATTAACTATGATACTGGTATACATACACCAAAGAGAATACAGTTAACAGTTAGTTAGTTAACAGTAACAGCGTATTCGTGGCTAAGATACGGTATAATGCTATGGGGAAATAGTATAAATGTGGAAGACCTATTCATTACACAAAAGAAATGTGTTAGAATCATAGCCCAGATTGATAACATGCAAAGCTGTAAACCTTATTTCATAAAATTTCATCTTCTGACGCTACCTTCAATATACATTATGGAGATTTGCATTTTCGTTTATAAAAATAATAACCATTTCACTAAAATAAACGAAACACATAACAGAAACACTCGTCACAAAGACAGACTTTTTCTGCCATATTCTAGAATAAGTATGCTAAAAAAAAGTCCTTATTATATGGCAGTAAATTTTTTTAACAAGCTACCAATTAATATAAATTATGAAACTAAAATTACGTTGTTTACCGGAAAGCTAAAGACATTCCTTATTCAAAAGTGTTTCTATACTGTTGACGAATATTTAATAGAATAAAAAGCAGCCAAGTGCGAGTCGTACTCGCCCATGAAGGGTTCCGTAGCAGCAAGTAACATAATATAAAAGTTCTTGTAGTTTGTTGTAACTTTGATCGATGTTTTAATAATAGTGTATTAAAAAAAACTACTTACTAGATCTCGTTCAAACCGATTATCATTGGAAGTTCATCAGTTGGATTGGTACATCTTTTTTTTTTAGTTTTATCATTCTCTTACTTTAGAAGTTACGGGAGGGGCCCCCCGGACACACGTTCTCTCAAGCATTCTATTCAGTTTAGGTTTTTTTTATTAGAAACCTCAATATCATTTTTAAAGACCTATCCATAGATACCCCACACGTATGGGTATGATGTAAACATGTTTTTGAGTTTCAGTTATCCCAAAAATGTATTGCTTTTATTTCTATTTTTGTATGAAAATCTTATTGCGGTTCACAGAATACATCTACTTACCAAGTTTCAACAGCATAGCTTGTATAGTTTCGGTAAAAAGTGGCTGTGACATACACGGACAGACAGACAGACAGACAGACATGACGAATCCATAAGGGTTCCGTAATTTTTGTTACGGAATCCTAAAAATGACCATTTGCCAACTTTAGCTACCTAAATTACCTTTTATACCTATGCTTAAATTTCCGAATTGATGAATGTACCTAGTAACTCTGTAATGTTAGTAACTTTGGATGTTTTGTTGTTGTATTAGTTAAAATTGTAGTAGTTAGTTGTTTTACCTATACTTATGTAATAACTTAGTAAACTAAGTAACAGTTTACGCCCTCGAACAATTTGCGATGCCTGCAGAGGGTTAATAAGTCATAAGTGCTCATAAGACCAAATTGTACTCGTAACACTTATTTATGCAAATAAATATCTTGTATCTTGTGCTAAATATTAAATACACCAACCAGGAACACATAAACATACTCAATTTAAAATTTATGATACATGTTTTGCCCAGAACCTTTGGGTGAGAACTTTAGAATTTAATAAGAGTTTCTTAAGTGATTTCTTAAAAGCGAAAATAAATAGTTTTGGAATTTATTAGAGGTAGAGGAGATTCTTCCAGCATTTTTTTATTTTTTTTTTATTTTTTTATTATATCTTAAAAAATTAACACAATCAAAGTCTTATATACTCAAAAGACCCTTATGGGTTTGTTCAGAGTGTATACAAACCTCCTTAGGTATAAATACATAATCTACATTTCGTGGCAGCGTACAGGAAACTGCCACGTGAGGCAGTCGTTCTACAGCTCGTTCACCGTAACATGGCACCTGGCTTAGTTGGCGGCCACCAAAACCAGGTGCCATCTTACCGTGAACGAGTTGTATACGGGGACTAGTTAAACAGTCTATGAGTTAAACGAACAGCGAAACGCCAGGAAGAGAATGACAAGGAGTCGCACTTTCACGAATTTGCGACCAACTAGCAAGCTAGTTTTTCATAAAATTCCAAATATCGTAGTGTATTCGTTGTCTGCGCGGCAAAATTGTAGTATTCTTTGGGTGTCGGTCGTGCGACAAAAGGTTAACGAGGTCATAAACAATTTAAGCCCCCGGAAAGTATCGGGTTCTATTTCTGAGCAATTCCGACGCCAGAATGCTCTGGTTTAACGACTTTTATTGAGAACTTTGAAAGCTCAGCTCGTTTCGTGGATCGCAGCTTTTCTGATATTTAGGAAAATGCTCAAATAATTCCGAGGAACTTATAGATATCGGCTTTTTATCGAAGCCTCAACTTCGGTTTCAAAGACTATTTAGGATTCCTTTGGAAAATATTTTTGCAAATGAACGAACTGAAGCTTTGGTCGTCTCTATTGGACATTGTGGCGCGACGGGCGATGGTTCGCCTGCGACGCAGGAGGTTGCGGGTTCGATTCCCGCCTCGTAACAAATATTTGTACGATCTGAAGATATCAGTACCTATAAGAAAAAATATCTATCTATGCAATGTATTGTATTAATTATATCAGTTATCTAGTACCCATAACACAAGCTCTGCTTAGCTTGGAGCTAGATAATGTTATGTGAACTGTCCAGCTTTATTTATTATTTTATTTATTTATTGAGGACCTCTGCGGCGCGGCGGGCAAAGGTTGGCCTGCGACGCAGGAGGTTGCGGGTTCGATTCCTGCTTCGGAACAAATATTTGTGCGATCTGTAGATATTTGTTCAGGGTCTTCTGGGTATTTTCTAAGTACCTATAATAAAAAATATCTATCTATGTAATGTATTGTATTAATTACTAGCGACTCGCCCCGGCTTCGCACGGGTAGCCCCCGGTGAACCCCCCCCCCATCCTGCCCCTCCCCCCCTATGTCAATCTCCTGGTTCTAAGCTACCTCCCCACCAATTTTCAGCCAAATCGGTTCACCCGTTCTTGAGTTATAACTATGGTGTAACTAACACGACTTTGTTTTATATATATATAGATATCAGTTATCTTGTACGCATAACACAAGCTCTGCTTAGCTTGGGGCTAGAGAATGTTGTGTGAACTGTCCAGCATTATTTATTATTATTTTATTTATTTATTGATGTTGCAAAACAAGATGACTCGAATGAAACTCGCTCGATATATCCTCAGGTGCGACCCTGGCTGTGATCATCGATATGGACCAGAAAACGTCGGTCATATTCAGTGCTTGCGTGGCCGTCTTCTACACGCTGTTCGGAGGGCTGTACTCCGTCGCGTACACTGACGTCATCCAGCTGTTCTGCATCTTCATCGGCCTGTGGATGTGCATTCCGTTCGCCTGGGCTAACGAGCACGTGAAGCCGCTCAGTTCTATGGACGTGGACTGGATAGGACACATAGACCCGGAGTACTACTGGTTCTATGTGGACTACGGCCTGCTGCTAGTATTTGGAGGGATTCCTTGGCAGGTTAGACTCATTAGCCTCTCATTACTAGGGCCATTCGTTTGAACTAAGTAGCCATGAAGTAATTGAATAATATATTTTTCACAAAAGACTTATTCTTGGTTTCTTGTGGAAACAGTTACCTGGTAAAGAGATGATAGTAGGATACGCCAGTGCCTTTTTTTTTTTCTTTTTTTTTTAACATTGGTAGACCTTTGACCACGATCTTACCTGTTGGTAAGTGACGATGTGGCCGAAAATGGAGCACAAAGGTCTAGAATGCACCTAATCACACTAGACTTAAAGAGACCCAAATTATAGTTTTCAGGAAAAACAGACGTTGGTAATTTATTCCACTCCTTAGCAGTTCGCATTATACTGACACGACAATTTTCAATTAGCAGCATCTTTATAATTTCCTGTTTTCTAACAGGTATACTTCCAACGTGTGCTGAGCAGCAAGACAGCTGGTAGAGCTCAGCTGCTGTCATACGTGGCGGCTTTCGGATGCTTGCTGATGGCTATTCCACCGGTGCTCATTGGAGCGATCGCCAAAGGAACTGGTAAGAAGTCTTATACTGTTGCTACCCATAGATCACGTACCCAGCTTTTTATATTAACCTGGGTTGAATAGGCTTATGAGAATTACGGAAATCAGACGAAACAACCTTTTTTTTTATGCTACTTGAGTGACGGAACAAGCAGATGGCCCACCTGATGTTAAGCGGTATAACCTCTGCCTAAGAACAGTGCATTACCTCATAGGTCACGTCCACCTAGGACGCACCCTATGTGGCATTGCACTGCGCCCGCCACCCTGAGACATAAAGATGAAAAGTCTCATGTGTCTGTAATTTCACCCTTCAAACCGGAACACAGCAATGCGAGCACTACTGCTTTGCGGCAGAAATAGGTATGGTGGTTATACTTTCCCGAACGAACTCTTTCACAAAAAAGCTCTACTACTACTACTACTTACTAATACTCTTTTTGCATCATATCATTAAATGTGGGTTTGTGTTCTGTAGCGTGGAACGAGACGGACTTCAAGGGCGACCTGACGCCGGAGGGCGAGCTGACGTCGGACCAGACGTCCATGATCCTGCCACTCGTGCTGCAGCACCTGACGCCCGACTTCGTGTCGTTCTTCGGGCTGGGCGCCGTGTCGGCCGCCGTCATGTCGTCAGCCGACTCCAGCGTTCTGAGTGCCTCCTCTATGTTCGCCAGGTGCGGCAGGCGCGCGGCCATTTCTAGCTGATAATATTGGATCACTAGCCTTTTGCCAGCGGCTTCACTCGCTTCATTTCGGGATAAAAAGCAGTACCTCCTTTCTGAACCCCCCCCTCCCCCCCCCTGCACCCTCTGCATCCACCCAAACACCAAATTTCATCAAACCTTTGACCCAACAAACATTGTCTTGTCCAATGGACTTGAGTTCATACAAAAATCATATTGAAAAAAGCACTTTTGAAAATTTCAGCTTTTATTTTATTTTATTTGGAAAACAAACAGTATCTTGAAAAATACGATTAAAAAATAAACTAATTACCACTAACCAGTTTTCCCATTATAAGAAATAAGGAAAAAACTTTCAATTTTGCGTTCCCTAAACATCTTAATAGAACCAACAATTATTTATTCTGTGCTCGAATTATTAGCGAACATTTTAAGAAATACAATCGCCATGTCGGTCCGGCTTTGCAACGAAAATCACTTAATTTTTGTTTTTTCATTATAGAAGATAGACAATAAGACCAGACCTACATACCACCTATTTAGGCAGTACGAAATAGCGAGTGAAGTGGGGTACAAAAACTAACGTATTTGGGAAGTTTAGTATTTGTAGGCACTAAAAAGGAGGTATAACTCAATAAGCTAAGCGAGTTATGAAATATCTAAGTTTTGAATAAGGGTGATGTTTCCCCAGGAATGTGTACAAGCTGATCTTCCGGCAGCGTGCGTCGGAGATGGAGATCATCTGGGTGATGCGCGTGGGCATCCTCGTGGTGGGCGTGCTGTCCACCGTGATGGCGCTCACCATCCCTTCCATCTATGGCCTCTGGTGAGTATTCACCGTGATGGCGCTCACCATCCCTTCCATCTATGGCCTCTGGTGAGTATTCACCGTGATGGCGCTCACCATCCCTTCCATCTATGGCCTCTGGTGAGTATTCACCGTGATGGCGCTCACCATCCCTTCCATCTATGGCTTCTGGTGAGTATTCACCGTGATGGCACTCACCATCCCTTCCATCTATGGCCTCTGCTATGATATTCACCGTTTTTCACCAGACGTCGTCCAATATAATAAATTATCTCTCTGTTTTTGTATCTCTAAAATTGTATTGCCCCTCAGTTCTTGATAGAGTTTAACTAAAAGCGTCACGCTACTGTAGAATAGAGTACATGCCTAAGATATATCCCGTTTCTAGTGAAAAGTATACACCTAAAACTGTTTTATAAGTACTTTTACAAGCCCTAACTAGAGTACCTAGTAGGTACGTGCCTCTTAATTAAGATATTCTCCGAATTCGTAGAAGATAAATAACTCCATTGAAGCATTACTCAGAGATTTGCACATTCATGCATAAAATGAATTGCACGATTACAAATCTGGACTGCGAGTAATGCGTAAAGTGTGAATGTTATGAACCAAGGACATATTACAGATTAGTCAAACCTTACATTCTCCTATAATCGCACAATGGTCTATAAACGGTCCAAATTGCGTCAATTCGTGCTATGATCGCCCATCAACACGCGTGTATTATGGCGGTAAGTGTGGTCTGGTGTTGCCGTCACTTTTATGGGTGTCGCAAGTGAACCCTAGTTGGAAGCCAGGGTTTATGGGGGGTGTCGCAAGTGAACCCTAGTTGGAAGCCAGGGTTTATGGAGGTGGAAACGGAGTTAGATGACGAAGACATGGTTTAGAATAACGGAATATCTGACCTAACAAGTTGCTAGTCAATTGTTAGTTGATAATAACAACGTCATATGAAGCATCAACTAACAACTAAAATAAAGGAACGTTTCAGATTTCTCGTCTCATTGTGATAACAAACTCGCCCAACATAAAAAGAAGTAAGCTGGAACATCTATTCTCGTTTGAGTTCGTTTGGTAATGTTTTAAAATTAAAATGAAACCCATACCAAACATGCCAACCGTGTTTAACCAAGTCTTTGCGGCAGGTTCACTAAGCTCACTGGGCTGGACCTATTTAGGTAGAACTAAGTACCTCTAGTATTTAGAACTGAACACTTGTTATTGTCAAAATAATCACAATCTAATGAGCCCCTGCTCATCAGAGGGTGAGTCTGAGTTTTGCAAACACCATCGTAACGGTGAACGTAACACGATCGTACGTGTATAACATAATAACTAGCTATTAATCTGTGCCAAAAACGTCACAGATTAATGGCTAGTTACTACGCAATACATGTACACTCGCCGTTACGATCATCGTTACGATGGTGTGTGTAAACTCGGACTTGCCCCTCTGAATATAATTGAGCCCGCTCGTAATAGCGATGTGCAACACTAGAATAATAACTGGGAGATATAACGGAGATGCCATTAGAGGCTAGGCTGGACGATTATCGATTGTGACACAGCAAGGGCAGGAGGGCAATTCTCGTGCTTTAGAGATTAAGTCGAATTCAACATATGTCGAAAAAAGATGGCGAATGTCGAATACAATCTTAATTTGCTATTCTCGTGATGTCTCAAATAGACATAAGTTGACCAAAATCATTGAAATCGTATTCGATTTGATGGTTATTGTGACATTTTCATGACATTTTTTGTAGACATTTTGCTTCGACATTATCTCTAATTTAGAGATAATCTCTAAAATCAGAGAATTGGCCTCCTGGTATTTGGACAATAGTCGATTATCGAATGAGACATAGCACGGGCCTGTCGGTGTTTTGATATTGGTAGATTATCGAATGAGACACAGCACGAGCCGGTGTTTGAACAATGGTGAATTATCGATAGCGACACAGTAAAAACCAGTGTTTAGATAATGGCACATTACCGAATGCGACATAACCACGGGACAGTGTTTGGATAATGGTGGATTATCAACTGCGCCACAGCGCGTGCCTCAAACTACAAAGCGAGAAAGATAAAACTGTATGCAAACATTAATATTAAATCAGCGCACCGGGATGGAGGTACCTGATCGAAATGTAATCCCCTCTCCACCCTCGGCAAGCCAGGGCTGTAGCCAGAAGTTAACTATCTTAATATGAAGACAGGGTTCAAGTTGCTGCCCCCCTATCCGAGCCCCGTCGAAATCTTTGTAAATAGATACGTTTCTGACTGACTTGCCTGAACCGTACGTCTGTTTGGAGGGTACATTCTTTTTGTAGTTTAGGGGTGCACCTTAGTACAACCCTAAACTAAAAACGGGTTGAAGATTGTTTGAAAATAGAAACTGCACTCAGACGAAGGGATCCCACTAGATATATAGGTACTAGCTTATGTACAATATTAACCCAACGCTATTCAAACTTTTATCATGAAAAGCTTCCCCCCCTCCCCGTCATCTAATTCCAGATCTAGGGCTAGGGGAAGCTTCCGATAGCCACCCTTAATTCAAAATAGATGGAATAACTGCGGCTGAAAGCGAAAGAGGGTTTGGGTTTCAACAAGCAGTTGGAGCTTATCTTTGTAGATTGTCAAAGAAAATAAATCTAATTAGATTGTTTTTTTTTTTAACATTGATACACCTTTGTTTGACCACGATCTCATCTGTTGGTAAGTGACGATGTGGCCGAAGATGGAGCACAAAGGTCTAGAAGGCACCTATTCACTCTAGCCTTGAAGAGACCCAGATTATAGTTTTCAGGAAAGACAGACGATGGCTGTGTATTCCACTCCTTAGCAGTATTAATTAATTAAACAATGGAAATCATCAACTTAGCCAGAGTGTCCCAAGTAGCGTCGTATAGCTATAAGCTATCATAATAACATACCGGAGACAGAGATCATATTGAGAAGAACGCCCGCGAATTCGCCCGCGTTGTGTTTTTTCAATACAAACTTAAACACCCTGTTGCACTTCCTGAGGGGATGAATTTCAGTAATTCCTTTGTTAGTGCAGCCCTAGACCACAAAAGGAATGTACCCTCCAAATTTCAGGTCTCTAGGACTTATTTATTCAGTGCTAGGACTTACAGTTTAGGCTGTGTGTTGATAGTCAGTCAGTCAGACTTGCACCTGATATGCAAATAAATATCTTGTATCTGAAATGAAATGAAATGAAATGAAAAACATTTATTTGGCACAAACAAAAAAAACAAACAGAACAAACAGAATGCTAGGAAACAGTAGGACAAAAAACAGAAAAATAAATAAAAAATAACAACCAAAAACATACAAAAACAGATACAAAAACATAATTTAGACACATAAGTTATAAATAAAATAAAATCAAAAATTAAATATTGTATCTTGTATCTATAAAATGAATGTAAAAAATTAAATATGAAAGTGAATACATAGTGGTCGTCTCTTCCTGGTCTACTTCTACTTCTAGCAGATACATAATAAAATACAGTGGCCTTTGTTTGTGAGGCGTTCGTCCTTTCAAGTGAGCTAAGCTTGAGCCACGAAATGTGACAACCCTTCTTAAGCCATCGAATTTGTCTGTTCCAGTTCATATAAGCTTCGAAGTGGTATTTGGAAACATCAAGCACCCAGCACGCATGGTGTGGAACTGTGGACACATTTACGATAATTATGCAATCCTCTATAGCATTTTGTAGATAATGATAATAGGTACGTTGTAATGCGTGTCTAAAGTATTACGCAACTGATTTGTCATTACCCTCCTCCGTAGTTATGGCGGCTGAGTGGAAAAGAGAGGTCACAGGCTCGATTCCCGCATCAATTTAATTTGTTGAATGAGTTTGGGAGTTTTGTCTGGTTGTCTTGCTCTGGCGTCAGGGTATGAGGGTGTTTTTGGTAGCTCATCAGTGGTATAAAAGTAAAGTAGATTCTTGGTGAGAACTCTACTGGAACAAGCTGTTCAGCTCAATGCCTATAAAATGCTAATATTTCCATCAGGTCAATGTGCTCGGACCTCGTATACGTGATCCTGTTCCCTCAACTCCTGATGGTGGTCCACTTCAAGCATCACTGCAACACGTACGGGTCTCTCGCCGCCTACTTCGTGGCGCTGCTGGTGCGCCTCACCGGCGGAGAGAAGATGCTGGGTCTGCCTCCCCTGATTCATTACCCTGGATGGGACGCCGAGAAGGAAGTCCAACTGTTCCCATTCCGGACCATGGCGATGACGATGAGCCTGTTTACGCTGGCGTTCGTCTCCTGGCTTTCAGTGTAAGTCATCTTATACCATCATGATGCTACTCGCTTTAATAATAATAAAAACCTTTTTATTCCAAAACTCTAAAAGTATAAACATTGATTATTAGTAGTTTTACTTATCTAAATTGTTAGTACCTATATAGAAATAATAATAATCTAATGATTTTTTAGATTTATTATGAGTAATGGATCCCTTCTTGGGTAAAGGTCTCCTCCATCTTCTTCCACGACTCTCTGTTGTTTGCTTTCATCATCCAGTCTTTTCCAGCGATCTGGATAACATCATCAGCCCACCGTTTATATGGTCTGCCAACATTCCTTTTGCCAAATGGCCCTGACCATCGTGTAGTCTGTATAGTATAGCTACTCGCTTTAGGAAACTTTAACAACCTGACCACAGATCACTTAATAGTTACTGACCCATATCGTGTTGAAATCCATAAATCACATAATCATTCGTAATTTTTATTTTTTGTAAGGTAAATAATTTTTATTTATTCATAAATCACAAAAAAAGAAGTCCGTTTACCTTCGCTTACTCATTAGTTTAATTTGAAATTAACGGTGTAGGTACTTTTTTTTAATCTACTTGAATGACTGTACAAGCAGATGGACCACCTGATGTTAAGCGGTAACCTCTGCCTATGAACAGTGCATTACCTCACAGGTCACTGCGCCCGCCACCCTGAGACATAAAGGTGAAAGTCTCATGTGCCTGTAATTTCACCGGCACCCTTACCCTTCAAACCGGAACACAGCAATGCGAGCACTACTGCTTTGCGGCAGAAATAGGTATGGTGGTAGTACTTCCCCGGACGAACTCTTTCACAAAAAAGCTCAACTACTACTTCAACACAATAAGCATGTTACGCCCATTCAGACACGGCGCACACACAAAAGTAGGTAGGTACTACTAATACGAATCGTACGTATCATCCATATCACAAAAAATACAAGTTATACCTATCACAAGTAGATATTTTACAATATTTATTATTTAATACCTCCTCTGTGGCGCGGCGGGCGAAGCTTGGCCTGCGACGCAGGAGGTTGCGGGTTCGTTTCCCGCCTCTGAACAAATATTTGTGCGATCGCAGATATTTGTTCAGGATGTTCTGGGTATTTTCTATGTATAATAACAAATATCTATCTATGTAATATATTGTATTAAGTATATCAGTTATCTAGTAACCATAACACAAGCTTAGCTTAGCTTGGGGCTAGATAATGTCGTGTGAACTATCCAGCATTATTTATTTATTTATTTTAATATGTATTTTCCTGACAAACCTACTGTGTCAGGCAGGGTCCTTTCTTATGTCCGTTCAGAAGGACGCAAGTCTAACGGATTGGCTCCGAATTTAGAGTCCTTGGGATGTGTTGTTGGAGCGACTCAGGCGATTCCAGAAAACCCTTGAATTTATCTAAAGATTTAGCTTTCTACGGGTTACATTTTAAATTAAAGTACTGCCTGTTTTCATTTGAACAGACTATAATAATCACAGACCTATATAAGATACAAGATACAAGATATATATTTGCATAAATAAGTGTTACAATTTGGTCTTATAAAATAGTGAGCACTTATGACTTATTTGCCCTCTACAGGCATCGCTAATTTTTCGAGGGCGTAAACTGCTACTTAGTTTACTAAGTATATCTAGTTTACCTTTGTTTTACCTATAGGTAAAACAACTAACTACTAAAATGTTAACTAATACAACAACAAAAAAAAACATCCAAAGTTACTAACATTACAGAGTTACCTACTAGGTACATTCATCAATTTGGAAATTTAAGAATAGGTATAAAAGGTAATTTAGGTAGCTAAAGTTGGCAAATGGTCATTTTTATTCTATTAAATATTCGTCAACAGTATAGAAACACTTTTGAATAAGGAATGTTTTTAGCTTTCCGATAAACAACCTTATTTTAGTTTCATTTTTTATATTAATTGGTAGCTTGTTAAAAAAATTTACTGCCATATAATAAGGACTTTTGTTTAGCATACTTATTCTATAATATGGCAGAAAAAGTCTGTCTTTGTGACAAAGATATGTATAAAGATATATCACAATTATAAAAGGCCTATCTACCTAGTAAAATCAGATAAGCAGGTACTCGTAACAAGAAAGCTTTCGGTAGGTAATTCCATTTTTATTTTGAACATTTTAATTAGCTTCGTGTGAGCCCGCCAAGTGCGGGCTTCAGCTACAATATACCTACTAGCAATAGCTAGTAGTTCTGCGAACAGTAGACGTCGCGAGCACAAACTTGTATAAAACTATGCATCATGCGGATCCATAATCGATATCTTGAACAAATTCGAAATTCTTGTTTAGAATTAACTACCGAATGTTTCTACCAAATATAATCAAAATCGGCCGGTAATTCCGCAAAATTCCCCCTAATATGTATTTGTTAATATTGTGTAGTGAATATAAATAAAAAAATTGTTTTCAGACTCGATTTAAATATTTGTTTATGAAATAAATAACTGAAACTGAAACTGAAACTGAACTGAATCAAAAATCATCGACGACAAAAAATACCTGTATATGAAGTTCGTTAAGATTAGTTGAATAATACGACCTGTACGCGAATACCAACATACAGACAGATGAAAGAAAATTTTGCCAGTTGTTGCAAAGACTTCGCTCGCTCGGTCAAATATCCTACAGAAGTAGACTGTGAAGCCGATTGCAATCCACATTGAAACAGCTTTAACAGTTTACCATAGCCATGTGTGTTCCATTCTAAAATATGGGGTTATAATATGGGGAAATTCTACGGATTCTCAGAGAGCTTTTATAGCGCAAAAGAAGTGTATTCGTTCAATATTTAGCCTAAAATGGACCGATTCATGTAGACCTTTGTTTTTAAAGCACAATCTTCTTACGCTCCCATCCATATATTTATATCAAATGTTCTAGTTTGTTAGGAACAATCCAAAGCTATTTAAAAAAGATGAAAACGCTATAACTAAAAGAAAAATTGTACAAAAGCCGTTAATAGTACCTAGATATAGATTAAAAATGTGTGACAAAAACTGCTTTAAGATGGCAATTAATATATATAACAAATTACATAATGAATTTAGAGACTTAACGGAAAATGAATTTAAAAATTAAATGTATAGGTGGCTCTGTGATAAATGTTTTTATTCAATTGATGAACATTTTAAATTAAAATTCTAAATCTTGTTATTATTATAATGTACCTACTTCGCAAATTGTTTCATTGAATTGACATTTAATAACTTGTATTTACCGTGTTTTTTGTATTATATTAAATTTAATTTAAATGCATGAAATTATTTACAGAATTATTATAATAAGAATTATTAGGTATGTATAATGTTAAAATTAAAAATTAAATATTTGCATGACAATCTAGTCGAGTACAGTGATAATAAAAATATATTATGAACCAAACTACCTGTATTCACGCAAATAAATCATTTCATTTCATTTCATTTCACAGAATTTCAGAGAATTGTAATTTAGGGAACGAGAAACTTCGCAGTTCGTTAAACATTCACAGGCAGAGCTCCGACTAGGCATTCAAATAATTATTTAATTTACAACTCTCGTGGATTTTGTGACTTCGTAACAGTAGAAGAATAAAATGAATTCTGTGATAAAATCTATTAAAATTTATAATGGAGTACACAGTACTATCATAGTACTGAGTGCCCCATTACATTACATAGTAAACTGCTCCATAATGGAGCCGTTTACTATGTACTGAATTTGTAATCGAAGCGCCCACACCGACATTACAAGATTAAATCTGAATAGAAATCAGAATAAAAGCATTATAGGTCTCCAATCTGGAAACTAGGAAGTGGCATTTGACTGCACCTTCAGTTTATTGCAGTAAAATCGATTGTATGAGTCGTGACAGACTGACGGACACACGCCGCCGTGTAATGAAAGTAAAGTTGAAAGCTCTGCGAGTGAGCTACAACGCTTGCACAATGTTACTGCTCTATATCCAGTAGAACGAGCAGTTTGGGGCTTAAAGTTTACTTGAAAGGCATTTAGAGAGGTATAATTAGGTCGTGAGGTATGTGGCATGTATTATATCTCGTGACTCGTGAGTGCTTCGGTATGAAGTCCTGTGTTATTGACAGCAAAGTTTTTAATCTTTGATTGACAGGTTGAAAGACAACCATTCCTATTATCTTGTTTAATATATCAATACCCTTATGTGTCCTATAATCTTTAATTGTGTTTTCTCCTAATCACTTCATGATTTTTTATTCAATGTTTTTTGTTTTAGGAACTTTCGTAGCTAAACTAATGATATATAAACTACTATCAATTAAAACTTTTTTTTTTTTTTTTTAACATTAGTAGACCTTTGTTTGACCACGATCTCACCTGTTGGTAAGTGACGATGTGGCCGAAGATGGAGCACAAAGGTCTAGAAGGCACCTATTCACTCTTGACTTGAAGAGACCCAGATTATAGTTTTCAGGAAAGACAGACGACGGCAGTGTGTTCCACTCCTTAGTGTGTTAGGTCTCCTAGTTTCCGGAAAATTCGTTTCACTATTTCAACATGTATATATGAGCAAAAAACAAAATAACATTTTTATTACGCTTATGTGGTTTTACCCTTATCATTATTTAATTATTTATTATCATCAATCATTTTGTTAAATGATTGTTTTCGTCTGCGCAGGTTCCTGTTCAACAACGGATACCTGAGCCCCGAGTCGGACTACTTCAACTGCGTGGTCAACATCCCCGAGGACATCCGGCGCGTTGACGAGCCCTCGGAGGCGGGCGAGCAGATGTCAGTGCTGGGCGGCGTGCCGGGCCGGATGTACGGCGCCGCCGCCACGCTGGTGGGGCCCGACGAGAGCGCCGGCCGCGTCAACCCCGCGCTCGAGCCAGACGACGACGATCTAGACGACCCCAACGACGGACCTACCCCCCTCTTCGGCACCTCCAACGCCCCCCCACCTGTCCAACCCTTCGGCAAACAGACAGCCTTCTGAACCACCCTAGTCTTAGAAAAACATATTTTACGACGATTTTACTATACATATTGTACATCACATCGAAATGAACTTTCAGTATTGCGAACGGTCACCACTATTATGCTCAACCATTTCTTCCACAGAACTCTTTTGTATCGTTATGTAAACTTGACATAATTATCATGCTGAGACGTCTATATATATATATATAATGACCTATCGAAGAAGTAGAGGGATATATAAAAGCAATAGATATGTTTATAGTGAATGTGTAAAATATAGTTCTGTAGAAACAATATAAGTGTAATGAAACGCATACATATCAAAATGTGAGTTATTGTGTTTAGGAGAGATGTTATATATCTATATATAATTGTTTATATTGAAGAGATTCCTTATTTACGTCAATTAATGTATAGAGCGACGCACTGTCGGTGCACGTGCTTGGTAGCTCACAGGTGTGCGTGCTGTACTCAATTATATTTACAATATATACCTACATATCAAAATGTATTTAAATGATTACCACGCGACCAAAGATATATAAAAAAACTTTTAAATTGTTTATTAATTCAAATGAATTATGCAAATCATTAGTTAGAGGAAATATACATTATATATTAATACAAATCTTAAAGGTACAGAGTGCTCCAGAATATGTGTGTATACATGTCATGAAGGAGTTATTCGACACACATAATATAAAAGATTTTCGCGAAAAAAGAAACGCTAAAAATCAGGTGAACACCCTTAATCAGCTGATTTTTAGACTATAATCTTAGGGCTAGTGTAAAACGTGAAAATCTTTATTTCAAGTTACCTAAAACTGCAGATTTTAACAGTACTTTAAAAATGTAGAACAAAGATACTCCCTGTCATTACCTTTTGTAGGATCGCAAACACATTCTGGGACAATCTGTATAGTTACTAAACGTGAAGGCGACTTGCTTATCAGAGAAACCCTTATTGTGCGTAGAATCGCAATTAGAAAAGAGTTATCGCAACTCAATTACGTTCACGTACCTATGTGATGTTCTTCACTATGAGATGAACTAAAATGATTGTTGTTTTCAAATTGTAATAGGCATCTACGTTTCTGAGCTTTTAGAAAACATCTTAGTACAATTTAGTGCTCTTACAGACGAACGGTACTGCGCCGACGACAGAGCTAAGCTGTAGCCGGTAAAAGCACTTAGAGGCTGTTTTTAAGGTTTATATTGCATTTATAAAAAATTGTATTTTGTGATTTGAAATCTGGATGTGTTTGACACTGTAGAATATGCTGCCTGAAAATATTGTTGTCTTCTTCCTCTTGAAGATGATCGATGTTGTCAGAGTTTGGGAGTAGTACCGTGACTTGTCATGTTCTGTATGAGATCGAAGGCCTAATCTTTATAAATAATTTGAAGCCTGAACAAACACTGATAGCATGCGGCATCTAGGTTTAGTATGTGTTATCAATTAGTAATATTTATTATAATAATCAGATCTTTACATGTGTTGACTTGATGTTATCCTTCAATCTCCGAGCGTCTCGTCTTGATTCAAGTCCAATGAAGCTTTTTGAATATACTTAACATATATTCTATAGATACCAGAAGCTATAAAGTTTAAAATTATATCTAAATATCCCGCTAATACTGTTTATCATATAAGATATTTTATATGCATTGTAAGTATACAAAATTTAATGTGTTGCGTTATAATGTGATATATTTAAATCTGCCTGTTACTTAGCTAAGACTAAATGAAACTCGATACATATCAATGTCCTTGTGACTTAAATTACCTATATAAATAGTGACTTAGTGTGAAACTGGTACATATCAATATATTTAAGTGTAGATATAGGTATGTTGTTGTTCTTCGACGTCGCTTCCTTTTATATATAGTTACATGCACAATATTAATTTATTATAGGTGCACCAATTGTTGAAGTCCGTACCTGGGTACCCATAGTTTCCGTTCGGAAAGGGGTGAATTAGTGGAGTAGGAGCTGCAGCATACTTCAAGACATTCCGCGTCGCCCGATGAAGGGGGGAGGAGCATTTATTTGAATATCTCGTCTAAGATAGCTACAGAA
This sequence comes from Operophtera brumata, assembly GCA_932527175.1. Taxonomy (NCBI): domain Eukaryota; kingdom Metazoa; phylum Arthropoda; class Insecta; order Lepidoptera; family Geometridae; genus Operophtera; species Operophtera brumata. Next base: position 43,009,541 of record OW052228.1, on the reverse strand, counting down.
TCAGACTCAAATCATTTGTGAGCGATTTATATTTATCTAATTATTTACCGTATATTGTGCATCATATTGAATCCATGTTTTTTTTATATTCAAACTTTTACTTGATTTAGTGTAGTAACATTCAAAACAACGATTTAAATTACCCCCCTCTTTATTATATAATATTTTAAATAAATACGATTGTATAAGGAAGCGACCGTCCCACTGTTAGCTAGTAGATATACTTATTGACTTATTCCTAGATATTGTTAAATATTTTGAAAATGTGGAATTTATGTGTAATGTTGTGAACTCTACGGTTGCTCCTGTGACATGAATAAAGTATATAGCATGTTGACGACTTTCTGTTATAATACCTACCTACGGGTAGATACTTTCTGTTATGATACCTACCTACGGGTAGATACTTTCTGTTATGATACCTACCTACGGGTAGATACTTTCTGTTATGATACCTACCTACGGGTAGATACTTTCTGTTATAATACCTACCTACGGGTAGATACTTCATTTGCAATGTTTGTTTCTAAGGGGTGCATCTAAACAAGTTTTATTATTTACAACTTTTTATTTTTTACAAAATTACTTATATTTTGTAAGTACTTACACACTAATTTTGTACAATTAATACATTAAATAATTAATACTTTCGTTTTACGATCCTTATAATTATGGTAACAGGAATGATCAACGTTCAGAGAGACTAAATTTTAACATAAACTTTTACATGGTTCGGCAATGGGGAAATTTTTCATGTTCTACAATCACAGTCAGCTTATAAAACAGGATCATCGCAGATCTATTAAATATTGACTAACAGTATAAGCAGCTAGCAGTAGTCTAGGCAGGAGCCTAGTATTTATAGCCACCGTTGGAGTCGTAGCTCTGGTTGATGGTAGCCGGCACGCTGGATCCGTGACCACCTGACCCGCCGGAGAAGCCGCCGGACCCGCCGGACGAGAAGCCGCCTGACCCAGCGGACGAGAAGCCACCACCGCCGGAAGAGTGACCGCCACCAGAAGAATAACCACCTGAACCACCAGACGAATATCCACCGCCTGAACCCCCTGATGAGTATCCACCTCCTGAGCCGCCGCCGGATGAGTATCCTCCACTAGATCCACCGGATGAGTAGCCGCCGCCTGAACCACCAGACGAATATCCACCGCCTGAACCACCAGACGAATATCCACCACCAGAGCCGCCGGATGAGTAGCCACCGCCTGAACCACCAGACGAATATCCACCGCCAGAGCCGCCGGATGAGTACCCTCCAGAGCCTCCTGATGAGTGTCCACCGCCAGACCCGCCGGAGGAGTGTCCACCTCCTCCTGATGAGAAACCACCTCCAAATCCACTAGAAGAGAACCCAGAGCTTGAGTGTCCTCCTGAAGAGAATCCACCAGATGAACCACCCGCACTTGGTGCACCATAGCTGCTGGAAGGAGCAGCGGGGGCCCCGTAACTGCTGGATGGAGCGCCGTAACTACTGGAAGGCGCTGAAGGAGCGCCGTATGAGCTGGAGGGAGCGCTACTGCCAAAACCGCTGCTGCTGAATCCACTGCCACTGCTGCTGAAGCTGCTACCTCCGAATCCACTGCCCCCGAATCCACTGCTACCATGTCCTGATGATCCACCGTGTCCTGATGATCCACCGTGTCCTGAAGAGCCACCGTGACCACCAGATGATGGAGCGCCATAAGAAGACGATGGGGCGGCTGCTGGGGCGCCATAAGAGCTTGATGGGGCTGGAGCACCGTATGAACTAGACGGAGCTGGTGCACCGTATGAACTAGACGGAGCTGGTGCACCGTATGAGCTGGACGGGGCCGGCGCACCGTAAGATGATGACGGCCTGGGTGCTGGCGCACCATATGAGCTAGATGGCTTAGGGGCTCCATAAGTGGTTGAAGGTCCAGTAGGCACACCGTAGCTGGTCGCTGGAGGTCTGGCAGGGGCTCCGTAGGAGCTGGAGGGCTTGGGAGCTCCGTAGCTAGATGATGGTCTAGGAGCGGGTGCACCGTAACTTGACGATGGCTTTGATGGGGCTCCATAGGAGCTGGAAGGTGCTGGGGCACCGTAAGAGCTGGAAGGTGCTGGGGCACCGTAGGAGCTGGAAGGTGCTGGGGCACCGTAGGAGCTGGAAGGTGCTGGGGCACCGTAGGAGCTGGAAGGTGCAGGTGCTCCGTATGAACTTGATGGTGGTCCGTAGCTAGATGATGGTTTAGGAGCTCCGTAGCTACTTGAAGGTCGAGGGGCGCCGTAGCTGGAGGAAGGTCTGCCACCGCCGTGGCCACCACCATGGCCGCCGCTGCTTCCGCCACCGTGACCGCCACCGTGACCGCCACCGTGACCACCACCGTGACCACCACCGTGACCGCCACCGTGACCGCCACCATGACCGCCACCGTGTCCACCACCGTGACCACCTCCACCCGATGATGGCGGAAGATATGATGAGCTCAGCGGGGCTGAAAGAAAAAAAAAAGATTTTACAACAAAAATAAACGTGAATTGACTCTAAAGAAAATATCTTATTTATATTTGTTACTTTAGAAGATAGTTAGTGAAGTAGTTGATACATTTAATTAAATTGTCAAGATGTTACAAAGCCTTGTCAATCAAAGCTCAGCTCTTCACTCGACTTTTGAGTCGAATTGAGGCGTTACGTTTGAGCTCCGTCGAGCATTCTTGACATATTTCCCATCTAAGAAAAGTGTAGTAAACATGTCTGATACAATATTGACTAGGCGTAGAGTTAGATAATCGGTATTGAATGTTAATATTATTTGAGTAACATGTATCAGTGTACCTACCCTCAAGCAAGTTACGAAAATAAACGGTAGTCAGATTGCGTAATGTGTGATTTCTATGTTGACAAGTCCAGGATTTAGCTTTCAAGACGGGATTAGATGGACAAAATGTATGTCTTAGTGTAACAAAATGCAAAATGAAACAATGTAATAGTGGCTATTGGTGGTTGATGCTGGTATGATAAGATGTAAGAATAGGCTACGTCAGGATGCGATCGTAAAAAAGGCATGGTCGTGATGCTGAAGCATTTAAACAGTGAAGCTGGTATTTTCCGAATAAGGCATTTTCCGAATGAGGTATATTATTACGAATAGGTCCATAGACTACAGGCCGATTCGCTAATAGATCATTGGATCTATTAGCGAACTAAACTTTTTTTTTTTTTTTTTATACCACTGAATTACGGAACAAGCAGATGGCCCACCTGATGTTAGTGAAGTAGTTGCTACATTTAATAGCATTGTCAAGATGTTACAAAGCCTTGTCAATCAAAGCTCAGCTCTTCACTCGACTCAAAAGGGCGTTTCGTTTGAGCTCCGTCGAGCATTCTTGACATATTTCCCATCTAAGAAAAGTGTAGTAAACATGTCTGATACAATATTGACTAGGCGTAGAGTTAGATAATCGGTATTGAATGTTAATATTATTTGAGTAACATGTATCAGTGTACCTACCCTCAAGCAAGTTACGAAAATAAACGGTAGTCAGATTGCGTAATGTGTGATTTCTCTGTTGACAAGTCCAAAATGTAGCTTTCAAGACGGGATTAGATGGTCTTAGTGCCTCTGCCTATGAACAGTGCATTACCTCATAGGTCACGTCCACCTAGGACGCGCCCTATGTGGCATTGCACTGCGCCCGCCACCCTGAGACATAAGGATGAAAAGTCTCATGTGCCTGTAATTTCACCGGCACCCTTACCCTTCAAACCGGAACACAGTAATGCGAGCACTACTGCTTTGCGGCAGAAAAAGGTATGGTGGTAGTACTTCCCCGGACGAACTCTTTCACAAAAAGCTCTACTACTACTAACTTATTTTGATTAGGTACTTGATGAATGCACTAAAGAGTATGGCTGTGAAAATATGTGTGAGAAGGTACTAATAGCACTTACCTTCTCGTTTGAAGTGGTTCCTGGGTGTCGCAGTCGCGAGGGTGAACAGCAGCAGCGCTGGCACCAGCTAAAACAAGCATGAGTTTTATGTTACTTTTAACAAACAGAGATCTTAATGAATCTATTCAGAAAAGTTACTTTTGTTCGTCACTGAACTTTAGTAATAGAGGCGCCGGTTGACCGCGGGGAATAAATTGTCGCATCATGATGGTTGGATTCCGTGACAAACATCAATGATTATTTCTTTGATCATCAGCAGCCTCCAGATAGACGTCGACTGCTGGACGAGGATTCTCCATGAAAACGCTTGACGTGCAGATTGGTGATTTCGGGTTGGGTTAGTCGGCTTTGACATCCACGGGAAGAGACGGAAGGGTCAACTCTTAGGCTGGACACATTACTAAGCGTACACTATACAGCAAATTTCATTTTTCATTTCATTTATTTATTGCGAGAATGGGTACAAGAAAAAGTTGACAAATTAAAATTAAAATCCACCATAATCCGCTTCACAGCATGCAATATAACTAGTAGAACACTTGCACTTGTAGTGCACTTTAACAAAATTTTAAGTAGGTGATGATAAAAAAAAAATTGAAATTAAATTTTGTTTCAATGATATCAATTTAAAATTTGGGGTCAGAGGTGTATAACGGCCATCAGGGCCGAAAGCTTTATCGTCTTTGCAATGAAATCGTTTAAAGTTGGGGCTCTAATGCAACCATTAGAGTAGTAGTAGAGCTTTTTTGTGAAAGAGCTCGTCCGGGGAAGTACTACCACCATACCTATTTCTGCCGCAAAACAGTAGTGCTCGCATTGCTGTGTTCCAGTTTGAAGGGTAAGGGTGCCGGTGAAATTACAGACACATGAGACTTTTCATCTTTATGTCTCAGGGTGGCGGGCGCAGTGCAATGCCGCATAGGGTGCGGCCTAGGTGGACGTGACCTTTGAGGTAATGCACTGTTCATAGGCAGAGGTTACCGCTTAACATCAGGTGGGCCTCTTGCTTGTTCCGCCAACCAAGTAGTATAAAAAAAAAAAATTGTATTAATTCAGCATAATACTATTCAACCTAAACGTGTCTAAAGCCGAAACAAGCGATTAGTCACCTGACACAGAGCACAAGCCATCTCGAATCACCGCACACCATTCGTTTAATCGCTAACCGTTTACAGCTTCCACACTGTACTGAGATTTGTAAGGGTTTTGCGCAACATTTAGTTTTTCCCGCGCTGCACAAGGCGACTTGCGGTGATCGTCGCCCGGTGTCGCAAACCTTACCAGCTACTTTACATACCAATTGAGTTAAATCTGCCAACGGTAAAACGCGGGGACAGACATGACGGAGGCTTAATATCATCTCGCCCATAATGATTGATCCTATCAAGGATGATAGGATCATTAAGGGCATTAATATAAGACATGTCATATCAGAACCTGGTTCCTACTGTCAATTCCTATGTCCCTATTCTATGGGAGTTTCTATCACAATATGTAGAGACTCCTTCGTGTCACTGGTTCTTTCTTGGTCTCCCTGCGTTAGGTGAGTGATCAGCTTGAGGCGTGGCCTAATGACTGATGCTGAAAGGACCAGTGTGGTTAAAACATTCAGTGCATCTCTCAGAGGCTCCTTTCCTGCACAAATGAAGAGCCTATGACAGTGGTACAGTGACCTGTGTAGGTATAATATTTATGGTAGAAAATGCCATGGCATTATTACATAAATAAGTAGTGATTACCATCTACACGATTGAAATCCATCATAAAATTAGTTTATGGTCAACTGTAAATTAGTTTCACAAATGAATAAGTGCACTTTGTCTAATTACTCTTTGTACTTGCTAACTACTATCTAATCCACGACACACCCTCACTAAAGCATGCTGGTAGATATCAGCTGAGACGAGGGAGTTGGGAGCGGGAGGTGATTGTCCTCATTCGTTGGCAAGCGTCTCCCTTCTGCAGATAATCTTTAGTAAATATTTGGACACAACTTTTACAACGGTTGGGAGGCTGATCACGTGTAATCCATTACTCGGCTGAACATAAACCACAATAAGTAGCCTCGGCAGGTGCGCAACATCCCAACGAGGTGAAATTCTTCTCTATACACACAAAATATACAGTTTGTCAGTCTGTCAGCGTCTTAAACTTTCACAGATTTTTTATCTTGATTATAAACAAGAGAAGGTGATTGGTCCGTCGGCTGCACGTTTGGCTCTCGTCTTGGAGATATCACCTTGAGAGGGTCTTGCTCTACGTTTTATTAAATTTAATCAGCCGCTATTGAAATTGTCTGATATTTTCCGAATAAAATATCACATTCTCACTTGTTTACTGTTTTAAATAGCGTAGCGATGGTAGCCTAACGGTTCAATAGTGCAACTCAGAATCAAACGATACCGGGTTCGATCCTAGGCTCCGCACCAATGATTTTTCTAAGTTATGTGTAGATTTCCATCGCTCTGTGCTTTGGAGGGCACGTTAAGCTGTCGGTCCCGGCTGTTATTGATTAATAGCAGTCGATAAGCCATGTCAGAGGCCCTCGGGCGGCTTGACAAACTCTGACACCAGAGGCCAGCACTACCTCATACGAAACGAAACGACGACTGTTTTAAATAGTGTACATTATCTGTAATCACAATCCTTTCAGTGAGCAAGCTTTGTTTGTACTATTTGTTTGTACGACCTCTGTGGCACAGCTGGCGATGGTTTGCCTGCGACGCAGGAGGTTGCGGGTTCGATTCCCGCCTCGGAACAAATATTTGTGCGATCTGCAGATATTTGTTCAGGGTGTTCTGGGTATTTTCTATGTGTTATAAAAATATCTATCTATGTAATGTATTATATTAAGTATATCAGTTATTTAGTACCCATAACACAAGCTCTGGCTTAGCTTGGGGCTAGATAATGTTGTGTGAACTTGTCCAGCATTATTTATTTATTTATTTATTTTATTAGTTTACATTTTAACATTGTACCTATATGTATTTACATGGTAACTGCCATCGATATAATAATAATAATAATATACTAAATAATATTCTAACAATATAAAACTGAAATGATGTCTGTTTGACTTTTAGAATAAAAATTAAATAAATAAATAAATAATTGCTGGACAGTTCACACAACATTCACTAGCCCCAAGCTAAGCAGAGCTTATGTTATGGGTACTAGATAACTGATATACTTAATACAATACATTACAAAGATAGATATTATATAATATACATAGAAAATACCCTGAACACATATTTGCAGATCGCACAAATATTTGTTCCGAGGCGGGAATCGAACCCGCAACCTCCTGTGTCGCAGGCGAACCTACGCCCGCAGCACTACAGAGGTCGTCAGACTGTTTGTTTGTCATGCTTTCACGCTAAAGGGGGTTTCGATTTGAATCTTTGTTGCACACTTTACAGATAGATCAAAACCTGGATTAGGACATAGAATACTTTGTATCCTAAAAGTTAGTGCTCTTGAGATAATAACGAGGGAAAAGCCGCGGGCGAGCTACTCGTACCTAAATCATGGTAGGTACCTAATAATAATAGCCGCGGGCGAGCTACTCGTACCTAAATCATGGTAGGTACCTAATAATAAAAGCCGCGGGCGAGCTACTCGTACCTAAATCATGGTAGGTACCTAATAATAAAAGCCGCGGGCGAGCTACTCGTACCTAAATCATGGTAGGTACCTAATACCACATTATCTAGGAAACTATTATTATGCAATTTTCTTTTGATTTGCAACATAATCATAATTAGTGAGAAACGTCCACTGCTAGACACGTAGGCTTCTTCATTTATTGCTACGATAAACGGTATTCAGCCGCCTCCATCCACCACCTTTCTGCGACCTTTGACCGCCCTCTGACTTTATTTGATCGCTGTTGGATTTTGATTAATATTTAAAATATGAAATCATAATAATAGTCCTCTTTAATGGAGTTCATTCAGTGCTGTTGTTCATTGGAGTGAAAGTGGCGCTGATCTTCGTAATAGCTCAGGATTAGCGCATTCTTTGTTATACCATAATTACAAGTGTTTAACGCTATGCCGGTAGTTAATAACTCCACGTAGGAATGCGTACCTACACGTTACTTTCTCAAAATATACTTTAGATTAACTTGCGGTTATTGCATCCTTTTTTATTATTATACTACTTCAATGTCGGAACTAGCAGATGGCCCACCTGATGTTAAGCGGTAACCTCTGCCTATGAACAGCCTTTTCCAGAGCATAAAAGATTTAAGCCCTGAAAATTTGTTGTAAGAATTTGAAATGAGTTGTTATAGCTCTTCGGACTAAACACCAGACTGGCTTGAGACTAGTGTAGGTAGGTCCCCTTACAATTCGTGGTAAATCAATTGGACGTGTGCACAAAACACATTAAGTTCCGCATGGGCCGTGAAATCTCCGACAATGGCTCTACACACTTCGACCTCTCGACCGACACACGCGTAAAGAAATGCCGTGTCGAAACGTTGCGTCACACTTGGGTTATACAAAGGCACTGTTAGGTAATAGTACCTGATAGATAATCCTTTAAAGAGAATCAATGAGGCCAATCAATGGTAGAACCACCTGACCAACTAAGTAGCTGGAGCGCCGACTGACCAACAGACAATGTATTAAAGCGAATTTTACTTGCAATTAATTTACGCAAGAATCATCTTTGATCTCTACGAAAATGGTTTAATGCAACTAAGTAAGACAAACAAAGTAACAAAGTAAGTAAAGTTGAATGCGGTGGTGTATTTCCCAAATGTAATAACGCTTTGTTCATGGTTGTAAATTGTAAACCAATCCTTACATTTTATTCAGCCGTATTTCTCACAGACGAGGAGTTGTCGGATCTAGACGAGTCTCTAACGAGGCTTTGTTACACGATCGAGCGATCAACAGCTCGTCAATCAGCGCCAAATGGTCCATTTACAGAGCAAAAACTGATCAAACCGCAGCTTCCTGTTATCTACAAAAGTGCGGAAATAGAACATGGGCCTCGTAACTCCTATCACAAAGTACTGTGGAGAGCTGCATGCCGGTTATTGGAAGCCAATCTAGCGAGTAGGGTGAAGGAGTCATGACAATCTACGAAAATTGAGTTTCCGAGATATACAAATTAGTTGTCGGAAGAAAAATTGTGTGAAGCTAGCGAAGCTTTAAGTCCGAAACAAACCATCGGGTTTGATTGGTAAATAACTTATACTTGTAAAGGATTTCATGCGAGAAACCTCAAATTTTAATTAGATGTTGCGTTGCCTTATGCCTCCCGTAAACTTAGGTATTAGGCATTAGGTATTGTATTGCAATGTGTTATTGGTAGATAGATACAAGATACAAGATACAAGATATTTATTTGCATAAATAAGTGTTACAATTTGGTCTTATAAAATAGTGAGCACTTATGACTTATTTGCCCTCTGCAGGCATCGCAAATTTTTCGAGGGCGTAAACTGCTACTTAGTTTACTAAGTATATCTAGTTTACCTTTGTTTTACCTATAGGTAAAACAACTAACTACTAAAATGTTAACTAATACAACAAATAAAACATCCAAAGTTACTAACATTACAGAGTTACTAGGTACATTCATCAATTTGGAAATTTAAGAATAGGTATAAAAGGTAATTTAGGTAGCTAAAGTTGGCAAATGGTCATTTTTATTCTATTAAATATTCGTCAACAGTATAGAAACACCTTTGAATAAGGAATGTTTTTAGCTTTCCGATAAAGTTCAGTCAAATTAAATGAGTAAAGAGATGGTCAGTATCACGCTAACAAACACATAGTGTAATAGTGTCCCTATTCTAATAGCTAGAACCATAAAGCGCACAGTTCATCTCACGGGAACCTCTCGGCCTGGTTGCGGGTTGCCGGTGTCGTTGTCATGGGAACCGCCACAATGCGTCTGTGCAATATGCCGATTGTTCCGAATTGTGCAAGTCGCTGTGGATTCTTTACTGATTTAATTTGTGCTTATCTTTTGAAAACAATATCTTCATCTCGATTCCTTTTTTCCCAAACATTCTGGTATTCTCTTAATGGTCTACGAGTAGTATATCACAGATCATACGGGTGGATGACTCCTAATTCTTAGTATTCAAATAGATGATTTTAAAAATACTCTTCTTACTATCATATCCTATAAAAACTTTTATTTCATTATTTTCATACATTTTATTTCATATGTATTTTTAGTGCTTTTTCCCTATATTTTTACAAGAACTAGTCATGTAACCCTTTGCGAAATGTTGTGTTGAGGGCGTTAAGTCATCTGCACTTTGCGGCCACGGTTTAATTTAGTCTAAATGCAACCTTGAATTTGAAATTCACTTCTCACGATGTTCCGCTTTACGAAATACTGAATAGTTTTGTTAGCCCGTGGTGTGAATGACTTAAGAATTGACCCTGCGTCTCCTCCCATGTATGAAGTAAAAGCAGTACTAAGGGATTAGACCAGGGGATACGGCAGCATCCAGCTGAGTATTTAATACTACTACTTCGATCACCAGACCGCCTGCCAAGCGTGATGATTATTGTAAATCTCCTATTGCATAATATGGGGGAGGCAACGTCCAAGAGTGGACGTCTACAGGCTGATGATGATGATGATGAAATAGTTTTACATTTGCAATGGACAGAAGTCATCAGCGGCCATCTGCAAGCTCCTCGCCTAATTGAAGGCGATACTGGAGGATGACGTCAGGAGCTACTACGTGCCTCGGCGGTTTGCCAAACTGATATCCAGCTAAGCTCCCATAAGGCAGAGAACACGACATCGGAAGGGTTGGATGGTGACCTTTTTGGCACAGATATCGTCAAAAATAACTTATGGTGACCTGATTCAGTTTTCCTATTTATTTAACTGATGCTATTCAATCAGTGACATCCTAATACTTATTTAGGTCATGCATAATTCTGTGCTTCGGAAGACACGTTAAGCTGTCGGTCCCGGCTGTTATTGATTAATAGCAGTCGATAAGCCATGTCAGAGGCCCTCGGGCGGCTTGACAAACTTCGACACCAGAGGCCAGCACTACCTCATACGAAACGAAACGAATAATGCGTAATGTTATAATTACGCCACGCACGATTTACACCCCCTCACTCTTCTGAATAACAAATAGTAAAGGCATTTGATTTTGGCTATTTATACCAGAGAGTGAGAGATTACTACTTAATATTTTGCTCGTAAATAAGCCAATCAATAGAAAGCAATGAATCTGCAAAATCAAATTAATTTTCTTCTGATACAAATTCTCACATATTCATTGTTAGAAGTTGTTTTTGCGTTTGTCTGAGGAAGCATCTCCACTATGAACGTGCGGAACCAGCCGAGCCAAAGCCGCCATGACACTTTCTCGTTGAAAATGCCGCCATTGACTTTTTACCTCCCATTTTCTCATAGCCTCAGAGGTTATAGAGATTACATGACCGAAGAATTAAATCCAAACCTTGGCGGATACTGTACTGCATCTATCAATGATTAGAATCTGATGTAAAATGTAAAAAATATTAGATACTAAGAGCTTCCAGTGAACTTCGTCCCGTGTTTGTGCTGGTTGATAAAGATAATAAAAAAAAAAAAAAAAAAAAAATTGCTGGACAGTTCACACAACATTATCTAGCCCCAAGCTAAGCAGACCTTGTGTTATGGGTACTAGACAACTGATATACTTAATACAATATATTAAATAGATAGATATTTTTTATTATATATATAAAATACCCAGAACACCCTGAACAAATATCTGCAGATCGCACAAATATTTGTTCCGAGGCGGGAATCGAACCCGCAACCTCCTGCGTCGCAGGCGAACGTTCGCCCGTCGCGCCACAGAGGTCGTCAAAGATATGTTTGAAACACTCAAAACTTTTACCTACTCGAAATATTTGAACAGTTGGTACTTGGGACACAATGCAAGCGCTGTTGCAAAAAATGCTACAAGTACACTTGCTAGACTGAATGCACTACCAGCAAATGCAAAATGTGGTAAATTTTAAATAGACCGTATAATTTTTTTCTTAAGTGCTTCTTAGAAGTTTCATAAGTAGGTATTTATTCATTTGTTTCGGACTAACCTACTTACATTTTTGAAGGTAATATTCACAAAGATAAAAATTAATGCGTTTTATGAGAACGTAACGCTCAAAGTACTTTACCTCGATTTTATTCATGGATTCATAGAATGAGTTGTTTTCGAGGTTTACACAGATTTGTATCCATAATCGCACATTTGATTATGTTGTGACATAACGACAAACATGCTCACGACAAAAGTAAGTGTTTTTCTCTAGACGTGCTGATGGCTTTGACATACATCAGCGTTTAGACATGAATATTAAAACTTGCAATCGGAACTGGCGAAGCAATGTGTGGTTTAAACTGCAGTTCATGCCCGCTTGTAATAAAAGGAAGAAATCCAATATATTTCACGCACCAACAGCGATCAAATCTAATATCCCAATACCATTTCGAGGACGGTGAGGCAAACTAGATTTAATAATAATACTACTACTACTACAATAATAATAATAATAGTTTTTTAGTTAATACTAGCTATGCAAACAATAAGCAGCGTCCGATCCCTTAATTCAGCGATCGAACAATTTATTTCAAAGCTTTAGTAGAACATAGCACTTGTTCTACAAAATACCTGACTTTAGAAGTAAGTCGACAAAAGTTTATAGGCTAACAAAGTACGTTACATCACCTCACGTCATGTCTCAAATATAAAGCCTCAATGGGTCAGTAGGCACATCTATCACTCATAATGTCAAGAGTCAAAGAAATTGTAAGGCAGTAATTAACTTGACATTCTGCCAAACAGAACTCGTGTCCCAAAGAGAATAAGTAGAATTGTTTAATCTGTGAATTAGTGTCAACGCTGCCCCCCGGCCCTCGTTGTAGTACCTATGACCCACTTTCTATGATATAACCACAATAGGTAGGTATGTAGGTACCCAATTCAACAATGTAAAGATAGTGGAATAAAGCTCGTTTGTAGGTCGAGACTATAAAACCCCGGGTCAGACCGGGTTCGCACATTAGCCGTACATATTATTGATTTCTTACGTAAGTGAACAGTGATAGTTATACAATGTTTTTGGAATGTATACAATTACAATATCGATGAAGCAAGAATCAACGCACCTACCCCTTAGATAAAGATGTTGCGATGGGACTGAAAAACGCAGTGAGTTCTAATTAGTTCAATGGAAAAACGGTGCTTTTAAGTTACGTAGCAGACTGAACTTTCGCTGTTATGAAATCTAATGTCGTTTGTCTAATTTATCGTTAACTTTTTTAACAAATGACGTCTCAATCCATAATTAAGCTGTCACGAGCAGAAATTACGAAGGTGTGACATTTATTTTTTACACTTACGTAAATTATATTAGGTACCTACGTGGCATTGGGCAAAAATCGGTTGAAAGGTCACACGCCGACAGGCACTTGGACTTTTCTAGATGAGGGCACACAGCGGCGCGGTTTAGCAACACATGCCCTTGGTAAATTCAAGATTTGGGACCTCAATAAAATAGATTTATCCTTAGGTAGATAAAAGCTAGATAATTTATAGTAGAACCTCAGTATAAATAACGAAGCATTGATGGAATCTCTGCACCGGAAGGGTGGTCTCGGCTTTTAATTTAGGACGAAATTAAAAATTCAGAAAATTATAGGTATAAGGGATCGATCAGAACAAGGGATCAAACTCGAGGGATCCATCAGGAACTACTCATTTTTACGTGGCAAAAGCAATTACTAGATTTTAGGCATAATTAAAATTTGGTATTTGATAAAAAACATTTCGAGGTCAGGTTGGTGAACTTATGTTCAACGATGATATCTATTTTATTTATAAAAAAAATGGTAAAACTGGACCCCGGGCTCCTGGCGCTCTGCCATTCATCCTATTGTGTTGCTACATCACTGATGATTAATTAGAACACATCACCTGCTGGTAATAAAGCCTACTGGGACTTCAGTTCACTCAGATTAGACTAAGTCCAATCAAGAGCAAATTGTGGACAGCTGCATAAATTGTAAATCTTCTCTAATATATAAAAATAAGTCGGGTTTTCCTTCCTGACGCGGTAACTCCAGAACGCACGAACCGATTTCCACGGTTTTGCATTCGTTGGAAAGGTCTCGGGCTCCGTGAGGTTTATACGTTTTTTTTTTTTTTCAAGTCTTGTTAGTTACACCACTTATAACTCAAGAATGGGTAAATCGATTTGGCTGAAAATTGGTAGGGAGGTAGCTTAGAACCAGGAGATAGGACATAGTGGGAGGGGGGGGGGGGGGGTCACCGGGGGCTACCCGTGCGAAGCCGGGGCGAGTCGCTAGTAGTTCATAAAATAAACTTTTTTTGTGTTGACTAAACATTGATTTTTCTCAATAGTATATACGTACCGTATACGTAACGTTTCTTATCTAATGTGCGGTAACGTACGACATTGACCTTCTTGGCGCTTTCTCGCATCAAGGCGTCAATATTATGCAGATGTGAGAATGAAGATGAATAAACATTTCGGCGTAATGAAGTACTGTCGTGTGAAAACTGATGTTAGATTACGTTGTTTGGAGCTTTTAACAGACATCATACTTGGAGTAACACATTTATATTCTTAGTAACAGGAAATGAATAATAAATTAATTCATTTATTGATTATGTTGGTTTTTCAGGGCATTAAAATAGCTTGAGACCTCGGGTCGTACGAGCATACCCGGATAAAACCAAGGTAAGTTTAACCGGAAAATCAATACAATTATGAATACTACAAGAAAGTTTTTACCAAATAATTAATTTATTGGCTTGTAAAAACAGGTTGCCAATATATTTAATTATTATTTATGATTCTATGCGCTTTATCTTGCCGTCAAAAACAATAATAATGTACCCTTCTGTATTTTTATATTTTATATCAAAATATTTCTACATACCTTATGTACAACGAGTAAAGTTTTCAAAATAGGGAAATAATTCAAGGTTTTTTTTTTTTGTACATCTTGAATAACGGAACAAGTAGATGGCCCACCTGATGTTAAGCGGTAACCTCTGCCTATGAACAGTGCATTACCTCATAGGTCACGACCACCTAGGAAGCGCCCTATGTGGCATTGTACTGCGCCCGCCACCCTGAGACATAAAGATGAAAAGTCTCATGTGCCTGTAATTTCACCGGCACCCTTACCCTTCAAACCGGAACACAGCAATGCGAGCACTACTGCTTTGTGGCAGAAATAGGTATGGTGGTAGTACTTCCCCGGACGAACTCTTTCACAAAAAAGCTCTACTACTACTACTACTACTACTTATGTTATTAACCTCATTCACTCTTGAAATAAGCCGATTACTAATTTTAATATTTTTATTTATATGTAAATTGTGATAAATTAGCTGAAAGTCTTCGCAATGTTTTATAATTATGTATTAACTTAAATCCATGATTTTATAGTTGGATGAATCTAGGCCAAGCTAACGTTGTTCGTCGTAACTCGTAAAACCTCAAAGTAAATGGACTTCGGGTCACGCTCAAAAAGTGACAGAACCAAAGAGAGACAAAACGTATAATGAGGGACAATTCTGACAAGTTTTATCCGTCCATTGCTGCTTGGTTATTGAACACATTTGCAGGACTAGGAGTGTGAATCGACAGTGTATCGAGTTATTAGAATTTCTTTGGCACTACACTAAAAGTTCCAAAAGTTCTTCAGCTCATCTAAGATCTATCGGAAGAACTGTGATATTTTTTTTTTTTTTAAATGTAATTTCTCGACAAACTGGCTTACGGCCCGCAAGATGGTCAGCGGTTACCGTCGCCTATTGACATCTGCAACACCAGGGGAATTGCCAATGCGTTGCCTGCCCTGAAGGACTCTTTTTACATTTATTTTTATTAATTTTTGACTATAAACATTTATAATGTGTGGTCTACTAAAACGTGAGAATACTCAACATCCTTGTGTTGTTGGGAAGCACAATAGTGACAAACGCAGTTATTAGTTCAACAAAAGTCCGGAATTTCCTGCCCGAGACAAAAACACCCATTTCTATTTGAGCTAAAATTTCACTAGCTTTGAAGGCTTCTCATTGTGTCTTGCGGTGACGCCTAGGGTTGCGTGACCGGCGTTACGGGTCTGTACTCTTAGCACAAGTGTCTAGTCTAGATATTTTTTATCATTTTAATATTTATCTTTTTTCTATTGAAAAGTCATGCCTAGAATCTAGAAAAAACCCCACGATGACCTAATAATAAAAGAAAAATGTAATGCATTATTTAATTATCTAATAAACATATAAAGAAAAAAAAATGAGAAAATATTTAATTTATTTTATGATATTTATTTATTCACTTCAGTCGAATCATTTGTCATCCAGCACAAGAAATCAATGACAATGTGTCAGCCCTAGATTAGACAGAATGTGACGCAACGGTGCGGTGAGCGCGAATTATCGCGAGTGACGTAACGCGTCGCTTTGTGTGTGGTGGTGCCCTTAGGCTGATTCGCGAATCGTTTGTGAAAAGAAGATTTGATAGGCATGGACATAATCGAAAAGCAAAGCATTCTGTCTGTTAGAACAAACTATATCCCGCAAAACTATCGCGAAGAAAAACCACAAGACGAAAATCCGTTTAAAAAAAACGATTTCGAACGTTTAATCCGGATAAAAAACACATTTAAAAATAAAATATAAAACACCCATTTTAAAAATAAACCTATGTAAAATCTATATACTACATTAGGTAATTTGTAAGGCATTTATCTAGTGAAAGTGAAACATTGCAGTTTTGCGACCCGCATTTTATTATCTTGTCATTGATTGAAGCCTTTTTATTTACAGCTACTGAACATAGACCACTCCCGTAGCTGAGTGGTAATGAACACGGCTGCGAAAAAACATGTTGCTATACCGAAAATCTTCATCCAAGTTATGCACCATCAAACTTAATGAAATATTAGTTTTGTTTAGTCACCCTGAACACTCTCACCTCGGGCCACAAGGGCCTGTCCAGGGCCACATTACTGCAAGCTGGTTATTGAGCTAAACTAGAAAAGCAAGAAGGAATACGTCGAAAAAGATTAAGAATAACATATAAAAACCGATATTAACTAAGAAGATGCTAAGCTCATTAAAGTACCTACGGAGCAAAATCGTTAAATTAAGTCAAATTAAGTCAAATTTCGTCAAGGTGAGTTGAGGCAGGTTGATCTTTGGAATAGGGTAAATAAATATATAAAATCACTTGGCAATGTATTGCACTCTTTCGCGAGCACTTTTCCTGCTTCCGAAATAAGCATATACGTGCCTGCAGCCGTTATAATAACTTTGTACTAATAACGTTTATACATACCTACCCACTGCATTATGCTATAATGTTGTGCTCACTGAGACGGCGGGTCACTTGCGTAATCTCACTTGCTTGAATCTGATATAATGATGAACAACATTGTAACAGATTATCTTTCCAGTGTTTTGTGTGATCTATGTTATAACGTGGAGTCATAGAAAAGAATCGAGTCATACAAAAGTTTTATGTTTATTATTGTAAAGTGACAACAGACCAATTCTAATGTTAGAGATACCACAGTATTGAGCTAAATGTTGGTAAAACTATGTTATTTAATTTTTTACGTAAATATTTTTTTATTTTGAGACTTCGTTTTCTGTCCGTTCTAATTGTTATAATAATATTCTAAAAATTATATTGGCCAAACAAATAATCATTCCTTATAACAAGGCCATCATATACGCAGTGAAAAACCTACTTGAAAAGTCACATATCGCCTTTTGGTGACTTCTTTCCAAGGGTATCAAATACTTCTTTGAAATAAATAGGTAAGTATTCGACTTTGTTCTAAGCTGCATCGGCAGCATCGGCGTTCTCTAGGAGTGTCTTTACAAAAAATGTGTATAAGTGATTATAAGTGCTGAAATGTTAGACACTATTATCATTTTTAAAACAACTTGGATAGAACATCCTAGTTTTGTTTAAACAATGTCAATCTTACAAAATAGTGTACATTTTATATTGAGGCTGCAAGTTTTTGAACAGGCTCTCTATATAACTAACCCCGCGGTGCACGAGTCTGCATTTGGGGTGAATTTATTTATGGTTAGGTTAGCAAATATGCAAATATGTAAGTAGAATCTCAGGGTACAATTTGTTTGCACGTTTTTTATAATTTGTTTCTATTTTATATATTGATAATGTTACTCACCACTGATTGTAAGCGGGCCATCTTATCCAGCGCCACCGGGCTACTTCTGAAATGCAATCCGACTGTGAGTAGGTACCTACAGAGTGTTTTTATTATATTTAATTAAAACCGTAATCTGCGGTCGCTGGTGCTGCCCTACTGAATTATCTTCATCACGACAAATAATAAATAATTTAAGAATTTAAGGACAATTACGATGAAAATAACATAGCACCAACTTCCTACTGATATTAAATTATATTAGACACTGTTAAATAAATCACTTCACTTAAAACACGATACTCACCAGTTAGCTACGGAATCCAAATATGTATGTCACAAAACACAAAAAAGGGAAGTTTAACTTTATTAAACTTTTTTTGATTTAGCAGGTGCGTGTTCCACTCCGCACTGTGCGGCATGCGCACGCGCATCTTCCTTTTATGTGGAGCCCCTCTCTCGCGGTGCATCTCCGACTTGATACAATTCGATTCTATCTTAATTCACCTATCACTTATGAAGATTTACTATTGTTTTGTTGAAAGGCGAAAAACGCCGTTAAAAACTCGTATGTCGTGAGAATCCTCTTTGTTTTGTAATTTTTTTATTGATTTTGTTGAGATAGGCCTGTCGGTGGGATCTGGAACTGCAGTAGAACATTTTGTGGGATTTGTTTCAAGCTGCGTCACATTGCCACATCATCATCATCAGCAACCGTTAGACGTCAACGTCGTGGACGAGGCCTCCCCGTAGAATGCAATGGGGGGGATTTACCATAGTCCCACGCTAGGCAGGCGAATTGGTACTGGTGGTGAGTACTCAGGTGATGTAAACCCTTAGTCAGCTCCTATGGCATCCACGGAGAGACGGAGAGGTCTATTCTTCTTCTTCGTCCACAGATTGGTCATCTTTAATTTTTTCAGTAGTAAAGTGGCGGATTTCTCTCACATTGAGCCTACTGAGTTACTAGTACAAGTTTAGTAGTACATCCTACATCGAAATGAATGCTCACGACTTGTAATGAATAATTCAGAGACCGAAATTACTTGGACAACAGTAACTCCCCGTCGGAATGTTCACAAACTTCACCCATCTTTCCAATTTGCCGACGTCTGTGGCGTGGCCGGCGAAGGTTCGCCTGCGACGCAGGAGGTTGCGGTTTCGATTCCCACCTCGGAACAAATATTTGTGCGATCTGTAGATATTTGTTCAAAGTGTTCTGGGAATTAAAAAAATCTATGAATGTCATAATCTGGGAATAAAAATATCTATCTATGTAATTCTTCTTCTACTTTCGTGTCGATGTCTCAAAGCCATTTTGACCAATAGGTTGCCACACCCACCAGTTATCTAGTACCCATAACACAAGCTCTGCTGAGCTTAGATAATGTTGTGGGAACTGTCCAGCATTATTTATTTATTTATATATCTAATTACCTACATTTCTTATTATAATATTGTCCTTTCTGGGGGTTACTATGAGCTCTTATATCCATTCAGTTCAAAAACTATTCAGTACAAAATATCGGTTCATCGTTGACATTTTTCATCGTTGAATAACTTTAATCGCAGAAGTCTGTAGACCCTCTGCGATTGTGCCTTTAAATATAGTTGCGGACATCACGGAACTAATATTTTGTACTGAATAGTTTATCAACTGCATGGCAATAAGAGCTCATAGTAACCCACCTGGGCGTGGTTCCTGCAACAGTGCTGAAGGGGATTACAAGTAGTTTTTAGAACAGGAATCCAGGAAAATACAGGAATTTAAGAAAGTGAATGACCCATGACAGTAACTGACGCGAGAAGTGCTGGTTCGATTCCCGCTGCGCGACAAATGTTTGTATGATCTGCAAATATATGTTCCGGGTTTGGTGTTATGGTACCATGGTACTCATAGTTTCTGATATCCACGACACAAGGAATCCTAGTGTGGGGTCTAGCCGTAGACAAAGTAACATTCTAATAGCGATGTCGCTTGCAGAAAAGCCAACAATGTATGAGATTGACGTAAGGTGTGTATATTCTGTGGTAAGGTATTGAAATATCACGTGGTCTATTGTATTGTATTACGACTGTAGAAATGGAATCGCTTTGAAGCGAATGCCACTTGGCTAGGCCGGCAGGACTATGTATGTGACTGTTGGGCGTTATGTTTTTATGTTACAAGATGGTTTTTTACCTTCATTATTTCAAGCACATGCGCACATAGTGTTTAGCCCCGTCGAAGTACACTCGTAACCAGATTAGAACTCACGATTTATGCATTAGAAGGCGGTCCAGTGTTGTAACATACAATTTTGGCAAAATGGTAGAACAGGGTGCAAAAATTAGTAGAAATTGGTAGATTTGAAATGAAAAATAGGTAGATCTACCAATCAAGTTAAAGTACATTTTTAATCAATAAAAATCGCGGAAAAATCGGGAACGCGCGACTGTCAGTGTCAAATTGACAATGTCAAACAAGCGTCAGTCAGTTGTGACAGATGTCATTGTCAATGTCACTCCATAGCTCTATACTCTGTACCTCATCATTCACTTATTTCACATAGCACGTTCTGTTTTAAAGGCGCTGGGAAATCTATATTTATTTTTTGCATGTTTTTAATATTGGATTTAAAATGCATGGGAACTTACACATTTTTTTTAAGTGAGTTTTTTATTACATGACAGTCTAAATTTCATAGTAAGTAGGTAACCTTTAGTTACACGCGTGGAGAATTGTTTACAATCTTAATATTTTGAACAATAGGTAGATTTGAGGCCGAGTGTGGTAGATAGGTTGAAAAAATAAAATAAATCGCTATGCCCTCACATAAAACATCTATGTTCCACAAAAGTATTCTGGGTATGGCACCAAAACTTTTCAATAAAACGCCAATATCAATTGCAGAAATCGAAAACAATAATATTTTTAAAAAAAAACTTTTTGATTTTTTGGCCCTAAAGACATATTATTCCATAAATGAATTCTTGACTGATAAATTATAAGAGTAGCGTACACATAGTTTTTGTATTTTGTTGTTGTTGACATGTGTAAGTTTTCCTAATGTGTGTGTTTAATTAGTTTTTGGATTTTAACTGTTTGTGTTTAATTAATTAATTGTGTGTTTAATAATATCTAATTAATAATCTTTTAATCAATAATGTGTTTGTAAACTGTAATTTGCTTAACCTAGAATGGTGAAATAGAATGGTACTGTGTATAAATGTTTTAAGAACCTCTTCAACCCTATTTAGCAAATAAATGATTTGATTTGATTTGATTTGAAAAAAGGTAAAATAGGTAAATCTACCAAAAAATTGGTAGATGTGACAACACTGGGCGGTGCCATCAATCACGCTTCAGAGGTCATCGTAAAGACTGGTGTGTCCTGAAACAAAAAAAAAACTGAGGCATGTGGCATCCACGAACCCGTTTGGTATCTGATAAACATATCTGAAACGAACACACGCCTATCGCGCGTCCCACGGCCACGCGTGGGCGACGTTGCGTTCCTCCGCTGCACGTATGAACACCTGCGCAAGGATGCTCACGAAGTCACGACCTGCATCAGATCGCTTGATATGGATGTGCGAAGGTCACTCTCAGCCCGATTCTAGATATACTGATCTTTTATTTTTGGCACTTTGCGAACACGAGTCATATGAGAATATGATGGTGTCATAAAACAAATATCTGGTTTGAAAATATTTAAATACTTTAAATGAGATCACAGAAAATATATTACACAGATAAATCAGTGCAAGATTGAAAGACGTATTAGTTGAAATGTTCCGTTGTGTGGGTGTGTGTGTGTGTGTCTTGCCTAAGAATGTACTCCTTCATCTCCTCCTGTGGATGTCGTAAAATCCATCAACCTGAATAACTAATATCAATCACCAATACGCCTGCTAAGCGTAATGGTAACGATTTCGTCTGATAAGGTAGGAACGCTGAATTCGCTGAAAATCTGTTCGTCTCTACAATCTTTGCCCTTCTTACTACGCGAGAAAATAAACAGAAGCACAAAGTAAAGATGCAGAAATTTTGAAAAAAATAGGCCATGTTATTGAAGGTTTTAATTATCATAATTATTTTAAATCCACACAGAAAGTTGACCCAATCGAGACTGTATTGTGAATTGACTGTATATCAAAGTCAAAGTAAAAAATATTTTATTCATTATTCAATTCAATAAAAATTTTTTATTTCACTTAATAGGTACATTACTGTGTTAACTAGCCCTACCAACCAAATTAAGTTAAGAAAACTTGTGTCTTGGTTAGTAGTTCTTTCCCTTTTTTTACATGGAATTATGTACATGCTCACATCGACGTAAATAAAATGAATGGACGGGCCTTAGGGAACGATAGTTTTGAAGCTTCTAAACAGACCTAGCTAGTATACTTCGCTTCAGTCAGTCTTTGTCACGGCAACGAGTGACAGCTATGCTGAAAAATACCAAAATTAGATACCTTGGTAATACAATGCCTTCCTGTGCTTTTCTGCAAGTGCAAACAACACAAGAAATACAAATAAAGCTTCAGGCATCGCATTTAATTCGTAAGTAAAGGTTTTGTAATATAATTTTCATCAATTGATAAAAAACTTATAAATCGTCGTGTGGTAGGAAAACTACATAACTAACACATTTTCCGAAATCGACTTTATTGCATAGTTATGATGGCCCATACATGTCGATGGACACGTCTTGCTCTAGAGGACGAGCGACAAGGAGGACTACGCCCCAGGACATTATCTCAATGTTCCCCACTCTGAATGAAAGTTAACAGACACAAGTTTATACTCGTAGATAGTTTTAATTTTAGTCGACATACCTTTTTCTTTTTGATACTTAGAATTATTGTGTTCCACAATTTTTTTTCATTTTGTTGATTTTATAAGCATTAGTCGTATGATAAGTTTGTTATGTCACTTACTTTGAATTTATAAGTCTGCTAAAATAATGTAGGTGTTTCAGTAGTTTTCTAATATTCAGTCTTGATAAAAAGAAATGATTATAAGTTGGTTTTATTTTAAAATGTATTTTAATATTATATAAATACCCATGGATAGGATTGTCATATTCAAATAAGTAAATAATAGATCATTTCAATTATTCAAAACTGTGGCGAGGGAAAAATACATAGTCGTTTTTTTATTTTTTTCTCTTAATCAAAAGAACTAAAATGTATTATCATTAAATTCGAAAATAGATACAGTACCAATCTATAACATATCAAAACACGGACTGAAAAATTAGTTACGATAAAAAAGTTATTGCCATTTTTGACGCAATAAAACAGTAAATCGCGTTTTTCTCGCGATGTTGGTTTTGTTGTTGTTATTACTTATTTAGTTTTCCAACTACAGCGACGAAATATTTGACAAGACTTCACGCATGACGGATGGTCCGGTACAGACTGCAAAAAAATCTGATGCCTGAGGGGTATCGTATTGATTTAGAATTGTAATTTGCATTATTTACGTCAAAACATTGCTAAGCACGTCGCTTTAGGTAATTGCATATAATATGTAATGGCATGTTAATTAACCTTACAGCTTTCCAAAAAAAATCTAAGGTAAACAAAAATGGATAGAAGTCATAAGACGAGCAAGAACAGACGACTTTTGGAAGTGGAATACATTTTCCCGTATTTGCTCTGATCATTTTCTACACAATGAATTCTATACGCCAAAAAACGGTTAGTAGTAGTAGAGCTTTTTTGTAAAAGAGTTCTTCCGGGGAAGTAGTACCACCATACCTGTTTCTGCCGCAAAGCAGTAGTGCTCGCATTGCTGTGTTCCGGTTTGAAGGGTAAGGGTGCCGATGAAATTACGGCCACATGGGACTTTTCATCTTTATGTTTCAGGGTGGCGGGCGCAGTGGAATGCCACATAGGGCGCGTCCTAGGCGGACGTGACCTGAGGTAATGCACTGTTCATAGGCAGAGGGTACCACTTAACATCAGGTGGGCCATCTTCTTGATCTGTCATTCCAAGTAGTATAAAAAAACTCATTGTGCAAAATTCTTAAAACTGCACTCTGCAGTTTCATAAATACTGGAATTTTTATACATTTATGTTTCCGTACCATTTTTATGATATTTTCTTAGTTTATTGAGTGATGAAAAATATATTTTTCACAAATTGATTGAGCTGAAGACCTTAGGTGGACTTGCTTTTCTATTGATTTATATTGTGTATGTTTGAGAGCTGAAAAATAGATACGTAACTACATAAAACAGAAGGGAACCATGTATTTTGTAAAAGTTTCATTCAATAATTGCATTTTTTTCGGCGATTTAAAAAAAAAAAAACTCAAATAAAAAAAAAAAACAACTCAAAAATTAAAATAACTCTAAGCAATTGCAAAAATTATAAAATTAGATTTAAACAAGATTGGAATAAAAAAATCAGGTGCATGCCTATTAAGTACCTATCAAAGTATCTACATTGCATTTAATGTCTGGGCATGTGGATGAGTACCTGTATTTATTGATAATATAATATTATGTAGAAATATTTAATGACACTTATACATATCAAATAAACAATACACAAATCTTAATACACATGCAGAAAAATCAAAAAGAAGAAAACAACCATATAACACTATAGAATTGAAATTACCGTATCATTTTAGAAAAATTACGACAAACGTCAGTGTAGTTATAGTCTTAATTATTCTAAAATACACAACGTTATATATTATGTGTGGATATTATGCGTGCACGTATTAATGTTTAAAGTGAAGGTAAAAGTCATTGAAATCGCAAGCATCATTTTGAGTCGTCTTATAAAATAAATTAACTCCTGTTCCAACGCGACCAAAGCTAGAAGAATCAGGCAACACGGCGCTATACAAGCTTTTATTTAACTTGCAATGTAAGTCCGGATGGAATCTTGCAACTGAATTTTAATGCAGTTATCCTCAACCGATTGAGATGATATTTTGCATACCTGTCAAGTTTCGATAACAATGCAATATTATGGTGACAGCGAGCTGAACTGATGATGGAGACGGAAGGTGGACAACGGAACTCCTCGAGGAATAATAGTAGTCTGGCCGTGTTTAGGCTCATTTTGATCAGCACACGGTTACGATAACTAATTTTATAAAAACTTGTATTGAAAAATATATTTTTCACAAAATTCTTATTATTTGATGACCCTACTTGGTGGAAAGCACCTGTGTAGTGCTTCGAGAATAAGGAGAAGCTGATTCAAAGAAAAAAAGATAACCGAATTTAACACCAAATATTGGTATTCTGCCTCCTTAGGGATTCCTCATAATAATAATTTAGTCTACTTCGATTCATAGCGACCATAGATTACAGTATCCTATAGGATAATGTTATGTTTATATCATAACATAACACACAAATACACACATAACACACCCAGCAATCACAAACATCATAGTTCTTATCCCACACTAGGATTCCCTGTATCAGGAACTACGAGTACCTACCCTGGCACCACAAAACGGAAAAAAACAGACAATAGGTACAACCCAACCCGCGGCACCCAACGGCAATCGAACCCGCAACCTCTCGTATCTCAGTCGGCTCCTTGCACGCCTCGTCACAGAAGTCGTCATTTGAAACAGTGAAGAGAGACTCGTCTCTGATAAAATGCGAAACAACTCTCAGAAAAACTGGAACTTGAAGTCTCAGACATAGGTATTTAGATAAAACTGGAACTTGAAGTTTCAGACATAGGTATTTAGATAAAACTGGAACTTGAAGTTTCAGACATAGGTATTTAGATAAAACTGGAACTTGAAGTTTCAGACATAGGTATTTAGATAAAACTGGAACTTGAAGTTTCAGACATAGGTATTTAGATAAAACTGGAACTTGAAGTTTCAGACATATTTATTTCGATAAAATCCCATTTCCTTTATTTATTGACAGTTGTGGAGAATACAATTTGTGACATTTAAGACATCGACATTAGATCGGAACATGACCCGAACTATATTTTGCAAATTTTTGAATACTAGAATTGTGCTTCTTTTTATAGGTCCACAGGCATAGGTCATCATCAGCATCAGGGTCTCCCATGACCCCTAGTTGCGTTACTCCCAGAGTGGTCCATATTGTACCTGTCTACACATGAGTTCAATGGTACACACACGTTGATAGCATCGAGCCACAACTCGAATACTTACGAACATCTGAGTACCTGTTATCAACACTAGCTGCTGCCCACGGCTTCGCTAGCGAGGCGCCGCGATAACACGTATCATATTATCATATCTGCACCCTCAGTCCAGTCATAACTATCTATGTACTTACCAATGTTCATCGAAATCGGCGTGAAATTAACTAATTTTCACTAGAAACGGGATATTTACCATGATTTCTAGTGGTTTTCTTTTTCGTTTCTAGTGAAAATTATGTACATAACCATGATAGTTTCAAAAGTTGAAATTAACTAAATTTAAAAACTAAATTAGCGAATTAGAATTTTAGATGTTACCTATTAATTAAAGTTCATCAGCCAGTAAAAGTCCACTGGTGGACATAGGCCTTCCCCATAAAATGGAATGCCGCGTCAAACCGTCTCCGTCCATGGACTTCCTGCCATCTTCAAATTGACATCGGTGCATCGAGAAGGCCCTTTCGCACACTGCGTCGTCTGCTCCGTAGTTACCACTCAGGAACCTTTATTCACGATATTCACCAAAGGCTGTAGATTCTGAGAGTTATATGGTCTGCCCATTCTCGCTTCAATATGGTACTTCTAGGAGCTATGATCTTGATTCTTCTACGGATGTTCTAGTTTCGGATTGTATCACGTAGAGGTCTCTCCTTAGCCCAGTAACTTTGAGCTCGTGTCGATATATGAGCGGGTGACGAGACAAGTACAGTACCGGTTTGAAGGGTAAGGGTGCCGGTGAAATTACAGGCACATGAGACTTTTCATCTTTATGTCTCAGGGTGGCGGGCGCAGTGCAATGCCACATAGGACGCGTCCTAGGTGGACGTGACCTATGAGGTAATGCATTGTTCATAGGCAGAGGTTACCGCTTAACATCAGGTGGGCCTCTTGTTTGTTCCGTCATACAAGTAGTATAATAAAAAAAAAAAACTTACTTTTTTGGGTTATTTTAAACTAATTAGAAAATAATTCAGTCGAGTCGCTGAAAATAAAATAAGCATAGCGATGTTCTCTGTGGCGCGGCGGGCGAGTAGCCGCCTCGGATGCAAGAGGTGCGGGTTTGATTCCCGCTGCGGGACTACCACAATACCTATTTCTGCCGCAAAGCAGTAGTGCTCGCATTACTGTGTGTCGGTTTGAAGGGTGTGGGTGCCGGTGAAAATACATAGGCACATGAGACTTTCCATCTTTATGTCTCAGGGTGACGGGCGCACTGCAGTGCCACAAAGGGCGCGTACTTAATGGACGTGACCTATGAGGTAATGCACTGTTCATAGGCAGAGGTTACCGCTTAACTTCAGGTGGGCCATCTGCTTGTTCCGTCATTCAAGTAGTATAAAAATAAAAATAAAACCTAGTTTAGTACTACTACGAAAGTGTTGCGTCTCGACAATCTTCTTGAGAACCAGAAGTAAGCGATGAAGAGACGCAACGGTCAGTCACGAACGAGGATTCGTAGTACTAATCAATAGAGTACCTACTGCTATAAACAAACAATTATCAGCTTGACACAGCGGCCCATGTCGGCCAGGCTCGGCCGCGAACGGCTCATGCAATTATAATGACATCTTGCATTAATATGTGCTAACAGCAATCAGCTGGTCAATCGGTAAGCCAATGGGCTGACGAGCTAAAGATGGCTGGAATAGTCCATAGGCAGAGGTCATCATCAGCAGCCTCGAGACGTCCACTGCTGGACGAGCTCCCACCCACTTACAATAGGGTTTGCCAGAATGAGCACGCTTGGCAGGCGGATTGGTGATGGCAGTATTGTTGTTGAGTACTCAGGTGTACGCTATGTGTATGTGCCCAATACTGCCCCTTGTTGTAATCCATTCGTCGTCTTTTACACATCCACGGGAGGAGACGGAGGAGTGCTATTCTTAGGCCGAGACTACTACGGCACATAAAATATTATACACCTAACAAATTATCACAAAAATATTATAAATGTCAAAGTTTCGATGTTTGTATGTTTGTTACTCAATCACACCGAAACAGTTCGAACAGTTCAGTTCCAATTCTGGAAGAGAAGGGCACTTAATACTATCGATATTACAAATCAAATAAGGAAGAAAAGTACCTTAGTCGGTACTTAAGGGTAAACGCTCTAACTAAACACTTATATAACCTTCGCAAATGACACTTCGTCAATGAAAGCTCCTCTCCTAAGTAATCTATGAGCTAACATAATCGAGGAGGTAATGAATGTGACCGAATGACCCATGACATAACTTGTGCAACTATGGCCACAATACCATAATATAAAAGAACGTTATTCCTACTACGTATAAACGAAACTCCCAAACTAGGTTGCAAGTTTAGCTAAACCCGTGACTTTTGGGTTACAAGAAAAACTCTTAACTGCCTTACTTACTGGAAGACGCGTCACCAAGGCGGCGTGCGTTAGGCACTTGTGTATCATTTTGGTACACAAAGAAGCTTTTCTGTACGCTACTATTTACTTTATAAAGAAACAATTAAGTATTAATTAACTTTATCGGTAAAAAAATTTTTTTTGGCTTTTTGGTTCTACTCACTGTCATAACAGTACGTAGGTATGTAGACGTACTTACTTAGTGGTGTAACTTAGATAAAGAGCACCATGTGTGGTGTAGTTAAATATAAGTGTATTGCGTGTCTTTACGGAACGGCGGATTTTGTCCTCCATACATTTTTTACTGCTTGCTATAAGATTTGTCCTGGCTGCAAACTTATTATGGAATGTGTTATTACTAGAAGAAAGCGTTAGCGGAGTCAGTCGTGGGAAGCAACTCCATATTTTAAACTTTTCCTTGAAGTATGAAATTACCACTTGGTTTTTTGCTGTACATCCGGTTCCGAGTTTTGAGAATTACGCAACAACGGTTACATCCATAAACTACTATCTGAATCTTAATTGTCTGTGACACGGACAGGTTTCCGAGGTCAAGGAGCACATTAGATGAAGCCTAGACATTGTGGCTTGAACCTGTTTTGTTTGAACGCGTTTTGCAGTTTCATACAGTTCAGGTGCTGACCATGAACTCTTTCACTAGAGGCAGGTTTACTGGAGATAGTTGGTATTTCCGTTCATTATACTGTCACACCATGTCACTGTTACATACAGAGTAATTCATTGTGATGTGTCAGTGAGGGGAAATCCTTAACCAGAAGCACTCTCAAACGATAGATATACAAAAAAAGCGGCCAATTGCGAGTCGGACTCACCCATGAAGGGTTCCGTAGCAGCAAGTAAAATAATATAAAAGTTCTAGGATGGTTTAAGATTTATGACGTATTAAAAAAAACTACTTACTAGATCTCGTTCAAACCAATTTTCGGTGGAAGTTTACATGGTAATGTACATCATATTTTTTTTTTGTATTATCTTTCTCTTATTTTAGAAGTCACGGGGGGGGGGGGGGGGGGGGAACACACACTTTTTACCACTTTGGAAGTGTCTCTCACGCAAACTATTAAGTTTAGAAAAAAATGATATTAGAAACCTCAACATCATTTTTGAAGACCTATCCATAGATAACCCACGACTATGGGTTTGATGAAAAAAAGTTTTTTTTCTTTTTTTGTGTGAAAATCTTAATGCGGTTCACAGAATACATCTGCTTACCAAGTTTCAACAGCGTAGCTCTTATAGTTTCGGAAAAAAGTGTCTGTGACATACACGGATAGACAGACTGACAGACATGACAAATCCATAACGGTTCCGTATTTTCCCATTTGGCTACGGAACCCTAAAAACGCTGAAAGGACTCACGTCAGTGATTTTGGTAAAAATAAAAAACGCATTATGTGTTTTTATTTTGTTCCAAAATAAATTAGTCTAGATGAACTAGGTCAGGTGACCTAGCTGGCCATTTTTGTTGCTCATAAGCTCCGACCCATCCAGAAACAAAGGTATCTTTACAAAAAATACTTTGTATAGTCTACACCAGGGGTCACCAAATGGCGGACCGCGGTTCGCATCCAGACCGCAGACCCATTTTGTGCGGACCGCGAGAACACAGCAACTTGCACTACAGAGTACGTAATTTAATAAAAATGTATCCCCACATTATCTTTGTTGATGTTAATTCGAAAACGGCCGGGCGAAGTAACGAGCTAACCAGCGAGAAAGAGTTCGCGGATTGCGAAAGCGTTGAACGTCGCTTTTGTCGAGAATTTAATGTTAATAATTTGCACCAATTTTACTCCAAACTTCAGATAGATAGTTCGTAACAAAAAAAAACATTTTTCTCTGATATGTAAAAAAATACCTTTGTTATTTCCGTAATTAAATTTGATTGTTTCTTTTTTCCAAAAAATGTGCGAACCGCTATGGTCATTTCATTTCTTAAAATGGACCCCGAGCGAATCTAATTGCTGACCCCTGGTCTACACCTTCGACAAAATTAAAATTATTTATTTTGGTCGAAGGTTTACCTGCACTATCGATTCCCGTAACAAAGCAAGTAACAATTTTTTTTCGAAATGGTGTGGTTTGATTCGCGTATCCTGTATAATATTTTTACTAAATCCTATAGTCGGCTATTACGACATCCTCGGGAAGAGACGGAGGGGCCTTTTCTTAGTTAGTAGGTAAGTTAGAGATATGCAAAATCTTATATTATTCTAATTTCGTGATGACGCGGACAGGATAATATACTCGCATACAGTTACTCGGAGACTCAAGGTGAGAGCACTGTGGTGGTGTATGGACTTCCGATCTTCACTTCTGGTCTTGGGTTCGGTCTCACTCGTGAACTATTCGATTATATTTTCAAAATTGATGTCCGCTTTAGGAACCGGTCCTACGTGGTTTCAAGCAGTGACCGAAAACATCACGAGAACCCGGAACCGTATGAACGTATGAAGCGAATTACAACATGGACTTAGACCATACATACATACATAGACATACGCCTTTTTCCGGGAAGGGGGGTAGGCCTCAATGGGCCTCTTTTCACAGTGGGTTGCACTACTGTGGAATATAGATGTGACAAGTGGTGATGTCACGGACGACGAGCCCTCTCATAGAAAATAGTTAACTTTAATGTACTAGGATATAAGAACGCCGAGCGAAACGCAACGCATTATAAAATTTGTGCTTGCCCGAGCCGCAGCTAGGCGCGGGACTCTAGTTTGTATAAATATTTGATCATTTTTAATAAATTGTAACGCCCGATGATATTAGCTCTTCTGACGATGTCACTGTCGCGATCGCCTCCCTGACCAACCATGTCTCAGCCGCTGTTAGCGCTTCATCGAAACAGGTCCCAGTGACGGATGACTGTCGCTTGGCCCTGCCAGATGAATTGAGGCGGTTGCTCACGGAGTCGAACGCGGCGACTCGCCATTACAGTACCTGGCCCACTCTTGAAAATCGTATCAGAATGCGCCGCCTGCACCGGGATGTAAGGAGGCGCATTCAGGAACACCGCGATCGCGAATGGGACACTCTGCTCTCGGGGATCGGGCCAAGTCACCTGGCTTACTGGAACTTGGCTCGATCCATGAAATCAGACGAGGTCGCCACCATGCCCCCTCTCATCCGTCCTAATCAACCCCCCGCGTTCGATGACGATGAAAAAGCCAAATGCCTGGCTGAGACCCTCGAAGCCCAATGCTCTCCCAGTCTTGAGCCAATAGACCCTGTTCACCTCGATACGGTGAACAGAGAAGTCGAAAGGCTTATATCGCAGCCCCCGACCGCTCCAGCCCTCCACCCGATTAAAGCCTCAGAGGTACTATCGATTATCAAGGATCTTCATCCTAGAAAAGCCCCTGGTGCCGATGGCATCAGCAATAGAGTACTCAAGCAGTTCTCTATTGCACTCATATACCTCCTAGTTAGCATCTTCAATGCGGCTATGTCCACTTGCACCTTCCCTGATGCCTGGAAAGAAGCCAATGTCATTGGTATTCGTAAACCAGGCAAAGATCAGGCTCAGCCCTCCAGTTACCGCCCCATTAGTCTCCTCAGCTCCCTGGGGAAGATATATGAGCGTCTCATTCTCAATCGCCTCTGGTCTTGTGTAAATGAGCTCAAGCTCCTACCAAATGAGCAGTTTGGTTTCCGCGCCAGACACTCATGTCCCCAACAGGTGCTCCGCATCACGGAGCACGTCTTGTCCAAATTCAATCATACCTGGCCTGCGGGTACGGGAGCTATCTTCCTCGATGTAGCGAAAGCCTTCGACAAAGTCTGGCACAACGGCTTGATTTACAAGCTTTCCAAATTCGGAGTGCCAGATAGACTCGTGCTCATCCTACGAGACTATCTCCAAAGTCGTAGCTTTCGCTATCGCGTGGAAGGGACGCTCTCAGACCCGCACCCCATCGGAGCCGGAGTCCCTCAGGGCTCCGTTCTCGCCCCTCTCCTATTCACGCTGTATACCAGTGATATGCCCCGCTCCCACCATCAAGTGGAAATCGCCCTTTTCGCGGATGACACAGCCCTGTACACATCTGATTGTAACCCCAATCGGGTGTGTATACGTCTGCAAACCGCTCTCACAGCACTAGGTGAATGGTTCCGCAAATGGCGTATAGAGGTTAACCCAACGAAAAGTGCAGCAGTGTACTTCTCGCGGGGTCGACCTACACCCAGAACGGTCCATCTTTTTGACAAACCCATTCCCTGGGTTAAGTCAGCCCGTTACTTGGGAGTGATCCTTGATAGTCGCTTGTCCTTTCTCCCTCACATCAAGAAGGTTAGCAACCACGCTAAATTCGTTCTCAGTCGCCTCACGTCACTTGTATGCAAGAATAGCAAAATGTCCCTTAGAAATAAGGTGACACTTTACAAAACTTGCATACGTCCCGTAATGACATACGCCTCAGTGGTGTTTGCTCATTCCAAACATGTCCAAAAGCTTCAAGTTGTCCAAAACCGATTCTTGCGAAAGGCCACTGGTTCGCCTTGGTACGTACGCAACGTAGACCTCCACCGCGATCTTGATCTCGAGTCAATTGCCCTTTTCATAAAGCACTCTTCCCAGCGGCATTATGACTTGGCTGCAAACCATACGAACCCTCTGATATCCTCCATCCCCGACTACCCCACAGAGCCTCCCTCTGACCAGTCCCTCCGTAGACCAAGACACGTTCTTGGTGATCCCGATGACCCTATCACTGCCGCTAATGCGGTAGTGACGTCATCCAGTCAAGACAGAGAAAACACTACACCCTTACACCGACCTCGCCGGCGAGGTCGAAGAACCTTCTAAGTACCTTCTGTACCTTCGCCTAAACCGGTACAAGCATGTTCCGGGGCGTTCTGTTCGATCCTCCCAACCTGGCAACAGCCCAAGCCGAGGTTCGTACCTAGTGGTGCCCTTGTGCTCGTTGCCCCAACCTAACTTTACAGGTTGAGCGCCATCTGCGCTCACCAAAAGCCCGGTAAAGCAGTCATGGCCCCAGGCGGTCAACTGCATTAATATCCATTCGAAAAAAAAAAAAAAAAAAAAAATTGTAACGTTTTCCGACCAGTCTAACTTTGTAACACCTACCTTTAAGAACATGTAAATAGAACTTAGTGAACCGACCAATATACAGTCCAATACCAGCTTGAGCCAGAGTTTAAATTGAAGAACCCAGAACATTCCCGATAGACCTCAGACCATCACTCATAGTTTGGTCCTATCGGAGCCGGATACCAAGAACCAGAGCAACATCGCAGCGCCGGAAGGATATCACTCATACCCAGGGTGCACCGCAGACCAGCATCCGAGCACGGGTGTGCTTGAAGATCACCCAACGGTGCGACGTGCGACGTTGTCAAGCCCAGCATCAGAGCACGGGTGTGCTTGAAGTTCACCGAACGGTGCGACGTGCTACGTTGTCAAGACCAGCGCCAGAGCACAGGGTGCTTGAAAATCACCCAACGGTGCGACGTGTGTGCAGCGTAGCGGTGAACAGCGCCGAACAAGGAGGATACAAAAGTGTTTCGTACGTATTACGCGGTTTCCCGCGGCCTGTTCGTCGGCCGTAAGGCTGGTGTTTCGGGTTGGTTGTTTCTTTGTACTACGGTTTCTTTGACAAAATAACACTGTTTCTTGGGGGAAATAAGTTAGGAGAGTCATAGTACGAGAATGGCGTCGAACACCAGGAGCCGAACCGCTGCCGAGGACAAGAAGGCACTACGCGTATACGAAGATTATCCCGCATCACCATCGGAGGATACCGCGCCGGCGCAAGGAGCCGCAACAACGGAACCAGGATCCGCGTCGGCGAACGTACTTCCAGCCGATATGCCACCCGTGACCACGACCAACGAGCCACCGGTTTCAGCACCACAGCGTCGAGAGCGAGCCCCCTCTGTCCGATCACAGAGTTCCGCCGCTAGCGCAACGGCACGTATCAGACAAGCTGAATTTGAAGCAGAACGACAACTTGCCGAGATCAAGAGGCAGGAGCTGCAAATTCAAACGAAGCAACGAACGAACGAGCTGATCGAGAAAAGGCTGGCGGCTGACGTGGCTATGATACGTGAAGAAGTTGACCGAACTAGCGTACGCGCAGCGGAAGAAATAGAAACAGAGAGCCGAGTCACGGACTGGCTCCAGATCAACCAAAGACGGGGGGAGCCTAGAGATTCCGAATGAATGGATGACACAGATGATACAAGGCATCCTTCATCGAGCAGGGATATGACATCCGAGCGATGCCCGCTGATCACGCCGAACCGCGTCACTTTTGAAAACGAGCGACGCCCGAGATCCCCTACGCCCGCACGATCGCGGGACCGAGGGATCGATCGGCTAGCCGACGCTCTAGAAAAGATGTCCCGACAGAGGGCGCCACCGAGGCAAACGACAGATCTGCCCATCTTCGGTGGAGCTATGGGAGACTGGTTACCGTTCAAAGCGGCGATGCGAGAATCGACGCATCTACAAAAATTCTCGCCGGCCGAGAACATCGCAAGGCTGCGATCATGCCTACGAGGTGAAGCGCGCCAAACAGTGTCGGCGCTATTGTATACAGCCACAGAACCGTCGGCTATTATGCAAACATTAGAACAATGTTACGGACGCCCAGAGATGATCATAGACCAAGCGCTTGAAGACATCAAGAAGCTTCCACGATTGGGCACATCCGCTAGCGAACTGAACGCTTTCGCTATCAAGCTACAGAACATAGTGACGATGATCGGGGGTCTTGACGAACGAGGATACCTACAGAATCCAATGCTGGCACGTCAAGTTACAGAAAAACTGAGCCCGCATTTAAGATCAAAATGGTGTGACTATGCGGAAGACCACGGGAACCGAAGCGAACCGGATATAGTCACGCTGTCCCGATTCCTTATGCGAGAAGCGGATCGCGCCATGCGTCATACGTACACAGCTACGTTGGCGCGAAGCGCACCGAACACAATGACGTCATCGCGAGGCGCAATGAACGCAGCCACGACATCGCGAGGCGCAACGAACGCTCGAACCTCAGAACAACAGCCCCGGGTGAATGATCGTAACCGCGGAACCGTGTATGCTACAACAGAAGCCACTAGGAACAAGAACGAATGTTTCTGTTGCGGAGCGGAACACGTAACCACTGAATGTGGTAAGCTCGCGGCGATGCCCGTGGACCAAAGATGAGAATGGGCCAAGGAAACACGCATCTGTTTCCGTTGCTTGAACAGCAAACACAGACGTTTCGGCTGCAAGAGCAAGCGATGCGGAGTGAACGAATGCCGTCATCCACATCACGCGCTTCTACACGCGCCAGACGCCAAGGAAAGGCACACTGAACTAACCAAAGATGAGGAATCAGTAACAACGGCATCGGTACATGAATCCGCGGAAACGAATCAAGTCCTATTGAAGGTGTGCTCGATCACGATAAAAGGCAGTAACGGGAAAGAAGTTCTCACGTACGCGTTATTAGATGAAGGATCCACAATAACGCTGGTTGATGAAGAGATCGCCGAGATGGTCGGAGCGCAAGGCCCGACACGAGCATTGAACATAATCGGAGTCACATCAAGCCAAAGAGAACCCGAAAGCCGAGTCGTGAACATCGGCATACGAGGGCGGGATCAGTCGAACTATCAGCCGATCAGAGCACGCACGGTGAAGAATCTGACATTAGGAGGTCAATCAGTCCGCAGAGCCGATCTTCAGCAAGCGCATCTGAAAGAGCTCAACCCAGAAGCCGTGTGCTATGCTCATGCGAAACCGCGTGTTCTCATCGGAGCTGACAACTGGCATCTCATTGTGACACGGAAGTTGCTAACAGGAAAAAATAACCAACCAGCTGCGTCGCTAACCCGGCTGGGATGGATTATACATGGAACGATCCCTAGAAGCACCATATCACAAGGAGAAACGGTTCTACACGTTCGCACAATGCAAGAAGCCCAAAGTGAGCGAATAGCGACCGACCGAGATAACGATTTGAACGAACTCGTTAAAACGCATTTCGACATAGACGCATTGGGCATTTCAATGAAACGAAAACCGGTAGCCAAAGATGAACGCGCCAAGGAAATATTCAATCTTACCGTCAAGCGAACAGATGGTCATTTTGAAGTGGGACTACCTTGGGCTACCGATGACGTAATATTACCGCCGAGCTACGATATGGCATTACGCCGGCTACGCGGTATTGAACGAAAAATGGACAGATCACCGGAGTTCAAGAGCGCATACACTGGGCAAGTGACCAAGTTGTTAGAAAAAGGATACGCAGTACCATGTGAACAGAACCACGACTGGAACTCACGGACATGGTACCTGCCACACTTCGCAGTCACAAATCCGAACAAGCCCAACAAAGTCAGAATGGTCTTTGATGCAGCAGCGCGCGCGAACGGGACTTGTCTCAATGACGCGTTGCTCGACGGGCCAGATCTCTTGCAAGCTCTCTACGGCGTCTTGTTCCGATTCAGACAAAAGCCGATCGCCGTTACTTCCGACGTTCGAGAAATGTTCCTTTGAATCAAAATCAGACCGGAGGATCGCGTAGCTCAGCATTTCTTATGACGCGGCGATAACCGCTCAGAACCGCCGAAGAAATACTTGATGACATCCATGATTTTCGGCGCTCGAAGCTCGCCGTTTCTAGCACATAGCGTGAGAGATAAGAATGCAACGGACCAAAGGGAATCACATCCACTGGCATTCAACGCTATTACTTTAAATCATTATAT
Source organism: Operophtera brumata (assembly GCA_932527175.1). NCBI lineage: Eukaryota > Metazoa > Arthropoda > Insecta > Lepidoptera > Geometridae > Operophtera > Operophtera brumata. The sequence continues at coordinate 42,972,110 of OW052228.1, read as the reverse complement.
GGATGACTGGGCGGAGAGTTTTGATAACGAGGAAATAGCTGCACGAACAATAGCCGAAGTACGAGAAGTACACGGAAAAGCAGGATTCGAGCTAGCAGGATGGAGTTCGAATCGCGATCATCTGCTGAAAGGAATTCCTATCGAAGACCGAGCGCAAACACCCAAAGAGCTGGCTGCAAATGCGGATCTGTATGGAAAAACCTTAGGAATTATCTGGATGCATACTACAGACGAACTCGCGTTTAATACCGCCATGCCGCGCGTGCCTGATGACGTAAAAAATGCGTAACGGACGCCGACCAAACGCGAAGCCCTAGGAGCAGTGATGTCATTATTTGACCCATTGGGCTTGCTGAGTCCGTACACGATCACCGCGAAAATAATGCTACAAGAACTGTGGAAAAAGAAAGTAGACTGGGATGAACCACTACCACCCGAAGAAGCGACGACTTTCAGTGAATGGCAAGACGACTTGAGATACATAGCTGACCTACGACTACCACGCTGCTACAACACAAGATCAGATACGACTCAGCAACAGCTACACGTCTTCTGCGATGCCAGTGAACAGGCATTTAGCACAGTCGCGTACTGGCGTTTCGTAAGCAACGAAGGCGTGAGCGTAACGCTAGTCGCAGGGAAAGCTAAAGTCGCCCCACTGAAGTCGCAAAGCATACCTCGGATGGAACTACAAGCCAGTCTGATCGGCGCGAGACTAGCCACAGAAATCATCAAAAGTCATCAGGAAAACACCGAAGTGATCCTGTGGAGCGACTCGAAAACCGTGCTGCACTGGATAAGAAAAGATTCAGCGAGATATGCTCCGTACGTCGCTCACCGGCTCAGTGAGATCGCCGAACTAACACGGCCCGAACAATGGCGGTGGATACCTACGGCACACAACGTAGCCGACGACGCGACACGCTCCGGAAAGACGCAAATGCTAAGCAACGACCGATGGTTCGTCGGCCCAGCATTTCTATACGAAAACGAAGATCGCTGGCCCGTGGAAATCGAGTCAGATCAAGAACCCGACGAAGCGTTAGTGACGTACGCGAAAGAAAAATCACCGCTCGTAGACATATCGAGATTTTCATCTTACGAACGCCTGATACGAACGGTCGCCTATGCACTCACGTTTATAGACAAATGTCGACGACGCGCTAATGAGCTTAACATAAAACATATAAAACAAGCGGAACGCCTGCTCATTAGAGACGCACAACAAGAGAGCTTTTCCGGCGATTTAGAATGCTTAAAAAACGGAAAGAACATCGATCGCAGCAGCCGGCTCTACAAACTCGATCCGAAATTAGCCGCTGATGGGATAATCCGTTTAAATAGCAGAACAAACGCCGCGACAATACCCGACCACGCTAAGGACCCCCCTATATTAGACGGAGCGCACCAAATGACACGCCTACTAATCCGTCAGGAACATGAAAAAAATAATCACGTCGGCCGGGAACAAATAGTGAATAACCTTCGTCAGCGATTTTGGATACTGCGCTTACGACCGGCAGTCCGAACGATAATAAGCAAATGCACAACGTGCAAAGCAAGGATGGCGAGCCCCGCGATACCGGTAAAAGGAAACTTACCTGAAGCTCGCCTAAGTACCTACACCCGACCATTTGCACGCTGCGGAATCGACTGCTTCGGCCCTATGTGGGTGACGATTGGAAGACGCAGAGAAAAGCGATGGGGAATGTTATTCACATGCCTAGTGATAAGAGCGATTCACATTGAACTAATCGCTAGCTTAAGCACCGATTCGGCTATTATGGGCCTCAGACGAATGGCGGCCCGCCGAGGAACTCCAGTCTACATCGCATCGGATAACGGAACGAACTTCCATGGATCAGATGTGGAGTTGAACAAAGCCTATACCGAATGGCTACCTGCTTTAAAAAACTACGCACTCACCAAAAGGATTGAGTGGAGATATATAGATCCAGGGGCTCCGAATCAAGAAGGAGCTTGGGAGCGCATGATCAAGACAGTAAAAAGCGCCCTCGCTGTTACTCTCGCAGAACGAGCCCCGAAAGAGGAAGTCTTAACCACGTTGATGACAGAAATTGAACATACAGTGAATTCGCGCCCGTTAACGCACGTGTCTGTGGAACCAGACGACCAAGAAGCGTTGACTCCGAATCACTTTCTGTTGGGCACCGCAGTCGGCGTACCATACGTAGGAGAATGCGACGTCGCCGATAAACGAACCTGGCGCGCCGCACAAGCTCTGGCGAACACGTTTTGGGTACGCTGGATCAAGGAATATTTGCCTACACTGGCCCCACGCGGTGACGTCAGACGAAAACAAAGGAACATAAAACCGGGCGAGATCGTCATCATAGCGGACGGATCGCTACCGCGGAACGTATGGCCTAAGGGGCAAATCGAGCGCGCATACCCTGGACCTGATGGCGTGGTGCGGAGCGCGGAAGTTCGTATGAGGGGAGGAATCTTCAGGAGACCTACAAGAAGACTCATCGTCCTCCCGATTAATGAAGAAGGCTGCGAAGATCTGCGCCGAGGGGAGACTGTCACGGACGACGAGCCCTCTCATAGAAAATAGTTAACTTTAATGTACTAGGATATAAGAACGCCGAGCGAAACGCAACGCATTATAAAATTTGTGCTTGCCCGAGCCGCAGCTAGGCGCGGGACTCTAGTTTGTATAAATATTTGATCATTTTTAATAAATTGTAACGTTTTCCGACCAGTCTAACTTTGTAACACCTACCTTTAAGAACATGTAAATAGAACTTAGTGAACCGACCAATATACAGTCCAATACCAGCTTGAGCCAGAGTTTAAATTGAAGAACCCAGAACATTCCCGATAGACCTCAGACCATCACTCATAGGTGAGCTCATCGCCGCCATTGCTGACTCGGCTAACGCTTTCTTCCAGTAAAAACACATTCCATAATAAGCTAGCAGCCAGGACAGGACAAATGTTATACCAACGAATCTTATCAACAAGTCCGAGTAATCCCTTAGTTGGCTTTTACAATATCCACGGGAGGAGAAGGAGGAATTTATTCTTAGGCCGGACACACCACAGCCATGTACTTAGACCAAAAATTGTACAAATGCAACATGATAGGTTTGTGTAGAAAGGAGTCTTCTGCGCACACTGTATACTTTCAACGACGATCACAAGACCCTTTTTAGGGTCAGCGTACAGGGAAGGGTGACCAGCAAGAACCAGAGAAATGACGAACAAAGGAGCCAAGTGCTTTGTATTCTTCATTCGAAAAAAACATAGAAGACGGCCTTATTATAAAAAAACTAAGTTAGCCTCTGTATTAAAGTTGTATATAACTTAAATACCGCTACAAGCCTAGACTACGTAGTTCGGGTTTAAACCTGCCCCCCTATTCCCTATCTTGAAAGTCACTCAGTGACCAACGTTTGACAAGTAAAATTACCATCAATTGACAATTCTTAATAGTTTTTTTTTTAAATTGATGATCATTCTTCTTGTCAAACGTTAGTCACCGAGTGACTTTCAGTTAGAGAATAGGGGGCCGGATTAGGGGATTCAAGTTGCCGTTGGTTGGTCGTAATTTACATCTCCAAGGGGTCCAAATAACAAGGGCTATACTTTCGTAAAGTCTATGGAAAAAACCCCCCTATCCACAATAGTGTTACGTGTAGTGGTCAAGCCGGTAAGGTCAGCGAGGCGTTACGTCACCATTGCTTACTGCTCGGAGAAAAGTGCTAAAATGCCATCATTGAATCATAATTATTGACATTTGTAATGCTTCCTAATCGACTGCAATTTGTGGTTTGTGGATTATATCAATAGTTGGCCGAGCAATGCAAGTCCTCAGTTTGACCCACATTTGATCAACACGATTTTTTTAACTTTTTTCCTCAAGTGCGATTGCAAGTTTCATTACACCAACTTATCGTAATAAACGAATGTGATCTTTAAAATGACCTTCATGACAATAGTAGGTAAAAACTCAAAAATACAGATATTTTATTCTTCTTTATTCTTTACTAGAGACTCGTCCCGGCTTTGCACGGGTAGTTTCTGGATGAAAAACAGCCCCCCCCTCGTATCCCCTTCTGGTAGCCTATGTCACTCAGGGTGAATGTAGCTTTCCAAAGGTGAAATAATTTTTAAAAACGGCACTGTAGTTTTTGAGTTTATTCATTACAAACATACACACACAAAAATACAAACCTTTCCTCTTTATAATATTAGTGTAGATGTAGATTGTACACAAAAATATATGTGTAAGTATACAAAAGACAGAATTAAAAGACATGTAGCTACAAAGGAGAGTACCCTTACAACCCTAAAAAGGTTTTTTTGTGTCTTTTCTCCCAGAGCAAATTTTTTGGCGTAGGAATAAGAAATTACCTACACATCTCTGCTCATCAGCATCGACGCCCATAAAGTGAATAATTTGTTAGCATCCCGTCCTTCACAGTGTCGTAGTAGATACCTACTACGAAGCCACTGTACCTCGGCATGCGGATACAGTCTCGACATGAGACAGGCGTCGTTGACCCGCCTCATGTCACTTCCTACAACTAGTAAGTGTAGCCTGCAGACTTATTCATCATTATAATACCTAATTACTTACAAACTATACCTAGCTTTTGTACATATTTGTAATACAGGTTTTTCGAACCTACTTCAGACACCAGTCTCGCACAAAATAGGTTAACAATTGATGTAATATAATTTTGAGACCACAAATGTATCAAGAAACCTTTGTGAGTGAAAATAAGCCATGAAGCCATGAAGCTAGGCATCCTGAATAAGGTAAAGCGTTATTTCACACCAGGACAGCTTCTCAGTTTATATAAAGCACAAGTCCGGGCTGGTATGGAGTACTGCTGCCATGTTTGGGATGGTTCGGCCAAACACCAGCTTGCTGCCTTGGACTCGATCGAACGTAGAGCTTTCAGGCTTATAGGTGAGCAACATATGGCGGAGACTAAGATCCAGAGTCTCGAGCACCGCCGTAAGGTTGCATGCCTTTCAATCTTCTATAGGTTACATTTCGGGGAATGCTCCCAGGAACTGTACGATCTGATCCCACCATCTCCTTTTCATCATAGGACGAGCAGGCGTACGGCTCAGTACCATCCTTACCTCATTGGTATACCTTCTATTCGCACAAAACGTTTCGGTTCTACCTTTATAATGCGAACTGCTAAGGAGTGGAATACACTGCTGTCGTCTGTCTTTCCTGAAAACTATAATCTGGGTCTCTTCAAGTCTAGAGTGAATAGGTGCCTTCTAGACCTTTGTGCTCCATCTTCGGCCACATCGTCACTTACCAAAAGTGAGATCGTGGTCAAACAAAGGTCTATCAATGTAAAAAAAAAAAAAAAAAATGCTTTAATAAATGCTTTCAATACTTTATATTTTCAATGTTCGTTGGTACGTCTACAATCTAGCTTTGAATTGGCTAATAATGAGAGAACAGCAAAATTAAGTTTGATCTACTGACTCTATATCTACCATATAAAGGTGAAGTAAAGACAATACGTAATAAATAATATTTAAAAAAAATAAAAAACACGCATTTGTAGCTAACCGAACTAAAAAATAGAAAATAATTTTCAATTTCAAAGAGTTATATTACTTACAGTAGTAGAAGATCGAAAAATCAATCAGTCTTTTTTTTTTTTTTTTTTTTTTTTTAAAAGCTTGGGGTGCTTGATAAAGTAAATGTAACAATCATTCTGTTGGCAACTATCTATGAGAGGAGAGTAATGAAAAGTAGTAAAATGCACACAACGCTTTAAAAAAAAAAAAAACTGATTGATTGTTCGATCTTCTACTACTGTAATATAAACTCTTTGAAATTGAAAATTATTTTCTATTTTTGAGTTCGGTTAGCTATAAAAGAGTGTTTTTTTTATTTTTTAAATATATTATTTATTTTTCATTTTTTAGTTCGATTTATCTCTCTCTCTCTCTCTCTCTCTATGCAAAGTTTCAAATTAATCAGACTTCTGGAAATTGGTGAAAAATATGCTCAAAGATTCAGTTACATACATACATAGATACAACCCAAGCTTATAAAGGCGTGGTGCGTGCCGCCAGCTTTGAGCAAACTGTACACATTCTATCACTCGATATACGATGTTTAATGATAAAACAAAACACATAATTTGATGATAAAATGTCAAAGATTCGTGATGACTTTTCAGTTATTTTCCAATTTATTTATTTAATGAGGAGAAAGCAACTTAAACCAGGAAAAAAGCTTGGTACCCGCGATTTGCTCTGGTCTTAATGCCATCTTATGCCGTGATAGCCCTTTAGCCGCGAAAATCAAAGTCAAAAGGTAAAATAAAGGACACGTAGAATGAAAAAAAAGGGCTATCACGGCATAAGATGGCAGGCGCGATAGGTTCTCAATTGTCTCTAGAATTTTAAAGTTTTTGATAAGAATTTTCATAGTTTTGTATGAAGAAAAAAATATATGATATTTTTGAGCTTTTTATCTAGTGAAATAAATAATTCAATACAATATTTGAATTACGTCACTCGATAAAAAAATTTACAAAGATACCTCTTTTTTAAAATTTAAATGCTATTTTTCAATCACTTCTCTCACGTTCTCCCTCACTTGTCTCAAACATTTGGTTACATGTTAGTTATTATTTGAGTTAGTGAATTCATCAACAAAATTAACAAAACTTTGAACGACATTTCTATATAATTTTTTTATACATAAAAACACGGTATCAGAGCGTGCGCTCGCCTTCTTCGCCGCATACAAAAATGTTCGTTGAACCTATAGCGCCTTAAGCCCTGAGCAAATCGCGGCACCAAGCTTTTTACTTTTTTTTTCATTACTTATTAGTAATGGGCAAAAAACGACGACATCAGTTTCAATGCAAAACAGACCCGGATAACACTTCTCGTTTCTTCAGATTTCTGTGTGATTTCAAAAGTCGATCTCGAGTCTGTCACAAAATTACTATTTGTCCTGTAACTAATCTATGAGTAAGGAGGAATTATCATTGGAATTCATCTTAATCAGCCTGTTGAAGTCCACTGGTTGCCTTTACCACCCCCATTGAAAGCCACGAGGAACGGTCTTGAGCCCCGCCTCCATCCACTGACTCCAAGCATCCTTTAAAATATATTCGGTCCATCTGTAGGGGGCCTTCCGATACTGCGCCGTCCGGTTCGTGGAACACGAGAACCATTCCACAAAGATGTAGGTTTTGCGAGCTACATATAGCTTGCCTACTGCCACACTAAATTGATAATTTAAAAAAATAGTGTCATTGTCCTGGCTGATCTACAACAGAAGACTCGGCTAACGCTTTCTTCTAGTAATAACACATTCTATACTAAGCTAGCAGCCAGGACAAATCTTCTACCAACGAATCTTATCAACAAGTTCGGATAAAAAAAAGAAATAGGGCGCAGTGAGTCCGAGCCGCAGGTTTTTCGTTTTAAACGTCATTTCCTGGGTCGTTTCCTTGCATCCGCTACAGCAAAATTGTTGGTCTGGCTCCCAAAATTACAGACATTTATAAAGTAAAAATACTATTAATGATGTCACAATATCAAATGAGTGTCTTACACAATCTCAAGTCACCGAAATCTAGGAAATAAGCATTATTGCCCAAATTTAATAGACGCATGACCGTTGAGCAATATAATGTACGTACCACGCGCGTCACTAAACAATGGTAGGTTTTACATAACCCCATAGACGACAAGCCAGCCATGGTGACGGACGGACTAACGCTTTGATTGTTTGTTAAGAAAGGATACATTAATTTTATGAATTATATTAGCTTAGCGAGCGTGAACAAAACATGAGGAAACAGGCCACCATACTTTTAAAGTGCAGTACTGTGTTTCTGAAACACAGTACTGCACTACAAACAATACAGAACTTCAAAGAGCACAAAACAAGATTACCAAAGTCTTATTAATTATGACTTCTTTACACGGACACAAAAACTTTGCGAGGAAACTCAACTGATGAGTATAAACCACATGTACACTCACAACACAATGCTGTCTTATAAGGAAAATAATAAAAGGAGACATACACACAGACATAATGTTTAAAAGGAAAAACCAAATACACAATTTTAACACAAGAAACTTAAATAATTTTGTATTGACACAACCTAGAACAAAATATGGGAAGAAAAACATAACTTTTGAAGGAGCACAACTATATAACAAATTACCTAAGAGTGTTAAAGAAGCCACAAGTTACTTTATATTTAAAAAGCGATTAAAAGACTATGTATTAAAACATATTAACATTATATAATATTTGATTTTATCAAAGAACTGTACTGTAGCTGTTGTATCACTGGACTTAACCAGTAATTTATTGTTATATAATATTTCTCTATAAGTGAACACTGTTCTTTGAGAATAAATAACTTTAACCACAAACACACACACATACACACACAAATAATCCTTCGAGCCGGATGTGGGTGGACTGTATTAGCGGCGCCAAAACTGAACGCATTCGTACGGAAACAACGACGTTGCTGAAGGATAATTTAAGAATGATTAACCTTTACAGAATTGCTGTGCTTTAAGACATACAAATTATTTCAAACATATTAAACTTATAGTTATCTAAATGACTGTAAATTAGTATTACGATACGGTAGCTTAATTACAGCCAAAAGGTCGAGCGAGCCATCTTCATTCTCAAATCACCGTTAAAACGAATAGCTTGCAAAACAGCGTATGTGCAGTTACGCCATTACATGTGTCGGACAGACGTACGTAATGCAGTGATTTGTATGTAAATACGGGTGTTTGATGGTGCCATGGTGTTTAGGTCGTAACCGTAACCAAGATTTGGCTAATTTATGCGCCGATTGTTTATTTTCTTGAGGCAACGCGGATTGCACACAATGCCATGATTACTTACACACATTACAAGGCAGGTTACCGAATGAGATGCATACCGACATAACAAATGTCTATGAACTAATAGGTGCGTAAAAATTAACATACGAGGCCGAACGGTCACCCTACCGTGACCTAAGCACGCATCTTATTCGGTTGTAATTAAGAATCTAGTCGAATAACCCAAATAATGTTTGCCTCCCTAATGACCTAAGCCAAAGAACTAGGCCGGGATCTATTCGAAGAAAACCTCGACAATCCTACAGTCAGACTTGCTAACACGAGTAACATAAGCTGAATACCGCAGAGTGTAATATGTTATTAAGTGCTTATATAATACGTCGTCATCATTATAATCTTTCTGTCCAATATTGGACATAATATACTTCCCCATATTGCTGTCCAATATTGGATATATATACCTCCCCATATTTCTGTCCAATATTGGATATATACCTCCCCATATTTCTGTCTAATTTTGGATATATACCTCCCCATGTTTCAGTCCTATATTGGATATATACCTCTCCATATTTCTGTCCAATATTGGATATATACCTCCCCATATTTCTGTCCAATATTGGATATATACCTCCCAAAATTTATCCGGTCAAATATTTTTATTTTAAAATCAATTATAAAACGGCTTTTTCCAGCGGCGCGAGGCTATTTTTGTGTAGGTATGAAGATGTTTGGGGTTGGCGCATTCTTAATGAAGTCTTCGTGCCTTCGGCCTGCCTTGTCTCTGGCCTCCTATCCGAGTCTCCTCTCGGTTATCCTGCGTCTCTATCTGTTATCGATGCAGCGCACGAGGTGCTCTGCCCAATGCCACTTCAATCGTAGAAATGCGTTTTCCAATGTCCGTAACTTTGGACCTTCTGAGAATCTCCTGATTTCATATCTACTTTGCGTCGCAGGGTAGCCGTAGTGTTGACCTCTCCATAGTTCTTAGCTTATAATAAATTGTTTCTCAAAAGTATTCCAGGCCCTACACAGGTACCTAAGTGCATCATTTTCATAACATAAAGAACGTCATTTCGGAATAATCTAGGAACTACGTCTAAAACGAGCAAGGTCACGTGATTCACCGCGGCTTTCCTCCATTACCTAAAGCTTTATCTAGGTACAGGCTTCTAAATACATTTTATTGTCATTACGGTCACTTACCATATGACACTGTAAAAAAAAAAACTAAACATAACCTAAGTATACAATAGGCGGTCTCATCACAGTAGGTTAGCTATAGTCGTGTGTAGAGTCTAATGAAGAGAACATAATAATGATTTGTAACAGAACCTGCTACCACTTACTTCATAGTTAGAACTCCTTCGCTACGCATAGTAGGTACGTCATTATTTACTTATCCACATGTAGTTACATTGACACATCAATCACACTTGTAACTCTTGTAAGAAGGTCAAATCTACCAAATTAACAAATTGTTTCTCAAATGTGGTCTAAGACAACATGGAAAGGTCGCAAATAATAGCAGGTAGTACACGCAATATGTGAATCATTGCACGAGGATAGAACAGATCCACTCGTCAAGCGTGATGTGACATTTCGTTCAAGGGTTCTGTAAAAAAAAAACAGATTTTATAGTGATTTTCCTGGAAAAACAAGCTCAAATGGAACACCATTTTGGCCTGGAACTAGTATAGTATTATTTTATCTGTGGCCTGGATTAGCAAAAAAGCTTAAAGTTAGTGCGGAAACCTATTCAAAAGTGGTTCTGTACACGGCGATGATGATGGTGATGACGCTGATGGTGAAGATGATGAATATTTTTAACCCCCGACGCAAAAACGACGGGGTTTTATAAGTTTGACGTGCCTGTGTGTGTGTGTCTCTGTGTGTGTGTGTGTGTCTGTGTGTGTGGCTGGGTGTGTGTTTGTGTGTGTGTGTTTGTGTGTGTGTCTATGTGTGTGTCTGTTTGTGGCATCGTAGCTCCCGAACGGATGAACAGATTTAAATATATTTTTTGTTTGAAAGGTGAATTAGTCGGTAGTGTTCTTAGCTATATTTGATCAAAATCGGTTCAGCCGTTTCATTGCGATGAGGGTTTCTTTAATTTTTACAAAACTAATTCTGTCCTTCCTTCTTCAACTCAGATTTTGGGTTTAACTTCTTGTTCGTCTGTTCCCAAAAATATGGTTTAGTATTCGAGAAAGGAACTCTATAGTATGCGTTGATGCGTTCACAATGAGCAGCAACCTTGATCGGGCAGTTCAAGTGCCCCTCGGATACTCACGCGACCACCTGTGGACCTCGCTTTACACTCTACGACGCTACTTGCACTTACGATCCGATTCCGACACAACAAGCGAGTACCACACTTCAAAGAGATTTCTTAAAATTTCATCGCAAGCCCTTTGGGTTTATAACGCACGTAATTTAGAGGACTCTACATACTTAAAAGGTGTCGATTCTGATGCACCGTTTTCTAAGCTTAATTAAATATATCAGCCTCTTCTCATTTCAGTCTATTAAAAAAGGATATAAGTATTTACAGTGCTGACAAAAGTTCAGTTTAGAACATGATCTACATAACCGAACCGAATCAACACTACATGCTTATTTAACCAATCGTGCGACCGTGCGACCGAGCTTCGCGCAGCGTTTTTTTAATAAAATTTTGTGTTCCTTAGTGTATCGCTACCCTTACAATCTCTAATGTTCCTCTTCAGTCAGTATTGTCTATGTGAATTCAGAATAAGCCTGTAAGAAATTCTAATTCAAGCGCGTAGGTAGTTCTTCTGTGGGCGCGAAATAGGAAACTTTTCAATATTCTGTATTGACTGACGCAGATTAGCAAAAATAGCGGATGGTACCTACCTAAGTATTTTTTTAATGTAAAATCACGTTTTGCCTGTGTTGAGACCTAGATAGATAGAATGTTTGTGTAAAATCACGTTTTGCCTGTGTTGAGACCTAGATAGATAGAATGTTTGTGTAAAATCACGTTTTGCCTGTGTTGAGACCTAGATAGATCGAATTTTGTGTAAAATCACTTTTTGCCTGTGTTGAGACCTAAACAGATCGAATTCTGTGTAAAATCACGTTTTGCCTGTGTTGAGACCTAGATAGATCGAATTTTGTGTAAAATCACTTTTTGCCTGTGTTGAGACCTAAACAGATCGAATTCTGTGTAAAATCACGTTTTGCCTGTGTTGAGACCTAGATAGATCGAATTCTGTGTAAAATCACGTTTTGCCTGTGTTGAGACCTAAACAGATCGAATTCTGTGTAAAATCACGTTTTGCCTGTGTTGAGACCTAAACAGATCGAATTCTGTGTAAAATCACGTTTTGCCTGTGTTGAGACCTAAACAGATCGAATTCTGTGTAAAATCACGTTTTGCCTGTGTTGAGACCTAAACAGATCGAATTCTGTGTAAAATCACGTTTTGCCTGTGTTGAGACCTAAACAGATCGAATTCTGTGTAAAATCACGTTTTGCTTGTGTTGAGACCGAAACAGATCGAATTCTGTGTAAAATCACGTTTTGCCTGTGTTGAGACCTAAACAGATCGAATTCTGTGTAAAATCACGTTTTGCTTGTGTTGAGACCGAAACAGATCGAATTCTGTGTAAAATCACGTTTTGCCTGTGTTGAGACCTAGATAGATCGCATTTTCTCCCTAAAACGAGCAATATACAAATATTTCTCCTTTAATTTGTAGATTCATAACATGATTTCAAAATGTCTATTTTTCCGAAAATAAAGCATCGATTTTCATCTATAAGTAAGTATTTTGTTTTTCAAATTATTCTGTTTAGAATTCTTCAGAGTCGTATTCTGTAAATACTGAGCAAGCAGAAGTGGGTGTTGCACTAAAATTCGTAGCCTTGTGTGTGACTCTTCAGTGATGATGATCATGGCCACGAGAGGATCTTCATTGCATTGCTCAATACTATAGGCATATGTACCTAACTCATATCATTAGGGTAGTATTCAGAATCATTACTGTGCCCATGTCGTTCCCACTGCTCTCCTCGACTAGCAAGGTTATTTAATCATCATCGGCACTACTGGACAAGGCCTCCGCCGTAGAATGCAACAGGGAACTTCTCATAATCATCACGCTTGGCAGGCGGAGTGATGATCGCAGTAGGTATTGTTACTGAGTAGGTACCTACTCGGGTACACGCTGCTGCACTTGGTGTAATCCACAACATCCACTGGGTTGTGCAGTTGAGCCGACTATAAAGATCTACCTCTCCCGAATAAGCGAGAGAACATCAGGAGATGATGTACTCCGGTTCGTGACGGAGAGGTGCCGACTGAGGATTCTACTGTCTCTTCAGCGCCTGCAGACCAATAGGGCCACTGACTTCAAGTCATATGCTCTCCAGGTCCAGGCGAAGTACAGGGATGTGTTCTAGATCCGAAGATCTGGCCAGCTGGCATTGTTTACCGACACTATAGGGAAGCGTTTTCGAAACCAAATCCCTCTATTGACGTTAAGTGATAATTTTAAGTTTTATTTATCTTTATATGTATGTTAGTTGTAAGGTATATATTAGTATGGGCCTTTGTCTAGGTACAATGTACATTTTTCACTGTTGCCTGATATCAATAAATTAATTGAAATAAATTGAAATAAAATGAGTTGAATTAAATTGAATTGAATGGGTCTATTCTTAGGCCGGACATACCTACCACGGCACATATTAATACTTATTGAATAGGTCTATTCTTAGGCCGGACATACCTACCACGGCACATATTAATACTTATTGAATGGGTCTATTCTTAGGCCGGACATACCTACCACGGCACATATTAATACTTATTGAATGGGTCTATTCTTAGGCCGGACATACCTACCACGGCACATATTAATACTTATTGAATGGGTCTATTCTTAGGCCGGACATACCTACCACGGCACATATTAATACTTATTGAATGGGTCTATTCTTAGGCCGGACATACCTACCACGGCACATATTAATACTTATTGAATGGGTCTATTCTTAGGCCGGACATACCTACCACGGCACATATTAATACTTATTGAATGGGTCTATTCTTAGGCCGGACATACCTACCACGGCACATATTAATACTTATTGAATGGGTCTATTCTTAGGCCGGACATACCTACCACGGCACATATTAATACTTATTGAATTTCTTGGAATGCACATAGAAATTAAACAGAAAAGATGGGCTAAATACTTACCTAGGTACAACATCCACCACGCAGGCTGATACGGATTGAAGGAATTACAGGCGTGCTTTGCTGGTTCTTAGGGATGACCGTTCCCAGTGCTGGGAGTGAGGCCCGCAGTGTGTTACGAGCAGCGTGATGAAACCATTACTCAAACAGTGAATGCAATCATTACTATCAGAACAAACTTTGCATCTAAAGTGCATCATTAACAGTCTTCTGTAAGAGCTGAAGTGCTTTGCAAATTTTGATGAGTTTATAACTGAAATAGTTTGGCAAGACTTGACCGGCAGCTGATATATACCCAGTACAAACATTCAGATCCAAATGGACTCAGACTAGCATCTTCGTCTCTAACTGGTAATTTCAAAGATGCGGGTTCGAGTCCCGCTGGATCGGCATTTTTGTTGACATTTAAATTCATTCTTCTCACAAACAATAAAAATGAGTTTTTTTATGTGTCTACGTTTTTATACCTATTTATTATTGTTAAATAAATAATAAGCAGTGTGCAGTGTACAATGCGTTGTCTAACTCACTAGACTAGATAATAAAATAAATAAATAAATAATGCTGGACAGTTCACACAACATTATCTAGCCCCAAGCTAAGCCAGAGCTTGTGTTATGGGTACTAGATAACTGATATACTTAATACAATATAATACATACATAGATATTTTTATTATATATAGAAAATACCCAGAACACCCGGAACAAATATCTGCAGATCGCACAAATATTTGTTCCGAGGCGGGAATCGAACCCGCAACCTGCTGCGTCGCAAGCGAACGTTCGCCCGCCGCACCACAGAGGTCGTCATAGATATAATACAAGTTAATTTAAAACAGAATTTAAATGAGATGAAATGCTGTACGAGCTCTAATAGTCTCGAATACATTACGAGTATGAGGAAATTATAAATAGATCTTCGAAACTGGAGTCTTACTAATGTATCTTTTTGATCAATCCCAAGTAATCCCAACCTATAGTTTGTAAAATATAGCACGAGTCCTGTGACAGGTGTTATTAACCCCCGACGAAAAACGAAGGGGTGTTATAAGTTTGACGTGTCTGTGTGTGTGTGTCTGTCCCATCGTAGACCCCGAACGGATGAACCGATTTAGTTTTTTTGTTTGTTTGATAGGTGTATTTTACGGGAGTGTTCTTAGCTTTGTTTGATCAAAATCTGTTCAGCCGTTTCATTGCGTTGGGGGTTTTTTTTATTTTTTTTCAAAATTAATTACTTGTTTTGATAATTTTGACCGTCATATCGCTGTCCAAAAGTTTTGAAACTTGAAAAGTGGAAACTTCCTAACCTAAACTTTCCCATTTTCAACTTTTGGACAACGACAAGACGGTTAAAATGATCAAAATAACATCTGTCACAGGACTCATGCAACAGTCCTGGGAGTGGGAAAAATGAAGATGCTGCAGTTGGAGAGAGCACAAAGAGCTGTGCTCAAAGTAATGCTTAAAAAGCCATATAGATATTCCACAACAACTTTATACAGTGATTCAAAAGTCCTTACAGTGAGACAGCTCTTTGTGTTCCAGAGACTATATTGCGTATGCATTTTTCTTTGAGTTTTAAACAGAATATCGTTACAAGAAATTAATTTTGTAAAAATTAAAAACAACCCCAACGCTGAGCGGCTGAACCGATTTTGATCAAACAAAGCTAAGAACACTCCCGAAAAACACACCTTTCAAACAAAAAAAAAACGAAATCGGTTCATCCATTCGGGAGCTACGAACGGATGAAAATAGTTTTACAAACTGTAGTCGGGAATATCGAACAGAACTGCAGTGACATGCACCAATCAATCAAGAACGACGATGAGGAAGTTCCCCGTCGCCCTTCTTCATTGATTGGTTATTACAGTAGGCAGTTTCGCAGGAGGAAATGTCAGTGCTTTATGAACCTTTAGGCCGCAGCTATTCTAGATATGCTCAATCATGAATCGGGCCTCAGAGCCTAGTCGGAGTGTGAATTGAAGATTAATAAAAAATTCGTTCGCCATGTCCGTCCGTCTGTCCATCCGCGGCTTAGTACTAGAAAGCTGTAATTTGGCATGAGCATAGGTACCTACTAATCACGCAGACAAAGGGGTGAAAAATAATAATCTTATTTTTTATAGATACTTACCTCCCCTACACTTGAACTGTACTCTCACGCATAGTAGACAACCCATAGAGTTCGAATGCGGAAAATGGAGTTCTTTAATATTAACACTACACGTAAACTGGGATGTTTTTTTTTCTCGTGTATCCCGGTGCGTGGTGTCGTTAGATAGGTCGATCAATAACATTGCAAGTGTGTGAAAGCCATCTATCACAAACAGAAAGACAAGTCGTTAAATTATTTAATGAATCCCTTATGGACGGAATCACCTAGATTTAAAACAGATCTAGAGAAGGTATATTCGCAAATAAAAGTTAAAATAAATTTTAGCTACAAAACACTTGTCTTGCTTTTTTAGGGTTATTTTAAACTAATTAGAAAATAATTCAGTCGAGTCGCTGAAAATAAAATAAACATTGCGATGGTCTCTGCGGCGCGGCGGGCGAGTAGCCGCCTCGGATGCGAGAGGTGCGGGTTTGATTCCCGCTGCGGAACAAATATTTGTATGGTCTGAAAATATTTGTTCCGGGTCTGTGTGTTGTAACGCCCAAATAGTGGAAGGAAGTTTCGGCGAATTGGTGAACTAAACAAAGACAGTCACAGAATGTGACATGTAGAACGATTTACATACATTTATATGTTTTTTTTTTATACTACTTGGATGACGGAACAAGCAAGAGGCCCAACTGATGTTAAGCGGTAACCTGTGCCTATGAACAGTGCATTACCTCATAGGTCACGTCCACCTAGGACGCACCCTATGTGGCATTGCACTGCGCCCGCCACCCTGAGACATAGATGAAAAGTCTCATGTGCCTGTAATTTCACCGGCACCCTTACCCTTCAAACCGGAACACAGCAATACGAGCACTACTGTTTTGCGGCAGAAATAGGTATGGTGGTAGTACTTCCCCGGACGAACTCTTTCACAAAAACGCTCTACTACTACTAATTTATGTACCTACTAGGTTAAAGTAAGTATTTTAAAATGTATCTTACTAAACGAATAGGTACATATTGCATCAATAAGTAATTTTTCATGATGATATTATCACTTAACCCTCTCGAAGTATTAGGTGCATTTATAATAATGTGCTGCAGACATTTATATAAAGCACCTAACTATTCAAAAATGAAAGTAGGTGCCTACTTACACACCTACTTAGTTGTCTGACCGCTACAATGAGAGGTGTTACGTATACATTCTGTAATAATAAGATTGTTAGAGCATTCTGTTAAAAATGGGATGTTCTCTACGACAGGGTAACTCTTTTTTTTTTTTTTTTTTTTTTTATACTACTTGGATGACGGATCAAGCAAGAGGCCCACCTGATGTTAAGCGGTAACCTCTGCCTATGAACATGAAACAAACCTCTTTCCGGCACCCACGATAATCAATCAAAAATAAGCTCTACACTACCATGGTGTTATGGGCAAAACTAACCTTCAAAAGATTTCTCCAGTGTTTCTAGATTACGCACAGTACTTTATACCAGGTATAACATTTTTTATAATCAAAATACCTTATGGTGTTAGGCAGGCGAGCGCGCACTCATAACATATACCCCAGATAAAGAAAACCTGGGAGACTTGTCCGCTATTTCTGAATATTTTTATTTTTTGATATTAGTCGTGCAAATCATCATAGTTAAAAATGTCAGTGGTGTTGGGAACTTATCCGTTAAGACAAAGATTAAAATCGGCAGTGACTTATAACGATATAAATCCTTGCGATATTACTTAAATTACCTAATTTTAGGTGTAGGCAATACACCTATACCCTATTGGTAGTAGTAGAGCTTTTTTGTGAAAGAGTTCGTCCGGGGAAGTACTACCACCATACCTATTTCTGCCGCAAAGCAGTAGTGCTCGCATTGCTGTGTTCCGGTTTGAAGGATAAGGGTGCCGGTGAAATTACAGGCACATGAGACTTTTCATCTTTATGTCTCAGGGTGGCGGGCGCAGTGCAATGCCACATAGGTTGCGTCGTAGGTGGACGTGATCTATGAGGTAATGCACTGTTCATAGGCAGAGGTTACCGCTTAACATCAGGTGGGCCTCTTGCTTGATCCGTCATCCAAGTAGTATAATATATATATATATATATATATATATATATATATATATATATATATATATATATAATACACCTATATAATAGGTTTTAGGCGCATGCGCGCATGTCGATGCCTACCGGATGATGGATGTGATGGATTGATATTCCTTATTACTTGTAAAGATAATAATTATTGCTTGTAGATAGTCAGAATACGGATGTCTACAGAATGCTGAAGGGCTGGCAAGCTAACTGTTAAATAAATTCAAGAAATTATAATTTCATTTATGTATTTATTGAAAAAAACGTGTTTATTTTATGACATTGATTGTTGCAAGACAGGCAGCTGTTGATACAGGTCTACGATTTAGTTAATCTACATAAATACCCAAGGAAATACCTAACGACTCTCGGAGTTTAAATAATAATAAAAACCATAAACGTAATAAGTAATAAAATAAATAAATAAGTAAGTAAGTAATAAGTAAGTAATAAGTAAGTAATAAGTAAGTAATAAGTAAGTAATAAGTAAGTAATAAGTAAGTAATAAGTAAGTAATAAGTAAGTAATAAGTAAGTAATAAGTAAGTAATAAGTAAGTAATAAGTAAGTAATAAGTAAGTAATAAGTAAGTAATAAGTAAGTAATAAGTAAGTAATAAGTAAGTAATAAGTAAGTAATAAGTAAGTAATAAGTAAGTAATAAGTAAGTAATAAGTAAGTAATAAGTAAGTAATAAGTAAGTAATAAGTAAGTAATAAGTAAGTAATAAGTAAGTAATAAGTAAGTAATAAGTAAGTAATAAGTAAGTAATAAATAAATAAGTAATAAAGTCCGGCCTAAGAATAGACCCCTCCGTCTCCTCCCGTGGATGTCGTAAAAGCCGACTAAGGGATTACCCGGACTTTTTGATAAGATTTGTGGTATAAGATTTGTCCTGGCTGGTAGCTTACTATGGAATGTGTTATTACTGGAAGAAAGCGTTAGCTGAGTCAGTCGTGGGAAGCAATGGCGGCGATGAGCTCACCACTTGTCACGTCTATATTCCACGATGGTGCAACCCACTGTGAAAAGAGGCCTATTGTGGCTCTGCCTACCCCTTCGGGGAAAAAGGCGTGTGTCTATGTATGTATGTATGTAATAAGTAACATTAGGATGGTTTGAGTAAATCAGACTCTGAACTGTGCAATGTTAATAGTACAGCAAGTTTGCATTAATTAACTAAGGAGGTACAAGCATATTTGTATGTAACTAATTCTAAATTAGTACATACTATTTGTATTTCATAGAATAGAAAATACTTTATTTGACATCGGAAATAGAAAGAAACAATAGAGTTGTCCCTCTTTATGCTTTTTGTTTCTCTTTTGTTTCACTTTTTGAGCGATAGCCCGAAGCCCATTTTACTTTGAAATTGTAGTAAATGTACAACATCGTATAGTATTTATTTTTTTATTCCACTTTAGATGACGTTACAAGCAGATGGCCCACCTGATGTTAAGCGGTACCCTCTGCCTATGAACAGTGCATTATCTCATAAGTCACGTCCATCAAGTACGCGCCCTATGTGGCACTGCAGTGCGCCCGTCACCCTGAGACATAAAGATGGAAAGTCTCATGTGCCTATGTATTTTCACCGGCACCCACACCCTTCAAACCGACACACAGTAATGCGAGCACTACTGCTTTGCGGCAGAAATAGGTATGGTGGTAGTACTTCCCCGGACGAACTCTTTCACAAAAAAGCTCTACTACTAACAAAAAGACACTCATCACTTAGACACGAGTTGCTTGGGTGCTTGTCGTAGATTGTCGTCCAGACAACTTTTGGATCCAAATGATTCGATTGGGATACCTAGCAGTTAGGTAGGTAATTTTCAGCACTAATTCAAAGCACCTGAAGAATGCTCCCATCAGATCTCGACTTGCAATAATGTAGACAATAGCCAAGCACGCGAGGCCGCGCCTTGCGACACATCAATCATTGATGATCTTGATTGTGGCTCTGGCTGGTGCTTTATTCATATTCGTAGAACATTACTTTTTATTAGGTAGGTGCTTAGAGCGTTTTTTTATATTTTGTTGTGATTATGAAAATGCTTTACAAAAAATGTTAATGCATCGTGTCATGCGCACTTCTATTATAGTTAAATATCTGTTTAAGTTTCAAAGCCAGCGTTATTCTAGAACCTTACTTGAGCATTTCTTGTCCACGTACCTATCTGTGATGTCATGCTAGTGTTCCCGCAGAATGTAACGAAGGTGATCTAACGTACCTATCTGTGATGTCATGCTAGTGTTCCCGCAGAATGTAACGAAGGTGATCTAACGTACCTATCTGTGATGTCATGCTAGTGTTCCCGCAGAATGTAATGAAGGTGATCTAACGTACCTATCTGTGATGTCATGCTAGTGTTCCCGCAGAATGTAACGAAGGTGATCTAACGTACCTATCTGTGATGTCATGCTAGTGTTCCCGCAGAATGTAACGAAGGTGATCTAACGTACCTATCTGTGATGTCATGCTAGTGTTCCCGCAGAATGTAACGAAGGTGATCTAACGTACCTATCTGTGATGTCATGCTAGTGTTCCCGCAGAATGTAACGAAGGTGATCTAACGTACCTATCTGTGATGTCATGCTAGTG
The DNA here is from genome assembly GCA_932527175.1 of Operophtera brumata. Classification (NCBI taxonomy): domain Eukaryota; kingdom Metazoa; phylum Arthropoda; class Insecta; order Lepidoptera; family Geometridae; genus Operophtera; species Operophtera brumata. The sequence goes on along the minus strand of OW052228.1, from coordinate 42,951,223 downwards.
TTCCCGCAGAATGTAACGAAGGTGATCTAACGTACCTATCTGTGATGTCATGCTAGTGTTCCCGCAGAATGTAACGAAGGTGATCTAACGTACCTATCTGTGATGTCATGCTAGTGTTCCCGCAGAATGTAACGAAGGTGATCTAACGCAGGTGAATTCAGTCAAATGAACCGATTTATCTCCACCGTCTGGGTGCACGCATTTTACCAGGTTCATACAGTGGGTAAATATTGTTTTTATGTTCAAGTCAAGTACCTACGTACCTCCTGAAATATAAGTCATGTTAGAATTGTGAAAGGGGTCATTACAATATATCCTAAAAGCGACAGCACTACGATTACTTTCTTGACCAAGAAATACTTTTACGTAAGTTCGCACACGTAAAAAATAAAAAATCTATAGGAATTTTTCTATTAGGTATATTCTTAGGAAGCGGTGTGTCCGGCCTATGAAACGATCTCTCTGTCTCCTCACGTGGATGCAGTAAGTCCTCGTCCAGCAGTGGACGTAATACAGGCTGGCGATGTAATAGGAATTAAGTGATAGTGATAGTGGAAATTGAAGTACACACAAGACGATCGTTCTCAGATTCAAGTTCGGTCTGAATAGACAGTTCGATCTGACAGCTATCAGAGAGGTTTAGGTTTAGCTCAACCCGGACAAACCTGAGACATTATTTGGGGTGCTTGTAAAGGAGAGAGCAGAGGGTAGTACGTAGGTATTATGGCTGGTACATTCACTCCTTCCCGGCATTATACCTAGGATATACTCACATGGACTATTACTTGGATAAGTACCTATACGAAATTCATTCATTTCTTCCTCATCAAAGTCAAGTGTTTGACCGTCATCTCACCTGATGGCTCAGCGTGTAAGCGTTGCCGATGATCGAAGATAACTAATCGTTCAGCCTGAGCTCGATGACGAGGAACACTTCCAGTAACTGCTAAGGTATCTATCTAATAATCTCTCAGCAAGATGGCGGCGGCGAGAAAAAGCTAGAATCTTCAAATGTTAAATTCCACAAGCAAACGAAAACCAGTGCAGTTCCTCCGCATCTATAGATAGCACGTGCTGGTTTCAGTGTATTTTGAGCGCGCCACCGTCTATAGCTAGCCGTGTGTTCCTGCAGGCTGTATCGAGCGCGCCACCGTCTATAGCTAGCCGTGTGTTCCTGCAGGCTGTATCGAGCGACCACGCCCCCGCCCGCCCCGCCCCCGCAACCCGCCGCAGATTTCAAGATAAATCCAATCATGGATGCAGATGAAACAACTCAGAAATTAAGGCTGGAATTAATACTTATTTTACTTTTTGTGACTGTGGAATCATACCTGGAACAAGTTGGTATAATAAAGTTAATAAAAAAATAGAAAATGTTCTCAATTCGTAGGGTGTGCATGATTTTATTTTTATTTACATACTCAGTAATCCCTCCCTCTCAAGGGACCAAAAACATTATAAAGATCGCGGGAAGTCGGTGGATGGAAGCGGCTCAAGACCTTTCGTTGTGTGCATTATATGGGACTGTGGCCCAGCTATGGACTCTACAAGCTGATGATGATGATCAGTAAATCGATTACACCGGGTCCAATTTGGTGATATCCGATTTTTTGGTGTAGGTACTCGTATAATACCTTGGTAATATGTTTTACACCAGCAGAAAAGCAAAGCTATAGATAGGTACCAATCACAGGTAATACTGTGTGTGTGTGTGTGTGTGTGTGTGTAATCCGTTGAATTGTCTTTTTGGGAGCGCTTAAACGAAGTTGGTGTATGTAGGTAGTTGGCATAGCGCCAAATGCAGCCTTGTAGAAAAACTCAATGTACGCCCATGTTGAAGAAGTAGCAATTTACTGTAGGACCAGTATACAGGCCATTACAAAAAAAATACTTACTGTGGTGTTTGATACTTAAACTATATTGATGTATTCCGGCTTAACTTACGAAGCAGTATCCAGTAGTGATTTCCAAGTTTATAGAAGCATCAATTTGCAATGTCTGTACCTGCATATAATTTATTACTGATGTGTTATTTATGAGTATATCAAGCGTAGTGTCTGCTGCCTTATGAACTTTTGCTGATTCTCTCTATCATCTTACTTTTGACTGCCTACCTAAGTAAGGCTTTTAATTTTGTTTTCCTTTTTTCCTTAAATCAGCTTCCACTTGTTCTCGAGGCACCACACTGGCGCTCCCCACCTAGTAGTAAGAAGGATCATCAAAAGAAAAACAGACCGTGTTTGTTGCCTGATTCTTCTAGGTCTGGTTGCGTTGGAACAGGAGTAAATGTAAATTTATTTTTTAAGACGATTTTAAATGATCCTTGTGATTTCAATGAATACATCCTCTATCTGTTGAAGGTTGAATGTCACCAGATGTATATATAGTCTCTCGTTTCTATCGTGCCAAAATATATCCCTTGACAGTGCGGTACTTCATCAACACGAGTGAAATGAGACGCATTCGACAGGCACGAATGTTCGGCCACGGCGGATTATTACATATCCAGATTTTGCACGAAAAATACGGCCACAGAATAAATAATTGTGCAGCGTAGTTAATAATAGTTCCGCGAGTGGTTATTGGTGATCCCATTGATTGACACTACAAAATATCTATTTCGTAAACAGATAGCCATTCAATCGTTGTTATTCAGTAAGTAGGTCTGAACTTGTTTCTTTAAAACTCCATAATTATCTCTAATACCCACCATCCATAACTATTCTCTTAGTTAGTTTTGAACTTATAAATTTATCTCCATCCAAAGGTTGTCTGGCAGAAATCGTTACCTACGTAGTTAAGTTTTGTTTCTTATAAAGTATTACAATAAAGTATTTTTATTCTATTTAATTCTATTCTATTCTTTATAATAATAATAATTCATTTATTAAATCAGACCTTATTAGGTCCATTATTTGTTAGTATTATTCTTAAAAACTATGTTAGAAATACATTAGTTCATTACATTAGTTTATGATATCAATGGTTTCGTCCACAGGCACTTTAGTAAAGAGTGAGGTCCCATCGAAGCGTGTCGAAGCAAGGCATGATTCCCGAGTCACCGATCCTCATATTATCCAGAAATTGGGTGAAATGTCTGTAATATTTAGCGAAGAAATCTTTATTTGTTTACCAATACGGTCATTAATACCACTTTGGAAATATATGTATTGCTATTTCAATTCACAAACAAGAACTCTCTTCTGCGCAACGCATCCGCGTTTTTTTTTTTTTTTTTTTTTTTATACTACTTGAATGACGGAACAAGCAGATGGCCCACCTGATGTTAAGCGATACCCTCTGCCTATGAACAGTGCATTACCTCATAGGTCACGCCCTATGTGGCATTGCACTGCGCCCGCCACCCTGAGACATAAAGATGAAAAGTCTCATGTGCCTGTAATTTCACCGGCACCCTTACCCTTCATACCGGAACACAGCAATGCGAGCACTACTGCTTTGCGGCAGAAATAGGTATGGTGGTAGTACTTCCCCGGATGAACTCTTTCACAAAAAAGCTCTACTACTTCTATTCATCTACAAAATTTGTTTCAATTGATAAATTAGTTCCTAGCTAAAGAAAATGTTATTCTAATTTAAGATCGCCTCTCTGTAGGTTGTCAAAGCGATACATTAGCGGGTCGGGGCTCCATACAATTGGGTCAAGATACGCTCCGCGCGCCAAGAGGCAACGACGCGAAGTAGGTATCTATTCCACATTATGCGCCAGATTTATCACTGAAGAAGAGCAAAAGGTTGTATATAATATAAAATATGTAGGTACATGAGACTTTTCACCTTTATGTCTCAGGGTGGCGGGCGCAGTGCAATGCCACATAGGTTGCGTCCTTGGTGGACGTGATCTATGAGGTAATGCACTGTTCATAGGCAGAGGTTACCGCTTAACATCAGGTGGGCCTCTTGCTTGATCCGTCATCCAAGTAGTATAAAAAAAAAAAAAAAAGGTTCAGATAACAAGTAGCATAACATTCAAGATATTTAATAAAACAATAATTTGTTATATAAAAGTAACAAAAACATAATATAAATAACTAATATAGAAACATATAAATCTCTCAATTAGTTTAGCAAGTATTTGTAACGAATATAACAATCAAGTCACATACAACGCCTGCCATATTCAAAATAGCAAACCACAAAAAAAAGCAATTCAAAAATAAGAAATAACAACAACAAACAATAACAACAAGCAAGCAAATGAGCAAACTAGAAAGCAAGCAGGTAAGCAAGCAAGCACGCAAGGATGCCGGAATATATTCAATTTGATACGATGCCCTTTGAACTTAGAACATTACCTACACGTTGCTTATTAGCAGAGCAGTAGTTTCCGTTTTTAACGAAGGGGTGTTATAAGTTTGACGTGTGTGTGTGTGTGTGTGTGTGTGTGTGTGTGTGTGTCTGTCTATCCCATCGTAGCTCCCGAACGGATGAACCGATTTAGTTTATTTTATTTTATTTGAAAGGTATATTTGTCGGGAGTGTTCTTAGTTTTGTTTGATCAAAATCGGTTCAGCCGTTCAGCGTTGGGGGTTTTTTAATTTTTACAAAATTAATTATTTGTTATAAAATTAAATTTTAGCTTGTTTGTTTGTTTCTTTAGACATGCTGAAAACAAGTACCTTAAGCTTCTTCTTTTAACATTTATTTTCGTAAATGTAATCGTATCTCTCATCTATCTGAGATCGTGTGTGAGTAAGTTTTCTTCATAATTATCCCTATTGCAGTGGTTACAGTAAGCTCTGCTTCTACAGTTTTACACGACATGCTCATCGCCATAAACTTTGTATGAGTTCGTAAACCTTAGTGCCTATCTCTGTAATAATTATATTAGATAGGTAAAGGCAGGTCGAAGGCTAGGATAGGTAGGTCAAAGGCGATCCCGGAGCCCATCGACATGCGCAGAGGATGGCCATCGGGGTGTTTCAGTGAGTCCACGAGTCCGTGAACCTCACATAACCGTATTCCACCCCCAATGCAATACGGTATCTGTATGCAGATTTCAACTCGACAAAAAAAAAAAAAAAAAGTAGGTCTAAGGCATTAGGTAATATTTTACTTGTCTTCATAATATACCGTTAATGGTGATGAATGGGGGGTAACGCCGGGGGTGGATTACATTTATCATTTTATTTTAATATTAAAAGAGCCAGTGCTCGTTTTAAAACGAGAGCTTTTAGTTATCTATATCAGTTTTGTAGTTCAATTTATAGTGCTCATAGAATACTGTGGTGAAATTACATAAATTTACACCTTTTCCTATACAGATGCTCAAAAAGTTTACTTACGAGGCCAGGAAATATGTCTTGAAAACTAATTTTACTGCACTAGTGCGATTTCTTCACAATTTGTTGTTTATACCAGTCCAATACAAAGTTAACTCTACATCTATATCTGAGGGCCCTTCGCGTGCTCCTTTTGTATTTTTCGATACGATAAAATTGTCATTAAGGCTTTCAAATACTTTTTCGCGGGGTTTAGTCGGCATAGGTTATATAGATTCCATATTTAAAAAAATTGCGTCTGTTCTTTTAGTTGTTACTATAACACTTGTTATAGTAACGGCTTGTGCATTTGCCATTTTCAAATATCTGTATTTTCACTATAATGTATTTTCAATATATTTTGCAGTCGAGTCATGTTTTAGTAAAACGGTGGCCAATTTTACTAAAACTTTGGTAGACAATTTCCACCAATTTCAAAAGTCACGCAATTCACTTCCATTTCATTTCACTACACTTGTGCTTTTTAAACGAGCTACATTAGTTAAAATGCCACCAAAATAACACAAAATAACTCAAGAAAACACTAGGAAAAGAAATAAAATAAAAGTAGACAACGTCTCTTTTCGAAAATGGCGGGAAGAGTCTCGACTACTCTTATTAACAATAATAAATCCGAGAATAGTCCGGGAGAGGACATAGGGTGCGTTCCGAGTCACGATAAAATCGATGTGAGCGATCACAGTGCTATTTTGCGTTCCGATTCAGAAATCGCGCTTATGGCAGTTTGAGCGTTGACGTGACTCGGAACGCTTTATGGACGATATTATCTTCTTCTTCTTTTTTTTTGGCGTGTTCAGCGGACCGGTAGTGGTGCCACAAGAGTTTGCCAATGACAGGTGATTAACTTGACATAAAACCAAAAAAGTGCTGGGAGTTTGAGGAAGACGATATTATCAATAACCTCTGCAGTCTGACACTAGCTAGTCTACTTTGACAGTAGCGCTCACAGTAATATCGGTTTGGGGCATGGTCGGTGTAATCGCAATATGGCGGATTTAATGACGTCATTCATGACGTCACACGCAATATCGTAGTCGCGCTCACAGCGTTTCGGAACGCTAATAATAGCGATCACATCGATTATAGCGTGACTCGGAACGTACCCATAGTTCGCGCGTTTTAAAATAGTTTTTTTTTAAAAGGCGGTGCTGAGGCCGGCTCGCTTTCTGTCCTTCTAACTAGCCAGTACCTTTTTACATAAAATATTTACGTTCGATCTCCTTGGTCGCGGAACAGTAAGGAACAATCCTAAACGAACAGTTTTCCACTCGATCTAACTTTGTCCAATATCTTGTATCGATAAGGTGGTCCCAAGCGGCCCAAGTTTGTATCGATCTGTAAAAATATGGCATGAGAAGGTCCAGCACCGCCCTCTTCAGCCCGCTGGGACTCCGGTAAAAAGGTAGAGCGAAGTATGAATTGTTTAAAGTTAGCCTATTTTATTTATCAAAAGCCCTATCAATATATTTAAAATTATTGCGTGACTGAGTGACTGACTCACTGATTGACTATCAACGTACAGCATTAACCGTAGGTAAGTCCTAGAGACCTGACATTTTGAAGGAACATTCCTCTTATGGTCTGACGGTGCCTTAGAGCATTGCAGGCCTCTGTACTGGAGGGGGGTGCAATAAAAAAGGAATTTCCATAATGTAACTCCTTAGAAGTGTAGCGGAGCGGGGTGAGGATGTTTCCATGGAACTCCACGTGGACTAAGTCGCGGGCATCCACTAAATTTAAAATAACGGACACGAGAGCACTCATTTAATGCTGCTAATTTGTTCTATTTGAGATACATTGAGATTTTTATGTATACAAATACAAATTATTTATTGATAACGCCAAGTTACAGCTCAGAAAAAGGTCAATATAACAATTAATATATTCACTTAATATAAAGGTAATAATAAATATAATTAGAATAGCTATAATTGATATAATTTAAATAATTGGCAATTCGTAGAACCCCGCTACAGAATAAAAAATACTGTCTAGAAGCCATTTCTTCAGTCGATTTTATTCAGAATATTTTATTGTTTTATTTGTATTTCCAAGCGCGGACGACGCAAGCAGATTAACGTTTATATCTGTTCTGTGGCAGAGAAGCTCCAGAACGGGTGCTCTTATTTCAATGTGGGTTTTATGTATGAAACATTGTGTTTGCGAGATGGCTCTTAACTATGGTTGGTGGAACTTGGTCCAGCTGTTTTCAGGATCATCAGGTTGCAACAATTAACGTATTTTTGCAGCTAGAACTGTCTGCTTGTTGAAGCACTGAAAACAGTCGCGGGTTTTTAAGTTTTCGTAATTTTAACTTGTGTATATTTTGTATATTGTAGCTATATTTTTTGCAGAATATTCTGGAAATAAATATATATCATCGCTTACACATAATCTTATTTCACTTCCATTATAGCTAAGTAATAAGTTAATTTTGTAAAAATTCAAAAAACCCCAACAGAAAGAAACAGCTGCACCGATTTTGTTAAAACATGTCTAAGAACCAACGCTAGAAAACTTGCTTTCAAATAAAAAACTCGTTTAAGAGCTACGGTGCCACAGACAGACACGCAGACACACAAACCGTCAAACATATAACACCCCTCTTTGCGTGAGGGGTTAAATAGCTCTATCGTGATAAACTCTCCTACCGCTTGGTCCTAAAGCTTTCCCTGTTCGCTGAAAGGAAAAACGTCGAGTAGGTGAAGTAGTAATATGGCACGGGACGCGGGAGAAATGACAAGACGGGGTGTAATGAGCCGCGGGCGACGCCGTGACTAGAATAAACTGGGACTAGGGACTGTGTCTGAGAGAAGTCTTTCGGAGTCGAAGTTGTCCCAGGGAAGAGGCAAAAATACCGAAGGGTTTTTTTCAAATATATTTCTACCCCGGAACTTTTCCGTTCAAAATCACACACAAGATAAACTCTAAAACTCCGAAATCGATTATAAGTATCAACCAAACATTACGTCACGACATTTTGTTCGTCGAAACACATTTTCGAAGTCGGACTCGCCGTTTCGTTAGACTACGTCCCTAAACAACCCTTTTCAGAGAAAAAATAGAACAGGGGTTGACAATTTGGGTCATTTTTCCGCCGAGGTTGATCATCCACAATTTTTAGATACCTTATTTAGTATACGGTCCACTTTCTTGCTAAATAACTTTTATCAATTTTGAGTTTATGTAATGAAGCTTCCAGGGAAGGAACTAGGAAATCAAATTTTGCAGTTTGTTGTAATAAATAACTAATATATGAAAAATTGTTAGGAGTAGTTAGCGGATATACAGACAGACAGACGTGGATAGCAACTTTGTTTTATAGTATGTAAGGATGTTTTCGTTCTTTGTAATTTTGTGAAGTGGAGTTTGTTTTTAGACCAAATTTTGATGAAAGAAAATAATTACCCACACAACAAACTTTAATTGAACCAAAGTTACCAACTGTACCAAGACTTTTGATCTTTATGTCTCTGGGTGGCGGGCGCAGTGCAGTGCCACATAGGGCGCGTCCAAGGTGGACGTGATCTATGAGGGCAGAGCTTACCGCTTTACATCAGCTTGTTCCGTCTTCAGGAAATTAAAAAAAACGAGAGTTGTCCCTTTTTTATTTGATTTAATAACGAAACAAGCAGATTTCCCACCTGATGTTACACCTCTGCTTATAAGACGCACCCCATGAGGCATTCCTCTGCGCCCGCCACCTTGAGACATAAAGCACATAAAGATGAAGATAAACACTTGGATACAAGTTACTGTTTGCCATCTACTTTGTGTTCGGAGAGTTAGAATGACAGAAAATTTGTGTCTTCTTCAAAGCTCCTCCGGCATCAGCCGGTAACAGATCACACAACTTGCGATAAGACTTGCACCGGGAAGGCCGGGAATAAATCACGGGATCCCGCGACAGGCGTAATCCCGTGTAATCCCGCACGAGCTTGTTAGCCGCGGCACTGATCCCGTGACCGCAGTGCTATATACTGCGTGCTGTGTGGGGTCAGGCTACACACGAATGCTTACGCTTTTCGTAAAATTATTTCATAAACGATTTTTTTTAAATTTCATAAAATTTTCTAGGAATCAGTGATTGAAAATTTGAAAAAATGAAATGCTTTTCGTAAAATTATTTCATAAACTAATTTTTTTAAATTTCATAAAATTTTCTAGGAATCAGTAATTGAAAATTTAAAAAAATACATCGATAGGAAAAGCACAGCACTTATTTCAACTTTGAAAATCGTGTGATGCACTTACCCTACCTGACCTAATCGTGTGATGCACTTACCCTACCTGACCTAATCGTGTGATGCACTTACCCTACCTGACCTAATCGTGTGATGCACTTACCCTACCTGACCTAATCGTGTGATGCACTTACCCTACCTGACCTAATCGTGTGATGTACTTACCCTACCTGACCTAATCGTGTGATGCACTTACCCTACCTGACCTAATCGTGTGATGCACTTACCCTACCTGACCTAATCGTGTGATGCACTTACCCTGCCTGACCTAATCGTGTGATGCACTTACCCAACCTGACCTAATCGTGTGATGCACTTACCCCACCTGACCTAATCGTGTGATGCACTTACCCTACCTGACCTAATCGTGTGATACACTTACCCAACCTGACCTAATCGTGTGATGCACTTACCCCACCTGACCTAATCGTGTGATGCACTTACCCTACCTGACCTAATCGTGTGATGCACTTACCCTACCTGACCTAATCGTGTGATGCACTTACCCCACCTGACCTAATCGTGTGATGCACTTACCCTACCTGACCTAATCGTGTGATGCACTTACCCCACCTGACCTAATCGTGTGATGTACTTACCCTACCTGACCTAATCGTGTGATGCACTTACCCCACCTGACCTAATCGTGTGATGTACTTACCCTACCTGACCTAATCGTGTGATGCACTTACCCCACGTGACTGACCTTACTCATTAATTTGACTGTAAGTTTACTTTTCGACAATAATTATCACTGAACACATGAAGTAATATACAAACAATTTCAAGCAAAGAGCATTTGAATGGAAATATTTTTAATCATAATATAAAACATGAATGGGTCTGTACAGAGCGCCGCCGTCGCAACAACACACGTCGGTTCCCATGGGAGGGGGAGGGAGAGGCAGGGGGGAGGTGATCGCTTCTATTAGTTTATTTATTTATATGCTAATGCAAACAGTGCCGGGGGAGGGTGGTTATAGCGCAGTGACGTAGGCGGGTGAAATAATTCATAATTTTGAAATGGTTATTAAACAATGTTTTTTCGATACATTTTGTAATCTTAGAAAATCTGATTAATTTCAATAAACGTATATAAATCAATAGGTAGGTATATAAACAAAATCGTTGCATGACTGACTGAATGACTGATGAACTATCAACGCACAGCTTACCTACACCCTAAAGCCTACAGACCTGAAATTTGGAGAGCACATTCCTTTTTTGGTGGTGTAGGGGTCAATAAGCAAGGAATTGAAGCATGGCCTGCGACGCAGGAAATGAAATTTTTGAAATTTGAAATTTGAAATTTATTTATTTTGGAAAGAGGTTGCGGGTTCGATTCCCGCCTCGGAACAAATATTTGTGCGATCGCAGATATTTGTTCAGGGGTATTTTTTATGTATAATAAAAAAAAACTATCTATGTAATACTATATTGTATTAGTATATCAGTTATCTAGTACCCATAACACAAGCTCTGCTTAGCTTGCGGCTAGATAATGTTGTGTGAACTGTCCAGAATTATTTAAATATTATTATTTATTTATTTATTTAATTACCGAAATTCACTCCCTAAGGTGAAAATTTCAGCGGGGTGTTAAAATTTGCGTGGAAAAACTCCATGCGGACGAAGTCACGGGCATTCCACTAGTAGAAAATATTGATCTGTTGATTTTGGAAGTGAATATCAGGTTGGTTGGCCTTCATTCATGGCAGCATCCTCTGTGGCAGGAAACGAACTCAATCGAGGTTCAACATATAATGGTTATTGAAGATGGTAAGATCTTCATGTTAACTACAGTACGATGTTACTATATTGGTTTGCAATTCGGAATCAAAATTTGATACGGCTCATAGACAGTTACCTCATTCTAACTCATTTTAAATTCGTTTTAATTCAATGAAATCACACAGGTTATTTTGAAATGCCTTTATTTATAAAAGAGAGTAAGTTATTGGTCGAGCACTCCTCTAACTCCATCATCAGCTTTTCCAGCCTACAAACTAACTTAAATAATCTGTGCCACTACGTCATCGTAAACTTATGTATTAAAATCTAGCTATTGAGCAACATAGGTACCTACGTAAAAAATGTAACACTTCCAAAATTAAATTGAGATTGTAGAAACTATTTGAGCTCGTATGATGTGCGACGCATGCGCGGGCTATCGACCCAAGTAAGTATTAATATCGGTGGGTGGTGGTGAGTGGCAACACCACGCCACCACCACTAAGAGAAGAATGCTGACGAAAAGGTCTTTAGAACGATTTTGCCCGCAGAGTATCTGTTGGGGATCCGCTGCTGATTAATATAGAGCCAAATTCATGTTTTTATTCTTTTAAGATATGCGAGTCAGCGCCTCCCTTCGACCAAAGTTGGTCGATGGCGCCACCAAGCGTATCTATTTATAAACTACTTTGTGTGAAAAATGGAGCAGGGGGGTTACTATGAGCTCTTATATCCATTCAGTTCAAAAACTATTCAGTACAAAATATCGGTTCATCGTTGACATTTTTCATCGTTGAATAACTTTAATCGCAGAAGTCTGTAGACCCTCTGCGATTGTGCCTTTAAATATAGTTGCGGACATCACGGAACCAATATTTTGTACTGAATAGTTTATGAACTGCATGGCAATAAGAGCTCATAGTAACCCAGCAGGTAGGTAAATGTCAATTCTATTCAAATGATATCGACCGAAGAAGATACTATTTAATGTTATGAAGGGGGATTATTTCGGCAATTATACTTGCAAAAAACTAGCTCGTAATGAGTTTTTAGGATATTGTGACATTTTTGTATTAGTTGTTGTATTTCTCAGTATTCCCATTGGTCAAGGTTTCACTAATATTACGTACCATGTAATCTAGAGATCATAAAGAACAAATCATCATGCATTTTATGACTACAAGCAAATTTCTGGTTTTTGTACTTTTTTAGGGTTCCGTAACCAAAAATTACGGAACCCTTATATATTCGTCATGTTTGTCTGTCTGTCTGTCTGTCTGTCCGTGTATGTCACATCCACTTTTTTCCGAAACTATAAGAGCTAGGCTGTTGAAACTTGGTAAGTAGATGTATTCTGTAAACCGCATTAAGAATTTCACTTAGAACTTAAACTAAAAAAAAAACCTTAAACCCATTTGTGTGGGATATCTATGGATAGGTCTTCAAAAATGATATTGAGGTTTACTTATATAATTTTTTTCTAAACTGAATAGTTTGCGTGAGAGACACTTCCAAAGTGGTAATAAGTGTGTATACCCCCATAACTTCTAAAATAAGAGAATGTTAAAACTAAAAAAAAAATGTGATGTACATTACCATGTAAACTTCCAACGAAAATTGGTTTGAACGAGATCTAGTAAGTAGTTTTTTTTAATACGTCATAAATTGTAATCCATCCAAGAACTTTTATATTATGTTACTTGCTGCTACGGAACCCTTCATGGGCAAGTCCGAGTCGCACTTGGCCGCTTTTTGTACATTTCCGACACATAAAGAGCTCAAATAACGTTATAGGTAAACAAACAAACATCCAAACGAATGCGAAGATGCGATCAAATTCCGCTGGATCGAAGTTTTTAAGAACACCTCAGTGGTGTTCTAATTTAAAAGCATTTTATTCATTGAAATCACAAAGATTATTTTGTATCGTCCTATAAACTAAATTTACTCCTGTTCCAACGCGACCAACCCTAGAAGAATCAGGGTGCCCGGGGAACAAGGAGAAGCTAATTCAAGCTGATTCAAAGAAAAAAAGAGAATCAACTTAAAAACCGCTAGGTAAGTCATAAGTTAGACATAAAGAGAATCAACTTAAAAACCGCTAGGTAAGTCATAAGTTAGACATAAAGAGAATCAACTTAAAAACCGCTAGGTAAGTCATAAGTTAGACATAAAGAGAATCAACTTAAAAACCGCTAGGTAAGTCATAAGTTAGACATAAAGAGAATCAACTTAAAAACCGCTAGGTAAGTCATAAGTTAGACATAAAGAGAATCAACTTAAAAACCGCTAGGTAAGTCATAAGTTAGACATAAAGAGAATCAACTTAAAAACCGCTAGGTAAGTCATAAGTTAGACATAAAGAGAATCAACTTAAAAACCGCTAGGTAAGTCATAAGTTAGACATAAAGAGAATCAACTTAAAAACCGCTAGGTAAGTCATAAGTTAGACATAAAGAGAATCAACTTAAAAACCGCTAGGTAAGTCATAAGTTAGACATAAAGAGAATCAACTTAAAAACCGCTAGGTAAGTCATAAGTTAGACATAAAGAGAATCAACTTAAAAACCGCTAGGTAAGTCATAAGTTAGACATAAAGAGAATCAACTTAAAAACCGCTAGGTAAGTCATAAGTTAGACATAAAGAGAATCAACTTAAAAACCGCTAGGTAAGTCATAAGTTAGACATAAAGAGAATCAACTTAAAAACCGCTAGGTAAGTCATAAGTTAGACATAAAGAGAATCAACTTAAAAACCGCTAGGTAAGTCATAAGTTAGACATAAAGAGAATCAACTTAAAAACCGCTAGGTAAGTCATAAGTTAGACATAAAGAGAATCAACTTAAAAACCGCTAGGTAAGTCATAAGTTAGACATAAAGAGAATCAACAAAGTCTGACATTTGAAGATCTGACCGACTGAAAAAAAAGGAAAAGTTCATAAAACAGCACACAATAACGCTTTATATACGTACTTATATTTACAAACGAATAATTCTTTACGAAAAACAACTGACTTCAAAGATAGATAGATAGATAGATAGATTAACTCTTTATTGTACATTTAAGACAAAATAACACACAGAAATACAAAACATAACTAACAAAAATAACAGATATGTACAATGGGCGGTCTTATCGCTTTATTCTTCCAGACAACCTTAGGATGGAGAGGACTAGGAAAAAGATAGTCAAAGATTAGGGATCTATCCACTAATTTTCCAAATATTTTTGGAATGTTTTCTTTAAATTTAAACGGGACCACCCTCGGGATATACAATAAGTATTTTTGAAAAAATAACAATATTTTTCAATACAATTTTATATAAAATTAGTTATTGGAACCTTGTGCTGATCAAAATTATCCTAAATACGGGCAGTCTACTATTATCCATCGAGGAGGTACCTTATGCACCCACCTTCCGTCTCCATCATCAGATCAGCTCGCTGACATCATAATATTGTATTGTCATCGGAACTTGACAGGTATGCCAAATGTCAGCTCAATCGGTCGAGGGTGTAGGTAGTACTCGTAGTATACTGTAATTGTTCTTGTAGGATTTCAATCTTCGAATAGGGAGCTTAGATTCACTTTCCGGGAGTTTATTATAGAACTGAATTCCCCATAAAAGACCCACTTGACGATCACTGAGGTGCGGTGGGCGAACGTTCGCCTGCGACGCAGGACGTTGCAGGTTCGATTCCCGCCTCGGAACAAATATTTGTGCGATCTGCAAATATTTTTGCACAGTGTTCTGGGTATTTTTTTTTTTTTTTTTAGAGTATGTAATATATTGCATTAAGTATATCAGTTGTCTAGTACCCATAACACACGCTCTGCTTAGCTTGGGGCTAGACAATGTTGTGTGAACTCTGTCCAGCATTATTTATTTATTATTTTATTTTTACTCACAGGTCTAAAGGTTACATTTCGGGGAATGTGCCCAATTTTGTCGCAGCTCCGATAAAAAAAATGTTACTACATACAATTTTCATAAAACACTACACAATAATAACAAAAACGAAAACGAAAAGAAGTTATATTGTAAAATATTATAGTTCAATGAATATCAATAATTATATTTGGGATCGTACTTGTATGGAACTTTACGGCCAAAACAAAACACAGAATCAACACCTGCCAGCGAGGGCTAGAGCGTAGCATGCTTAACATAAAGAAATTAGATAAAATACGACACACAAAAATAAGGTCAATAACAAAAGCAGCTAATGCCTTGAGCTATGCACAAAAATTAAAGTGGAAATGGGCAGGTCACGTAGCGAGGCTTATAGACGAGAGAGAGATGGACCATAAAAGCAACCATGTGGAGAGGCCCAAGAGGCAGAGGGAGACCACTGACACGATGGGAAGATGAGATCAAAAGAACAGCTGGCCCAAACTGGGAGCAATTAGCACAAGACAGAGACATATGGGCATCTTTGGAGGAGGCCTTCACCCAATCTGGGGTTCTTGCATAAAGAAGAAACTAACAATATTAATCTTAAGTTTAACTAACAAAATAACATAAGTAATTATGTAAAAATGCAATGTAATCCAAAAAATAAAAGGTTTTTTTTTTTTATTTATTTACTTGTAATGCGGGGCCCTCAATGCGCGAGTCCGACTTGCTCTTGGCATCATCCCAGCATCACATAAATAACAGTTATAAATAAACAGTGATTAAGCCCAGTTCAAAGTGATGCTCATCTTTACTGCAGATAAAGCTGCGCATTCAACCAGATTTGCATAATTCCCTAATCATTTCTCATGTGCCCTAATCGGCTGATAGGCGACGCGGCTCCAGCGACCATCTCTCTCCATACGCCCTGAGGGCCTATTTTTAGTCATCGACCGGGCCATAGTCGGCCATAGCACATCCATACCTACGTGAAACTTTCAGGCGGCCCCCATTGGCTGACAGGTTGTGACGTAGATTGTGCATTACATCCAATAGGAGGGCGGCGGGTCGCGCATGGCAACGGAGGCTTTTCAGGCTCACTGGCGATTCGGGACAGTCTGGGCGAGGTGTCGCAGGTGTGCCAAGCACTCCCGACGCAAAACAAAGGTCAATATTACATTTAAAATTCATCATTTCTCATTTTAGAATACAATATCGTTGTTTTGAAGTGCTTGTAGTGATTTGATTTTAGTTTTTACGTAGTTTAGTGTGTGGGGTGTAGTTTTAGAGTATTTCTAAAATCATTTTTTGATAGCATTGTGAAAAAGGGTTATGTAATAGGTTACGTAAATGTTGTGGTGCAAGTGAGTAGGTATAGCTATAGCTGTATATTTATATACTATGTATAAACTATAACGTAGAATAGCAGCGCTTTAATACTATTGTTTTAAAATACACAATCAAAGTGGTTCTTTTACCTACATGATTAAAATAAAAATATTTATTTTAAATCGATATTAAATACGAAATCTAATGGAACTCATTCTAGTCTTATCGGTAATACGTTCTGTGAATATTGCGTGTTATTTATTATCAATTACTCTAAAATTGATATATATATATAATAGAAAATTATGTTATGCGTAGGAACCTCATGAAATATTTAAATTTACCGAATAGTAAACTAATCACTTTGGAAGAAAAGCCCCGCCCACCCTAGCGCTACGCGATCTACGCCGTAGCCTTGCACTGCGTAGGCTGCTACGAAAAGATAATTTCATAATTTTCTTGGTTTTATTTGGATTTAAATACTAAATGCATTTTGCTTTATTTATGGAACGGAATAATATGTTACGTAACATGTATAAATAATTAATTTTAAACTTAAGTAACGACAGTTATTTTAGTTGATCTTAAATTAGGAAAACTAACCGAGGGTTTAAAATTACTTAATGTGGGTATATTGTTGACAGACATTTTGGGAAGTGATCTTAATGAACTTAAACACATACCCGTGCACCCTTCGACCATAGTCTTTGTCGAAGCGTACACCAAAAAAAATATTTGAAGGCAATCGTTTAAGGTGGTTGCTTTTTCAAACTAACATATTTTTCCAAATATGGGCGAAGAGAGTATAATTTTACACTGAAATTACTGTTGTTGGCTTTTATATTTGTCATTATTTGCGTTAAATTATATTGATTTACACAGTGGATAAATAGCGAAAATAACATCGAATTTAATAATGTGAATAAAAAAAAACGCTATTACGTATACACACGTATTACGTTTTTGCCTACACGCAGGGTCTCAATTTTGTTCAATTTTAAAACCCAATGGGTATTTTGTGTTTTATGTATCTTTTTATTTGTATTCTATTATTTGTTTTCTCTATGACGTGACTGTGCTACAAAATAAATGTTTATTCTTTATTATTTCACAGTTTTCTTCAACAAAATATGATTTACCGCAAATGACCAATAAAAAGCCAACAATTGTTATTTCAGTGTAAAATTATACTCACTTCGAACATATTTGGAAAAATACACTAATATGAAACACCAATTCGATTACAATATGATTTATGTTTAGAGAGTTAGTTGACAGCTGTCAAACTTAATAGAAACTTGTAAAGCTACAAGACGATAACAAACACAGGCCTTCAGTTTAAAATAAAATACAAAATTCCGCGGTTATGGTATCACCATCTCTTACCACTCGATAATGAAAAACAGTGTGAGGGCTAATTTAAATTACTTGTATAAGGGGATTCAACTTTTAACTGCAGCTCCGTAGTTATGGAAACGTATTCCAATTCAACCGGAAATAAGTAATTCAGACTGAAAAGGAACGGGAAAATTACAGTGGCTATAAAAGCGGAATGAATTCATAGCCACATTCGGCACAAAGGGGCGGAAGTCGTAACCAGTGTGTTTCCGGCGGCAAGATGGCGACCGGAACCGGCTCAAGTGGCAGCTTCCTCCAGTACACATCCGGGAAAACTCTCTGCTCAAGATGTAGACTTTTTTATGAGCATAAGGCACACTTTTACCTGTGAACAAACTTACTACGATGGTATTTTATGAGCATAAGGCACACTTCTACCTGTGAACAAACTTACTACAAAGATATTTTATGAGCATAAGGCACACTTCTACCTGTGAAAAAACTTACTACAATGGTATTTTATGAGCATAAGGCACACTTCTACCTGTGAACAAACTTACTACAATGGTATTTTATGAGCATAAGGCACACTTCTACCTGTGAACAAACTTACTACAATGGTATTTTATGAGCATAAGGCACACTTCTACCTGTGAAAAAACTTACTACAATGGTATTTTATGAGCATAAGGCACACTTCTACCTGTGAACAAACTTACTACGATGGTATTTCTCCAAGTACAATATACAGTGAAAATAAACTAAGAAAAGGGGTGGATCAAGGTGAACAGCTGCCTTGCTACTGACTGACCCTTAATAACATCATGAACAGCCTAAATTCTATCAAATAAAGCCTAGGTACAAAACTGTGATTCCTCTCTTCACTGCCAGCTCTTACAAGCTCCACAGATGAAATGTTGCATTCCAGTGTATTCTGTGCATTTCACATGACTGAATTTGTAAGCTTTGAGTCCTTTGATCAGTTGAACAAACGAATAGCACAACTCTATTGAGTTGAGTGGTTTATTTAGTGTTGCATGGGCGCATTTAGAGTTAGTCGAGCTGGTAGGTTGTGTTTGTGTTGAATTTGGAGAAAAATACATTGTTATAACATGCAATAATCTACAGAAAATGGTAATTGATTACCAACATAAACTTACTAAGGATTCTCTCTTTTGTTACAGATCAAGCACACCATGGAGTAACACTCGGCGCCATCAAATCAAATACATATCAAATACCGCACTGATAGAATTAAAACTAAAACATATACACTCCTCAGGCTATCGCGCGCTGCCCACTGGGGATAATTAGAAATAAAAATCATTAGAAAATCTAATTAAATTAACAGTAGATGAAAGAGGTTAACGTTTGAAAGAGGAGTATTAAGCTCTAAGTTTGTCGGGTTCGTTTTTGTCGGTGTGTGGGGCGCTTGCCCCCCGGCACTACCGTGGAGGCAGAGGGGGGCGCGCTGCTTGGGCGGCTGCAGGGCGCGCTGCGCGGGGGCGCCGCCGCCGCCTCGCCGTCGCGCGTCGCCAGCTCCATCAGGGGCTACCTTACCAGCAAGGTCAGCTCGCTGCAGCTGAGAGACAGAGGTCAGTACATTTTATCAAAATATGTCTGTATTTGGAAATAAATAGTTGGGTACGTGGATAGGCTGAAATCAAAATATACTTTTTTTTCTATTTTGAATTATAGTTACTTCTTGTTGAACTATGTTTTTTTTTTTTTTTTTCTTAACCTATATTGTCCCACTTCTGGGCAAAGGTCTCCCCCAAATTCCTCCACTTGTCCCTGTCTCTGGCAGTCTCCCACCACTCCTTCTCAAAACCAACAAGATCGTCCCGCCAACGCTTTCTCGGCCGACCCCGAGGTCGCCGTCCTTCAGGTATCCAGGGTGTGCTGATGTTCGCCCACTATGGATATGCATTTTTTTTCAGCGCCCTTGGAAAAATGCTCTGAATTAAAAGATTTAGATAAGAAAGTATGCGACTACTGCTTGTATTTTTAAAGTAAAAGCTTATTTTACCCGCCTACCCAGAACGAGGGCTATATGAAGAGAAAGCTTTTTACCTTGAAGATGTTGTATGTCAAAGGATGTGGTCAAAGGTACTTCATATGTTCTTTTACCTTGAAGATGTTGTATGTCAAAGGATGTGATCAAAGGTACTTCATATGTTCTTTTACCTTGAAGATGTTGTATGTCAAAGGATGTGATCAAAGGTACTTCATATGTTCTTTTACCTTGAAGATGTTGTATGTCAAAGGATGTGATCAAAGGTACTTCATATGTTCTTTTACCTTGAAGATGTTGTATGTCAAAGGATGTGATCAAAGGTACTTCATATGTTCTTTTACCTTGAAGATGTTGTATGTCAAAGGATGTGATCAAAGGTACTTCATATGTTCTTTTACCTTGAAGATGTTGTATGTCAAAGGATGTGATCAAAGGTACTTCATATGTTCTTTTACCTTGAAGATGTTGTATGTCAAAGGATGTGATCAAAGGTACTTCATATGTTCTTTTACAGCAAAGTAATCAACCAATTTATTTTTTTATCAAAAAATAGACAGGGCTTTTCTTCTCCAAATAAGGAATCACTCCTGTCCTCCCGATACAATTTAAAGCATTGAAACGAAGCCTTATTACAACTCAATACAGATTATGTTGACAGCAGCGTTGTTTGAGCTAACGATGAACAAATATTTGCGAATGATGCCTTCATTGGATCAACAAGGGAGTGACGTCACACGGTAAACATAGAGGAGTTTTGTTTGAGTAAAATATGCAATAGGTTAAAAAAGTTTGACTTTAACGAAGTAGAATTTGCCATCGAGCTTAGAAAGACCTTATAAGTATAAGGTATTTGGCTTAGAGCATTGCAGGCCTCCGTACTCGATGCCAATGAGATATCTGTTCAAAAGAGAAACAGAGCGAATAAAAATAAACGATTCCAGTTTTATCCGTCCATTGCTACTTGATTATTGAACACATTTGAAGGACTAGAGCGTGAACAGGCAATGTATCGAACTCATTTGTCGGCAGTGTATAGAGTTTTCGAAGGTGTAGTATTTTGGCGTTGATAGTGTATGGAATGATGTGTACGTCCATCGTAGAGTTAATAGAAAGTCTTTGACCAGAGCGTTTTTTTTGCAAATTAATCTATTCTTGTAACTAATAAAAAAAATTCGTCAAAGGGTAATTAATAATTCAAAAGTAGTAAAACACAGTGTTATTTGAACTGGCTATATAATATTTTTTTAATCAAAAGTGCGCTACTGTACTTATTATAAAAAGATTCACAGAACTTGAGTCGTCTTGAGTGCTGAAAACACATAGGTACCTACGTTGTGTTTTTTTGGATACTAATATAAAAAGTCGCAAGGAAAGTGTCTTTAGCTACGTTGTATTTGTCTCTGTATGTGTGTGTGTTCCGTTCACGGTAAAATGGTTTTCCCCATTACTCCCCTGCAACCACAATTTGCCGACATCCCCCTAATTGGATCAATTACGTCGCAGGTTCGACTCCCGATCCCGTTACTCTCGTTACAGTCGTTACAGAGTTTAGGCTTATTGCAGCTTCTTTTGACTATGGCAACTTTGCTAATTGGGGAGGTCGAGCTAATGAGGGCAGAGGGTAAACTGTAACATCTGAAATTATTAATTTAGTTGACACTTGACACTAAGAAGACGAATTATAAATGGTTAGTAGAGTTGTCGAATCGTATTTCGAGTATATCTTATATTTGAAGAAAGTAAAACGTTTTGTCTTCGTTTTTACAACAGTTGGAAAAAATACTTTTTGTGTTCATAGACTAGACTGTTACAAATGTTCATGATTGATTTTTAATAGTACTGAAATGTACTAAATAATAGTAATTATAATATAATAATATTTCAATCTGTCTTTGTAATACAAATATATTATGCTTTATATTTTTTTTTATTATATAAGTTTGAAATCCTAATACTACTAATCCACCGAACAACCTTTAATTATTTACGTACTTATGGAAAATTATATATTAAATAGGTTTTTTAAATCATGAACAACAAATACAATAATTTCATGAACGTGCGTCTCCGCGTGGTAACGCGCGGTACAACCGCGTTCAGAGAAAAAATCTCTAGACACCGACAAACGCGCGATGACGCGCATATAAATACAGACCATGACAGGGTAGTGATAAGTTTTTTTGGTTTTGGATAACTTGAAGCTTGAAGAAACCAAAACCGATTCTTGCGAAAGGCCACTGGTTCGCCTTGGTACGTACGCAACGTAGACCTCCACCGCGATCTTGATCTCGAGTCGATTGCCCTTTTCATAAAGCACGCTTCCCAGCGGCATTATGACTTGGCTGCAAACCATACGAACCCTCTGATATCCTCCATCCCCGACTACCCCACAGAGCCTCCCTCTGACGAGTCCCTCCGTAGACCAAGACACGTTCTTGGTGATCCCGATGACCCTATCACTGCCGCTAATGCGGTAGTGACGTCATCCAGTCAAGACAGAGAAAACACTACACCCTTACACCGACCTCGCCGGCGAGGTCGAAGAACCTTCTAAGTACCTTCTGTACCTTCGCCTAAACCGGTACAAGCATGTTCCGGGACGTTCTGTTCGATCCTCCCAACCTGGCAACAGCCCAAGCCGAGGTTCTTACCTAAGTGGTGCCCTTGTGCTCGTTGCCCCAACCTAACTTTACAGGTTGAGCGCCATCTGCGCTCACCAAAAGCCCAGTAAAGCAGTCATGGCCCCAGCTGCATTAAATTCCATTCGAAAAAAAAAAAAAAAAAAGTAGTGATCAGTTGACTGCCCGCGCGTTTCCGTCGCAATCGGACGTGATCCTTTGTTTTTACTATAGCCACATACTCAAAATACTGTAGGAACCGCGAACATACTAGCACTACAGTATTTTGCAAAAAAATACTGTAGAAACCGCGAATATTCGAACGCGTTACATCTGAGCTTAGGCTACGATCAGACCAACGCGTTCAGCCCGCGTCCTCAATGGCGTGCGCGGTGGCGATCAATGGTAAGACAATGGATCGCCACCGTCCACGCCACCGCGGACGCGGGCTGAACGCGTTGGTTTGGCCTTGGCTTAAGCCATGTATACTTTTATTTTGAAAGTTTTTTTGTAATAAGAATAGGTTGATAAATAGGTAGGTAGGTATGTAATTGAGTATAGGTATGCAGGTATATTTCAAATATGATTTATCTCTCATAAAATAATTCCAGGTAATAATGATATTGCGTAAAGTATTTAACTACCTTAAAACATTATTCGATACCCCATCACATCTTTGTTATGAATCGACTTCAAAGTCGGAATAACTGAGATGTAAAATATTTCCCCCACGTACTACATACATTACCAAGGATGTACGTGATTGGTTTTGCTACTCTGAGGCGATCGTTCAATGTATATCGTGTTAGCGATAAGATCTGCCGTGTAGGCGAGTGAAGTACCTAGTAGGGTAGAACGACGATCGATCACAGAGTAGGTGAGAATGGAATCGTGTTTTGCTCTAATAAAGTTAGTTTTTAGAAAATCATTATTTGTATTAATATAAATAACTTAATAGCTAACTTAACTTGATTACTTGGGTAGAACCAACTTCATATTTATATTTCTGGTCCGATTGTGCTACTGTTATTTGGCATATAACATAAACAGCCAAACACCCAAGAGTCACATACATAGTCCTGATCCCACACTAGGATGTCGTGTGTCCTGGGTATCAGGAACTACGAGTACCATGGTACAACGACACCCAGCATGACCTGGAACAAATATTTGCAGATCATATAACCATTTGTCGCAGAGCGTCTGTGTGTCTATGTGCACGGCATGTTTCTTTGTTGCCACGTCGCTCTGGAACGGGGTATGAAAGATAGTGTTTATGAGATGATTCTTAGTTTTGCTTGGCAGAAATTGGTGTAGCCGTTTCCATGATAATCTGGATAAATTTTAACTGAACACTGAAAAAAGTCGAGGTTTTTATTTATAAAAGTAAGTTGTATTTAAGGGCGTTTAAGCCTTGCAGGGCTGGTAAAGAATTTTTCTTCATTTTTATTTTTTCATTAGAATTTGTGACATTGCCAGCCCGACAAGGAATATAAGCTTTAGACCACTTTCAAAATAAATAACAATGGTAAAGAAGAAACTATTAAATTTCAGAAAGTACCTAAGGAATTATAAGACTTATTCAAAACTGAATTCCTTTTAAAGTTCCAGTATGTATCAAAACCAATATGAGCCCGATTCCTACTACAATTCATTTAAAATAGGTACGTACCTACGAACATAACAATATCAGGCTTAGTAACACAAAGTTTCGACCCAAAGCCCTCAGGTGCAAGAGGAGAGGAAGGAAAGCGGGGTACCGGGTCCCTGCCCATGAATATTAGATGTCCTGACGTCCCGCGGGCGCGCGGGCAAAAGTCGAAACTCGTGTACTATGCAAATACTGTTTCTGACAGACGTGACTACGAAACCTGGTTTGGAAATATATATTCAATCGGATTTTACTGACACTAATCCAAATTTCTTAAGTCTTTACTACTTATAGTTTTTACGACACAGTTCACGAAACGGAACATGGATTTCATATAACTATTTACAAGAGTTGTTTTATAATAATTACTATGTACCTACTAATGAATGTGATCGCTCGTAATTGAGCCAATGTGCCCTTAACAAGGACCATTTTCTTCCACGTTTTCAATGCGTCCGAGATCCGATTTAATCATTTATTTCCTCAAAAGAATTTACAAATTCACTTACAGAGAAAATACAATTTAGTAAAGTAAAGTATGTGCCATTAAGCGTAGCTTACTTAATCAAACAGTTACATATTATTAGGTTTCTATAACATAGGTAGTTACATTCCAAACGACAGATAAATATTTTGTCATTACAGGTGTTGCTAGAAAAATGAGGTAGGTAGGTACTATCATTGGGCTCTATGTGGGTACACAAGGAATAAGTGAGTGCAAGCAGCGCGCACGGAGCGCGGCGCGATGCAATAACATGATTAATAAGGCCTTCTCTATAGTAATTTTCCCTAGAAACGGAATATTTACCATGATTTTTGAGTTTTAAATGTTCCCGATATTTTTCATGATAGTTTCAAAAGTTATATCTCCTCCATAGTGTTCCATCTTCGCATATTGACGCTTCACCGCCTTTAGTTGCTGTCCAGAAGCTGTAATAGTGTGTATAGTTTGGTGTTTTTAGTCTTTGGCCTTCTTGCTCATCCTTTATCCATAAATAAATATGAATTAGTCTTAAAATGTTTAAAAAAACTTTTTATTGTAATGCTCTACCATAGCCCGGAGTTCATTCTGGTCGGACAGAAATACGAAATGCGTATTTATTATTTATGTTCGCAAATTGGATGTCGAATCCGCTGCAAGCGATGACGGTAATGGAAAATATCGATTCGCCAGGGCACTACTGTTTTACGAGGAAAACCCCACACGCACTCCTTTTTTAGGGTTCCGTAGTCAAAGACAAGGAACCCTTATAGATTCGTCATGTCTGTCTGTCTGTCTGTCTGTCCGTGTATGCCACAGCCTTTTTTTCCGAAACTATAAGAGCTATACTGTTGAAACTGTTGTGAACTGCATTAAGATTTTTACACAAAAATTGAAAAAAAAGCAGTTATTTTTGGGGTTCCCCATACTTAGAACTGAAACTCATTTTTTTTTTTCATTAAACCTATACGTGTGGGGAATTTATGGATAGGTCTTCAAAAATGATGTTGAGGTTTCTAATATTTTTTTTTTCTAAACTTAATAGTTGGAGCGAGAGACACTTCCAAAGTGGTAAAAAGTGTCCCCCCCCCCGTAACTTCTAAAATAAGAGAATGATAAAACTAAAAAAAATATATGATGTACATTACCATGTAAACTTTCACTCAAAATTGGTTTGAACGAGATCTAGTAAGTAGTTTTTTATTTATGGGGTTCCCCATACTTAGAACTGAAACTCAAAATTCTTTTTTTCATCATACCCATACGTGTGGGGTATCTATGGATAGGTCTTCAAAAATGATTTTGAGGTTTCTTATGTAATTTTTTTCTAAACTGAATAGTTTGCACGAGAGACACTTCCAAAGTGGTAAAAAGTGTGTCCCCCCCCATAACTTCTAAAATAACAGAATGATAAAACTTAAAAAAATATCTGATGTACATTACCATGTAAACTTTCACTCAAAATTGGTTTGAACGAGATCTAGTAAGTAGTTTTTTTTAATACGTCATTAATCGTAATCCATCCAAGAACTTTTATATTATGTTACTTGCTGCTACGGAACCCTTCATTGTTGAGTCCGACTCGCACTTGGCCGCTTTTTAAATGTGTTATGGTCTTATCATATAGTCTCGTCTCTTTTCTCGAAATGCTACCTAACTAAGAAAGATACACGAAGATAGATGCTGACTTTCATAAGTTTAAAATGGGTGTTGTTTTTATTATTTTTATATACAGTGTGAGTCTTCATTATGAGCACAAATTAAAATGTCTGTAGCTTTGGTTAATTTTATCGACGGAAAGAAGAACAAAAAAAACTACAACTTTTAAATTATTTTAAAACGCTTTTTAAATTTTTGTTTGCTACAATGGCCTCCATCTAAACAAAACGGTGTAACTTTTAAACTAAACGATCTATTTCAATGAAACAAACTGATTAATGATTAAAAATAACAGAAGCTGCTTATTATATAAAAATTTATAGGAAAAACGGGCTGTTTCCTATAAATGTTGTGATTTTGTTTGAGTTGATTAGTTATAAACTTGCAATTTTGACTATCAGATAGATAATACAATGTAGAATAACTTAAAGTAATAATAAATGCAGGTAATGTAAGGCTTTTATAGCAAAATTTTAAAATTACTGGAAAAATTATTGAAAAAAAAGCTGATTCTTGTGAAAACACATCTTAATTTTCAATTGAGGGCTGTTTTTCGTATAAATTTTTATTTTATGAGCAGATTCTGTTATTTTTAATCATTAATCAGTTTATTTTATTGAAATAGATCGTTTAGTTTAAAAGTTACACCGTTTTGTTTAGATGGAGGCCATTGTAGCAAACAAAAATTTAATAAGTGGCTTAAAATAATTAAAAAAAGAAGTTTTTTGTTGTTAATTTTTCCTTCTATAAAATTAACCAAAGTTACCGACATTTTAATTTGTGCACATTATGAAGACTCACTGTATATCCCACCAATTTTTACTGATAGTTCGATAATTTAGGTAGATTCCTACTTTTATTGTTTTCAAGGTCAATGTACAAATTAATGCAATGAACAGTCAATGCGTACGACAATGTAATCAACAATTAAAACATAACACAAATGTACAAACCACAATAATAATTTAGTAAAACCTCAGCTAAACTCTACAAAATAAGTTTACTAACAGTGTTCAAGTTAATTACAAACAATAACCCGCTCGAGTTTTCTCGATTGTCATGTTTCCATTATCGATACAATCGAGCGCATGGCGGAATGCGCGCCCCCTGCATGCCCACTTGCTTTGACAACGCATGACAAATGGCTCCACAGATAACCTAACGCGCTACGTGTTGTGATTGGGGTGCGATTGAGATGGTCCGATAAAATCTCGGTCGTAATAATAATATGCGAGATAAACTACCTACATATGTGATTATTGTACGGCCGAAGCCAGTCCTCTGAGTTAACTTCGACGAACTCAATCGGAAATCGTCAGAATCGTCAGTTCGTATGTACCTACGTAAGAAAAAAAGAAATAAATTATTGATATATTAAGATAGTGTGGTTCAAATTGGGTAAAATAAAAGTGACATAATCAGGTCTAATGGGGTGTCATAGTTGGACTTTGTTTGGACGTTTCAAAACTATTATTAACTAGATTTTTGTCTGTCGTTTTAGCAGTATGATCAAACATGTAAAAAAAACCTTTACATAGGTCCTTCTAGTAATTCCACATAGGTTTTGTAATAAAAGTTGTCTTATATCGAAATGCGGGATTTTGCTCTGTCATAAAACCATTAATATTGATTCCTTTTCTGAAACACATAAAAAAAAACAAAATGAAAATTCAAAAGAAACATCACACACATACATCATCACACTACACAAAATGTTTACGAATGGAAATCAAAAGAACTGCATCAGTATTCAACGCACAAAGATCCTCGTCATCAGCCCCTGGTGCTATTTATCTTGTCCGTAACTAACCGTTTCCGATGCGCCTACTTTCCCCGACCTCCCCTCAGACGTGCCTTTTGTTCGGATGCATCGGACACGGGCCATGAATGCACCCTAATACATTTACAGTACAATTTCATTTCTACTGAATAAATATTAATTTTAATAGTAATTCTATGTTCATGTTTTGATTTCCTGTTAAATGTTTTGTATAAAAAGGCCAGAAAATTAATATTGGTTGGTTTTTAGATAGTAAATAACAAAATAATTTTTCAGCACTTAATTCCATTTTGTAATTTAACGAAACACATTCGCTGGTTAAATTAGCTAAGAAACAGTAATTTAATAACACCACATAAAGTAATTACCGATATTTTTACCCATAAAGTTGTGCAAACTTGTTTATTATACCTCAATAATAACATTTCTATGCTAATGGAAGCCCAGTAACATGTACCTACGTCTACCTGAACGAGAGACGTGTTTTATAAACTTAATATTTGCGCAGTCAATTAAAACATTTCACACCAACTCTACCAATCTACATTCCGACACCCAACAAACGTAATCCCAGTTTTAATGAGGCCGTTCGTGCCCCTCTCACCCTCGGCTTACATTTATTGGCATTGTACACCCGACAATACCGCGGCGTGCGGTATTGTGGTATTGAGGGAAGACGGGCGACGCTGGTACCGGGCTGCTTTTGTTTCGACAAGGGTTGTACTTTTTAAATCACTGTTTGAGTTGTTGTTTGTGCGCGGAACTTAAAATTTATTGTTTTTCATTGTTATCGGACTTTACATGGTTAGTGTTTTTGAATTGTTAAACTACAGTTATGGAAATACTGGATTATTTATATAACACTCTATGCAACACGATGAACTGAATTAACTTTACGCATTAAACAGGCTTGAAAAACTGCAATGTTTCCCCAGTAGGTGGAGCTACGAAGCTTCGATCCGATCGAGACCTTAGCCTGAGGGTACTTGTACTAATATTTATTCTGTGCTGAGGGTGAGTTACCTGACGTGGAATGGATTGGTGGCGCATTGGTACCTATATAGGGGAAGGTCACTGATTCTATCCCGGGTCTGTGGGTAATTTTAGGAATATTATGAAATATCACAAGTTATTTGCTCAACAACAACAAAAAAACGTTTCTTAATAAAAATTACAGCATTGCCAATTAGAGGCGAAGGTGCGGATTTGAGTGTAGCCGGTATTTTTTTAAGTTTCTTTGATAGGGATCGGTCGTTGAAAATGTGGTCTTTAAGAAGATAATAGTAATTTAATGATGAGAATAAAACGAAATTCGGCTTGTTAAATATCACCTTGTTGTCTTTCCTGAAAACTATAATCTGGGTCTCTTCAAGTCAAGAGTGAATAGGTGCCTTCTAGACCTTTGTGCTTCATCTTCGGCCACATCGTCACTTACCAACAGGTGAGATCGTGGTCAAACAAAGGTCTATCAAAGTTAAAAAAAAAAAAAAAAACCTACCACCCACTCTACATTACATAAAGGTTAGCTGGAAGAAAATGCTAATTAGCATTAAGTTCGCCTATGTACTGCTTTTTTGTCGTGTGCAATAAAGAATTTTCTATCTATCTATCTACCTACTCATAGTCTAGGAACCTAAGTAAGCTATCTTCTTATTCTTCCTTTAATTAAGTCACTTTTCAAATTGAAAAACTATGAAACAAAAAACCCAGTAGGAAGATGAATCAGTTTATAGAAAACCCGTAATGCACCCATAAGTTCATAGCATCTGTGAGACATTCTCCACGCCACGCCATGAAAGAAATGAGGCGTGTAATCGCGAGAGGAGACGGTATAATGGTACCATCATATTTGCAAGATGGTTTCCCCTCCGATGCTTTGTCATAATAAACGTGCATATTGTTGAAGGAAAACAGATATTTTCGTGTTTGTGTAAACTTTGCTGTCGTGGGAAACTAAGCAAGGAAACCATCGTATTTTTTTAAAGGCATCTGGAGCTTTGTTGTTGAAATTTCCTCATCTATAATCTTATCTTGAAATATTCGTTGATACAAATTGAGTAATTTGAGACCTATAGAATATATAGTAGTAGTAGAGCTCTTTTGTGAATGAGTTCGTCCGGGGAAGTACTACCACCATACCTATTTCTGCCGCAAAGCAGTAGTGCTCGCATTGCTGTGTTCCGGTTTGAAGGGTAAGGGTGCCGGTGAAATTACAGGCACATGAGACTTTTCATCTTTATGTCTCAGGGTGGCGGGCGCAGTGCAATGCCACATAGGGTGCGTCCTTAATGGACGTGACCTATGAGGTAATGCATTGTTCATAGGCAGAGGTTACCGCTTAACATCAGGTGGGCCTCTTGTTTGTTCCGTCGTCCAAGTAGTATAAAAAAATAATAATGGTACATCCAACAAAGCAGTAATCTTCATAAAAAATCTCCAAACACCTACACCACCACTTTTTGTTTTGTTTATTTCTGCGGCTAGCAAGGCCTATTACAGTGTCATTTATTACCTCTGCTATTGCCTTCTTCTTCTTCTTCATATAATGGCTTTTGAGAAGTGCTCCAAACAATTTAGCCAATTTCAAGTGATTTAATTAATTATATTTTATATTCAATTCGTCAAAAGTCTCCGTCAAGTCATAACCCAGTTAAAATAGTGGCAGAAAAACTGAGTTTTTACAGGAATAATCCATCATTTCGAAAAGACACGCAATACACTTAAATTTCACTACATTCCACATGTGCTATTTATCAGAGTTACTCCGGTTAAAATGCCACTAAAATTACACGAAATAACTCAAAAAAACATATTACAATGAAAGTACATTAAAATGACGACGTTTCGTTCAAAAATGGCAGATTGAATCTCCTCTGCTATTGTCTCGGAACAATTTCTTCTTCTGACGTTATATGTAGCACCACTAGCGACTCACCCCGGCTTCGCACGGGAAGCCCCCGATGAACTCCCCCTCCTCCTACCCCTCCCCCTATGTTATCTCCTGGTTCTAAGCTACCTTCCCACCAATTTTCAGCCAAATCGGGGCACCCGTTGTTCAGTTAGAAGTGGTGTAACTAACACGACTTTGTTTTATATTATAGACAACCTCCCCCCCGCTTGCGGCGCCAAATGTAATTTTTTTTTTTGGTGTTTTTTGCCCATTACAGCTCATCACCACTTCTTCAGATAGCGAAAGTTGAGTTCGCGGGAACTAGGAGACTTAACACACATGTTTTAATCGATAGTATCTCATAAATATCATCAGTTTAGCTACGATACCTCTAAACAAAAAAAAAACACTGTAAAAATGTGTTTCAAATCATAATGCTGTAATGGCAAAAACACACCAAAAAATTTGAATTTGGCGCCGCAAGCGTGAGCATTTACCTTAACTATCAATGTGTTATCAATGTTAACTTTAAAAAAAAAACTAGTAAAACATTACACATAAGAACAGCTTTGAGGACTCTTCCCGCCATTTTCGAAAAGAGACGTTGTCAACTTTTATTTTATTTCTTTTCCTAGTCTTTTCTAGAGTTATTTTGTGTTATTTTGGTGGCATTTTAACTAATTTAGCTCGTTTAAGTGTAGTGAAATGAAATGGAAGTGAATTGTGTGACTTTTGAAATTGGTGAAAATTGTCTACCAAAGTTTTAGTAAAATTGGCCACCGTTTTACTAAAACATGACTTGACTGTGACTTTGACGACTTGGAAGGAGTGTAACGTTGCAAAATATATTGAAAATACAATATAGTGAAAATACAGATACTTGAAAATGGCAAATGCACAAGCCGTACGGCGCCAACTATACAGAAAAAAAAAGAACAGCTTTATGTCAGTATTATTATATGGCACCAGCAGTATTGGCATATTTATACGTCAGCCCCCCAAGATGTTATCTGCGTGCAATTTTCTAAGGCCATAGTTTACAAGCGGGCATTAGCAGCACCGTATCGCGATCGGTACAAATCATCGCCCTCGCCTCGGCGCGTTACTGACGGACAATTTGGCACCACCGCACTTAGGGATGAAGATTGTCTGTCGATAGAGAAATAGAAAAACAAACTGCTTTTGGCGTTATAGATGCACCGCAAAATTGTTATGACATTGTTTTATACAATCGAAAAAACTTAAAGGACATTTTAACCGGTGTCACACATGTGTGGTGAAGTTAAATTTGATAAATTAGAAGTTTATTACGTGTCTTTTCGGAATGGTGAGTTTGGTCCTCCAAAAATTTGGTTTTTCTGTCACCATTTTAAACTAGGCTATAACATGCCGTCATAATAAGTGAAAGTCACGATGATCTAACACACATGATTCAGACTCTAGATACTGAAAGTCGTCATTGTGGCTTACACATGAACGCGGACAAAACTTGCCTCCTAACAAATAGTAACAGAATAACTCTACAAGTACAGGGCCAGATCGTCAAATACGTAGATGAATACGTCTACCTTGGACAAAGTATTTCATTTGAAAACCAATCATTAAAAGAAGTAGAAAGAAGAATAAAGATAGCCTGGAACAAGTACTGGTCGCTAAAACACATTTTTAAAGCAAAAGTTCCGATTGCAATAAAGAAGAAAGCCATGGACACAACAGTATTACCTACTCTACTATATGGTTGTCAAAATTGGGCTTTAACCAAACAAATCATCACTAAGATACAAGTCTTCCAACGAGCTACAGAGAGAAGTATGCTTAACATCAGATTGATAGACCGCGTCAGAAATAAAGACATACGACAAAGAGCAAATATAACCGATGCAGCAATACTAGCTTGTCAGCTTAAATGGAGGTGGGCTGGACATGTGGCACGGGCATCTGATAGTAGATGGACAGAACGCGTGCTGCATTGGTACCCACGCGCGGCTCGTCGAGCGCGCGGTCATCCGCGCCGCCGATGGCGTGACGACATCGTGGACGTCGCTGGCCCTACCTGGACGAGACAGGCCGCAGACAGGGGACTGTGGCGATGGATGGAGGAGGCCTTTACCCAAAGATGGGTACCCGAATAAAGTGAATGTCCTTCTTCATAAAATTTACATTGAGTGAAAGAAAATGCACAAAAATATTTATGAACCTAATACTGAACCTAAGTGACGAACATGTGCATTTTTAATATTAAGAAGAAGTGATAATTTTGATTTTAATTGATAATTACTATTTTAACAAATAATTAAGAATTTAGCAAATAATTTAAGAATTTAATGAATGTAATTTAGAATATAATTGTAAGTAATTGAGATTTATCAATAGGTATGTATATTTTAAATTTGGGAATAAATGGCTTATTATTATTATTATACATGCCAGAGACTCTTTGACTTTTTATCACATACTAGTGAAATGCTCGCGACTTCGTCTGCGTGTACTTTTCCATACAAACTTAAACACCCCGCTACACCCCCTTATGGGTTGAATTTCTGGAATTCCTTTCTTAGTGCACCCCTAGACCACAAAAAGAACGTACCCTCCAAATTTTCAGGTCTCTAGGAGTGATAGTTTAGGCTGTGCGTTGATAGTCAGTCAGTCAGTCACGCAACGATTTTATATACTCGTTACACTATTGATTATAAAAATTTATTACCTACAGTAATATTACTTGACATTGGTGAAATTGTTTATAGTATTAAAAGAGGAGAAGAGTAAGAAGTTATTGGTACTACTTATTGTTGAGACCCATGATGAGGTGTATAAAAGTTGTAGGTACACTAGCGGCCGGCTCGCGACTTGAACCGCGTGGCCCACTGATCCCGGTGCTCCACTGATCCCGGTGCTCCACTGATCCTGCTTAAGCTGGCGCCATAACCACAGAAGAAATGATCCCAGACGAGTCAATCAATTTAAGTTAGTTACTCCATTTCATAAAACGCGAGCTTTTGAAGGAAGTTTCCGCTATCATGCCACTAAGTGCTGGAACAATCTGCCACCTCCACTGAGAAATCCACTATCTAAGAGCACTTTTAAACAAAAATATAAAATAATTCTCTTGGATGAACAACATGGTAGTAGCTAAACTAACTCCTATAAAATAAAAAAAACGAGTTTACGGACCCACGAAGATACATTCTGGCATTCACATACACCATACACACACACTCACACACACCTACACACGATGGCTTCTCCTGCTATATCAGGCTCTTAAGAGACTGGTAGTAGCAAGTGAGCCACACACACACACACACACACTCACACATACACACCCACACACTCACACATACATACAACACACCTACACCTACCCACAAACCCACACTCATAATATTTACATTATTAACTTTTTTGTTTTTGTTTTTGTTTATATTAATATGTACGTGTACACTATCATCACATTTATATTTTTGTATTATTTTGAAATCCCCCCCCTCCCTTGGCAAGACTGAAAAACAGCGTCTGGTTTTCGGACTAGGCACAAAAAGCTGAGTCGTTGCCTTTTCACCAAACAACCTATTTTATTTTATTCTGTATTTTCTCATTTTTACTTTTATATGATTGTACTTTGTATGTAATTATTTTTTTTGGTGAATAAATGTATTTTCTTTCTTTCTTTCTTTTTGATCCCGGTGCTCCCGACGGTCCAGGAACCTTCCCCGGAGTGCTACAACCACTCACCACAGTTTCATCGCTAGCTAATACGCTTTATTTAACAAAAACTCCATGTTTTCGCCTTCCATCGAAAATGTATGCTCAGCAAGCGAGGAAATAGGAAATATACCCTCGACCAAACTTTGGTCGAAGAAATCCCACTAATATTATAAATGCGAAAGTTTGTGTGTGTTTGTTACTTCTTTACGCTGAAACGGCTGGACGGATTTGCATGAAATTTGGAATGGAGATAACTGGACACTCCCGAAATAACACATAGGCACATTTTTATCCCGATATTCCCATGGGATCGAGACTTACGCGGATGAGTCAAAGTCAAAGTCAAAAGTGCCTCCTGCGGTGCGGTGTGTCAAAGTTGTCCTCCTTGCACTATTGTCTTGTGTGAAAGTTTTTAAATAAATAAATAAAAGTATTTTATTCATTGAAATCCAAAGGATCATTTTGAATCGCCTTAAAAAATAAATTTACATTTACTCCTGTTCCAACGCAACCAGACCTAGAAGAATCAGGCAACAAACACGGTCTGTTTTTCTTTTGATGATCCTTCTTACTACTAGGTGGGGAGCGCCAGTGTGGTGCCTCGAGAACAAGTGGAAGCTGGTGAAACTGGTGAAGTGGTGAAACCGCGGGGCGCTGCTAGTATACCCATAAAATAGAACAGTAACAAAAACTTTAAGCCAATAAAAAGTGCCAATCCAGCCCCCTTCAAGAGACATTTCAATCTTCAAAGAAAATGTCTGTCATTTTTGCCTGGCGTTCCCGAAGATATACGAGCCACTTCGGGGAAGTTCGGGTGCTTTCGGGTGTTTTCAGTAAATGCTTTATTGCCAGCCGGCGGGCTCTGTATCTCGTTATGGGATTTGCGAAGGGCTGATGGGTACCCTAAGATTTACGCCGCAATTCACCTAGATATGCATGCTAGGAAAAACTTGGCTGGAGGCTTAGGGCCCTGAGGGGATTACATCGAATGTGAATGTATCCCCCAGAGTGCACATACCTAATATTCCTCACGTCTTAGGAAAAATAGCAAACTCACGTAGTAAAAGAAGGTTATTTTAGAAAAATCACAATCTGATAACAACAATCAAACACAAACAAATACATTTATTTCAAGCAAAGCTCATAAAATAAGGTATACATGGTTACACAATAAAAACCTTAAAAACTAATTGGTTTGCTGGGCAGGTGTCGCTCGCAGCAGTGCCTAGTATGAGGACAATCCACCCTAGCAGCGATCATTGCCAGCGCGGTGTTATAAAGAAACGTCTGCAGGAGAATAGTAAAGTAGTATTTTTCTAAAATACTTCGGACCAATTCGAAATTGGCAATTGCAGTTCCAGTTCTGGTTTCCATTACGTCGGACCACCTTCGAGGATCAATTCCAATGGAGGACGCGCGTGCTCCATTATTTACGATTTACTTTTATCGTCACTATCACTCTATCTATTGTTTTTAACACTAGACGGAACCTTCCATGGGTTATTTCTTATTATTTCTTAGCACCGCTGCCACCATGTTGTAATTGAAAGAAGAGTTGACCAAGACTGATTTATTAATCTACCTACATAGCAAGTACTAATAACATATACGACAGATACCAAGCCACAATAATTTAAATACTATAAAGGTTATTATTTCTTGAATTCGAATAATTAATTTCCATAAGTTATGAATGATGAGTTTTATGACAATTGTTTATCATGATATCACTGTTATCATGGTTACCTTAACTTTTCAGTTCAGAAAAATAATAATTTTAATATAGCTTTTCACTCTAAACTGAAGGAAAAACTTCTGTGTTTAATCTCGAAAACCACTTTCCCTCGTGTTGTTTTACAACACAACAAATGCTCATTATTAACAACAAACTACACATCTCTGAAACACTACCCCTGTGTTGCCACATCCTAATAACGACCAACCTTCCCATACATTCCTAAAATCTATATTACAAAGCCAGAGAGTCGAAAGTTGAATAGATATTTTAAAACGTGCGTTGTGTTTTTCATCAGTTTTTGTTGCTGTTCCTTTCAGCTGTATTACACAAGAATAGAGTTGAAATTTCTATGGTTCAGTGTTTTATGTTTCCGTGGGTTTCCTGAGAGGAATGGCTTCATTTGCCCGGCTCCCCTCGCAATTACGCCGGTGTCTTGTTCTGTGGCTCGTGCAAATTTAATGAATCTGCAGGTACCTACTTCTAGTCCATGTCTTTATTTAGTTCCGTTTTGTTTGGGTGGCTCCGTCTGGATTGAGAAGGCCTGTAATAACGTCTGTGTCGGTTCAAATGTTATATTTTTTGTCTCAGACCCTTTCACGAGATAAAAAGGTTGCAACTAAGGTACGAAAAGGGAAGACAGTATTGGAACTTTGGGATTCTTTACACGATTTCAGGAAGCGTTCTTCCTGTCCATTAAGTATTTTGTCACCATCAAAATCATCATCAGCAACCTTTAAGACATCCACTACTGCACAGGACCCCCTATTGAATGCAAGGGAGGGATTTGTCATAATCACCGCACAAGGCGGATTGGTGATAGCATTATTGGTATTGAGAACTCAGGAGGATGCTGTTGCATATCACCTGATATAACCCCTTATTTGGCCTTTAAGAAATGCAAGAGAAGAGACGGAGGGTTTTTTTTTTAAAAATAATGCTGGACAGTTTACACAACATTATCTAGCCCCAAGCTAAGCAGAGCTTGTTTTATGGGTACTAGATAACTGATATACTTAATACAATATACTACATAGATAGATGAAGAAAATACCCAGAACACCCTGAACAAATATCTGCAGATCGCACAAATATTTGTTCCGAGGCGGGAATCGAACCCGCAACCTCCTGCGTCGCAGGGGAACGTTCGCCCGCTGCGTCACAGACGTCGTCCGGCCAGACACACTACAGCCAGGCCGTGTTTTTGTGAAATTAAAAGCTGAGGATCATCAGTAAATTCTATCAGTCTGAACGAGCAGGTAGTAAGAAAACTAAGAGATTGGATTTGGAGATTGGATCCACGCTTATGACGATGAATTGCGAAGTTCAAGCGCAAAATCGATTGAACAAATAGTTATTTTGTGAGCCTGTTTAACGCTCACAGTAATAAACAAAGGTATACAAGTACAAAGAAACTTAACATGATTACATATTCCATTTACAAGAGCCCCGCGGCAGCTTGGCTGGCTTAGGCTTCGTTCACACGGCATTGTCCTGCACGTTGTTTTGCAGTATACGTCTTAACGTATAAATAGTAACCATACAACGTACATAGATCTATTCACACGTCGATTGTACTGCAAAAAAACATGTACCGCTTATACGTTTAAACGCATACTCAACGGACTTGTCAAGCAAATCGAATGAACTTTGACGTATTCAGTTCGCAGTTGCATATGGTATAGCTTTGTCTCCTTCACACGACACGATGTCATATGTTTTTTATCGAATAGTTAGTAACTTTTCAAAACTTTCAATAGACATTCGAAAGTAATTAAAAAACATTTTTTCATCGTTAATAAGATTTTCGAATAATTTTTCAAATGTGATCGTACGCACAGATTCCTGATTAATAGGATGTACCCAAACCCTTCTGTTTTGTCGGCGGTGGGACCGTTGGCGCCTTCGATACCAATATAAAAGTATAACCAAGCGTGGATCCATCGGTGACGTCTACTCACTGTGACATCTGTGTGGAAACTGCGGCTATTCGTTTTTACACGAATGAAAATTTACCATATGAACACCCGGTTGACTATACGTTAAAAAAACGTGCAGACAATGCCGTGTGAACGAAGCCTTAGAGCCCATCCGCCATGTTTGCTCTGCAAATGAAACAGATCTCCTTTATTTTATATTAGTGTTGTTTTGTTATTGCGCCAACGGGACCATGCTAAGCCTAGCCGTCCGTCTGTCCGTCTGTCTGTGTGAATTCTGACACTGTAAGAGGGAGCCGGTTCAAATTTTCACAGATTATGTGTTGTTGTGCCATGAATCCTGTGCAAATATATAATGCGAAATAGCAAACACTAGGCGTCTGGAGAGGAGACTCTTGGCCGGTTTTATAAATGCAACTAGCCGCCACAGTGACCCAAACAAACGAGATTACAGTCGAGTTACGTAAACTCGGTCCCCTCGCTCGCCGGCTCTCCGGCTCCCTAGAGACTTGCTTAATCCAGTTTCGCTCAAAATGGAAAGCTGAAAAAGTCGCGCTATTTTTTGCGCAGCGCTGTTAAATCCATCTTTTGTAATGTTTTGAATGTGATGATGGAAATAAATTGTTTCTCGTTGAAATGAAGGGAGTCGTTTGCTTTGGAATAACATTAAAAAGTGTTTTAAGTTAAAGATTTTGCTGAAAAAGCTAACATGGTATAACAATAAGTTTGGTTCTTTTTTCTAATGGTCTTAGTTATAGGTTGTGAGTATCTTCTTTTCATTGACCGAGTGAAGCGAGGTCTCAGAGTTTAATTGCAGGAGGCGACATTTGTATGTATGTATGTTTGTAAGTAAGTATGTCCGACGATAACTACAGAACCGTTGATCCAATCTCGATGAAACTTGTAAGGTTATGTGAATATAATGTTTAAGTTCGCGCATGAGCTAATAAGTAATTGTCAGACAAACACATATTTACAATCATACATAGGTACATAAATACAAACGCCGCATCCTGTAAATAGAGTGAGTCTGAGAGCTCGCTTCGCTCAGTAAGTTAACAGGACAACCCAACTTTGCTGGCCTCTTGTTGTAATGAGAATAAGCCAAAGTCAACATCGTAAGCCTGCAGAAGTCCACTGCTGGACATAAGCCTACCCATTAGAATACCGCGAACGTCGGCTTTGTGCCGCCTCTATACACCGACTTCCTGCGACCCGTCTATGGAAAACTCAGTCGTACACGTCTAAATTGAAATCATATAAAACTCAAGTAACTCAAGCAAGCGCCTGAAGTGGTGACGGGCGCGTGGGGGTAGGCAGCGATAGGGCACGCTCCACTCAGCCCGGTGGAGGGCGCTCAGCAGTTGACCTTTGATGCGGCTCTATTGTTTTATTGTGTCCTGTAAGGGAGGTAGCGACGCATCTACCTGTGGGGGCTCTTCACAATATATTTTTAACTCCAGATTAAAAAGACCGGTGTTATTCATAGTGTGCTTGTAATGTTGGTCTGTTTGTCTGTGGCATTGGAGCTCCGGAACAGTGCTCTGTTTTTTAATGAATGATTTTATTTGTTTGATAGGATGTTTAGTATACAAGTAATTAATTTTGTAAAAATTAAAAAAAACCCAACGCTGAACGGCTGAACCGATTTTGATCAAACAAAGCTAAGAAAACTCCCGAAAAATACAGCTTTCAAACAAAAAATTACAAAAAAAAACGGTTTATCCCTTTGGGAGCTACGATGGGATAGACAGACACACACACACACAGACATCTCAAACTTATAACACCCCTTCGTTTTTCGTCGGGGGTTAAAAATTAGTGCAGCAGTTTCCAGGATCATCAGTTTCAAGAACCTTCAGTTTGAGCTCAAAATTTCATTTTAAATGACATCAGGCTACATGTTCTGATGATTACCAGCAGAGGATGAATAGGATCTACAACGATGTATTCCATACGTGTTACAATTTTAGTGGAATACTGAAAACAGTAAAACTTGTGATTAAACCCTCATAAATAAATAAAGATTTTAAAAAAAAAAAACGCTTTAGGTACCTACAGGTACCTATTTGTTTTCGCGCTGGTGACTGTGACTAGCGCCGAGACGACAATGTAGCGTTTGCGTGTAGCGTTGACTAACCATGCATATTAGTCTCGTTGTCAGTTATTTCCACCAACCATGTAAATTATGCCGTATCCGGCATAAGAATAGACCCCTCCGTCTCCTCCCGTAGATGTAATTAATAAAATAAATAAATAAATAATGCTGGACAGTTAACATAACATTATCTAGCCCCAAGTTAAGCAGAGCTTGGTTATGGGTACTAGATAACTGAAACTACATAGATAGATATGTTTTATATATATATATATATAGAATATACCCAGGACACCCTGAACAAATATCTGCAGATCGTACAAATATTTGTTCCGAGGCGGGAATCGAAACCGCAACCGCCTGGGTCGCAGTCGAACCTTCGCCCACCGCGCCACAGAGGTCGTCACCTATTATAGCAGACTAAAGGATTACACCAGAAGATGCGCAACTGTATCCATCTGAGTACTCAACATCAATACTGTTGTCACCATCTGTCTGCTAAGCGTCTGATTATTGCAAAATCCCCCCCCTATTCTATGGGGGAGGCCTCGTCCAGCAGTGGACGTAGTAAGGCTCCTATACGATGATGGGATAGATAGATAGATAGAAAACAATTTATTGCACAACACAGAAAATAAGCTAATTAAGAATTAATATTAAACTAAACACGGAAGTACAATGGGCGGTCTTATCGCTATAAGCGATCTCTGCCAGACAACCTATATGGAATAAATGGGATGATGATGTAAATTGTGGATTGTTTTATTTCACACAATAGAAAAAAGGCAATGAGTTGAAGAATTATTACTTTGTGTTCCGTTGTAAGAAATACTTGCCGTTTACAAACTTTTAACCCTAAAACCAATATCCGTGCCCCGCGTTTTCCGGCGGTGTTTCTGACAGCCGATCAGGACACAAAGGTAGCGCAGCGGGACTCAGCGGGACTCGGCGGGACTCAGCGGGACTCAGCAGGACACGGCGGGACACGGCCTTTGTAGAAATATCTCATTAGAGTCGCAATGCTTGTGGATGTTATTTTAATTGTAAAATGTTTCTTTGAATGGTTTGGCTTGCTACAAGAGTTCAACGTTATCCCATTTGTAATGATTGTGCTACGTAAGTCTTTGCAAACACCAGTAATTACGTAGGTAGAGTACTTTTAGTACTTGTAGTAGTAGAGCTTTTTTGTGAAAGAGTTCGTCCGGGGAAGTACTACCACCACACCTATTTCTGCCGCAAAGCAGTAGTGCAAGGGTAAGGGTGCCGGTGAAATTACAGGCACATGAGACTTTTCATCTATGTCTCAGGGTGGCGGGCGCAGTGCAATGCCACATAGGGTGCGTCCTAGGTGGACGTGACCTATGAGATAATGCACTGTTCATAGGCAGGGGTTACTGCTTAACATCAGGTGGGCCATCAGCTTGTTCCGTCATTCAAGTGGTATAAAAAAAAAAAAAAATGTAGAGTACTTTTTTTTTACATTGATAGACCTTTATTTGACCACGATCTCACCTGTTTGTAATTGACGATGTGACCGAAGATGGAGCACAAAGGTCCAGAAGGCACCTATTCACTCTAGCCTTGAAGAGATCCAGATTATAGTTTTCAGGAAAGACAGACGCCGGTAGTGTATTCTACTCCTTAGCAGTTCGCATTATAAAGGTAGAACTGAAACGTTTTGTGCGAATAGAGGGTATACTAATGAGGTAAGGGTAGAACTGAGCCGTGCGCCTGCTCGTCCTATGATGAAAAGGAGATGGTGGGATCAGATCGTGCAGTTCCTGGGAGCATTCCCTGAAGTGTAACCTATAGAAGATTGAAAGGCATGCAACCTTACGGTGGTGCTCGAGACTCTGGATCTAATCAACAATATAGTTTCTTAAATTTGCATAACCTTTCCGAGCTAACTCGACTACACGTGCATAAAGTCTACACTATTCACTGAATCTTCTCCCACCTGCCTCCCTCACACACTTCAATAAACTACTTCAATTGAAAAAGGTGGAACTGGTTTGGATCGTTTAAAAATTGAATTTGTACTAAACAAGTTTTACAGTTTGTAACTGAATTCTATGCAAATAACTGGGAATATAGATATATTTATACAACATAACACAGCAGTCACCTACATAGTCCTGATACCACACAACTAGGATCCCCTGTGTCGTGGGTATCAGGAACAACGAGTACCTTGGTACCATAACACACAGACACGGAAGAAATATTTGTAGTCCATGTACAAATTTACTTTGGAAATCAAACCCCTCTCACGTCTCAGCCGAGCTGGCTACTTATCCACCGCACCATAGAAGTCGTCCATGTGCTTCCTTCAATGGTGTATTTTCTGCAATCGCAAAACAAATATTTAAACTAAATTCTTACTTACTTGTGCCTACAAAAATCTACTGCGTTCCCAGACCAAAGAATAACTAGCAACAACACAACGAAACAATTATTATTACAGGTGAGTTATTTATTCTATGACAGGAGAAATGCGAAAAGCTTTCTAAAAGGTGATAAAAATGCAGGGCTCGATGCTCACCCCTGCAGTACGTATACAACGTACCTACTACGCCTCGGCCGGTACAGAGCGCGCGCCGGAACAGATAGGGTTGTCTCGTTATTGAGGGTCAATTTGAATTTAGATATTATTTTCGCTATTAATCTACTGTTTTATTCAACTAACCATGATTTACCGCAAATAAAGACCAATATAAAACCCAACAAAAGTAATTTCAGTGTACAATTATACCTACTCTCTTGGCCCTTTTATGAAGAAATTCGCCATAAAAGAATTTAAATAAAATAAAATATTATATATGTTTCATATGTATTTTGTACATACCTTGTATTATTCTTTCTGTAAATAAATGTATTAGTATATATAATAAATAAAATAAAACAATATTTTTTATTTTTTTTTATATTATTTGTTATTATTTAATTTGTATTTTTTTTTATTTTTTTCGAATTTTATTTTAGTAGTAGTAGATCTTTTTTGTGAAAGCGTTCGTCCGGGGAAGTACTACCACCATACCTATTTCTGCCTCAAAGCAGTATTGCTCGCATTGCTGTGTTCCAGTTTGAAGGGTAAGGGTGCCGGTGAAATTACAGGAACATGAGACTTTTCATCTATGTCTCAGGGTGG
Organism: Operophtera brumata; assembly: GCA_932527175.1. Classification (NCBI taxonomy): domain Eukaryota; kingdom Metazoa; phylum Arthropoda; class Insecta; order Lepidoptera; family Geometridae; genus Operophtera; species Operophtera brumata. The sequence continues at coordinate 42,907,661 of OW052228.1, read as the reverse complement.
CGGGCGCAGTGCAATGCCACATAGGGTGCGTCCTAGGTGGACGTGACCTATGAAGTAATACACTGTTCATAGGCAGAGGTTACCGCTTAACATCAGGTGGGCCTCTTGCTTGTTCCGTCATTCAAGTAGTATAAAATAAATAAATATATATATATATATATATATATATATATATATGAAAAAATACATTAGTATGAAAAAGCAACCACTTTAATTTTGATTCATCTGTTAAATCTAGCAAAGCAGTCACCACATCTATCTTAGCATTTGTATCACCACATCATCATCCTCATTGTCAGCTTGAGGGTGGTATAAGCCTCCTCCATTTTGTGCCATGCGTTCCTGTTTTCTAATATTCGTGTACTTCCAAAATGCAGCAGCCCTGATAGGAGACTGCAGCCCTGAGCTAAATCACCCTTAGCCTCCCCTATTTCACCTGTCCTTTGAAGCGCCTCGCCTCGGGTCGCGTGGCGTCGTGTTGCGTCGCGTCGCGTCGCGTCCAGCCGCCTGCACGACGCACGGCAAATTGGACAGCCGAGCTGAAAGGAGACGATTCAATGAGCTAGCGGCATTGTGCACCTGATGTATTGGGAAAATTGAACACTATGCCAAAATAAATAGTGAAAAGTTAGGTAGGTAGGTGCGCCCAATGATTATTATATTTTGATCGTGTACCTATCCAAATAATAGAGTAGAGTCTATTATTCTCATGGATGACACGTTTGACAGAGTGTGGGTCCAATTGGCAGAAGACCGAGATATGAGGAGAGATTAAAGAGTCTTTTTCCCAGCACTGGGACACTACAAACTAAACGTACGTATAATATATCGATGAAACGTACTAATCATTTTTAACCCCCGACGCAAAAAGTGTTGGTGTTATAAGTTTGACGTGTCTGTGTGTGTGTGTGTGTTTTTGTCTGTGGCATCGTAGCTCCCGAACGGATGAACCGTTTTTTTTCTTTTTTAGTTTGAAAGGTGAATTTGTCGGGAGTGTTCTTAGCTATGTTTAATCTAAATCGGTTCAGCCGTTTCATTGCATTGAGGGTTTTTTAATTTTTACAAAACTAATTACTTGTTGATGATAATATGAGCGCTGATGAATATATTGACAAGAAGTCGCAAAAAAATAATGTTAATTGCACGAATATAGGTACATTTTGATTTCAATAACACCTGTCTCAAATAGTGCTATCTCCAGCGTCTCACCGCCCTGCAAGGAGCCGCTCCACAGAAATAGCAATTGTCTTCCATTGTAATGCGAGTGTTTGCTCCGATATAATCCAGTTACAGGCCTCAGGGCCCCAGGAGCCCCCGGAGCCCGGGCCTGCAAGGGACTACTAATTACATATTTCCATCACGAATGCCGCTTAAGGAGTTTTTCAGTTGCGCCGTTAATCTTTGATGAGTTTGAATATTTGTAGGAAAACAAAATATTTAGAACAAGTTTTCGATGCCAATAATAACGTATTTTTGCTGACCTTACTTCCACTCATTTTAGGTATAGGTACCTTCTAGGTGGGATAAATATGGACGACAAAAATTACGTCGTATGAATCCGGAATAATTATTATTACTTTTAGCTTGTGGGATGAATTCGTGGGATCAATACTTATTTTTTTTTTTTTTTTTTTTATACTACTTGTATGACGGAACAAGCAAATGGCCCACCTGATGTTAAGCGGTAACCTCTGCCTATGAACTGTGCATTACCTCATAGGTCACGTCCACCTAGGACGCGCCCTATGTGGCATTGCACTGCGCCCGCCACCCTGAGACTAAACTTATGCACCCATTCAAGGGTAAATAATGTTAAAAAGTATACCAGACTGTCAGACTGTGACTTATATTAAAATGTTGAAAGGTTTACTAGGAAATAAAAAACTGGCCTTCCAAGAATGTTACAGAATCCACTTACACGATTCAGCTCAAATTTTCAGGAAAAACAATATTCACTGCTTAGAAATAAAAACTGTAACGGGCGTAAGGGCTGACTTAGGGATTACACCAGGGGATGGGCAGTAGCATCCACCTGAGTAATCAACACCAATGCAGCAAATCTTCAATTCGCCTGCCAAGCGTGGTAATTATGGCAAATCCCCCCATTGGATTGTAGGGATTGAGGGATGCCTCGTCCGGCTGACGACTGACGACTGATGATGACTGTATACGTAACCACCAAGAAACTATTTCCTTAAGGAAACCCTCACTTACGTATCGATCGACGTACACTGCATCGCGTGACCCCGCTCCGCCGCCGGCCGTTGGAACGGAACACGCGATGTATGACGAGCACTATTATTTAGTTTCTGTGAAGGGGACCGTATTATGACTGCGTGTGTCAGGGCAGTTTCAGCAAAAACCTTGTTGGAATCGTAATTTCGTACAAACATCGATAATTTGATTAAGACAATTTAATCTAATAAATAATCTAGTAATAATGCTAGGAGTCTTCAATACGTATTTACAAGTCGAAGGTAAATACGTATCTTCTGATAAGAGTGCTGCATCTTCGAAGTCACTTTTTTTTTTTTTTTTTTTTTTTTTAAAAACATTGATTGACCTTTGTTTGACCACTTCCTATCAGGTCGGCAAACGCTTGGCTAAAAGTAGTTACTTTAATAAAAATACATAACCCCCGACTATTATCAGTGTTCTATTGAAATCATAAAAACGGAACACTTATGGGAGCACATCGGTGTCTAGCCGCATGATGTCGGCCTCGAAGCGTAGGTATTACTCTATTCATGACTAGATGTAGCCACGACAAAAAAGAGCGTGCTATCAGCTGTCATTGTCAATCAAATAGAGCGTGCTATCAGCTGTCATTGTCAATCAAATAGAGCGTGCTATCAGCTGTCATTGCCAATCAAATAGAGCGTGCTATCAGCTGTCATTGTCAATCAAATAGAGCGTGCTATCAGCTGTCATTGTCAATCAAATAGAGCGTGCTATCAGCTTTCATTGCCAATCAAATAAAGCGTGCTATCAGCTGTCATTGCCAATCAAATAGAGCGTGCTATCAGCTGTCATTGTCAATCAAATAGAGCGTGCTATCAGCTGTCATTGTCAATCAAATAGAGCGTGCTATCAGCTGTCATTGCCAATCAAATAGAGCGTGCTATCAGCTGTCATTGTCAATCAAATAGAGCGTGCTATCAGCTGTCATTGTCAATCAAATAGAGCGTGCTATCAGCTGTCATTGTCAATCAAATAGAGCGTGCTATCAGCTGTCATTGTCAATCAAATAGAGCATGCTATCAGCTTTCATTGCCAATCAAATAAAGCGTGCTATCAGCTGTCATTGTCAATCAAATAGAGCGTGCTATCAGCTGTCATTGCCAATCATATAGAGCGTGCTATCAGCTGTCATTGCCAATCAAATAGAGCGTGCTATCAGCTGTCATTGCCAATCAAATATAGCGTGCTATCAGCTGTCATTGCCAATCAAATAGAGCGTGCTATCAGCTGTCATTGCCAATCAAATAGAACGTGCTATCAGCTGTCATTGCCAATCAAATGCCGGAATATTGTGAGCTGATGATCCTGAAAAGCTGCAATCCACCAAAGCAAATGCAAAAGGCACCAATTTCCACCAAACATAGCTAAGGAAGGACACTCTCGAATCTCGATCAAGTTGCCTTTCAAATTTCAAACAAACAAAAAAAAACTTAATCAAAATAGGTTCATCTGTTTGGGGAGCTAAGATGTCACATACACACATACACACACCTACACTCACCCACACACACCCACACACACCTACACACACCTACACTCACCCACACACACCCACACACACCTACACATATACACACACATACGCACGCGCGCGCGCACACACACATAAACACACACACACGACAAACTCCCACGATAACATCCCTCTTTTTGTTCGGGGATTAATCCCAATTTATAAATGTTAAAGTTACGATGTTTGGATGTTTGAATGTTTGTGTGTTTGTCACTCAATCACGCCGGAACGGCTAAACTGATTTCAATTAAATTTGATACCCACTACTATCACTACTACGTCGTGTCACTAGTTCTTTCTTGGTACACAGATAGACCTGGATTAATTTACTTATAGGTAGGTAAATTTTAAAAGTAGATAATAAACTGTAAAATATCTGCATTTTTAATAACAGAACAAAAAACCTACTAGGTACCTACACCTGCTTACGTTACGTACAAAACATAAAATGTTAGTTACCAATCAATCTAGTAGCTAGACTAACCCAACTCAGATGAAAGTGAGCAAGAAACAAACATTACTCTAAACCCATTTCTATAAAACTTTTAGCAGATATTCGCCGCAAGAATGTCTTGGTAATGACAAACGTGTCGAACAGTTATAAAGTCTCTACGTGTCCCTGTTGCGTGAGTACGTGTTCCTCATGCGTGAGTACGTGTTTCAGCTCCAACCTTCATTATACGCGGACGTGAGCTCATCCTAACTAAAGACGGCTAGGCTTTATATAATAGCAAATTAGGCTTAGAATTGTAACATTTTGTACAATTGTTTGGGTATCAAGCTATATTGTAGGGCTTTATTGAGCACCTCTTTACCCAGGGCCGTCTTTATCTTATTTTAGGCCCTGGACACTTTATGATAATGGGCACTTTATGATATGATATGCCTGTGATATGCATGGCGTAGCAAAGATTAGGTATTACATTTTCAGTGTATTAGGTCGAAAAGAGTGCAGCAAAAATTATATTTAACGTCTTATTATATAACGGCGAACGGAGCAAGCCGCAAAAAAACTGTGTTATATTATTACCTACTTAGAAAAATGTGCCCTGATATACAACAGCGAGCGGAGCGAGCCGCGAAAAATTATGTGACAACAGCTCGAAAAAATGTGCTATGAGCGCAAGCGTTGTATGGGCCTTCGGGCCCCCCGTGTGGTCGGCGGCCCTGGGCACAGGCCTCTTGTGCCCTTATGGTAAAGACGGCATTGTCTTTATCTTTTTAGATGTTTTGGCGTAACGTCGATCGTATTATTTGAGGAGAGGTAGAATTCTTTAGTTACAGTTTTCTGTCAATTAATAGACGAGGGTCAGGATGGATAAAAGTAAAAACATATACACACACCACAATGTTTGCAAGCTTTATTCTTTACAAGCCCGCGGTTCAGTTTATTCTCCTGAGTGAACTGTATGTCAGGATATTAGTTATGTTGAAGTCAGTTTTTAACCACCGACGCAAAAACGGCGTGGTGTTATAAGTTTGACGTGTCTGTGTGTATAGGGATGTGAGTGTGTGTGTGTGTGTGTGTCTGTTTGTGGCATCGTAGCTCCCGAACGGATGAACCGATTTCGTTTTTTTTTGTTTGAAAGGTGAGTTTTTCGGTAGTGTTCTTAGCTATGTTTGATCAAAATCGGTTCAGCCGTTTCATTGCGTTGAGGATTTTTTTAATTTTTATAAAATTAATTACTTGTTAATTGTAGAATTAATCTATTGTATGCTCAACTCAACTCATACCGATTTAGCGATAAACGAAATTTATCGTTACTTTGTTATTTATTCACATCACAGCATAACACCGTAGCTCATCGTCAGCCAGAAAATGACTATAGACTTAAGTTATGGCATAAACTAAGTAAATATGTACGAATCGAGTACACCTAGTAGGCGTAGGCGAATAGTCGGTTTACTATGTTGGCAGATAAAATCCGTGCTTTTCATTGAATCCACTCCAGTCAAACAATAATAACGCAGTCAAACTCGAGTGGAGTGAATCCAGGGAAGAAATAATTACGGAGCCACACTCGAGTGGAGGCTCTTCTCGACGGGAGGGTGAGCTCCATTCTGTGCCTACGTATAAATACAATATTATAATTACAATATTAGTGGTATACAAAATTACAATATTAATATTGGTGGCGAGACCTCGGTGTCCGTCCGGCCGTCCGTCCTTCCGTCTGCTGATGCGTAGTCAAGCCACAGTTTTACAATCCATAAAAACTGTGGTAATACTAATCAAATAATTAATGGTGAACTTGACTTAAGCTAAATTTAAGAATGTATTAATTTAGCCGTTCTGACCAGAAATCCAAGAGCATTTCAACCTGTTACCTATTATTTATACTGCGATGGCAGTCCAATTTCATAGCCGTACTACGACATTCACAGAATTGTGGGTATCAAGAATAAATGCCTAGGATCCTATCGTACTGGCACATTATGGGCCGTTCGCTCTATGGTATATAAATAAGCTTAATCATTTTAAAGTTACCCAACTATCCGCTCATAAAGAGTAGGTCAACAGAGGTAGAGAATATCTAAAACACAACACCTCATTCAACTATTATATTCATCGAATGTATAGAACAGTTTCAAGCGATGTGTCTACAGAATCTTGGTATGGTAACGTATGTTTCAATTAGGTATAATAATGTTGTTTTTTTCAGTTAACTGTTTTTACGACAATTTAATTTATAAATATGCAACACTATTTACATAAGTAGTTGATTATTAATCTAGATTAGAACAAAATAAGCAATGTAAAAGTGTACGATAAGTTGATTGTACTAAAAAAAACAATACATGTAAATAATTTTGTAAAAATTAAATAAACCCTCCACGCAATGAAACGGCTGAACCAATTTTGATCAAACATAGTTAAGAACACTCCCGACACATTCACCCCTTTCAAACAAAAAAAAAATCTAAATAGTTTCATCCGTTCGGGAACTACGATGCCACAGACACAAACACACAACACACACACAGAAACGTCAAACTTATAACACCCCATCGTTTTTGCGTCGGGGGTTAAAAAGGAACTTCTCCGAACAACCAATTACGTTTCCCAATGCCACTTGAAAACCACTTCTCAAAAGTTACATAAGGGTAAAGAAGTAGGTAAGTAGGTACTAAGGTAGGTAGGTTACAACTTAAAATAACTACACTTCTTTGGGTTATACAAAGAAAAGTGACAGCCACCGTTTCCATCAGCAAGAATAAATATTAGTAGACATACCTATTATACTACATACTTACTACATATTACTCTATTAGTACAGAAAACAGTCTGTGCTTTCTCTTTTACGTCAGAGCGGAAACGACTGGGCCATGCATCGACGTAAATAATTACTTTGGTCGAAGGGGCCATGCGGCTCGCGTGAGTCCACAGCGCCTACGGATGTGGAACACGCGACTTACGCGGGGGTAGTTATTGCGCAGAGGTTTTACAAGGCGATTGTGTGATATAGTAAAGCTTGTGGTGGAGCTATTTTGGAAATATTCATTATAATTTTTAGTTATTTTTGTAACATGCGAAATATACTAAGCTATAGATAAAGATAAGATAATTTATTTGCTTAAACATATGTACAAATTGATGGTAAAAATAGGAGTAGGACACAATATGTTTGGCCGCTGCCGGCGTGCAAATGGAGAGGATGGCATGCTAATTTAGTTAGTTTAACATAGAAAATTGAAAAACAGAGCCAATTAATTTGAAATAATATCATTAAAATTCCATTATTAAAATACAATTATTATGAGTCAATGTTACATTAAATAAAATAAAAAAATTGCCAAATTACTAAAAATACATTTAAAAAAATTACATTAATTAGGTACATTAAATTAAAATTAAAATTTGTCATTTAGGAATTTTTCAATATTATAATAGCACTTCTCAATTAATCACTTTTTAAATTTTGACTTAAATAAGTTAACGTTAAGATCACTATAGCACTTAGGGATTTTATTATAAATTATCGGAGCCATAGTGAATACACTCTTCCGCATTAATGCAGTTTTAGATACCTGTCTACATAGGGTCTGTATAAGGTTACCTTCAGATCTCTCGTTAGAGAGTAAGCCGTACACATTTTCGTGTATGTTTTATTTCGATATCTTGCACGGTTCAGAAGATATGAATGTAACGCGCGAACGACTAACAAAGTACATTTTGTATTCATCACAAACTCGTGTGTTTATTTCACTCGGTGCTAGCCAGTGAGCCGAGGCTAATCAGCCCTTCTTTTAAGTGCTACGAAAGGTTAGCCCGGTGACCGACCCAGCCTTACCTTGGCCTGGCATGCGGCAGCTTTGCTGACACAGAGCTGTAAATCGCCCTGTGAATAGTTTCTGTGACTTCAAGGTTAAAGCTCTAAGTAACACCTTTCTTTTGCTGCAGAAGTGATTTCAAATTATATACATTTTAATAGAGCATGGTATGGGTTGGTTTATCATGATTTTAGTTGATTGGAATTAAAATGTAAATAGCTTCGTCAGTTGATCTGACGATTCGAATTATTTTCTCAGAATAGAAATACAAAACATTGGTATATAATATTATTTCACCGAAGTAGGTATAAAAATAAATATTTCTTTAGAAAAACCAGTTCCTGTTAATATCTAATTTAAACCTTTTTTTCCTTTAAATGGCTTCGTTTCTTCTAATATAGGAATTATGGTTAGCGAAGTCGTTTGCGTTGTCTATGGTAGTCAGAAATTGAACAATTCCGAGAACCCCTTGAATCGAATGCTTATTGCTTCTAGCTACTTTATATTGAACCCAATATTTGAAACGTATATAATATTAAATCTAAATCGTATAATATATGAAATTAGTCGCTTTTGAGTAAACTTTAATTGAACCAAAATTTTAATATGTTTACTTTTAAATTTCATGTGTTAGAGAGATAATGTGTTAATTGAGTTCCTATCTACCTTAACTTGAACTACCTACAGTATTTTTAACTATGTCTAATTGATTCTAATTGATTGAGTTATAATAATTATCTTTTTGAGAATAAATGATTATTCAACTGATATATATGAGTGATTTCTGTTTCTCTATTTAAATTTGCACAATGAATAAAAGGAACTTTCTTCAAAATATGTACATCATTATGCTGGAATAACTACAGAACATTATCCGCCTCGGCAGGCAGGTACCTACTCAGTTCATTGAAATTCTCCGCCCGATCTCGAGATTTTCCGCTCCTTGCGTCTAACGAAAGAAAAGAATTGTATAGGGCTTCAAAAGATGGAGGGTGGTAGGTACCTATCGGATCGGGTACCTGGCGTCCAACAATATTATTGTAATACGGATTAATTGAATTGCGAGGGATTTGAATTGATTTCACAAGCTTAACTACGTATTACGGAGACTAAGATCTATAGTCTCAGGCATCGCTGTAAAGTCGCATGCCTTTCGATCTTCTATAGGTTACATTTCGGGGAATGCTCCCAGGAAATTCACGATCTGATCCCACCATCTCCTTTTCATCATAGGACGAGCAGACGCACGGCTCGGTACTATCCTTACCTCATTAGTATACCCTCTATTCGTACTAAACCTTTCAGTTCTAACTTTATAATGCGAACTGCTAAGGAGTGGAATGCCCTACCGTCGTTTGTCTTTCCTGAAAACTATAATCTGGGTTTCTTCAAGGCTAGAGTGAATAGGTGCCTTCTAGACCTTTGTGCTTCATCTTCGGGCCACATCGTCACTTACCAACAGGTGAGATCGTGGTCGTGGTAAAAAACGTGGTTCAACATCGACCCCAATACGTCTGACTGAGCTGATTTGCGACTTCCATACCACTCAAGTTCTGATGACAATAACATATTATGGTGACAGTGAGCTGATCTGGTGATGGGGATGTAAGATGAACTCTTCAGTGGATATTAGTAGACTGGTTGGTCAGGTTAGGGCTCAATTTGATCTGTTCACGGCTCTGATGTATTTAAGAAAATTTGAAAATAAAAACTTATTTCCGTTCATACTTTATTCGTGTAGGTAACGTAATACATTTTCAAGAAAACTATCATGATTACTCTAAATTACGACGAGGAACTTCCCGATACGGTTACAAACAAGAAGAACTTCGACTAAGGAAAATCTTTACTGAAATGTATAAAAGTGCTTGTGCGACCATTTGTTCAGAAATAAAAACATTTACATAATTTAATATATGTATATGTAGAAGAATGTGCTCATCAGGACTTCTATTTTGATACCAAGCATGATAGGTTTTTTTTAAACATACGTTTTAGCGCAAAAGCCCTGCATTTTGTTTTTTTATAATTATATACTCATCAAAATCGGTTCAGCCGTTTCGTAGTTACGAGGGAACATAGGGACGGACAAACATAGATACATACAGGTCAAATACATAACCCTACTTTTTTTGGCTTCGCCGCAGTCGGGTAATAAATTCCTGAAAGCTCTTATTTTTACTATAACGCCTGAGTAGGGGAATCTCACAAAAAGTAGAAAATAAAGGATCGAATTACACGCGTTTTCGGGATTCTGAAGAGAAAGGGCCTTCGAGGCCCCTTCGTGGACTAATGACATTGGCTTCAAGACTGACGCGCCAAATTGGATTTGGGTTAAACAAGTCGTTAGCATTGATGTTAGCCTCGTAACGGATAGATTTTTTATACAATGAAGCTTTTTATTGTAGGGACTGTTTTGGGTAAATCTAGGGAAACTTAATTTGTACCCTACTCAAGACTTTTGTTTGGAATATGTTTGCTTGTTTTCATTACGTATTATATTTGTGCTGTGTTCAAAAGGACTCTGAATCGTCTTTGGAACTGGAAGATCTGAACTGATATCCGACTATATTCGGGACAGAGGAACCTTGCCAACTGACAGAAACAAAGATCGACTCAAAATCCTTTTGAAACATTCCGCATCGCTTGCGAGTCCCCTCGCTTTCCTCAAGGAAATGATAATTCAATGATCATTTCTGTTTGTTGTCAGGTTCCGAAGTCCCGAGGGTCGACGAGGGAAGACGGTGAATGAGCCAGAGAGGCGCGAATCGAAGATTCTTAAGAAAAATGATCAAAGAATCTCTTGAGAGATAGAAATTACAGGCCATTAAGTCTAAACAAGAAGATAAGATGGCGGAAGAACCGCAGTCAATATGGCGGAAGATTGACGCAGCCACCATCCCCATGGTGAACCTCGAGGTGAAGGAGGTGCGGGAGATCCTATGGGAGAAGATCAAGGAGCCAACTTCCCAGCGGAAGATTATCCTCGTGATTGTGTCCATCGCGCTTCTGCTTGACAACATGTTGTACATGGTGATCGTTCCTATTATCCCAGATTATCTGCGCTACATCGGCGCATGGGGTGAGGGTGGCTACGATCACGTAGTCACCATGACGCCTTACAAAGAGGGCAACAAAACCATCACACCTACAATGATCATCCCCGGTTCCCACGAGGGTCAGGACTCAGCAACAGGATTACTCTTCGCATCCAAAGCTATAGTCCAGCTCATGATCAATCCCTTCTCCGGTGCCTTAATTGACCGCATCGGGTACGACATACCGATGATGATCGGGCTGATAATCATGTTCCTGTCTACCTCGATCTTTGCCTGCGGTCGAAGCTATGGCATGCTGTTCTTTGCAAGGAGTCTCCAAGGTGTTGGCTCCGCCTTCGCTGACACATCGGGCCTAGCTATGATTGCAGACAGGTTTACTGAGGAGAACGAGAGGTCAAAGGCTTTAGGTATTGCTCTCGCTTTCATTAGTTTCGGCTGCCTGGTAGCTCCACCTTTTGGCGGTGCTTTATATCAGTTCGCTGGAAAGGAAGTCCCATTCTTGATACTTGCGTTGATATCGTTAATCGATGGATTCATGCTATTGCTGGTTATGAAGCCCCTTAAGACCCAAATGAAAGAGGCACAGGAGCCCAAACTAGCTGGCACGCCAATCTGGAAGCTTCTAATGGATCCTTACATCGCCGTGTGTGCTGGCGCTCTGATGATGTCCAACGTGGCACTGGCGTTTCTCGAGCCTACAATCTCATTCTGGATGGAAGACAACATGACCAAAGACAACTGGAAGATTGGTATGATATGGCTTCCAGCGTTCTTCCCTCACGTGCTCGGCGTGATCATTACCGTGAAGATGGCGAGAAAGTACCCGCAGCATCAATGGCTGATGGCAGCCGGAGGGTTGGCGCTAGAAGGTTTGTGCTGCTTTATTATACCGTTCGCGACATCGTACAAGATGCTGATGATTCCAATCTGCGGTATCTGCTTCGGCATCGCGCTGATCGATACGGCGCTGCTGCCGATGCTGGGCTACCTGGTAGACGTGCGGTACGTATCAGTGTACGGCAGCATCTACGCCATCGCCGATATTTCCTACTCGTTCGCATACGCCGTTGGACCTATTATCGCCGGAGAGGTTGTGGAGACCATCGGCTTCACAGCACTCAATCTCTTCATCGCCTTCAGTAACCTCTTATACGCACCGATGCTCATGTATCTGAGGCACATCTACGACTTCAAGCCGTTTGAGAATGAAGCCAATATTCTGATGGCTGACCCGCCGGACAAGGAGTACCAGACCTACAGCTTGCAGGAGCAGCGGCCAGTCAACGGGGAATACAAGAACCATCTCGAGTACTCCAACGTGTCAGGCGAGGTAGCCGGCACGCAGGAGACGAGTGTTGATGCTGGAGGGTATTCATATGACCAGTCTTACCAGCAAGGGGGCTCGTATCAGAACTTCAGTCAGCAGGGGTACGATCAGCAGCAGCAGCAGCAGCAGGGTTATCAGCCCGAGTACCGGCAGGAGCAGGGGCACAGCCAGCCACGACAGCTTCCAGCCCAGCCGCAGCCGACAGCTAGCAACCCCTTCAGGGCGGGGGCAGCGCCCCCCGCGCATACCCCCGCTCCGGCCCCCACCGCCCCTGGGCCCGCGATAAAAAACCCCTTCCGGCAAGGTTTCTAAATTCAAATTCAGTGTTGTTGTCTTTTTGAATTAACTTGTTGTGTAATTATAAATGTTCTTTATTTGTCTTCGATCACTGAGCCGCGGCCCAACGGCGGTCCTAGTCTCTGGTTAGGTGTCTGTTAGCTGTGCTTGTATTACGGTCTAGTTAGTGCTGTTTTGGCTGATTGCATGTCGTTTTGCGTAAATAGCTAAAAGAAAACTATAATACAGTTGTAGTGTGATTTTATCTAAATCTTATGTCCACTCGTGTAATAAACTGAAAGTTGCAAGCGTAGTTCTGCAATCAGTCGGATGGCTTTCCTTGTTGATATTATTGTTCTAATATAGGTATAAATATTGTTAGAACTGTTGATAATGCCTTCACTTAGAATATGAATATAAACCTACACCTACCTAATATGATCTGAAAGTAATATGAACCAATATCATGAGTAAGACCAAAGTATATTAACGCATTATAGGTACAATATACTTAATTAGGCTAGAAGTAATGTCATATATTTATGGCTTAGGCTGCGTTTCCATTGACGCGGAGCTGGGCGGAGCGGAGCTTAGCGGTGCATGAATTGACCAATTACTATGCTCGAAATCTCTGCTCCGCTTCAATGGAAACAGCACGAGCGGAGCGGGGCAGAGCTGAACGGATATTCATATAAAATAAGCGAGGTGATGCGGAGCGGAGGACAGCGGAGCGGTGCGTAGCGAGGTGATGCGGAGCGGAGGACAGCGGAGCGGTGCGTAGCGAGGTGATGCGGAGCGGAGGACAGCGGGGCGGTGCGTGATTCGTTATCTTCGTCGTCAAGTAAGGAAAGATATAAAAGGATTGCTTTTTTCTTTTTAAGCGACAACATGACATATGCTCTTTCTGAAAGATGGAGACAAACTGAGCTCAAAATTGCGCAATTCCAAAGTTAGCTCCACTCCGCTCCGCTCCTCTCCTCTCCGCTCCGCTCCTCTCCTCTCTGCTTCAGTGGAAATACTTACCACTTTTCACCGCTATTCTCCGCTCATCTCCGCACAGCTCCGCGTCAATGGAAACGCAGCCTTATGATTTGATGTTGATCTCGAAATACAAATGTTCTACATCAAAAATTTCCATTAAGTCAATGCATTAGGTAGGTACATTTTGTACATAAACTATTATGTAAGGGCCTAAGATGTTATATATATTTGAAATCTTGTGGCGCTTACGCTCATACTTATTATAATATGAATTGAAATTAAAATAGATAACAGAGGCAAAGTGTGTTGGGCTAAAAAATATATAATTCATGAATTCAATTAATTACGATCATCACAACACATTGTAACATTAATCTCAACAATCAATTATTTTTAAATAGGAATCAATTATTTTTAAGTAGTTAGAAGCTATATCATAAATATCTTCCCATGCTACATCAGCAATATTAGTATAAGTCATAGCTGCATCATAAGCTATAATATATCAATTATTGTCGACACTATATCAATTTATTATATCAATTAGAGTAAGATAAGTAAGATCAACTTGTGATAAAGTTGCAACCAAGTAACGAAACATATCAGAATCTTTTGATTCACCGTAGACTAAGAATATTCGGATGTATTTTTGTCTATGTGTACAGTTAGTAGTTTCAGATTGTAGATGTCAATTTTGAATACTATTATATAATATTATTAATATAGGTATCATTGATGGTAGCTAACGTATATAACATTAATTTTGTTAATATCGTATCGTCAGAGTTAGTATTGAGAGCTGTGAGATCGTTCGCTTGGATGAAATCTGTTTTATTAGTAAATTATTGATATTATATAATTAAAAAGATGTCATTGAAAACATAAGTTACCTATATAACAAATTAAACATCTGATATGCAAAAAAATTACATAAATGAATTTGAAAAGTACATATTGAAATGAAAAATGATTTTTCATACATTCATCGAGTACTTTGTAATATTTCATTATAAATAAAAAGATTCATCCTTTCGAATGATTATTACTTTGCCTGATATTTCTCAAAGAATTATATTAAAAAAAACTAAAAATAATTATTGTACAAGAATATTATGACGTGCCCAATATGTCAATTGAAAGAATGTAAAAAGTAAAAAAAATATGATGATCATGTAAAATATACGTTAAAATTATATTACGAGAGAGATTCAGTATTCGATTCAGTTGCACACGCATTCAACTTTTGGTTAATGACGATTATCATCGTTGATAATGCATATGTTGAATATGTTATTTAGTACGATTATCGAAGTATGGTACCTAACTTCCATGATGATTTAACTAAATCTGCAGAGTACAATAGTATTCGTATCATAAAATGTGATGCACATATCTCCCGCACATATCTCTCAGCACAAAAGTGATCAATGAGTTTCAATCAGTGCTAAATTTTGCAATTATTTTGTGGCTGTATTCGTTAATAGGGTGTACGACACGTGGAAAATTATAGGAACTCGCCTATTAGATTTTTAATAATAACCGAGCACATCCTATACTTTAAATTTCTACTAATGTACGCGTACACAGTCTCTTTTAACTTGTCAAAGATAGTTTTTAAACATTATTAACAATTTTTGGTGTATGTATGTCTTATTAAAATTAATGGTTGTTTGAGGTCTCTCGTAAATTATATTTGTAAGTTAAGTGTCAATTTTCTTGTCAAATTCTCCCGAAATTCAATTACTTAGTAGCGTTTACGCGGAGTGAAACTTGTATGAATTTTGTATCTATTATAAGTATTAATTAAGATTAAACTTGGTGTGTTTTATGAATTTGGAGCAAACAGTTCAATTTGTGGAAAAAAAGTAACTTGATGAGCAACGAATTTGTTGAACCAAACATGATACAAAAAAACTAAATTGAACTGTATGTTAATATGTAAGGTTATATTATTATTGTGAGTATACATATTTATCCAGCAATAAGCTACAGCCAGATCAAGATACATATCATTAGAAATAAGTAATTATACATTTTATATAGTACTAGTTTTCTATGTGCTTTTGGATTTATCGTATCGGCGAGATATCATTTAAGTAGATAAATTACCAGGACTTGAATATAAAATCCCGGTAAGGTTAAATATTCAAATAGGGAATCAGAATATCTACTGGTATCAACTAAAGTATTTTATTTCCAAAATACAGAAGTTATTTATACATATATACATAGACACATGCCTTTTCCCCTGAAGGAGTAGGCTAGGTTATTTATAATTTACAAAATAAGTGCGAAATAAGTTTTTCCTTAAAAATATATTATTGTTGAGTGTGATTTGGTGTAAACACGCACACAATGAAGGTTATATCTTGAATGAAATAAATATATCGGAAGTCTGTGTAAGTAATTCGTAATCTCAGTGTCAATATAATTTATTGGAAGAGCAAGTATTCAAGGTTCATTGTTAAATTTTCCATCTATTATTTTGAAATCTAGCTCACAGCTTCATATCTTTTCATACCTATAACTGACACCGCATCATACCTATAACTGACATTGCCTCATCATGCACTGCATAAGCTTTGAATGTTATATCTTCCCCTTTCTATGTAAAATGTACTTTATATTAATTTAAGTATATTTTACATACTATTCCTTCGCGCTTAGTAACCTACTCTTTAATCTATGTAGTAGGTACTTTAATAATGTTCATATTTTAGATATCAATATCTTTATAATCTAACTGCGAAACTAGGTTTAAAATGGTCTTGACATAATTATCAAAATCTATAGTATTTATTTCCAACAAACTAATTCCAAAATAAATATACCGATATACTCAAATCTAAAGTTTTAATGTTATAATATCAGATTATATAATATGAACACTATTACTTTAAGACGTGCAAGAACACCTAAATTAGATAAATAAAAGTGATCAAAAATGTATTAACTGGGTGGAGATCTTTCTAATAATGTTGTTGAAGTGTTCGCAGTTAGGGTTTCTTCATAGGTCAAAACCCGTCCGCTAGATCTAACTTTAATCTTAGGATTTCACGTCAATCAATTCTTTAATTTATCATTCTCATCTATTATACCTATTTATTCCCTTATTTAATTGCATGTAACTTGCATGGTATTATGTATGATGTTAGCATGGTAGGTACACGTGTATCGAGGGATACTATGAAGTATGATGATTGAATTAACATTAGTGACTAACATGTTATTTCTCCGAAACTGCTCATCTCTGCATTGAAGGATATTTTCAAGCTTTGAACTGGAACGGGCATAGCATCAACATCAATGGCGTATACATTACTCATCTTTGATTTGGATGTTATAGACATCACGGCAGAATCGCTGAAAAACCTTGGCACAATGCTCAGGGACCTTAATACAGTCTCCCAACAGGTCTTAAAATGAACATAGGCAAGATGAACATCACGTCAAATGGCCATGTCCCACTCATGCCGGTACACGTTGGGAACGATATCATCGAAGTGGGTGACCACTATGTCTTTTTGGGCAAAACGATTCAACTAGGTAGGTCCAACTTCGTGAAAGAGGTCAGCCGACGAATCCAACTTGGATACGCAGCGTTCAGGAAACTATGTCATATCTTTTCGCCACGGATACTGCAATGCCTGAAAGCGAAAGTCTACTCGTAAAATCAGTGAGTATTGCCAGTGATGACATAAAGAACTGAGACGTGGCTGCTAACTATTGGCCGCAAAGGAAAGCCCAAAGTTGCACAGCAGGCAATGAAGAGAGCTATGAGTTCGGCCTCTTTTTGAGGCAGTTTCCGCTACGCTGCATCGCGGTGCTGGACCAATATTCCGCCTCCAATAAGGAAACTGCAAAGTTTTTGTAGTTTTAAACTTAAATTACGCAATTTTATTTTTGAAGGTCAGAAAAATCAGGGTAGTCATAAAGGCGATATGAGTCTCATATAATGATGCTGTGTTCTTACTAATATATTTATTTATATCCTGAGTTCTTGCAGTGTGTGTAGAAACGTCACTTGTTTTAAACGTAAATACCTGGATCGTTATCTCGTGTTTGCAACCGTTGTCGTTGATATTTTTTGTTTATTTTTTTCTGTTTTGTTATATTTTTGATTGTTTTGTGTGAAGTGTAATTTTCCGTGACGTCACCAAATGGCTCTGTCGGAAGACCAGCGCTGGTTGTAACGTGTTTACAACTGGCTCATGCTGAGACAGAGACCATTTTGTGACTCAATGCAATTTTTTTTTAGTTTTGTCTTCTATTTTATTATGTTTTTGATTAAGTTACAAATAAAATATTTTCTTTCTTTCTTTCTTTCTTTCTTTCTTTTTTTCTTTCTTTCTATCTTTATTTCTTTCTTTCTTTCTTTCTTTCTTTCTTTCTTTCTTTCTTTCTTTCTTTCTTTCTTTCTTTCTTTCTTTCTTTCTTTCTTTCTTCTATGCTCGGAGTTTTACTACGTGATAGAATCCGAATAGAAGAGATCGTTAGAAGAACCACGATCACCGACATAGCTCTCAGAATTAGCAAGTTCAAGTGGCAATGGGGAGACCATATATCTCGCAGAACTAATAACAGTTAACAGTTGGTGACCACAAACCCGACGACGCAAAAGAATACCCCCTTCCGATGGACCAAAGACATTATAGAGGTAGCAGGAAAGCAATGGATGGAGGCGGCTCAAGAACGTTCGTCGTAGTATTATATTGGGAAGACCTATGTCCAGACTTCTTTAGGCTGATGATCACTAGCATGTAACTTTTGAAAATTGCTGTTGAAGCTTTTTGGAATTTTATTTTTGCTGACCCCATCTTTAATTTGATCCTATAGTATTTTATTGTATATTCCAATAGAACATTTATAATTTTTTCACTATTATATTTCATAATATTTAACTAGATTAAATTAAGATAAAGCTTGTATATATTAAATGTTGAGACCCACACAAATATGAGTGATAGATCATTAAAAAATATTAATACAAACTTTATAAAAAATCACAATAAATTTAATGAATCTGTTAGATAAATACCATTAGATTTCATAACTCGAATTTGTAGATCTACTTCGCTACTGAGATCACTTAAATAAGTGAAGTCTCATCGATCCTAAGCCTAGTCTAAACAATATGTCCACCGAACCCGAAACCCTTGTATACACAGAAACATACCTATAATAAATGTTAGAAAATATACATAGGTATTTATTTGCAGAAAGAATAATACAAAAACAACCCCAAATACAATAATACCTATTGAAAAAGTAGGTACAAACAAAATTAAAAAATACAAATGAAGCAGTTGACCTATCTAAAGATCGTTTCAACTCAACGTATCCAAACCACTACCAGACGGAAGTGTCCCTTAGGTGCTGGCTGCAGTGCCACGCCGAATGAGCCAGATACGAGCCAGCTGTCGGGTCACGCGACGCCCAGAAATAATTTTGAAAACGTAAGGGCCCCGCCATTCCCCACAATGTATTTAACCCGAAAGGCTCAAATACGTATGCGAGACTTGCATATTTGTGCCTTTTGAGATACACATATACCTTAAGTATATTCTAACATGAGTTCAATATTAAATATGTACTAGTACCACAGTATATGTACTAGTACCACAGTATATGTACAAGTACCACAGTATATGTACTAGTACCACAGTATATGTACAAGTACCACAGTATATGTACTAGTACCACAGTATATGTACTAGTACCACAGTATATGTACTAGTACCACAGTATATGTACTAGTACCACAGTATATGTACTAGTACCACAGTATATGTACTAGTACCACAGTATATGTACTAGTACCACAGTATATGTACTAGTACCACAGTATATGTACTAGTACCACAGTATATGTACTAGTACCACAGTATATGTACTAGTACCACAGTATATGTACTAGTACCACAGTATATGTACTAGTACCACAGTATATGTACTAGTACCATAGTATAGTACTAGTAGTTTATGATTCTGAATTTTAAAATTATTTTATGTAGTATTTTTGAAACTTTCGCGATTGTTACACATAATGATTGATTTAGACCGGCCATTTTCTTGTTTTTACCTTTTTTATTTATTTACTCCGACGCTTCGACAATGTCGTGGTCGGGAGATGAACCAAAATAATTAAAAAAGGTAAATATGTACGCGATAAAGACCCGTCTAAATCAGTATTCCTTTTTTTGCTTAGTTTATGAACAAGTGGATACACTTTATGATATTATTTTATTTTAGTCAAGGAAGTTGATGTTAGTGTAAATCGTATAAATAATTGTTTTAGGTACATTATAAATAAATTTTATAACAATAATAATTAGCGGCTTACACCGCTTCTCATATGAATAACTTCACTCGTCATATCGCAATAAATTATTTGTCTTTTTTTAAGTAACTTATTCATAAGTAAGTAATTATATTACGTAATCATTACTATACTAGTTCATGTATGTAACTAGCATGATATAATTTTGTAAAAGTTACTTACATCTTCATATTTGAAAATTACGTTATAAACATAAATCAAATTAAATAAATTATGTATTTTAGGAGTATGTAACCAATTTTCAAAATTAACTGATATTTTGAATATTGATTTACATTCTGTGCGACTAGCAATGAAATAATGTAATAGTAGCTATTATAAGTACACCATTTTACAATTACGTTAAAACAAATTGCGATTATAATGTACAAAATATATATCTTTCATGAAGCTGTAGTGCTGATACTAGAAATGCATGAATTAAATAATATTTCAAAGTCATAGTGACTTTTAACATAAATAGTGTAGCAAGCATTCAACATAGAATATAGGAATAAGAGTCAAAAGTCGACAAAAGTTGTATCAAGATGCAAAATATAGGTAATCATCAAATTAGTAAGTATATATAAACTTAAATTTGACTTACTACGTATTGCAATGCAACTCTTAAATATAAAAATAGACACGTTATTTTAAAATGTAAAATAAGGTAGGATTTGAAATTGTTATTTTATATCTGTGATTATTTTGGTTTAGTCTATTATTACTATGTTATAGCTTTTTAAATAGCTATGTAAAATACCTAGTTATTGAAAAGTATTCAAAATAATATCTTGAAATACATTGAAGTGGTTGAAACATCACTAAAATCTGACTAGTCTATCGAAATACATTATATTATACATCAAAAAACACGACTCAAATCAAGTTTGAAGGAAACATATAAAATCATATTAGTGTCCTAATCTACTTATAGACCTAAGCTATTAGGAAGCAAAGTCTCTGAAAGTTAGGACCCAGTCTAATAAAAAGCAAATACTGGTGTCGATTCTGTGCAGCATTCTCTAATTTTAAACCGCATTAAAATTGTCGTGGTCTCTTTTATTTCAGTCTATTAGAAAGGGCGCGCGACAACTTTAACGCGGTTTAAAATTAGAGAAAACTGCACAGAATCGACACCACTCTGAACGTTAGACCCCAGTCTAAGAAGAAGCAAAGCCTCTGAACGTTAGAACCCGATCTAATAAGAAGCAAATCATCTGAACGTTACAATCTGGTCTAATAAAAAGCAAAGCCTCTAAAAATTAAAAACCGGTCTAATAAAAGCAAAGCCTCTGAAAGTTAGAACCTGGTTTAATAAAAAGCAATGCATCTGAACGGTAGAACCCGGTCTAGTAAAAAGCAAAGCCTCTGAACGTTAGAACCTGGTCTAATAAAAAGCAATGCCTCTGAACGGTAGAACCCGGTCTAATAAAAAGCAAAGCCTCTGAACGTTAGAACCTGGTCTAATAAGTAGGACCATTTTGAAAACCTAACCTGCAACTGGGAATATGTGGATCGCAAGAATTTAAGTATTTCAAGATGTTATTTCCAAACAAACTGTGAATGTTAAAGATTACTAGTTATTACCTTATATAAACGTATATTCTATCTAGTTGTATGTAAATTAATTTAAATCAGTGATCGAATAAATTGTTACTACAAACATTTGTTAAATTTATTTCAACGAAACTACCCTTTACCATCTACCCAAATACTACATCCTTGGATCAATTAAAAATAGTATTTTCTATGACAAAAAAGGGGTTTGATTTCAAGCCTGCCCGACCATAAAACACGGAATTCTAAATATACAAAACAAAAGAAATGGGCTCAGTATCTCCGAGCCGTAGATTTTTCGGTTTCAATAACCGAAAAATGATATGAAAGGCCTGGCGGAGGCGTGCAATGCTCTAAGCTGACTATCAACCCGACATTACAAACGTTTAAAACATCAAAAAGAGCAGTTGTAAGTGATGCAGGGTACATAGAGCAACACGAAGCCGCGTTGCTCTAAGCGAGGGTACAATGATAATATGCTGTTCGGGTTTATTATTTATATGTGTGTGTGTGTGTGTGTGTGTGTGTGTGTGTGTGTGTCTGTCGCATCGCAGCTCCCGAACGGATGAACCGATTTCGTTTTTTTTTGTTTGTAAGGTGATTTTGTCGGGACTGTTCTTAGCTATGCTTGAGAAATGTTATTATACAGTGACGGAGGTTTTTCCTGACGACTTGAGCAATGTTTAGTTTTTAGTATACTTTTAAATATTTACATGTAACGACATATATTTGCATGCCTAATAATGGTAAGAATGTAACGGATCTGTAATTATTGTTTGACATCTACATCATGTACCTATATTCTGACAAATAAATTACTATAAACTATGAACATATATATATATGATTGATCAAAATCGGTTCAGTTGTTTCATTGCGTTTAGGGTGTTTTTAATTTTTACAAAATGAATTACTTGTATTCTAAATAATTTGTCATGAAAATATTAAGAATTTTGTTATCTTACCTTAAATTGAAATAATCGTAAAGTACTTTAGACATAACAATGATTAATAGGTTCATTAGACAAAGCTCATTTGACCTTATATTCTGCGAGCATTTACAGCTGATTCTATCGCAGTTACCCCGCCGTCCAACCGCGTTACCCCTCCGCGCGCCGTTCATGCCGCGTTACCCCACCGAGTCTCATACTACCCCATAACTACGCATTTTAAGTAATTGCTTCGAAAACTCGACCACCCTCTACCAAAATATACGTTTGCGTCCCGAATGCAAATCAACCAATTAGTGAAATCATCGATTTAAACTTTGACCTCAAACAATACCAGACTTTATTCTTTTATACATAGAAGCTCATTTAGATTGGATTTTTTTAAGGGTTACAAAGTTATGGCAGCCAAGTTACAACCGTACCAACTCAAAGTTAAGACTCATTTTGCATATTTAATTGTATAAGGTCGCAGACAACATTTTTTCAGCTAAATGATAAAATAATAAGCTAATAATAAATTTGACTAATTATGGGAACATTATTACTATAATGTTCCCATAATTAGTCAAATTTGCGAGGGCATGATATTTTTGTAGACTATTGTTGTAAAATTACAGCTGACTAAAGCTAGGAATAGGTGCCTAAGCGCTAAGTTTCATTCAGACTAGATACATTCAAAATAAGTTTATGAATTAGGTTTAAAGAGATATAGGAATTATTCTGCTCTTCAGTATAGATAGCTTTAAGTATGTATATAGTTAAATCACACTCTACTCACTCTTAAAAAATTGAACACCTACATATTCCCTAGTAGATGAACATTTGATTAGAATTTTAGCATTTTACTATTTGCATAGAGTTAAAAACAACAACACATATTCTGTAAAAAAAGCCACTGGCTGCTTCGACCAATTTACTTTGGCCGAAGACTGGCTGCCTCTAACGGCTGCCGAGACATAACCCTCGCAGGCTGAGTAATAGAGTCGTTTGGCTTCCTTTGGCTTACGGAACTCTAAGAAGACGACATTTGAACGTGAGCTCTATTAAGTAATCATCTGATTATTCGTCTTCTTCACAACACGTACGATCCTATGAAGAAGACTTGATAATTAAGGCAACGAACCAACACTCTATCGAGACCTACAAGTACTATTCTAACAAGAGCCCCTAACCCTATCTCTTAAACAAATGAAACAAACAGCCTGGCCGGCCGAGTACACACAGGCGCCCTCGACCCGGACACTGCAGTCGAGTGGTATTGATTGCACAAGTGTGTACTCGCTGTAATTGGGATTTTGTTACCATGGGAGAGACCTAGCTCTAAGTACAAACATTTACTTTCTTTGATGGTAGGTACTTTCGCCAGATGCTGTGTTATCCTGTTACTGGCCTGGTTTATCAACGATCAAATCAAAGGCTCCTTGTCCTTCAAAATGATCCTTGTGATTTCAATGAATAAAATACTTTTGACTTTGACTTTGACTTTGCTCATTTCCAGAAACTTCAGACATTGGCCAAGAAAGAAATGAGTGGAGAACATTTAAGTTGTAGCAGGTACCAACAGGGATAAAGGTCATAATTCAGAAATGGGCAGATCATCAGGTATATGCCCAGATAGCTTTAATACATTTGTTAGCTGAGGAGGCAGATAATGACCTGCTCAGGCCCGGTATCACTCGGCAGACGACATCACAGCTGTGGAGAGATATGTTTCCACCGCTCGAGCTACACAGGATGAAATTCAGGTGCTGAGAGACAAGACGCTGCATCGTCTGAATTTGACTCGTCCAGACAATCTAGTCAAATTCAATGCCTCTAAAATGTAGGCTTGTCTCTTCTCAGGGAAGAAAAGGGGATTTCTTAAAGTTTCCATTTTCCGGGATGTACCTGTAACTATAGGAGATCACCTCGAAATCTTGGGTTTCACTTACTCCAACTCTGAACTTCGTCTCTTGCATAGAGTTTAACGCAAAAACATCAAATGCATCTTTACTTACCAGATCGTGGTAAAACCAAGGTAAAAAATAGTTAAAATAAGCGGCCAAGTGCGAGTCAGACTCGCCCATGAAGGGTTCCGTAGCAGCAAGTAACATAATATAAATGTTCTTGGATGGATTACGATTTATGACGTATTAAAAAAAAACTACTTACTAGATCTCGTTCAAACCAATTTTGGTTGAAAGTTTACATGGTAATGTACATCATCTTTAGTTTTATCATTCTGTTATTTTAGAAGTTACGGGGGGGACGGACACACTTTTTACCACTTTGGAAGTGTCCCTCGCGCAAACTATACAGTTTAGAAAAAAATTATATTAGAAACCTCAATATCATTTTTGAAGACCTATCCATAAACACCCCACACGTATGGGTATGATGAAAAAAAGTTTTTTGAGTTTCAGTTCTAAGTATGGGGAACCCCAAAAATTTATTGTTTTTTTTCTATTTTTGTTTGAAAAGCTTATTGCGGTTCACAGAGTATATCTACTTACCAAGTTTCAACAGCATAGCTCTTATAGTTTCGGAAAAAAGTGGATGTGACATACTCGAACAGACAGACAGACATGACGAATCCTCAAGGGTTCCGTATTTTTTTTTACGGAACCCTAAAAAGGTTAGTGTGGAAATGTTTCCACCTTACCTCGTCTCGAGGGGAGGGAGGATGCAAACCTGCATGAAAAATTAACTAGGTGCCGGTTCGGACGGCACTAAATAATTAACTAGGTGCCGGTTCGGACGGCACTAAATAATTAACTAGGTGCCGGTTCGGACGGCACTAAATAATTAACTAGGTGCCGGTTCGGACGGCACTAAATAATTAACTTTCAAGGAGTTTATTGAAAATGGGCCCGTATTTTATGAAGTTGGGGTAAATAAAAGCGTATGTTGTCTATATTTTATTTTCTTCAGAGAAGCTAATGGCTGCCCCATAGAATATATATCGAATGAAGCTTTCATATCAGCAGCCTTTAGACTACACTGTTAGTTGGACAAGGCCTCCCCCATAGAATGCAAGGGGGGGGGGATTTGCCATAATCACCACGCTGCAGGCGGATTGGTGATCGCAGTATGGTGTTGAGTACCTACTTAGGTTGATGCTGCTGCCCATCCCCTGGTGTAAGCTTTTACGATATCCACGGGAGAAGGAGGGGTCTATTCTTAGGCCGGACACACCACGGCACGGTTTAAGCCATAGCTAAGCTCCTCATAAACCATGTGTGCCGTCTTAACCATAATACCATCTGGTAGGTACGAATTGCATGATGAAAAAAATACTTACCAAATAGATTAAAATTTGTAGGATACATTTCCTAATTAACTGCAAAATTGCATACAATTCAAAAAAACATTTGTAGCACTTCAATAGCAATCCGCGTAGTGTCGTCGTAGCGGTAAACACGTTACGTAGCCATGCTACGGCACTGTGCTACGTTATTTCGTTTTCGTTATACCAATCGTTACTAGCATTTGCTTGTGGCTCTGCCACGTAGAACTTTAGTAGGTACGCGGATATTTATATTTATACACTTAAACCATGAGATTCACGTGTTTTTAAAAAAAAAACTAAAATAGGCTTGCGTTTGGCTACATCTCACTCACCTGATGGGAAGTGACGATGAGGCCTATTTAAGAACGCTCGCCTAGAAGATGCCTATTAACTCTTCGTTTGAAGACGTCCAAGTTGTATGATAATGGGAATAAAGAAGCCGGAAGAGAGTTCCAGGCCTTTGCTGTCCGCATGATGAAAGAGCTTGAGAAACGGTTTGTACGCGACGGTGGTATGTCAACAACAAAACGGTGAAACGCCTCTCCACGTCTGGTCGGCAGGTGGCGGAATGGAGACGAGGGGATTAAATCGTGCAGCTCCTGAGCACACTCACCGAAATGTATGCGGTAGAAAATACACAAACACGCAACTCTTCGACGGTGCTCTAAGCTTTGTAACCTTTTTACAATACTAAAAATTACAAAAAAACACACAAAATAAACAATAAAAATTAAAAATTAAAAATTTACATTACTATTTATCCATACTTTTCACTAGAAGCGGGATATTTACCGTGATTTTTGAGTTTTATTTGTTCCCGACATTTCGGCACAGTTGCATGCGCCGTGATCACGGGAGAACGCAACTGTGCCGAAATATCGGGAACTAATAAAACTCAAGAATCATGGTAAATATCCCTTTTCTAGTGAAAAGTATGTACATAACCATGATAGTTTCAAAAGTTATATATATCCATTACTAAATAAGTTTTTAATGCAAAATATATATTTTAAAATTCATAAACCGTGTGCTGATCAAAATGAGCCTAAACACGGTCAGTATATCAATAGTAGATATTATTCATCGAGGAGTTCCGTTGTCCAACATCCGTCTCCATCATTAGATCACTGTCACCATAATTATTGTATTGTCATCGGAACTTGACAGGTATGCCAAATTTCAGCTCAATCGGTTGAGGATAACTGCATTAAAATTCACTTGCAAGATTCCACCCGGACAAACATACATTACATTACTATGATGATATAGCAGTGGTGTCATCTCTTGTCAATGTTTCGAACTAATTTCGGACTTTGAACAGAAGGTTTCTAAGGAAACACCTGTAGATGGCTCCCATCGGCGCTATAGCCGAGTTGATAGTGCCCACAAATTTCGTCTTCAGCGTCATAGTGTTCTATGGCCGAAATGGTAAAGGCATTGCCGATCACAGGCAAGGTTGCGGGTTCGAGTCCCGCTGGATCGGAATATTTGGGTTACATTTAAATTTAATCTTATGCATAAAGTGTGGTTTACACTTGAAAAATAATAAACTATGATACATTACAAGTTAAATAAAAGCTTGTAAAAAAAGTAGAACCTTTTGTAAAGTTCAAAGTGCTTCGTAGCAAGCAGCGTAGCGTTTTTGTAGTGGCATTAAGAGTAAGTTACGTAGTCTATACTATTGGCGCTATCTATGCTAGTGGCTATTTGGCTTGCCCATTGCCACTTCACGTTTCAACTTCAAGAGCTCATCATAAAGTTATCACCAGCAACAAGCACTATTAATCGTATGGCGTAATATAAATTGTAAGTTTATAAAATTCAAAGCTCTTCGTAGCAATCAGCGTAGCATTGACGTAACGTTAATTACGTTATGTCTTTAGCTACGGCGCTTGCTACGGAAAGTTTTTGTTTTTTTTCCTAAACGAGTCGCTTGTTAACTGTCTACTTGATTTTAAAGGTATCTGCAGTAATTTTCAGGGCAAACAAAGCCCCTTTTTTCATAGCAGCAGTACGGGCTCTTCGTGCGCGGGTCCCATTCTAATCTAATATATAAAAGGCAATTTCCTGACTGACTGACTGACTGACTGATTGACTGACTGACCGAGGTCCAACGCACAGCCTAAACCACTAATCGTAGAGACTTGAAATTTACAGGGAGTGTTTGTCTCGGTGCGTAGGGTTGTACTAAGAAAGGAATTTTGAAAGTTCGCATGCTAAGGGGTTCAAAATGGGGTTCTAACGTAAAACAAAAATGCTCTGTATTTCGGAAACCGTTAGTAGCAGAACCATGAAATTTTACATGGAGATTCCTCAAATAAAATTAACTAACACGTGTTTCAGCATTTCCTGAAATTTTCCTGAAAAATGACAGGAGAACGTTTTCTTTGCAAAAAAAAAAAAAAAAAAAATATTTCTCACAACGCACAGCCTAAACCGCTGGACCTAGATACATGAAATTTGGAGGATGTATTTATTTTTTGGTGTAGGGTTGTACCAAGAACGGATTTTGGAAAATTCACCCTGTAAGGGGTCCAAAACGGCTTTTAATGTAAAACTAAAATGCTAAGTATTTTGGAAACCGTTGGTAGTAGATACATGAAAATTCACAAGTAGATTCCTTATATAAAAACAGCAAAAATAGGTTTCAGCAGTACCTGAAATTTTGCTGAAAAAAGCCACGGTAATGTTTTGTTTGTAAATAAATACACTTTACGTTTTAGCCAGATTTCAGCGTATTTTGACGATTTAAAAGTTAGTTTCACAGTGTAGTCATTGAGATCAAAATATTTTCAGGACTTCAAGGTTCAAGTGGGACCCCTAAATTAAAAAACCTTAGTATGGTGTCGTTTCAAAAGTCGTTTCCCGGTGTCGTTGTTGAAATCAAAATATTTTCAGGACCTCAAGTTTCAAGTGCACCCCTAAATTGAAAAACTTAAGTATTGTGTCGTTTCAAAGGTCGTTTCACGGTGTCGTTGTTGAAATCAAAATATTTTCAGGACCTCGGGGTTAAAATGGGACCCCTAAATTGAAAAAAATTAGTATGGTGTCGTTTCACGGTGTAATTGTTGAGATCGAAATATTTTAAGGACTTCAGGGTTAAAATGTGACCCCTAAATTGAAAAACTTGAGTGTGGTGTCGTTTCAAAAGTCGTTTCACGGGGTGGTTGTTGATTTTTAAGTTGTTGTCTGCACGCCGCGCCGGAGATGTTTTCAAACAACGCGCGGACGAAGTCGCGCGCGGGTCATCTAGTATGAGAAAATAAAACTTCAAATTGTTATCAATAGTACATTACTGCAGCGGCCGGCAAATCATACGTAGATGGACCTACATGGCAAGTCTATCTACGCATACGCATACGCAAGTCCATCTACGTTTAGAAGCGGCCAAGGGTTTTATGATAACATGTCAGATATGACTTTATTATAACATGTCAGATATGACTTTATTATAACATGTCAGATATGACTTTATTATAACATGTCAGATATGACTTTATTATAACATGTCAGATATGACTTTATTATAACATGTCAGATATGACTTTATTATAACATGTCAGATATGCCTTTATTATAACATGTCAGATATGACTTTATTATAACATGTCAGATATGACTTTATTATAACATGACAGATATGACTTTATTATAACATGTCAGATATGACTTTATTATAACATGTCAGATATGACTTTATTATAACATGACAGATATGACTTTATCATAACATGACAGATATGACTTTATGATAACATGAGAGATATGCCTTTATGATCACATGACAGATATGACTTTATGAAAACATGACAGATATGACTTTATGATAACATGACAGAAATGTCTTTATGATAACATGACAGATATGACTTTATGATAACATGACAGATATGACTTTATGATAACATGACAGATATGACTTTATGATAACATGACAGATATGACTTTATGATAACATGACAGATATGACTTTTCATACGTAGGTGTTTTTTTTTTTTAATACTACTTGAATGACGGAACGAGCAGATGGCCCATCTGATGTTAAGCGGTAGCCTATGAACAGTGCATCCTCACATAGGTCACGTCCACCTAGGATGCACCCTATATGTGGCATTGCACTGCGCCCGCCACCCTGAGACATAAAGATGAAAAGTCTCATGTGCCTCTAATTTCACCGGCAACCTTACCCTTCAAACCGGAACACATCAATGCGAGCACTACTGCTTTGCGGCAGAAATAGAATATGGTGGTAGTACTTCCCCGGACGAACTCTTTCATACTCCACTACTACTTCCACTATTGCTCTACTACTACTCAAAGAAGGTTTTCAGAAAAAATTAAAATATGCAAACATGTTTGACAAAATTGCATTGTCCTTACAGGCTAATCCAACGTAATAATGGGCTAAGTTCTGAGTACTCAGACAGCACACACACATGTAAGTGTATGCGTGTGTGACTCGTTAGTGGTAACGATGTAACGTCGTTAGTGCGAGACGAGACCGAGAAATGCGGGTTTGATAGTTTGCTCTAACGGGAGAGATTTGTTTAATTATTACATAAAACGACCAAGTTAGTATTATGTTTAATTTAAAATGTCTGTGGTGTTAGAAATTATATTAGGAAGATAAATATTAATAAAAATTAATTATTATTAAAAAAAAAAAAAAAAACATAAAGAAAACGGTGATCATTTTAGCATATTATACAAATACAGCTATTAATGATCCCACTGGTGGGACTCAAACCTACTTTTGACGAGTGAGTGGTAATCCATCTAGAGGGTTCAATAGGAATTGATTGATACTACATGCCTTAGAAACATACTAATTTCAACAAAACTTCAAAAAGTAAAGACTATGTTTTCATGTCCAACTGTGCCAGGTCCTCGTCTAGGCAGCTAGTTATCTAATAAGCGTTACGTCAGCACCCTTAACCTTTCACCCTTCACCCCAAACTCTTTAAGGCGATATGTTAAATTACCGAATGGGCGGAGTCTAGCCAGAAAACAATAGCTGTAAGACAGTGACAGCGCTATTGCTCACTTGAACCCGGGAAAAGGTGAGGTATAGATGTTTCCCACTCGGAAGTAACTGACGTAAGCGACAAATTATAAAACTTCGTTTATCTTCTAAAGTAGCAAATATAAAAATAAATTATCTATAATTAATGTAAGTAATGTGATAACCTACTGAATAAGATAAAAAAATATGCTTAATACCTTCTCTAGTCGAAGGAGGGACCTAAAAAGGGCTTTAAAAGAGCCAATTTCAAAAAATAAAGCTATCGAGAAAAATTTCGCAAATCGTGTTTCTAATCTATAATTTATTTAGATTACATCCTCAAGTAATTACTGTAATAACATCAAGTTTGTAACCTTTACTGTTACTGAGTGAGCATGAAACGAAACGACTCCAAAATTTTAACATAGCGTCTTAATTTATTCAGGAGATAATACAACTCAGCGCGCCTCGACTGTGCCCAAATGTAACATGCAGGGCGCCGCGCTCACCTGCGATCGATGGCACCTGTGTTGCCATGGCAACGACGCCACCGCGCCGCCCCGCCCGCGCCGAGCGGTGGCGCTGCTCACAGGAGGGAGCGATTGAATACAATTTATTTACAGCTAAAACAATTTAATAAATTGATTTTGAGGTCAATGTTAAGCACTTCTATGTAACTACTAAAGAAACTAGACCTCAAAGCGATTAAAAATATATTTATAACTTTTGAGTGTTGTAATTACTGTAATGGCACTAGCACCCTCTTGATAGAGGGTAGGTACTGTGTTTCGGTGGAAGGGTATGGGTGCCGATGAAAATACAGTCAAATGAGACTTGTCATCTATTATGGTTGGCGAGCGTAGTGCAATTCCGCAAAGGGCGCGTCCTAGGTGGACTTGAACTATGAGCTAATGCATTGTTAAATGCAGAGGTTACCGCTGGTGCCATCTACTTATTCAATCAGTCATTTAAACAAAATAAAAAATGTATAGTGTATATTTTGTGAGTGGTTATTTTCCAAATTCAATTCTGGTTTGCCTATTACGAGTATTACTCGTACCTACTTCAAAAACTGTCTGTAAAACAGATAAAAGTAATTCTATAAAACGTGTTGTAATATTATACACAAAACGAATTTGTTGTAACTGTGAAGGAATCACTGTCGTTCTCACTCCAGTATTCACAACATAACACCCAACAGTCACAGACATCCCCAATCACGCTAATTTTAAATGTTATTACCTAAACAAAACTAGAACCGTTCACGTAATTTCGTACGTCTGGATTGAGAGATCTTTGTGTGATGGCACAGAATAATGGCTCGGTTTTGTTTTGGTAATAACGTTCAAAATTCGCGCGATTGGGGCCCTGTGACCCCTGACTAGGATCTCATGTGTCGATAGAGTGATACCCCTTATCAGGAACTACGAGAACCATGTACCACACACAACACACAGACCCGGAACAATAAACGCAGATCATTAAAAAAAAACCGGAGCCTCAAACCCGCAACCTCTCGCCTCTCAGCCAGCTTGTCGCCCGCCGCGCCGCAGAGGACTCGTAGGCTGCATCCCGCGCGTGTTGCGTAATTAAGTTGTGGGACCGTGGGATGGGGTACTACGACTGGGACATGGGTTATTATTTCATTAGCACGCTATCCTCTGATGTCCGGTTAATCTAATACTGAGAAAAAAGTAATTTTACATGCTAAATTAAATTTGAAAATGTTTCATAAGAAATTGTTCTGAAACGGACCCAAACCACAGATTCATTGTTATTTAATTAATAATGCCATGGCTCGGATGAGACAAACTGCCAACAACATCTCACATTATCCAACTAATTATTTTTACGAACATAATTCTGTTTGTTACAGCTTAGTATAAAACCAATCAAAGGAAAAAATATTTAGTAGCTTCTTACTTCGAAACAGTGTCCTAATTGGTTTAGTAGTAGGTAATTGAGTTGATAGGAAATGAGTTTGCCCTCGATCAAATATTTACGAATATCCTCATCAATACCTATAATTATTATGTTTCAAAAAACAATTATCATCATCTTCAGTCGGTTGGCGTTACTGCTGCAGGCCAATAAGGGGTCATGAATGCCACAGAGTGGTGCTGAGCTGCCTTCAACCACTGAGCTGTTGCGACATGCCATCACAATACATTCGGATTTGATATTCAAAGGCCTCTCGGTATAAACACGTCCACTGTGTCACTTCTGAAAATGGAGATCTGACTATAGGATGATCGATACAAACGATAAACACATTCAAAAGCACTGCACTAATTGACCTGGGAGTGCCACGGGTCCGAATCCAAATCCCCGTGGCACCCCCAGGGGTGGTGTCTTCCAGGGGTGCCTTGGGGCCGGAATGATTCTATCGAATGAGGCACCGAACTATCCTACAAAAATAATAAAATCAATTTACTGATAAAATATGTCAAAATATTATGGCAAGTTTACAAAATTAATTGCAAGGATCATGAATACGTAGATACAATATAAATACACACGTCAGTATACAAGACAGGAAGAGTTTCATAATTTTTATGGAAATTGAAATACATAAATACATACTTTCTTTCGTTTTCGTATAAAAGTGTAAAGCAGTTGCGGAGCTTATAAAACTTTCCATGATTTCTAACTGAGAGGGATCGTTGACTGGTTTCCTTCAGAATGAACTTCATTCGCTATACAGGGAAGCAGAGCCCCGTGGGAACCGCCACCTGGACGGCATATTAATTACGGGCACAAGACACACCCTGTATGTTTCCAAGTTGGTATTGTGTCACGGGGGAACACCCGCTATGGTGCCGCGTGTAGGTTTGTATTGACCGTATGCGGTAAGATGTGATATTATGGTTATCGTTTATGTTGTGGGAGTTTAATATGTAACTAACTAAACAGTAAATGTAACCTTATGGGTATTATTTTTTTGTGTATTATTCTTTTTTCTATGTAATATTTCTTTGTTTTTTTGTTTACGTGCTATTATTATTTTTTATTTGTTATTTCTCTTAAGTGTGTGTGCTACAAATAAATCTTTCTTTCTTTCTTTCTTTCTTAAATATTTGTGAAAAGTTCTGTCTCGGCACCAGAGGCCGCAGACAAAGTAACATTCTAATAGCGATGATAGTCTAGAAATTTTAGACGAAAAATGGGCCAAACTTCGGAAAAATTCCAACCAAGCTGAAAATTTGTGTACACGTACCTTTTAGCTCCCCAAATAACCTCTGAGTCCCACGAGTCTAGAGGTGTGAATAACTTTTGACAGCTAAAAATCGGTGAAAAAGTTTTCATTTTTTCGGTTTTTTGCCAATATTTTCGTTCCTGTCGATCTTACCCCAATGAGGTATGCATATAAAAAAGAAAGAATGGAAAATTTTCTACAAAATGGTTATATAAAGTTTATTGATAACACTAATAGTTTTTTCGTAACCGGGCATTGAAATTACGATAAAAAAAATTATTTAATTAATTAATTATTAATTTCGAAGTTTTTATTGGCTCCAATAAACCGTTTTTTTAATACCCATCCCCAATCTTGAGGGGAAGCAAAGCAGCTATTCGCGCCGCCACACAGAACGTACCAGGCAATGGCGTAAACCTACAAAACTCAATCAGATGTTTCGCATCGTTTTCCGTGGAAATTACTAATTTTATCGATGCACTTTATATAACCTCTTTTGTAAAAAAAAAACATTCGTTCTTTTTTATATGTATACCTCAAAGCGGTAAGATTGACAGGAAAGAAGATACAGGCAAAAAACCGAAAAAAAAAGAAGTTTTTTATCTTTCAAAAGTTATGCACACCTCTGGACTCGTGGGACTTTTCAGAGGTTATTTGGGGAGCTAAAAGGTACGTATACACAAATGTTCCGCTTGGTTGGAATTTTTCGGAAGTGAAATGCTAAAGTTCCTGGACTATGACGCTAGTAGAAAAGACGACAATGTATGAGATTGACGTAAGCTATCGAAATGTCACGTGGTCAATTGTATTATATTACGTCTGTAGAAATGGAATCGCTTCTACAAGCGAATACGATTTGCCTAGGCCGGCAGGTACTACATATGCCTTCATACATCGACGACCTCTGTGGCGCGGTGGGCGAGTGGCCTGCTGACATACAGAAGGTTGTGGGCTCGATTCTTGGTGCAGGTCAAATGTTTGTATGAATGTTGTTGTTTGTATGTATATTTGTTGTCAAATGAGGTGTAAATCGATTCGTCTTTAATATTGGGTGGTTACAAATAAAAGCAAAATGGCAGGCGTGTCATTCCGGACGCTGGACCGGTGTCCGGCCAGGGGAGGCGGGGGCGCGTCCGGCGTAAATTTGTTGCCAGACCGGTATCCGGTGCATGTAGGTGCACACATTCAGTATAAGCCATACTCGTACAAAACTGCGTGTCCGGCAAAAAAACCGTCCATTGTCCGATGAAACAACTGACCTACCTATTAAATTCAGGAGATTTGAAAAATATCACAAGAATCTCAAATAGGTACTTTTAATATTTAGGAAATTTGTGTATGTGTGCGTGTGTAATCATAGAACACGAACATACAGTTGAAAAAGCGGCCAAGTGCGTGTCGGACTCGCCCATGAAGGCTTCCGTAGCAGCAAGTAACATAATATAAAAGTTCTTGGATGGATTACGATTAATGACGTATTAAAAAAAACTACTTACTAGATCTCGTTCAAACCAATTTTGAGTGAAAGTTTACATGGTAATGTACATCAGATATTTTTTTCTAGTTTTATCATTCTCTTATTTTAGAAGTTACGGGGGACACACTTTTTACCACTTTGGAAGTGTCTCTCGCGCAAACTATTCAGTTTACAAAAAAAATTTATTAGAAACCTCAATATCATTTTTGAAGACCTATCCATGGATATCCCACACGTATGGGTTTGATGTTTTTTTTTTAGTTTCAGTTCTAAGTATGGGGAACCCCAAAAATAATTGTTTTTTTTCAATTTTTGTGTATAAATCTTAATGCGGTTCACAGAATACATCTACCTACCAAGTTTCAACAGTATAGCTCTTATAGTTTCGGAAAAAAAAAGCCTGTGACATACACGGACAGACAGACAGACAGACAGACAGACAGACATGACGAATCCATAAGGGTTCCTTGTCTTTGACTACGGAACCCTAAAAATTGGCTGCCATGTTTCTGTAGTGTGATGGTTTGAGGCAAAGACTCGTATTAAAACATGGTTTGAGGGTGCTCCTTGGTCACTGTAGTTGGACTACAGTTTTTTCAACTGTCCACTTGTTTGTACCTACTCCGGATCGGGAACGCTAGATCCCTCAACTGGTAGATTGTTTTTAGTTCCTTACACAGTGTGACAAATGCAACACTTAATTGTTGATTATATTATAATTAAAACCTGAGACGATAATTAGCAGTCTCGTCATTAGGACGGACTTCTATTAGAGGGGGTCATAAATCACCAATTCGAAAACTAGTCCAATCGACAATTTCGTTGTACCGTTCCATCCCCCAATAGATCGGTCATGGCACTGTCCCCCTGCGACCATCTAATCCTGCGGTCCACAGCTCACTGACAACTATTAATCTTGACATACTAACTGTTGCACCATGCTGTGTCCGGCACCCGTCTTCTCATACTGACTACTAGTTTATTCTAGTTTATTGGCTAATCAACGGCCTGCATCGACGACGACGGGATGAAATGTATATAATTGAAATTTTGAAAGAAAAGAAAAGAAAGAAAGAAAACCCCTTTATTTGTGCCAACAAACAAAATTCCACACAAAATGACACACACACACACCTCTTAGTACCAGCCACGCATCACTCATTATATCATTTTGGAAGTTCATTAGTTAATTTGTTTTATTTGGTTAACTTTGAGAGAAGAAAAATAAATGTTTTTTTTGTAACTAATTAGGTAACCCGATATTCTATTGTAGATCAAGTAGCAGAGGTTTACTTGAAGAAAATCTCTTTATAACTCAATAGTCTTTACTCTCCATTGTTTTTACCGAAGTATGTATTACTAGTAGCTCGCCCCGGCTTCACACGTATAGTGTCGGGATGAAAGGCAGCCAAACCCCCCTCCCTTCTTCCCGACCACAATTAAGTACCATCAAAATCTCATAAAGCAGTTTCCTAGTTGTTTAAACAAGTTTATTTCATAAAAAAAGAGATTAGAATTCTTAAAAAAAAAACAGTAAGTAACTCCCATTTGTTCTATGGGACTGTTTTACGATACCTACTAAGAAGTTCAGAATATTAAGGCGCGATAGGTTCTCAAATGTCTCTAGAATTTTAAAGTTTTTGATAAGAATTTTCATAGTTTTCTATGAAGAAAAAAATATATGATATTCTTGAGCTTTTTATCTAGTGAAATCAATAATTCAATACAATATTTGAATTACTTCACTCGATAAAAAAAAATAACAAAGATACCTCCTTTTTAAAATTTAAATGCTATTTTTCACTCACTTCTCTCACGTTTTAATTTTTGAAACATTTGTTAACATGTTAATTATTATTTGAGTTAATGAATTTATCAACAAAATTAAACAAAACTGTGAACGAAATTTTTATATAATTTTTTTATACACACGGTATCAGAGCTTGCGTTCGCCTTCTTCGCCTCATACAAAAATGTTCGTTGAACCTATAGCGCCTTAATGAACTAATATGAATACTAAGAACTTTAGAGCGTTTAAGTTTCGGTCACATATCGATATGATCACTTTTCCGTGTAATGTTGTCAGTTACCTAAGTAGAAATACCATGTGTGATATTTATAAGATCGACACTAGATCGGAGTATGATCCGAACTATATTTTGAGAGTTGTGTTTCTGTTCGGTTTGCTCTTGTGCCGTGTGGAAACATTGAAGGATAAAGAGCAACTTAAATACAATATACTTAAAAATGTTTTATTTCATTAAACATAATCTAGGATACAATACCATTGGTGGGGGACCCTCTTTTAAGTAAGAAAAATACCTGAGTTAGAGGGTATCGCTCTTCCGTAATACAGGTTACTTTGATTAAGTAGAAAATCATAATTTTGATGATTTGAAAAGTTACAATGAATTTAAATTATTAAAATTAGTTTATATTATATAAATCAATGTAGGTTAAGTTAGCTTAACAATTGGAAGTTATGGATTCAGAAATACATTTACCTACGTTGTTAGTCTGTGCATTTATGCGTGTAGTGTAGGGTGTGGGTGCTTCTGATGGGGATCTTCTAACCTTTATTTATAAACTCCGAGCTCGTCCTTTTCCTACGTGCTCACTTTAATTTACCGGTATCTAGTTCCATTGCCATCCTATCTAATCTATAAGTTATCCAGGACTTATCGACAGGAAATAGAACACAAATTGGTATAACACGAAGTTTGCAGAGCGGATTGCAGCTCCGAACAGGATATTGCCTCTAAGTCTTAACACGACACCCCCTTACCCCCCTCCCCCCCTCCCTACAAGCTTAATCACAGGTCGTTCAATAAAATCGAGATCACAGGCATAAATCCAATTACTTTGTTGATCCCTTTATTTAGGGAGCAATTCACCTAACTATTTAATTAATTAAAATAAACAGGGGTCAACATTCGCAAAAATTAGGTATTTATATTTTTAGAGTTCCGTAGGAATCTCAACAGAAGAAAATGGAACCCTTATAGGATCGCATTGTGGTCTTCATGCTGTCTGGCAAATCAAGGCCTCTATTCTCAGAAACGGCAAATGTGTGCCTATAATATTTGAGGAGTTCCCTTAATTCCTCATGGATCCCACCATCAGAACCAGATTTGGATGAAAATAGGACCAATCTGGAAGAATATAGTGTCAACTAAAAAAAAAAACAAATTGGTTCATAAATAACGGAGATATGAGGAAACAAACAAAAAAAGATACACACAACTTGAGAACCTTCTCCTTTTTTTTTTAAGTCGGTTAAAAACAGTAAAATTTTAATAATTTTCCTAACCATGAAAACATGGCAAACATTGAACAAGTTTTACATGATCTTACAATCATTTAGATTGTAGAGTATCCCTATCCCAACTAATATCATCATCAGTCCACAGAAGTCCACTGCTGGACATAAGCCTCCCCCATAAAATGCCACGACGAGCGGTCTTCAGCCGCCTCCATCCACAGAGTAATATACAAAGCCCTACTCATGTGAATAAATAATGAAGGTTATGTTTGTCGTACTTTCACTACAAAACTACTGAACCATTTTTAATTAAGTTTAATACAGATAGATATAAACTGCAAGAGAAGTAATAAGGAAAATGTTGTACAAATTCCATTGTTTTTTTTTTTTTTTTTTTTTTTATGTTATGGCTCGACAAACAGGCTTACGGCCCGCCTGATGGTAAGCGGTTACCGTCGCCTATTGACATCTGCAACACCAGAGGTACTACTGATAATTACTGATATAATGTTGTATAGTTGTGTAAAACAGAAAAGCTCCCTTCTAAGTCCTCATATTGTGACGAGCAGTAAGGCTACCAGTTTTGATGGTAATATGTTATTTGGAATCAATAGATAAATTATCTTACCGTCGCATATAGGCACCGGCAACACCGGGGGTGTAGTCGATGCGTTATCAATGAGAACCTCAGACGGCAATTCATTCCAAAGCTTGTATGTGGTTACCTACCTATAGGGAAGAAAAGATGCTTGAAACGAGTCGTTCGATAAACCCAGGGTTCTATGATGGATGATGTGTTGTTGCAGCATGGGGCGAGTCCTTGCTGTCGCTGCCGAAGCGATGGCTCAGCACGCAGGCCTACGGATCGGACGACGACGATTTTCAGGTGACCTTACCCCTTTTTGAAAATAGTTGATAAAGTTAGTCTTCTTGATGTTTGTGTCACTGGTTTTGATTTGGTCATTATGTCTCATGCATCTTGTGACCGATGGTGAAAAACCCAGAGTGGTGAAAGGCTTAGTACTTATCGCAGAGAGGCTACTTTCGTGCACTTTCACATCCCTGTTAAACCAATTTATAAATGTTTATACATAGTTTATTATTTTTCAATTGTAAACCACACTTTATGGATAACATTAAATTTAAATGTAACTCAAAAATGAACCCCAGGTTGCGGGTTCGAGTCCCGCTGGAACGGAATTATTGGGTTACATTTAAATGTAATGTTTAAACATAAATAAAAATTATATTTTTTTAAATGTGGGTCGATTACTTTACATATACGATAAGAGATGGCTTTGATGGAGACGGCTCAAGAACGTACGTCGTGGCATTCTATGGGTAGGTGCCTGTGCCTGTGCCCAGCGGTGGAACTAGTACCGACTGATAATTATATCAAGTAATTTATTTGCTACAAATGGTTACATACAAGGTATCTTATAACATTCCTAAACAGTACCATTCTATTTTACTATTTAAGACATCAACAATACAGAATTTATAAAAATTATAACGTTACACATACATTATTATCAATCATTACTAAATCGCCGTGGTGTGCTGGCCTAAGAATATACCCATTGTCACCTCCCGTGGATGTCATATAAGCCGATTAAGAGATTACACCAAGACATGGTAAAAAAAAAATGCTGGACAGTTCACACGACGTTATCTAGCCCCAAGATAAGCAGAGCTTGTGTTATGGGTACTAGATAACTGATATACTTAATACAATACTTTACATAGTTAGATATTTTTTATTATACATACAAAATACTCAGAACACCCTGAACAAATATCTGCAGATCACACAAATATTTGTTCCGAGGCGGGAATCGAACCCGCAACCTCCTGCGTCGCAGGGGAACCTACGCCCGCCGCGCCACAGAGGTCGTCAAAAACATACATATTTGAAACGTTATTTTTGGCTTCTTAGGTGCTCACTAAGAAAGAATTTTACGAAATTCACACACTAAGGAGTGAAAAAAAAAAAAAA
Organism: Operophtera brumata; assembly: GCA_932527175.1. Classification (NCBI taxonomy): domain Eukaryota; kingdom Metazoa; phylum Arthropoda; class Insecta; order Lepidoptera; family Geometridae; genus Operophtera; species Operophtera brumata. Next base: position 42,866,962 of record OW052228.1, on the reverse strand, counting down.
AAAAAAAAAAAAAAAATTGTAAATTTGTTGTTTTTTTTTTTTTTTTTGTTTAAAATTTGTATAAATAAGTTATAGAACCAAATTGAAATCTACGACAACGCGTTATAGCATATTTTACGTTGAAATTCTGTTCGATCAATTGATCTTGACCTCATGATAGATCTATTCGCTCTATACTTATGAATATGAATGGTTCGTTACAGAACCTCCAGCTCCCAAAGCTCCCGATCCCAGACCTGCAGACCACCTTGGACTCTTACCTGGAGTTCGCAGCCGTGGTGGTCTCGCCCCAGCAGGCAGAGCACTCGCGCGGGATGGCGCGCGGCTTCATGGAGGAGCTGGGCCCTCGGCTGCAGGAGAGTCTCGTGGAGCGACAGAAGGAGATGGATAACTGGGTGAGGCGTCGGTTCAAACGGACCACAGCTGGCTAGTACATCGGTACATGCCACTCCATTGTTTATATTGTTCAATAGTTCAAGGTAGGTATATAAACAGAAAGAAAGAAAGAAAGAAAGAAAGGTATTTATTTTGACCAAAACTGCACACAGAATCAATAAAAAAACACATAATATGTAAGTACAGAGCTGTGTACAGTACTGTCAAAAAAGGTTCGCGCTCAGCATAATGCTGCAGTAACAGGAATAATTGATACTCATAATTCTGCAAGCAGTTCCTAAATTAATCATCTCTATCGGTTCATATTAACGAGCATGCAAGTCCTTATCGATTAGTGTTTTCTCGAGTTATGGGTAATTCAAAACAACCGTAGTACGTCAACACCATTGTTTTCCAGTGGAGTGGTGTGCCTTAGTGGAGTCACGTAAACATGTCGCCTATGTACCTGCCCACTTAAAATGAAACCCTTTAGTTTTGGAATAGTGCTGATTATCCTCGGGATAACGAACCATGGCATTCTCACCGCGAGTGAGAGTCCATTGCTGATGAAAATACTCCAAGCGGTGGATGTAGCTACCAGTGATAAACATTTGTTCGATGTGACGTTGCAATTATTGAAAAGTGTGTGTATGTGCATGCGGAAAACGCTAAAAGCAAAAGAAGACCTGTTACTATTTGACAGTGAATCAAATTATATACAAGTTGATGAAAATCGTGAAAGTAATAAAGAATTGGATCTATACAGGAAGATTTACAACAACACTTGTTTCAATCTCCGTCAAGAGCTATCAGCTACATTGCGTACCGCCAACCGAGATAATGACGAAGAGCTTATGTCAAAAGATGCCGATAATAATGAAAATTATAATGTTGACAATAGTGATACTAAAATAACAAAGAACTTACAGCCAAAACCAAATCCAGAAGAAATTTTACGAAAAGTATTAATTCAGAACACAGATTCACATAACTACACCATCAAGTGGAATAACTTATTCAGACAATCAAACACTTCTGGCGCTAATTTAAAAAAGCAGAGTCTCATATTTATTATGACGCTTTACCGTCAAGAAAAAGATAAAAAATCTCATGTAATTGATGAAAAAATCTTGGATGAAATACTTAGTTTAAGCTTTCCAATAGATATTGATATTCTTACAATGAAAAACCACAAAGGAATACAAGAAAATGATGCAAAACATTGTCAGCTAAATTCAATTTACACATATTTAATGAAAAGAAAACTACAAAATCAAACTAATGTATTTAGAATGCTTGAAAAGCGCAATGCTATCAAGATATACATAGATGTTGATGATACAAAAACTAATTATGATTTCGTAAATTTTTGCTGCGACAATAGTTCTAATATAAAATTGTGCCACAGGGATAGAATTGACATCAAACAGACAAGAAATGAAACTGTTGGCCAATCATCAAAAAAGCAGCAAATAAAAAGTTACAAAGATACCATTTCAAAAATCAAAATTTTAGTGAAACTGTACGATGCCAAGATTAGAGAAGAGAAATATAACAATTTCAAGAATGTACAAAATAGTACAGACTCAGAATGTTTTCAAGCAGCTTCTTTACAGAACAGGAAAATAGGAAACCAAACTAATTCAACAAATTATGATTTATCACAGCAACTCAAATCAAAACAGCATGAAAATGAACTGCCGAATGTCGATGAAAGAACGCAGTCAGAACTAAGCAAAGCGCAAGTTAAATCAGTTGTAAGAAACAACGGATTAAACGTATCACGTTTAAAAGCTCGGCCCATTTTTTATGATTATATTAAAAGTATTCCTAATACTACTGAAAACGAGAATTTAATTGCATCAGATTTAAGAGACAGACATAATAGTGTGACCTACCATAGTGACAGAAAATTTGCAGGAGGCCAAGTGACCGTTGCCGAAAGTAAAAATATCACAACTTCAAAATCAAATCAGATAAATCAGGCTATAGGAAAAATTATGTCAATGCGACGATACTTGAATGTAACAGAAGCACCCATGAAATATTATATATCTAATGCAATTCCACAAAATTCTGGTGAAGAATCAAGATTTTACTTAGTTACCGAAAAGTTGGCTATAAGACCTAGTTTTATAACCAAAAATTATACTGAACAAAGCGGCTTATTTTCAATTAAATCTAAGAGAAACAAAGATATTTTTTCTGCCAAGCCAGGAAAGCATACAAATTCTACAGGAAAACTACACAGACCTCATGAAAATATTGACGCAGTAGTGAAATCTATTTACGGTGCAGTGGCCATAAAAGAAGGTCCAATATTAGATTCACAGACAAGATCCTTGGTCAAAACAATTCAAAATTTGCGAACAAGTTCTGCCGAAAGGTCGACAAATCATAATATGGTCAGCTCTAGTGCAGATATCTCTACAAATAAAAATGCAGAATTAATTACTCATTCGTCTACTAGCACGAAAATTGTTGACACTTCTCCTATGGATGTGCCTACTGGTTCTGATCCAACAGTTACATCAAAAATATTAATTGAATCTATTGCAAGCACAGAACAACCTGCCATTATAATAATAGATACAATCTCAAGTTCCGTTATTAAGCCAACTACAAGCTATGTTACTAACAACTATGTAACCTCTATTACTGAAACTATAGAAAGTGCTGGCGCTAAACTATCTGCAAGCTCAGGCACTGAAACAACAACAAGCTCAGAGACAAAAACAACTACAACCTCAGGGATTGGAACAACTACAAGCTCAGGGACCGAAACAATTGCTAAAAGGTCTGGAGATCGAACAACCAAAAGCTCTGGCAATGAAAAAACAACAAGTACTGGCAATGATACTACAAATTTAGGCAATGAAAAATCAACAACAGATTTAGAAGGTAAAAAAACTACAAAACCTGACACAAAAACTACTTTTAACTCAGTTACTGAAACAACTACTGGTTCAGACACTACAACAATAATAACATCAGATACTGATAGATCTGCAAGTCCAAACATTAAAACAATAATAAGCTCTGTTACTGAAAAACCTGAAACGAGCGCTGACTCTAAAGGAATTACTAGCTCAGGCAATGAAACAAAAACGTATGGTTCTGAAACAATTACAATCTCAGGCACTGAAACAGCTACAAGCACTACCATAAATACAATCTATGGTACTGAAATTACTACAAATTCAGGCACTGCAACATTAACAGGCTCAGGCATTAGAACAACTACAAGTGCAGTTAATGGAAGAATAACAATCTTTGAATCTAAAACAAAAATTAACTCAGGCACTGAATCAAATCCAAGATCGGGTATTAAAAAAACAAGGAGCTCAGCCATTAAAACAACTGTTGCAAGCACTGACTTTAAAGCAAATGCTGCAAGTTCTAACTCTAAACCTACTACGAGCTCAGGGCCTGATATAACTACAAGCTCAAGGAATGAAACGATTACTAAAAGATCTAGAGATCGAACAACTAAGAACTCTGGCAATGAAACATCAATAAGAACTGGCAATGCTACTTCAGATTTAGACACTAAAACAACAACCAATTTAGACGGTAAAACAACTATAATGCCTGAAACTAAAACACAGTCAAACTCAGATACCGAAACAACTACTATTTCAGACACTAAAATAATAATAAGCTCACTTACTGATAAATCTACAAGTTCAAACATTAAAACAATTATAAGCTCTGTTACTGAAAAACCTGAAACGAGGGCTGACTCTAAAAGAAGTACAAGCTCAATCACTAAAATAAAAACGTCTGGCTCTGAAACAATTACAATCTCAGGCACTGAAACAGCTACAAGCACTACAATAAATACAAGCTATGGTACTGAAACTACTACAAATTCAGGCATTGAAACATTTACAGGCTCAGGCATTAGAACAACTACAAGCGTAGTTAATGGAACAACAACAATCTCTGAATCTGAAACCACAATTAATCCAGGCACTGAAGCAACTCCAAGATCAGGTATTACAAAAACAAGCAGCTCGGTCATTAAAACAACTGTTGCAAGCTCTGACTTCGAAGCAAATGCTGCAAGTTCAGACTCTGAACCTACTACAAGCTCAGGGTCTAAAATAACTACAAGCTCAAGGAATGAAACGATTTCTAAAATATCTAGAGATCGAACAACTGAGAGCTCTGGCAATGAAACAACAATAAGAACTACTTCATTATTAGACACTAAAACAAGAATAGATTTAGACGGTAAAGCAACTATAAGACCTGAAACTAAAATACCGTCAAACACAGATACCAAAAAAACTACTAGTTCAGACACTACAACACTAATAAGCTCATATAATGAAGCATCTACAAACTCAGGCACTAAAACAATTACTGCAAGCTCTGTCTTTGAAACAACTACAAAGTCAGGCATTGAAACAGCTAAAAGCCTAGGTAATGAAACAACTAAAAGTTCAACTAATAAGACAACTACAAACTCAGGCACTAAAACAGCTACAAGCCTAGGCATTAATGCTAGTAAAAGCTTAGGCACTGAAACAATTACTGCAAGCACTGTCTTTACAACTAATACAAACTCAGGCACTCAAACAGCTACAAACCAAGGTATTGAAACAACTAGAAGCTCATCTACTAAAACAACTACAAACTCACATACTGAAACAACTACTGCTAGCTCTGACTTTGAAACAACTACAAACTCAGACGCTGAAACAGCTCTAAGCCTAGGCATGGAAACAACTAAAAGCTCAACTACTAAAACAACTACAAAGTCAGGCACTAAACCAACTGCTACAAACTATGTCTTTAAAAAAACTACAAAGTCAGACACTGAAACAACTACCGCAAGCTTTGACTTTGAAACAAGTACAAAATTACGCAATGAAACCATTACAGATTCAGGAACATCCAAATATTTAGGCATTGAAATACATACAATTTTAAAAGCTGAATCATTTAAAGTCTCAGGCTCTGACACAAAGGTGGCAAGCTTAGATACTGATAAAACTACAAACAAAGGAACTGAAACATCAAAAAGCTCAGACACTAAAACATCTATCAGCCCTGGTACTGAAACAACTACAAGCTTAGACATTAAAGTAACTGAAAACTTAGAAAGTGAAATAAATATGGGAATAGTTACAACGACACGGAACGTTAAAACAATTAAAAGCTCAGGAACTGTAACAACTAAAAGCTCAGACACTGAAATAGTTACAGGCATAGGCAATAACACAATGAAAAGCTTAAACATTGATATAAATAATGCAAGCTCAAACGCTGAAACACTTGTTCCAAGTTTTGGCCTTATTAATGATGAAACAGATACAACACATACAGTTTTGTCAAAAATTAAAAAAGAAACAGGCAAGGCTTCTACTGTAGCGGCAATTACTATAGAAACAGATACAATTATTTCCGTAGTAAATACAACAAATTCGAAACCAGTATCGATAACGAAATCAACGCCTTTCATTGCAGCTTTCATAGCTTTAGATCCTTCAAGAGCACCAACAAAGACTAATCAAACTAAAACAACAATTAATACACCAACCAAAACTACTCACACTCCAATGATAAAAACTCTGTTACATGCGAAAACCACACATGTTCCAGTAACAACGACTAATCTACCTACGAAAATCACTTATGTTCCAAAAAAGACTCATTCACTAAACACTACGACTCATATTTCAACTATTAAAACTCATCCAACAATGATTATAACTATTCTACCGACTAAAACGACACATCAAACAAACACAAAGACTCGTCTTACGACTCATGCTCCAACCACAAGAACTCATCTACCAATAATAATGACTCATGATCCAACGAAAATAACTCGTATACCTATGAAAACGTCGCATCCACGAACCACAATGACTCATCAACCAGCTACAATTAATCATCTACCTGAGAAAACAACTCCTGTTCTAAAAACAACAACTCATTTACCTAATACAACAATCCATCCCTCAAGAACAACGACTCGTGCATTGACCACAATGACTCATGTTTCATCCAAAATAACTCATCCACTCACGACTTCAATTATTCCACCAGCGCAAAAAACTCATCTACTAACAAAAAATACTTATCTACCGTTGACAATGACTCACCTTTCAAGCACAAATACTCATTTGCCAACAGTAACAACTTATGCCCCAACAAAAATAACTCGTATACCTACGAAAGCGACTCATCAACCAACCAAAATGACTTATAATGCGGCCACAACCATTTATATAACTGCACCTACAACTCATGCACCAAGCATAATGACTCCCCTACCAATGCCAAGGACTCATGCTCCAAGGACAATAACTTATGCTCTAAGTACAAAAACTCATCTACCGACTACAACGGTTCATGTTCCAATGAAAGTCACTCATCTACCTACGATAAAGACTGATAATCCAAAAACAACGACTCACGTTCCAACAACTGATCTACCTATTGAAACCACTTATGTTCTAACAAAGAGTCAAGCACCAACTAGGCCGATTCATATATCAACCATTATAACTCATCCACGCAGGACCACAACCATTCTACCTACTACAACGACTCATCAAATAACCACAAATGCCTATCTACCAATGACAAAGATTCATGTTCCAAGTAAGGAGACTCATCCACCACCATTAACGACTCATATCCCAACGAAAACAACTCGCCTTCCTACGACATCGACCCATCAGCCAGCCAAAATAACTTATGAACCAGCCAAATCCACTAATATATCTCCACCAACTCATACTCCAAAAACAAAGACTCATATTATGCCAGTTACAACAACACGTCAACCTAAGTCATTGACTCATAAATCAACCACAGAGACTTATCTATCAATGACAACAACTCATGTTTCAAGGGCAACGACTGATGTTTCAAGCAAAAAAACTTATCTACCAACTATAACGACTCATGATCCAACGAAAACCACCCATAAACCTGCGCCAATTACTCATGATATGCAACGACTAAAGACAATGACTCACGTTCCAACTACAACTACTCATCATCCTACAACATTGACTAATCAATCAACCACACCGACTCTTCCTCTACCAACTATAAAGATTTTTGTTCCAGCGAAAGCCACTCATCGACCAACCAAAATGACTTCTCAACCAGCCACAAACATTAATGTATATGCGCCAACAACTCATGCACCAAAAACAATGACTGATGTGCCAATTACAACTTCTCATCAATCTAAGACTCGTGAATCAACTACAAACACTTATCTACCAATGACAACGACTCATGTTTCAAGCACAAAAACTCATTTACCACCAGATGTTCTAACGAAAACAACTCGTCCATCTACGATAACGACTCATCAACTAACCACGATGAATTATCAAACAGCCATAAACACTCATCTATCTGCGCCAATGACTTATGCACCAATCACAATTACTAATGTTTCAACTACAATGACTCATAAACCTACGACATTGATTCATCAATCAACTAATGTTTCAAGCACAAAAACTCATCTAACAACTATGATCACTCATGTTGCAATGAAAAGCACCCATCAACCTGCGCCAACGACTCATGATATGCAACGACCGCAGACAATGACTAATGTTCCAATTACAACCACTCATCAGCCTACGACATTGACTTATCAATCAACCACAACGACTCCCCCTCAAATAACAACGACTAATGCTTCAAGCATAAAAACCTACCTACCAACTTTAACGACCCATGTTTCAACGAAACCCGCTCGTCTACCTGTGACAACAACTCATCAGCCAATCACAACCACTCATCTACTTGCGACTACAACTAATGTTGGAACCACATCAACTCATGTTTTATCTACGTCAACTCACTTACCTACGAATATGAATAAAGCCCCAACCACAAAGGCTCTTGTACCAGCCCAAACGGCTCATGTTCCAACCACAACGACTCATGCACCAACAAAAACGACTAGTGATCAAATCACAATGGCCCATGTTCCAGTAACAATGACACGTGTTTTAACAAACACAATTTATCGCCCTACTTTAACGACTTATGAACCAACCACAACAACTCATCTACCTGAGACAACGTTTCATGTGCCAAGAACAATGACTCATAATCCAACCTCAATAACTCATGTACCAATTATAACGACTCAAGTTTCACCAACGACGAGACATGTATCAACACTGACAAATCATGTTTCAACGACAAATACTCAACTACCTACGATAAAGTTCGGGTCATTTTCGACCACGACCCATATACCAACAATCACGTTCGAATTGTCTAAGGCTATGATAGAAACAGCTGCAAATCCAACGCTAACATTAATAACGGCTAAAGCAGTTGCAGCCATGATAGATGGAACTGATACCACGACAAAAGGTCCTACAAATACTACGATCTTATCACCTACAACTCCAACAGTAGCAACTGTAAATGAGTCAGTAGCAACTGTAAATGAGTCAGGAGCAGCTACGACTGCAACAGTTCAACCAACGACATTGAGAATAGCAACTAAAATAGATGTTACTGAAGTACCGACGAATAAGATATTAGTACTTATGAATGCTCCTGAAACAGCTAATTATAGCTCTTCTTCTAAAGTTTCTACAACTATTTCAGAAGTCCCTAAGATTACCGATAAAACAGCTTATGCTACCTCAACTGAAGCATCACCTACGACTTATTCAGCAGTATCTATGATTATGACTGATTCGGCTATTACTAATCCCTCTGAAGAGGCGCAGATTATTGTAAAAGTCACTATGACTACAAATATAACTGATAATGCTAGCTTAACCACAGCAGCTCCTGATATGCATGCTACTCATGTTACTGCTGAAAAGACTGTTGCTACTTCAACTTATGAACAGTCCAACACTGATACTGTTATAAACGCCACTGGAAAAAAGTCAGAGATTGAAACTTATGTTGGTATGAATGAAAACATTGTTGCTAGCGCCACCACAGAAGACTTAACATCTGAAGCACCTATTGTAGTGACTGATAAAACCATTCTTAGCTCCACTACTGAAGAGCACATAGCTGCGACTATTGCTAGTTCAACTACAGAAGAGTCTACATCTGACACTTCTGTTGCTAGCTCTAGTACTGAAGAACCCACAACTATCAGTGTTGCTAGCACCACTTTGGAAGAGTCTTCGACTAAAACTTATATTGCTAGCCCTATTACTAAAGAGTTCATGACTGAAACTGTTACTAGCACTACTTTGGAAGAGTCTTTGACTAAAAATTATATTGCTAGCCCTATTACTAAAGAGCTCATGACTGAAACTTTTTCTAGCACCACGACGGAAGAGTATATGACTAAAATTTCTGGTACTATGGATAAAACGACTGTTGCTAGCGCCGCCACTGGAGAGTTTACGAGTGAAACTAAAATTGCTAACTCCACTACCAAGGAGCCAATGATCACGACTATTGCTAACTCTACAACAAAAGAGTCTACAACTGACACTTCTGTTGTTAGGTCTACTACTGAAGAACCCACGACTGTCACTGTTGCTGGCGCCACAGTGGAAGAGTCTATGACTAAACCTTATGTTGCTAGCTCTACTAATGAAGAGCACATGACTGATAGTGTTGCTACCACTACTACGGAAGAGTATATGACTAACATTAGTGTTGCTAACGATAAAAGAACTATTGCTAGTACCACCACTGGAGAGTTCATGATTGAGACTACAATTACTAGCTCCAATACCAAGGAGCCACTGATCACGAATATTGATATCTCTACAACAAAAGAGTCTACAACTAATAGGACAATTTTCACGGATAAACTAACAGTTGCTAGGGTCCCTAAAAAAAAGATTTTGATTAAAACTTCTATCGCTGCAGATGAAACAACTGTAGCTAGCACCGCTACAGGCAAGCCCACTTCTAGAATAGAAACTCCTATAACCACCACTGAAACTTTAAGTACCATCACAAACCTTGACAAAGTAATGACTAGTAAAATGGTAGCGAATTGGGCAGCGGAAATCACTAAATCTAATTTTAATACGCTTATTATAGAAACACCATCAAGCTCAACTATTGATAAAAATTATACTGCAAGACTAGTTAATACTGAAAAAACAGTTCACAAAGATACAAAGTTAGTAACAACTACAGTTCAAATTCAAAAAATAGCTAGTTCATATCTCACTTCAACTGAAAAATCTCCTGTTACTAGTACCACAGAAGAACCTGTGACTGCTGTGCCTATTTGTACAGCCAATTTTTCAGACAGTACCATTGCATTGGCTCAAGAACAAACACCAATGAAAAAGTCCACCATAGCCAAGAAAATTTATGGAAATTCTTTCAAAGATGCTGCCAATACAGACCCATTAAACTTAAAAGGAATTAATGGAAGTAAGCCTTCAAACAAGAGCATGGAACAAACTCAAGTCACAACCGAAAATACTTCCACATATGATGATCGTGCAACTAGTTCTGCTATACCATTTCAGAAAAAAACTAAAACAAATACAGCAGAATCGTCTCAAAGCACTACAGTGATTTCTACTACAGAAACATCAAACAGTATTGATGACGTTCCTTCAAGTCCAAATACAGTAGCAAATGAGAGTAAAAATTCAAGTTCTATCAAAGAAACCACAGAAAACAATATTAATGTAATAACCTCAAAATTTACAAGTTTTTCAACTATTATGAAACTATTGAACACCCACACAACAAATACAAAAATACATATAAATGTGGATGCAAGTTGTACATTAGGATTATCTGATAGTAGCTCTCCTATTTCTACAGTAGAAACTGATAGTAATTTAAGTACTAAAGATAAACCAGGCGAAAGTTCTGCAAGCTCTACTACGAATACACCAGAAAGTATTACTGTTAGATGTACTGAAGGATCTAGTGACAGTACTAATGCAATGTCTAACAAAGTAATGAGAAATAACATAAGAGATATGAAAATAAAACATATTGAAAGCCATATAAGAACTGAATTTATTGTTGATGATTTCAATTCTGGAATGAATAAATTAAGAAGCACTACTAGCGAAATACACACATTTCCAGTAGATGAGAAAACTATAAGTACAAAACATAAAAATAAAATATCAAGCTCTTACTCAAACATTTTAGGAGCTGAAGGCCAAGTTAATCCATTTTTAAACAATTTAAATAACAGAAGAGTTCTAATGAAAACAAATATGAGTAAAATAACAGAGCCAGCTAAAGAAATCACAAGCTTTTACTCTAAAATAATTAAAGCTGAAAGTCAACTTATGACTCCACCAAAAAACTTCAATGTAAGCTTAGCTTTTAACAATATGGAAATAGACTCAGCAAAAAACGTTGTAAAATTGGCAACAACTGAAGGACTTTCAAAGGAATTTATTCAAAAATTTACAGAAAGGTATACGGATAGTGCAAGAATTAAAACAAACAAAAAACTAAGTAAAATTACAATAGCAAAAAATACAAACATTTCAATTGAGGAGAGAAATTCGAACACAACGCCGAAATCGTTTTCAGACAAATTCGTAACTGAAATGCCAGAAACATCCAGGGACTCTACGACTATAAAGACAAAGTTGCTAAAACACAGCACTGCAAAATCTACAGGATCAATAAAATATTCTGAAAACCCTACCTCACCGAGTAAGACTATCATAATAAATACGAGTGCTAATGCAGTACATCATAATATAATAAAAAACAAATATGTTAAGAACAAACAAAGTAAAAAAACGTTTAACAGGCATACGAATATGGATAGCGCAGGAATTACAACAAACGAGAAAGTAAGGGAAATTAAAATCGCAAAAAATACAAACATTTCAAACGAGGATATAAATTCGAGCATGACGACAAAATTGTCTTTGAACAAATTCGTAACTGAAACTACAGAAATATCCAGGGACTCTACGACTATAGAGACAAAGTTGCTTAAATATAGCACTGCAAAATCTACAGGACCGATAAAATATTCTGAAAACCCTATCTCCCTGAGTAAGACTCTCATAATAAATAAGAGTCCAAATGCAGTACATCATAATATCATACTAAACAAATATGCTAAGGACATAAAAAATAAAAGTTTGTTTAGTAGGCATCCAATAAAGACAATCAAATATAACACTTACAAACCTACCACAGATGAAGAGCTAGATTTCTCAATGAAATTAGGACATAAAATTCCGGCTCATAAAATTTCGCATAATAATTTCATCAAACACGTAAGTATGCGCACGAAAAACCCAAATTATAGCACATACAAAAATCACAAGTATACTAAACAGCCAAAGAAATATGTACCGGTTATTAAATTGACCAAGCCTACAAAAGTAGAAGCATTTACTACAAAAATAGAACCATTTACTACAAAAACAGAAGCAATTACTACGAAAAGAATGATGAAATATACCTTGCATACACCCAATAAATATAACATAGTGGATGAGCGAGACTATAACATGAATTTATTGCGATCTCGGATAGTTACAAATAATTTCAGAAAGCTAAATAGTTCAGAATCGACACTGATAGATCCTGTCCCTAAAACCCACATGTACCCGTTGAAAATGATGACGCCGCTGGCACAAAGGAAGATCATGATTAATAAAAATAGAATGCAACAAACTAGTTTGTTTTCTCCATTTTCAAGGAGTAATAGGAGACATTCATATATGAAGCCTACACGGATACATATACCAGTAACTTCAATGCCCAGGCAACTGTTACTCAAGCAAAAGTTTCAAAGTCAAAGCTCAAAGTATTTCAGGCCGAAACCAATACTTCTACAGAACGACGACGACTTCTACAGCGAGAAGTTCAAAGTTCGTCATCACCCTATCAACGGTTTGACTTGGAAAGAGAAAGTCGGCTTTGTACAAGATGCTTTACGAAACCAATTCACTCTTCCTGAGAAACAAAAGGTAATCGAAAGACCATCTTACGTAGAAAAACCGAAGTTTCTACGAGACCGAGTAGATTCTGTCAGAAATTACGTGTCCGATTATGTAAAACCTATCAAAAAAGCAAATATCTGGAAGGATTCAAGAGACAATACACTGGAAGAGGCAGAATACCAGGACGACTATAAGCCTTCATTGTTTTACTACAAGAACTTTCCAGAGCAAGCCACTATGAAGAGTACAGCAAGGACGAAACGAAAGGGGAGAACGTTGTTCTTTTATAGTCCCACTGTACCGTACAATCGTTATTTTTAACTTTTTAAGATGTACCAAACCATGTCTAGTAAAAAGTTGTCTTTTAATAAAATTGTTTGAATCTGCTGTGGTCGGTCCGGCCAAAGAATATACCCCTCCGTCTCCTCCCGTAATGTCGTAAAAGGCGATTAAGGGATAACACAAGGGGATGGACAGCACCATCCACCCGTGTACTCAACACTTACACTGCCATCGCAAATCCGCTTGCCAAGCGTGGGTGATTAAGGCAAATCCGCTTGCCAAGCGTGGGTGATTAAGACAAATCCGCTTGCCAAGCGTGGGTGATTAAGACAAATCCGCTTGCAAGCGTGGGTGATTAAGGCAAATCCGCTTGCCAAGCGTGGGTGATTAAGGCAAATCCGCTTGCCAAGCGTGGGTGATTAAGGCAAATCCGCTTGCCAAGCGTGGGTGATTAAGGCAAATCCGCTTGCCAAGCGTGGGTGATTAAGGCAAATCCGCTTGCCAAGCGTGTGTGATTAAGGCAAATCCCTGATAGATAGATAGATAGATAATACTTTATTGCACACCACATAAAATTAACACATTAAATCAATCAGAAAAATAAGTGTGGAAGTACAATGGGCGGTGTTATCGCTGCGAGCGATCTCTTCCAGACAACCTTGGGAAGGACTAGAATAGACAACCTGATGCATTGTAATTGATGACCCTGCATTGCGTTCTATGGGAGGCCTCGTCCAGCAGTGGATGTCTAAAGTAATTGATGACCCTGCATTGCGTTCTATGGGAGGCCCCGTCCAGCAGTGGATGTCTAAAGTAATTGATGACCCTGCATTGCGTTCTATGGGAGGCCTCGTCCAGCAGTGGATGTCTAAAGTAATTGATGACCCTGCATTGCGTTCTATGGGAGGCCTCGTCCAGCAGTGGATGTCTAAAGGCTGATGATGATCGGGTCGTTTACCCGATTACGATGTTGAGCCAAAATGGGGATCTTCATATCCCAGGTCCGAAGTAAGAATCCAGACCATGCTATGAGTACGCCAGGTGCCAAAAAGTACGAATTCAGGAGCTTACTATTACCATAATACTATGAGGAGAATACTTATTACCATATTAACATTGTTTCGCATTTTCTGGTTTGAAGAGTTGGTTCATCAGAAAAGGAAAATAATGTAAGAGTGACGCAAAAAATAGTAAATTTAATCTAAAAAGCATTTTTATTAAAATTAATTACATGGACTTGTTTCTAAGATTCGTTGGTATAAGATTTGTCCTGGCTTATTTAAGGAATGTGTTATTGGAAGATAGCGTAAGCTGAGTCAGTCGTGGGAAGCAATCGCAGCGATGAGCTTACCACTCTCACCACGTCTATATTCCACGACGGTGCAACCCACAGTGAAAAGATGCCCATTGAGGCTCTGCCTACCCCTACGGGGAAAAAGGTGTGTGTCTATGTACTTATGTATGTTATATTTGAAATGTCCCGTACTCTGCCTGCAGGTGACAGACTGGTGGTTAGACGACATGTACCTAAAGGTCCG
Organism: Operophtera brumata; assembly: GCA_932527175.1. Lineage (NCBI taxonomy): Eukaryota > Metazoa > Arthropoda > Insecta > Lepidoptera > Geometridae > Operophtera > Operophtera brumata. The sequence continues at coordinate 42,851,889 of OW052228.1, read as the reverse complement.
GCTGCCGCTGCCCATCAACTCCAACCCTGGCATGGTGTTCCCACGCAGACACTTCGCCAAGATGGAGGAGGTGGCGGACCTGGGAGCGCTGTTCATCGACGACCTGCTCGATTATAAGGAGATGCTCGACAGGTAGCTTATAGCACTGGCCTCATATAGACGACCTGCTCGATTATAAGGAGATGCTCGACAGGTAGCTTATAGCACTCGCCTCATATCGACGACCTGCTCGATTATAAGGAGATGCTCGACAGGTAGCTTATAGCACTCGCCTCATATCGACGACCTGCTCGATTATAAGGAGATGCTCGACAGGTAGCTTATAGCACTGGCCTCATATAGACGACCTGCTCGATTATAAGGAGATGCTCGACAGGTAGCTTATAGCACTGGCCTCATATACACGACCTGCTCGATTATAAGGAGATGCTCGACAGGTAGCTTATAGCACTCGCCTCATATCGACGACCTGCTCGATTATAAGGAGATGCTCGACAGGTAGCTTATAGCACTCGCCTCATATCGACGACCTGCTCGATTATAAGGAGATGCTCGACAGGTAGCTTATAGCACTCGCCTCATATCGACGACCTGCTCGATTATAAGGAGATGCTCGACAGGTAGCTTATAGCACTCGCCTCATATAGACGACCTGCTCGATTATAAGGAGATGCTCGACAGGTAGCTTATAGCACTCGCCTCATATCGACGACCTGCTCGATTATAAGGAGATGCTCGACAGGTAGCTTATAGCACTCGCCTCATATAGACGACCTGCTCGATTATAAGGAGATGCTCGACAGGTAGCTTATAGCACTCGCCTCATATAGACGACCTGCTCGATTATAAGGAGATGCTCGACAGGTAGCTTATAGCACTCGCCTCATATCGACGACCTGCTCGATTATAAGGAGATGCTCGACAGGTAGCTTATAGCACTCGCCTCATATCGACGACCTGCTCGATTATAAGGAGATGCTCGACAGGTAGCTTATAGCACTCGCCTCATATAGACGACCTGCTCGATTATAAGGAGATGCTCGACAGGTAGCTTATAGCACTCGCCTCATATCGACGACCTGCTCCATTATAAGGAGATGCTCGACAGGTAGCTTATAGCACTGGCCTCATATCAACGACCTGCTCGATTATAAGGAGATGCTCGACAGGTAGCTTATAGCACTCGCCTCATATCGACGACCTGCTCGATTATAAGGAGATGCTCGACAGGTAGCTTATAGCACTCGCCTCATATCGACGACCTGCTCGATTATAAGGAGATGCTCGACAGGTAGCTTATAGCACTCGCCTCATATAGACGACCTGCTCGATTATAAGGAGATGCTCGACAGGTAGCTTATAGCACTGGCCTCATATAGACGACCTGCTCGATTATAAGGAGATGCTCGACAGGTAGCTTATAGCACTGGCCTCATATAGACGACCTGCTCGATTATAAGGAGATGCTCGACAGGTAGCTTATAGCACTGGCCTCATATCGACGACCTGCTCAATTATAAGGAGATGCTCGACAGGTAGCGTCTGGCACTCGCCTCATATCGACGACCTGCTTGATTATAAGGAGATGCTCGACAGGTAGCTTATAGCACTCGCCTCATATCGACGACCTGCTCCATTATAAGGAGATGCTCGACATGTAATAGCTTATAGCACTCGCCTCATATCGACGACCTGCTCCATTATAAGGAGATGCTCGACAGGTAGCTTATAGCACTCGCCTCATATCGACGACCTGCTCCATTATAAGGAGATGCTCGACATGTAATAGCTTATAGCACTCGCCTCATATCGACGACCTGCTCCATTATAAGGAGATGCTCGACATGTAATAGCTTATAGCACTGGCCTCATATCGACGACCTGCTCCATTATAAGGAGATGCTCGACAGGTAGCTTATAGCACTCGCCTCATATCGACGACCTGCTCCATTATAAGGAGATGCTCGACAGGTAGCTTATAGCACTCGCCTCATATCGACGACCTGCTCCATTATAAGGAGATGCTCGACATGTAATAGCTTATAGCACTCGCCTCATATCGACGACCTGCTCCATTATAAGGAGATGCTCGACAGGTAGCTTATAGCACTCGCCTCATATCGACGACCTGCTCCATTATAAGGAGATGCTCGACAGGTAGCTTATAGCACTCGCCTCATATCGACGACCTGCTCCATTATAAGGAGATGCTCGACAGGTAGCTTATAGCACTCGCCTCATATCGACGACCTGCTCCATTATAAGGAGATGCTCGACAGGTAGCTTATAGCACTCGCCTCATATCGACGACCTGCTCCATTATAGGGAGATGCTCGACAGGTAGCTTATAGCACTGGCCTCATATCGACGACCTGCTCCATTATAAGGAGATGCTCGACAGGTAGCTTATAGCACTCGCCTCATATCGACGACCTGCTCCATTATAAGGAGATGCTCGACAGGTAGCTTATAGCACTCGCCTCATATCGACGACCTGCTCCATTATAAGGAGATGCTCGACATGTAATAGCTTATAGCACTCGCCTCATATCGACGACCTGCTCCATTATAAGGAGATGCTCGACAGGTAGCTTATAGCACTGGCCTCATATCGACGACCTGCTCCATTATAAGGAGATGCTCGACAGGTAGCTTATAGCACTCGCCTCATATCGACGACCTGCTCCATTATAAGGAGATGCTCGACAGGTAGCTTATAGCACTGGCCTCATATCGTCGACCTGCTCCATTATAAGGAGATGCTCGACAGGTAGCTTATAGCACTCGCCTCATATCGACGACCTGCTCCATTATAAGGAGATGCTCGACAGGTAGCTTATAGCACTCGCCTCATATCGACGACCTGCTCCATTATAAGGAGATGCTCGACAGGTAGCTTATAGCACTCGCCTCATATCGACGACCTGCTCCATTATAAGGAGATGCTCGACAGGTAGCTTATAGCACTGGCCTCATATCGACGACCTGCTCCATTATAAGGAGATGCTCGACAGGTAGCTTATAGCACTCGCCTCATATCGACGACCTGCTCCATTATAAGGAGATGCTCGACAGGTAGCTTATAGCACTCGCCTCATATCGACGACCTGCTCCATTATAAGGAGATGCTCGACAGGTAGCTTATAGCACTCGCCTCATATCGACGACCTGCTCCATTATAAGGAGATGCTCGACATGTAATAGCTTATAGCACTCGCCTCATATCGACGACCTGCTCCATTATAAGGAGATGCTCGACAGGTAGCTTATAGCACTCGCCTCATATCGACGACCTGCTCCATTATAAGGAGATGCTCGACATGTAATAGCTTATAGCACTCGCCTCATATCGACGACCTGCTCCATTATAAGGAGATGCTCGACATGTAATAGCTTATAGCACTCGCCTCTTAGCTCATCTGTACTTTTTGAGAATCATACTATTATGTACTATTATTTATTCTGTGCTATTATCTTTAATAGATAATCATCATCATCATTCATCATCATCATAAGCCGTTACAAGTCCACTATTGGAGGAGGCCTGTTCCATAGAACACAATGGGGGAATTGGCCATAATCAACACGTTTGGCAGACAGATTGGTGATCGCAGTGTTGGTGTTGTGTACTCAGGTGGATGCTGCTACCCATCCATTCATGCTATAATAATATATTTTGCCAGGTATGCCACTCCGAGATCCTATGGTCACGTGGTTAAACACCAACGACGTCATCACCAATGAGGATTGAGACAGACCGTCTCTGTGCTACCAGTGGGGTGTAATCTACCTCCCCGATCCCTTTATATATAACCTGTCCGATCCGATAAAACCACGAGGTTTTTACTATAAAATTACGTTCAATCACTAACTTGATAATTTCATTTTTATAAACAAATCTTAGCTTTTATTGTTGCAATAGTGTCAACTGCATAGTGACATCGAATTAACCCCTAGTCGCCAACTACCCTGGCCAGTGTGGAAGACCCTTTACAGACTGCGCACTCAAGTCGGCCGCTGCAGGTGCAATCTCAGCAACTGGGGTATGATTGCAGCCTCCGCGACGCAATGCGACTGTGGTGCCCAGTCCCAAACCATGCCACATGCCCTTGCATGCCCATCCTGCCCTGACTCCTGCACGATGGAAGATTTAATGACCTGCTCCGACAATGCCGTGGGTGTGGCATCCTTTTGGTCAAAATGGCTTTGAGTGAGACATCGACACGGAAGAAGAAGTGACATCGTCTGGTGTTAGTGACGTTGTAGTCTCGGAGTAGCAGACCTTGTTTTATTGGATCATGGAGTTTTCTTACTATCGATGTCCCCTTTGCTTACCTTTTTATTCTGACTGCTTTACATGTACCTAAGTATACCTAAGTTCGGAAATACGTAGTTAGTCGATGCCCAATATTTATTCTGCAGTATTGTACATAATGGTAGGTAGATACATAATGTACAGAAGATATCATATATCTTTTGTACATTATGTACCTTCCTACCTTGTTGTTGTATTGAGCAGAGGATGCCATCAGAAGTTTTTGGTCTTTTGTACCCTTTTTACCCCACAAATACAAAACACAATTTTGAGTAATGTAAGTAAGATATATGTATTCTGTAGGGGCGAGTTACCTCTGGAACGAGCAACCAGCCGAGAGAAAGGTCAGCCTCTCTGCATGGAGCAGTTCTACCGTCTACTAGGAGTCTGCCGAATCCCAGAAGTAGGCAGGGACAGGCTGGAGCTTCCACTGGTGAAGAGCGACCCTGAAGAGTATGAAGAGCTGGTGGTGGTGGCTTGCAGGAACCATGTGAGTACTTGACCTTGAAGCTACATGGAGGGAGCCTGGCCTCTCTGCGGGAAGCAGTTCTACAGCCTGGAGGCTGTCTCTGAGACCCCAGCAAGCTTGAATCCTGCCGCGATTCCGGAACGCAACGATAACGCAACACATTTTATAAGACCTAGCTAGAACATGATCCGATGGCCGAGATAAGTTGTAAAAGCAATGTAATTACATATTTATATATTTTTATTGTCGTATATTCCTTTTAAGATTGGTATAAGACGCTCACTTAGGACTCTTTCCAAGATCAAAGTGAATTTTTAGTATCGGATATATCCACACTCACTTACGCATATCTCCTTTATTTTTATACATATAACGGTACTAGCTAGGAGTTAAAGGCATTTATTATTTAAATATTATCCAGCTAGGAAAATAAAAATATCTAACTTGTCTCAAAAGCACAACGCTTATACTATCGTCATTTGCAGTTCTACCCCATACCAGTAAAGGCAGCGGACCGAGGTCGACTTACTCCAGGAGAGATCCAAGGACAGATCCTGCACTGCATGATAGATGCAGCCAGTGCTGCAGCGGCGCCTCGGGTCGGGCTGCTCACATCCATGCAACGAGACTCTTGGGCACGAGCCAGGGAAACACTTATCAAAGGTATGAACTCATTCCTTTTACTCAGCGATCCGAAGCTAACTCAATATTGCACCAATGGCATAAGTTCGACTTACATCTCTGTCTAGGGACGGCCGTCACCGATAATAAACCCTTTGTATGTCCAATATCTGTACTATTGCTTTTTTCCGCTTTAGACATGTTAAAATAACAGGCAGGAAATTCAATTTACGAGCAATATTTTGTTAACAGACGAGAACAACCGCACCAACCTGGAGCTGATCTCCCGCGCTCTCTGTATCCTCTGCTTGGACGAGTCAGGAGGAGACCGCGCAGACACCGACGAAGATACCAACGGTTTGCTGAGGGCCATGCACGGCGCTGGAACACGGTACCATTCTGCCAACCGCTGGTTCGACAAGACGGTTCAGGTATTGTTGTTACATAACAGGTCATTAGTTCTGAGGCAAGGCTAAGAGAATTGAATAGGTACTGTTATTCTGGTGAGTCTTAAGACCAGTCTAACTAATATGGTACCTCAGTTTCTATTGTATCTACCCAACTCTCAGTCAGTATGCTACCGATCGGCATATCGTCTCAAACAGTTCTTATTCTTAGAAACGTTTCAATAACAATGTTCAGACTAAAGAAACTAGTCCTTAACAACCAACCCCTTGTCTCCAGCTAATCATCTCCCAAGATGGAACAATAGGTATGTGCTACGAGCACAGCGCAGCCGAAGGAGTGGCGGTCGTCAGGCTGGCAGAACGAGCTCTAGCCAGAGCCGAGGTGGCAGACAGACCTGCGCCTCCACCAGCCCTGCTGCCAGCCCCACAGGCTATGAAGTGGAATATCCTCCCAGATGTGTACAGGATCATTGAGGTCGCAGCCAGAGATTTGGACAGGTGAGACTGAAGGATCAGCAGCGCACTAGGCACGTGTTATGATCACAGAGCCGATGATGTAGGTACAGGAGCATTAAGGTAATTAACAGAGTTTTGGACCGGTGAGAAAATTTAACACACCTATAAATTTGCAGTTTGCGAAAATGGACTAAAGTCAGTAATTTTGCGTCTACTGATTTCACGTTTATGACGTAATCCCAGACGCATGGGCCTAGGCCCGTGGTTGCAAATCGTTATTACCTATTTGAAGTAGAGCCTCAAATGTTGCGATGCGAATGCGATGTACTTTTTTTTTAACTTTGCATGCTGTAAAGCTGATCGTGGCCTGTATCTTTTTATTGTTATTATCATCTTATGTACCCATGTTTCGCAAAATAAATGATTGATTGATTGATTGATTAATGTTTGGTTTCAGGGCAATATCAAATCTGGATTTCAAAGTCTACACATACCGCGGCTACGGTCGCGAGTTCATGAAGTCCTGCCGCACCAGCCCCGACGTCTACATCCAGCTGGCTTTGCAGTATGCCTATTACAAGTTAGTATTTTTCAACTGCCTTAGCTTTATCCTTTCAATGTAGTAGGTTTATCAGAGCTCCAAGAAAACATTTCCCTAAGTCTACCAGGAGAAGACTATAACTTGTCATCACAGGTTGGCTTTACTTACGCGGCTAATTCTGGTGTGATTAAACTTTGGTCGCCATTAATTCAGGATCCAGAAGACGCTAACTATTCCGTTCATAAACTATGCAGCCTGACTTACACATCCTCTGCGTTATTGGCATTTTTTTTTTTTTTTTTTTTTTTTACTAATAAATGACGGAATATGCAGATGGCCCACCTGATGTTAAGCGGTAACCTCTGCCTATGAACAGTGCATTACCTCATAGGACACGTTCACCTAGGACGCACCCTATGTGGCATTGCAATGCGCCCGCCACCCTGAGACATAAAGATTATCGTACATTTATTTATTTAGGACCTATATTTATCGTAATTTTTAACAGAGCTGAATATCCCTCATTTTTAGAATGTACGGCTACCTGGTCAGTACATACGAGTCCGCCTCCCTGCGCCGCTTCCGAAACGGCCGCGTCGACAACATCAGGTCCGCCCACGCCGCAGCCCACGCCTGGGCAGCGGCTATGTGCACGGCCGAGAGCTCGCCGCTGAACCAACCCGACGATGGACAGAAAAAGGTCTCGTTTAATTTATATGGGGTAAGGGACTCTCGTACTGCACGGTAGATGCTTTGAAAACACTGAAGACAAACACAAAGTAAGTGGGAACAACCTCTAATCCACTTTTCATTCTTAGACCATGGTCACGGATGTAAAGATGATGAGAAAACAGAAACCTGTAAACAGGAGCATTTCGTTTGTAAATCACAAGAAGGCTAATTAATGTACAGAGGCTGGGAGATAAATCTTAAAAACTAACATACCAACTTGGCTATCGTAGTTGTTGATGAACCAGTGAAAGTCTACTTACATACACACTATTTACAGGAACAAAAGAAGCTAGAGCTGTTCGAAGAGGCAGCCCGCAAGCAAACCGAGATCATGGAAGCCAACATCCTGGGCCGCGGTATCGACAACCACCTGCTGGGGCTCAGGGAGATGGCGCGAGAGACCCTGGGAGAACTGCCGCCGATATTTACTGACGACACTTATAAGCAGATGATAGATTACAAACTCAGCACTAGTCAGGTATTACTTGGCTGGATCACATTATATCAACATTTGTAGTAGGTGCATAGCACTACGACTATCTAGCGTTACCATGTGTTGCGTGCAACGCAGCAATCTCTTCTGAAGCAGTAGAGTTATTGGCTTCACGAGATCCATTGCAAGCCCTTCAAATTGCTGGCAAGCGCCTTAGCCAAGTCTTATAGCTAATTATGTCCAGACTTCCATCTAATCCTTCTTTTTTTATAAGCAGTACTTTTGTTTAAGGTGTCAACAACAACTGACGGCACATTCATGGGTTATGGAGCCGTGATTCCCGACGGCTACGGATGCAGCTATAACCCGAAGCGCGAGACCGTCATCTTCTGCATAGCCTCCTTCACGTCCTCAAGTGTTACAAACACGGAGGCCTTCAGGCAGTCGCTGGAAGAAGCTCTAGACTCCATGAAACTCATGTTCCAGGCGAGGAAAGTCGAAGCTTAAATAAAACACGCGTTCTGATCACGCGTGTGTTGCGCGATGCTGTCGTTAAGGTATTCTAGGGAAATTTGTATTTGTTTACCTATTTGGTATTATGAATTGTATGAAAACTATATAGCCAGATCTATTTATACATATTGAATTATCGCATGGAAGAAAGAACTGGGTAAGTATACTCGTAGTAGAAGTAATTTTTTATGAAAGTCTATGTCAATCAATGGTGAATTGATGAGTATTTTTTATTTAATTGGACGTTTTCATATAATAATCCAATTTAAGGAAAATTTATAATCTATTTATACATTGTTTAAATAATTATCTCAATATCAGTTTCTAAAGAAATGAAGTTTGAATAAAAAGCAATACTTCATATTTTCAAATGTTGAGAGTAGAAATAAGAATGAAAGACGAAGGAGAGTGATGTTAATCTTTTCAACGTTATCAGAGTCTGCAATAATATATTTAAACAATTGCTTTCTTAGAGTGTCTTGTTTGTTGTAAGTAACGCACTGATTTCACCGAAACATATCAAAATGTGAAGATGTAACTCTTTTGTGCTGTAATCTGAAAGATTAAACATAAAATGTCCCTGAATATTGTATGTAGGTATACAATACTGATATTTATTGTAAACATATCAAAATTATAATAGCATAAGCTTTTAAGCAGTATATGATAGTGTTATTGATGTGGTGAAAATTGTAATGATGGATGTAACCGATACATATCAAGATGATCGAACGTTAAGTTATTCTAAGTAGGTATAGTCTCTATTTGTCAATTTTACAATTTATTGATATTAAACTGTTGCCGTGATTTCTATGTCTTATGCGAATTAGTTGTTCAGTGACTTGATCGTTTGTCATATTCAATAGCATTTAATATAATTGTATTTTTTGCTTAGTATGTACGTCTGAGCTATATTCGTGTAGGACACGTTAAACTTACGAAAGTATATCAAATCTTAGATTTGTATCATGTTTCATACCCGAGGTATTTCCGTACTACCAACCGCAGTTGCCTAGTCGTTGTTGCCAACAAACTTCTTAGGAGTTACGTATCTATTTACATTTGTTATTACTTAGTTATTGTTGTGTTTGGCACTATAAGTAACTAGGTTTTACGAGTTAGTAGTGAGTTCTAGCATTTGTTGTGTAGCAGTTGTTACGAAATTATATATTTGAAGATATTTATGTAATTTCCATTTAGCATTTAGGATGGTATTATTTAGTTGTTTAGTGTTAATTTGTCGTTTTTGCGTGTTTCGTGGTTTTTGGCGCGGCGGTATGATTTTTACCCAAAATAGGAATTATTGTTCATCTTGAAGGTTTATTAGGTAGTTTTGTGTAATTGACTTTAGATTAAGAGAAAAATATGTCAATGCTGTGGTGATATCATAATGAGTAGATTTGAAATAATCTTTGTCGATTCCCTGCAGGAGGGTTACCTATTCATGTTGTCTCAGAACTCGTGTGCTTTCCATATATTTAGATCCTAGATTTATAATTGAATTATCGATAGCTGTTTGGATAACCAAACAGCTATCGATAATTCAACACACTTTGATAACACTTTGCTAAAATACCTACACGTTATATAGCCGAAAGCAATTTCATTGAATAGATTAAGATATAGATAAGTATACTTAATTAGATTAATTAGAATACATATCGTATCGACTTGACTCATGCAAGACATGACCAAGAATATCATAACATATCAAAGTTGTAACTTAAATTTAGGGATAGGTAAAATTTAAATTAATCAAAACTTTTTGTATTATAAGGTTAATTGAAATAGGTTGTATGACTACGTAGCTCAATAAGCTTCTTTTATAATACGACAGTCATTTCATTCGGGAACATTTGACCTACCTACATCAAAAATGAGGTAACTGATGGAGTTTTAATGTATAATGGAATCGAATGTATGTTAATGTGTACCTACGAGGTACACACTCATTTCATTATTTTAAAACGGAGAAACACAACTTATCATTTAAAACAACACATAACATAAGAATATGGCTAACAAGTAATTAATTTTGTAAAAATTAAAAAACCCTCGACGCAATGAAACGGCTGAACCGATTTTGATCAAACATAGCTAAAAACAATACAGACAAATTCAAAAAAAAAAAAAAAACTGTTTATCCGTTCGGGAGCTACGAGGCGACACACACACACACACACAGACACGTCAAACTTATAACACTCCGTCGTTTATGCGTCGGGGGTTAAAAACAGATGTGTACAGTGAAAATAAAACCTCGACGAAAATATTCAAATCAAGATATACCTACATAGGTACTTAAATCTTAATCCACAGTTTACATCACGGAATTGAAATAAAATTTTAATAAAATAGTGTGTGTCAGCTCCGTCACGCGACTGGAGTTTACTCCACTCCAGTTCAGTATAAGATGCATGAATATGTTGCGCAGAGGGAAAACGTAAAGTACATCACTCTTACTGCCTATCTATTTTCGTACCGTGGGTTTTATATGAAAATCGATACTCCATAAAATAATGAAAGCAATAAGTATAAAAAAGTATAAAAAGTTTATTTCAATGACAACAAAAACATGAAACGCAAGCTTCCTTTAGTTTTTCTGTTTTATTAATGAGCAAATCAGCTTTAACTGTCGTAATATAACTGAAACTAGGTTACAATGGTTAATTAGAGGATAAGGAAACGAACGCGTATCACGTGGTCAGGTCTCGCAAGACGTGACCGAGAATGTCAAAACATATCAATGTTTTAAATTAAATCTAGAGCTATGAAACATATAAATTAAATAATAAGCATTAATTAAGAATTTATATTAGTATTAAGTACACCTAGTAGATAAGGATTTAATTATTTTACCCAATTTAAGTAGGTAACTTAGATTATTTATTTACCCATGTTTTGAATTAGAATTTACGAAATCGTTAAGGGTAAAGATTATATTCGAATTATTGTATTGAAATAAGAAGATAATGTATCTATGATAGTGATTCGATGATTTTTAAATATTTTGATTGCGATCAGCCTTCAGATTACCTAATTCTGTTGCTATCGGTTTCAATGTTGTTTCTATACGAAGAGACGCTCTTGCGAGTACCTAATAAAGGTGAGATCCACTGTCCCATTATTTCATATAGTCCTCTCCGTCCTAAGGTTGTCTGGAAGAAATCGCTATACGCGATAAGACCGCCCCTTGTGCATTTCTTTAATTTGTTGTTGTTTGTTACACAATAAAGAGTTAATCTATGTATCTTACTTACGCAGTTTGCCTACAAAGCTTGATTGCAACCAGAATAGTAATCTCAAAACTAAAAAAAAAAGTTATTGCGCCAGAGTTAGCTAATGATGACATACCCTACAGTAGAATAAAAATATCGTGGTTGGGATTCATTTTCAAATGAATATAACTAAGGGTGCGTTCCGAGTCACGATAAAATCGATGTGAGCGATCACAGTGCTATTTTGCGTTCCGATTCAGAAATCGCGCTTATGGCAGTTTGAGCGTTGACGTGACTCGGAACGCTTTGTATACGTTATTATCAATAACCTCTGTAGTCTGTCACTTTGACAGTAGCGCTCACAGTAATATCGGTTTGGGGCATGGTCGGTGTAATCGCAATATGGCGGATTTAATGACGTCATTCATGACGTCACACGCAATATCGTAGTCGCGCTCACAGCGTTTCGGAACGCTAATAATAGCGATCACATCGATTATAGCGTGACTCGGAACGCACCCTAAGTAATGTCACTATTCCTAACACCAATAAAGAATGACAGTCTCACGTACATTTTACCATCACAAAATACGGAACTTGATTGGCGTGTTCGATGACAGCTGTCACCTCGAGTAATATGCCATGGATGGGAGGGTGTGAATGAAAAGTGGCGCGTAGGGCACCGCAGCCACCTATGGGATGGTGCAGCAAAATATCAACTTGCTGCCTTCGCCTCGATAGAGGGCATGTTACTAATGGCGAGGCACTTTGACTGCGAAAAGGCTGCAAAGTTTCGAATATCTTTGTAAGGTTGCGTGCTTGACTATCTTCTACCGCATTCATTTCGGGAGTACGCTCAGGAGCTGCACGATTGAATCCCCTCATCTCCATTCCGCCTCCCGACGACCAGACGTGGAGAGCTGTTTCACCCTTTTGCTGTCGACATACCATCGCGTACAGACCATTCTCAAGCCCATTCATCATGCTGACAGCAAAAGTATTGATCAGCAAATGATTAAGGTAAAGTAACATTGTGTGAACTGAATACCTTTGTGTTGGTGATATCTACCAAGCTTATCAAGTCCTGTTCTACATCAAAAACTATTTTTAATAACAATGTCAGTTACGAACTTTCATGAATTTACATTTTTAGGTAAGAGTGTTGATTCGCTCTCTTCCGGCTTCTGTATTCCATCTATCTTATAACGTGGGTAACTTTAAATGAAGAGTAATTAAGCATATTCTGGGCGAGCGTGCTTAAATAGGCCTCATCGTCGCTTCCCATCAGGTGAGATGTAGACAAACGCAAGCCTAATTTTGATTTAAAAAAAGTATCTAGGTACTCGTCAAATCACGCAAGTGAACGGTTAGGTACATACACGGTATGTAAATTCTTGTTATAATTACGATTTTATCAAACTTATCACACGATTGTTTAGAATCTAAGTAGAAAAGATGTACTAGCACAGAATTTTGGTATTTACATTTTGTTAAAATATTTGTTTTAAATTAGCTAAATGACTAACATATTGTATTTATACATGCGATCTAGGAAATATACCCCACTTTTAAAATAAGTATAAGATTTTTATAAAATTCTTTGATCTGTTGTATGTTGTTCAAATTTTATATTATGTTCTGGTATCAATGTTTACTAAAGTATTTGAAAGTGTTATTGCATTTATTAAATAAATTAATAGTACGTAAGAAAATAAGTACCAACGTCATTCATTCAATGAAAACGGAAATTTCTATTGACTTAAATTCAATGGCAACAGGTAATTTGAATTCTTGTTTTCCGTCAATCCAAATTCGGGGACAGACAGGATTTTTCAATTTCTGTCTGTCCAAATGGGGACAGATTCGGGGACAACCGGGAACTACTAAATTTTTCACGTGCCGTTATCGGTTCACGTATAGCAAAAAAGTAGTACCCTAGCTATATTATTGTACTGGCAGAGAAGCTGACCGCTGTCGCATGCGTTTTGCGTAGAAAATAAGTACCTATACATAAGTGAATGTGCAATGTTATGCTGTTTGTCACTAAGTACCTGTGTAGAGTTAGTATTTGTGTAGTAGAGAAACTCCATATTGCTTAAAAAAGGGTACAAAAAATATATCGTTCTTAATGAATTTACATTCCAGAGAGAATAACAATCAAAAGACAAGCCCTTCATTTCAACTACTAGCAAAATAACCTTGCCGTAGAACCAAGCCATCCTACAGTGAAAACTCCATTAAAATTCAAGAAAAAAGCGTTAATTAGTACAAAATATGCGGCCGTAGGACCCTCCCCCCCTCAGATATATCGATGTAATTTTTTTAGAAGTTAGATGTCCTCTGCTGGACTTTTTATTTCCTATGTACAAAGCTTACAAGATTATCTTTAGAGTTCTTCTAACTAGTTGTTGCTGTGGCTTGGCCTGTTTATCGAAATGACAAATAATATGGAGTTGATCTACTGATTATCTATCTTGTGATTAGAAATGTACGCATATCAGTAGCGTAAGTGTCTGTTAATTAAATGTTGCTCTCAGTAAAACTTAAATAAAAAAAATGTGTTTCTTTTATGGTTAAGACCAACTGCCTATTTTTTTTATACTACTTGGAATGACGTTTCAAGCAGGTGGCCCACCTGATGTTAAGTGGTACCCTCTGCTAGTATAGAACTAGTAGTACCCTCTGCCTATGAACAGTGCATTACCTCAGGTCACGTCCTAGGACGCACCCTATGTGGCATTGCACTGCGCCCGCCACCGATAGACATAAAGATAAAAAGTCTCATGTGCCTGTAATTTCACCGGCACCCTTACCCTTCAAACCGGAACACAGCAATGCGAGCACTACTGCTTTGCGGCAGAAATGGGTATGGTGGTGGTAGTACTTCCCCGGACGAATTCTTTCCCAAAAAAGCTCTACTACTACTAAAAATTCAAAAATTCAAGTTTAGATACGGCATTTATTTTATTGATAACTTCACGTATGAAAGTGTTAAAATACATCTTTGCTTATCAATAACTGACTATAGATTAACATAAATATACATCCGATTCTTATTGACTAAAAAGTTTCATAAAGCACATTAATAAATTGATCGAAATTCATAATTTTCAATCACTGGAATAAAAACATAATGTTTTCTATCTTTTGTAATTTATATATTTCTATGATTCAGTAAAATAAATAAAAGTTATTATTTTTATGTAAAATATTAAGAAATGCAGAATTTGAATACTATAAAACATTACAAATCCACACATGTCACTTAAACTTTATAATATAATGTATGGTAGTATTTATGCTAATAGAGATAACCAATCTAAACGGAACATGGCGCTTAGCCGAAGTCAAAGTCAAAGTCGAAAGTATTTTATTCATTGAAATCACAAGGATCATTTTAAATCGTGTTATTAAATAAATTTACATTTACTCCTGTTCCAGCGCAACCAGACCTAGAAGAATCAGGCAACAAACAGTGATAGTGATCACAAATTTCTTCTCCAGCGTCATAGCTCGTTCCATGGCCAAACTGGTCAAGGCATTGCCAATTATAGGCGAAGAAACAGTAGTAGTAGTACAGTGTTGCGTAGTAGACTGATGTCATTACCAGTTTGCTGTTCATTGCGCAGCGTGATTTAGCTTCTTTACAAGAACAGAAATATTTAAAACACGCTGCGCAATGAATAGCAAACTGGACATCGCAATCAAACGTCAGTCTATTACGCAATAACCCCACAGGTTCGACTCCCGCTGGAAAGGAAATTTTTGGGTCACAATTAAATTTAATGTTATCCAAATGTGTGGAAGAAAAAAGAAAAAAAAAAAATACTATTGATAACCAAACTTTAAACTGAACATACAACTTATTCATAACCTCAAATCAAATATTCCTTATTCCGTGTACATAAGGATAATTTCTAAACGTCAAGCTAGTGTTATGTGCCATGTAAAAGGGGCGTGCAGGTTTAGATTGGTATATCTCTACTAAGCTGTTTATTTCTGAGCTGCACAGTATAATTAGCTCTTAACCGCATTTTAATAATTATTATTACGCAGTGTTATTTATTTATTTTATTTTT
This sequence comes from Operophtera brumata, assembly GCA_932527175.1. Lineage (NCBI taxonomy): Eukaryota > Metazoa > Arthropoda > Insecta > Lepidoptera > Geometridae > Operophtera > Operophtera brumata. The sequence continues at coordinate 42,836,105 of OW052228.1, read as the reverse complement.
ATTAGCTACCAATTTTGCTCTTATAAGATTTTGGATGAAAAATATATTTTTCAATGCAAGCTTTTATAAAATTAGTGATCGGAACCGTGTGCTGATCGAAATGAGCCTTAACACGCCCAATCTACTATTATACATCCAGGAGTTCCGTTGTCCACCTTACGTCTCCATCATCAGATCAGCTGGCTGTCTCCATCATCAGATCAGCTGGCTGTCACCATCATAGTGTATTGTCATCGGAACGTGACAGGTATGCAAAATTTCAGAGTTTAAAGATTTGTCTCACACTAACAGATGAAGTTAAATAAAAGCTTGTCAAATTTGGCCATTATTGCTTGCAATGCAGTGTATTTACTGTACAAATTTGGCCACTATTGTTTGCGATGCAGTGTGCGTATTTACTAGACAAATATGACCACAATTGTTTGCAAGCCAGTATAATCTACAAATATGGCCATTACTGTTTGCAATACACTGTATTTACTGTACAAATATGGCCACTACTGTTTGCAATGTAGTGTATTTACTGTACAACTATGGCCGCTATAATTGCAATACACTGTATTTACTGTACAAATATGGCCACTACTGTTTGCAATGTAGTGTATTTACTGTACAACTATAGCCGCTATAATTGCAATGCACTGTATTTACTGTACAAATATGGCCACTATTGCTTGCAATGCAGTGTATTTACACGACAAATATGGCCACTATTGTTTGCGATGCAGTGCAAGTATTTTCTCTACATATATGATCACAATTGTTTGCAAGCCAGTATATTTACTCTACAAATATGGCCATTCCTGTTTGCAATGCACTGTATTTAATGTACATATATGGCCACTATTGTTTGCGATGCAGTGTAAGTATTTACTCGACAAATATGGCCACTATTGCTTGCAAAGCAGTGTATTTACTGTACAAATATGGCCACTATTGTTTGCAAGCCAGTATAATCTACAAATATGGCCATTACTGTTTGCAATACACTGTACTTAATGTACAAATATGATCACAATTGTTTGCAAGCCAGTATATTTACTCTACAAATATGGCCATTACTGTTTGCAATGCACTGTATTTAATGTACAAATATGGCCACTATTGCTTGCAATGCAGTGTATTTACACGACAAATATGGCCACTACGGCTGGCAATCCAGTGTAAGTATTTACCAACACTACTCGAATAAATGCAGGCCTACCTGCTATCTCGCTTCAAAGCAAATTAAATGTTCTGAATGGTTCGTCCGTTTAATTACAGGTATATTATTTGTCCTAGGAGTTGTTTGTGATGAGGAATCCAGCTTCGCAGTTGCAGTCTTCATCAGCTTTCACCTGTAAATATATATATTTATACATATTTTAATTATGTTTATAATTGTGTTTTTTTTTTACCTAAAATAGGCTTGCGTTTGGCTACATCTCACTCACCTGATGGGAAGTGACGATGAGGCCTATTCAAGCACGCTCGCCCAGAAGATGCCTATTAACTCTTCGTTTGAAGACGCCCAAGTTGAAGTTGTATTTTTTTTAAAGGTGAGTCGTTTACTTTACAGATACCATCAAAGACGGGGGGGGGGGGGGGGGGGGGGGATGCTGTGGTTCGACATGACGCAGGGGATGACAATCTTGAGCGATACATTTTTAAATCGGTATAAAGCTCTCAGAACCTACAACCAATGGGTAATAAAGGTAGCAGGAAGTCCCTGGATGGAGACGGCCCAAGAACGTACGTAGTGGCATTCTATGGGCAGGCCTGTGCCTGTGCCGAGCGGTGGAACTAGTACTGACAAATAATTATATCAAGTCATGGCACTGTTTGGGAATATTGTAGCAATTTGTAGCAACAAATGGATACACACAAGGTTTTTTATTATTTTTTTATACTACCAAGGTAGCAAAAAAGCATACGGCCCACCTGGGTAAGCGGTTACCGTAGCCTATGAACGCCTGCAATACCAGAGGCATCACACGCGCGTTGCAGACCCTTTAACAAATTCCAAGCACCCTTTTTAAAGAACCCCATACTGTAGTCGCTTGTGAAAACCTCAGCAGGGAGATCATTCCACAACCTGAGCGTTCGCGGGAGGAAGTTTCTCTGAAACCGCACAGTCCGGGACCACCCTGGCTCTAAGGTGTGCGAATGAATCCTCTGCCGATGGCGAGCGGTGCGGTGAAAAAAGGTTGCTGTAGGCATCATGGCAAACAATTCCTCGGAACAAAACCCATTATACAAACGGTAGAACACGCAGAGAGAGGCAAAGTCTCTCCTCAGACTTAAGGGCTCAATACCGTTCGTGAGCTTGGGATTGTCAACAAGTTCTTATAATATTCCCAAACAGTGCCATTCTATTTTACCATTTTAGACAACAATATAGTGTTTAAGGTGATTGCTTTAACATACAAACGTATTTTACCAAATATGGGTGAATAGAGTATAATTTTACACTGAAATGACTATAGTTGGCTTTTATATTGGTCATTATTTGCGGCAAATCATTGGTTAAAGAAAACAGCCCATTACTAGCGAAAATAACGTCGACATTTTTGTCAATACAAGTCATTTCGATGTTATTTTCGCAGTGTTTTCTTCAACCAAATATGATTTGCCGCAAATAATGATCAATATAAAAGTCAACAACAGTCATTACACTGTAAAATTATACTCTGTTCGTCCATATTTGGTAAAATACGTTACTATAGATAGATATAAAATTATTTATTGCACAATTTAAAAAGTATTGTACATAGTCGAACTTAATGCTCATTCATCATTCTCTTCCAGCTAACCTTTGTGTATGAATAAGCAACCACCTTAATATTAAGAATCGATAAAAATTAGAACATTACACACACATTATTATCAAACATTACTGAATTACCGTGGCGTGTCCGGCCTAAGAATAGACCAATCCGTCACCTCCCGTGGACGTCGTAAAAGCCGATTAAGAGATTACACCAGGAGATGGTCCGCAGCATCTATTGATGGTTCTCAACACCAATGCTGCGATCACCAATCCGCCTGGTGATAATCCCATTTCCCCCATTGGAAATTAGGGGGGGACCTCGTCCAGCAGCGAACGTCAAACGGCTGATAATGATGATTATTAAATTGACATGCGTCACATTATTACTCTTAGTATATATATCAGATGAAAAAGCTTTTCTTTTTACTATTTTCATATAATATATTAAATCAAAACAGTCACCGAGTCAACAGCAAAAACATTGCCCAACAACCACACCACAAAGTCAAAGTCATAAAGTATTTTATTCATTGAAATCACAAGGATCATTTTGAATCGTCTTAACAGTCAAAACAATAACCACTGTCCTAGATATTTTTAACAATTACGGTATAGATAGCTTACCATAAGAAAGGTGTGCATCATAAGTTTATCAGCTCGGGGCCGCAGGTCAGGCTCGTGCGTGAGACAGAGCGCGCAGAACTGGCGGCCCTCCTCCGACAGCGCGCCGGGGATGGCGGGTGGCGACCCAATGCCCACCATGAACATTATTTGTCATGCGTCACATAACGGTGTATATACCTTACCATAAGAAAGGTGTGCATCATAAGTTTATCAGCTCGGGGCCGCAGGTCGGGCTCGTGCGTGAGACAGAGCGCGCAGAACTGGCGGCCCTCCTCCGACAGCGCGCCGGGGATGGCGGGTGGCGACTCAATGCCCACCATGAACATTATTTGTCATGCGTCACATAACGGTGTATATACCTTACCATAAGAAAGGTGTGCATCATAAGTTTATCAGCTCGGGGCCGCAGTTCGGGCTCGTGCGTGAGACAGAGCGCGCAGAACTGGCGGCCCTCCTCCGACAGCGCGCCGGGGATGGCGGTTCGCGACTCAATGCCCACCATGAACATTATTTGTCATGCGTCACATAACGGTGTATATACCTTACCATAAGAAAGGTGTGCATCATAAGTTTATCAGCTCGGGGCCGCAGTTCGGGCTCGTGCGTGAGACAGAGCGCGCAGAACTGGCGGCCCTCCTCCGACAGCGCCGGGGATGGCTGGTCGCGACCCCATGCCCACCATGAAGATTATTTGTCATGCGTCACATAACGGTGTATATGTATACCTTACCATAAGAAAGGTGTGCATCATAAGTTTATCAGCTCGGGGCATTTTCATTTCATTTTATTTATTTCACCTTATGACACAGTTTGTCACACTAGGCAAGTCACACAAACATATTTATAAAATTTCAAAGATTCACAAATTTAAATTTAAATTCTAGTAGGTATATAAGTTATATAAGTATAAAAATTCAATCTCAAGTTTAATATTTTACAATAGCTACTTACACCAAAACAAACAATAATAAAAATACAAAAGTCAGATTAAAATCAATTAAAATCTAATTATAATCCAAAAATAAACTACCTAAATGCATCTAAACAAAAAAAAAAAAAAAAATAATAAGTACTATAAATCATCATATCACACAATATCGTTATTTAGCAAAAATGAGGAATCTAAAACAGTCATGTTCATAAACTCGTTTATGCAGTAAAATGCATTTACCTCAAAGAAATGTTTAATTATCCTTTTGAAGTCTGATGTGTGTTCCAGATTAGTTATTTTAGTGGGCAATTTATTGTACATTAATATTTTATTATATTCTCCTTGTTTCTGAACCTTTACTAACCTAACTTTTGGTATACAAAGTTTATCTTTATTTCTTAAATTATAATTATGTATATCCTTTTTTTTTAAGTAACTTTCCTTATTTTCGTGAATTTCTACTACGCTTTTATAAATGTATAAGGATATGACTGTCATTATTTTATTTTGTACAAAATATTTCCTTGCTGATGTCCTCCTTCTAATACCACATATAATCCTAATAGCCCGTTTTTGACAAATCAAAACATTTTTGATGTCAGAGCTATTTCCCCACACCGTTAACGCATAACTAATGATCGAATGGACATAAGCGTAATATACTGATATCAGAGATCTTCTGTCAATCATAGGTTTTAATTTTAGTAGCGCATAGTTTGCACTTGCTAACTTCTTACAAACCTTATTAATGTGGGCTCGATGACTAACTGATTGATCCATCGTATACCCAAGGAAAACATGTTCCGATGTTCCTACCGTTTGCTTCATATTTCTAGTTTGGTAACGCATTACAATACTTTTATCCTTATTTAAAATGATTCCATTAGCTTCAAACCAATTTTTTAGTAATTTTATGGAACAATCGATTCTTTCATCTAGACGAGATTTTGTATCTTCCTTTAAGCCTATGTGTGTGTCATCTGCAAATAAGTTAATGAAAGCCCAATCCGGTACACATTTGGCGAGATCATTAACGTATACAAGAAAAAGCACTGGTCCTAATATTGAACCTTGAGGTACACCTACATCAACCTGACCCACATCCGAGGTTTTACCATTAACAGTAACAATCTGCATTCTTTTCTGAAGTCATTAATCTAAGCTCAGTTCCACCAAATCCGTAATATCGTAGTTTTTCCAATAAAATGTCATGTCTCAAACAGTCAAAGGCCTTGGACAAGTCACAAAAAACACTTGCACATTTCTGAGCACCATCCAATGCCTTCAATACAAAATAGTTAACATTTCGTATAGCCATTTCGGTCGATTTGTTTTTTCGGAACCCATACTGCGCCGAACTAAAAAGATCATTTTCATCAAAGTATTCAACAATTTTATTTTTAATAATCATTTCTAAAATTTTAGATATCGTGGGCAGTATACATACTGGTCTGTAATTATTGAGGTCATTCCTTTCACCTTTTTTAAAAAGAGGTATAACCCTTCCTGCCTTAAGGACATCTGGAAATACTCCTTCCAATAAACATGTATTTAATACACTACAAATCAATTTCAATAATATGTCATTTCTTAAAATTAGAGATTTAATTATTTTACTATTCATGTCATAGATATCTTCAGATTTTTTATCTTTCATACCTTTTACTATCTGTCTAAATTCTGTACAAGTCACTGAATTAAATTTAATTTTATCATGAGGTTTTTCTATATTATTTAAGTAATCTAAGCATTTTTCTTTGTCAATATTTGTATGTTTAGTTAGATTTCCAGCAATATTACGAAAAAAGTTATTAAACAAATTAGCTATTGTTTTCGGGTCTTTTATTTTCTCTTTCTTCTCATTTATCACCTCCTGTATTAATTTATTTTGGGTGCGATTTACATTAATTTGTTCATTTATTATTTTCCACGATTCCTTTATTTTGTTATGAGATAGTTTAATTCTATGTGTGTATTGTAATTTCTTCGCTCTTTTCAAAACTTCTCTTAAAACCTTTTTGTAAATTTTTAATTTTAACCTTCTTTTCTCACTCGGAAAATCTCTTCTAATAGTTCTAATTTTTCCAAGTTAGATTTCGATACCAGTATACCTTTCGTTGTCCATTTTTTAAAGATAGGTTTTGATGCCTTCGTTTTAGGAAATGCCACATTAAAATAAAACTGTATAGCGACCAATAGAATACTCATCTTTGCAATTGGATCACAAATAGTGTCAATATCACCCTTTAATTTAACATAATCTTGGCTAAATAAGAAGTTAAAGTAACCACAATTTTGCTCAGAAAAAAATCTAGTTAAGGGTCTGTCAATCTGTTTTTTACTTAAATATATTTCCCTACCTAAGCAGTTCAATTGTATCACATTATGGTCAGATAACTTGCAGTCCAAAACCATACCTTCAACATTGTCAAAATTAACTATAAAATTGTCAATACACGTAGAACTAGTACCCTTAGTAGTGCACTTGGTTCTAGTAGGCCTGTTTATGACCATCCTGCATCTAAAATTTACAAGAATACGTTTTAATTTACGTATATTGCTTGTATCTGTCAAAATGTCCAAATTAAAATCTCCAGCTACTATAATATTTTTACCTTCACGACTTATTCTATGTAGAAGTTTAGTTAATATGTCAAAAAATAAAGAAAGATCTGTGCCCGCCCTGTACACGCAGACTACGACGGTCTTTCGTTTCCGAAGCTCTATAGCAGCTATCTCGCAGTTCATTTCAAATGATAAATTATTTAAATCTTTTCTAACTTTATACTCCATACCTATTCTTGTAAAAATTGCAGTTCCCCCGTGCTCAAAAATTTTCCTGTTGAAGTATGTTGAGAGTTCAAACCCATCTACTTTCAATCCTTGTACTTGGTGATCATAAGCCCAAGTCTCTGTTAGACATAAAATTTCACAATCTGTATCATTAATTAAGCATTTGATTTGTAAAAACTTCCTATGAATACTTTGAACATTTGCATGTACGATTATTAACGATTTATGTGGAGTATCAGACTTTTGTGAAATTTTTTGTTTTTATTAACTAATTCTGTACCAGCATTCTCATTTGTTTTTATAAATGTTAATGCGGATTGTCCTCTAAAGTTTACTCCACTAAGAGAGCTTCCTATTTCTGTTGATAAATACTTTTTCCTTGCTGCGAAACTTTCAAAATCTACATTAAGGTCTATATATCTCATATTTTCATTAAGATTTACAAGTTGTGCTAATCTGTTATTTAAATTGAAAATAGCATTGTCCTTAAACCCATTGTACAAAAAGCCAGTTAAAATTATATTAAATTTACGATGAGGTCTGGATATGATTTTCCCTATTAATTGTAAGTATTTGCTGTAATATGAGTACCTCCTAACATATCTAGATATTATAAGAACTAGTGTGTCGCCCTGTTCTAAATTCTTGGTGTTCTCTTCAACGTTCTCCAAAACCTTCTCTGCGCTCGCTCCTGGTTTACAATAGTTCGTAATTTTGATAGTTCCCTTGATGTTATTTATTAGATTTAATGCTAGGTCTTTACCCAATTCATCAGACATTACTATTGTCTTGAAACTTTTTGTATTTGTCTCATCACTTTCTATTCTACGAGTTTCACAAATTTTTTGTGAGATGATTTCTTTCGTCGCACCTAATTCCGGACTAGAAGAGCATATGTTAACTTGTAATTTAGTTTCCAACTCTAAAATCTTAAAGTTAAGTTTCTCCTGCTCTTTTCTAAGTTTAACGCATTTAATCTTCAAAATTCTAGATCTTTTTGCAGATTTTTTTTTGGGCCGCAGGTCGGGCTCGTGCGTGAGACAGAGCGCGCAGAACTGGCGGCCCTCCTCCGACAGCGCGCCGGGGATGGCGGGTGGCGACCCCATGCCCACCATGAACATTATTTGTCATGCGTCACATAACGGTGTATATACCTTACCATAAGAAAGGTGTGCATCATAAGTTTATCAGCTCGGGGCCGCAGGTCGGGCTCGTGCGTGAGACAGAGCGCGCAGAACTGGCGGCCCTCCTCCGACAGCGCGCCGGGGATGGCGGGTGGCGACCCCATGCCCACCATGAACATTATTTGTCATGCGTCACATAACGGTGTATATACCTTACCATAAGAAAGGTGTGCATCATAAGTTTATCAGCTCGGGGCCGCAGGTCGGGCTCGTGCGTGAGACAGAGCGCGCAGAACTGGCGGCCCTCCTCCGACAGCGCGCCGGGGATGGCGGGTGGCGACCCCATGCCCACCATGAACATTATTTGTCATGCGTCACATAACGGTATATATACCTTACCATAAGAAAGGTGTGCATCATAAGTTTATCAGCTCGGGGCCGCAGGTCAGGCTCGTGCGTGAGACAGAGCGCGCAGTACTGGCGGCCCTCCTCCGACAGCGCGCCGGGAATGGCGGGTGGCGACCCAATGCCCACCATGAACATTATTTGTCATGCGTCACATAACGGTGTATATACCTTACCATAAGAAAGGTGTGCATCATAAGTTTATCAGCTCGGGGCCGCAGGTCAGGCTCGTGCGTGAGACAGAGCGCGCAGAACTGGCGGCCCTCCTCCGACAGCGCGCCGGGGATGGCGGGTGGCGACCCAATGCCCACCATGAACATTATTTGTCATGCGTCACATAACGGTGTATATACCTTACCATAAGAAAGGTGTGCATCATAAGTTTATCAGCTCGGGGCCGCAGGTCGGGCTCGTGCGTGAGACAGAGCGCGCAGAACTGGCGGCCCTCCTCCGACAGCGCGCCGGGGATGGCTGGTCGCGACCCCATGCCCACCATGAACATTATTTGGTAGTTGCTGTCGTACTCCGAGAACGGGCGCTGCAGCAAACGAGAACAGGTTCACACACATTGTACCAACAATAATTTATCAGGTCAAAAGTTCTAATCGTGTTACTATAAACTCGGATTATCTTTGGAATAGTTACACAGTGCTTTGTCTTTTGTAAGAACAAGCAGTTTAAAATACCATTGAAAGAGACATAACACGGTGTAAAGATTCAGATATTCAGATATTCATTTAATTCACCATACCGTTACATTGCATAACATTGGCATGTCAACACTTAATAACAAATAGCACACAATTAAAAAATATGAAATAATAATAAAAATCACACAACGACACAAAAAATATAACACGAAAATAGCTAACGTTAACATATAAACTCACAGTACCTAGATACTTTTACCTAGGTACCTCCTATTGCGCATGCAAATCGGAAAATGACCACCCCATGTACTCGCTAGTATGGTAAAATGGATGACCTTCGAGGAATATTTTTACCTTCTGCTTGAACTGGTTTAGAGGAAGTTGTGTTACTTCTAACGGCAACGATATTCCGCGTTAAATAGTAGCACGGTGAAGCATTTTCACTTTAACTTATTTTATTTTATTTATTTTCATGGAAAACAAACAGCTTATTAAACTAGGAAGGATACATAATGGAACTGTAAAACAATTAAGCCTTAAACAGTTTTCACTTATAGATCGAGAAAGATATTTATATAACATAAAAAGTACAACGAAAGATCGTGTCAAACTGTTTTATCTCCAATCGTCTTCTTCGTCCTGTTGAGTTTCGTTGTTCTTGTCTATTTTTATGTTGTGTTTATATTATTATGTATTTATTTTTATGTATTATAATGTAGGTTTGTATATATTTAATGATATGTGTATTTGTCAAGGTGATAACACCACTGTCCCATTCTTCCATATAGTCCTCTCCATCCTAAGGTTGTCTGGATCAAATCGCTATAAGCGATAAGACCGCCCATTGTACATTTCTGTTATTTTGTTGTTATTGAGTTATGTTTTGTATTTTTGTGTGTTATTTGTGTACAATAAAGAGTTAATCTATCTATCTATCTATCTACAACAGATAGAGTACGCGTCATGTAAAAAGAACGCTTGAACGTATGAAGAAGTATGACCGCCAGCGTTCTTTTTACATGACGCGCATTATACATTAGGCAAAAAGACAAAAACAAAAGATAAACTATGCACAGTGAACCATATGAATCACCGGATAAAATTTACAAAACAGTAAAAAAAAAAAAAGTAAAAAAAAAATTGATACAATAACTACATATATCTTAGTTATAAACATAGATCATTGAAGAAACAATAAAAAACCAAAGTGACCAACAATCAACGTAAAATGGTCTGTCCTATCGCTAAAAGCGAACTCTTCCAGACGGTGGTGGCGTTAGGTACTATATAAACAGTACAACATACTGTTATGCGAACCAATCGGTGTAAACGAATTTAAAGCCTCCCAGCGCCACCTGTTGGCGAGTGCACATGCTATAGGAAATGTAGAATTGCTAGCGCCATCTGTTGACGAGAAGTCACACTGCGCGATTAGAGCAGGACCCATACATGCATTTGGCGTCTTTGGATAGTTCGAGCAAGTTCTAAGGGCCTAATACAGTTCATGTTAGTTTGTTAGGTGATTTTGTTAACATATCTGATCAAAGCATAACTAAAACCTAGAATAGCTACCATCTTGTAGGTACGTACCTTTCCTGACGCCATTTCCGTGACGACACATCCAACGGACCAAATGTCAGCCGCACGACCGTGCCCCGACGATTTCATGAACACCTCGGGCGCCATGTAAGCTGGGGGACAACAAAAATTGCAAATTTACAAATTGGTAAACTAGAATCGTGTAGACTAAGGTTTAAGGTGGATGTGCACGCTTGCGGCGCGAAATTCAAATTTGTTGGTGTTTTTTGCCCATTACAGCTCATCAACACTTCTTCAGATAACGAAAGTTGAGTTCGCGACAACTAGGAGACTTAACTCACATGTTTTTATTGATAGTATCTCATAAATATCATCAGTTTAGCTATGATACCCCTAAACACATTTTTACAGTGTTTTTGTTTGTTTAGGGGTATCGTAGCTAAACTGATGATATTTATGAGATACAATCAATTAAAACATGTGTGTTAGGTCTCCTAGTTGTCGCGAACTCAACTTTCGTCATCTGAAGAAGTGTTGATGACCTGTAAAGGGCAAAAAACACCAAAAAATTTTAATCTCGCGCCGCAAACGTGAGCATTCACCTTAAAGAATTAGATTTCATGACATTTACCGTTTACCTTTTTCAAAATTTAATTTATACTAAATTACATATTGACGATTTAAAATTAAAAAGTGACATCCACAATTACAATACACGCAATAAAAACAATCTAGTTGTTCCAAAACACAGACTATCTAAAGTAGCTAATAGCTTTTTATGTATAAGATAAACCTTTTTAATAAATTGCCCTTGGACATTAGAAATTTACATTTTAAAGATTTTAGTGTTCAAATAAGTTTTTTTTACTATTCAATCTTACTATAACATTGACGAAGCTCTAGCTGATGACTTTAGTATGTAATCATACCGATAAGTGTTTAAATGTTTGAGTTTTTGTTCAATTATCTGTTATTGTTAGAATATTATGTAACAATTATGTAAAATATGACTTTTCCTAGTGTACAATAATTGGTATCAAGACGGAATAACTAATTTTGATTTTGAAAAGGATGAGCAAATTACTTCACATTAGGACATTACTCCAGATGATCAATATTATGTTATGTTAAGCAAGAAAGAAGGATATAAATGATTTTTGTACATAGTTCAACTATCATGCAAAGTCTTACGATCTAATTTAGAGTAGTGGTAGTGGTATCGTTCGTAATAAAAGAGTGAGAAAGAGGGTAGATCGATATATCTGCCAATAACATCTACTCGCAAAGACTTTAGTCAGTTCTCCCGTGATCATGGCGCATGCAACTGTGCCGAAATATCGGGAACATATAAAACTCAAAAATCATGGTAAATATCCCGTTTCTAGTGAAAATTATGTACATAACCATGATAGTTTCAAAAGTTATAATTTAGAGTATTCATTGAAACCGGTTTATTCTACAATTCGGAGGCAATTTTATATTTTAGTCTATCGATTTTTTTTTATTGAATCGTGTTTCCACCAGATCATGCTTAAAATTAATCCTTAAATTGACAAATTGCGAAACGTCACAGAAAAAAAAGGTGAGCACAATCGCTCAATTTCTTATTGGGAATACTTTACACAAAGAAACGTAGCAAAAAAAAATGATTTCAAAAAAACTAAAAATGGGTATTCTTGATGAGAAATAGAGTCGATATACCCAACCTGTTTTTTTTAAATGTAATTTTTCATCTTCTTTACAACTTATTGAAAATCCAAGGCTGTTATTCGCTATGACCATTAGGAGATTACTTGCCAACAACGTGTGACGTCACAATGTATTCTGAACGATGATTCCACGCAGATATCGTAACGAGCCCGCGTTTTGTCACATTTGGTCATAGCGAATAAGCGCCCTGTTTTTGTTTCTCTAAAATTCACCTAATGTTTCCTAAAAAACAAACCTCTCTAACCATCTCTCTAATAATGGTACTCTCAGGGCCTTCCCTAAGAGTACCATTATCTTGCCACACCTGTATTTAGCTTTATTTAGCTGTGTAGCTTGACGTATTTGCGCAAATGTATGTATTATTTTGTTAAAGAAAACAGCACCATTAACAGTTGGACTTATAGTTCATTTTGCCTTAGCAAAATAAGGCAAACATTAGCAACGTGTGCAAGTCTGAAGTGTTTTTTTTAGACGTATGTTAGTTTTTAACGTATTTATGTTGCTATGGGCTTATTGTTTAGGTTTTTGTACATTTTCCAATAAGCCCGAAATAAAGATATTTGATTTGATTTGATTAGCGTAAATACGCCAAGTGAAGTGCCAGGATTAAGGTTACCTTGAGTGCCGACGAATCCTTGCAGTTCGTTGGGCGCGGTGGTGTTCGCCCTGATCTTGACGGCGCATCCGAAGTCACCCAGCTTCAGGCAGTGACCCTCGTTGGTCAGGAAGATGTTGCCACCTGCAAGTTATAACGCAATCAGCCTTCATCATACCACAGAGTAAGGAATAATACTAACGTACAACAGAGAGACAATCTTAGTACTACGATCGTTGCCACGATAAGTCGCGCAAGAGCAGCGCCCGTGGCGCGCGCTCGGTACTAACGTACTAATATGCATTCTTACTTGTTTTCTTAACAGCGTACTAGATGGCGCTTCTCTCTTGCCTTCTTTACAGCGCACTAGATGATACTTGAGAAATCAAGCGTATTTCATCACATCATATCATAGAGTAACACGTTAGTATTCTTACTACTCTGTGGAGTAACTATCGAAATATTATCGTATAATTTTATTGCTCCGAAACATGGTTTTATTTCAACGCCATCTATGTGTTTCTTGACCAAACTTAGAACCTTAGAACCCAATCAAAATGTTTCGGTTAGAAATTGCTAGATGTCAGTAAAAACATTGAAAAAAAAAACTATTATATAAGTTAAAATCACATAAAAAGTCTTCTAGAGGTACTATTTACGCAATGCCGTCAAAAAAAGTGAAAAAATAATCTAATTAATGTGTTCAATATTCCTAGCGATACCAGTACTGCCATCTATCGATATTTTGTGTGAACTAATTCTAAAATGTATGGAATTAACCAGACCTGATCATACTAATACCAAACAATCAAGCGGTCGCTCGCTTTAAAACGCTTTTTTTTATTTTTTTATTTTTTTAAAACGCTGTCAAAGCCTATCTGGAATATTTACTTTTTTGTGTTGTGTATAGTTTTTTGTCAAAATAAAAGTTTTACTTACTTACTTTTTTACTTACTTAAAAAAAGTTATTCAAAAGTAATTTAATAAATTTGTGTAATTGGCACAGCAATTATGGCTTGAAAGCATAACATCAAACAAACAAATAAATACTCGTTGTTCATTGTTTTGCTTTAATAAATCTGAAAAGATTAATGCGTAAGTTTGGATGATAAAATTCGAAAGATGCTTGAAAGAACTTTCCACGCATAGTTTCACGAATATACGGTTTTTGTTTTATTTTCATAGTCGTGGTCGCCTATGCTGGTATCCCTGTTTTGTTACTGGTATATTTATAAAGTAGTAGTCTTCTTCTTCGTGTCGTTGGTTCCCATAGATAATTAAATTGTTTTAGATCAAAATTTAGCAACGTCGACAGCATTTTCAGTGGCTTCGCACATGTCATTTAGGGTGCAGGTGTTGCACAATGGACCGGACAGCAAGTGAGGCATCGTCTGAGGAGTGAACCCACAGTCACAATGTGCCTCGTCGGAATACCCCCATTTAACTAAGTTATACCTGCAGCGGCCCACCTGACTCCGGAGTCGGTTCAGAGATTTACAGGTGGAGCATAGCAGTTCATGTCCCGAAGGGAGCTTCTCTGCAGGTACAACGTGGTCAGCAAGGGGACGGTGTCTTTCCAACCACAATTTTATGCGTGCCTCGCTAGGGCTGTCCCGGTCGACTTAGGGAAGCTATTGCGGCTCTTAAGTCTACTTCTGCAATTCTTGGTGTCATAAAGTGACTGTCCATTGTCGTTTTCCTGTTGGATTTCTCAACAGAGCAGGCGATAGCTCTACGGATAAGGGCTATACCTGCATGTGGGTATAGTGCAGCGAGTAGAGTGGGTTTCAGACAGCCAGTTATTATTCTGTACGAAAGTGGAGTAGGTTTCAGACAGCCAGTTATTATTCTGTACGAAAGTGGAGTAGGTTTCAGACAGCCAGTTATTATTCTGTACGAAAGTGGAGTAGGTTTCAGACAGCCAGTTATTATTATGTACGTTTCGTACAGAATAATAACTCTATGCCACACTGGGTATGCGAATTTGCCAGCCGAAAATGGAGGACAAAGTTTTATATGGATTATGTATCAGAATCAGAGCATTAATTTCGTAATACACGCTGAGGTTGGTCAGTGCTCTTTCTTGGTTGACCTCAGCGTCTTCAAAACTTGACGTCCGTGTTGCTAGTGCTAAGTCATCTGCGTAAATAAACCTTTCTGTATTATCCGAGCTCGGTTGATCGTTGGTATAAACTTTAAATAGGACTGGAGCTAGGACGCTACCTTGTGGTAGTCCATTCTTTGCGAGGCGCAATCTGATTTTGTCCATAATTTTCACTAGAAACGGGATATTTACCATGATTTTTGAGTTTTATATGTTCCCGATATTTCGGCACAGTTGCATGCGCCATGATCACGGGAGAACTGACTAAAGTCTTTGCGAGTAGATGTTATTGGCAGATATATCGATCTACCCTCTTTCTCACTCTTTTATTACGAACGATACCACTACCATCATGGCGCATGCAACTGTGCCGAAATATCGGGAACATATAAAACTCAAAAATCATGGTAAATATCCCGTTTCTAGTGAAAATTATGTACATAACCATGATAGTTTCAAAAGTTATACTGATTTTGTCCGTTTCCAGGTGGACTTGGAAACGTCGGTTCCGGAGCATCTCACCCAATACGTTTACAAAAGCTTGGTCATCTGTCAGGGTTGTTATTTTGGAGAGCAATCTTTTTTATATTTACCGTATCGTATGCTGCTGACAAATCGACCAGAATGACGTTAGTTATTTTATTGGCTTCATACTCGTCCTCAATGCACTGGGTAAGACGAAGGATTTGCCCTGTACATGACTTTCCCGGTCTGAATCCAGCCTGCTCTGGGTTAAGTTTAGGGTAAATTAAGGGTATGAGTCGGTTAAGGATTAGCCTTTCGAATAATTTGTAAGCGTGGCATAGAAGGGATATTGGGCGATAGCTCTTTGGATCTCCTTGTGACTTGCCAGGCTTGAGGAGAGCTATGACCTTGGCTTTCCCCCTTTGCTTGGGTAGTTTGGGATTGGCCAGGCACGAGTTGCACAGTGCAAGAAGCCAAGATACAGCTACTGGACCCAAGTGTTTAAGTTGCTCTGCAGTTAGATCGTCAACTCCTGTCGCTTTTCTGTTTTTCAACTCTTTGATAGCGGGGATGATTTCAGATAGCGTGAATGGCTTACTGATTTCAGTGGAGCATTGTGTTGGCTTTGTAGGTTTTTGTACTGTAGACAATCTGTGAGGTGGTTTTCCATTAAGCAGTAGCTGATGAGCTATCTGGTTGGGAATGACTTTTGGTGGAGTTTTGGGTTGGGGGGGATCATCTGTCAGTTTCCGGAGCGTAGACCAGGCTTTTTTGCTATTCTTGGTTAAGTCTATTTTTTCGACGATATTGATCCACTTCGCTCTTCACTTACCTTCCTCATGAGTTCCTCACCGGCATCATTTGTAAAATTAAGTAGTAGTACTAGTTGTACTCACTCTTGATGTCCCTGTGCGCGATGCTACGGGCGTGTAGCGCAGTGACGGCACTGAGCAGCTGCTTGGTGTAGCGCCGCACGGTGTCCTCCGCCAGCGCGCCGGAGGTCGCCACCAGCGCCTCCAGCGACCCCTCCACGCACAGCTCCATGAATATCAACATCTCCTCCTACAACCGATACCAAACGCACACTAATAACTTTTTTGTTGAAAAATTCATTTTTCAGGAAAAGCTTTTATAAAATTAGTGATCAGAACCGTGTGCTGATGCAAATGAGACTAAACACGGCTAGTTTCACTATAATCTATCGTGGAGTTCCGTCGTACACCTGAGTTCTGTTCCCCATCATCAGATCAGCTCGCTGTTGCCAAATTTTACCTCAATCGGATATCGGGAAGTTGGCTGAGCCATACTTAATAAACAGGATGCTCCCTCACTTCTCTGGTAAGACCCCTGTGCATAGAAGGATAATGCAGCTAGTATCTTTTTTTTATACTACTAAGTGTGGCAGTACAGGCAGTGCAAGCTACAAGTGGTTACCCGGTGCAGCTCGCAGCTGTAGTATCTGACGAGGTGCGGGTGTATGACGCCTTCCAGCATCCTGAGCTCGTTGGCGGCGCGCTGCGACGCACGTCGGTCCGCGCCCACGCTCAGCTCCTTCATCGCCAGCAGCTGTGAAGGGTGTACACCTACAAGTGGTTACCCGGTGCAGCTCGCAGCCGTAGTATCTGACGAGGTGCGGGTGTATGACGCCCTCCAGCACCCTGAGCTCGTTGGCGGCGCGCTGCGTCGCGCTTCTGTCCGCGCCCACGCTCAGCTCCTTCATCGCCAGCAGCTGTGAAGGGTGTACACCTACAAGTGTTTACCCGGTGCAGCTCGCAGCTGTAGTATCTGACAAGGTGCGGGTGTATGACGCCCTCCAGCACCCTGAGCTCGTTGGCGGCGCGCTGCGACGCTCGTCGGTCCGCGCCCACGCTCAGCTCCTTCACCGCCAGCAGCTGTGAAGGGTGTACACCTACAAGTGGTTACCCGGTGCAGCTCGCAGCCGTAGTATCTGACGAGGTGCGGGTGTATGACGCCCTCCAGCACCCTGAGCTCGTTGGCGGCGCGCTGCGACGCACGTCGTTCCGCGCCCACGCTCAGCTCCTTCACCGCCAGCAGCTGTGAAGGGTGTACACCTACAAGTGGTTACCCGGTGCAGCTCGCAGCCGTAGTATCTGACGAGGTGCGGGTGTATGACGCCCTCCAGCACCCTGAGCTCGTTGGCGGCGCGCTGCGACGCTCGTCGGTCCGCGCCCACGCTCAGCTCCTTCACCGCCAGCAGCTGTGAAGGGTGTACACCTACAAGTGGTTACCCGGTGCAGCTCGCAGCCGTAGTATCTGACGAGGTGCGGGTGTATGACGCCCTCCAGCACCCTGAGCTCGTTGGCGGCGCGCTGCGACGCACGTCGTTCCGCGCCCACGCTCAGCTCCTTCACCGCCAGCAGCTGTGAAGGGTGTACACCTACAAGTGGTTACCCGGTGCAGCTCGCAGCCGTAGTATCTGACGAGGTGCGGGTGTATGACGCCTTCCAGCACCCTGAGCTCGTTGGCGGCGCGCTGCGACGCGCGTCGGTCCGCGCCCACGCTCAGCTCCTTCATCGCCAGCAGCTGGCCGCTCTCCGTGTTCACCACGGTGTACACCTGCAAGTACAAAGTAACTATTTTTATTCTGTTTGGAGTTTATTGGAGTTCACTTCTTATGAGTCGATTTTCATATAAGGCCCACGGTACGCAAACAGATGGGGAGTAAAATCGAGCGTTAACTAAAAGTTAAGTCCGTTATGTTTGTCCTATGCGCGTCTTATAATGAACTGGAATGGGGTAAACGCCACTCGCGCGCCGGAACTGACCAACACAACAAGATTATAGAGTAAACGGCAGCACTGAAAAAACATTTTTTTTGTGGCTTTTATGATCCGCCATGAAAGGTCGTGGGCGTCACTTTCCTGGACGAAAATTAACTGATATACAAAAATGTACGTTACTTTCCCTATAATAAGTATCGATATACCCATCGTGCCATTATGTTCCATCAATAAACGAGTCTCTGACGTCACGTTACAAACACATCACATTTTAACTTTATGTATTTATTCACAGATAATATATTTAGACCGCAGTAACTTTCTTGTGTGTAACGAAACAGCTCATCAATTGTCACCCGCACCGTGCTACAACGCAAATATAGCTCGTTCACCGTAAGATGGCACTGCGTTATACTCTTAGGCTGCGTTTCCATTGACGCGCAGTTGGGCGGAGCGATGCTTAGCGGTGCATGAATTGACCAATCACTATGCTCGAAATCTCTGCTCCGCTTCAATGGAAACAGCACGAGCGGAGCGGGGCAGAGCTGAACGGATATTCATATAAAATAAGCGAGGTGATGCGGAGCGGAGGACAGCGGGGCGGTGCGTTGCGGAGGGTAGCTAGGAGAGCGAAGCGGCGAGGTACAGACCGGGGTGCGGGGGAGGGTGTGACGCCACGACTCGCGCGCAGTGCGTCGTAGTAGTTATCAACGTTACGTCATAGGTGCAATACGTATCAAAATGGATGAGAAGTTCATTGAAAGTGTTAAACAATTCCCGTGTTTATGGAATACGCAGCTGCCCACCTACAAATGCAACGAAACCAAGGACGCAGCTTGGGAAATTATAATAAAAAACAATGGTTTAAAATCAATCAATCAATCAATCAATCAATGGTTCATCTGATTCGTTATCTTCGTCGTCAAGTAAGGAAAGATATAAAAGGATTGCTTTTTTCTTTTTAAGCGACAACATGACATATGCTCTTTCTGAAAGATGGAGACAAAATAAATAGTCCATGGCAGGTGCCACGTTACGGTGAACGGTCTGTAGTGTAGATGTACCTTGCCGAAGCTGCCGGCGCCAATCTTGAGTCCGCGCTGCCACTTGAAGGTGAGCTGTCGCAGCTTGGGCTCGTACTGTGCGACGGCGGCGCTGACGACGCGCCCCACGCGCCGCTCCTCGCGTAGCTGCAGCTCGCGCGCCGCGTCCAGCTCCGAGACGGCTTCCAGCACGCGCTCGCTGTGACCTGAGGGGAGCCAGCCCACGATATACCACATTGTACTTGATTCTTTTTAGATTTCCGTACCCAAAGGGTAAAACGGGACCCTATTACTAAGACTCCGCTATCCGTCTGTCTGTCTGTTTGTCAGGCTGTATCTCATGAACCGTGATAGTCAGACAGTTGAAATTTTCACAGATGATGTATTTCTGTTGCCGCTATAACAAAAAATACTAAACTACTAAATAAATACTTAAGGGGGCTCCCATACAACAAAAGTCTTTTTTTTTTCGTTTTTATAATGGTACGGAACCCTTCGTGCGCGAGTCCTATTCGCACTTGGCCGGTTTTTAATGTGTTTATTTCAATGTACATACAAGTATTCACAAACTCACGCCTGTTTACCGAAGGTGTAGGTGCCTTTCGATCTTCTATAGGTTATATTTAGAAATTTCAAGACTAAAATAAGTTTTCGCTTTTAGGAGCTCATCACCATTATAAATTCACATGGAGGTCTTAAATTAAGTTAAAAATTAAAGGGCACCTCCTGACAAACAAGACAACCTTTTACAAATACAAGAACTAGACAATTCTTTAAATATTGATACAGCGTAGCTCTTGTATTTTATATGAAAGTAATTAAAAAGAACCAGTGTTTACCCCTTCGTGTGCGTGCCCGACTCACACTTGGCTGGTTTTACCTAGAATCTTATAACTGCAAGTAAATTCATTGTGATCACATGAAACGAAATCATGAATTCTCTCCTGTATCCTGAGATAAAAACTGTCAAGTTATGGAGGAAATAAGTAATATGTAGTGTGCGTACCACTGGACTCGGGTCCGTTGAAGCACATGACCGGGTCCGGCTCGATGGGGGGTGTGGGGGGCGTTGGTATCTCCTTGCCGCCCGACCCAGTCGAGAACGGACTCTGGAACACAACACATAAGGCTCATTATTAAGGCATATATTTAAATATAGTTTTTCTTAGAGCATTGCAGGCCTCCGTACCGTACCGGAGTCTTTTTTAAAGATTGTTCCTCTTTCTCTGAGATATAAAATAAATCAAATCAAACGATATTTTAATATGTTTTGAGTAGCTTTTTTTTGAGATGTTTTGATTGATTTTAATTTGTTTCAATCCTCTGATATAACATAGGCTATTGGGTATTGGCATGCAGATGTCAGTTCTGGTTCGCTGCAGGCCCTGCCGAGCCACGCTCACATTCGGCTCGTTCGCAGCTCACGTGGTGGTCAATGTTCTCTAGTGTTTTAAATCCATGACGGACTGTCACTCATTTTGAAGTATAAGACTCCGATATAACATTAGGCTATTGGCGTGCAGGTGTCGGTTCTAGTTCGCTGCGGGCCCTGCCGGGCCACGTGTAAGGCTGTTAAGGTGCTTACATGTAGCCTGTGCCTGGGTCGCGGCGAGGCGGCGCTCGGGTCGGGGGTCGGGCGAGACCCGATCACGTGAGATATGCATCCGTCCATCAGCTGCTTTAACTCCTGCAAAAAAGTCATTATATGAAAATATATAAGTAACTAGTATATGCCTGCAGCTTCACTAGCGTTTTAAAAAGGGGCCTATAGCTTAATCCCGGTCATAATCTATCTATGTACATCATGTTCATCTATATATGTGATATATTTTACATCTATGTATGTTCTATGTTCATCTATATATGTTCATCGAAATCGGTTCAGCCATTTGGGTGTGAGTGAGTAACAAACATCCAAACATCGTAATTTTTACATATTTATGATATTAGTGGGATGGTTCTGTCCGTGCCTTTAGAACAGACCCCTCATTAAAAACGGACCCCTCATTAAATATCAGAAACTATAAGGAATTTCCCAAAAACTTGAAAATTCTTGGGTTCTATTGTCATTCCGTGAACCTAAAGCACCTCAAATATTCATACTTGAGCTTTTATGAAGGCTCTTAAGAGAGGGAAATATAAGTGAGTACCTCAAATTCTTCTTCTGTGAGATGCTTGGTGTTGCACGGGTCGCACGCCAGCATCAGGAACTCCAAACCTTGACTCGCCCATCTGAAATACAAACATCGCTATACACTACGCACACATTCAGAGATCGCAGACCACTCTATAATTTGTTACTTTAAAACAACTCCAACCACAAGGACAAGCTCAGTAAGGGCAGGCCGAGGTGTGCCGGGCCAATAGACCGTTCCGTCTTCTTCCCTGGATGTCGTTTGATAGACCTTTGTTTGACCACGATCTCACCTGTAGGTAAGAGACGATGTGGCTGAAGATGGAGCACAAAGGTCTAGAAGGCACCTAATCACTCTAACGTGGAAAAGACCCAGATTATAGTTTTCAGGAAAGACGACGGTAGTTTATTCCACACTTTTGCAGTTTCCGCGCTCACGCGCGCCTCCGCGGACGCGCGCAGTTCCACCGCCTCCGAGGGCGGCGGCTCGCCCGACAGCAGCAGTGTGTATAGTATACCTGGGGCGCAGCCCCCTGCCACGGTCGCAGCGCTCCACCACGAACTGCATCCAGCACTTGGCGAACTCGATGACGGCGCGCGCGACGCGGCACGCCCACGCGCGCTCCTCCGCGCTCACGCGCGCCTCCGCGGGCGCGCGCAGCTCCACCGCCTCCTCGGGCGGCGGCTCGCCCGACAGCAGCAGCTCGATGCTCGTCTGAGGCTGGACAAATAACAGTACATACGTTTATGTTGTGTTTTCAAAATGTCCTACCTCTGTGATTATTTAGTTTTACCTAAAATGTAAACTTAATGCAAAGATTTCAAATCTTATCATACCTTGATTTTGATGCCAATGTTGATGTCACAGACACAATTTTTTTAATCAATAATTTTCGCATTTTTAGCCACTAAAATAGATCAGTCAAAATTTGTAGTAACATATAGCACTGTCCGAGTTAAGACGATTCTAATAATACCTCATACATCAAAATCCATCCAGCCGTTTGGGTGCAACGCGGTAAACAATTTTCCCACATGCATACAAGTATCGTACAAAGATTCACACGAAACACATACCCCGGCTGACCTGTCAGTCAGCCGGGATATATAAAAAAGGGACATACCCTTCCATCTGTGAATTGATGCATGTTGTCGACCACATCAGTCTCGGTGTCATCAAGCACGCTGTCAAGCCGCATGAACTTGCCGCGCGGCGGCCGCGGCGGAGACTGTACCGCTCGCCGCAGCGACGGCTCGTTCACGAACCTATGCAGCTCTTTGTGAATCTGAAATATTACTATTGTATTTTTAAGATATTACTTCACAAAATTAAGTTTCTAACTAATACTTGAACCAAGATAACTGACGCAAGTACTTTAACTGTTGTAATTACATTAAAAAAAAAACACAAAACACCTTGGTTCCTACTTTTGGATTGTAGGCATAATGTCGAATCAAATATCATGCATCTTGCAAGAAAATGTCGAGTTCAGTGTTATGTCTACAATCCGAAAATTGCATCCCATATACAAATACATAAGTATACTCGTACATAGCGTCACGTAAAAAGAACGCTGCGGAGAAGGTTATTTGTGTCTATTTGGTGGTATGAGGTGACGTGACAGGGAGATATCTCGCCGTATGTCTTTATTGGTTCGTCACATGTGCGCCGTCGCGCTATTGGATCGTCAGCCACGCGCAACGGTACCCATGCGCAGAGTTCCACTGCCCTCCTGTTCTTTTTATGTGACGCCACCTGTATGCACACTGTATTACTTATTAACATACCAGTAACCCCAAAACGTACAATTTATAGGCAGACCACACAAAATAACGATACATTAAAAGTTAGTTGAAAGCGATATCCATTTGGGCGACGGGACAGCTGGCGCGCGCGTCTCCTTCAAACCTAATGGGAACGGCTAGCGAATATGAAGCAACAAGTAAAAACCAGCATCCAAACAACACAAAACGATTCAAACCGAAACAACACAAAGCACGATATCCTCCCCCTACGTACCCCGGACACCCCTAACACAGGATTATACGACTCGTGGACCAGCACGGTCTCGGGTCGCGGTCGCCTCGGCGGCGGCGCGGCGCGCGCGGGCTGCAGCGACGAGGGTCGCGCGCGACTCGACGCGACTTTTTGTAGCGGAACGCACGCGAACATGTACAGTTCGCGGTGAAGCTGTGAAGGGTTACAAATACATACATGCTGTGGAAGTGCGTGCAGTCAGTGTCAAATCGCATGCGTGTGGGGACCATTTCTCGGATTGTACACATTTTTTGTTTACAAATATTACAATCAAAAATAATTTGCTTTTTAATTTAAATACTTTCCTTATTACCTATACTAACTGTACACATGTGTTATCTCGAACTCTACATTCTCATACTAGATGATGCCAAAGTTTAAGTGACAGGTCATCATCATTGCCTTGCCGTTATCCCAATTTTTTTGGGGTTGGCGCCGTACGTATTGTTCCTTCTCTCTCCCTTCTTATTCAATCATCTCTCACGCAATTCATCCATCCTTTCTCAGGAAATGAAAATGTCGAGTACAACACACTGTCTACAATCCAAGAATTAGAACCTCTGCGAAATATTTGCAAGTAGGCAGGTAGACAGAGTACGACATTCAAAAATTCTACTTTGAGTATAGTGATCAGCAGGGCAATTCTCGGATTGTAGAGATTATCTCTAAATTAGAGATAATGTCGGAGCATGAATGTCTACAAAAAAATTCACGAAAATGTCACAATAATCATCAAATTGATTTTGGTCGACTTATGTCTATTTGTGACATCACGAGAATAGAAAATTAAGATTTTATTCGACGTTCGCCATCTTTTTTCGACATATGTCGAATTCGACTTAATCTCTACAATCCGAGAATTGCCCTCCTGGAAAGACATCGGTGATTTCAGGCCAGCGATGACATTCAGAACTCGCACCCCTGAATGTGATGTGTTCGATGCTGCTTTAGCATATCATGAGGACAGGCGCTACAATGAGGTATTATAATCGTCAAATCTATTGCAATTGGTGCTTGTTAGTGTAAACAGCGTCAGAAGTTACTGCGACGATAAACATGCAAAAACAAATTACAACATAATGTGAATTTGTAAAACGTCATCATTTTGTAAAACGGTAAGTTTTCCCGAACCAGTGTGAGTGCTGCACGCGCAGGAAGCGCGCCCACCCTGAATACCAGCGACAAGGGTCGACACCTGTTAGTAGGTACCTTCACAGAATCTAGATATTTTCGCATTTTACAAAAATAATGCAAAGATTATGACAGGGTTAAAGTTAATTCTACGTTATACGTTCCTTGTACTCCACTATTCGTTCAAATATTTACAATTTCAAAAAAAAACGGAATATAGACGTTGAAAAACAGGATTACCACACAACCATCGAATCTTGTATCTTGCTTAAATAGCGGGACAATAACTACGGTGAAGGAAAACATCGCGGGGACACCGGGACATCAGAGAACCAGTAACTACAGAGAACAAGTAACTACAAGACATGTGGCTTGTGCATGGGCAGAGCTCTGCACACAGTGCCGGTGAGCAGGCGCCGCGCTCTCTCCTCCCACAGCTGTGCTGTGCGCAGAGCGCGAGGTGGCAGCCAGACTGCCACATGGGTCGCACCTCGAATCCGAGCTTGCAGATCTGCAGCAGCAGCTCGCGCACGCGCGTCACCACCGGCTCCGACACCTCCCAGCACAGCGCCGCCGACTGCTGCAGGATGAACTCCACCTGCTTCACTATGAAGTCCCGGATCGACATCAGCGAGTTCTGCGAAGTACGACCACATACATCAACCACATGCCACATACGACTATTATACAGGAATTATTTTGAGCTGAAAGTTTAACATTGATAGACCTTAGTTTGACCACGATCGCACCTGTTGGTAAGTGACGATGCGG
The DNA here is from genome assembly GCA_932527175.1 of Operophtera brumata. NCBI lineage: Eukaryota > Metazoa > Arthropoda > Insecta > Lepidoptera > Geometridae > Operophtera > Operophtera brumata. The sequence continues at coordinate 42,810,558 of OW052228.1, read as the reverse complement.
CCGAAGATGGAGCACAAAGGTCTAGAAGGCACCTATTCACTCTAGCCTTTAAGAGACCCAGATTATAGTTTTCAGGAAAGACAGACGACGGTAGTGTATTCCACTCCTTAGCAGTTCGCATTATAAAAGTAGAACTGTGTTTATGTTTATTTATTAATAACGTTGTAAGGTTACATGTCATCAGTTCTTATATATAATTTACAATTAATTGCATAAGTAGGTAGGTACATTAATACATGGGTATTAAAAAATAAGATACCTAGTAATAATAATTAAAAAATTGATTAAAAAAAAAAAAAAAACATTGAATCGATTAGTACGAATAGAAGGAATAATAATGTGGTAAAGATGGTACCGAGCCGTGCGCCTGCTCGTCCTATGATGAAAAGGAGAAGGTGGGATCAGATCATGAAGTTCCTGGGAGCATAACAGAACTCGAGGCTGTATTGTGTGCAACATAGAGCGTATACTTGACTGTATCATCTGTATCTGACAGTATCTGTCCGCGACTTCCTCTGCTAATAAGGCCCATCTTTTTCACACTTCCATTATTGTTATTTTTATACGACAAACTAATTTTGAAGAGTTTTTAATTATTATTTTTCTTCAAAACCTTACTCACTTCGAACTGCTAAGGAGTGCAATACATTACCGTCGTCTGTCTTTCCTGGAAACTATAATCGGAGTCTCTTCAAGGCTAGAGTGAATAGGTGCCTTCTAGACCTTTGTGCTCCATCTTCGGCCACATTACCAACAGGTGAGATCGAGACCAAAGAAAGGTCTACCAATGTAAAAAAAACTTGGAACAACCCCTAATGATCTTGAAAATATCAGAGATTTTTGTTTTTAATTTATTAAAAGGTCTTTGTCGCTGAGCGACGACATCGTCCCGTAACTCAACAATAAAAAAACACAAACAAAAAGACATAATCAAATCAAATCGTAGCTAACGCTAAATCTGACACTTTTTGTCTTCTTCTGATGACGCACAAACCAAAATACTATTGAGGAGGAATGTGTTCCAACCCAAACAAGATATCCTAAATGTTTCGTTCCGAACACTCCATCGAGATATGTTGAACATCCTCAATTACTCCGCATTCGTCACAATTCGGCGTCGGGGCATTTTTTAACAAATGCAAACTTATTTGTTGGAATGCGTCCGGAGCGTAAACTAAGAGACGTTTTAAACAATTTCTGTGATCCGTGAGCTGGCTCTTATCTGGCTTAACTCATTAGTATTGCCATTCAGTGTGGCAATGCAGCCGGCATCATAGGGACGCTTCCGTCTGGTATTGATTTGGATCAGTTGAGTTACCTTTCGATCGTTAGCAGCGGTTTTCAGGTAGCCCAAAAGTAATGTTTTTTTTTTTAAATTTATACTTTCCTACTTGTATTATTCTTTCTGTAAATAAATTCATGTTATTATTATTTCTGTTAAATATGATATTAAATGTATATTGTTATATTAACTTACGAATATTTCTTGTCGTTCCTTTATATAGGCCGGCGCGGGCGCCTTCGCGAGCCGCGCGGCGAGCGCGCGCGCCCACTGCGCGGCGTGCAGCGTGTGCTCGCGCTCGCTCGCGAATATGTACTGCGCCGTGCGACACATCGTGTACACTGTCTGCCTGGAAACATCACAACACTATTTTTAATACCTCTGTGGAGCGGCGGCCGAGTAACCGGCTGAGATGCGAGAGGTTGCGGTTTTGATTCCCGCTGCGGCACAAATGTTAGTATTATTTTATTGAGAGCCTCTGGTGTCCCACTGCTGGGCAAAGGCCTCCTTTCCTTCTCTCCAGTCCACTCTATTTTGGGCCTTCTATCTATCTTCGCCGCGGTCTGCCACAAGATCTTTTTCCGTTCAAAGACGTCCATTCTGTTATGGCTTTAGCCCATAATTCGTCTGACATGCGGCAGACGTGGCCCGCCCAATCCCACTTCAAGCTGGTAAATTGAAGTGGAAAATGTTAGTATGATCTACAAATATTTGTTCCGGGTCTGGGTGTTGTGGTACCACGGTACTCTTAGTTCCTGATACCCACGAACCACGACGCACGGGATCCTACTGTAGTATCAGGACTATGAACGTGACTGTTAAAAAGATCTGAATTTAAAGAGTGGATGGAACAAGTAAAAGATAATGTTTATTTGGGAACTTTGTTTACAAGAGATGGCAAGCATGAAGATGATATTGAAAGGAGTGTAATTGCTGGAAACCAAGAGAATGGACACTTCACGCCTGTATAAGCAGCCGGAACGTGTCTACAAAGGGACGTCTGGCCGTGCATAGAGGGGTACTGACACCACAGAATAAATAATAGTACAACCGACACTTATGTATGGTAGTGAAAGTCGGGTAGGCATGGCAGAAGAAACATGAAAGTAGAATAAATGCAGTGGAGATGAGGTCTTTGAGAGGTATGTGTGGTGTAACTTTGATGGACAGATTGAGGAATAGTAGTGACAAGGATTGAGAAAGGTATGCTCAGATGGTTTGAATATTCAATTTATGTTGCTTTAAAGAAACAAATTCAGGATTTCACGTGTTTTTTTTTGAACGACATCCCCCGCCATCGTGATCAGTCTCGAGATGTTATTCTAAACATATTAAGGGAGACCCCTAGGAGCGTTGCCAAGCTACGTTTTAGGTTGGTACCACGCAACCGAAACCACGGGTGGATGTTAGTAATAACGGATGTTAGTAATAACTAATGAATAAATTGATTACCGATCAGGATCCAAGTTGTCTTTGTCTTGTGCCATTTTGGTGAACTTGTCTTTGAAGAGCGCGTGCAGTCGGTCCAGCTGGTTGCACGCTATTTTACTGAAACATATTAAACAAACATGCCACCATTAACGCTCATTTACACAAACCAATTACCACGCAGTCAGCTTTTCATAAATTCCTTTCAATTCATAGTGAAAATTTTAATATTGACCAAAAATAAAACAAAAAAAAAAAACGAGTGAAAAAATAAGTCAATTTGTAAATTATTTTCAGGAAATAAGTAAGTAAGCAGTAAGCAGTGACACGGTCTTTGTCTGATAAAAACTACTTTACCATATATAGCTCTCATAACGACAAACGCTGGGGGAGTAAATATTCTCGAGTGACGACTCGATGCACCGACATTTTAAAGCAGGAATTCGGTGGACGTAGGCGGCTGAAACCTTTTGTCGTGGCATTCTCTGGGGTCAATGTCCACAAGTGGACTTCCTCAGCTTATGGTGTGCGCAGTGTCAGGAGGTACTCACGCGAACGTGACAGGCGCCAGGCGGTGCGCGGCGCGCAGGCGGCGTGCGAGCCGCGCGATGAACGCCCACTCCGACTGCAGCATGCCGCGGCGCAGCTCCTCCTTCACCGACATCATGCTCAGGTACGACAGGTACAGCTGAAGCAGAACATGTTTACGATGTACCATTGCCCTTATTTCACCTCCCATAACGACCTCTGTGGCGCGGAGAGCGAGTACCCAGTTTAGATGCGGGAGATGCATGTTACCTCCAGCATGGTCTCGACCGTGTTGTCGAAGGTGTTGACGAGCAGCAGCAGGTCAGCGGCGGCGGCGCCGGCGCTGCGCCCCACCAGCGCCACCTGCACGTTGCGCACGAAGTCGGCACGCATCTCCGTCGCGATGTCCAGCCCGTCGCGCAGCTCGTGCATCAACTGACGACAAACAACGCGTCAGCTGTGAGGACTTTAGAGATGCCTTGACTTATAGATTATTTGCTTGAAACAAAAGCAAGTCGGAAGTTGAATAAATTATATTCTCACCTAGCACAGGGACCTCATACTACCAACTGTTTGGCTTTGACTCCATTCAGAGTAGACTGTTAGACTTGTCACCAACCCCAAGCTCAACGGTACACTGAGCCGCTGAGCCTGCGCCGAGACATCGGCTCGCTCTGTTCTATCGACCCTAAAATGCGAATGACTGTGAATGCGAGTGATTAGTACTAAACAGTATTGGATACCACTCGCACGCAATACACTTTTTGTATGACTAATCACTAAACACTCGCACTATTCAAAGTGTAATCGCACCTCTCGAAACCGAAACGGCGCTCATCAACACATCATCGTCACCTGGATATCTTTTTCCCTTCCGAGGTTTTCCGCAGTAACTACGATAAGGACCGCTCCAATAAAAAAAGGCAACGCGTTGGAAATGACGCTGGAGTTGCAAAGTCTGAAAGCTTACCATCAGGGGGGCATTTTCCGAACGCTGCGCTGCCCAGTTTAAAGGAATTCTTCTCTAAGTTGTGTAAGCACTTACTAAATCTACATTATTTTAGGTAATGGGTCAGTTTGAGCAGTGGTAGAGCTTTTTAGTGAAAGAGTTCATCCGGGGAAGTACTCGCATTGCTGTGTTCCGGTTTGAAGGGTATGGTTGCCGGTGAAATTACAGGCACATGAGACTTTCCATCTTTATGTCTCAGGGTGGCGGGCGCAGTGCAATGCCACATAGGGTGCGTCCTAGGTGGACGTGACCTATGTGATAATGCACTGTTCATAGGCAGAGGGTACTGCTTAACATCAGGTGGGCCATCTGCTCGATCCGTCATTCCAAGTAGTATAGAAAAAAAAAACATTACAGTTGATAAGGCTATATACCTGTTTGACAGTGAGACAGGAGGGGCGCTCCGGTTTGATCTCGAGCCGCATGGCGAGGTAGTCGTGCACGGCCTCCATGCTGATGCTGCACAGCAGCAGGAAGTGGGAGCGGTACGAGGGCAGGCGCATCGACATGCACTCCTCGGACCAGCAGCCGTATCTATCAACAACAATCGGCTGAGTTATAGTCGCGCAACGTGTAATGAGCGCTGACCTTCAATGCGCAGAAGTCATTTAATGGGTCTGTATAGCGAATGCGCGAATGTAAACATGCGCAGTCAACCCCACTCCTTTCGCCGAGCGCTCATTACTCGTTGCGCGACCTGTAACTATGCGCAAGTTTACATATTTGTTTGTTATTTACTAATCATTATGCCGCAACGTCTAAACAGATTTGAATAGATTCTGATACACTTTACTCTAAATGGTGATTCTGATATACATACTTTAAATATAATAAATTGAAGAGCGCTTTTAGTTAGAATATAGATAGACCTCGAGCACCAGAGTCTCGGGCACCGCCGTAAAGTCGCATGAATTTCGATCTTCTGTAGGTTAAATTTCGGGGAATGCTCCCAGGAACTTCACGAACTGATCCCATCATTTCCTTTTCAACATAGAACGAGCAGACGTACGGTTCGGTACCACCCTTACCTCCATAGTATACCCTCTATTCGCACAAAACGTTTCAGTTCTACCTTTATAATGCAAACTGCTAAGGAGTGGAAAACACCACAGTCGTCTATCTTTCCTGAAAACTATAATCTGGGTCTCTTCAAGACTAGAGTGCATAGGTGCCTTCTAGACCTTTGTGCTTCATCTTCAGTCACATCGTCACTTACCAACAGGTGAGATCTTGGTCAAACAATGGTCTATCAAAGTAAAAAAAAAAAAAAGCAAAAAAAAGTTGCATCAGTTCACAGCACCGCTGTTAAAGCTTACCCCGAACCGGCATCACCCGGTTTCGGCGTCGTTGTTAAAGGTTACCCCTACCGGTGGTACGCGGTTTTGTCGTCGTTGTAAAAGAATATACCTTCTCAACTCGTTGCACCCGTTCTCAGCGTCCTTGTCCGGCGTGACCTCGTCTTCTTTCGGGTCCTGGAACACCTCCGTGGGACCCTCCTCCATTTCCGAACGTGTGTGCTCAGTCTGTCAATATATAAGTTGGTCAATTCAATGAGTTTTATTTTTAAACAATGCTTTTTCATAACAAGTTTTCATGAAATTAGTAGTTGGAACTGTGAGCTGAAAAAAAAAACATCCATTCTACTATTATCGAGCAATAAGTTCCAATTTCCACATTCAATCTCCATCATAATATTGTATGTCATCGGAATTACACATTGTGCCAAATTTCAACTCAATTGGTTTGACATTTTGGAGATTTTACTTCACCTATAGAAAGCTAAATTATCCCTGAGAACTAATAGGCTATGTTATATTAGCTTCCTCCACTGAACTCGGTAACGGTTTAACGGATGACTCTGCGCAGACGAAATTTGTGAGCACTATCAACCCCACTTTAAAGAACTCGGCATTCTAACACTGCCGTGCATAGTTGTTATGCAGGTGGCGGTATATGTTAGGGCTAATCTCAGTGAGTTCACGAGGCTAGGTGACATGCACACGCACAACACACGCAACAGAGATAAGCTTGCAGCCGTAACCCGCTCCCTGGCGAAGTCCTCGAAGCTGACCCACATTATGGGGCCGACAGTGTACAACAATCTGCCTGAAACGATTAAATCTGCCAATAATTTGCCGTGTTTTTAATCTAGGCTTAAGCATTGGCTAGTCTACCAGACTTTCTACAGTTATGTAGAATTTTTAAATTCGTAATTATTTAAATTAGCTTTGACATTATTGTAATCTGTTTGTATTTTTATTTTGTTAACGTTATTATTATTGTTTTTTTGTGTGTAAGTCAACATCACCTTTATTAATCCAATAACCCTACTTAATGTAGAAAAAATTGTACCATTGACGTGTAAAATCTGAACTTTTTACCAATAAAATACTATTGACTATTGACTCGGCTATAGCGCCGAAGGGAGCCGGGTGAAGGGATCGCTGATTACAGGTGAAGATTCGAGTCCCACTGGAACGGAATTTTTGGGTCACATTTAAATTTAATGTTATCCATGAAAAATTATAAACATAGGTTTAGGGGATTTTTATGGTATTTGGTGTGTGTTTGGGGGGAGGGACTGCTTTACACCCCGACACTACCCGAAGCCGGGGTGAGTTGCTAGTTTTTTTTTTTTGTTCTCTTTTCATCTGCGATCCGTCCTCAGACTATGAGCAGATTTGGTGCGGGTAGTCGTGCTTGTAGCAGAAGTGGTCCAGCGACCTAGCTGTGAGGCCAAGTGGTTCGGATGTACATTCAGACGTTCTTTGTATTTCGATGAATATAGTTTTATTTCGTCGACGACTGTGTTGACCTTCAGTTCGCTATGCAGCTCAGTAATCATTAACAACCACGGTGCATTGGATACGTTTCTTAAGATGCCATTTTGTGCTCTTTGTATGATTGAAATATTTGATTTGCAGGCTGATCCCCACAGTTGTATGCCATACGTCCAGATAGGCTTCAGTACAACCTGGTAAATCAGGAGTTTGTTGTCAGTACTCAGGACCGAGTTTCTACCCATTAGCCAATGGAGGTTCCGGTACCGGAAGTTGAGTTCGTCTCTTTTTTTTGTAGGTGCTTTCTCCAGGTCAGTCTACGATCCAGGTGAGTTGCTAGTAACTAAATAAAGTTTTCAACTCAGTGAACCACGAAATCAGAATGTTTTCAATACTTTCTGAAATATTAGCTGCTTCAACGCCATGCAATCCGGTGAACAATTACCCCCCACGTCCTCGTACGAGCGACGGCAAACTGCCGCAGTAACTCACGTCAGGTTTCTCCAGCGTCAGGAACACCTTGTACAGTATGTTCTTGCGCATCTTGTTCACGAAGGTCATGCATCGCCGCACTCCCTGTGTCTTCAGTATCTCTTCGTGATGCTCTCTGTAATTTAAACAAATGTTTTAAACAACACGTTACTGCAATAATTCGTTTAAGGCGCGATAGGTTCTCAAATGTCTCTAGAATTTTAAAGTTTTTGATAAGAGTTTTCGTAGTTTTCTATGAAGAAAAAAATATATGATATTCTTGAGCTTTTTATCTAGTGAAATCAATAATACAATACAATACTTGAATTACTTCACTCGATAAAAAAAAAATAACAAAGATACCTCCGTTTTAAAATTTAAATGCTATTTTTCACTCACTTCTCTCACGTTTTAATTTTTGAAACATTTGGTTACATGTTAGTTATTATTTGAGTTAGTGAATTCATCAACAAAATTAAACAAAACTTTGAACGACATTTTTATATAATTTTTTTATACATAAAAACACGGTATCAGAGCGTGCGCTCGCCTTCTTCGCCTTATACAAAAATGTTCGTTGAACCTATAGCGCCTTAAGATCCTACTATCATTTCACTATCACCACGAGCAACGTATATTTGTCTGTTACGTGCAGGAATACCCACTAAGTTGTTATGTGTTACGACGTCGTATGCGCCTAAGAGCATGACTGCCTGTTCGGTTCCGTGTTTATTGTTTATTGTTTTATTGTTTATTGTTTATTGACAAAAAACGTACAACGTTAACACAATGCATACGTAAAATTAAAATTAAAATTATTAGGTAGATTATACAATGGAAACAAAGGTGGTACACTCAAAAAACAAAAAAAACAGAAATGGGGCCATGGCTCAAAAAAAAGGAAAACAAGCAAAAAAAAAACTAGTATTTTAGGAGCCAGTGTGCCTTTATAAGTGTCGGTTATGTACCTACAAACTAAATTATAATGGAATCTATCCTGGTAAAACTTGTTAGATGATAAAATATAATAGATAAAATTTGTTAGATGCATTTCTTGTGAATGAACATACAAAATAGTGATAGGAATAGGTAGGTAGGTACGCAATTATCATGAGTGTTTTGGTTAGTAATTACCTATTTGTGGTTGAATTGAATTCGCCCTACCCGCCGAACTAGTTAAAAAACTGTATCTCGGCGAGCAGTGTTTGTCCTCCTCGCACGCACAAAGCTGTTATCGCTATTATGACTACATTTTTGCTTCACTCAGTTTGAATATAGTATAAGCAAAAATCCCAGAAAAATAAACAAAAATTTACCTGAGACTAAATTAACATACTAGGTACCTATATAGATTATTTTATATACTTAACTTATGAAATAGGACTTATATTTAAGTAAACAGTTACAAAGTAGGTTCCATAATGATTATAAGTGATGTTTAGTGTCGATGTATGTGCTAGATAATGTGTGGGTTGTGTGCAGATAATGTAACGCGTGTGTAAGTGTAGGTAATGTAAATAATAATATAAATAACTAGACCGTTTCGATGATTACTTTGGTAGTATCTAACTTAGGTTATTGTAAGTGGTAACGTGGAGATACATGTTAATATACCTACTCGTACCTATGAATTAAATTGTACAAAGTTAATAGTATTTATTAGTAAACAAATATTTTAATGCATTGGTTTAATATTCATCTTAAAGTAGTAATTAGTGATTCCGTGTCATCGTACGAAAATGTTTTAAGAATTTCCGTAACGGCTTCCTTACATGAATATTTTGATTTAGCTTTTAGTTCAATTTTGTTACTTAATTTATTGTAAAGGTACGGTCCAAGAAAGTGCATAAAGGGCTGTGCAAACTTGGTTTTGCAGGAAGGTGCTAAGTACACTCTGTCCTCTCGTCGGTTATTTAACATATTATCAGATATAGGTGTTTTGTGTTGTTCCAAAACGACCGCCTTAATAAAGCACTGCCTTACAGTAAGGACCGAGGTTTCCTTATAAAGTTTTGCTGTTGGAAAACGAAACCTTTTGAAGCACATCACTTTCAATAGCGCTCTTTGAGCTCTTTCTAAAGTAATTAGAGTAGTCTTGGGACATCCACCCCAAGAAGTGATGCAGTAAGTTGTCACCGATTGGCTTAAAGCATAGTAGATGGATATTAATAGTCTATTATCACAAACGTTCCTTAGTGTTTTAAAAATGTAGATCAATTTCCTAGTGCGTCCCGAAAGTGCTCTAGTATTAGTTTGCCAATTTAAGTGACAATCAATATGCACTCCTAGGAATTTTATGTTAGTAACAGATGTTAATTCTGAGCAACTGCAATTTTCACATTGTGTACCGTGATGTGCTAGTATTTTAATTGATGAAGGGGATGGTTGACTATTGCTTCTGATACTAAAAGTAATATACTTCGTTTTAGATACATTAAGCGTAAGCAAGTTATTATTCAACCAGTTAGTGATAATCTGAAACCCCTCATTAGCATAAAGGTTGCTCTCACTCCAGTTTTTGCCAGTGAATAATAGGACCGTGTCATCTGCGAACGTAATAATATGACCATTTCTTAATTTTAGATTACATAATTCGTTTATGTATATTAAAAATAAGGTAGGCCCCAAGATACTACCTTGAGGGACTCCGAATTTAATACATTCTTCGTCACTAACATGTTCACCAATTTGCACAGATTGTTTCCGATTTGACAAATAGTCTACAAATAATTTATGTTGTGTACCACGAATACCAATATTTTCAAGTTTGTTTAATAGTAAGGGAGCAGAAACGGTATCAAAGGCTTTTGCCAAGTCTAAAAATATAGCCAAACATTTTTCCTTCTTATCTAAAGTATGGACAATTGTTGAAGTTAATTTGTTGACTGCATCAGCTGTGGATATGCTATGCTATGCGTCGTAAGGCGACAATAATGCGCCATGTCGTTTAACTACACGATGATATGCAGACTCTCCACTAGGATCTATGAGTGCTATATAAGATACCTACTCGGTCGGAGCTTTGCATAGCTCCGGCTCGTCTGTCAGTCACGGAAATTGACCAGGAGATCTGCGGGGACGAGGATCGCGGGGCCGGAAAGTGGCTGCTTTGTACGCAGTACTATATATATATGTATATATAACTAGCTGAATACCCGTGCTTTGCTACGCATCACATCACAAAAAACTAAAACTTTGTAAGCCTTTTTTAAGGGTTATATTTAAAAATCCTGAAATATGTTTTGAATTATGCTGTGTTTTAAGACGCAACGCGATAAAAAATTCCCACACGTCGCTTTTGGGGGTAGTTCGGGGAGAAAATATTTGACTCTTTTATGATTTGTATTGAAGCATACTTATGCAAAGTTTCAAGTTTGTAAGTTTAAGAATTACGGTTTTTCATACAATGGTTTTCACCCCTTTTCATCCCCTTAGGGATTGAATTTACAAAATTCCCTTCTTAGCGGGTGGTTTTGTTATAAAAGGAACCAACGCTCCAAGTTTCACCTTTCTTGGTGCAACGGTTTCGGCTCGGCGATGATGAATCAGTCAGTCAGTCAGGTTAAGCTCTTATACTCGTATAGGTATAGACTATATATATGCTGTGCCGTAGTTACCTGTAGATAGACACCTTGGTCTTGTTGAGCACTACGAGCTGCGTCAGCTCGCTGAGCGGCCCCACGTCGTACGCGTCGTACGGCGGCGAGGAGGCGTCGGACGTGTAGCCGGTGTCGTTGGACTCCACGGTGCTGTACCGACTGTCCACCACGATCTCGGGCGTGCACGGGTTTGCGGACCCTGGGAACATACGTCACCTTTACCTTAAGCGGTAAAATCTACCTTCAACAATGCATTACCTCACAGGTCACGTCCACCTAGGACGCGCCCTACGTGGCATTACACTGCACCCGGCACCCTGAGACATAAATTTGAGACATAAATCTCATGAGCCAATAATTTTACTTAATATTGGTACTTAACCCTGTCAGTGGCCCGCCTCCCTATTGGCAATTTCTATCGATTATCAGTTTGCAGTACATTGAGCTGTATGTTTGGAATATATATATTCTGAAAAATATGCTCAAACACGCGGCGCAATGTACTGCAAACTGGTAATCTAAAACAATAATCAGTCAGTTTGGTCTTGTCAGGGACTCTAGACCAGTATGGTGGCTTTGAAAAGTATCACATAACCGATGGCTAAGGAATTAGTGTACCTCGCAGAGGCTCCTTCACAAGTCACACGTTTTCGATTATTGGTTCTAGGACATGTTCGTACATCATATTGACCACATAGTAAAGCGAACATACATTTTTCAAAGTGAAAAATGCTATTGGTGCACGCCCTTATCAAGACTCAAACACGCGACATTAAGATTATAGTTCTGCCACAGTCAACTAGTCCACAGTGAATGGCGGCTTTGCTGCGTAAAGTTCGGTTTAAAGAATTATTCTCATAAGAACAAATACAGTTTACTTAAATGAGATTATACAAAATTAAATCTAGGTATTTTTTTTTTTTTTTTTTTATACTACTTGGATGACGGATCAAGCAAGAGGCCCACCTGATGTTAAGCGGTAACCTCTGCCTATGAACAGTGCATTACCTCATAGATCACGTCCACCTAGGACGCAACCTATGTGGCATTGCACTGCGGCCTCCACCCTGAGACATAAAGATGAAAAGTCTCATGTGCCTGTAATTTCACCGGCACCCTTACCCTTCAAACCGGAACACAGCAATGCGAGCACTACTGCTTTGCGGCAGAAATAGGTATGGTGGTAGTACTTCCCCGGACGAACTCTTTCACAAAAAAGCTCTACTACTACTAAAAATTAAATCTAGGTATGTAATTTGCTTAATTTGAAGAGTAATAACTAGTGATGAAGCTATGCATTACAATTAGAATAGGTATGTAGGTATTAATTACAAAATAAAAACCATTTAAAAACTAGGGACGCTACGTATCTAAAATTACAAACAAAAACTACACAACACTCTCAAAATATAACTGACTAGCGACTCGCCCCGGCTTCGCACAGGTAGCACCCGGTGAACCCCCCCCCCCCCAAGACAATCTCCTGGTTCTAAGCTACCTCCCCACCAATTTTCAGCCAAATCGGTTCGTGCGTTCTGGAGTTATAGCGTCAGGAAGGAAAACCCGACTTATTTTTATATAGTACAAATTTTACCAAGGATCCCTAATTTTTTTCAAAATGAAATATAGCCTATAACAAATTGGAAGAATGTAGCATTCTATTGGTGAAATAATTTTTTAAATCGGCCCAGTACTTTTTGAGCCTATTCATTACAAACATACAAAAATAGGTACAAATCTTTCCTCTTTATAATATTAGTGTAGATTAGTTAGGTAGGTAGGTACTAAGTGTTATATTATTTGTTGTTTGTCGAGAGGAAGCTACCTTCACTTCAGTCGCGATTTTTACGCTGTTGTTGACCGGGGCTAGAGTTTATGAGCATGGTATATTGTTGTTCACGTGCATGTATAAGTGCAGAGCGGATGACAGTGTGTGTGCCGGGTACGCTGTCTTGACAGGCAGCCAGCCGTAGTTGTATGCGAAGCGCAATGTGGTGTGCCTAAGTGTGTGTAAAATCTTGAAGTGTCTAGGAACGGTAAAGTTACGGTTTCGTTATACAGCGGAGACGGCAAACATCTATTAAAAGTCAAAGTCAAAAGTATTTTATTCATTGAAATCACAAGGATCATTTTGAATCGTCTTAAAAAATAAATTTACAGTTACTCCTGTTCCAACGCAACCAGACCTATAAGAATCAGGCAACAAACACGGTCTGTTTTTCTTTTGATGATCCTTCTTACTACTAGGTGGAGAGCGCCTGTGTGGTGCCTCGAGAACAAGTTGAAGCTGATTCAAGGAAAAAAGGAAAATTACTTTTACGTGTTACTGTCCATAACGGACATGTCGTAGTGTCCAGCCAAGAACAGACCTCACCGTCTCCTCCCGTGGATGTCGCTAAAGCCAAGGGATTACACCAGAGGATGGGCAGCAGCGTCCACTCGTGTAATCAAGACCAGTGCTGCGATCATTAATGCGCCTGCCATGCGTGGTGATTGTGGCAACTCCCTCCATTGCATTCTATGGGGGAGGCCACGTCCAGCAGTGGACGTCTAACGGCTGCTGATGAATATGATGTTAAGGCGCTATAGGTTCAACGAACATTTTTGTATAAGGCGAAGAAGGCGAGCGCACGCTCTGATACCGTGTTTTTATGCATAAAAAAATTATATAAAAATGTCGTTCAAAGTTTTGTTTAATTTTGTTGATGAATTCACTAACTCAAATAATAACTAACATGTAACCAAATGTTTCAAAAATTAAAACGTTAGAGAAGTGAGTGAAAAATAGCATTTACATTTTAAAAATGAGGTATCATTGTTATTTCTTTTTATCGAGTGAAGTAATTCAAATATTGTATTGAATTATTGATTTCACTAGATAACAAGCTCAAGAATATCATATATTTTTTTCTTCATAGAAAACTATAAAAATTCTTATCAAAAACTTTAAAATTCTAGAGACATTTGAGAACCTATCGCGCCTTAAGGACATCCTGTGACGACCTTCGGTTTACAGGAAAGGTCAAAAATAATACTCACATGGTAGGGCACATAATGTAGTATTTAACTTCATCGCTATGTAGTAGTTTATTTTACTATAGTATATTATGTATTCGAGTTATGTAAACGTTTTCTCATTCATCTATCATTATTATTGTTGTTATTATTTATTTATTTTACTCTGTGCACCGTCGTTCGTTATTACTTCACTCATTACTGTCCATCCAAAGGTTGCCTGGAAGAAATCGCTTTCAGCGATGAGGCCGCCCATTGTACTTTAATTTGATTTAGTTAATCCTTGTATTATTGTGTTTTTTTACTATTATTTTTTGGTGTACAATAAAGTGTTAATCTATCTATCTATCTATCTACTCACTATTCATACAATCCACTCCACTGTCCACTTCATCATCTTCTCTCCTCTCCGAATGAACACTCTTCTCCGCACTGCCTTCCTGCCCCTCGTTCCCCTCCTGCGCGGCGTCCTTGCCGTCGTCTTCCTTGGCGTAGCTGGCGTCGCTGTTGTTGGAGCCGGTGGGCGTCGGCTCGTTGCTGACGTTGAACCGGACGGTGCAGGGGCGGTGCGTTTCTGATGATTGTCTGTGGTACAATGTCAGATTGTATTACAAGGTATTATTATTATTTATTATTATGAGCCTGTGGTGTCCCACTGCAGGGCAAAGGCCTCCCTTCCTTCCTTCCATTCGTCTCTATTGTTGGCTGTTTGGGACCAATCCTTCAAGTAGGAGTAGCTCATCCTAGGGATGAGCGGGATTACAAGGTAGAACAATAATATTTGTACGGCGAGGACGCACTTATTAATCCAGAGCGAAGGATTCTAGAGTAGTTTTAGGCCCGTATTCTAGAACTATGCTCAAGCGCGTGAATCGAGACTCAAGCATAGATTTGGTGACAGTTTTTCATTGATATCTGTCAAAAAATCTATGCTTGAGTGTCGATTCAGTTTGAGTTTAGTTCTAGAATACGGGCCCTAGAGAGAATTGAGTTGGATTCAATGCATTATATCTATGGTTGGAGTGGTCGGATGGTCCATTTTGGGGCACATCATTTTATTTTGTTTTTTCGCTCCGCACACTTCGTCAAAACTTCTCCAGATTACAAAAATGTTTATTGTAAAAACCATTATGAACCTCATAGTTTTCGCAAAATCAGTAGGTATTTGCTATATGAAGAAGTGTTGATGATTTATACGCTCTGGATTAATAATAGCACCCTCGCATAACAAAACACAATGTGGCGAGACTCACGCCAGACATAAGTTTTCATACTTCGCCGGCCTAGTCCGGCAAGGCCGATTTATCACGAAGGTTCGCGTGATGTGGGTCGAGGCCAAGAATGAAGTAGTACATGGATTGGGTGCTAAAATAGCATAGAGTGTTCCTTCTTACTCCTATCCTAGAAGATAGCTTGCTATCCTATGTTAGAGAGAAACAAATATATTGTCACACGACAGTCGTTTTTTCGTTCCGTACCCTGAATATTGGCACCATGCATATACATCTTCCTAGATTGTTACCATGAATGTACTAGTAATTTGACATTTGGCCTGGTACGACTTCCACAAATAAGAACAGATAGATTTAGGCTTGTCTCATTCCAACACATGAATACATTCATATAAAAGAATGAGACTGGTATAATCGATACCGTTTCGTTTTTAGCCTTAGTTCCATGCTTTAGTTCTTATTCCGAGGTCGAGGCGCATGCAACAATTCCCGAGAATTCGCGAGGGTCTGCCGTCGACGACTACTACACAATGGTATGCATGTGAGCGAGATTGAGGCTCCCCTTGCGGCAATGTGACGTGTCCAGAAGCAGAGGGTTCTGGTGAGGTGGTTCGGAGCTGACCTGCTGATGTCAGAGTCCACCGAGGTGCGGTGCTGCAGGTCTCGTTGGCTCTTCTGCTTCATGGAGCGCAGGATGCGCTGCACGGCCAGCATCTTCAGGCGCATGTTCAGAGCCGTGTTGAACCACAGGCACATCGCCTGCAACATACAACAATAAGAATAACAGATCTAGCCCCAGAAGGGGGAGAATGGACGCGACTTTAACATGGCAAATAAAGACTTGTAGAGAGATGAATCGCACTTGTGTGGCGCACCTCTCATTGATTCGGTCCGTGTAACCGCAAGGTTTGTAGGACCATGGAAGGTTGGAGACCTTGTCTTCTGTCCACAGTTGTCTATAAGACCACCCCATTATAACTCCTTTTTTTTAACTATGATAGACCTCTGTTTGACCACAATCTCACCTGTTGGTAAGTGAAGATGTGGCCGAAGATGGAGCACAAAGGTCTAGAAGGCACCTATTCACTCTAGCCTTGAAGAGACCCAGATGATAGTTTTCAGGAAAGACGACGGTAGTGTATTCCACTCCTTAGCAGTTCGCATTATAAAGGTAGAACTGAAACGTTTAGTACGAATAGAGGGTATACTAATGAGGTAAGGGTGGTACCGAGCCGTACGTCTGCTCGTCCTGTTTATTTTGAGTTCTTTGAAATAATGGTGTAAAACAATATAATCTATATATCTATGTACATAGATATATAGATTATATTGCACATACTACCACTTTGTGGCACCAGCTCTTTCCTGGTCACTCTACTTCAGGTCAAAGCACAATTCTCATAATAAAAAATAGCCAAAATATAGTTTTCACAGGGGTGGATATTTCAATACCTGATTTATCTATAAACTAGGTAGATTGAGCTGTGGACGTTGCCCTGGCAAACTAGTATCGCGGATAGATCAGCTATTGAAACCGCACAACCAATCCACATACCTTGAGTCTATTTTTGAAGAGATTAGTAGCAACTAGAGGGAGATCAACGGTCATAGCTTTCGAGGAGGGATAGAGCGAGACAGCGTTATAAAAGGAGTCGAGTAGAGTGCCCAGTTCACGCATGGCTCGCCCCACTGCGTCTGCGCATGTTTGACAGTCCAGTTGCAAGCAGCCATAGTCTACACCTGGAATAGAATAATAAAAAAGTTATTAACTTTGCAAAAAATAAAAAAAAACCCTCAACGCAATGATACGGCTGAACCGATTATGATCAAACATAGCTAAGAACACTCCCGACAAATTCAACAATCAAACAAAAAAAAAGTTTCATCCGTTCAGGAGCTACGATGCCACTCACACACACACACACACACAGACACGTCAAACTTATAACACCCCGTCGGTTTTGCGTCGGGGGTTAAAAATAAGAATAGAGAATTGGTTATGGTTCGTAAGTCACAACTGATGCGAAACAAACTTAACGACAAAATACATAAGTTGAAGTGGCAACGGGCAGGCCATATAACTCGCAGAATCGAAAATCAAGGTTAGAGCGTTAGTCGGCTTTTTCGACATCCACGGGAGGAGAAGGAGGGGTATATTCTTAGGCCGGACACCCCGCAGTTGAGACACATCGAGAGTAATACCATCTCTTCCAGAAAGCCTTTCAGGATGATGTTGATGGATGGGAAACATTTATAAATGACTAGTGTCCGCCCGCGGCTCCACTCCCGTTGTACCAAGATAAAAAGTAGTCTATAGCTCAATCTGGGTACCAAATTTCATAGAAACTGGTTCAGCCGTTTCGCCGTGATTGAGTAACAAACATCTAAACATCGTAACATTGTAATTTGTGATATTAATGGGACTGAACGATCTCTGTGGCGCGGCGGGCGAGTAGCCGCCTCTGATGCGAGAGGTTGCTGGATCGATTCTCGCTGCGGAACAATATTTGAGTGATCTGCAACATTAATCTTACGTACTTTTCACTAGAAACGGGATATTTACCATGATTCTTGAGTTTTATTTGTTTTGTTTTAAAAGAGTGAGAAAGAGGGTAGATCGATATATCTGCCAATAACATCTACTCGCAAAGAAAGGTACCGCTTAACATCAGGTGGGCCATCAGCTTGTTCCGTCTCTACAGTAGCATATAAAAAAAAAAAGAAAAAAAAAAGACTTTAGTTCGTTCTCCCGTGATCATGGTACATGCAACTGTGCCGAAATATCGGGAACAAACAAAACTCAACAATCATGGTACCTGTATATCCAGTTTCTAGTGAAAAAAAAATACAATACAAAATGCTTTATTTGGAACAAAAACATGGGTAGTGTATTGAGTCCGATAATAAACGCAGAAGTTTAAATAAAACTGTGTCGCGAATATTAACGCCCTCCTCCGAATTACAATTTCAGAGCTCCAATAGTGAAGCTAAAGAAAACAAAACTAATATTTATATAATAAACAAACAGCAAAAAAACAAATAACACAACAGATAATAACAGTACTCACTTCATTATTTAACTAAAAGTACTGCGTGAAGTAGGTATGTGTGTGAAGTAGCTTGATAAGGTGGGTTATGTTATTGGAATAGTGAGTAAGGGTGTGTAGGTAAGTAGGTGTGTGAGTGTGTGTGTGGTTATTTGTGAGCGTGTAGGTGTGAGTACGTGTGAATGGGTGTGAGTGTGGGTGTGAGTGTGAGTGTGTGTATTGTGTGTGCATGAGCTAGTGTGTAAAATGAGTTGGATTGGCAATGTATGGTATAATAAGGTGTGGTAAAAAAATAACTATTCTTTAAACTTTAAAAGGACTTCTGTATCTTCGTATGTACAGTGGCGGAATGAAAAGGTTCGTCACCTTAGGGCCTATTTTTGGTTGTTCAATGCAAAAAGCATAGGTACTGCTTTACCGACATGGTATTGCATTGGTACTGTTTTATCGACACAGTATTGTCAATATTACGAAAATAACCTTCAGTTACCATGACAACGGATATTAGCGGCGATTGAATGACAGATAGTCTGCGAATAAAATGACAAAACTTCTGGCTAACTCAATAAAAAACTGGCCAAGTGCGCATCGGACCTCGCGCATTCAGGTTTCCGTTGTAGAAACTATTATATAATTTGTGGTTCCGTAACAATTGTAGAAGTTATAAATTGCCTAAGTTTAGTTAATCCACACGCAAAATTAAATCTGTTTGCAATAGAAATATGAGAAAATTCTCAAAAAATGTCTAATTTCTAAAATATTATATTTTTTTTGTAAAATATTCATAATAAATATGTAGAATATCTGAAATAAAAAACTAGTTCCTGGTTTAAATGGAAATTAAATTGAACTTAGTAACAAAAATACAGTCTTATTCTACTTAATAAGCTCTAAAATTATACTCCACGTGCTAGGGTACGACAGATTTATTTTTCCCTCCCCACTTTAACTTGTACGGGAACCATACTTCAAAATATTTTTTGGGTTTGGGTCAGTAAGATACATAAATAGCACAAATATTATGAATACTTCAATGGTTTAGCCGCTATAGACCCGTGTGATAGAGAGACGGACAGATGGATGAGCGAGGGCAATAGGGCTTCGTTTGGCCCCTTTAGGTACGGGACCCTAAAAAAGTCGTTCTAAACTTAAACAAGCAACTGATCAAAGGTGTGCGATTTTGATCTTTATAATAAACATTTAAGTTATAGTTTTCTATACAGCAGTCTGCTACGTAGAATAGTTGGAAAAGGTAATATGTGCTCGCGACAAGCTAAGGGGATTCCTTTGAAAACTGACGAATGTTTTCATTCCGCCACTGTACATAACCATGATAGTGTTCAATAGTTATGAATCTCACCGTCGTCATTGAGCTGGCTGTCGGTGAGATCTTCTCTGGAGCTCTGCGTGTCGCCGGTCCGCTTGGCTTGCCTCCTGCACGGGTTCTTGTTCACAAACCTGTACCAGAACACGGTGTCAACATACTAATCACGTAGCATAGAGTATACAGGCATCTGAAGCTCCATTCTTTATAAAAACCGGTCAGCTGAGGGTCTGATTCGCGTGGAGACGGTTTTGTACAGTAGTAGAGCTTTATTGTGATAATTTTCACTAGAAACGGGATATTTACCATGATTTTTGAGTTTGGAACACAAAAAACATCGGGAACATATAAAACTCAAAAATCATGGTAAATATCCCGTTTCTAGTGAAAATTATGCACATAACCATGATAGTTTCAAAAGTTTTATTGTGATAAGTTCGTAATGCATTGTTAAAGGCAAGGGTTACCGCTCATCAGGTGGGCCATCTGATTGTTCCGCCATAAAAGCGGATAAGAAAAAAGTAGCCTCGCGCAAAACCCACTTAAGGCGCGATAGGTTCTCAAATTTCTATAGAATTTTAAAGTTTTTGATAAGAATTTTCATAGTTTTCTATGAAGAAAAAAATATATGATATTCTTAAGCTTTTTATCTAGTGAAATCAATAATTCCATACAATATTTGAATTACTTCACTCGATAAAAAAAATCAACAAAGATACCTCCTTTTTAAAATTTAAATGCTATTTTTCACTCACTTCTCTCACGTTTTAATTTTTGAAACATTTGGTTACATGTTAGTTATTATTTGAGTTAGTGAATTCATCAACAAAATTAAACAAAACTTTGAACGACATTTTTATATAATTTTTTTATACAGAAAAACACGGTATCAGAGTGTGCGCTCGCCTTCTTCGCCTCATACAAAAATGTTCGTTGAACCTATAGCGCCTTAACTCAACTAAACACTTAACTCTTTTTGTGTGCGAGGAGATTAGTCGTATGGAGTGAGTATATAGCTGGTATAGTTTTACTCAAAATATAAGTCTTGTATGACTGTTTTCGTTTGCGCAAAAAAGCGCAGACTGATATCTGACAGTAGCCGAACGTATAGTATAGCTCTGTCTTGCTGTACAGGCCCGCTCACATCTAAGAGTCGACTGATAAACGACCAGCCACGATTTTCTCGCGAAATCGATGGTAGCTGGTATATACCTGTACTCGGAGATGTTCCTGACGAGAGCGGGCACCTGCTGGCGCTGCGCACACAGCCACGCGTCCTGCGCGGCCAGCGAGCGGCCTGCCACGCGCGCCTGCAGCTCAGTGAGTATATAGCTGGTATATACCTGTACTCCGAGATGT
Source organism: Operophtera brumata (assembly GCA_932527175.1). Classification (NCBI taxonomy): domain Eukaryota; kingdom Metazoa; phylum Arthropoda; class Insecta; order Lepidoptera; family Geometridae; genus Operophtera; species Operophtera brumata. Next base: position 42,789,484 of record OW052228.1, on the reverse strand, counting down.
TCCTGACGAGGGCCGGCACCTGCTGGCGCTGCGCACACAGCCACGCGTCCTGCGCGGCCAGCGAGCGGCCCGCCACGCGCGCCTGCAGCTCAGTGAGTATATAGCTGGTATATACCTGTACTCGGAGATGTTCCTGACGAGGGCCGGCACCTGCTGGCGCTGCGCACACAGCCACGCGTCCTGCGCGGCCAGCGAGCGGCCCGCCACGCGCGCCTGCAGCTCAGTGAGTATATAGCTGGTATATACCTGTACTCGGAGATGTTCCTGACGAGGGCCGGCACCTGCTGGCGCTGCGCACACAGCCACGCGTCCTGCGCGGCCAGCGAGCGGCCCGCCACGCGCGCCTGCAGCTCAGTGAGTATATAGCTGGTATATACCTGTACTCGGAGATGTTCCTGACGAGGGCCGGCACCTGCTGGCGCTGCGCACACAGCCACGCGTCCTGCGCGGCCAGCGAGCGGCCCGCCACGCGCGCCTGCAGCTCTAGCCAGATGAGGTCCTTCAGCTCGTTCTGCCACACCTGCTCCTCGCGGCTTATCTGACACTCCAACATTATTATTGGTTAGGTTCACGCTTTCGTTCACATGGGTTCACACATGGGTTACAGAACTACAGATGGTACATAGTTGACATGAGATCTCACTTTAGTAACGGGGCTACGGATAATACGAATAAGAAAATTTTATTTGCTCAAATACAAGTAGCATATTTCTGAGTGGTATTACAATACAATTATGTCCCTTATATATTCTACCATCTAGTTTTTTTTTTTATACTACTGGATTGACTGAACTAGCAGATGGCCCACCTGATGTTAAGCGGTAACCTCTGCCTATGAACAGTGCATTATCTCATAGGTCACGTCCACCTAGGACGCGCCCTATGTGGCATTGCACTGCGCCCGCCACCCTGAGACATAAAGGTGAAAAGTCTCATGTGACTGTAATTTCACCGGCACCCTTACCCTTCAAACCGAAACACAGCAATGCGAGCATTACTGCTTTGCGGCAGAAATAGGTATGGTGGTAGTACTTCCCCGGACGGACTCTTACACAAAAAAGCACTACTACTACTAGCTAGATGGTGTGCAAATGTCATTGCTCATTAAAATACAAAATGTCATACAAATTATTGGAAAAGTTCATAAATTCATTAATATCATAAAAACAATGATCGGCTAGCCATTTCATCAGCTTGCTTTTAAACATAGTAAATGCCAAATCCTTAAATGAATTTGGTAATTTATTATAGATCCGTATGGCATTTACATATACATTTCTCTTATAAATCTGACAGGAGTGGTTCACATGGTTTCTGCTTTCGTTACAGGACTACAGATAGGAGTTCTTGAAAAGGGTTCACGCTTTCGTAACTTGGCAATAGATATCCCTACATAGGTTCGCGCTTTGTATGTTACGCGTATTTTTTTAATTTGTATGGGTAAGTGTATCTTTCAGAGAACTACCAACTACTAAGTCAATTAAATTGTTTTTAGTAATCAGGTACCTTTTTTTTAATTTTATTTTTTTATTTTATGAAACTAATAGGCAAACTAGCTTACGGCCCACCTGATGTAAAGTGGTCACCGTCGCTTATAGACACCGGCAACACCGGGGGTATTGTCGATGCGTTGCCTACCCTGAAGGAGTACCTATTGTTTGTTTGTGTTTTTTTTATTTAGTTTATCTTTTTTCGATTGATCACCACCATTTTGTTTAATTATGTTTGTATGTGTGCCAAATATACTTTCTTCCTTTCTTTGGCTACAGATAGGAGTAATTGAGTACTTGACATGGGTTCACACCTTAGTACCTTAGTAGTTAGTCGCCTACGGATATCAGTAGTCCCTCAGATAAATCTTCTTTTGACCATACTCTCTGGTGTTAAATGAAGATGTGGCCGACAATGGAGCAAGAAAGTCTAAAAGGCACTTTGCTGCCAGCGGCTCCCTAGTTACGTCTCTGTTTAACTGTCAGCACCCTTCCCTCTCTATCTTAAATAACTACTTTAATTATCTATATATACAAAACAAAGTGATGTTAGTTACACCACTTATAACTCAAGAACGGGTGAACCGATTTGGCTGAAAATTGTTGGGGAGGTAGCTTATAACCAGGAGATTGACATAGGGGGGGGGGGGGGGGGGGGGGGGGGTGTCACCGGGGGCTTCCCGTGTGAAGCCGAGGCGAGTCACTATAACGCGCGCTAGTAGTCACTATAACTACAAGTTAGTTAGAAGTTGTAGTTAGAGAGACATTGGTCTCTACAGTAATACTCACAGTCCGTCTGCATGTTTTATCAATATTCCCCATATTGATCAGCATGCTAAAAGTCTTGTGGAAGCCGACCCTGTTGGCTGGTAGCTGTTCGTCCCTCTCTTGCTGCCAGGGTTCCGCTGTCTCCGTCTCTGTCGCGGGCCCGACCTCTCGGCACTTCGGCTTGGAGGTGAGCGACATGAAGCGACTGCACGACTCCACCTGCGAGGACAACTGTTTGTTTGTTTGATAAGATGGCTCTAGTAAATAGCATGCAGTACAACTAATCTCTCTCTTGTCTCTGGTTCGACGACCTCTGTGACGCGGCGGGCGAACGTTCGCCTGCGACGCAGGAGGTTGCAGGTTCGATTCCCGCCTCGGAACAAATATTTGTGCGATCTGCAGATATTTGTTCTGGGTGTTCTGGGTATTATCTATATCGATAATAATAAATATCTATCTATGTAATATATTGTATTAAGCTTCGTCCAAAATTTATTTTACTATGGTCGAAGGTATTAGGTATATCAGTTGTCTAGTACCCATAACACAAGATCTGCTTAGCTTGGGGCTAGACAATGTTGTGTGAACTGTCCAGCATTATTTATTTATTTTAATCTACAAGTTTTCTTTACTTTCATGTAACATCATCTATCATTCCAGACACATTATCATTGCTTTACTGCGCTACTTGGGTAGATAGTAGTAGAGCTTTTTTGTGAAAGAGTTCGTCCGGGGAAGTACTACCACCATACCTATTTCTGCCGCAAAGCAGTAGTGCCCGCATTACTGTGTTCCAGTTTGAAGGGTATAAGGGTGCCGGTGAAATTACAGGCACATGAGACTTTTCATCTCTATGTCTCAGGGTGGCGGGCGCAGTGCAATGCCACATAGGGCGCGTCCTAGGTGGACGCGACCTATGTATGAGGTAATGCACTGTTCATCGGCAGAGGTTACCGCTTAACCAGGTGGGCCATCTGCTAGCACCGTCACCAAGTAGTATACAAAAAAAAAAAGACTGTAATCTGTATTTTGGTACAATGTTCCAATGGTACAATGTTCTTGATTGTTCCCTTGTTCCTGACAACCACGAAACAGGAAATCCTAGCGAATTCAATCGCGCTTTTTCTGAACGATACAGTTTGATTTTTATACATGATGAAAAGAATGCCTACACTCATATTCTCAAACTGAAAATATCAGGACAATAGAATAGAATATTTATTTATTAAGACAACAAGAGTCCAACTAACTTACTAATAAGTAACACGACTTAAAACTAAATGAGTACTTAATAATAAGCAATGATTTAGTCCTCTGGACTAGCTTCCAAACCAGAGGACAGTCGAAACGATCAGAGAACGCGCTTAGGATGCTGTTGCTGCTCGCGCGAAGCCTGCTCAACAGTGAGGCCGTTTTTTTGCGCCAGATGGCCTCAAAGGTGTCGGTACGCGCCTCGGCAAACATACCTGCAGCGCTGCAGAAGCGCGGAAGCCGCAACAGAGCCCTAAACGCATTGTTGTATTGGACCCGCAGAGCATTGTAAGCTTTTTGGGTATAGTTGAACCACAGACTCGCTGAGTACAGAGATGCAAACAAGGACCCCGTTTACGTTTTAGTAACGTCACAGATAAAATAATACTATACGTAACCGTGGTCTGTCCGGCCTAAGAATAGACCCCTCCGTCTCCTCCCGTGGATGTCGTAAAAGCCGACTAAGGGATTACCCGGACTTGTTGATAAGATTTGTTGGTATAAGATATGTCCTGGTTGCTGGATAATTGTAGAATGTGTTATTACTGGAAGAAAGTGTTAGGTGAGTCAGTCGTGGGAAGCAATGGCGGCGATGAGCTCACCACTCGTCACGTCTATATTCCACGATGGTGCAACCCACAGTGAAAAGAGGCCCATTGAGGCTCTGCTTACCCCTTCGGGGAAAGAGGCGTGTGTCTATGTATGTATGTATGTATGTAACGCGAACGGTTCCAACGTTCCAACGTTCACAAAGTAGCACGATGCAGTTTTTACAGCAGCTATACTAAATCTAAGCGCCAAAGCTAAAAACTTCACGTTGAAAGATTTCAATCGTTAGGGTCCCTGGCTCTAAGTAAGTGACTGCTGGGTGTGCAATCTTAATGATCTGGGTTCGAATCCGATAACGGACATATAATTAGTAAGTTTGATGTGCAATTAATGATGTTTCGTGGAACAGTTTAATGATACAGAAATTCTCTAAATTAACCGTATTCTTACTTGGTTTTTAACCCCCGACGCAAAAACGACAGAGTGTTATAAGTTTGACGTGTCTGTGTGTGTGGTCTGTGGCATCGTAGCTCCCGAACGGATGAACCGATTTTGATTTTGTTTTTTTTGTTTGAAAGGTGAATTAGTCGGGAGTGTTCTTAGCTATGTTTGATCGAAATCGGTTCAGTGAGTTTAGGGTTTTTTGAATTTATACAAAATTAATAACTATAAATAATTAAATAAATAATGCTGGACAGTTTACACAACATTATCTAGCCCCAAGCTAAGCAGAGCTTGTGTTATGGGTACTAGATAACTGATATACTTAATACAATACATTAAATATATAGATATTTTTAATTATACATTGAAAATACCCAGAACACCCTGAACAAATATCTGCGATCGCACAAATATTTGTTCCGAGGCGGGAATCGAACCCGCAACCTCCTGCGTTGCAGGCCAAGCTTCGCCCGCCGCGCCACAGAGGTCGTCTAACTTTATCAGAGATAACATGTTAGTTGAGCTAGTATAGTATTATTTTATGTGTTTGAGCTATAGTCAAGTAACTGACTAGTCTTAGTAGCAGTCCCTAATGGACTGGGTACAGACAGCGCTAGAAACGAACTATCAACCGCGACCTAACCAGTGTCTGAGAGTGGCGACTTCACAGTCTGCACTGCTGTGTCGGACGTCTCGGTCACATGACACTACGATCAGTTTATGACAACCATCTCGGCCATTTTCAGATCCAGAAAAAAAAAGGAAAAAAAAAAAAAAAACATAGAATCATGTTTTAAATGGAACATAATACAACTTAAGCTAATTATAAGGATACACATTGTTATGCTGAGAACTTAATAAAAAAGTTATTGCTGGCTTCCTCACTAGGCCAAGCCTGTATCGAGGGAGCCTGAATACGAAAGTCTTTCTTTCGTATTCAGGCTTATATTTAAATTTTATATTATATTTTATTTTTATATTCAAATTATATTTTGTGCTCAGCTGACAGTTTGAGGTTTAAGCATAGATTCTTGTACATAACGATGCCATTAAATGATAAAAATAACGTTTAGGTATAATTAGAACATAGAGTACCCACAAGTAGTACAACTCACGAAAATACTCCTGCGGGAAAATAAATATGGCGACTGATTGCCGCGTGTACGCGTCCGAACCGCGGCGGATACACGACCGATGTACGCGTCCGAACCCGGCGGATACACGACCGATGTACGCGTCCGAACCCGGCGGATACACGACCGATGCATCCGCGACCGATATACATCCGGCAAGCTAGATATTCATCGGACGTCCGAACGCTAAGGTCACGTCCGCGAATTATTGTTGATAGTTTTTTTACTTGTGTTTTTTTTGTACTACTTGGAATGACGGTTCAAGCAGATGGCCCACCAGATGTTAAGCGGGGTACCCTCTGCCTATGAACAGTGCATTACTTCAAAGGTCACGCCCACCTAGGATCCACCTTATGTGGTATTGCACCGCGCCCGCCACCCTGAGACATAAAGATGAAAAGTCTCATGTGCCTTTAATTTCACCGGCAGCCATACCCTTCAATCCGGAACACAGCAATGCGAGCACTACTGCTTTGTGGTAGGTATAGGATGTTGGGTTAAGATTGAGATGTAATGTTATTGACCAGCTGCAGCGTAAGTCGCGACTGTCGCGTCCGATAGCTTGTTCCTAGTTTAAGATTGGTATGTTAAAAAGCTTAATTACCAGTGTGGGCACAGGAGCAGCCATGGGATTGGGCGAAGGCAGGGAATCTGCCTTGCTCTGCTGACCCATGTCGAGCTTGAAGTCTCGCTCTTTGGACCTGATGAGCTTCAGGCTCGATCGCTTGCGCAGACGCTCTGAAACTGAACGACACACACTATGATAACAACAGTATTCAAAAATTCAAAACACTATGATACAATCCAATAATTAAAAAAACCTTAAATTAAAGTAACCTTACAAACAAGTTACGATCTACACGTGTTAAGAGTGTTAGTTTTATACAGTCCTATCCATACAAAGGTTGTCTGGTAGAAATCGCTACTAACCGATAAGACCGCCCATTGTACAACATAGTTAGTTTTAGTTTTATTATTTGTAAATTGTTTTGTATTATTGTGTGCACTAAAGTATTTTCTATCTTCTACCTATCTATATACACGTAACAACATGAATTTTTAGATAGCACCCAATAGTTGTACACAGTTCTGATCCCACACAGGGATCTCCTGTGTCGTGGGTATCAGAAACTAAGGGTACCCTGGTAACACAACACACATACCCGGAACAAATATTTACAGATCATACAAAGATTTGTTCCATTGCGGGAATCGATCGGCAACCTCTCGCATCTCTGGTGGCTATTCCACGCCAGAGAGGTCGTCAATAAATACTATACCACTTATATCTTGGAATGTATCTTTAAACAAGGCTCAAAGAATGCTACTAATTGTGAGGTACTAACCTTATCTTAATTGTTATGACAATAATATATTAAATAATGTTAAAAATAACTTAGGTCATAATAAAAACAAAAATTGGTAAGTAAGTAAACTGCTTCATTAGAGCTTCTGAGATATTGAATGTTTTTACGAAGACAGAGGCTCTATTTAGCATCTCAGTTCAAGGCTATTTAGCACAAAATGATGGCAACAGGCGCGAGGGGGGCTTTAGGGGCCCCAAGTCGATTTAAACTAAAATCTTTGAGGTTCGTACAATTAAATTTTTGAAAGAGTGGCACTGTGTAAAATGAGAGCTAGTGCCAGATCCTTTGGTTGGAATTCGTAAAATTCCGCTACTTACTTGCGAAACGGCAATAAACGCGCAAAATATTCTAAAACTTGTTCCAGCACGTACGTTTTTTTGAGAAAGTCTTACAAGTTTGTCAATAAAATGCTTATAATTGAGATTCTAGACAACATGTGCGAGATACCTGATAAGCCTGATTTTTTACTTTTACAGTTTATAAGTACATTATGAACATCCAAAGTTGAGGTAAAATCGTGCAAATAAGCTAATTTTTGAAGGCTTATACAGAATTTAGAGGTAAACAAAAAAAAAAAAAAAAAAACATTACGTACGTAGATATATTCTTCAAGATACATATTTATACAAATCATTTGACGAAAAAATTGTTACAACTTCATAATCACGTACGAGCTGAGCACCAGCGTTTTTATCGAAAGTACTGGACTAGACCCTACGTAGATTTCCAGTTCATATTATTCTACTTACATTTAGCTAGTTGTTGAAATGGACAAAACACCTCTTTTTTCCCGGAAGAATCCATTGCAATTACTTGAGCCATTACACATTTGTTTTTACAAAAGTTATAGCAATAACCTTTAAAATAGACACCGCATAGACGTCACGCACACATCATTGCTTGCCGGCAAATCACACCTCTAACAGGCTCCGATGACTTGCTAATGTGTCAATAAAAACCGGCCAAACGCGACTCGGACTCGCGCACGAAGAGTTCCGTACCATTATCTATAAAAACGGCAAAAAAAAAACACTTTTGTTGTATGCTCTTTAAATATTAATTTTATTCTGTTTTTGAGTATTTATTGTTATAGCGCCAACAGAAATACATCATCTGTGAAAATTTCAACTGTCTAACTATCACAGTTCATGAGTTACAGCCTGGTGATAGGCGGACAGACATACAGACATACAGACAGACGGACAGCGGAGCCTTATTAATAGGGTCCCGTTTTACCCTTTTGATACAGAACCCTAAAACCAGGCCAAATGCGAGTCAGACTCTGACTAGCATATGGTTATTTTTTAATCAAAATTAGGCTTGCGTTTGGCTACATGTCACCTGATGGGAAGCGACGATGAGGCCTATTTAAGCACGCTCGTCCAGAAGATGCTTAATTTACTCATCGTTTAAAGATACCGACGTTATACGATAGAGGGAATACAGAAGCCGGAAGAGAGTTCCAGGTATATTCTGTCCGCATGATGAATGAAGCGGTCTGTACGCGATGGTGATCTGTCGCAGAGCCTCGTCATTAATGAGGTTTTTGGTTCCGTACCATTGCACAAGATTCTTAATAGTACGCACTTTAAGGTTGTTAAAAACGCACGTCGCACGTTTTGAGCAAGAAACGTCGAAAAAAACGCGTGTTTTGTATGCCCCAGGAGCTCCCTTTAATTTTTAATATTTTTAGTTGGTATAGCGGCAATAGAAATACATACTCACTCTGTGAGAAAACTGTCTATGCTATGAGGTACAGCCCGCGGACAGACGGACTAGGGTCCCGTTGCCATCTTTTGGGTACGGAACCCTAACTACACAACCTTTTGCAATTGCCCGCAGCCATCAGAAATGCAAACAGATGCTAATAGCAGCCTATATCAGATGTTATCAGTAATGTCGGGATACTTCAACATCTAGAACCATTGAGCCGCGCGATTAGTTCATTATCCATGAATGAAGTTTTTTTTTTTTTTATACTACTTGGATGACGGATCAAGCAAGAGGCCCACCTGAAGCCCAATTCTCGTAATAAAAAATAGTCAAATTAAAGTTCGGATCATATTAGGATCTAGTGTCGATGTCACAAACGTAAAATGGTATTCTGCTCACCTCACAATACAACGCGGAATGTGATTATATCGAAATATGACTGTAACTTGAATTTTTCAAAGTTCTGAGAATTGTCTCTTTCACTCTTTACAATTATTATATAGCACTATCCTACTCTAATATATGGGCGCAAGAACCGAAAAAAGATTATATTGTTGTTATAAGGGAGCAGAATACCATTTCTCAGTCAATTTACAATACAATCTCGTTTCGGTCAACTTGCAGTGTGGTTATAAAATAAATAAGAGAATTGGGGTTCTGATGTTAGCGCGTAACTGTAATGCGGAGGAGGGCAGAGCTTTGCTGAACCAAACGCATATATTTTTTTATCAGGCCCCTTTCGCCTTCATTTTGAATGACTCAAACGTAAACGTTCGAACTTTACCTACACGTCTGATTAGTGAATTTTGGCGGTGTCGCCAAAGATTAAATAATTGTTACTACGCCAACGGTAATGGTTTGGCTTCGATTGAGGCCCTGATGTTCCCTATCCAAATCATAAATGGTATTTTTAGGGTTCCATAAAAAACGGACCCTATTACTAAGACTCCGCTGTCCGTCTGTCTGTCTGACCGTGTGTCACCAGGTTGTATCTCATGAACCGTGATATTTAGACAGTTGAAATTTTCACAGATGATGTATTTCTGTTGCCGCTCGCTATAACAACAAATACTAAAAAACAGAATAAAATAAATATTTAAGGGGGCTCCCATACAACAAACGTGATTTTTTTGCCGTTTTTACAGATAATGGTACGGAACTACGGAACCCTTCGTGCACGAGTCCAACTCGCACTTGGCCGGTTTTTTTATATTCTTATTCAAAAATTCCTTGTACGATCTAAAAGACGACTTCTGGGGCTCGGCGGTCGAGCAGCCGGCTGAAAAGCAAGAGGTTGCGTACCGCTGCCTGCAAATATTTGTTCCGGGTCTGTGTATTTTGGTATCGTGGTACTCGATTGAGGGGATTCTAGTGTTGTACCAGGACTATGCATGTTACTGTTGGGCGTTATGTTATTTCAATTTAGTATAAGCAAAGATGAAGTACGTATTCAAATGTATACTACACTTTATGTGTTGTTCGAGGCAGTGCTACAGCGAAAGAAAACAAACTGATATTCTGCGAATATGTTGTTGGCATTTGAAACGTATCCAACCCATCGAAATCTCTAGGAAAAAGTAACTTGTCTAATGTATAGTTCAAAGTACTAAATCATGATTCTCAGTCATGTTACTTTGCACTATCCATCTTAAATTATCTCTGGTTATTATCATATTGATCACGAAGCAATTATCTAAGACTAGCGACTCGCCCCGGCTTCGCAAGGGTATCTCCCAGTGAACCCCCCCCCCGTCCTACCCCTCCCACTATGTCCTATCTCCTGGTTCTAAGCTACCTCCCTACCAATTTTCAGCCAAATCGGTTCACCCATTCTTGAGTTATAAGTGGTATAAATAACACGACTTAAAAAAAAAAAAAAACGTATAAACCTCACGGAGCCCGAGACCTTTCCAACGAAGGCAAAACCGTGGAAATCGGTTCGTGCGTTCTGGAGTTACAGCGTCAGGAAGGAAAACCCGACTTATTTTTATATAGTAGATTTGGAGTTGATCGATTCAATAAAGAAATAACACATTGTGACCTTCGACCAAAGTAAAATTTACTATGGTCGAAGATTGTGACAACACTAATAAGATTAAATTTAAATGTAACCCAAAAGTTCCGACTCGAACCCGCAACCTTGCCTGTGATCGGCGCTATAGCCGAGTTGATAGTGCCCACAAATTTCGTCTTCAGCGTCATAGTGTTCTATGGCCGAACTGGTAAAGGCATTGCCGATCACAGGCAAGGTTGCGGGTTCGAGTCCCACTGGAACGGAATTTTTGGGTTACATTTAAATTTAATGGTATCCATAAAGTGTGGTTTACACTTGAAAAATAATAAACTATGACTAATAAGATTGTCGCTATCTTATGAGATGGCGCCTAAATTGTTATAAGGCACTTATAGCAGGTGCTACAAACACAGGTACGTGCCAGTGTAAGAGCGGACACTATGATAAATGATAAATGATAAATGATTTATTGCTGTTAGATCTAGGTGGTCACTGTAGCTGTATGACTTGTATGTTCCAAATATTTGTTGAGTCTGTGAGCATAGCTTTTGTATTATCTGTTGTTCAGTCAGACTCCAATGACACACTCAATATTCGAAGACAATACAGTACCCAATTAATACTTTAAGGTGGTTGCATTGATCGCGGCGCGAAATTTAATTTTTTTCGTGGTTTTTGCTCATCACAGCTCATCAACACTTCTTCAGATAACGAAAACTATGTTGCCGGTAAATATATGACCTAACACACAAGTTTTAATTTATAGTAGGTATCACATAAATATCATTAGTTTGGCTATGAATGTGCTTAAAACAAAACCAAAAGCACTGTTAAGACCATTGAAGCACAATCGTAGCAAAACTAATGATAAATATGTGATACTATAAATTAAAACTTGTGTCTTAGGTCATATTTGACGACCTCTGTGGCGCGGCGGGCGCAGGTTGGCCTGCGACGCAGGAGGTTGCGGGTTCGATTCCCGCCTCGGAACAAATATTTGTGCGATCTGCAGATATTTGTTCAGGGTGTTTTGGGTATTTTCTATGTATAATAAAAAATATCTATCTATGTTATATATTGTATTAAGTATATCAGTTATCTAGTACCCATAACACAAGCTCTGCTTAGCTTGGGGCTAGATAATGTTGTGTGAACTGTCCAGCATTATTTATTTATTTATTTATATTTATATAATTACCGGCAATATAGTTTTCGCTATCTGAAGAAGTGTTTATGAGCAGTGATGAGCAAAAAAACGAAAAAAATTGAATTTCGCGCCACAAGCCAAAGCAACCACCTTAAATAAGATCTTGAGACTTTGCATGATGTTTTTTTTATTTTTATTTTTTAACATTGATAGACCTTTGTTTGACCACGATCTCACCTGTTGGTAAGTGACGATGTGGCCGAAGATGGAGCACAAAGGTCTAGAAGGCACCTATTCACTCTAGACTTGAAGAGACCCAGATTATAATTTTCAGGAAAGACAGACGACGGTAGTGTATTCCACTCCTTAGCAGTAAATATATATAAAGAAGAATTGAAAAGATATATGAAGGCATACTATACATCTTTTAATTTTTTTGAGTCTTTATTTTCGCCATAATAAATAAGATTAAATTTTACACTAGCTGAACTCTGAATGTATTTCGTGCTGAAACCCGCTAGCGCGAGCAAGATGGAGCGCGGGTTATCGTCTGCGTTGAAAAGAGAGCCTAAATCATCTTACACAAAGAAACAAGTACGTATCAAAATGTATAAATTCAAAACACATACGTTTAGAATTCATAAGTTCAAAACACATAAATTTTAAAAACGTAATGGTTTAAAATTTATAATTTCATTTGATATAAGTTTAGAATAACGAAGTTCGAAATACCGAAGTTTGAAAAACATAATGTCAACAACACATAACAGCTGTAATTAATAATGGCTAAATAGCATAATAGTGGCCACAACGCGTTCATTCCTCGTCATTCGCGTTCATTGGCGTCTCTAGCCGCATCCATCCACCGCGTTCCTTGTCTTTGATCCATCGAAAGGTTGATTTTGGAACCTCACCTCTGACACAGTTTGAATAGAACCTGCATAGTTCACCTACTTCTGATATAAATAAAATATTCTCCCTCCAATCTTTCTCACCTACTTTCAAAAACCTTGCAATAAGGATATTGAATTTATTTTCGGTATTCTAAACGTATACATTGTAATCATTATGTATTTTGATTTTAGGCATTTCGACCTTTATAAATAAAAAACTTTAAGGGTTTTAAATTTATTTATTTTCACTATTAGGTTTTTTAAATTTATGTGTTTTGAACTTATATGTTTTGATACGTACCCTAACTGTATACGTTTAAAATACCGAAAATCAAAATACCGTATGGTTCAAATAAATAAATCGAATATCCCTATTGTACGGTTTTTATAATGTTTGAAATACGTCAAAGTGTCAAATTTGAAGGCTCCAGTACAAATTTGAAATTTGGCATGCATATTTGTTTGAGATTATGGCTTTAGGCATTTCGACCATTATACATATAGAACTTTATCGATTATAAAACTTATTGATTTTCACCATTAGGTTTTTTAAATTTATGGATTTTGAACTTATGTATTCTAAACGTATGTATTTTGAATTTATGAATTTTAATACGTACCCCAAAGAAACACTTAACGCCTCTTAAAGTGTCAATTTTCTATAGCAAGCTGTCACGAGTAGCAAATATGACGAAATTGAAAAACTGGTGATTAGATTCATAAAGATTCATTGAGCTTCAACAACATCATCATCAGCCTATAGAAGCATAGGCCTACCCCATAGAATGCCACGACGAACGTTCTTGAGCCGCATCCATCCACCACCTTCCTGCGACCTCTATAATGTCTTTGGTCCATCGAACGGGGGCGTCGTCTGGTTTGTGGTCGCCACTCGATAACCTTTATTCCCCAACGGTTATCAGTTCTGCCAGCTATATGACCTGTCCATTTCCACTTTAACTTGCTAATTCTGAGAGCTAAGTCGGTGATCCTGGCTCATCCACGGATCTCCAGTAGAGAAATAGAGCTTACCTTGCAACTTAAAACTCCTGAGCACACTTCCACTTTCTACGGATATTCCTTTACTGTACAAGCTATCCGCCTATGGAATGATCTTCCTCTGGTTATCAGAACCGCTAAATCTCTTCCTATCTTCAAAAAGCTATTGTTCAATCATTTTTTGCCCATCTCGTAAAGCTGTTAGTTCTAGTAATATGTCTAGATGTTTTTTTTATTTATTTAGTATATTTTGTGTAGTTATATTATATATTTATGTATTATAAGTTAGATTGTATGTATACGTATACTTTTATTTATTTGATCCACACCACCGTCCTTTATCGTTCTCGACAATTCCAGTCCATCCCAAGGTTGTCTGGAAGAGACCGCTCTCAGCGATAAGACCGCCCATTGTACTTCCATACTTTATTTTTCTGATTGTTTTTAATGTGTTATTTTTTTTTGTTGCGTGCATTAAAATGTTATCTATCTATCTTACCTGGTGATGAGTCGGGACTAGCTGGTCTCTCGTCGACGTCTTTCTTCTCCCACGCCGCGCGCTGCAGGCCGGCTCCCGACTCCAGGTAGTTCCTGGAACATGTTATTATCAGTGGATGAAGCCTCAAACATATTTATCGGACGCGACCTGATGGAATCGTTCGTACAGTTTTACCCAAAACATAAGTCCGATCGACTGTTTTCGTTTGCGCAGAAAAGCGCAGACTGATATCCGACAGTAGCCGAACGTATGGTATAGATTTGTCTCGCTGTATAGCTTTGTCCCGCTCACATCTAAGAGTAGACTGGATGAATAAGATGCCGCGATTTTGCCGCGTTATCGATTAACCAATAACAGCGCAAGATTTTAGCGTGCAATGAGGGGTTTTCACGGCCGTTTCACATCATGCTTAAAATAGGTGGCGCCACCTCTGTACTTAACTGTCAAAATAAAGTGAAATGTCAAAGTCAACAACGTAGTGATATATTTTCATGGTATTTTGTTACGATCACACAAAAGCACAGACAATGCATTTGTTAATTATGACAAGTACATTTGAGTCAGCGCCATCTATCGAGCCAAATCGAACTACTTTTTTCTTTTTATTCTATTGGTATAGAAATAACATTTTTCAGTAATAATAAGTTTTTTTGTACTGATTCACTGTATCGAAGCTCAGGTATTCGCAGCTAGTAAGGAATAAGTATTATGTACTCATATAATAGCAGGAAAATAATAAAGTGCATGATATATGTATATCTACATCTACACTAATATTATAAAGAGGAAAGATTTGTACCTATTTTTGTATGTTTGTAATGAATAGGCTCAAAAAGTACTGGGCCGATTTAAAAAATTCTTTCACCATTGGAAAGCTACATTCACCCTGAGTGACATAGGCTACCAGGGGAGGGGATAGGAAAGGGGGGGGGGGCTGTTTTTCATCCTGAAACTACCCGTGCGACACCGGGACGAGTCGCTAGTTCCTAATAAAATAAAATAAATAAATAATGCTGGACACTCCACACAACATTATCTAGCTCCAAGCTAAGCATGCGCTTGTGTTATGGGTACTAGATAACTGATAAACTTAATACAATACCAGCTGATATCACAGACGCACCATCGACACAATCTTTTAAAAATAGGCTCAAGAAGTGGCCTAAAGAGCAGTCATTCTATGATTGTA
Source organism: Operophtera brumata (assembly GCA_932527175.1). Lineage (NCBI taxonomy): Eukaryota > Metazoa > Arthropoda > Insecta > Lepidoptera > Geometridae > Operophtera > Operophtera brumata. Next base: position 42,774,028 of record OW052228.1, on the reverse strand, counting down.
ACGAGCTTACTTCATTAGGTTTTACGTATTACAAGTTATGACTTAGGTACCTTACTATTATTAATTCAAAATAATCATGTTTTCTGTTTGTTTTAATTAATTTCAATTTATTACATTATTATATATTATTATTTTTGACCTGTAACTATAATCTGTTATTACTAAAGAAACTATGAACTATGAACAATATATTACATAGATAGATATTTTTGATTATACATAGAAAATACCCAGAACACCCTGAACAAATATCTGCGATCGCACAAATATTTGTTCCGAGGCGGTAATCGAACCCGCAACCTCCTGCGTCGCAGGCCAACCTTCGCCCGCCGCGCCACAGAGGTCGCCTTTTCCTTTAAAGGAATACGAGTAGTGTTGGAGACTTGCGTCTCGGGAGAGCCCCGTGAGGAGCAAGGGACGGCTGCGCGCGCGAGCCGAAGGAGTTGGGGGAGGAGTGGGAGGCAGAGGGAGACCTCTCCCCTATATGTGGGGAAATGTAGAAACTCATAGTTTTAGAGAAAAAAAAATAAGAAAGTTTTTAGGTAAGGTTAGAACATGATCAGCACGTGAGCAGCGAGCGAGCCGAAGGAGTTGGGGGAGGCAGAGGGAGACCTCTGCCCTATAGGTGGGGAAATGTAGAAACTCATAGTTTTAGAGAAACAAAAAAAGCTTTTAGGTTGGGTTAGAACATGATCAGCATGTGAGCTGCGAGAGAGCCGAAGGCGAGCGTGGCCCGGTAGGGCCCGCAGCGAACCAGAACCGACACCTGCACGCCAATACCCAATATCCTTTGTAATATCCTATCTACACAAAGGTACACAAGGTTTTCATTACACGGACAGCCGGAGGAGCGAGCAAGCGCTGCGCGCGCAGCCGTCCCTTGCTCCTCACGGGGCTCTCCCGAGACGCAAGTGTGTTGGAGTACCTAATCCACTTGTTGTGTTGTATTGTGATAGTAATACGGACTTTGTTTTTGTATTGGCACAGAGTAAATAGTAGTAGGTATTGGAGTGAGTCACCCGTCGGCGCCGCAGTGAATTAAGACGCCATAGGTTCTCAAACGTGTCTAGAATTTTAAAGTTTTTGATAAGAATTGTTATAGTTTTCTATGAAGAAAAAAATATATGATATTCTTGATCATTTTATCTAGTGAAATCATTAATTCAATACACTATTTGAATTACTTCACTCAATAAAAAAAAAACACAAAGATACCACCTTTTTAAAATTGAAATCATGTTTTTGACTTACTTCTTTCACGTTTTAACTTATGAAACACTTGGTGTCATGTTCATTTTTATTTAAATTAGTGAAGTCATTAACAAAATTTAGCAAAACTAAAAGGGATTTTTTTATATAATTTTTTAAACACAAATATAAGTACCAGAGCGTGCGCTCGGCTTGCTCAGACCGGTCGCAGACCGCATCGAGGCAGGATCTGTGTCAATTTTCCCGCCATCGGTCACGTGACTACGGATGAAATGGAAACTATCAAGTCAGGCTACTCGCAAATCATAATTATGAAAAGAGCCAACATAGGTACTTGTACTATTATTTATTCTGTGACAAAGGTAAGTAAAAGTAAACCTAGGTAAACAAATACATTATCCGATTTGTTTTGCAAATAAACTCTGACTTCATACTGTTACTTTAGATAGCTACATACCTAGTAGGAGTAGAGATCTGGCCAAAGAAATTACCTCTCCGTCCCCTCTAGTGGATGTGGGATGTGCTGTGGTCTGTCTGACCAAAGAGTTGACCCTCCGTTTCTTCCCGTGGAAGAGAGCTGTGGTGTTTGTCTGGCCTAAGAAAATACCTCTCCGTCTCCTCAAGTGGATGTGTGAAGTGGTATGTCTGGCCTAAGAGTAACCCTCCGTTTTTTCCAATGGAAGAGTGTTGTGGTGTTTTTCTGGCCTAAGAAAATACCTCTCCGTCTCCTCAAGTGGATGTGTGAAGTGGTATGTCCGGCCTAAGAGTAACCCTCCGTTTTTTCCTATGGAAGAGTGCTGTGTTGTTTGTCCAGCCTAAGAAAATACCTGTGCGTCACCTCACGTGGATGTGTGCAGTGGTCTATCTGGCCTAGGAGTAGACCCTCCGTCTGTTCCCGTGGAAGAGTGCCGTGATGTGTGTCCGGCCTAAGAAAATACCTCTCCGTCTCCTCAAGTGGATGTGAGAAGTGGTGTGTCCGGCCTAAGAGTAACCCTCCGTTTTTTCCTATGGAAGAGTGTTGTGGTGTTTGTCTGGCCTAAGAAAATACCTGTGCGTCACCTCACGTGGATGTGTGCAATGGTCTATCTGGCCTAGGAGTAGACCCTCCGTCTGTTCCCGTAGAAGAGTGCCGTGATGTGTGTCCGGCCTAAGAAAATACCTCTCCGTCTCCTCAAGTGGATGTGAGAAGTGGTATGTCCGGCCTAAGAGTAACCCTCCGTTTTTTCCTATGGAAGAGTGTTGTGGTGTTTGTCTGGCCTAAGAAACTACCTCTCCGTCTCCTCAAGTGGATGTGTGAAGTGGTATGTCCGGCCTAAGAGTAACCCTCCGTTTTTTCCTATGGAAGAGTGCTGTGGTGTTTGTCTGGCCAAAGAAAATACCTCTCCGTCTCCTCAAGTGGATGTGTGAAGTGGTATGTCCGGCCTAAGAGTAACCCTCCGTTTTTTCCTATGGAAGAGTATTGTGGTGTTTGTTCGGCCTAAGAAAATACCTGTCCGTCACCTCACGTGGATATGTAACGTGGTATGTCCGGCCTAAGAGTAACCCTCCGTTTTTTCCTATAGAAGAGTGCTGTGTTGTCTGTCCAGCCTAAGAAAATACCTGTGCGTCACCTCACGTGGATGTGTGAAGTGGTCTATCTGGCCTAGGAGTAGACCCTCCGTCTGTTCCCGTGGAAGAGTGCCGTGATGTGTGTCCGGCCTAAGAAAATACCTCTCCGTCTCCTCAAGTGGATGTGTGAAGTGGTATGTCTGGCCTAAGAGTAACCCTCCGTTTTTTCCTATGGAAGAGTGTTGTGGTGTTTGTCTGGCCTAAGAAAATACCTCTCCGTCTCCTCAAGTGGATGTGTGAAGTGGTATGTCTGGCCTAAGAGTAACCCTCCGTTTTTTCCTATGGAAGAGTGCTGTGGTGTTTGTCTGGCCAAAGAAAATACCTCTCCGTCTCCTCAAGTGGATGTGTGAAGTGGTATGTCCGGCCTAAGAGTAACCCTCCGTTTTTTCCTATGGAAGAGTATTGTGGTGTTTGTCTGGCCTAAGAAAATACCTCTCCGTCTCCTCAAGTGGATGTGTGAAGTGGTATGTCCGGCCTAAGAGTAACCCTCCGTTTTTTCCTATGGAAGAGTGCTGTGTTGTTTGTCCAGCCTAAGAAAATACCTGTGCGTCACCTCACGTGGATGTGTGAAGTGGTCTATCTGGCCAAGGAGTAGACCCTCCGTCTGTTCCCGTGGAAGAGTGCCGTGATGTGTGTCCGGCCTAAGAAAATACCTCTCCGTCTCCTCAAGTGGATGTGTGAAGTGGTATGTCCGGCCTAAGAGTAACCCTCCGTTTTTTCCTATGGAAGAGTGCTGTGTTGTTTGTCCAGCCTAAGAAAATACCTGTGCGTCACCTCACGTGGATGTATGCAGTGGTCTATCTGGCCTAGGAGTAGACCCTCCGTCTGTTCCCGTGGAAGAGTGCCGTGATGTGTGTCCGGCCTAAGAAAATACCTCTCCGTCTCCTCAATTGGATGTGTGAAGTGGTATGTCCGGCCTAAGAGTAACCCTCCGTTTTTTCCTATGGAAGAGTGTTGTGGTGTTTGTCTGGCCTAAGAAATAACCTCTCCGTCTCCTCAAGTGGATGTGTGAAGTGGTATGTCCAGCCTAAGATTAACCCTCCGTTTTTTCCCATGGAAGAGGGCTGTGGTGTGTGTCCAGCCAAAAAAAAACCTCTACGTCTCCTCCCGTGGATGCAATGAGCATCACATCAATGTACTAATTCCACCTATTGCATTAGGATACGATTTTCAATGTTAACTACATTTTGATTACTAGGACAGAAAATGTATGGTAGTAAATGTGTTACCGGCTACCACCATCCAAAGGGCGTCGACGATTTTGGCATAGTCGTCAGCCACCATTTAGTTTTATTTTCAAGTTAGTGGCGCACTTTGAAAACTGTACATAAATGGCTAGAGGATACGGCTTATTCGCAAAACGTCCACTTTTCATAATGTACACCGCACTTTTGGTCCTGACCAAAACAGTTCTTTGAAACGGTGACCGATCGGATCCGTTCAAACGACGCGTCCAACTGTTTTATGGGAAAGATTAAAGAAAAATGTTACAAACAAAAAAAAATAGAAGGCTGCTCTATAATGGCTTTTTTAAACAGACTTGTCCGACTAGACTTTGGTTAATTAAAGTCTTTTACCAAAGTTAACACTCGAAAATTTTGTTTATGCAGAAATGTTGCCAGCATCTCGGTGAATATACGAAAATCCTAACTTTTTTCAAAACCAAGATGGCAGATGGTGTGGCGGCCATTTTGTTAAATGGTGGAATATAAAATTTACAAATTGAAAAAAAGAGACTGTGTGCAACACTTAGCTTGATGACTTGTATAGGGCTGTTGTGTGGGAGGACAAGTGGTGTTGCCAGGTGGAAATATTTTCCCCGTTTTTAGGGCAATTTCTTAGATTTTCTCCAAATATATATAAATAATTAAGTTTTTGATAATAAAATGTATGTGGTATTATGAAGGAAGCCCTTAAAAATAACCTTTGACTATATAAATTTGTATATTGTTGGTAACCCTGGGAGGAAACGGTGCTTGTATAATCGAGAGACTGAAAAAAACGATAGTAACGTTCGATTGCGAATAAATCATCAAATTTGCAGTCAGGTACGTATGTAAGTGAGTAGGAAGGTAACCTGGCAACCCTGCGTAAAGTTAATATAAGAAAAAACTAATATGGGTGTCGTTTTTGAGTAATTTGTAGTTGCTGATTACGAATATTACTTAAATTTTTTGGTTACGTGGGTAAGTTATAAGGTAAGCTGGTAACCCTATAAAATGGTAAGATCAGAAAAAACTAATATGGGTGTCGTTTTCAAGTAATTTGTGGGTGCTGATTACGAATATTACGTTAGTTTTCTCTCTTCAAATTAACTTTGCTGTAGCTTATCGAGCTAACGAGACCAGCGTGACACGAAGTGGAACGATTCCACTGAGTGGAACGATGGTCGAGTGAGTGAGATAAACGAAGAGGCGACATTCGTATTAATTAGTGCAGGAGCATGTACAGGTACAGGTATAATTACAGGTACAGGTACAGGTACAGGTACAGGTACAGGTCAAGGTCAAGGTTAAGGGTCAAAATCAAAGTAGATTTATAGAGGTTCGTAGGCGTTGGAAGGATTTTGTAGGGTTTGTAGGATTTTGTAGGGGTTTGTAGTGTTGGTAGGGTTTGCAGGAGTTTGTAGAGGTTTGTGCATACACGCGAGTAAGCGGCAAAGGAAAACTGTACGCCAGCTGCAGCACCTCACGCACCACCGACCCACTAGTTATTGTGCTATGGCTAGAGGATACAACTCATTCGCAAAACGTCCACTTCTTGTAATGTACATCGCACTTATTCTCAATATGACCACTTCGCATAACCTCCACTTCGCAAAATATACACTCAATTTTTTTGCTCAAATAGACTAAAGGAGATGTCCAAAAAATATATGAAGGCCGGTATAAAAATAACTAGAAATTCTAAGCAACATAATAGTTATTTACGGAGAAAGGGCATTAATTATTTGGCTATTTTGCAGCTAATGAAAAATAATAAATGTACCTCAGTTTTTTTAAACTTGATTCAAATGTTGTTTTTTTTTTCAAAATAAAGTTAGAACTTGTAACACTCCCAAAAGGTGAACTTGACGCTCTTTGGCAGGCAGACTAAGGAATTTTGATACTCTCTAGCTAGCGAGACAGGCCGCAGACAGACAACCACAAAGAACTTTTCATACGACTATCCTACCTTCGTTCCATGTTGTCGCGTTATTACTAATACTTCACTTATTAGTTTATCTGTTCTGTGTAGGTTCAGGATACATTCTAAGTAGATACCTACCTACACTGTTGTAGAGTTCACTAATAGATAGGAGCTGCCTGTAATGATAATAGTACCTTTAGCAATATGCATAGGTACCTACATTCCTCGCCTCCTTATAAACATATGTATTTTTCAGGTAGCTCAGGGCACAGATAAATTTATTGTAAATTGTGTGTTAGCACGTATTCCATTCAAGAAGAATATTTTAGTCATCATATCTTTGGGCACAGGCAGAAGAAGACGAAATAGCATATTTATTTTATGTGCGATCGCAGATATTTGTTTAGGGTGTTCTGGGTATTTTTATGTATAATAAAAAATATCTATCTATGTAATATATTGTATTAAGTATATCAGTTATCTAGTACACATAACACAAGCTCTGCTTAGCTTGGGGCTAGATAAAAAATGTGAAATGTGTTATGTGAACTGTCCAGCATTATTTATTTATTTATTTATTACACACGTGTGGTTTTGGCATGTTTGTTTCATTATGTTTTCCCTTCAAGAACAATTTTATTATTTTCTCGGAAACGGAGGTTTTATTATATATAAAATTTATATAATCGAGTAGCCCAATAAATAAGCTTTTTTTAGATATATTTCATAACTTCTGAAATTTTCTCAGAATATTATACCACTTCTGGACATCTCCTTTATTCGCAATATGTACACTGGACTTTTCATAAAATGACTTCAATTTTATTTTTTTTGAGTTTTTTTATTTTAGACTTTTTACTTTTTTCATATGATTACATTTTTACTTCTTGGTTTTAAAAGTAAAATATAAATACAAGTAAAATGTAACGAAAAGTAAAAAAGTTGCAATTTCCACCAGGCAACACCACTTGTTCTCCCACACGATAGCCCTTTACTAGTCATCAAGCTCCGGTGTTGCCCGCAGTCTCTTTTTTCAATTTGAAAATTGAAAACTTTACGATTCTACAAAATGACCACCAAACAATCCTCCATGCGCCATCATGGTTTTTAAAAAAGTTGTGATTTTGCACCCTATATACACCAAGATGCTTACAACATTTCTATATAAACCAAATTTTCGAGTGTTAACTTTAGTAAAAAACTTTAATTCACCAAAGTCTAGTCGGACAAGTCTGTTTGAAAAACCCATTTTAGAGCAGCAATCTATTTTTTTATTTTTTTTTATTTTTTTCTTCTGTCTTTCCCAAAAAACAGTAGGATGCGTCGTTTGAACGGATCCGATCGGTCACCATTTCGAAGAAAGGTTTTGGTCAGCTTGGATTTTTGAAATGACAGATTTTACAGACGGACTAAACACTTTCCTAGAACATGACCCATCACTAAAACGACTCCTTCTAGGAGAATAACGATGTCAATGAGTCAGTGAGCCAGTAACCCATATCCAGCTTTTTTGAAAAAAAAAAATAGTTTGAAAAGTGCGGTGTACATTATGAGAAGTGGATGTTTTGCGAATGACCCGTACCCTCTAGAAAATGTAATTTTTTTAAAGTGCGCCTCTAACTTAAAAATAAAAGTAAATGGCCGCTGACGACTATGCCAAAATCGTCGACGCCCTTTGTATGGTGGTATGGTATGTATGTTATGTATGGTAGTAACACATTTACTACCATACATTATCTGTGCTAGAAATCAAAATGAGTAGTTATTACATTGAAAATTGTAGAATGATATAGGTAGAATTTGTAGATTGATGTGATGCTCAATGCATCCACGGAAGGAGACGGACAGGTATTTTCTTAGGCCGGACACACATCACGGCACTATTCCACGGGAACAGACGGAGGGTCTACTCTTAGGCAAGACAGACCACTGCACACATCCACGTGAGGTGACGCACAGGTATTTTCTTAGGTCGGACACACACCACGACACTCTTCCACGGGAAGACACGAAGGGTCTTCCCTTAGGCCAGACAGACCACTGTACACATCCACGTGAGGTGACGGACAGGTATTTTCTTAGGCCGGACACACACCTCGGCACACTTTCATGGAAAGACACGGAGAGTCTTCCCTTAGGCCAGACAGACCACTGCACACATCCACGTGAGGTGACGCACAGGTATTTTCTTAGGCCGGACAAACACCACAGCACTCTTCCATAGGAAAAAACGGAGGGTTACTCTTAGGCCGGACATACCACTTCACACATCCACTTGAGGAGACGGACAGGTATTTTCTTAGGGCGGACACACATCACGGCACTCTTCCACGGGAACTAATGGAGGGTCTACTCTTAGGCCAGACAGACCATTGCACACATCCACGTGAGGTGACGCACAGGTATCTTCTTAGGCCCGACAAACACCACAGCACTCTTCCATAGGAAAAACCGGAGGGTAACTCTTAGGCCGGACATACCACTTCACACATCCACGTGAGGAGACGGAGAAGTATTTTCTGAGGCCGGAAACACATCACGGCATTCTTTCACAGGAAGAGACGTAGGTGCTACTCTTTGTTCGGACAGACCACTGTAAACATCCACTGGAGGAGACGGAGAGGTAATTTTTTAGGCCAGACACCACGACACTCTTCCACGGGAAGAGAGTATACTGTTAGGTCGGACAGACCACTGTAAACATCCACTGGAGGAGACGGAGAGGTAATTTTTTAGGCCAGACACACCACGACACTCTTCCACGGGAAGAGACGGAGGGGCTACTCTTTGTTCGGACAGACCACTGTAAACATCCACTGGAGGAGACGGAGAGGTAATTTTTTAAGCTAGACACACACCACGACACTCTTCCACGGGAAGAGACGGAGGGTATACTGTTAGGTCGGACAGACCACTGCACACATCCACTGGAGGAGACGGAGAGGTAATTTCTTAGGCTGGACACACACCTCTGCACTCTTCCTCAGAAAGAGACGGAGGGCCTACTCTTAGGTCGGACAGACCACTGCACACATCCACTGGAGTAGACGTAGAGGTAATTTCTTAGGCCGGACACACACCTCTGCACTCTTCCTCAGAAAGAGACGGAGGGCCTACTCTTAGGTCGGACAGACCACTGCACACATCCACTGGAGGAGACGGAGAGGTAATTTCTTAGGCTGGACACACACCTCTGCACTCTTCCTCAGAAAGAGACGGAGGGCCTACTCTTAGGTCGGACAGACCACTGCACACATCCACTGGAGTAGACGGAGAGTTAATTTCTTAGGCCGGACACACACCTCTGCACTCTTCCTCAGAAAGAGTCGGAGGGCCTAGTCTTAGGTCGGACAGACCACTGCACACATCCACTGGAGGAGACGGAGAGGTAATTTCTTAGGATCGAATCATGAGGTACTTATTTTGTTTATGGAACATCTGATTTTCTGCCACAATTAGATACCTTCCTTACGATCCATTTTTATAGGTAATGTGATTATCCAAATATCCAACAGAAATAATAAAAAAACTTACGTAAAAATTCTTTATTATTTATTTATTACTAGTACTAAAACTTATTATTTTTTGTGCGCATATTGCACTACTTTATGACCGTATGTGCGAAAATAATAGCAAGGCGCCTTAGAGAGTTTCCACACTATCCGATGCGATACCGTTATCGGCCGTAATTTTCATACATTTTATCGGTCTCCAATATCAGATACCGACAAAATGTATGGAAACGTGTTCCGATAAGGATATCGGATCGGAAAGTGTGAAAACGCTCTTACCCGCCGATAGAATTCGGGTCATTGAACTCGGCGCATCCTGCGTCCCGCTCAGTGGGCGGGGCGACCCCGCGTGCTTCACACCCTGACATAAACATTTTCGTTGGCCCTATAGCGCCTTAACAAGATCCGTTATATATATATTTCATTTATTTATTCAATCAACAAGGATCATTGGTTTAGTAAAATACATTGTCTATCTACACTACGGTTAGTAAGAATAATTACAATTGAATACTACAAACTAACATTGAATATATGACATCATCATCATCCACCTGTGGAAGTCCACTGCTGGACATAACAAATCATTTAATTATTTAAGCAACAACACAGGTTAAATTTAATAAAACCAAATGAGGAGCAGTGATAAGATACCCTGTTATCGCTGAATGGAATGGAATTTCGGAGAAGAAAGTATGTCGAAAAATCATATTCTTTACATCCTGTTTCAGCCTGCATCAACCTAACGGGTTAAGTCGCCTCAAATTTTGACAATATCAACTCATTAAGGTTCTTAAAAAAAAAAAAAATTGTTTGGGCACTTTGGAATTGTCATGAGATGCACTGTGTGGCTATCAATAATTTTAATGGTAAATATCCCGCATCATCATCATTATCAACGTCAGCCATTAGACATCCACTGTTGGACATAGGCCTCCCACATAGAATGCCACGACAAACGGCCATAGCCGCCTCCATCCACCTTTACAATGTCTTTGATCTATCGGGGCCTTCCACTTTGCGTCGCTCGGTTTGTGGTCGTCAACACCTCATTTAATGAATAATAATGAATAATGCTGGACAAGTTCACACAACATTATCTAGCCCCAAGCTAAGCCAGAGCTTGTGTTATGGGTACGATAATAACTGATATACTTAATATAATACATTACATAGATAGACATTTTTTATTATGCATAGAAAACACCCAGAACACCCTGTACAAATATCTGCAGAACGCACAAATATTTGTTCCGAGGCGGGAATCGAACCCGCAACCTCCTGCGTCGCAGGCGTACCATCGCCAGCCGCGCCCCAAAGGTCGTCAAATTTTTAATAATTTAATAATCCTCTTCCTCGAATGTGTCGTCTGTATAACGAGTTGGTCTGTTGATGTCTTAGATGTATTTGACCCCAATACCAATAGGTTTAAGCGATGTATCTACAGAATCTTGGTATAGTATAAATGAAAAAAAAAAAAACTTTTCAATTTCCGGTTTTTAGGGTAATTTAATTTATAACTATGCAACACTGTGACTTAGTCGTCTTTTCATATTTGATAACGAATCTAGAATACAACTAAATATGCATGTAAGTGTAAGCTAAGTTAATTGTAATCTGTTTTCTAAACCCAATAAATAAAATAAAATAAATAAATTAGGGTGACTCACTTTCAAAATATATTTATGAAGGCATAACAACATTATCAAAACCATAATTATAGTAAATTAATTAGTTGACCTCATTAACTAATTCTAAGTTCACCAACACATGAATCATCAAAAATGTATATTTATAATCACAGAGATAGCAAAATATGCTCGTATTGTATTTTTACAGCGTTACTCATAATTTATGCAAAATATGTTTTATTATTATCAACTATCGTTTCCGACGAGCACCTGATAACTTATCTTCCATTCAGTCCTCGTTCAGGCTCGTTCGTACTACAATATATACCTGTAATCAGTCTACCAAAAAATACATTTAAAGTCAAAAGCAAACCTTATAAACACGGCTTTGTGGCCCACTGAAACCGCCATGCGAGCGCCCTAATCCTTCCACCACACTTGTTGTTTATACCAGCTGTCGCGACGAGCATGTATGGAGAATGTGATGAGAGTGAATAAAGCAAAAGAGGTGTGCCAGGATCGTAGCCAGTGGAAATCCGTGGTCTCTGCCTACCCCTCCGGGAAACAGGCGCCTTCAATAAGGTATCCAGAGTATTAGGGATCCGTCAGGAATTTTAAAGTTGCCTAAACATTTTAAGGCATCGAACAGGAACTAGCTTCTCTATACTTCAAGTATACTTGAACCCTATAGGGTCACTCAAGATGAAGGTAACCCATACGTACATTTTATAAACAATTTTTTTTCTACACTAATACCTATTATAAAGAGTTAAATTTGGTTTGTATGTAGTGGATAAACCCAAAAACTAATGACTGATAAAAAAAAAAACACCCACAGAAAGCTGCATTATCAGCGAGTAACATAGGTAGGGTGGCGGCGGGAGGGAAGTTGGTGGTGTTAAGGGGGGAAGTGGGGGGCGGTACTGCTTTTCAGCCAGACACTACGTGCAGCCGCAAGCCGCTTGTGGTAGATATAGACATAAATTCAGAAAAAAAAAATTGCAAAAAAAAAAAGTCAAAAAATAGTTCAGCATATTACTCGTATCTAATGCTTGATGGAGCCAAAACACGAGTGTTACTATGTAATTCGAAAATAATCTTCAACTCATTTTGAATTGTAGTGGAATAAGTTTTTTTGTTAGATTCCACTTTTTCGAATAGTGGAATAAGCCTTTTACATATTATTTGAATAATACCTACGAATTCGATATGAAAAAATACCCAAATTATTGTCATTGGCACGTACCTACGAATTCGATATGAAAAAATACCCAAATTATTGTCATTGGCACCTACCAGTCTATCATACAATATATGTATATATTTTATTCACGTTTTAATTTATTTTACTTGGAAGCGAAATATATATTAAAAAAACAGTAAAAATCTGAAATCAGGCGCTGTGCCTTTGTCGCAACCTCCACGAAGTTCGAACTTCTTCTTCATCGTGTCGTTAGTTCCCATAGATGCTAAGTTCGAACTGAATTTACGTCAATGTTTCTTTCGAAACGCATTGACCTGCTTATTTTGGGAGTAGCATTCGCTTCTAAGGATCCAGTGATGAACGAGGACAGTGGTGATTTGTTTAGATGCTCTATTGTATAGTGGCAATGGACAGGCCATATAGCTCACAGACAACTGATGACGTATATAGGTTCTCGAGTGGCGCTGGCGACCAGGACCCTGAAGATACAGTGTCGGACGTGCCCCTGCGACGATGTACACGACATTGCAGTCGGTGGATGGAGGCAGCAATTTTTTTTAAATTAAAATTGTAATTGTTAAGAATGTAACTATTTAAACTAGTATAGAATTTTATTTTATAATGATGTAATTGTTTAGTACTAATTGTGTGCTACTTTTAAGTTCTTACACTCGCCTTGACTTATAATAATTTACATTATCAATAAATAACTATTATGACTATTAACTATTATGGCCAAGAACGTGCCATTTTCTAGGGGTGAGGTGAGGCATTTGTTCAGGAGCGGACTTGCTGGCTGATGATGAAAACAGACAAGGAATAGACAGGAAGAGATTTTTAGTTGTTACTTGTGTATTGGGGCCTTGGTCAAGTATGTATGTATATCAACAATGCGGCATGATTTGACAATTCTCGCTACCGTACAAATAGACCCGTGGAAACTTTTATCAAAGCATCATAAGTGTCCACTTCCGCAACACGAAAATTGAGTTGCTGGTAATGCTATCGAGAGTGCATGACGTATATGAACGGACGATAGTATGGGTGGTATGGGGACACACACACAAACATACATCCTTCTACGCCTGGCTGAGGCCAAAGGCTTGTACTCGTATATATGACGATCTCTGTGGTGCGACGGGGGAAGGTTGTGCGATCGCAGATATTTTTTCAGAATGTTCTGGGTATTTTCTATGTATAATAAACAATATCTATCTATGTAATATATTGTATTAAGTATATCAGTTATCTAGTACCCATAACACAAGCTCTGCTTAGCTTGGGGCTAGTAATGTTGTGTGAACTGTCCAGCATTATTTTATTTATTTATTAATTTGTAATAAAATTAGTCAAGTCGCAAGAGTCTCCGTCAAGTCATGACCTGACGACTTATGACTTGACGGAGACTCATGTGCTGAATCTTAGTCATTGCATTTAAACTGTTAAATGGTGGCGGAAAAACAGAGTTTTTACAGGGAAAAATCCACCATTTCGAAAAGACACGCAATACACTTGTTGTTTTTAACCCCCGACGCAAAAACGACGGGGTGTTATAAGTTTGACGTGTCTGTGTGTGTGTGTGTGTGTGTCTATTTGTGGCATCGTAGCTCCCGAACGGATGACCGATATCGTTTTTTTTTGTTTGAAAGGTGTCTCTGTCCGGAGTGTTCTTAGCTATGTGAACAACAACTTAACAACTTATTCAACTTTATTCAACAAATCATAAAGATATTGGAACTTTATACTTTATTTTTGGAATTTGCAAAATCGGTTCAGCCGTTTCATTGCGTCAAAGGTTTTTTAATTTTTACAAAATTAATTACTTGTCTCATCTGGACTGGAGTGAACTCCAGTCGTGCGTCAGAATTGACACACACCATATTTATCTGATTACGGTTATTCTGTAATTTGGTAGTTTTTCAACATTTTGAACATTTCACCGGCACATAACAATAACAGCGAAAACCCAAACAGTCGATTAAAACTGGAAATAGAAAATTGACGTCAGTGGACGACATTATTTGGACAGTAATATCACATACACCTTCGGAAACGTAAACACTGTCGTGTACATACATAAGTAATGAATTCGCCTGAGGAATGGCCCCCCCAACGTACATTTATGAAATATGAGCATACCTTACTTTTATTATTACTCTTCTTATTAGTTTTCTTTATGTTAGTGTGTTTTTTATTATAGTTTGAGTGGTTAGCCGTAACGCCAACAAGTGGTTCTGACGGAAGACCAGCGTTGGTTACTATAGAATAACGTACGCGGGACGAAACGTAACTGAAAATCACGAAAAACAATTATATGCCACGTGAAAAACCGTCGCATCACAGAATCATACGTTCAACATGAAGTTTTTTTTTTTTTTTATACTACTTTGATGATGGATCAAGCAAGTTACCGCTTAACATCAGGTGGGCCTCCCACCTGATGTTAAGCGGTAACCTCTGCCTATGAACAGTGCATTACCTCATAGATCACATCCACCTAGGACGCACCCTATGTGGCATTGCACTGCGCCCGCCACCCTGAGACATAAAGATGAAAAGTCTCATGTGCCCGTAATTTCACCGGCACCCTTACCCTTCAAACCGGAACACAGCAATGCGAGCACTACTGCTTTGCGGCAGAAATAGGTATGGTGGTAGTTCTTCCCCGGACGAACTCTTTCACAAAAAAGCTCTCTTTGCCGACATTTAGGTGAAAGAAAAAGTACAAAATTCTAAGTTGTTTAGAATTTGAATCAAATTTTCAGTCGAAAACAGCTGCACTTGGTTATTTTTTTTCACATGGTTAATGAGCAGGTAAAACATTTTTGTACGTTCACTTTACAGATAAAAGGTTAATGAACCACATATTTTTTTTTCCAACACATGACATTAACTCCTCTATGATGAGAAAGCTTCCAAATAAGACCAATCAGCTGATGTATACGCATGTATACATTGAATATCATTGGTGGGAAGTCTTATTCAAATTCACAGTTGGCCGGTTTATATTTAAAATCCCACGAGGCTTGTTGTGATATTCACTGGGTAGTGAGTATGTTTATAATGCACCTGGCGAGTTTCCTGGGCCTCAAATAAATGCATAATTCATGTCATGTGTCGATTTGGATAGCCCAAACACGTCATGGATACATTTATATTGAATTTTGGTAGTTCCGCGGAAAGAGTTTGTGTGTATGACATGCAAGGTTTATTAGTGCGCATTCCACAAGGGTCTTTACTTTACATAATATCACAGATAAAATAATACTATACCAGTAACTAGTGGTTCGCCCCGAACTGAGACCTCGCGAATTCACGCGATTTAGGTAGGTTACTTACCTTATTTCTTTCGAAAAAATATTTATGTTATGTACGTGAGTATATCCACAAAAAATTAACGTAGTTATCACGGTACTTCATATCCAAGCTTCAAAACGCATTGATAGCGCAAACTAACTTTCAGATATAATTAGCATTGCCATCTAGTTGTGGATTTGCTACTTAACCACCAAAGATTACGTTTTTCGTCGCAAAAAATTGGTATTACAAGGACAATCCTCAATTTTCGACTTCTCCCTGTAGTTTTGCACAAAATATTCAAATACCTTTCTAACCGTATTGACTGCCAGTTCAATTCTGCACCCAGCTTGTAGACTTTCTGAGGGAAAGATCCATTCGAGTAGTTATTGATGGCTGCTCGTCGGATCAATTGGCTATAAACGCCGGGGTACCTCTGGGGTCTGCCACACAGTTTCTGCTGCACATTAATGATCTGCTACTGCCCGGTATCATTGGGTATGCAGACGACAGCACAGTTGTGGAGAGATATGTTTCTACTGCCCGAGCTTGGCATATTGAAATTCAGGAGCTAATAGATGAGATGCTGCAGCGTCTGAATTTGACTCTCAAGGCCGTATCCGACTCGGGCGATGCCAATCTAGTCAAGTTCAACGCCTCTAAAACGCAGGCTTGTCTCTTCTCGGCGAAAAAAGACCGTTTCTCCAAGTTCCTTTATTCCGAGATGTACCTGTAGCTATAGGAGATCACCTCGAGCTCTTAGGTGTTTCGCTCACGCCTACTCTCAACTTTGGCTCCTACATCGGGTCTAAGGCAAAAACAGCTGCCATGAAGCTAGGCATCCTGAATAAGGTAAAGCGTTACTTCACACCAGGACAGCTTCTCAGTTTATATAAAGCACAAGTCCGTGCTTGTATGGAGTAGTTACTGCTGCCATGTTTGGGATGGCTCTGCCAAACACCACCTTGCTACCTTGGACTCGATTGAACGCAGAGCTTTCAGGCTTATTGGTGAGCAACATATGGCGAAGACTAAGATCCAGATTCATGAACACCGCTGTAAAGTCGCATGCCTTTCGATCTTCTATAGGTTACATTTCGGGGAATGCTCCCAGGAACTTCACAATCTGATCCCACCATCTCGTTTTCATCATAGGACGAGCAGACGCACGGCTCGGTACCACCCATACCTTATTAGTATACCCTCTATTCGTACAAAACGATTCAGTTCTACCTTTATAATGCGAACTGCTAAAGGAATGGAAAACCCTACCGTCGTCTGTCTTTCCTGAAAACTATAATCCAAGGTATCTTCAAGGCTAGACCTTTGTGCTTCATCATCGGCCACATCGTCACTTACCAACAGGTGAGATCGTGGTCAAACAGAGGTTCATAAAGGTTAAAAAAAAAAAAAAAAAAAAAACATTTACTTAGATAAAATAGTTATGTGGTTTGAATAGTTAGACCCTACAACGTCGTTCAAATTCCTAGAAACGGGAGGACAACAATTTTGGTTATTGTTTTTTAGGGTACAAGTTTCAAAATTCTTCAATATTAGACTTTTCCCAGTATTTGTGTCAATATTTAAGGTACTTTCTCTTCATGTTGCATTGTCTTGCATATATATACCCACTAATTGATGCGTAGACGTACAAGCACAGAATAAATAATAGTTCAAGTACATGTACAAAATAGCATACCTACATAATATATAGAAATTCAATGAACTCACGAGTTATGCAAATTTAATGGCAATACAAATTGCACAACGGCAGGGAGCCGGTCAGTGGCAGTAACGTTGAAGAACTCCGAATGAATAATATTTATACAACGGTGTATTTTCGTATTGTCTGAGAAATTCCCCGAAGAAACGGCACACACACACACACACACACACACACACACACACACACACACACACGCACATAGGCTCAAGGCTCACGACTTTCCCAAGGAGGATATCTCGAGATTTCACTCAGTTTCGTCAGGACATCCTAGCAGGTTAGCAGGTTTTTTAGTAGTAGTAGAGCTTTTTTGTGAAAGAGTTCGTCCGGGAAAGTACTACCACTATACTTATTTCTGCCGTAAAGCAGTATTGCTCGCATTGCTGTGTTCCGGTTTGAAGGGTAAGGGTGCCGGTGAAATTACAGGCACATGAGACTTTTCATCTTTATGTCTCAGGCTGGCGGGCGCAGTGCAATGCCACATATAGGGTGCGTCCTAGGTGGACGTGACCTATGAGGTAATGCACTGTTCATAGGCAGAGGTTACCGCTTAACATCAGGTGGGCCATCTGCTTGTTCCGTCATACAAGTGGTATTAGGTATTATTGCAATTTTCTTGTCGTAGACGCTACGGCACTAACCTACGTTTCTCCTTGTCCCTAATCCTGGACCGAGGAGGCGTGGTGCCCAGCAGGTCCGCCTCTGAGCCGTCCCCTCCGTCCGCCAGCAAGTAGCGCGACGAGGACCGCGGGTTCCTCATCACCACGTCTTTGGTGTCACTGGAAAAATATTAAATTATGCTTCTTCTCCTATTAGTTTCGTACAACACACAGTAAAATCCCCCCCTCTAGTCCCACCTAATCCATCTACCGGGTCTGTTATTTATCTTTCAAATTATAATAGGTCATGGCGTTTTCTTTACACTATTTATGTATGTGTATGGACTAGTGCAATGCCCGAGACTTCGCCCGCGTGTACTTTTACACACAAACTTCAATACCACACTGCGCCCCCTTTAGGGTTTATTTTCTGGAATTCCTTTCTTAGTGCACCTCTAAACCACAAAACGAACGTAACCTCCGAATTTCAGGTCTCTAGGACTTACACGGTTTAAGTTGTGCTTGGATAGTCAGTCAGGCAGTCATTCAATTAGTCAGTCAGTCAGTTAGTCATGCAACAATTTTATATACAGTCCGACCAGTAAAACTTGGCGCGACTTGTGGCCGCCCTTGTGGCGCTGTTTGATGTAGATTATGATGATTATAGATTTAGTTCCTCAAAAGCGGCACGTGCCAAATTATCCTTGTAGCATTGTATTTGATTAGCTCATTATCATTACGGTATTCCTATGTCTACAGCGTTGCATGACACAAATTTTCCTGTTATTTTGAGGGTTCCCGATTTGATTTGAATTTGATTGTTTTTTTTTTTGGGTCACGCCCACCTAGGACGCACCCTATGTGGCATTGCACTGCGCCCGCCACCCTGAGACATAAAGATGAAAAGTCTCATGTGCCTGTAATTTCACCGGCACCCTTACCCTTCAAACCGGAACACAGCAATGCGAGCACTACTGCTTTGCGGCAGAAATAGGTATGGTGGTAGTACTTCCCCGGACGAACTCTTTCACAAAAAAGCTCTACTACTACTAAATACATTGTATTTGATTAGCTCATTATCATTCCGGTATTCGTATGTCTACAGCGTTTCCTGTTATTTTGAGAGTCCCGATTTGAAGTTTATTATCCCCGACGGATCGCTGCGAGTGAATGCGTTTAGGGTCAAAGACAAAGTATTTTTATTACTTGAAATACATGTTATAAAAGATGTCAAATATTATAATTAGTATCAATGTATTCCTACCTGAGGCATGCAATATTTTTATTAACACTATAATCATTGAAAAAAACAAGAATTAATTAATTATTAAATTGTCAAAATACAAATAAATAGCTAAATAATTAATATTAACAAATTATAGTTATGTATACCTATAAATTAATTTAAATTATAATAAGTTTGTCGCTCATAATTTCCTCTATTCTGTAATAACATTTACTTGTCAGTAGAGTTTTTAACTTTCGCTGTGGACAGCGGGACAGCGGGACAGCGGGACAGTGTGTGCAAACAAATGTTCCCAATTATCTCCAAAACGGACCGACCTATATAGATATGATTCTGTGAATTAAAGGTGGTGTTTGTGAGATGGTTCTAGCTCATTTGTATTCCATTTTCCGATTTTAATTCGATTCTCCTTTTTAGGAAAAATTACGGAACCCTTATAGATATGTCTGTCTGTCTGTCTGTCCGTGTATGTCACAGCCACTTTTTTCCGAAACTATAAGAGCTAGGCTGTTGAAACTTGGTAAGTAGATGTATTCTGTGAACAGCATTAAGAATTTCACATAAAAATAAAAAAATAAAAAAAAATTTGGGGAACTGAAACTAAAAAAAAAAAAACATCAAACCCATACGCATGTGGGGTATTTATGGATAAGTCTTCAAAAATGATATTGTGGTTTCTAATATTTTTTTTTTCTAAACTGAATAGTTTGCGCGAGAGACACTTTCAAAGTGGTAAAAAGTGTCACCCCCCCCCCCCCCCCCCCCCCATAACTTCTAAAATAAGAGAAAGATAAAACTAAAAAAATATATGATATACAACACCATGTAAACTTCCAACGAAAATTGGTTTGAACGAGATCTAGTAAGTAGTTTTTTAATTTTGGGGTTCCCCATTTTTAGAACTGAAACTAAAAAAAAAAACATCAAACCCATACGTGTGGGGTATCTATGGATAGGTCTTCAAAAATGATATTGAGGTTTCTAATATCATTTTTCTCTAAACTGAATAGTTTGCGCGAGAGACGAAGTGTCTCAAAGTGGTAAAAAGTGTCCCCCCCCCCCCCCCCATAACTTCTAAAATAAGAGAATGATATAACTAAAAAAAAAATATGATGTACATACCATGTAAACTTTCAACGAAAATTGGTTTGAACGAGATCTAGCAAGTAGATTTTTTGAATACGTCATAAATCGTAATCCATTCAAGAACTTTTATATTATGTTACTTGCTGCTACGGAACCCTAAATGGGCGAGTCCGACTCGCACTTGACCGCTTTTTTTTACTTTAAATTAGCCGGTTTCATTTTGTTATAAAATTAACTTGATCAGTGGAAAATTTAGAATTCCCACAATAAGAAATGCAATCAGGTCATGATGTCAAAAGTTGAATTGTGATACTATGACGGGAAACCTTCAGGCACCTTCAGGCTGCGACCAGCGCGATAGTAAAACGTGGATGCATATGAAACAATTAGCTACAACAAATTAATTTGTGGTCGACAGCCACAACCAGAGATATTTAGTTTTATCTATGAGGAAAAACATGCACTTAGCAGTTCATTGCTGTGAATAGAGATGAGTAGGTAGAGGTTGCAGAGAACAATTCGAGGACAGTTTTCTTTCCTGTGAAGGATTTTTAAGAACAATTGGGGGACAGTTTTCTTTCTAGTGATGGATTTTTAAGAACAATTGGGGGACAGTTTTCTTTCCTGTGAAGGATTTTTAAGAACAATTCGAGGACAATTTTCTTTCTTGTGTAGGATTTCTAAGAACAATTGTGTTTTCTTGCTAGTGATGGATTTTTAAGAACAATTGTGTTTTCTTGCTAGTGATGGATTTTTAAGAACAATTGTGTTTTCTTGCTAGTGATGGATTTTTAAGAACAATTGGGGGACAGTTTTCTTTCTAGTGATGGATTTTTAAGAACAATTGGAGGACAGTTTTCTTTCTAGTGATGGATTTTTAAGAACAATTGGGGGACAGTTTTCTTACTATTGATGGATTTTTAAGAACAATTGGGAGACAGTTTTTTCTTGTGTAAGATTTTTAAGAACGATTGGTGGACAGTTTTTTTTCTTGTGAAGGATTTTTAGAATAGTTGGGGGGCGGTTTTCTTTCTTTAGAAGGATTTTTATAATAATTGGGGGACGGTGAAGGATTTTTAGAATAATTGGGGGACGGTTTTCTTTCTTGTGATGGATTTTTAGAATAATTGGGGGACGGTTTTCTTTCTTTAGAAGGATTTTTAGAATAATTGGGGGACAATTTTCTTTCTTGTGGTGGATTTTTAGAATAGTTGGGGAACTGTTTTTTTCTTGAGAAGGATTTTTTATGGAGTGGTTTGAGCTGGCTTGTACACAGAATGGTGGGGTTAAAAGGAATGCGTGTTGGATTCACGCATATTTTCCTTCTCTGTTATTTGGTTTTGAGTAGTCACAGAGCCAAAGGAATTTAAAAAAAAAATGGATTGGATTTAAAGCCACCGTGCAATGTTGTGCAAATAATTCCAGTCCATCCCAAGGTTGTCTGGCAGAGATCGCTTATAGCGATAAGACCGCCCATTGTACTTCCGTGTTTAGTTTAATATTAATTCTTAATTAGCTTATTTTCTGTGTTGTGCAATAAAGTGTTTTCTATCTATCTATCTATGGATTGGATCAAGTTTAAAGTCAGTCTTTACAAGGCTACAGCTACGAACGTAGTTGATTAGACGAAGATATCAATACCATAAATACATTCCAATTTATGTAAGGACCAACAACTAAAATCATGGATAAGCGTGGCGCGTCGATAACCGACTAAAAACCAAAACAAGATAATAACCACTTAGGTCGCCTACTAAGCAAAAAGGTATTTAGCATGAAGTCATGTGACTCTAACATTGGAGCGCAGCCCCGGCGCGGGCGCCGCAACAGGGAAACGCAGCGTTGGGGATAATTTTGAGAGAAACCTTTTGAAACTTGTTTTTTTTTGTTAATTTATTTATTTGGAACTAACTGAGTACGCGTATGCGTGCCATATAGGGGCTCCACCACAGATTAATTAATAGTTACTTCGTAAGCTCCACATTAAACTAAGTAGGTAAGTATAGATAGACTAGCTGAACCGCTCGCGAATTCATTTCGGGGTCGAGCCTTTGGGTCCAAGGGGTAGCGTGGCCCTTCACGTTTTAAAAATTATTTCAGTGCGTTCAGGATTTTTTTCGATTACGCGGCAAATAGGTACTTGTTAAAATACTGTTTATCGTGGTTTTCGTTAACTTTTCGATGTGAAAGCGCTATTCTGTCACTTTCTAACTCTGACGACCTCTGTGGCGCGGCGGGCGAAGCTTGGCCTGCAACACAGGAGGTTGCGGGTTCGATTCCCGCCTCGGAACAAATATTTGTGCGATCGCAGATATTTGTTCAGGGTGTTCTGGGTATTTTATATATATAATAAAAATTATCTATCTATGTAATATGTTGTATTAAGTACCTATATCAGTTATCTAGTACCCATAACTAACACAAGCTCTGCTTAGCTTGGGGCTAGATAATGTTGTGTGAAATGTGCAGCATTATTTATTTATTTTATTTAACTTACCTGAACTTTACCGAGTTATATAGTGATGGAATTTGGTTGCTGCCTGCCTCTTTGGCGATGGTTTGTCTCGTGACTCCCCCATTGGAGCATTCTAATGCGAATATGATATTGAACTTGATGATAATAAACAGCAATGTACCTATGCAAATGAAAATCGTCGGTACACAAGCGCCTCGGTAATAGCTTGATAACGATGATTGGTTGATACCTAGTACCGACTGTTGTGTATTCTGTGGCTGATAAGCAATCTAGGATTACTCTGTTTGCACTCTCCAGCGGTAATGGGATGTGATACGTACCGAGATTGCCGTGAAACGATTATTACAGCCACTTGTTGGGGGAAAAACCATAAGTACGTATGTGCATGTCTATAGCATAGTAAGTACCTAGTTCTATAGGTAATGATATACAAAATCACCAGCACATCACTGTGCTAGTAGTAGGTAACCATAATACTAGAGTTTATATAAATATAGGTACAATTAGAAAATTAAAGATGGTTATTTTTGAATGTAAGAAGATATCATAAAAAAATGGTAAGTATTTCAAATTTATTTATTTTATTGGTATTTTTTTTGACCAGAGTTTTATTTATGTTTATGTTTTATTTATGTGATTTATAAAAAAAAAAAAAAGCTTTTACGCGTTAATTACCGGAACGGTTATAAAGATTTTGTGCGTAAGGCACTGAATGGGAAAGTCCCAGTAACTTTTGATAAATCTTCCCAGACAGAAGAAATTATTCAAATAGGCAATACAGAACAGGAAACGCAAACTGATGATGCCCTTCAGGCTGAAGCTCTGCATAGTAGGGTGGGTAATGATGATGACAATGAGAATATAAATAATCTTTTTCGTGTTTAAGCACTTGTATATAATGCATCAAAATGTTGACGGACTTATTGGCAAATCGGATCAGCTAATGGTGATTTTAGAGAATTTAAATGCTGAAGACAAATATATAGATATACTGTGTATAACAGAACACAATATGGTTAAGGATGATGAGAGTCGCCTTGCAATAGCTAATTTCAAATTGGCCTCATCGTTTTGTAAAGATACACGACATGGTGGTTCATGTATACTTGTGAGAAGTCACCATGAGTTTGAAAACACACAAGGCATTGTCGACTTGTCTATTCCGGGTATTATCGAATGCTCTGCGATTAAATTAGTACAGCAGAAAATGTATGTCATATGCGCATATAGACCCCCACGAGTAAAAGCCCAGATTATTGAAATGTTTTTGGAAAGATTAGATCAAATTTTATCAAAATTGTGCGGTAAGAGAAACAATTACAAAGTTGTTATCTGTGGCGATTTTAATATCGATATCCTAAAAGCTAAGTCGTGGTCTACGAAATTTAAATATGTTGTTTTTGCATTCAACCTAAAATTTCAATTCAATCAGGTTACTAGACTTAGAAGCGGAACGTGTATTGATAACGTAATACACAACGTTAGGGGTGCCACAGGGTATGTAAGTGATTTTGCGTTGTCAGATCACACAGCGCAAATAGTAAAGGTACCAGTAAATAAATATTGCAAACTAAAGTACTGGTTTGTAAAAGTTAGAGATTACAGCATAGAAAATGTTCATAAATTCAAGCAATCTATTGCAGCATTATCATTTGCAAATGCCCTACAATGTAATGATCCAAATACTGCTTTCGATTTGTTTTATGACCTGTTTATTTTATTCTATGACTTATGCTTTCCAATCCACAAAGTCAGAGTTTACACATATAAGAAACCAAAATGGATTTCGAAGGGTATCCAAAAATGCAGCAAAATAAAAAGGACATTATTGTGGCAATACAGGCATACTAAAAATGATGTGTGTAAAAATAAGTACAAGAGTTATGCTCAGCGTTTTAAAAAAATTATAAGGCTGACACAAAAAGCTCAAAATGATTATTATATTAAAAAATCTAATAATAAAACTAAAGCTACTTGGAATATTATTAATAATCTAAAGAATAATGAACCGCCAGATAGTATCAAAAAACTTGTATTAAATAATGAACAAATCTCTGACCCTAATAAGCTTGTGAATATTTTTAATAATTATTTTATTGACATTGTTAAATTAAAGAGTAATTGTAATAAAACTGACATTATCAAAAATATTAATATTAAAACTGACATTTATAATGGTATTGGTAATAATAATAATGACATAACTAAGTTTAATGGGAATCATAATATTTTGAACACTTCTAGTAGTATAAGTAAAATGTATTATAACTTAAGCACTGACATTGACAATTATAGTGGTGTTGGTAAAATATATAACAGGGACATAAATTTTTCTACTAATTCTATATTTTTTGCACCGATTATTCCTTTTGACACCATAAAGACTATTATCTCCCTTAAAAACACAAATAGTGTAGGCTACGATGGAATATCCACCAAAATTATTAAGGAAGTTGCTATTATTGTGGCTCCTATTATAACTCATGTAATTAATCTGTGTATTGAACAAGGCGTTTTCCCGGATAAATTAAAGTTATCGATAATAAAGCCTCTATTCAAGAAAGGCAATAGAGAAGATATTAATAATTATCGCCCTGTGGCTCTGATTCCGGTAATATCTAAAATATTTGAGAAGGTTATTTACAGTAAACTAAGTAACTTTTTTGAATGCTACAATCTGTTCACAGATCGTCAATATGGATTTCGTAAGAAAAAGACAATTAATATGGCTGTTTATGACTTCCTTTACAGAGTAGTGACAAACGTTGATAAAAGGCAAACTGCCATTGGTCTCTACATGGATATGACTAAGGCATTTGACCATGTTGACCATAACATACTTCTTGACAAGTTGGAGAGACATGGTGTAAGAGGGAATGCCAATAACCTTATTAAGTCGTATTTAAGTAATAGGCAGCAAATTACACAAATAACCAGAGTATGTCCGCGAACACTCTGTGATACAACATATACTTCAGAGCTTAGGACAGTAAGTTATGGCGTTCCCCAGGGAAGTGTACTGGGACCATTACTTTTTATTATATATATTAATGACCTTCCTAATATCACTAATAACTATATGACATTATTTGCTGACGATAGCACGATTTTATTTACTAATAACCGTTTGACTAATATAGAACCTGAGATCAACAATACATTAACATTAATTATTAATTGGCTTGAATATAATAACTTACACATTAATTTAACTAAAACATACCTAATGGACTTTAAGCAAAGACTAAACATTTTACCACATATGGACATTAATTACTCAAATGTTAAATTAAATTTTATTGATTCTACACGGTTCTTGGGACTACAAATAGACAGTAAATTGAATTGGAAATTACACACAGATACAGTCTGCAAGCGTCTGTACCAGTACTCATATGCGCTGTATAAATTGAGTAAAGTCGCTAACTTAACGGCCTTACTTGCAGCATACTATGGGCACACTGCTTCGCTGCTGAGGTACGGAGTTATATTTTGGGGCAATTCTACCAATAAAACTAAGGTTTTTAAGGCACAGAAGAGATGCATTCGATCAATGTTTGGTCTAAGACAGACAGACACGTGTAAGGGTGTTTTCAGGCAATGGAGAATCCTCACTCTTGCCTCATTGTACATATACGAAGTGGCAATCTTTGTCCGGACGAATCAACAACGGTTTGACCGGTACCCCGGTTGGCAGTCGCCTGGAGGGTCGCCTGCGTAATCATGAAGGAAAAACAGCCTTATTACGGCACAGTGTGTTCGGCATGGCGCCTATCCTTTACAACAAGATTCCTTTGTCAATACGCACCGAAAACAGCTTTGATGCTTTTAAAAATAAACTAGCGAAACTATTGGAAGAAAAGGTTTATTACTCGATTAATGAATTTCTAATTGATAAATTTTAATGTTAAACAATCTAATATATGTTATTTCTATCAATTTCAATGTTATTTAAGTTTCATATTATTTGTTTGTACTTTTTATAATTATTTTTGACATTTCTTAATTAATTTTGTTATTTGCTTGTATAAAATGTTGTAGGCCAGACATGGCAGACTAGACATGCACATTTAGACCTTAACACCAACAAATGTTACCACCTAGATCTAACAGCAATAAATCATTTATCATTTTTATTTATCATTTATCTTCATTTTGGGTCCTTTTATTGCTCTAACTTTACATACAATTATATAGTTTTTGGGCACTCTTTGCCTTTTGTAAATGTAAAGTAAAGTAAAAGTAAAAATAATTTATTGCTTATACATAGGTTACACTCGACACCAGAGGCCAGCACTACCTCATACGAAACGACGACGACGACTCGAACTACAAAATTAAATTATGATCAATGAATAGGTGCAAGCTAGAACAAAAGAAAGTTTACAACATTGGGTATTAAGTACCTAGGCATTATCAAGCTGCATGAACAGATTGATAAAGCCTGTAATGAATTATGAAAGGTGACAAGTTCGAAAAACCCCTACCCTCCGAACTAGTTTGAGACTGTATCTCGTCGGGATGTTAAAGTAATAAGTAATCTTACTATCAGGACTACCAACCAACCAGATGACCCAAGTTCACTGTTACAGTTATCAGAATTAACACATTAAAGTGGTATCATCCCCATACCACATCAACCCAGAGAGCATCTGATTATCTGATTATGGCTAAAGAGCCGATTGCAGATAAAGAGGAACAAAAAAGTGACAATGGGTAGGCCATACAGCTTACAGAACTGTCAAATTTTGGGGAACAACGGTTCTCAAGTATCGACCATTTTTTAATTTTTTATTATTGTTGTTTGTTTTTATCCGCAATCAGTTGGTGGACTATAGGCGGATGAGGTGGATGGTTTCTTGTCGTTTGGGATCCGGACTCATCAGACCTTCTTCCCTCATTATAGTAGGTTGTCCAGAATATGGCTTCTCTTCAACCTCTTTGTGTCGCTTGGGTTTTCAACTAACGCTCTTGCCAGCGGATTAGAGTGTGTTCGAAGTATCGACCATGAACCAGACAATATAGTCAACAACATCAGGTTGCAACATTAGCTGGGTGTAGGTGCCTCAAGAACGTTTGTAGTGGCATTCTACGGAGGTCTATGGGCAGCAGTGGAATTCTTTTTTTTTTACTTTGATAGACCTTTTGTTGGACGATCTTACCTGTTGGTAAGTGACGATGTGGCGGAAGATGAAGCACAAAGGTCTAGAAGGCACCTATTCACTCTAGCCTTGAAGAAACCCAGATTATAGTTTTCAGGAAAGACAGACGACGGTAGTGTATTCCACTCCTTAGCAGTTTGCATTATTTAGGTGGAACTGAAACGTTTAGTATGAATAGAAGGTATACTACCTAATGAGGTAAGGATGGTACCGAGCCGTGCGTCTGCTCGTCCTATGATGAAAAGGAGATGGTGGGATCAGATCATGAAGTTTCTGGGAGCGAAATGTAACCTATGGAAGATCGAAAGGCACGCAACCTTACAGCGGCACTCTGGACTTCTACAGGCTGATGATGATGATGAAACTACTGTTGTTTTCAAGTACATGACACGACATGCAGTGGGTGAGCGCTTGTCTACATTCACAGTAATTAAAGCGTTTTGTATGGCTTCCTTGGTAACTTCCACTCGATCTTAATTGTATTCTCAGAGTATCTTCACAACGTGAGTTCATAGAACAAACATTGTCTTGTACCTGCCCGGCTAGAGTTAATAAGGAGGATGAGAAGGCAGATCTATGTAGGTATGTGAAACAAAAATATGAATAGACAAATTGACAACAAACTAACCTTGAAGTTTTTCATGTGATGTAAAAACATAGATATCATCAAATCATGTGTTCTAAGAGTAATGGTGGTCATGCTTTAATATACAAGGCACAAATTTAGGGATGAGAAAGGGAGCAGGGGATATAACGCTCCAGATTCTGCGATTACCCGTGTTTTCAACCTCTGTGGGGCAGCGAGCGGGCAGCTGGCTGAGATGGGAGAGGTAGCGGGATTGATTTCCGCTGTGGGATAATGTTTGAAATCTGCAAATACCTATTTGTTCCTGGTCTGAGTAACTTGGCCGCACAGGGTATCTAGTGTGGGATCAGGACTATGTATAACATAACATAACTCCCAACAGTCACATACATAGTCCTGATCCCACACTAGGATTACCTGTGTTGTGGGTATCAAAAACTACAAAAGCCATGGTTCCCAGATCCAGAACAAATATTTGTCCCGCAGCGGGAATCGAACCCACAACCTTTCACATCTCAGCCGGCTACTCGCCCGACGCGATACAGAGGTCGTCAAATGTATGTAACTGTTGGATGAGTTGGGGAGTGTGTGTGTGTGTGTGTGTGTTATAGAACTCACGCAGCATTCTCGCTTGCGCCAGAACAAACATTTGTCCCGCAGCGGGAATCGAACCCACAACCTTTCACATCTCAGCCGGCTACTCGCCCGACGCGCTAGAGGTCGTCAAATGTATGTGACTGTTGGATGAGTTGGGGAGTGTGTGTGTGTGTTATAGCCCTCACGCAACATTCTTGCTTGCGCCTCCATGCTCCACCTCTGTGCTTCTGAGTTTCAAACAACACTATAGTTTTCTTGTAACATTATAGTAAATTATTCATAATACAGAGGCATAAATAAATGATTGTTTGTATATTTTTTTTGTGTTTCAATATGGTTTCTATGATCTTTACAGATAAAAGCCGACTTATCTGTAAATCACCACGTTGAGATTCTGTCGGTATTTCCACAATCCACAGGAGCCGTGTGTACTAAAAGTTTTCCGAGACCGGAGAGGTGCTAAAAAACTATCCAACTTACAAATCGTCATCGGTGCTCTGCCCAGAGTCGTAGTTGATCGGAAACCCCATTTTGGTCTTCCAGTCACTTTCCGAATTCACATCCATTTTCGAGAAATCACCAAAACATGAGAAATATTTATTTTCCCGCGACACAAACTTCGTAGGTCACACACATCCCGTCCGACAGTATCCTACATGTTTGGGTTTGAATAACCCGCTAACACATTCCGTGATCTAATCATTATACTTTCAATAGTTGAAAGTGATTTTTATTTCACTTTTATTCCTTATTTTTTACGGAATAACTGGACTCACAATCGGTTCCGATAACAGCCGAGCCGAGATAAAAAATAAATAAATTATAATACTACCTAATTATTATGTCAATCGTCAATGATAAAATAATGTCAAAGTCAATTATTTGACATTTTGAATGAATGATTTTTATCAGGAATTGATTCATTCTTCTGTGGCCTGGATTGGGAACTTTTCATCCATAAGGGAATAAGATTAAACGAGCATTGCGGCCTCCGTACCGGAAATAAATGCTCTATAAAAGGAAAATAATAGAAAATAAAGCTAGTTTTGTATTTTCATAAATTTTAATAAATTAAAGTTAAAAAGAAAAAAGATATCCCAAAAAAAAATCATCGTACATTAAAGTAAAGAGGCAAAATATAATTGTTCTCGTACTGGTATCCTGGGATCCAAGGCCACTGCTGTTTGGGCCGGGACCGAAGGCGGGACTGGGATATCACTTCACCAGAGACGTCGCAGTGCTCGCAGTTTTTGTTCAGGCGCATTGATATGCAGCAGGATGAAAGGCAAATCAGCAAGATAAGGTTCTGAAACATCTGCAATAAGTTTTTTTTGTGAATGAGCTTGTCCGGGGATGTGCCTACACTACCACCATAAGTAGGTACCTACTTCTGCCGCAAGGTAGTAGGTAACTAGGTACCTACCTAGTGCTCGCAATGCCGTTTCGGATTGAAAACTGGGTAGGTAGGTACCAGAGAATTACAGGTAGGTACTTAGGTACATGAGACTTTACATCTCTATGTCTCAGGGTGGCGGGCGTAATGTAATGCCGCCTAAGGCACGTCCTATGTGGACGTGACCTAATAGCAATACATTGAGAAAGGAAGGCAGAGGAAACTGGGTAATCTGCTTGTCCCGTCATTAAAATCAATAACAAAAAACTATAAAATATGAATGGCCGTGAAAGGCCACGGCCCAACTGACCACAGTCCAACTGGACAGGCTCGAATCAATTTATAAAATACCTAACGGGAAGGGCCGACTGGACACGCATCCTTTTCTTGGACTGTTATAGCGAAAAGTGCTCGGCTGTTTTGATTTTATTTCAAAGAAATGGCCTTCCCCACAAACAACTCATGATCAATACGGCACCAGATAAAATATTAGTGTCAATACTTACATCTAGAATAATGCGATGCATGTGATGCTTTCAAGTGATGCTGTTGCAGAGAAAAATTGAATGAAATCCCTTCCTAGCGATTTATATAGGTTTTACTTAGGCCAACTTTTATGCAAGCCTATAAGTAGGTACTTACGTACCATTGCATTGTTCAAGCCAGCCTTATGCACACTCAATCACGTAGGTACTTACACTTAGATAGGTATCCACCTCATTATGTGACTGACTTAAAACATGTGAATTTCTAACGTTTACCAGTCTGGCTGCGTCCAGTCAGTTGGTCCATCCTCGTACTGCATGGTGACCACGAGGTCTGCCGCGACGCCTCGCCAATTTGTTATGTACAGCTTAAGTATACAAAATTATCAATGTTTATTTTTTTTGACTGGGGTTCTAATAGTCATCATAGGTAGCCGTGCAGCCAACAACATCGCAACATCGTCCGGCAGAAGGTGATCCATGGAGGGGGTCACGAACCTCAGCATTGCGGAATACAACGCGAGGAGTTATCATCCACCATTTTTTTTCACAAATCGGTGTCGTTTGCCGTGATAATACCCCACCCCGAAGGCTAAATTAAATGTAAAAAAAATACAAATAAATTTCGTAGTGGACATTTCGGCCCGCGGGCTGAGTGAGGTGAGGGCTGAGTTACTAATATTTATTCTGTGGCTGAGTTGACCAAGTAATCCCACTTAGGTAGGCCAGTTGATTAGGTACGGCAGATCTGTATTGGGAACAATTGCATACCATGTCAACTGCTTCAGGACAACGCTAGACCACACCAACAACAGACGGTTGCTAAATAGAGCAGTTGTGAATTGTGATTGGAATGTCTCTGACACCCACCATACTCCTCAGATCATGCTCCAACAGATATCACTTTTTCCGGAATTTGTACAATTTATTGAATGTAAAAAAAACACCACCATCTTCACGGATAGCGCCAACATTTCCAATGTTTTATGTGTGTCAGTTACCCGAAGACGATGGTCAAACTGGTAGCTGTTAGTGTGAAGAAGACGTTAGCCGGGTTGGTCATTGGAAAGCAATGGCATCGATGAGCTCACCACTGTTCACGTCAATGTTCCTACGCTTGTGCGACCCACAGTGGAAAAAGGCCCATTGAGCTCTGCCTCTTCGGGGAATAAGGTTTATCGCATCATCGCATCGCATTTCCACAGTTACGTATTGCCTAGGTGGATAGCGCCAGTAGCTGGCGAATAGCTTAGCTGTACAACCACAGACTAAATAATGGTACAAGCACAGAATAAATAATGGTACAAGTACAAGGCACTACTAGGTAGAGGAATACCAACAGATGGCGCGGATGTGATGAATGTCTTAAGTTTATTTTATTGATGTCGAAAATAGTATAGGTATAAAAATAGCAAACATTTGAAAGACACCGCGATCTAGTGCCTTTTCTTGTGGCGATGATTTTTACGATGTTTCTTTAGCTTCTTCAATTTTCCTACTAGCTCTTCCCTATCGTCTTCCTTATCTTCCTCTCTGTCATCTCTCTCATGGGTCTGCCTCTCTTTGCTTTCTCTGGCTCTCTTCCCCATCTCGAGCCAATCTCTTGCCCTGTCTTTCTTTATCTTCTTCTGGTAGACTACATAACCATCCTTAGTTACATAAGACACCACAGGAGTTAGAACTTGTCTCCTTTTCGATTTTGGCTTAGCTCTTACGTTGAATTCACCAGACGCAGAGCTTGAACTATCATCTTCTTCACACGAAGAGTCGTCGAAGCGAATCTTCTTGGGCTTTCTCTTCTTCCGTTTTGATTGCTTCCGACCTTTGTCCGCTGATTTTGAGTAGTAAGGCATGACTACCATAGGCATCTTTTGCTGCATAGGATAGTGCATGGGTACTATGGGCGCACCCCCAGGTAGGAAAGGCGTTGGCATTCCTGATAAATGAGCCATGTTTGGCATCATTTGAGGTCCGCCCGGAAAAGGGAATGGAATAGGAAATTGGCAAATAGTTTTCGATAAAACTTGCAGTAGGATGACGCTTTGTAGTGCAGAAGAGATTGCCTGTAAAATAAAAATAGGTATAGGTTAGAGGTACCTATCAAGTAGGTAACTTATCTACCTTACATAGATTAGGTAGTGCATTACTATTTCCCCTTTCTGGGTATGTTAGATAGATACGTTACCAAAACGTACGTAGGTACGTACTCGTAAACTTGCCGAGGCAGGTAACGTAATGTCACTTCAATAGTAGGTTGAGATCATTTTGTTATGATTGGTACATGTATTGGTAGTAGTAGGTATCTATAGTAAATCTAATTTATAATCTATGTACCTACCATGATGAAGATCAATCCTTAGGTATTACTCTGGGCGTCAGTGCCTGAACTGGAAATCGGAGCAACTGATTGTTTATTCTTAACTGCAATCGTTTTATACCTTTCAGAAGTTACTGTTAGTAAAAAGGTGCCTACCTACTATTAATAGGCTACGTAAGTTTCATTTAGGTACCGATATACTAGTTGTTACCTAATTTTCATTGTAGTTTACGTAAGACTTGCTGCAGGAGTAATGGTGATAGGTACGTTACCTCTAACTACTAAGTATACCTACTTAAGTAAGATCTTTACTTTTGGTTAGATTTTATTACATACTAATGCCTTTTGCCCGCGGCATCGCATGTGTCGGGATAAACAGCAGTCCCCTCCCCCCCAGCATCCATCTATCATCGTCTGTCGTCAAAATTTACCCGTTGACCTGACAGACCAGTCGCCGTCCAATGGTCTTGAGTTCATACATAAATCCCATACAAAAATGCACCTTCACATTCACCTTTTTCCTGAATTGTACACACACCGGGCAATTTTTTTTTCTTTCTCCATAAACTTGTTCGAAACATAAAGAACACTTTAAAAAAATAAGCAAATCTTACGCGCCGTTCTCAAGAGATGCGATTACCGACAAACAGCATTTGATTTAAATTAGGGATCCGTACCCAAAGGGTGCCAACGGGGCCCTATTACTTTAAGCCTCTCGCTCTCCCTCTATCTCTCAGTGGGCTGTATCTCATGAAACGTACTAGGTAGTCGCTCTCCGTCTATCTCTCAGCGGGCTGTATCTCATGAAACGTACTAGGTAGTCGCTCTCCGTCTATCTCTCAGCGGGCTGTATCTCATGAAACGTACTAGGTAGTCGCTCTCCGTCTATCTCTCAGCGGGCTGTATCTCATGAAACGTACTAGGTAGTCGCTCTCCGTCTATCTCTCAGCGGGCTGTATCTCATGAAACGTACTAGGTAGTCACTCTCCGTCTATCTCTCAGCGGGCTGTATCTCATGAAACGTACTAGGTAGTCGCTCTCCGTCTATCTCTCAGCGGGCTGTATCTCATGAAACGTACTAGGTAGTCGCTCTCCGTCTATCTCTCAGCGGGCTGTATGTCATGAAACGTACTAGGTAGTCGCTCTCCGTCTATCTCTCAGCGGGGTGTATCTCATGAAACGTACTAGGTAGTCGCTCTCCGTCTATCTCTCAGCGGGGTGTATCTCATGAAACGTACTAGGTAGTCGCTCTCCGTCTATCTCTCAGCGGGGTGTATCTCATGAAACGTACTAGGTAGTCGCTCTCCGTCTATCTCTCAGCGGGGTGTATCTCATGAAACGTACTAGGTAGTCGCTCTCCGTCTATCTCTCAGCGGGGTGTATCTCATGAAACGTACTAGGTAGTCGCTCTCCGTCTATCTCTCAGCGGGGTGTATCTCATGAAACGTACTAGGTAGTCGCTCTCCGTCTATCTCTCAGCGGGGTGTATCTCATGAAACGTACTAGGTAGTCGCTCTCCGTCTATCTCTCAGCGGGGTGTATCTCATGAAACGTACAGGTAGACAGTTGAAATATTCACAGAGTAGGTATGTGTTTATATTGTTGCTATAACAGAAAATAATAATATAAACAACATTTTAAATTAAATGAGACAACCCGCCCCACAAGAAACGTTTTTTTCCGGATGTGATGGTAGGGAACCTTTGGTGTGCGAATCCAATTCGCACTTGGGCGGTTTTTATAAGAATCAGTGACGTTTAGAAATGCCGGGCCTTGCGCGACTGAATGACATTTAGATACCTATTATAGGTAGATTGTAGATTAGCACGGTAGACCTATCGTGCTAACACTTTAGTCTTCCAATCCTGTCCTCTGTGATAATTCAGGTAAAATTCCACTTCCTAAATCACGTAACCTACTTAATCTTTCAATTCACTAATATAGGCCTTATTGTGAGTGGATTACGTACTTAGTTACCTAACCTGCGCCGCCTGGCACCGCCAGCTGTGGTTCTTTTTCAAAAACCTTGATAAAACTTTACAAAAGGATCGATTCTCTATGAAGTGCACACACGATGTTCAGAACTTGGCGGCAGAGGTAGATCAGCATCAAACTGATTTGTAAGTTAATTATTTCTTTAATTGTTAACTTAACTCCTCAACAACTATTTGTTATAAGTTAATTGTGATTATTTTCAGGAATCACTATGGGTAAGAAGCTTTACTACTCCATTTTTCTCATCAGCTTAGCTTCAGCTGGAGCCAAGGATGAAGACCTCCCACTATGTCCCAGCAACTTCCAGTTCTTTCCTCAAAACCTGCCAATGCACTGCCGAATGCCAACTAGCGCTGACTTCCAAGGCATGTCTGGTTTCCCGACTATGCAGCCCCTACCTGACAAGCAGCCGATGCCAGCTCCAATGCCACAAGGTATACAAGGACAAATGCCAGGTCCAATACCTATGCCTATGCCAGGTCCTATGATGCCGATGTCAGGTCCTATGATGCCGATGTCAGGTCCTATGATGTCGATGCCATTACCCGCACCAAATCAGAAGCTCCCAGTAATTGTGATGCCATTTTACTCGCCCGACACATCTTTCAAAAAGCCAGCACGACCGTGGAGGCCAGGTCCTGGTTCGAAAAGACCCAGCAAACCTCATGAGACTTCTGAAACTAGTTCTGATACCGACACGTCTTCTGATACATCTGATGAGGTGGACTCATCTTCAGGAAAAGGCTACTGGAAAGGAAAAAAGCGTGGCTGGAGGAAAAGCGGTAGACGGACGAATAAAGAACATCGTCACTCTCATCGTTCTAACAGAAGGCATAATAAAAAGCAGAATAATCTACTGACTCCAGTTCTGCAATACGTCACCAACGATGGATACGTCATTTACGAGAAAACTATCTCCAAGGGCGAAGCGAAGGATTGGCTGAGGGTTCAGAAAGAGGATCATAAACCTGAAGAACGGAATGAAAGCAAAAACAACGAAGATTTAGACGATCGTGTCCACGTCGAGCGAAAGACAGATGTTGAAGAAGTAAACATGAAAAGATATAAAAGTAGAGAAGACGACGAAGAAAACAACGAAGAGAGAGAAGAGGAAAGGCCAATAGAAGTAACTACTCCGAAGGTCCATGTGAGAAGACATCATCGTAAACCAGCCGCAGCAGCCATCAACAAATTATTACCGCAGCGGCCGTTTTAGGTATAAGATACATTTTGTAATTTTGCATTGTAAAACATTTTATTTTGATACATTTAATTTAATAAAATACTCTTGAAACTGATAACAATACCATTAGTAGGAGTTTAAAGCCTAACCGGTGCGACCATTATTTCGTTACAAACTCACATTCTTCCAACGAAAAGTGGGCGTGGCTAGCCTACATCTATAACACATGCTATCCGAGACGGGTGAAGAACATCCCCGCATTCTTCGACCAAAATACATACTTTTTTTACATTTATATGGTTTCCTAAGGGAAACGATAGTTTTGAAGCTTGTAAAGTGAGTGACTCATCACTTCACTTCAGTCGGTCTATGTGACGGCAACAAGTGACGGAACGTTACGCGTGTTGTAATTGTGACTTATTTTTCACGGACTTTTTGTATGGGTGGTATGGGTAAGGCCCGTCCAGGCATTTGTGTTGCATTCAGCTGGCATCTATTAGGTTTCAAACAAATCGATTCGTTTTTGTTTCTTTTGCAAACATGTTTGAAAAAAATGCAGTGTTCGAAATTTCACTCAGCGGAACCTTATCTTACTGTCTCTCCCGCTGCGCGACCCCCTACCAACTTACAGATACAAGTAGGTACCTGTAGGTACGTTATTAGTTTTCGGTTCTCTGAAGTGAAGTAAACCATCTAGGTGGTTATATATAACTACAGAGAGCCTGTTCGATTTTCTACATGAATTATGTATACATTACCTAGTTCGAGGGCGCAATTAAATGACTTATTAATCTAAAACACAAACTCATGCTCTGAGAGAATTAACCATTTAACCAGAAAACTGTATTGTCCAAAATGAAGTCTTCAATGAAGTTCCAAAATCAGTTTTGTTCGTTGATATGGACAAAATGGCTTTAATACATTTAGATACCTATTTCAAATTTAACTTATTGAACAACAAGAATTTTCAGAAAGAAAATAGCTGGACTAGTGATATTGAATTGAAATGATATGATATTGAAATGAGAGTAAATGCTGGAAACCAAGTAAAAGGAGTATTTCAGCCTCTATGAGCAGTCGGAACGTGTCCAAAAAGGCACGTCTGGCCGTGCATAGAGGGTGTTAGTACCGACACTAATGTATGGTAGCGAAAGTTGTGTAGGTATGACAGAAGAAACATGAAAGTAGAATAAAGGCTGTGGAGATGAGGGCTTTGAGAAGTATGTGTGGTGTGACTTTGAAAGATAGAATAAGGGATAGTGTGATAAGAGACCGTTGTGAAATTAAAGAAGACGTAGTGACTAGGATTGAGAAAGGTATGCTCAGATGGTTTGGCCATTTAGAAAGGATGGACGATAGTAGATTGACGAAACGGGTACTTAAGACGAGCGTGAATGGGACAGTGGGGAGGGGAAGACCTCGACAAACGTATTCTCACCAGATCAGAGACGTTCTGGGAAAAAGCCAGGTCAAGAGTACCTACCCTTAACCGTCGAGCATGTATCAAGAATGTGATAAGAGTGAATGAAGCATAAGAGGTGTGTCAGGATCGTAGCAAGTGGAAACCCGTGGTCTCTGTCTACCCCCTCGGGAAACAGGCGTGAGTTTATGTATGTATGTAATAATACTAGTGGTTCGCCCCGAACTGAGACCTCGCGAATACACAATCAGTCAGTTATATCAGTCGAATCAGTCGTTATACTGATTATGATACATATTTTGTCAACTTTCTGAAAGTTATAGATAAATGTATGCCTGTGACTAAAATAGCAAGCCAAAATAATATTTCCTTCTCTAAGTGGGCAACACAGGGTATTTTGGTATCACGATTAAGATTGTTTGACATGTATGCGCTCCTTAGATTAGATGACGATTTACCACTAAGGCAATATGTAACCCAGTATAGTAAAATATTCAAAAAAGTATGTTTGTCTGCCAAGCAAATGTATTTAACGCAAAGGATTGCAAAATCAGAAAATAAGATTAAATGTGTTTGGCAAATTATTAAGGAAACTACGGGTAAAAATTCGAACTGCTATATTAAATGTGATAAAATTATTGATAGTAATGGTAGATCGATCTGTGACAATAATGAAATTTGTAATTACTTTAATTAATATTTTGCTGATGTAGCTGTTAACGTAACAAGACCTCTTAAATGCTCTTTAAATGACTCTCTTAGGTATCTTCATGACTTTAAGCCTCTGCAAAATACAAATTTTATACTAAAACCGATTAATATAGCAAGAGTTATTAAAATTATTAGGGCACTCAAGCCAAAAAATACAAATGATATTTGGTATGTAACACCCAACCTAGTAAAAAAATTGGAATGCGAGATAGCGGTACCTATGATGGTAGTTTTAAATAAATCCATTACTCAAGGGGTATTCCCAGATCAAATGAAAATAGCTAAAATTGTTCCTCTTCATAAAAAAGGCAGTACTACATCCTGTGATAACTATAGACCAGTCTCAGTCTTACCTAGCCTAAGTAAAATATTTGAGAAGTACATAGCAGAGGAGCTCATGGATTACCTAGCTGATAATACAATTTTGAGTGAGCGTCAATTTGGTTTCCAAAAAGCCAAGTCAACTAAACATGCCATAATGAGGTTAATTGAAGATGTATTTGAGGGACTGGAGAAATCACAAAAAAACCTATGGGATTTTTTGTGATCTATCCAAAGCGTTCGATTGCGTCTCACATACTATTCTATTGGAAAAACTACAACATTACGGTGTCCGGGGAAAAGAGATTGAAATCCTCACCTCTTATCTTAGGAATAGACAACAAGTAGCAGAACTAAATGGGTGTCGCTCAAATAAATGCAAGATTAACCTAGGCTTTCCTCAGGGATCTATTTTGGGGCCTTTACTATTTTTAATATATGTTAATGATGTATCCGCAATATTTAAAGATATAGATGTAGTTATGTTCGCCGATGATACTAGTCTGATTATAAAAGATAGAAGTAATGAAATAGTTAGTGGCAGAATTAAACAAAGTATTGATGATTAAAAAAAATGTTTTTCTGCTAATAATATGCTATTGAATGTCAATAAAACCAATATTATGCAATTCGCACTAGGATCTAGATATAATAAACAAATTCCAGTATGTATTGGAGACGTCTTGAATGAACTGGGTGTAGCACCATCTAGTCACGTAAAATTTCTAGGTGTATGGCTAGATAGCAAGTTAACCTGGTCAACTCATTTAGACGAGTTAACAAAAAGGCTATGCTCGGCAACTTACGCTATTAAAAAAATTAAAGAGTTAGGAGGTGAAAGGGCAGCCCGTGAAGTATATTTCGCGTACTTCCACTCTTTAATGACATATGGTATAGTTTTCTGGGGTAATTCAGAGGGTTCAAATAGGGTGTTTGTCCTTCAGAAGCGATGTGTACGATATATTTTAGGCCTAAAGCGGTTGGATTCATGTCGAAATCGTTTTAGGGAACTGTCAATATTGACTATGACATGTGAATTTATATATCAAAATTTAATTTATACCCGAGAAAATATTAATAATTTGACGACTGTAAGAGAAACCCATAACTATAACACTAGATATAAGGATCGCTTAGTTATTCGTAAAACTCGGCTTACGAAAATATCAAAAAGCTACTATTGTAATTCAATTAAACTGTATAATAGGATACCCCTTGACATAAGAAATATGAACGATTGTAGCTTTAAATCATACATAAAGGATCATTTGTTAACAAAAAGTTATTATAAAATCAGTGAAGCTATGGCAGACGGAAAATTATTTAAGTCAGAAACCGACAAGAACTCTGTAATATGATATACATATTTTTTCTTTTTAAGGATGTCTTATCGGCTGAATCTTTTGTGTAATTTCGCTGGTCCTTTTTATTAATAGTATTTATTAATAGCATTATCACATAATACTTATTTACAATTTTTAACGATGCTATTGCTGATTTTTCTTTAAATGTTGGTAACATTAGTCATTTTACAGTCTGTTCTGTTTTGTTGTTGTTTGACTTGTTTGTTTGACTTTCGAGTAGGTAATGTGTTCATTGACATTTTAATTTTAATTTTTCTAGTTTATTAATTCACAATCTCGATTTGCTTTTTTCATTGACATTCCTGTATTTTAAATGTAAGTCTGTAAGTTAAATTTATTTAAGTGATAGGTAATTCAAGTATACCTACCGTGTTTTATATTGTCTGCATGTTTTCAGTACCTTTAGTC
This sequence comes from Operophtera brumata, assembly GCA_932527175.1. Lineage (NCBI taxonomy): Eukaryota > Metazoa > Arthropoda > Insecta > Lepidoptera > Geometridae > Operophtera > Operophtera brumata. Next base: position 42,733,366 of record OW052228.1, on the reverse strand, counting down.
TAAAGAGAGTTGTTTTTTGACATGTCTAAGTGCATATATTGTGCCTATAGATAAATAAATAAATGAAATGAAATGAAATGACACGTGATTTCGGTAGTTTACCTTATTTCTTTCGATAAAATATCTATGTACGTGAGTACATCCACATAAAATGAACGTTTTTGTCGGTTCGAAAAGTTAGAACTACATCGTCGTTCAAATTCATAGAAACGAGAGGTCAACAATGGATGTTATACTGGTTATCGTTTTATAGAGTACAATTTTCGAAATTCTTAAATTTTAGACTTTTCCCAGTGTTTGTGTCATAAAAGCTACAAACATACCAAATTTCAGCGTTGTAGGATTAGTAGAAGTACCCTAGAGGTTTTGGTTTTAAATGTATTTCGCATTATAAATGTAGAACTGAAACGTTTAGTGCGAATAGAAGGTATACTAACGAGGTAAGGATGGTATGGTACCGAGCCGTACGTCTGCTCGTCCTATGATGAAATGGAGAGGATTAATTTAATTTGTCTAAAAACATAGCATAAATCATAGACGGTATGTATATTTTGGTATGCAATTAATATCACTTGCTTAAAAACAGCATAAGTTACAGACAGAAAGTATTAGCGTAAAACACAGACCAAATTGTAAGTCTATTAGGGACCTATTCGTAACGCGTGAAAACATCTCAATACGGTAATTTCGGCAGTTTGGTCAGCTTCGCTTTGTTTGCAGTCGTAGTAGGTACTTATCCTAGGGATACTTGAAACACCCGCCATTTTGAAAATGAGCGTTTTGCTGTTTGGTATGTAAGTATATGCTGTTTGTCCATGTTTCCCCCCTGTCCCTCTGGCCTATCGAGATCGTGTAAGGACACAGTGGCGCCAGCTGTAGAACCAAAAATCAAGCCGCCGATAAAACCTGCCCGAATCACGTCACACAGTTACATAGCCAGTTGCAGTTTGTTTTAGTACCTAGCACTTGCTGGCCGTGGTTTGCCCGGCCAAAGAATATACCCTTCCGTCTCCTCCCGTGGATTTAGTAAAATATTACATCAGGGGATGGACTGCAGCATCGACCTGAGTAGGTACCAAACTGCGTCCAACAGTCCGCCTGCTAAGCGAGGTGACTATGGAAATTAGTAGTAGTAGAGCTTTTTTGTGAAAGAGTTCGTCCGGGGAAGTACTACCACCATACCTATTTCTGCCGCAAAGCAGTAGTGCTCGTATTGCTGTGTTCCGGTTTGAAGGGTAAGGGAAATTGAAATTACAGGCACATGAGACTTTTCATCTTTATGTCTCAGGGTGGCGGGCGCAGTGCAATGCCACATAGGGCGCGTCCTAGGTGGACGTGACCTATGAGGTAGGCAGAGGTTACCGCTTTACATCAGGTGGGCCATCTGCTTGTTCCGTCATTCAAGTAGTATAAAAAAAAACCTCCCATTGCATTCAATGTGGGAGGGAGGCCTGCTCCAGCACTGGACGTTTACAGGCTGTCGATGATGAAGATAATATCATTGTAAAATTATGTTTTCCGTGTTCTGATGTAATGTGAGGATATTTTGGACATGAGATTAGAACATAACATTGATTATTCGCACGTAATATTGTAGTTACCGAGTCATAGAAGTTAGTTTACACGTACCCCTAAAGTTGCTATTGAAATAACAATAAAAATGTTATCACTACGTAAAATAAACTATCAATAGCCATTATCGGATCCAAGTAAAACAGTTCACATATTTCGTTTTATTTCGCTTCACAATGCTGGCGTTACGCAACGAAATACCCAACGAGCCTATAACTTCACTACAGTAATGAAAGCCATAAGTTTCGTGTGTGGACCAAAATGATTTCAGTAAGATTTCCTTCCTATAATTATTACATTAGCTATAAGATACTTTATTTTAAAAAAACAGGATTATTTTTATTTTGCATGTCAATTACAGCATTCAAAAAGAAAATGGGTGGCAGCACTCTATCTCCTGGCGATACCATCGGTGGATCCACAAGTTGCGATGTACCCGATGTTCCCGCCACCGATGCATGTCGCAGTTCCGATGCCGCTGCCAGTACCAGTAGCGGTACCAATATTAATAAGAGAAGAGCAAGATACGACCACCACTACCACCACTAGCACCACGACAGAGAGAAGTCGTGTAGCTATTGCAGTTCCTATTGCAGTACCTATGCCTATGCAAGTACCGTTTGCGTTCCCAGCCTTTCCTGCAGCTGTATCCTGCCAGTCAAAGAATCGACCGAAAAATTGTCCTGCATGTCCGCCCTGCCTATGTCTCCCATCCTGTACTCCATCATTCTTCTCCTACTGCTCCCCGTGTCATCAAAAATGCCGGTGCCGTAGTAAAGAGGACACTCCTGTACCCATACCTCCGAGACAACCTCCTCCGCCGGTCATGGGGCCAGCTTACGGTGTTGCCGTACCGGTTCCACAAATGTTCGGACCACCACCGATATTTGTTATACCTTTCCCTCCACCGCAACCACGTAGGCCATCTCAACCATCTCGACGTAGCTCTTCTAGCTCTGCAAGTGATTCATACACAGACTCCAGTGATGACTCCAGTTCTAGCTCCAGCTATGAACGTAGAAGTAAACGTAAAAAGCAAATAGGATACTCAAAGAGACGGCCGTCCATCCGTAGAAGACATTTCCCTTCTATGGAAATCAGTGACAATGATCTTATACAACCGGTTCTGACTTACATTAATAAAAACGGTAATGTCAAACTGACGAAGAGATTGAGTAACTATGAAGCGGCTGAACTTATTAATGATAAACCTTATCAGAAAATCCATGTGGTATCTGGGAACGATGAACTAAATATGTCTAGGGTTCTGATAGAGTCCAGGAATGAACGAATGCCAACGGTGGCTAAAGACCACCGTAGAAGACAAGTGGTTCTGAAAAACGCAGCTCCGCACATGCTCAGGTCAGGTAATAAGCAGTTGGTGTTCAGGCCACCAGCCGGTAAGATGATCAGTAACTTATCAGTATCATTTAATGTTGCCGACTGAAGTCGTGTGAGAAGATTTTTTATACTATACTAGATAAAAATACTTTTTGTTTCTTGTAAGTTTTTTTACCTCCCTTTTTTAATTTATCAATTACTGGTTAATTTTTATTTGTTTATTTTATTTGATTCCTACTTGTATTAGTTGTATAATTATGGTTCTTTCTGTAAATAAATGATTTGCTCTCATTTATAGGAGTAATGAAAATTAAGTTATTACAGAATAAGAATAGCAAACCATATCTCTCTTTACTTTCTAGATATATACGTAATATAATTGGTTTTCAATGTGCGCTGAAGGTAGCTTAGGTACTTAGTACTTTACGTAACTTGAATTAGCTCTTCAACAATAGCGCCATTCTTTCTAGATGAGAATGAACAATCAATGCTTGCATAACCCTCCTCCTGCAATTCTAGAAAACACAGTCCAGCTGTGCAAGTCACAATGAAGACACTTATTTTCACAGTTTTTGTAATTGCTAAAACTTTAGCACGTAGTATTTTAGACAACCCTCCTAATTTTGAAATCAAGCATGATGAAAATGTGATTAATATCTCAAGAACAAATACCGATGCAAAGAATTCCGATAACACAGAGAAGAATAAAAAAGCTAATAACTACAACACACATATCTTCATGAATGACCAAATCACAGTAAAGCTTGATGGACTCAACCCACCTAATAATGATGAAACTCTTAAAACAATGGATAAGAGAAGAAATACAGGAGAAGTTACATCATGTTGTAATACAGTGTCTTGCTTTCCCTGTCCATACCCTATGCCGATGGCTTATCCAGTACCACAAATACCTCAGATGCCATTAGTAGTTCCAGCTCAAACCTTTTACGAGCCAGTTATCCACGACCACCCTCCCCTCCACCAGATACAGAGGATCATTGAGAAGGATAAGAGGAAGAAGAGACTAAGGGATCGTGACTCAGGTTCCAGTGACACAAGTGACTCGACTGACTCTGATGATGGTAACAGTTCTGTTGATTATTATGATGATGTTTTACAGGTAAGGGCTCCATGAGTCTGCGATAAAAATGAAGTGTCTTATTGTTTTTTTTTTTTTTTTTTTTTTTAAACATTGATATACCTTTGTTTGACCACGATCTCACCTGTTGGTAAGTGACGATGTGGCCGAAGATGAAGCACAAAGGTCTAGAAGGCACCTATTCACTCTCGACTTGAAGTGACCCAGATTATAGTTTTCAGGAAAGACAGACGACGGTAGTGTATTCCACTCCTTAGCAGTTCGCATTATAAAGGAGTAATTTTGGATTCGTTAGTTTGTGATGAAAAAAAAAGTTTCCGCTTGATCTTTATAGTGTTTAAAGTAAACTTAAGAATCAATGTTACTTAAGGATTTCCTAAAGATGCCTCGAGGTAATTAGATAGTTTACATGAGTTTTAGATAATTATCGTTGGCGTTCACGGTCAGACATAACTACGTGTTCTTTTTTACATTTTATAAAAAACTGTGTATGTGAACAACATTGTTTGTTATTTATGGATACAGAAATGATGGAAACAGAATTTAAAAATAGAATTTTATTCTCTTGTACGATTGTACAAGGCCATACGAATAAATAAATTTATAGATAAATGATATACCTACTATGAATACCTAGCTATATTTTGTGCAAGGGAATTGGTGTTATATCTTTGTTCTAATGGAAGAAAACTAAATGACTACTGTAACTGTTACATTTTTATTTAATATTATCTCATTTACTAGGTAGGTACCCTACATCTAAATTCTAAATTATTCAGTCTATGAACTTCATTAATCCACCACTTATTTTATATAATATCAACATATTTATCAATAAATTGAAATAATCCCGCCAGAGTCGTTCACAATGTGGTCCGACCCTGACATTTCTACACTGTTTTTCTCATTAGAAACTTGCAATTTCCGATGTTAGTAGATATAGTGAAAAGTCTTGTCTCTGATATCCAGTGATTTCATCACAGGATATTACTCAGGAGGCTTTTCGAGCTATGGGGGGTAAACTGACTCGAATCCGGAACCTTACAGCATGCGCGGTACAACACGCACTCAGTCGAAGTTCCATGTTGTATTTGTCTAGTTCTTGTATTGTATTTATCTACTAGTACTAGGTCATCAGAGGTACTTGTTTTTCATCTATCGCGGTAACTAAGCTGGCTTCACTATCACAGTGCCTGTTGGTCCAGTACAGCTTTAAGGCCTTGGCTATTAATGTGATGCCGATTATGAGCATCAGTATCTCAACGCAGAGCAGCACGTTGGGACCCCACACGTATACGATCTTCAGGACCAGCTTGAAGTTGTCGAAGACCTCTGGCTGCGCCTGGAAAGGAATTAGATCCAAGGTTACGTGCTGATAAGTAAGTTGTTGTTAAGTTGTGTGACGAACCATTCTTAGGACAGTTATTGCCTGTGGGGCTTTCCTCTCAAACTCTCTGGTCCAACATGGCCGTGGTCATAGTGTGTCGGTAACTAGACGTCAATTAGAACACGTTTTCCTACCTGGCGCTTATTTGGAAAGATAGTACCAAAACAAAACAAAGAAAAACAACACCAAACACACAGGACAGTTCACGTTATTTCGTACGTCTAGAATGAGGGATCCTTGCTTGAATTGTCCAAAAACTCAGCTGATTAAGAAACTTAACAGCTCATTTCAAACAATTTTCCCAGATTACTGGAATGACGTGAGCGTTTCTGGTTTTGTTTTGGTTCAAACGTTCAAAATGAGCGCGATGGGGAACTGTAACTCGAAGCTTCCACCAAGATAATCATTATATTTACTACTATTATTGAATAGTATTTTAAGACTTACCACTTTGATGTAAGCGATAGGAACAGTCATGTTGGAAAACATGCTGACCTCCTTGTTGAAGCTGACGTCTCCCATCACCATGTTGAGCTGCAGTGAGAGGTTTGTCTGCAGCTCGAAGCCCATTTTCTACAAAAAGAAGTTAAGTACTTAACGCATTTTTTTTTAATCCATGATTTTACTTCAAGTTTCCCTTGCCTTTTTGGAAAAAGCATTGTTCTAAAATTACTTTTCATAACATACTTCTAGATTCGATTGTTTGTCAACATGGTACAGATTATTTATTGAACAAATTGTATTTAACATTAAATGTAAACATAACATAACATTTAACATACTTCTTATAACCAGTCTCATAATTTGAAGAAATTATATTTAAAATGAAAATGGAAATTTATATTAGAAAATGTTTGAGTCAAAATAGAAAATATTTTACTTCATCTTTGTTCCAGGTCAATACAAGATATATAAGAGGTCATATACCTTCCCTTATATGCCTGGCTACGAGCTGATGCTATGACCCTTTTTATGATGCTAAGCATAAAACTAATTAGGCCAGAAACTCTAGCCCGGGCAATTTCACTGGGTAACAGTAACAGTACCTAGGCCTGCGTCTCAGAAGGGGTTCATAAATTAAGTTCTTATCAAAACCACTGGGAGCATATACCAACACCATAATAAATAATAATAAATAAATAAATAAATAATGCTGGACAGTTCAAACAACATTATCTAGCCCCAAGCTAAGCAGAGCTTGTGTTATGGGTACTAGATAACTGATATACTTAATACAATATATTACATAGATAGATATTTTTTATTATACATAGAAAATACCCAGAACACCCTAAACAAATATCTGCGATCGCACAAATATTTGTTCAGAGTGCGGGAATCGAACCCGCAACCTCTTGCGTCGCAAGCCGAGCTTCGCCCGCCGCGCCACAGAGGTCGTCGAATACTTACACTATTGTATTATCTTTGCCAGTGTCACAGATAAAATAATTCTATACGAGTACCAGTGTGTATCAACGTCGTTGAGGCTAATCGGACATACAATAGACTTCAACGCGCTCATATTTGTAGTTTGCACGCTATTTGTAGAAACTATAATTAAAATTGAGATCGCAGCAAGTGAAGCTCCTACCATGCCTATCCCGGGTTACAGACGTGATTAGCCACCTCAAACTATGTCACTTTGCAACTCATTAAAGTACAGAGTGACAGAATAGCGCTCGCAAAACGAAAAGTGAGCTAAAGCCACGAAAAACATTAACTGTCCCAAGCTAATTATTATTTTACAAAATCTAAACTTACATTTTTATAAACCTATACGTTTGCCTTTAATATTTTAACAGAATTATTTAAAACGCTTCAGGAGTTTGGAAGCAGAAGTTTTTTTTTGCGTAAGTTTTAGGAAACATTGGATTGATCTAAAGAAACAATAACTTTTTAAAAACTTAAAAATATGTTTGTTTAAATATATTTTTTAACTATGTGAATGACGGACCAAGCAGATGGCCCACCTGATAAGCGGTAACCTCTGCCTTTAACAACGCCATACCACATAGGTCACGTCCACCTAGAACGCACCCTATGTGGCATTACACTGCGCCCGCCACCCTGAGACATACAGATGAAAAGTCTCATGTGCCTGTAATTTGACTAGTTTTATTTGAATGTGTGTGACTATATTACACGCTTACAGAATTTATAACTGGTGTCGATAATAAATGGCCTGTATTATGGTCTGTCCATAAGTACGGAGGCCTGCAATGCTCTAAGGTCCATAGTTATAGTATTTTGAGTGTACATACCGGTTCCATGACGAAGGTGCTGTCGTGCTTATCCTCATCAGGCGTCATGCCCTCCACGCGGTCGAACAGCTTGGGATCAGAGTGCAGGAAGTGAGTCCTGGATATTGCTATTGGGATACCTGGAAGGATATGAGACTATTGTCAGTGGATGGAGGCGGTCATAATCTTCGACTCTGCACTAGGGGCATGAGGTACCTACCTTAATTTATTGTATTCAAAAATTTTATATTTTTCGTTTTGTAGAGAAAAATTACAGCTGAACTATCAATCAATCAAATTGTTTATTTGCTACAAATAGTGTTACAAAGATGTTATAAATTTACTTCTTTGTTTTTGTTATATTTAACTTTTTTTTTTATTTTAATTTATGTACTATATTGTACTACATTGTATTATAGCGACTCGTCCCGGGTAGTTTCAGGATGAAAAACAAAAACAGCCCCCCCTCCTACCCCCCCTGGTAGCCTATGTCACTCAGGGTGAACGTAGCTTTCATATGGTAAAATATTTTTTTAAATTGGCACAGTAGTTTTTAGTTTATTCATTACAAACATACACACACACAAAAATACAAATCTTTCCTCTTTATATTATTAGTGTAGATGTATATTATTTTAGTCGTACTACAAAATATGCATTACTTTACGACAAAGTCTCACTCAACAATCTAAGAGCTAACAAAACAATATTCAGGGAACTTCTAACAATCGTGTGTAGCATGAAAGCTGTTTGTACCCACCTATCTGTAGGTATCTATCAGTTTCTCGCTATTCCTTACATATACTCACCGTAAGTGCACTTTGAGAGGTCCAGCATGCCACACATCCCCTGCGGCACTCCACAGTCTCTATGGAAGGTCTCGTCACTGATCTTGAAGACCATAGCTTGGGGCCCGTACTCCAGGTGTTTCTGTCCTTTGTACTCCAGATTCAGAGGCCTGCAGACCCCTATCCGGTAGACGTTGAGAGGCGAGGAGGGAGTTAGTCCTGGAGGGTACGATACACCTTCGTATGTGTTTGTGAAGTTGTAGCTGTAATGGTACATAAGTTTGGAGTGTCTAAATATTATAATGTCTGATATTATAATAATATGAATAATATCTTAGTTTTTCGCTATTTTTATACGCGTACTAGTTATATTTATTTATTTTGTTATTCCTGATGTTTCAAATGCTTTGTAATTCAATCACAGACTAAGCTCCACGAAGCACATAGCGCCACATAGCATATAGCGCCCCATAGCACATAGCGCCACATAGCGCCACATAGCACATAGCGCCACATAGCACATAGCACCACATAGCAGGACAGGATACAGTGAGTGATTATTGCGAACATCAGAACGTTTTGGACTTTAGTAATCTGATGCTGATCTGATGATGGAGACGGAAGGTGAACAACGGAACTCCTCGATGGTTAATAGTAGACTGACCGTGTTTGGGCTCATTTTGATCAGCACACAATTCCGATCACTAATTATATTAAAAGCTTCTATTGAGAAATATATTTTTTACACAAGATTTATTAAGAACTGTGTACATACATCAGTCACCTTTAGTCTACCTGCGACCTTCTGCGACCACGGAAGCTGCAAAGTATTCGTAACGTCAAAAATAATTAAAATAAATCATTATACGCGATTAATCAGTTGAAAAGTGGTATTCAATCAGATACGAGAATTATGGTGTTTTTTTTTTAATCAATGATAGACCTTTGTTTGACCACTATCTCACCTGTTGGTAAGTGACGATGCGGCCGAAGATGGAGCACAAAGGTCTAGACGGCACCTATTCACTCTAGCCTTGAAGAGACCCAGATGATAGTTTTCAGGAAAGACAGACGACAGTGTATTCCACACCTTAGCAGTTCTCATTATAAAGGTAGAACTGAAACGTTTAGTACGAATAGAGGGTATACTAATGAGGTAAGGATGGTACTGAGCCGTGCGTCTGCTCGTCCTATGATGAAAAGGAGATGGTGGGATCAGATCATGATGTTCCTGGGAGCATTCCCCGAAATGTAATCTATAGAAGATCGAAAGGCACGCGAACTTACGGCGATGCTCGAGACTCTGGATCTTAGTCTCCGCCATATGTTGCTCACCAATAGTTTATGTCATGTTTAGTGTGAGTGTGCGTGTGTGTGCAAAAAAAAACTTTCTTTCTTTCTTTCTTTCTTTCATGTCTTGGTCGCAGTGCAGATAGTGAAAACCTAATTTTACCACAATGTAATTTATTTTGTTTCTAGAATAATAATTATGGCAAAATACAGGTACCTCTATATTTTGGGCAAGTTTATAAAAATGGTTGCCACCTGTTTTATTTTTAACCCCCGACGCAAAAACGACGGGGTGTTATAAGTTTGACGTGTTTGTGTGTGTGCGTGTGTGTGTGTGGGTCTGTCTGTGGGTCCCGAACGGAAGAACAGATTTCGTTTTTTTTGTTTGAAACATGAATTCGTTGGGAGTGTTCTTAGCTATGTTTGATCGAAATCGGTTCAGCCATTTCATTGTGTTGAGGGTTTTTTTATTTTTTATAAAACTAATTACTTGTTTATGTTATTACCTGCCTTTTCATGCGTGATGACTGACGAGTGACAGAGATAGTCTGTGTGCAGATTGCGTATCAATAATGTGGTACCTATGCAGATAATTTTCTATAAGCTCACCTCTCTAACGGAGTTTGCTGGTCCAGACTCTTCCCTTTCAGATATTTACTGAGCACTTTGATGCTCCATTTGTCTTTGTCGGTGATTCCCACTTTCATCCGGTACATGGTGTTATTATCATATAGCTGGAATTAAGGACATTTGTTTGCTTATAATATAGATATTATCACAAACTAGCAAACCCGGCGAACTCCGTTTCGCCACCAGATGGCTTCGTTTTATGTAGGTAACATTTCGTTTGGTGATGCAGAGAACAATGAGCAGCTGTCAAACAACCACCGGCGCCATCTACTTAAAATATTGGTTTGTAGTACATGCTATGTATCAGAGATGGCGCTGTATGTGAAAAAAGATTTTCCCGCTTTTCTGTTGAAATTTTTCCTGAATTTTCTTTGCTATAAACCTCACGGAGCCCGAGACCTTTCCAACGAATGCAAAACCGTGGAAATCGGTTCGTGCGTTCTGCAGTTATAGCGTCAGGAAGGAAAACCCGACTTATCCTGAATTTTCTTTGCTATAAGCCTCACGGAGCCCGAGACCTTTCCAACGAATGCAAAACCGTGGAAATCGGTTCGTGCGTTCTGGAGTTATAGCGTCAGGAAGGGAAACCCGACTTATCCTGAATTTTCTTTGCTATAAACCTCACGGAGCCCGAGACCTTTCCAACGAATGCAAAACCGTGGAAATCGGTTCGTGCGTTCTGGAGTTATAGCGTCAGGAAGGAAAACCAGACTTATTTTTATATAGTAGATAACTATCAGATAATTTTCAAAGGATCATGCAATAAAAAAGATATATTTGTGTGCGCGTGTTTATTAGAAAACTAAGCTGATGGTGGTCCATCGTTCTGATTCACAAAACTAGAAGAATTCCAACTGACAATTCTTGTATGGGTCTAAGGCCCGGATGTTTAAAGCCACTGTCAGCAAAAAAAACGGATGCTTTTGAAACGTGGTTCTGGTGTTGATGCACACGTAACTAGTAAGACTTCAAATTTGTTGGTTCTATGAAATACAGTACGAAATCAGGAGATTCGCAAAAGGTCCAAAGTCATGGACATTGGGAAACGCGTCTCACAATTGAAGTGGCAATGGGCAGGACACCTCAGGCGCTGCATCGATAACAGATGGAGCCGCAGGATAACTGAGTGGAGAGCTCAGGTAGGAGGCCGAAGACCAGGCAGGCCGAAGGCACGATGGACCGATGACATTAAAAACGTAGCTGGCCGCCAGTGGAGTCGTAATACTCGGAACAGAGCAGACTGGAAGAAGTTAGGGGAGGCTTAGATCCAATATTGGACGGAGAGATGCTGATTAATGGTGATGATGATGATGAAATGCAGGTTTTCTCAACCTTTTTTCCTCAACGAGTTCTGAGAGTTATTTAGGTGGTCTTGGTTCTTCTACAGATCACCTTGTTTCGGATTCTATCACGTAACTAGCAAAAGTCCGAGCATACGTCTCTCTATAACCCACTCCGCAACTTTGAGCTTTTGTATGAGACCAATAGATATCGAGCATGTCTCAGTGCCGTGAGTCATCACTGGCTACACGCACTTACTATATTGTTACTGCTGACCTTCGTCTTGAGGCTCTGCGTTATCTGACAAACCGTATTAATTAACTTGAGACTCCGCTAGAATGCGAACCCCTTCCCCCTCCTGTCCACTGCTGGACAAAGGACGTCCCCTTTCTTAATAATAATCTCATGCAAATCTCAAAAAAAAAAAAACAAATAAAAAAATACTACGACACATCAATTTGCATACCGTACATTGAAAATGTACGTCATCGGCCCAGAAGGCCAATTCTCGGATTGTAGAGATTATCTCTAATGTAGAAGCATGAATGTCTACAAAAAATGTCACGAAAATGTCACAATAACCATCTAATCGTAATCGATTTGAATGATTTTGGTCGACTTATGTCTATTTGTGACATCACGAGAATAGCAAATTAAGATTTTATTCGACATTCGCCATCTTTTTTCGACATATTATGTCGAATTCGACTTAATCTCTACGATCCGAGAATTGCCCTCCAGGTCTCAAGTTAATTCGTACATACGTATCAACTTACCCTATCAATAATTCCAAGTCTATCGAAGTATATCAGTCCCGGAGCAATTTTATTGGCCAGCGCGATCAATGGGTCGTTATATCCCCACAGGAAACTGTGGGCGTCCAGCGAGCTGATTATCCTGGAGCCGAGCTGGTGGGCCACTACGTTGAAGCCTTTCTGGATCCAGAACGGGTACTTCCTGAGTAGAGATGTGGCGCTCTGTAAAAATAAACTGGTGATTAGGATATTTATTTACTAATTACAGACCGTTCACCATAAGATGTCCCCTGCCGTGGTGTATTTATTTGTTCTATGGTTGGTACTATTCCCAAGGCAGGGGGACACAGACTAAGAGTATAACATAGGGGACATCTTACGGTGAAAGGCCTGTAATTCTGGGATTCTTTCAGGGCCGGATTTAAGGGAGGGGCAACTGCCCGGGGCCTCCAAAAGATTGTACTTATAAAACAAGGCCCAACAGGGGTATTCCTAGCTAGGTAAGGGCCGGTATCGTATAGACCAAAGTTGGGCAGATGAAAAATCTAATAAAATAAAACAGTATGTTGCTTGCTCTATTTTCTAATTTATTTATATTTACCAAAATTATTTGAGACTAAAGGTTGCCTATATCCTTTTTCGGATGAAATCTATCTGCATGCAAAATTTTATCGAAATCCGTGTCTGTGAGTTGTGGTAGCGTGGTACTCGTAGTTCCTGATACCCACGCAGAGAATCCTAGTGTAGTAAGTAGATAGGACAAAGCAACCGGTCAAACACAATAGTTGACTCAGGTATCGCCTCTACACAGTTACACAAGTCATGCATCCAGAAACCTGAGTAGTTTGTTGTAGTAACTAGATACGTTCTGAATGACCTACATTGTTTTGCATGTACGTACTTGCTAATGTATTTGCTAAATAACCAGGTGTTTGTGTCTACAATCTAAGTTACGGTAATTTTCCTTTGTGCATAGGAAGGGACTAGAGATACTGGTATTTTTTGGAATTTGGTGAACAATAAAAGACGTATTAACGATTTTATAATAAGTATTGTGGATTTAATTGATCGTTATTTAGGTGAGGTGTGATCCTATGCTCTATCGAAAGTTTCCTTTTCGGAAAGTATTTTTTTTTTTCATTGGTACGATTATTTTTAAAAAAAACATTCTTACCTTTTCTAAAATTATGTTAGTGGTTTTTTTTTGAAATTTGAGCATACTTTACTTTTCTTTACCTTATTCTTATTATTAGTTTTCTTTATGTTAGTTGTGTGTATAGTCGTTGTGAGTGGTTAGCCGTAACGCCAACAAGTGGTTCTGCCGGAAGACCAGCGTTGGTTGCTAGCTTGCTGTCAACCAACTCATGCTGAGGCAGAACCATTTTGTTACTTGAGTTACGCCTAGTACCTTCATATCTGTTTCTTCTTAGTGTGTTCTGTGTTTCTGTGTAGCTCTTGTATACAAATAAATATACATTCTTTCTTCTTTCTTTCTTTCTAATTCGGAATACGAATGTAGTACCAGAGTACTCAGCCTTTTAAAGCTTCGACCAAATTTTACTTTGGTCGAAGTTTTAAAGTAATCAATTAATATAACAAAAAAACTTGACAAACTCCGACACCAGAGGCCAGCACTACCTCATACGAAACGAAACGAAACGAAAATATAACAATGAGCTGGCTTTCTTGTAAATACGTATGAGAGAGACAGACTCCCATGTGTTAGACTGGGATACATTCATTTATGTATTCCAACAGTATCATCATCATCATCAGCATCAACAGCCGTTACGAGACGTGCACTGCTGGACGAACCCGCCCTCATAGAATACTATGGGGGGGGGGGTTATTTGCCATAATCACTACGCTTGGCAGGTGGATTGGTGATCTCAGTATTGATGTTGAGTACTCAGGTGGATGCTGCTATCCATCCCCTGGTGTAATCTCTTAGTTGGATTTACGGGAAGAGACAGGGGATCCATTCTCAGGCCGTACACACCACGAAATATATATAGGTAGGAACTAATCTCAGTTATAAGGTACGGCTAAGATTTGATATTATTTATTACACAGATAAATTTATCGTAGCTCAGAGAAAACGACTCTGGAGAGTTTAGAAACCGTGGATCTTGGGGTGTTTCTGCGTTCCAAATGCTGCGACCCTTAAAAGTAAGATGGATACCACTTACCATCAAAGCCAGGCTAGGCACCGTGACTCTCACAAGCCGAGGGTCTCCTATTGACTCCTCTGGGAGGAAGCGCACGCTCATGTGAGGAGTGAACCACAGCTCCCCAGCTTCCTCGTTCAGCTCTACGTCTCCATTTCTCCGTATTTCCCTGAAATGTCAAGAAAGTAGTCAATTAATATTAGCCACTTGTGTCCTTGGCTCAACAAGCTACCTGTTGATACGGTGTAACGGAAAAAAACTGTTTTGTATCAAATTTACATTTTGGACGAGCGGTAACACTGGAAGGATCATATCACCCCACCAGGAAAACACACCAGTGCATGGGGTTCTAAGGAAAATTCATAAAAGTTGTACCCAAAATCCCCCACCGCGGTAAACTGGCATGGCTGTGGGGATTTTGAGACTATCCAAAAACCCCACCAGCAGTGGTTTTTACGTTTACCACTAAACCAACTCGAATTACCAATCTCGCGTTACAAATCTGGAATGAAAAATCACAAATGAAAAATGACTCCTACCACAGATTAGGCAATGTTTGCTACTACTAGGACCCCAGATTAGGCAATGTTTGCTACTACTAGGACCCCAGATTAGGCAATGTTTGCTACTACTAGGGGGTCCTAGTAGTAGCAAACATTGCCTAATCTGTGGTAGGAGTCATTTCGGAGGAGTCATTTTTGTAACTTATAACACCCCGTTGTTTTTGCGTGGGGGGTTAAAAAGGGGAGTAGGTAAGGTAGTTCTCAACTCGACCGAATGATACCGTCCGAAATGATCGAAATAGGAACATCAAAATAAATATACATACTACATTACTAACAGTAGAAATAAGACCATATACTAACAATATTGTAAGTAGGTACATGTAAGCAATAAATAAATACAATACAATACAATACAATATTAAAATATGCCGCTGACTGGGTAGTCAGCGGCATACATTTTTTTTTTTTTTTTTTTTTTTTATCTGGCATGGCTGTGGGGATTTTGGGACTATCCAAAAACCCCACCAGCAGTGGTTATTACGTATGTAACCACTAAACCAACTCGAATTACCAATCTCGCGTTACAAATCTGGAATGAAAAATCACAACTGAAAAATGACTCCTCCGAAATGTCTCCTACCACAGATTAGGCAATGTTTGCTACTACTAGGGGGTAGTCAGCGGCATATTTTAATATTTATTTTGATGTTCCCATTTCAATCATTTCGGACGGTATCATTCGGTCGAGTTGAGAACTACCTTACCTAACCCCCGACGCAAAAACGACGGGGTGTTTTAAGTTTTACGTGTCTGTGTGAGTATGTGTGTGTGTGCGTGTGTGTCTGTGGCATCGTAGCTCCCGAACAAATGAACCAATTTTTCATTATTATTTTTGTTGGAAATGTGAATTTTTCGGGAGTGTTCTTAGCTATGTTTGATCAAAATCGGTTCAGCCGTTTCATTGCGTTGAGGGTTTTGCTAATTTTTACAACATTAATTACTTTAAAATATATTCATAATATATTCGGTATGTATTAGAATTTCAGTTGGTCTAAGTGTCGGTCATTATTATTGTAGGTCATGGTAATAATGCTGTTATTATAACCGTGAGATCAACTCACACCGACTTTAAACTTATTTTAACAGGACTACCTACTAAGTACTTATTTTAGACAAGGTCTTTGTTCGGTAACTCAACGTTTTGCAACTATCACGAAATTCAAATTTAATTGTGTTTATTATAGAATGCGAATCACCGCTTCTTGAAATAACAAAATCAAAAACAATAATTATTTATCCAACAGGATTTTAAAACAAAATTGACAAAGCGAAAACTGTTTCTCGGAAACTAGCATATCTAAAACGACAATAATAAACTAATAACAAACTAGTAAAATAATATAGTGTATTATAGTAGTAGGGTAGTCCTTTTCATCATAGGACGAGCAGGCGTACGGTACAGTACCATCCTTACCTCATTAGTATACCTTCTATTCGCACTAAACGTTTCAGTTCTACCTTTATAATGCGAACTGCTAAGGAGTGGAATACACTACCGTCGTCTGTCTTTCCTGAAAACTATAATCTGGGTCTCTTCAAGGCTAGAGTGAATAGGTGCCTTCTAGATCTTTGTGCTCCATCTTCGGCCACATCGTCACTTACCAACAGGCGAGATCGTGGTCAAACAAAGGTATATCATTGTTAAAAAAAAAGTCTCTCTCTAGAAAATTTCGCCGATTTTCTACTATATCTGATTTTAGACTTTTTTTTTTGCATCCAGCAGTGGACGTCTCAGTGCTGCTGATGATGACTATTTTAGTACCTATCCACTTATATAACCCTGGGACTACGAGAAACCGATAGAATTAGCCAATACATACATACATACATACATACATAAACTCACGCCTGTTTCCCGGAGGGGTAGGCAGAGACCACGGATTTCCACTTGCTACGATCCTGACACACCTCTTTTGCTTCATTCACTCTCATCACATTCTTCATACATGCTCGTCGGTTAAGGGTACTCTTGACCTGGCCTTTTTCCAGAACGTGTCCGATCTGGTCTGAATACGTTCACCGAGGTCTTCCCCTTCCCACTGTCCCATTCACGCTCGTCTTGTGTACCCGTTTCGTCAATCTACTGTCGTCCATCCTTTCTAAATGCCCAAACCATCTAAGCATACCTTTCTCAATCCTAGTCACGACGTCTTCTTTAATTTCACAACGCTCTCTTATCACACTATTCCTTATTTTATCTCTCAAAGTCACACCACACATACTTCTCAAAGCTCTCATCTCCACTGCATTTATTCTACTTTCATGTTTCTTCTGCCATACCCAACTTTCGCTTCCATACATTAGTGTCGGTACTAACACCCCTCTATGCACGGCCAGTCGTGCCTTCTTGGACACATTCCGACTGCTCATAAAGGCGTGAAGTGCCTTATTCACTTGGTTTCCAGCATTTACTCTCCTTTCAATATCATCTTCATGCTTGCCTTCTCTTGTGAACAAAGTTCCCAAATATACAAACTTTTTTACTTGTTCCACTCTTTCTCCACCAATCAAAACATCACATTTCGTCATTAGTTCATCTCTTTCAAAAACCATTATTTTCGTCTTACTTACGTTTACTTTCATTCCTTTCCTCTCAAAACATTTATGCGCAATTGTTACCATCTCTTGTAACTCATCCGCGGACGGCGCAAGTATTACTTGGTCGTCGGCGTAGAGAAGACATTTGACGAGTAACTCATTCATTCTTAACCCACATTCACTATCTTTCAAATCTCGCAAACAACTGTCCATGAATAGGTTAAACAGCCACGGTGACGCTACACATCCCTGTCTAACACCCTTTTCGATGTTAAACCATTCAGTGTATGACCCGTGTATTCTTACGCAAGCACTGGAATCCTCGTAGAGAGATTTCAGAGCTCGAATGAGGTTCCTGTCTACCCCATACATCGACAGTACCGACCATAGTTCATTCCTCATCACTTTATCGTAGACCTTTTCCAAATCCACGAAAGCGCAATAGACTTTTTGACCCATAGCCAACAATTTTTCGGTTATGCATTGCAAGGAAAAGACCTGATCCGTACATCCCATACCCTTTCGAAATCCCGCTTGTACGTCCCATATTTTCTCATCGGTTTCTTTCACAACTCTTTCAATCAACACCTTTGCATACAGTTTGCCGACGATGCTGAGTAGGCTAATACCTCTGTAGTTCTTACAGTCTTGCTGTGAACCTTTTCCCTTGTAAAGAGGTACGATGACAGCTTTGCTCCAATCCCTTGGTACTTGACCGATGTTCCAGCACAAATTAAAAAGGCGGTACAGCTGACTCGCTACGATACCATGTCCAGCCTTCAGCATCTCAACTGTTATCCTATCATACCCTGCAGACTTCCCTGATTTCATACTTCGCAATGCTTTCACGATTTCATCCATGCTTATACTACTTTCATTATGGTTATCGCTTACATTCATAACTGAGGTAAGTGCCTGTCGATCCTCTCTTTCAAACAAACTTTCAAAATACTCTTTCCATCTACTTAATACGCATTCTTCTCCTTTCACTATACTTCCATTCTGATCTCTGATCGAGTTCAGCTCAGAGCCTTGAGTTTTACCTCTAACTGAACGAACAGATTTCCAGAAAAACTTTATGTTCGTCCGAAAATCTTCAGATAACCTTTTATCAAACTCATCTTCCTGCGCATTCTTCTTTCTTTTAACCAATTCTTTCACTCTGCCTTTCAGTCTCTTAAACTCTTTCTTAGCTTCATCTACATCCGCATTCGTTGCCTTCTGCATTCTTTCGTTAGCTCTGACAGCTAGCCAATCCATCCACGCTTTCTTCTTCTCACTTACTACCTTCTGTACATCTTTATCCCACCTCACATTTTTCACCTTTTTTCCTTTCCTCCTCTTAATCACCCCACATACTTCAATAGCAACACTCACTACTTCTTCTTTAAATGACTTCCACAATTCTTCAATCTCAGAAATGTCATCGAACCTATCAAACCTTTCAATCAACTTATTTTTATACTCATCTATCACTTCTTCCTCTTGCAAGTTTTCTACTTTTATTCTTTCTAAAACACTTGTAAGCTCACGCTCCCGATGTCGCCATCCTTGAAACAGACCACTTATTCGGCTCATTACCAGGAAGTGGTCTGTATGAATGCTGGTCCCACGGTACACCCTAGTGTCTAAAACTTTCTTTCTGATTCTTTCATCCTTTATAACAAAATCAATCATACTTTTTCTCACATTCTTCGCCTCTCGCGTATACATATGGATCCTTTTGTGCTTAAACATGGTGTTTGTCACACAAAGGTTCCATTCCAAACATAACTCAAGCAAACTTTTACCATTCTCATTTACCCTTTCGTCACCAAACATTCCTAGAACACTATCAAATCCATCCCGCTTTACCCCCACCCAACCATTAAAATCACCTAACATTATTAACCTTTCATTATCCTTGCATATTCTCAGAACATCTCTCAAACTCTCCCAAAACTTTTCTCTTTCTCCCTGTGCACGCTGAGACCCACCTGTACCGTTGTCAACAGGAGCATATACCCCTACGACAAAGATACGAGTGAGGCCGACTTTCATTCTTAACCAAAGCAATCTCGCATTTACACATTCAAACTCATTCACACACTCAGCCATTCGCGCGGAAAGTATAACACCAACTCCCTGGCAAGCTCTGGCGGTACTAGGTACTCCAGACCAATATGCCGTGTAGGGTCCGTGCTTGGTGGTGTCACAGCCTTTCCGCTTCGTCTCGTTTACACATAGAACATCAATCTTTCTTTCATCCATCATCTGACACACCTCATTCAACTTTTCTTAAATTCCTCCTCCAACATTCAACGTAGCGAAACGGCTCTCCGTAGACCGCTTTTCGCCCCCGCGGGAAACGAGACGTGACGGGTGGCGGACCGCGTCGCCGCCATGCGGATGATTATTATAATTATATATCTCCATTGCGTTCCCACGAGTAGAAGGGATCTAAAGGTCCACCCCCGCAGAGCCCTTTACGGGGGTAAGGCAGATCTCCGCTGTGCCCTGTGACCGCCAACACAGGCACCCTCCGTCAACAACCAGACTGCCCTCTGGCTACGAATCCCTCGGCACGGGTCGGTTTACACCTTGGATCGGGGTTTTTTTTTCGGGTATGCTCCCTGAGTGGTGGTTTGATTTCGGAGTTTTCCTTCTCCTAGACAGGCTGCAGACCAATGCTGACGAGGCCCATCTCCCCGGGAAGAATTAGCCAATATAATTGTCAAATGATCCGTGATATTGTCAGGTTGACAATCTAATTGTGCAATAATAATATAACTAGTGAAATAATGAATACACGGCTTTTACAATATCCCTACGACATATTCCCATCAGGCAATTAGTTCAATGAGCCGGGCAATGTTTAATCAACACATACGAACATCACAATTGATAGTTTGAGCAACAATGGACAGTCAAATTTCTACTTCAAGATCTAGTGTTATTTATTTACGCACCAGCAAGCACCTTTAGGTACTACTCGAAGACACGATTTATTTCGATTAAATGTAGCTAAAAGTACAAGTCAAATTCTTACTCTGTTGTACTATACCAAATTTCATCAAAATCTGTTCAGTTGTTACGGTATGACAAACCGGCACACATCAAACTGTCGTAATTATTGAGTACCCGTGCTTCGCTACGGAAAAAGTCAAATTATATTATCAGAGTTTCATGAAAAAAACTGAAAAAAGTGTCCTGTCTTTTCGCATGTTACAAACTATGGCTGTGTAAAATTGCTATAAAATTTCTATCAATTTTTATGACATGTTTAATTAATTTATTTTCTGTGTTTTGACGACCTCTGTGGAGCGGCTGGCGATGGTACGCCTGCGACGCAGGAGGTTGCGGGTTCGATTCCCGCCTCGGAACAAATAATTTGTGCGTTCTGCAGATATTTGTTCAGGGTGTTCTGGGTGTTTTCTATGCATAATAAAAATATCTATCTGTGTAATGTATTATATTAAGTATATCAGTTATTCTAG
This sequence comes from Operophtera brumata, assembly GCA_932527175.1. NCBI lineage: Eukaryota > Metazoa > Arthropoda > Insecta > Lepidoptera > Geometridae > Operophtera > Operophtera brumata. The sequence continues at coordinate 42,712,232 of OW052228.1, read as the reverse complement.
TACCCATAACACAAGCTCTGGCTTAGCTTGGGGCTAGATAATGTTGTGTGAACTGTCCAGCATTATTTATTTATTTATTTATTATTTATTTTGTGTTGTTTTAGGTATTCATAGTTCTACTATTATATTTAATTCAAATTATTGTAAATAATAATCCAACATTTTATCTATAGTAAAATAAATAAATAAATAATGCTGGACAAATTCACACAACACAGCCCCTTGCCTGAGCTTGTGTTATTGGTACTAGTTAACTTATACCTATACTTAATATAATACATTACATAGATAGATATTTTTTATTATACATAGAAAACACCCAGAACACCCTGAACAAATATCTGCAGAACGCACAATATTTGTTCCGAGGCGGGAATCGAACCCGCAACCTCCTGCGTCGCAGGCAAACCATCGCCAGCCGCGCCACAGAGGTCATGAGGAGAGGACATGTAATATCTTTTTGACATGTAATTCAGCAATAAATATACTTTGACTTTGAGTTTCATGAAGATTGATTCAGCTGTTTAATCGTGAAAAGGTAACAAACGGACAGAGAGACAGAGTTACTTTAGTTGTTTTTCGTGTGTGGTAGTGCGTTAGGTACACTACCACCAGGAGGATTACTGTTAATGTGTAGGGGTCGAACCGTTATTGTGCAAATTTGTAAAGGCTCCATCTAACTCACCTGTAAGTAAAAGGACCGACTTCCTGGAGCTTGAGCTTACGGTCCACTCCAGAGAGGAACCGCCCCGAGTTGGTGACGTTAAACACGTAGAGCGAGAGACGAGCTCCCTCGATCTCCGTCTGGAACACGTTGAACAGGAACGAACCATTCTTCACTGTGGTGCCCTGAAATAACAAACATAATCACTGTTACAATGTTTATATTATCCCAATTCTATTTTTTTATTATTAGTATGTAATAATCAATAATTAAATTGAAAATATCTTTAGATTAAGACAATAAACCAACACTAAAGTAAAAACCTACCTATCAGATCAGCAAGCCGTCACCCGACGGCAGCGTGCCCAAAATGCTGGCTGCATTGCCACGCTGAATGGCAATGCTTATTCGTTGACCAAAATAAAAGCCAGCATTCCGTTTACGCGTGGGCTCAAAAAAATATCCCAATTGTTCTTCTTCCTAATTAGGTAATAGATTCAATAGGTTAATTTCGTTCGACCTACGTCATGACTTCTACTCCCTATCATCATTATCAGCCTATAATAGTAGATTGTATCATAAGGGAGCAACATAATATTTTTACGGCGAGGGCGCTTTTTTGAATCCAGAGCGAAGTGAGGGATTCTAGAGTAGAATCCCGAGCGTAGCGAGGGATTCTTTAGTAGAATCCTGAACGTAGCGAGGGATTCAAAGTACGTCGCCCGAGCCAAAAATATATGTTGCGCCCGTGTGATACACTCTGCTTTTCATCACCCACTATGAGAAAATAAAAGGCGCCTCATATGTTATTGTAATATTATTATTTAATAAAACAAATGGTTGTTTTTTTGTTTTTTTGTTGTGTTTGTGTTTTTGTGTTTTTTTTGTGTTTTGTGTTTTTTGTGTTGTGTTTTTTTGTGTGTTTTATGTTTTTTGTGTTTTTTTGTGTTTTTTTTTGTTTTGTGTTTTTTGTGTGTTTTGGGTTTTTTTGTTTTGGGTTTTGGGCCGTCGTACCAGCCAGTATTTATTCAAACAATATTTTTGAATTAGGAACTTAATAAGTGCGCCGCAAAACTCATTACTGCCCGCTAAAAGTTTCTCATAGAAAACACCACCGTTGGGTGCACTTAAAGGCGAACCCAGTCGTCCTTTTCGAATAGATGGGATGAAAAAGTCAATTGCTGGATATAGGCCTCCCCTATAGAATGCCACGACGATTGGTCTCCTCCGTACACCGATTTCCCCGTAACTTTATAATGTCTTTGGTCCATCGTGTCCATGTCGGGCCTTCTTCTACAGCATCGTCCGGTTTGTGATCGCTACTCGAGAAACTGTACTTCCTACCGGAATGTGGCCAGCCCATTGTCACTATCAATTTATCAATCACAGATTCTGAGAGCTATGTCGATGATCTTGAATCTTATAATATTGAGATCCCACGGGGTTCCTCACTGCGGATTCTATCACGTAGTGAAATTCCAAGCATAGGTTTGATTGCCTTTACTTTTCTACTCCCTATAGGTTGACTTTAACAGGTCCTCTCGTATTCATATAGTCCAACATTGTGGAAACGAGAGTAGATGATTCTGTGTGAGGTCTCCGCAACCACTCTGGCTTTGGGATGGATCGATATAATCCCCATTTCGCCTTGTTGTACGTCCTAGTACCTACTATACCTATACTAGGCCTAATCTCGTCGTGCATGAGGAAACGGGTCCGTGACGCAACAACTGGAGCATTGAGGTGACGGTGCGCCCGGCAGTTATTTATTTGACGGCCGGGGGGCGTGCCAGCCCGGGACATTGCATAGTCGATCGATTTTTGCACCCTGTTCTAAACACAACAAGTATGATGTCAGCGAGCTGATGTGATTATGGAATTTAGACAACGCAACTCCACAAAGGCTAATCACACTGCTCACTACCTTCCGGTATTCACCACGCTACCCGCTGCGCTACTCACTATGATACCCACTACACTACCCACTACAGTAGTAGTAGAGTTTTTTTCTGAAAGAGTTCGTCCAGGGAAGTACTGCCACCATACCTATTTCAGCCGCAAAGCAGTAGTGTTCGCATTGCTGTGTTCCGGATTGAAGGGTATGGTTGCCGGTGAAATTACAGGCACATGAGACTTTCATCTTTATGTATCAGGGTGGCGGGCGCAGTGCAATGCCACATAGGGTGCGTCATAGGTGGACGTGACCTATGTGATAATGCACTGTTCATAGGCAGAGCGTACCGCTTAACATCAGGTAGGCCATCAGCTTGAACCGTCTTTCCAAGTTGTATAAAAAAAACTACTCTGCCCGCTAAACTACCCTCTACGCTGCTCAACGTTACCCGCTGCGCTTCTTGTAGATATTCAAACAGGTGCGTTGCCGTTTTAACTATAGTTTTTTTAATGCGAAGATAAAGATTAGTACCGCTTACACTCTCACTCATGCGCTAACTGATAACACGATAGTCCTTCAATGTTTGTTACGTCAGTATTCGCGGTAAAAACACTTTACTGAATATTTTATGCTTTTTTCTACGTAAATGTGTGCGTATTTTATCAGTTTTTGTCTACTAAACTTCAACAAATACTGAAGTATGTAAAAATTTATGTAAAAACACGCCATTCTACGTGTCGGGGCACACCGGGCGTACGAAACGAGTTTTAGTTGTGAATTATTTAGATAAACTTTTGTTAGTGAATTGTAGTAGCTAATTACTCTTTTTAGATTATTTTGTGAATCAAATGTTGCACTTAGAGTTTATTTGAAATTGTACGGTATGAAACAGTGTTTTGCCATTGGATAATGGATCGGTGGACTGGACCACGGAGTTAATGTTTGATAATTTGCAGGAAATATTATACGTAAAATAACTCTTTAAATTAAATTAGAACAGTTTAAAGAGAGGTTAATACGAAGTGATGTAGAACCGACCAAGTGCGAGTCGGACTCGCACACGAAGGGTCCCGTACATCGTACAAGATTTAAACACTGCACCGTATTCAAAACCAGACTGAATCGCTGGCTTATCGACAACACTTTTTATAAATACGATATCAACACAACGGGTTCTGATAGTTGTACATGGAACCCCAAAACCCACAATAAGGCCGGGACTCCACCAAAGCGGAGACGAGACGAGCGGAGAGGAGATGTTTTTTAAACAACCAATAGAATTGTGTTATTGACACATCTCCTGTCCGCTCAGCTTCAGTGGAGATCGCTTTGCGGAGATGTGTAATATTTGTATGGCGCGATGGAAGCGGAGATGTGAGCTGTGCCCGGACGACGCACAGTGGAGACGAAAAATGTCGCACACATCTCCGCTTTGGTGGAGTCCCCCGAGCTGAAAAACATCTCTTCTCGCACAGCACACAGCACACCGCACACATCTCTGCTTTGGTGGAGCCCCGGCCTAATAACTGAATATGTATTACTTACGTATCGTATGACCAATCGCAAAGGATCTAGGATGATACAGAGCACCGGAATGATGAGCAGAATGACGCCTACTGTCGTTTTTGTGATGATGTTTTCTGTCGAAGATACATTGTATTTAATTATGTAAATATAGGCTTAGCAGAGACCAAAGTCGACGGATACAGTTTTTACAGTAACTATGAGAGGTCATTTAAAACATGTTGATGTAATTTCTATGTTGACATAACGTGGTAGAGTGCTGCTGTAGATTGTTACAATGGTATAATGTTAGGTACTTACATATATAAAGTAATTGATTAGTTAGCATTTTGTTTTATATATGTTTTTTGTTTATACTACTTGAATGACGGAACAAGCAGATGGCCCACCTGATGTTAAGTGGTAACCTCTGCCTATGAACAGTGCATTACATCATAGGTCACGTCCACATAGGACGCGCCCTATGTGGTATTGCACTGCGCCCGCCACCCTGAGACATAAAGATGAAAAGTCTCATGTGCCTGTAATTTCAGCGGCACCCTTACCCTTCAAACCGGAACACAGCAATGCAAGCACTACTGCTTTGCGGCAGAAATAGGTTTGGTGGTAGTACTTCCCCGGACGAACTCTTTCACAAAAAAGCTCTACTACTACTAAAACCTAGGTTTAAGTGTTTTTAGTGTTTGTTACCCGTTCTGTTAATATAAGAAAGTATTAAGTGTGTCAAATAAAAAGAAGGTATACACAAAATGCAAATTTCCTAAAGAACGTTGTACAACGATCTAAAGATAGCACAACTGATCCAAATAACAAATAAATATACCATACGGAAACGTCCCGACAGAAGAATAATGTTAAATATATTGATAATGAATATTGCAAAAAACTAGTTTTAAATTTTAATCAGCTGTTAAATGGGCGGCCTTGTCGCTAATAGCTATACCAGGCAAGTTATAGATGGACCGGATCTATAAGTACCTACTAATTTAAATAGCATCGTAAAAAAAATACGATTTACTGTAAGTAGTAAAATATAAACAAAAAATAGAATACTGATGCTCGAAAGTGTACTTACAAGGCAAGTAAACATTATTTTTACTGCTCTCGTGTGATTTCATACACTTTACGGCACTAGTGCGGTAAGGTAATTTCTTCCTTCCAGGTCCATAAAGAAAATTACTGGCAAAGAGTTTAGTTTTCATGAAAAAACTGATGCCGGCTCTAGGAATATGAAGAAAAAATAATCTCGACATTGCTATTTGGCTAACGACGTTATTACCAGTTTTCTCACAACTATACTGAAAAACGTAACAAGTGCGTAAATGTCGTGACGATGGAAAACCCTCCCGAGCCAGAGTCAACCCGTTTCTAATAAACTAATTATGAGGCCCTTCTCCCATTACGATACGCACAGGTGATTTAAGTACCCTGAAGGTATCCTGCAAGTATCGGTGACTAGTCGCCGCCAAGTATCTCACATACATTTGAATGCAGGCTAGTGTGCGAGCCAGCATGAGCCTGCATTCAAATGTATGCGAGATACTTGGCGGCGACTAGTCTCCGAGACTTGCAGGATACTTGAATCGCCTGTGAGTATCGTAATGGGAGAAGGGAGACTTGACCCTTATATCAAAATGTACTATTACTGTTGTCTATAAGAAATACTACTTATACAACGGTAATAGAACATTGTGATACGAACGTAGGTACTTGTTCCGAGTAAAACACCCGACTCGAGTTTCTGGGACTTAATATCCCCTTCCTCAAGGAGTGTACGCGACGTTTTTTTTTTTTTTCAATTATGAATATCACTCACGGTAGTTTTAATAGTTTAATTGTGATACGAGGCTCGTAAATAGGCTATAAGAAACGAGGTGACTCTGGCTCAGTGTGGCAGTGTAGGTACTAAGGAGCGCTGCTTCAACTATCAGCCCCGTGAGAGACTATCAGCCCCGTGAGAGACTATCAGCCCCGTGAGACGCGCCAACAGTTATTATTTCTTTGACGTCATAATAAGAATTAATTTCAATTCTATTGTTTTATTTGTCAGAATATTTAACGAGATGTAAATTAGTTTTTTGGGAGTTCATTATTTCGAACTCACTTCTGATGATCTTCTGCCGCTTGCTGCGTTCGAGACCCTTCAACCACAGCATCTTAGACGATCTTCTTTATAGCTGACTGCAGGAAAATATTTGCAAAAAATCTGAAACAAATGAAAACAGATTGTCATCACTGGCTATACATGATCACATTTTTCCAGCCATAGCCTAGTACCACGTGTCTCTGAGATAACCCGCTGACAGATAGACAGCCACATGGACATGGCGAAACTATAAGGGTTGTTTAGCAACGGTACCCTAAAAACCTGTTAAATGCGAGTCAGAATCACTTAGTGTGGGTTCCGCACAAGTAGACACCATATAGTAAACACGCGTTTTCTCTTTATGGATATTTTCCGTTTCCCGTGGGACGGACTAATAAGTTCAATACTAATAGGTTACTAAGGTAGCCTACATGTACGGAACTCTCTCCATGTAACTCAGACTCGCACATGACTGGTTTTCAAATTAGTTTCCTAAGTTGCTTTTACTATTATTCTTTAATAGCAAGTTTGCGGTTTTTATGATAATTAACGATCGCCCACGGTTTTAACCGCGTTATTCTCACAAGGGAACTATTTTTCGGGATAAAAAATACTTATCGATTGTTTTAATTCAGGTACTCTAATATTATATTATTATATAGTATTTTAATCTATCTCTGAACCAAATTTCATCTAAATTGGCTTAACAGTTTTGGCGTGAAGGCATTATCAACATAATTTCACTTTTATACCTTTATCTGTAGCGATTTATTTACGTAAAGCCACATACCAATCGTGAAGTATGGAACAGTCGTGCTATGTCGATTTTATTTCTTGCTTCAGGAAGAAAACCACACTAAGTTTCACCACAGATCAAATAATACTGGTTTCACTAAGAAAAATAAAAACTTACCTAACACACAAACTGAATCTTTGGACAGTAATGAAAGGGGTCGACTCAGGTCAGGTTTCCATTAAATGCAAAGTGGACAGAAATGTATTAAACACACGGTCGCCTCCCGAGCCGGGCCTGGACTGAATGAATGAATGAACTCAATCAATAGTCGTGAACTGCTAAAATGTGTCATTCATAAGAAATGGTCAAGTGTGAGTTGGTTGGCGTTTCTCACGTTAGGTACTTTTGTAAATACATAGACACACGCCTTTTTCCCCGAAGGGGGTTAGGCAAAGCCTCAATGGACCTCTTTTCACAGTGGGTTGCACCTTCGTGGAATATAGACGTGACGAGTGGTGAGCTTATCGCCGCCATTGCTTACCACGACTGACTCGGCTAACGCTCTCTTCCAGTTATAACACATATTTGGAACAAAAGGCGGCTATGCCATTTTTACACAACTGCCATAAAAAATGTGTGTTTTATTTTCAGGGTTCATGTGTGTATGTGTGTTTCTTTATTATACTATATCTTTTAAACGCTTTTACTGATTTAGATGATTGAGATATCATTAGAATCTGCGTGTTATCCCGATAAGCACAGGATATGTTTTTTTTAAAATTGGGCTACCTTGATTTCCAAATTAAAAAGACCAAACTTTATAAATTCTCTGAAGCTTGATGATGTTTGTAATCAATGTGTTCTAAATTAGATCTTGGGGATTAGGTTCTAATTTTTTTATATAAGTAGCACGTGTTATTAGTCGAATGTACTCAATGGAGATAGCTCCTGTATTAAATGTAGGACGTAGGTACGTAGTCAAAAATCTCAGCGATAATACATTCCTGGATTAGACAGATTATCAGTTTATGAAATTATATATTTTAATTTGATTTAAAATTAAAAATATGAATTAAAAAGAAAAAATATGATCAATATGATATTTTGTATGAATTATGTATAAATTAAATATAAACCTACCTTCGTTTAATAACCAAACTGCAGTCGGCGGGAATGTCTGATAGAGATCAGGGGCCATATTGGTCCCTCAATATTTTTTATCACTGTTTAAATAAATAACTGTATGTCTCTTACTACTGTACTTATTGAAAAAAAGTTTGGTAAACTTGCTGTTATTTACCAAAAATTTGCCATATATGTATATCATAAAAACTATTTTGAAAACACAATCCTTCTTACTCGCTATTTTCAATATTTTGCCAAAATAACAGTAAAAGTGCCAATCAAAGAAAATACTGCCCCGGTAAAAATATCACCGGGGAAAACTTTTACTTCTGCCCCGGTAGCGGGGCCGAGGTCACCGGGGCAGATGGGACTAATTCAATTTTGTTTCTTCAAGATGTTAATACATGCGAGTGATGAGGGCTGTGAAGGGGGCTGTGAAGGGGGCTGTGAAGGGGGCTGTGAAGGGGGCTGTGAAGGGTGCTGTGGGGATGGCCTGTGCCCGGGACTTCTACCAGGATGGTGGTAATGATGGATGTACCTACACACTATCTTAATTGTGACAAATTTCAGTTCCATACTACAAAGTATCAATTAAGTGTTTGTGGAATACAGTCGGACAGTGAACAGACAGACAGACGAACATGACGAAGCTAAAAGGGTTCCTTGTTTGACTACGGATGTCTAAAAGATTTTACTGTGTGTGTGACGAGCTAAGATGAAATGAATGTTACTTACGCACTTCCTAGCAGGTAGGAAACAGTTTTAACGAAGTTTATAGGTAATTTACATTGTTATTAGGCCATTATTTTATTTAAGGACCAATTTAGATAACGGTTGCATATTTTATAAATTTAATAATTATTTATTATAGGGTAATGTTGATATTTATGTTCAATATAATCTATAGTAATTATTGCAGACATTCGCAGCGAAGTTTTCATGATACTTCTTATATATGTATTGTCATTTATTCAAGGAATGGTGAGGAAAAACAACAACTACGTTACTTTCTTACCTAGGAAGATGGACTAAAGGCATGGAACTAAGGCTAAAACGAAACGTTAGCGATTATACCAGTCTCATTCTTTTATATGAATGTATTCATGTGTTAGAATGAGACAAGCATAAATCTATCTGTTCTTATTTGTGTTAGTCGTACCAGGCCAAATGTCAAATTACTAGTACATTCATGGTAACAATCTAGGGAGATGTTTATGCATGATACCAAAATTCAGGGTACGGAACGGAAAGACGACTGTCGTGTGACAATATATTTGTTTCTCTCTAAAATAGGATAGCAAGCTATCTTCTAGGATAGGAGTAAGAAGGAACACTTTATGCTATTTTTAGCACTCACTCCATTACTATTATACCTCCATGTTTCTTACAAAATGTAGTTTTATTCAATTCAATTCAATTTATTTATTTAGAATAGAATAGAATAGAATAGAATAGAATTAGTTTATTTTGATCAGCAAATACACAGCATGACACACATATTTCAGACATTGTCCATATTTTGTTAGGAACATTCCGTATTACACCTATGAATAGGTGCCTTTTAGACCTTCGTGCTCCAATCTCCATCGTCGCTCACCTCACATTGTCACTTACCAACAGGTGAGATAGCGGTCAAACGAGGGTATATCCAAGTAAAAAAAAATAAAAAAAGTACGACAGTGTAGAATAATCTTATAATTTTAAATCAAAAATAGTCTCAGCCCTATTATGATTTCATTTGTAATTAAAATTGCCACTGCGTTACCAAACTATTGATTAAAATGTGAGACTAATAACTTCAATAAGATAAATAACTCAAAATTTAAGGTTAATATGAACTAGCTGTAGGTCTGGGCTCTAAATGTTATCTGGAAACGAGGACAAGTAGCAGAGTGCTACAAGATGTAACATAGTGGTCTCGTAATAAAAACATTTAAATACTTTCTTCAAGACAAGCTGATGAAAACAAGAAAAAATAATCACAAAGAGTTACCTATTCGATAAATTACAAACATTACAAAAAACCTTAAAAATCTTCTGTTCAACATTATTTAGCCGGTTAATACTGTAGTCCTTCAAAAGCAGCAATGAACGGATAAAACTTGTCAGAATTGTACCCCTTTACGCGTTTTGTCTCTCTTTTGGTTCGGACATTTTTTGAGCGCTGACCCGAAATCCATTTACTGAGTTATCTACATACGTATTAACTATTATCTAATCTGTGCTTTGAGGTCAATGGTCTACATACAAGCATAGACATACTTATATACCAAGTACTAGTGTAAGGACAAGACGGAAGAAGTGTACAATGATTGTCTGTTATTCGGTGACAAAATCCGATTTTAGACACCAACCACAGCCAGTCCTATGACTTGTTTCGCACGCGAGCGGTCGTGTTTGATTCTATGACAAAATACAACTTATGCCCGGATTACATTATTCCAGTCCAGCGATCCAGTCCAGTACTGGATTGCTTACTGGAAAAATGTAAACCGGCACTGGAATGAACTGAATCCAGTAAGCATTCCAGTCCAGTAACTGGATTCACGGTCTACTTTTGAATCCAGTGCGATCAATCCAGTCCATCTGGAATAATGTAGACGGCCAATCAAGCACTGGATTGCGGTTCACACTATTCCAGAGGCGCTGGAATGGGCGACAGCTTTCGAATGACTGGAATAATGTGGTGTGGTGTGGTGCTGTGTGGTGTGTGTGAACTCGCTGGATTACTGGACTGGAATAATGTAAACCAGGCATTATGTAGATCGACTGCATCTTGATATTTAAATCTTTGTCTACAAGGTATATTAATCTAAACCATGAGCGTTGGGACAGACTGGTAAAAATAGCGAGATAAGACTAACTCGCAAAATACCTACATTACTATCGGTGATTGATAGCCGAGTACCTACGTCTCGACTCATCTCAAAGACTTACTGTTTGTGATACACTACCTACCTACTGTGATTATCTGTTGTGAAACAAATAGGTACCTACTACTTACAGTAAAGTTAAGGGGCGTCGTTTGAATTTTGATTAGGATGTGCCATTGCTTAGTGATTAGTGAAGATTAGTCTGAGTGATTAGTGCATTGTCACCGGATAATTGTAAAAACCGAAGGTCTCATTACAAAAGATGGTTTAAACTAGGCTTAGACCAGACCTACCTAGACTAGACTTAAATATCGACCTTTGTTAAATACTTCTAGAATAACAGAAGGTTTGTAGTGGTGAAAAAAAGCTGTTCGTAAATGTCCTTTATCTAACTCATATCGTAAAATTCTGATAAAGAATTCAAAAATAGTGTTAGGTAATATGATATATTTTATAATAACCACACAAGTAATTAGAAAAAAAAAATTAAAGCAGTGTTTTTCTAACAAAATAATGCTTTAATACATTATGGTACATTATGGTACAAGTGTGTAATATTAATATTAATATTACCGCTGAGGCGCCATTGAGACACGAGCCGTTAGGTGAGGTTCTTAAGAGAGCCGAGGACGGTAATCATCAATACACACGTGTATCATACGACGTTTTTCAACACACTTGTGAAGAAAATAATAATAAAACAGAAATACACACTCTGTGTAAATATTCAACTGTTTTTATAACTCACTAGTGAATAATAGCAATGAAAAATTCACAGTTTGATTACAGGTTTAAAACAGAAATACACACTGTGTAAATGTTCAACTGTTTCTATAACTCACTAGTGAATGATAGCAATGAAAAAGTCTCAGTTTGATTACAGGTGTCATTATGTGCCTAATTGCGGTGAAACTAGAGCCAATTTATGAGCTCTAATTAAAAAATTAAAGCATTGTTTTCCTAACAAAATAATGCTTTAAAATATATATTTTCCATTAATATACACTACGGCCAGAACAAGGAGGTTTTATACAACTTTTACTCATTTTCGTGACATAGCTATGGTCCATGGCTACGCGCGCTACATACAGAACGTTCACCTAGTAAGAAGTGCCAACCAAGGCAGGTGCCATCTTACGGTGAACGTGCTGTAGCAAAGCGCGATAGAATCACGATCTAGCACTGTCGTAGAATGGTGTTTGTTTTTATACGCTTATTCATTTGCTTTATTCATATTCCTGTTAACTAAGAGTCCAAGATTAAACCTAAAATCCTGATTTTATTTTTAACCCCCCGACGCAAAAACGACTGGGTGTTATAAGTTTGACGTGTCTGTATGTGTGTGTGTGTGTCTGTCTGTCCCATCGTAGCTCGCGAACGGATGAACCGATTTAGTTTTTTTGTTTTGTTTGAAAGGTGAATTTGTCGGGAGTGTTCTTAGCTATGTTTGATCAAAATCGGTTCAGCCGTTTCATTGCGTTGAGGGTTTTTTGAATTATTACAAAATTAATTTTAGACGCATTTTCACCAACACATTAACCGACGTTTAAACGGCTGTTTAGCTTAAACAACTCTTTTTGACAGAAGTTTTCATACGTAATCTGTCACTTTGACGAGTGGTTACGGTAACCACCGATTTATTTGTTCGTGAACTTGGGCCTTAGGGTCGATTTTTCAATCTCTATAGATAAAATTATCCGTCAGTTAAAAGTCAAATTCATTAAGTTTCAATCGTTTCGTTTCGTTTCGTATGAGGTAGTGCTGGCCTCTGGTGTCGGAGTTTGTCAAGCCGCCCGAGGGCCTCTGACATGGCTTATCGACTGCTATTAATCAATAACAGCCGGGACCGACAGCTTAACGTGCCCTCCGAAACACAGAGCGATGGAAATCCGCACATAACTTAGAAAAGTCATTGGTGCGGAGCCTAGGATGGAACCCGGTATCATTGGATTCTGAGTTGCACTATTGAACCGTTAGGCTACCATCGCTCAGTTTCAATGATTACACTTCTCGACTCTGAAGACACCTTACACATAATAATGTAAAACATCGAATTAATTCGTTATATTATACAACATTATACAAATAAAGAGGGCACAAACTAAACCCGTTTTGTATTTTTGTTCATGTTGGTTCAATGTCATCAGAAGCTGACGCATTATTGCTTGGATATTCACTGAGTCATGTTATGTAGTACGTTTGACATAATACCTTACATACATACATACATAGACACAAACCTTTTTCCCCGAAGGGGTAGGCAGAGCCACAATGGGCCGCTTTTCACAGTGGGTTGCACCATCGTGGAATATAGACGTGACAAGTGGTGAGCTCATCGCCGCCATTGCTTCCCACGACTGACTCAACTAACGCTTTGTTCCAGTAATAACACATTCTATAATAAGCTAGCAGCCAGGACAAATCTTATACCAACAAATCTTACTAACAAGTCCGGTTAATCCCTTAGTCGGCTTTTACGACATCCATGGGAGGAGATGGAGGGGTATATTCTTAGGCCGGACACACCACACCAATACCTTAATGTGGGTATTACGATTATTTTGATGGTCTTGCAAATTTATAAATTTTAAATCATTGAAATCTTAAAGATCATTTTGAATCTTCTTATCTAAGTACTAAAACTCATGTTACATCGCAACCAGATAGATAAATATATTTATTTACAGAAATAATAATACGACTAATTAAGGTGAATGCTCACGTTTGCGGCGCGAGATTCAAATTTTTTGGTGTTTTTTGCCCTTTACAGGTCATCAACACTTCTTCAGATAACGAAAGTTGAGTTCGCGACAACTAGGAGACCTAACACACATGTTTTAATTGATTGTATCTCATAAATATCATCAGTTTAGCTACGATACCCCTAAACAAACAAAAACACTGTAAAAATGTGTTTAGGGGTATCATAGCTAAACTGATGATATTTATGAGATACTATCAATAAAAACATGTGTGTTAAGTCTCCAAGTTGTCGCGAACTCAACTTTCGTTATCTGAAGAAGTGTTGATGAGCTGTAATGGGCAAAAAACACCAAACAATTTGAATTTCGCGCCGCAAGCGTGCGCATCCACCTTAATTCAAGGTATGTACACTAAAAAAAACATGAAACAGTTGAGCTACCTAACTACCTACCGTTACCTAACGTTACCGCTGCTAACGATCTAAAGGTAGCTCAACTCATAACGTACTACATAACTCAATGAATATCGAAGCAACCAGATAGTATCTATCGAGATAGATATTATTTAGATATATTATTTATATATTTATATTTATATTTACTTTAATTAGAACGACAAACAATTATCAATTACACTAATTAAAGGGTATCTACATAAAAATAGGTACATTTCAAATTAACACATAATAATTAAATAAAGAATTTAGATACAAAAATCAACCATTCAAAACCAAAGGTCAACTTAAAAATACATAATTCAAACCTAAGGTAGGTAGTCAATAGTTAGGTATATAGGTATATATATGAGTGACTACTCGAGCTATAACTACTCTTTGTATTTCGATACAAATAAATAAATAAATCTTTCTTAAGAATAGCTAGCTATTATAATGTGGCGACATAGATTTAAATATCAATATAAGTATATGTATAAGTATGAAGATAATGCGATCAACAAGCGCCGCGTGGTGGCTGCCGCTTCCATCCCACTCTTTCTACTACAATTTCTTAGCTCTTCTTTCGCTAGTTAGCGCATTGCGCTTGCGCTCGGGTGTGCGGTTGGAGGTACGTACGCAGAGTATTAGTAGGTAAACAATGAGTCAACTCATTGAAAAGTCAGCAGTGTTTCCAGTGAAAACTATTTACATAGACACGATGTCAGTGTATATTCAGCGCTGTTCCTGATCCAGACTTTTTTTAGTTATTTTTGCATTTGGTAGCCACCTATATAGATTTTCCATTTTGTTTTTTTAGTTGCGTGAATGAAGGAACAATAATCTCTATTATCTATACCTAACGCATTACCACATAGGTCACATCCACCTAGGACGCACCCTATGTGGCATTACACTGCGCCCGCTACCATGAGACATAAAGAAGAAAAGTCTCATGTGCCTGTAATTTCACCGGCAACCATACTCTTAAAACCGGAACACAGCAATGCGAGCACTAATTCTTTGCGGCAGAAATAGTTATGGCGGTAGTACTTCCCCGGACGAACTCTTTCACAAAAAAGCTCTACTACTACTAATTTGTCAGCACTGTACCAATTTCTAATGATTCTCATACAACATGCATCAAAATCAAGCTCTCCAGTTCACTAGAGCCGCGCCTGCGCCGAGACATCGGCTCGCTCTGTGTGTTCCATCGGCTCTATAATGGGGAGTGCTCTGAGGAGCTGTTCAATTTCATACCTGCTTCCAGGTTCTAACATCACACTTCTCGACAACGCAAGGGAGCTTATCCACACATCATTGCTACGTGGTAGCCTAACGGTTCAATAGTGCAACTCAGAATCCAACGATACCGGGTTCGATCCTAGGCTCCGTGGAATACCAATGGAATACTCAGATACCAATGACTTTTCTAAGTTATGTGCGGATTTCTATCGCTCTGTGCTTCGGAGGGCACGTTAAACTGTCGGTCCCGGCTGTTATTGATTAATAGCAGTCGATAAGCCATGTCAGAGGCCCTCGGGCGGCTTGACAAACTCTGACACCAGAGGCCAGCACTACCTCATACGAAACGACGACGATTGCTACGTGGGTATCTCGTACAGCTCGCATTACGAGATCTTTTCTCCCCATACAAAAAAAATACCATCCAGCCGTTTGTGTGCAACGCCACCTAAATACAAGCATACATACAAAGATACGCGCGATAATATATACCCCGGGCTGGCCTGTCAGTGAGCCGGAAAAAAAACCAATAAATTTGGGTGATAATCCGTATGTACCTATCTACTTAGTGCCTATGTACTAACTGGGCACACGGTCGTCGATCCTAGGCTTTAGTCATCTTTTATCTTTGGCCCTCCATAAACAATACACTACAAAATATACAGGTTGTGGTAAGATAATGGGACTCTCAGGCAACCTTTTATGGTGTAGTCAGAGAAGTTTGTTTTTAGGATTCATCAGGTGAATTTTGAACGAAAATTAAAATTTATTTAGGGATTTTTGATTAAAAAAAAACATTCTGCTCAGTAAACATTCAGCCTTCACACAAACAGACCGTTCACCGTAAGTTGGCACCTGCCTTGGAGTATTTACAGGTGCCATCTTACGGTGAACGCGCTGTAGACACATCTTCAAAAAATATTTGGAATTTTTCATAATTTTAGTTTTATAGTGTTTCAAAATACGCAGAGACGTGAAGTGTGACTCATATAACTTCATAGAATATGTAAGGGCACAGATAACATAATACTATGGGGCAACAGGGTGTCGCTATTGGAACAAACAAAAAACAACAAACATTTAGAAACTTTCCAATAAATTAGGAAGTTAAATACAGGATAAAGTGATGTAGCGTTATATAAAAGGTAACATTATAAAAGTATTCAATTTTGTATACTGATATATGTTTAAAAAAAAATTATCGGCTTTAGTTCAAATTTTGTCCACCTGAACAAAAAAACTTTGAAGTTGGTGGCACTGTACCTGTCGAGCTTGTAAATACTCGAATCTGAATAGGTACTACGTCCTTGACTCTTATTATATAAGCAGTCAGGTTTATTTGTTCAAATAACACGTTCACGATCTAGTGATTTAAGAAGCACGTTGTCATCAGGCATAATGCGTCTCGTGATTTAATAATGTTTGCTTAAAGCGTGCTTCTAAATTAATCATTCTCAAGGTTGTCATACGGAAAATCCATGGACGTCTTTTAGCTTTTATTAGCTTCACTTATAACTTACTAACAAACTAACAAACAACGTACCTAATCAAATCTTGGAAGTCATCACCCTGGGCTCTTAATTGTTGTATGAATGAAACTTTGTATGTAGGTATATGTACTTAGTTTAAATGACAATACTATAATTTGGTATCTTGGAGCTGATCTGATGATGGAGCCATCAGAAGTGGACAGTAGAACTCTCCTGCGGAGGAAAATCCGGCGATCGAATTTTCGACCATTTCCCGATATCAGATTGAACTGATATTTGGCATACCGTCAGGTTCCGATGACAATATACACACACACAGCGAGCAGATCTGATAATGGAGACGGAAGGTGGACAACGGAACTCCTCGATGATTAATAGTAGCCTGAAAGTGGTCGGGCTCATTTTTCATTTTTTTATTTTATTGAGTAGTTCCTTTTCAATCCCTTACAGCTCATGTTCCGTGGACTTTGATCGTCCTGTTCGATCCCTTATAGCTTATGTTCCCATATTTCTGTTTAGACTTGTATGTTTTGAATAAAATCTATATATGTATGTACATAAAACAAAGTCGTGTTAGTTACACCACTTATAACTCAAGAACAAGTGAACCGATTTGGCTGAAAATTGGTGGGGAGGAGATTGCTATAGGGGAAGGGTAGGAGGGGGGGGGGGGGTGGGGGGTTCACCGGGGGCTACCCGTGCAAAACCGGGGCGAGTATTTTTAATAAAAAAACTTATTTTATTTGTATGAGTAATGAAACAAGCAAATGGACCACTCACAGTTCATTTAGGATGCGCGAGCCCTTGCCATTGCCTTGGCCAAGGTCAATGCACTGCCCACCCTGAGATATAAAGACGAAAAGTATCCTGTGCCTCTAATTTTATCGGCTCTCTTCAAACCGGTCACCGAGAATTCGTTTATAAGGGGCAGTGACTTTCCCCCAAACGAAAACAATTAATTAGTTGTTTTTTTTTTTTTTTTCAAGTGTAAACCACACTTTATGGATAACATTAAATTTAAATGTATGGCATGTATGTATGGTATCTATGGCCGAATTGGTAAAGGCATCGCCGATCACAGGCGAGGTTGCGGGTTCGAGTCCCGCTGGAACGGAATTTATGGGTTACATTTAAATTTAATTAATTAGTTGTTTGCGGCAGATTCGACCGGGCCCTGTGAGAAAAACTCCAAATGTATAATAATAGAAGGCAGCACTAACTACGGTAGAAATGTGCGCCGCTCACGGAAAGCCGATTGTGTGAGTGGTATAGAAAAGAAGGGTCTAATTCCCTTTCAGAGGGCCTACCACAGGTTTGTAATTTGTTACAACTCGGAATAACGAAAACCGAATTACGAGTCGAAATGTCGTTTTTGTATGGAGAAAATGATAAACGCTCCTAGCGGAGTTATTGATAAACTCATTAAAACCATACATAAAAACAAATATCGACTCGGAATTCGATAGTCGGGATACCGAATGCAAAACTTAGACAAACCTGTGGTAGGCCCTCTGATAAAGACGCTCGGATAATTCTATAGACACTAGACACACGTGAAAGAATCAAAAATCGGGCGGAGATATCGATGTAATACACACAACAAATACGGTCAATTTTACTATAAAAAAAAAAAAAAAAAAACTGACAAATTGAGAACCTCCTTGTTTTTACGCAACTGCCCCAAAAAGGAGTGCGTATTGTTTTCAGGATTCATGTACGTATCTTCATTCCACGATATTATCTTCTAAACGCTGATTTAGTTTTTTTTATACTACTTGGATGACGGAACAAGCAAGAGCCCTGACCTTAAGCTGAGCTTAACCTGATGTTAAGCGGTAACCTCTGCCTATGAACAGTGCATTACCTCATAGGTCACGTCCACCTAGGACGCATCCTAGATGATTGAGGTTTTATTAGAATCGGCACGTTATCCCAAAACGCACGCGATAAAATAAATTCAAATAAATAACATGGTCACCCCATGATGTCCAAATTAAAAAGACAAAACTTTAAAAATTTTCTTTTTCTGATCGTGTTTGTAATCAATGTGTAGAAGTTGATACTCAGAGTTCTCAAAAATGATTAGCTGAATACATTATCATGGCAGTCGTGTTTTTTTAATGAGTGTACTTTTTTAAAAGTCGCAATTATGCGTACGATTGCAAGAAATACCAAGAAGAAGGTACTTATTTTTTTCGAATAGTCGTGTCAAAAGTCAATAGTTTTCGAAATACCTCTAAGAAAATTTATAAAACGGATCATGACTCGAAAGCGGAAGTGGCGAGTGTAGCGAGCCACGGAGAATCCCAGAGTGGAACAAATAGAAAAGTTTTTTTTGTTACTTTTATTTTAAGAACTTTAGATTATAAACAAAACGGTTGATGTTGTACTCAAGCAGGTCTTGCATTGTAAAGTCGCAGGTTCATTGTCAATGCTCTCTGATGTTGCGTAATCCAGCGCAACATCTGTATAGATCCACTAACTTATCTTTAGAACCATTTACCTACATTTTTCTATCATCTACGTACATTTCATTCTACAGATAAGTTGGTGGATCTCTAATGTTTACTTCCGCGCGTCTCCGCTAAATTACAGACGTCAGACGACATCGTTTTTTAGGAACGCATGGTTTTAAACCACTATTTTGACACTCATACATAGAACCGGACAACAACAACTGGACAAAAAACAATTAACTCTCGATTAATAGTTGTAATTTAACATCTACTCACCAATATTTTTTTGCGATAAAACACAAATTATACAGTCATAACACAATTCACTTGAAAATTATGCAACATACATTGCTAGAAGAACGTATCCAGTTATTAAAACAATTTGGAGTAATAATTTGTTTTGCTACGTGTAGATGTATGTGATACGCTAAATATTATTTAGAGCTGTTTTTATCAGCCTGGCCAACGGATCGAAAACACGACGCGAACTGAGCTGAACGATTCTGTATACTACAATTAACGTGCGATGTCTAGTTATTAATAGAACGCACGTTGCAGCGTCACATATACTTATAATGTTGCTCTTCTACATTTTAAAAACAACTGTAAAAAATGCGCATTGTCTTTACAAAATACTATTAAAAAAAACAGAGGGCACGAAGCGTGTGTAGACAATTGTCTCACGAGCGCAAGTGTAATGAGCTAGCTGGGTTGACGTATCGTAAATTTTGTTGACAGGGATCTAGATTTTTCAGCAATTACAAAATTTATGAATGTGATATTTGGTGACCTGATTGTTCACATAATTTATTGTTTTTTTTAGTAGTATTACACGGTCGTTTAACGTTTATAACAGACAAAAAAAAAACTAGATGTAAAACTCTTTTAAAATATAATGATTTATGCCTTATTAAACGGACCGATTTAAGCACCTAAATTTTCTATGTAGATTCGTTCAAACCATAGACGTAGAATTTTTGCTACGCGTCCAAACACACGCTTCATTGTTCTA
This sequence comes from Operophtera brumata, assembly GCA_932527175.1. NCBI lineage: Eukaryota > Metazoa > Arthropoda > Insecta > Lepidoptera > Geometridae > Operophtera > Operophtera brumata. The sequence continues at coordinate 42,691,991 of OW052228.1, read as the reverse complement.
TTAGTTTTTTTTAAAAAATTGTTGATTTTTATTTAAAGCAAAGAAAAGGTTTGTATACAACCAGACGACCACAGGCAATATCATATACAAAATAATAGTTTATCAATGCGTTGCCAATGCGTCATCAATGATATTACGGGATATAGTTACAGCCACCCCGGCGCGGCGCGGCGTGTGGCCGGCGTATGTCATCCCGATATCTCATATTGAGAACGAACGTGCTAACTGATTACAAGGACTATTTATTCTACGTACGTCGACCTACAAAAACGTAGGAACCAACTAGAAAAAAAATATTAGCAAGTAGAAGTTACTTAATATACAAACCAAGTAACGTACTCTTCGAAATAACTTCGCAACTAAACAAAGGGGTAACTTTGTTCCCTTTTCTCTATAATCAATCGTACTAATATTATAAATGCGAATGTTTGGATGTTTGTAACTAAATCACGTCGAAACGGCTGAACCGATTTTGATGAAATTTGGTATATAAAAAACCTGGATTGCGCTATAGGCTACTTTTTATGCTGGTAAGATGCGAGTGAAGCCACGGGCGCATACTACTCAATAATATAAAATCGTTGCGTCACAGACTGCCTCACTGAATGCTATTCCTTTTTACACGACTGCCCCAAAACAAGCAGTGTATTGCTGTCAGGGTTCATGTTTTTTTTTTTTTTTTTTTTTTACTCCTTGGATGACGGATCAAGCAAGAGGCCCACCTGATGTTAAGCGGTAACCTCTGCCTATGAACAGTGCATTACCTCATAGATCACGTCCACCTAGGACACAACCTATGTGGCATTGCACTGCGCCCGCCACCCTGAGACATAAAGATGAAAAGTCTCATGTGCCTGTAATTTCATTAATTTCAGTAATTTCATAATTTCATTTCATGTATGTATGTATGTACGTATGTTTCTTTTTTCACCATATCTTTTAAACGCTTTAACCGAATTAGAAAATGGAAATGGAATCTTCACGTTATCCCGATACAAAATGGAAACGAGAAATTAAAAAATAGGTGTGACCATGATGTCCAAATTAAGGTGAATGCTCACGTTTGCGGCGCGAGATTCAAATTTTTTGGTGTTTTTTGCCCTTTACAGGTCATCAACACTTCTTCAGATGAGGAAAGTTGAGTTCGCGACAACTAGGAGACCTAACACACATGTTTTAATTGATTGTATCTCATAAATATCATCAGTTTAGCTACGATACCCCTAAACAAACAAAAACACTGTAAAAATGTGTTTAGGGGTATCATAGCTAAACTGATGATATTTATGAGATACTATCAATTAAAACATGTGTGTTAAGTCTCCTAGTTGTCGCGAACTCAACTTTCGTTATCTGAAGAAGTGTTGATGAGCTGTAATGGGCAAAAAACACCAAAAAATTTGAATTTCGCGCCGCAAGCGTGCGCATCCACCTTAAGCAAAATTATCTGAATCTGTGCTTGTAATCAATGTACAGTAGAACTTGGGGAGTAGGTTCTAAAAATATTATAACACTTACATATTTAATGCGCGTAGTTCTCAAGAAAAAACCTTCGAAATTATTTGTTGGTTTTAAAATCATGACGTGACGTGTTTTTTAAATAGATTTAATGAATTTACTTGTAGTATTATTTTATCTGTGCTAGGGAAGCACGACGGGATTTCCAAAATATCTTTGTATGGAAAAAACACCACGCGGATTTTCCTCTTGTGTTTTCATAAAATACTTAGGCTTGGTATGATACACTGAAAGCAGTTTTTTCATGAAGATGAAGATCAAGGATTTTACATAACTTTAAAAATGAATGAAGTGTGACCCTAGTGACGTAAAACAAAACCTTGACATAAAAAGGTGACAATACACTAACTAATATGCGATGATAGTTCATAGTTAGTACTTACCTACGTAGAGTAAACAGATGACTGTGTTACAGTGTATTCACAGTGACGAGGCATTTACAATATGTTCCTAATTTTATCAATATACACTTAGATTACATTGAACTTTTCTACAATATTTTTTTTTTTTTTTTTTTTTTTTTATACTACTTGGATGACGGATCTAGCAAGATTAGCTTACCATACAATAGCTGACACTCAAGATTTCTACCCTTTTCAAGAGACCGGGTCAAATTAAAGCAAGCAAAGTATCTTATAGTTATTAAAACACTGTATCATAAGAACTTAGGGAAGTAGGTACGTACCTAAATTGTTAAGGGTATCGGTACTTCCCTCAAACCTCCGACTCGCAGAATATTCTCGAATGCAGGAAAACCGTGTTTTATAAAGGCTTGCAAGGAGCTGCGTTGTGAGTTCATGAACTTTGCGTCCAAACACGCTTGATGTACACCCTAATGCTATAGCCCGTACCTGGGCGACCAAGCTTCACTCAGCGCTTTTTTGTTGTGTGTAAAATCACGGTTTCCCGGCTATGAAACCAGCTAGATCGTTTTTTCGCCCCCAAACACCCCCATATACCAAATTTAATCGAAATCGTTAAAGCCGTTTCCGAGATCACTAAATATTTTATATTTTCTACTAGCGGCCCGCTCGCAACTTCGTTCGCGTGGTCCCGGGCGGAGACCAGACTGCAGCGCCACTTACCGGTTTTTTAAATTTGATTTTATAAGAACCTTCTCCTGACAATAACAAACAAAAAAAGAATTAGTGAAATGGGTCCAGCCGTTCACGCGTGAACATGATGCCATGATCAAGGGAAATAGGGATTAACTTTTGTGTATACAGATAAACAAATATTAATTATATATTATTATAATATTAATATATATATATAATATTATTATAAATATTTATTATTAACTTTTTTTTTACTGTTTCGTAAATTTTATCTGATGATTCATATGGCTCACTGTTCATTGTTTATCTTTACTTTTTGTCATTTTTTTTTTTGCGTTTTTGCCTATCTGTTGTACTTTTTATGTGCGACGCATGAGGTTGCGGGTTCGATTCCTGCCTCGGAACAAATATTGGTGTTCTGGGTATTTTCTATGTATAATAAAAATATCTACCTATGTACTGTATTAAGTATATCAGTTATCTAGTACCCATAACAGAAGCTCTGCTTAGCTTGGGGCTAGATAATGTTGTGTGAACTGTCCAGCATATGTTATATAAATATCTTTCACGATCTACAAGTGAAAACTGTTTAAGGCTTATTTTTTTACACTTCCATTATGTAACCTTCCTAGTTCAAGCTGTATGTTTTCCAAGAAAAAAAAAAATAATGGCATAGGATTTCAATCAAACTTATAAATACCTAAATATGTATAAGCTTATGGATCGTCGCGTCTCCCGTACAAAATTCGCTCCGTCTAGGATGAAGCCCGCACAGCAGTATAACGATGTGTGGCTTGACCTTTATGTATTATTTTTTACTCAGGGTTGTACACAATAGGACGTGTAAATAGGTAAACAGTTTTTTATGGGAAAAAACTACAGATTTATTAAAACAGAAAAGTAATTGCTCAAGATGATAAATTGCTTAAGATAATTGTTTAAGATGTCGATTATAATGGAGTGAACGAGCATCAGTCATGATATCTTAGTCACAAAAAAATTGCTCAAAGGAAATGCTGATAAAAGTGACAGCAACAAAAAAATAAAAGATTGGAGAGCACTGGCCCAGAGTGTATGTTGAGGAGACAAGGTATTTAGGAACTCTGAATCCGACTTGACGATAATAAAATAAAATAAATAAATAAATAATGCTGGGCAGTTCACACAACATCATCTAGCCCCAAGCTAAGCAGAGCTTCTGTTATGGGTACTAGATAACTGATATACTTAATACAATATTTTACATAGATAGATATTAATTTTTATTATTTATTTATTTATTATACATAGAAAATACCCAGAACACTCTGAACAAATATCTGCAGATCACACAAATATTTGTTCCAAGGCGGGAATCGAACCCGCAACCTCCTGCGTCGCAGGCGAACTGTCGCCCGCCGCGCCACAGAGGTCGTCAGAATTACTTGACACTATGAAGTCTTCACCATACAGACTTGCCTAGTGAGGAAACTATTAGATATTTTTTTCTAAATCACACTAATATTATAAATGCGAAAGTTTGTGTATATGTTTGAGTGTGTTTGTTACTTCTTCACGCTGAAACGGCTGGATGGATTTGTATGAAATTTGGAATGGAGATAACACATGGAATAACACAATAACACATAGTCAAAGTCAAAGTCAAAAGTATTTTATTCATTGAAATCACAAGGATCATTTTGAATCGTCTTAAAAAATAAATTTACATTTACTCCTGTTCCAACGCAACCAGACTTAGAAGAATCAGGCAACAAACACGGTCTGTTTTTCTTTTGATGATCCTTCTTACTACTAGGTGGGGAGCACCTGTGTGGTGCCTCGAGAACAAGTGGAAGCTGATTCAAGGAAAAAAGGAAAACCAAATTAAAAGCCTTACTTAGGTAGGCAGTCAAAAGTAAGATGATAGAGAGAATCAGCAAAAGTTCATAAGGCAGCACACACTACGCTTGATATACTCATAAATAACACATCAGTAATAAATTATATGTAGGTACAGACATTGCAAATTGACAAATTAGGTGTCGAGGGGCAGAGCGACATCAGGCCAAGCGGCTTTATCACTAACATAGTCATGTAGTGAGTAATACGCTTTCTTAATTAAATTATTCTTTATGTAAGATTTAAATCTTCGAATCGAAAGTTTAGAAGCACTTTCTGGAAGTTTATTATAGAACCGAACAGAATTCCCCATAAAAGACACACTTACTTTTTTAAATCTAAGTTTGGGAATACTCAGTTTATTTTTATTTTTCGTGATAAAACAATGCACGTCACTTTTTTTCATAAATCTATCTAAGTTTTTATGTGTATATAATAAGGTTTCGTAGATGTATTGCGATATTACCGTGAGAATGTTAATTTCCTTAAAACCCTCCCTCAAGGAGTCACGTGGCTTCATTTTATAAATGGCACGTATTGCCCGTTTTTGTAAAACAAATATTGCTTGGATGTCTGCTGCTTTCCCCCACAGAATGATGCCATATGACATAACACTATGGAAGTAGCCAAAATAAACTAGCCTAGCTGTAGCTTCATCAGTAAGCTGCCTTATCGTACGAACTGCATATGCAGCGGAACTAAGTCTACCCGCAAGTGCCTCAATTTGTGGTCCCCACTGCAAACTTGCATCAATATTAAGTCCTAAGAAAATAGTCGAGTTTACAAGATTGAGTGTCTCGCCATTTACTTTAATATTAGTTGGGTAATGTTTTACATTTGGCAAAGTGAATTTAATGCATTTAGTTTTTTTAGCATTAAGCAACAGATTATTTACAGTGAACCAATCAAGAACTCGCGATAGTGATTTATTTACATCATCGTAATTAGCTTTTAACCTATCAACTTTCAAAATTAAAGACGTATCGTCAGCAAATAAAACTATATCACATATGTCTTTTACATAAAAAGGAAGATCGTTAATGTATACTAAAAATAGAAATGGGCCTAGTATTGAACCCCATTCCCAGTGGGGCACTCCCATAACAATAGACGATCCTGAAGACCTTTCACCAACAACGTCAACTTTTTGTACTCTATTGGATAAGTAAGAATTTACAAGGTTAATTGCCTGATTTTGGATGCCATAATGTTTTAACTTCAAAATTAGAGTAGCATGACTCACGCAGTCGAATGCTTTGGATAGGTCGCAGAATACTCCGATCGCGTCTTGCGAGTTTTCCCATGCTTGAAATATGTGTTCCAAAAGCATGGTACCAGCATCAGCTGTTGATCGACCCTTGGTAAATCCAAATTGATGACTGTGAAGTAGTCTGTGGAAGTTAAAGTGTGACAATAATTGAGTAAGAATAAGTTTTTCAAAGATTTTACTTAACGCGGGCAATATAGAAATCGGCCTATAATTAGCTGGATCTTTTGCATTTCCAGACTTGAACAAAGGAATTAATTTACCATGTTTCATAAGATCTGGAAAGATTCCGTCGTCAACACATCTATAGGCACATTTTTATCCCGATATTCCCACGGGGTTGAGAATTACGCGGTTGAAACCGCGGGGCGCTGCTAGTAGAGTATAATTTATCTGTGTGTATCAATTATCAATGCATTAATTCTGTTATTAATTACTTATTCTAATGCTGAACATTACAATAAGTAATTAATAACAATAGTAATGCATCAGCGCATGTATTTAACACATACTTAATTATTTGTTTACACATTAGAAGTACTCACAAATACCTTACCTATGCGTGGATACTTATGGCTATAACAGCCAACCTGCAATATAATAGGATAGGTCTTTATTGCAAAATATTTGAAAGCCTCTTCTCATAAAAGTATTACACAAATACTTCTTCTTCTTTGCCAGGCCCTTTGCCATTTATTTGGGGTCGGCCCTCCGTATCATGCGTCTCCAAGCAAAACCGGAGACCTGGGTCTCGGTCCTGGGTCGTCTCTTTTTTGACCTTGGGCTTCTTTAAGGTTCTTATTTACTAATGACATCCATGTGATTCGGGGTCTTCCTCGTCCTCGGGGTTTAGTATCAACATCTAGCACTTTTCTGGTAATGTGGTCGGATGGTCGCTTCATAACGTGTCCATACCACCGCAGACGGCTCTCCTGTAGTTTATCCGGGATAGGTCTCAGTTTGAAGGTGCCTCGTATGTGTGTGTTTCTGACATGATCCAGCCTAGTTACACCACCTGCCCATCTGAGCATCTTCATCTCTGCGCAGTGTAATTGGTTTTCGTGCTGTTTTTTAAGTGGCCAGCATTCGTATTACACAAATACTTTTAAAAAAACCGCCCAATTACGAGTCGGACTCTCGCACGAAGGATTCCATACCATTATCTATAAAAACGGCAAAAAAACGCTTTTGTATATGAGAGCCCCCTTGAATATTTGTTTTATTTTAATTTTACTATTTATTTTTAAAGTTACTACTTAAATATTCTGTGAATATATCAAGCGTCTTCCTACAGTGGTATACAGGTGGGGCCTGAGCCGTTCTGTGGTATACCAAAAAGCCTGGCTCAAAGAACCCTGATGAACTCCTGTTTCGAAGAATCGGTCAAGCTGTGGTTTGAGTCCACTGGCTTGACCCATTCCAAAGCTCTTATTAAAGCCTTCGATAAGCGGAACACCAACCGTATCTTAGCGCTGAGTAGGAGCAACCTTCGCATTATGGTCAGAGCCTTAACTGGACACTGTCGCCTTAACAAGCACATGTTCAAGTTAAGGTTATGCGAAACGCAATCCTGCAGATTCTGTGATGAAGCGGATGAAACGCCTCTTCATCTGCTAGGTGAGTGTGGACCACTAATGCACAAACGCAACATTCATCTGGGCAAACACATCCTCTGCCCGGATGAACTGAAAGAAATCACCCCTAAGAAAATCCTACAGTTCCTAGCAGCTGTAGGGCTTAGCGGTGAACTGTAAACGCCCTCTCCAGGGGCGGTATGTAACAAGTGGCGATCACAATAGGCCTAACTGGTCGCAGTGATATCAAAGCCACAATCAGCTAATAAAAAAAAAAAAAAAAAAAAAAGCGTCTTCCTGTTGCCGTTATTAATATCGAGCAAAAACGAGCAAAAACATCAGGTTTGTTGTATCGGAGCCCCCTTTTAAATATTTATTTTATTACAGAAATACATCTTCTTTGGAAATTTAAACTGTCTCACTACTAGTATAGTATTCTTATATCTGTGGTCTCACTATGACGGTTCATGAGATACATGCCTGGTGACAGACGGACGGACAGAAAGACAGACAGACAGACAGACAGTCAGACGAACAGCCGAGCCTTAGTAATAGGCTTTGGACCCTTTGTGTACGGAACCGTAAAAACGGTCCAAATCAGAAGGACAATCTACTACACTTATTTACAGAAAGAGTAATACAAATGGGTACACAAAATTTTAAAAACATACAAATGAAACAGTTGCACTTTAAAAAACATACAACAGGTGTTTAATATAGCCACAAATATTTGTTAAAGTTTATTTATATTTTAAATTATTGTTTGACAGGAAAAAAACAAAGTTACCTATGATTCACGCAATCAAATTGGGGGTTGGGCTGTGTCGGAGCAACGGCCGGTTATTTTTGGCGATTCGTGAATCTGATGCCGCAATTAGAGGCCTTAGAAAGCAATAAATAAAACCCACATAAACAGAATACCAAGCAGAATGGAGGGTCCATGTTCTTTATTCACGACTAGAAGTTGCGACTGGAAAAGTTAGAACGCGCTATTGACTTCATTCGTGTGTGGCCCCTTTAAGGAGTGCCAGGTATTTGTTTTTCTACTTGTGTTCCCTCACTGTCGGTGTTAGCACTTGTAATCAGTATATTATCTATCTCCATGATCGTCAGGTTCAGGACCGTCGACGTCCATAGGCACCTCATTTGAGTCGATCGGAAGCGTCTGCGCTGAGGGCTGTGAACTTGAAGACGTCGAATTTCGTAGTGGCGGTCAACCTGATTCGAACTGGCTTGCTTTTCTTGGGTTTCTTTCTTGTTTAAACGTAGCAGCAATCCTTCTCCACACCCGAGACAGGTTTTGGCCCTTGGTCAAAGTTTGGCCACCATGGCCGGAGCGTTTGTTGATTGTTTTCATGGCCTATCCAGCCATGATGGGCACTTTCAGGAGTTAAGTACAACAACACAACGAATAGTAATTAAGTTCCACATAGATTGTAATCCACTCATTACACTCAATTATACTTAGATCGAGCTCATCGTCGCCATTGCTTCCCACGACTGACTCGACAGAATAAAAAACAAAATAAATAAATAATGCTGGACAGTCCACACAACATTATCTAGCCCCAAGCTAAGCAGAGCTTGTGTTATGGGTACTAGATAACTGATATACGTAATACATTTTTTTTTATTATACATAGAATATACTCAGAACACCCTGAACAAATATCTGCAGATCGCACAAATATTTGTTCCGAGGCGGGAATCGAACCCGCCAACCACCTGCGTCGCAGGCGAACCTTAACCCGCCGCGCCACAGAGGTCGTCAAAGAATATAGAAACAGGTCCTCATAAAATTCCTTTAATTTTACCTTCTATCTATTACGAGGAGAACAGTACTAAAACTATCACCGACATAGTTCTCAAAATTAGTAAGTTGAAGTGGCAACGGCAGGCCATATCGCTCGCAGAACTGTTGAGTATGTTAGGTCCTCAAGTGGCGTCCACAAACTGACTGAACGAAGCGTCTCTGGTAGGGCGGCCCACATCTCGATGGATCGACGACAGGTTCCAGGAAAACGGTGGAAGGAGGCGGCACAAGATTAATCATCGTGGCTTTGTATGAGGAAGGCCTATGTCCAACAGTGGACTTCTACAAGCTGTACAAGTGTTTGTCGCGCATACTCCTTGAGAAAGGGGATATTAAATCCCAGAAACTCAAGTCGGGTGTTTATACTCGGAACAAGTACCTACGTGAGTTAATACCAGTTTTTTCAATTATGTACAAGTGTTATAACAACACCTAACAGTCACAAACAAATATTTGTAGATATAACTTTTGAAACTATCATGGTTATGTACATAATTTTCACTAGAAACGGGATATTTACCATGATTTTTGAGTTTTATATGTTCCCGATATTTCGGCAAAGTTGCATGCGCCATGATCACGGGAGAACTGATCATATAAAACTCAAAAATCATGGTAAATATCCCGTTTCTAGTGAAAATTAAATATTTGTAGATCTTACAAACATTTGTCTAGCAGCGGGAATTGAACCCGCAACCTTTCGCATCTCAGCCGGCTACTCGCCCGACGCGCTACAGAGGTCGTCAAATGCAATTTATATACATGCAAAGTTTAATTATACAGTGGCGGGGCAAGACCTAAATTTGATGTGGGCAACACAGATTTCGCGAGGCCCCGTTCTTTGGCGACCTGATGAAGGATTTTATAAAACAATAATAAAAAACAAACAAGGGATTCCCCGCACTGGTCGGCGGCGGCAAGGATTACTCGCGTTATAATAGTTACGCAACGTAAGCAAATGTTGCCACACTAAAAAAACATATTTCACAACAAAATTAATTTATATCTTTTCTTATTTTATACTCGCATTGAAGCAATGCATAAAAAAAATTGAGGCGCGAGGCCCCTTGTACCGCGAAGCCGTAGGCGGTGGCCCACGTCGCCCACGTCGCCCACGCCTTACGCCGCCACTTATACCGCAAACCACAAACACCCAACAGTCACACACATGGTCCTGATCCCATACTAGGATTCCCTGTGACCCGATCAGGAACCACGAGTACCATGGTACCAGAACACCCAGATCCGTAACAAATATTTCCAGATCATACAAACATTTGACCCGGAGCGGGAATCGAACCTGCAACCTTTCGCATCTCAGCCAGCTAATCGCCCAACGCGCTACAGAGTTCGTCTAATGATGTCTATATATCGTTGGGATTGTCACTGCTCTCTAAACACACATCTATACACACTAGGTATTACATAAAGTCCCCTATGCAGAGGCTGTCTAGAAGCAGACGAGATGCCAACTCCTGGAGTGCAGCAGCGTGGCGCATGGCGTCCCAAAGAAAAACCTAGCTCGGGACACCGAGAACGCCCAGGCAGGCTTGCGACAGCATCAGCAAGCTGCTGGCCTTCCTGGAGGACATTGGGTGGCTGGACTAGCAGCTCCCACCCGTCACGCAAAGAGAGCAAATTGGCAGCCTAGTCTGCACTGCAAGTACCTATAAGTGGTGTCTGCAGTCGCGAAAAACCCATACGACTTCCTATTCTAAGGTTAAGGTTTGCCTCAAAAGTATTAAATGGCGACATCCTATTTTTTTTTTTTTTACTACTTGAATGACGTAACAAGTTGACGGCCCACCTGATGTTAAGCGGTAACCTCTGCCTATGAACAGTGCATTACCTCATAGGTCACGTCTACCTAGGACGCGCCCTGTGTGGCATCGCACTGCGCCCGCCACCCTGAGATATAAAGATGAAAAGTCTCATGTGCCTTTAATTTCACCGGCACCCTAACCCTTCAAACCGGAACACAGTAATGCGAGCACTACTGCTTTGCGGCACACATAGGGAAGGTGGTAGTACTTCCCCGGACGAACTCTTTTACAAAAAAGCTCTACTGCTACTAAGTAGAACTTAAGAACTGGTCGCTTCCAAGACCTACTTCATACAGTAACACAAAACTCTAGAACTCACGGGAAAAGTTCAAGGTTCGTTAAAATTGCATATTATTATCACGAGTTCGTTTTTGCAGTTTTCGCCGAAGAATATTACCAGAATCACTAATTAAAGCACCTTTCCTCGCGTTAATTTCATGTAAATTCTGTTAATTATGGAGTCAAATACGGAAAGATTTCCAGTTATTGAATAATAATTATGAAGCAGTCGTTTTCGGTCATGGTTTTGTTAATTTTGCATAGCCCGCAACGGGAATTGAACCTAGTACATATGTAGGTCTTGTCCTCTCTCTCTTTGACTAAACGCTACCATAATGTATACAAAAATAAATTTCAAAATGTATAAACCAGCAACGCAATGAAACGGCTGAACCAATTTTGATAAAACATGTCTAAGAACTATCGCTAGAAAACATGCTTTCAAATAAAATAAAACCCCGCATTCAAATCGGTTCACACGGTGGTACATACAGTCACATATCAGACAGACACACATACATAGTAGTCAAACTTATAACACCCCTCTTTATGGGTCCCCGAGACGATCAAGTGCACTTGACAACTCTACGTGCTTGACGATTTTACTTGACGAGGGACTTGACGTGACTTGAAAGTGCCGTCAAGTCCACGTGCCGCAGTCGTTTACCGCCCTTTGCCCAGAAAAGTGGTCGTCGCCAAAATGTTCTGTGTTATGTTCTGAAAATTCGATGTTCCAGCCGCAAATGAATAAAAACTTGTCAAGTCGCGTCAGGTCGCATCAAGCCAAGGTGGTTCAAGTGCCGTCAATCAATTTTTTTGTCAAGTATGGTCCAGCACGTAGATACTTGACGGGACTTGTCAAGTCAACGCTGTAAACGATCAATATTCACTTCAAGCACGTAGACTTGTCAAGTGCACTCGGTCGTCTCGGGGACCCATTAGAGCATTGCGGGCCTTTATATGGTTGAAAGGATGGGTGGGACCGGTGAGGAGGCTGCCATGCTCTAATCTTGGGACCATGGGGCCATTCAAATGTGTAATAGCTCTAGTGAATCAAGTACCAAGACAAACCTTGCAGGATTTTATGGTACTTAAATAAGTGTATTTTTTTTTTTTGAGATGAATAAATAAACAAACAAACAAACAAATAAAAACAGATTTTATAACAGTAGCCATGCCTATATGACTAGTGAAAGTAGTTTTACTTAGAATCTTGGCAAAACAATGTTTTCTAAAGTTGTTTTATTAAAGTACACCAGGCATAACAGTTCAGTAAGTACCTGTTGATCGAATCTGCGTCACTAACACATCACAACACGCTTAACTAATTATGATAATGTTAATTGTATTCCAGGCATACAATGAGTTAATTAAAAATAAACTATTATGAATAGATTCGTTTCCAAATTACAAGTACATTGTTATTGGAAACATCATCATGCATATTATGAGCTCTTATTTCCATTCAGTTCAAAAACTATTCAGTACAAAATATCGGTTCATCGTTGACATCCGCGTCGTTGAATAAATTTAATCGCAGATGTCTATAGACTCTCTGCAACTGTGCCTTTAAATATAGTTGCGGATATCACGGAACCGATATTTTGTACTGAATAGTTTTTGAACTGAATGGAAATAAGAGCTCATAATATGCCTGCTGCTCATTAACAGTAGTACATGAACGTTATGTACAGCACAGTACAGTACAGCACAGTTGTGGAGAGATATGTTTCTACTGCGCGAGCTAGGCAGAATGAAATTCAGGGGTTAAGAGATGAGATGCTGCAGCGTCTGAATTTGACTCTCAAGGCTGTATCCGACTGGGGTGATGCCAATCTAGTCAAGTTCAATGCCTCTAAAACGCAGGCTTGTCTCTTCTCGGCGAAAAAAAGTCCGTTTCTCCAAGTTCCTGTATTCCGTGATGTACCTGTAGCTATAGGAGATCACCTCGAGCTCTTAGGTGTTTCGCTCACGCCTACTCTCAACTTTGGCTCTTACATCGAGTCTAAGGCAAAAACAGCTGCCATGAAGCTAGGCATCCTGAATAAGGTAAAGCGTTACTTCACACCAGGACAGCTTCTTAGTTTATATAAAGCACAAGTCCGGGCTGGTATGGAGTACTGCTGCCATGTTTGGGATGGTTCGGCCAAATACCAGCTTGCTGCCTTGGACTCGATCGAACGTAGAGCTTTCAGGCTCATAGGTGTGCAACATATGGCGGAGACTAAGATCCAGAGTCTCGAGCACCGCCGTAAGGTTGCATGCCTTTCAATCTTCTATAGGTTACATTTCGGGGAATGCTCCCAGGAACTGCACGATCTGATCCCACCATCTCCTTTTCATCATAGGACGAGCAGGCGTACGGCTCAGTACCATCCTTACCTCATTGGTATACCTTCTATTCGCACAAAACGTTTCGGTTCTACCTTTATAATGCGAACTGCTAAGGAGTGGAATACACTACCGTCGTCTGTCTTTCCTGAAAACTATAATCTGGGTCTCTTCAAGTAAAGAGTGAATAGGTGCCTTCTAGACCTTTGTGCTCCATCTTCGGCCACATCGTCACTTACCAATAGGTGAGATCGTGGTCAAACAAAGGTCTATTAATGATTAAAAAAAAAAAGAAAAAAAGAACGTTGTACATCAGATAGGTAAAACAACGTCTACTCTAGACTGAGAAATGGTGACCGATAAAATCTGCAAGGAGGTAATTAGAAAATGTATAATAAAATTAAATAAATAAATAATGCTGGAATCTCTCTTTTTTTATAATAGTATAGTGTAGAAAAAAAATTATTTGAAAAAATATATTGAAAAATATATTTTTCACATAAAACTTATTCAATATCTAAGTACAGGATGTTATGTTAATCTATACACGCCCAACGCACACGGAACATGAAACAATTAATATCATATAAAAAAATCGTTGCGTGACTGACTGACTCCCTGGCTATAGAATAGAATAGTTTTATTACATAACTTAAGGATACTTAACATCGTGCTTATATATATAAGGTTAAACAACTATTAAGTACTAAGGATAGGGTAGGCACTATGAGGTTTAGGAACATACCTCCCGTGATAGTTGAAAACTGTGTTACGGCGAGGTAGCCCTTAACTCCCCATGCATACAGTGAAATTAGAGCTAATGAGTGAACTAACAATGTACCTACAGCCTAAACTATAGGTAAACAAGACCTTTGGAAACACACACAGGTCTGTGGAGGGTACACTCCTTTGTGTTCTAGATGTGCATAAACGCAACGAAAGGTCATTCAATTCAAAGATTCAGTAGGTCTTCTATTCCTTTCTTGGTTTGTCTGGAGGTAGTAAAAGGCCCACCAGCACTCCGCCTGCAAAACAAAAATATTTGTAAGGATTTATTCCAAAGTAGTTTTTTGTGACTCACCGTTGTCTAGTTTTTTTTTTTTTTTTTAATTGTCTTCTTTTTTTTTTTTTTTTTTACTTTGGTGCACCTTTGTTTTACCACGATCTCACCTTTTGGTAAGTGACGATGTGGCCGAAGATGGAGCACAAAGGTCTAGAAGGCACCTATTCACTCTAGACTTGAAGATACCCAGATTATAGTTTTCAGGAAAGACAGACGACGGAAATGGAATGAACAGTCATCACAGAACTGGTGTATTATACATAATTCACCGGAGGTTGATCATCTGGGTGAATTTGGTGTACACCCATAGTCACACGGGTGATCAGTATACTAGGAAAGTGTACGTAATGCACCTTGAATCTACTTCCTGTATAAAATCTCTGAGTAGAAAACTTACAAATTGACCACAAATAGGTTAAATCACATGTACCTTTCGTTTGAACTCAAAATATCTAGTTTCAACGACTATCAAAAGCCTGCATATTATAGAAATCTGAAGTAAGGAGAAGAGTTTTATCGGGGCTGTTTTTTATTGAACCCGATGATGCCATTTTTACAATTATTTTACTTCCTTAAGTTATGCTATTCAATGTGTCGTGTATTTTATTTTTGACTTTGATTTTTGCAAGGTATCGCGGCACAAGACTGCATTTAGCCACTAACCGGAAAAAACGCAGCGACAAGCTGTTTTTCCCGGTTTTAGCTGGTTTTTCCTCGTTAAATAAATGAAGTGTAAAATAACTGGAAACTTACCCTATCTCTGACATTTTATCATCAAATTCTGTGTTTAATTTAATGGTTTAAGGTGTTTTTAGTATCTGTAGTTTAGCTACGAATACCCTAAAAAAAATTACAGTGTTTTTTTTGTTTAGGGTAAACCTGATGTTATTTATGAGATACTATCAATTAAAACATGTGTGCTAGGTATCTTAGTTTTCGCAAAATCAATTTTCGCTATCTGAAGAAGTGTTGATGAGTTGATGAGTATTGAGCAAAAAACACCAAAAAAAATGAATTTCGCGCCACATTTGTTAAAACGTTACTTTATAATAAATGTACTAGACTGCGAGGGAAAGAGTATTTGTATCTTCGACCAAAATGTTTTGGTCGAAGCCAAAATACGAGTAGCGCTCGTACTCTACGCTTCTACGCCAACTCTACTTACTTCAGCTACTTTTTGTGGGTCCAATGAAGACTGACACAGGAAGACCAGGATCCAGGGTATTACTACCGCTGGATTTCTGACACCTACAGAATCTACATTATATAATGAGAAGTATAGATTCGAGGAAAACTTGTAGTAATTCTGCATTATATACGTTTCCAAAACGAAAAAACCTCCATCGAATAGATTCGTGTTGAAGATTTATATGAGGTTTTTACAAAATGTAAAAACCTTAAACACGAATCGATTCGTTGGAGATTATTTTGTAAACACAGTGCAGAGTTACTACAGGTTTTCCTCGAATTGCCGTGAGTCTAAGTTTTTAACGAGCAATTGACACGGACGTATGGTGTAGTGTAAGTGTAACACAAATTTTGTAAGGAGACACTGATGGGTGCCGCTAGCAACCTCAATTTCCACTACTGCCTCAAGTCACGGTTAACTGTCATGTTACACTTGTTTATGTTTTTTTTAAGTGCTTAAATATCGGAACAAGCAGATGACTCAGCGGAAACCTCTGCCTTTAACAATGTATTACCTCATAGGACACGTCCACCTAGAATGCCCCTAATGTGGCATGACACTGCGCCTGTCATTTGAGACACAAAGATAAAAATCTCATATGCCTGTAATTTCACCAGCACCTCAAATTAAATTTCACCCTTCAAACCGGAATACAGCGGGCACTACTGCTTTGCGGCAGAAATAAGTACAGGGTAGTACTTCCCTGGACGAACTCTTTCAAAAAAAAAGCTCTGCTACTACTAAAAGCTAGGGGATGACCGTTCTTCATCATAAACATTCCCTATCAGAGAAGTCGGTACTCATAGAACATGATAGCAGCGCACACGTAGAATGTCACGTCACAATGTGTCATGATGAAGGCTCCGAGAAGGGACACTCCTCCCAGGGCAACAGAAGTCGGTACTCACATAACGTGATAGCAGCGCACACGTAAAATGTCACGTTACAATGTGTCATGATGAAGGCTCCGAGAAGCGACACTGCTCCCAGGCAACAGAAGTCGGTACTCACAGAACGTGATAGCAGCGCACACGTAGAATGTCACGTCACTATGTGTCATGATGAAGGCTCCGAGTAGGGACACTCCTCCAAGGGCAACAGAAGTCGGTACTCACAGAACGTGATAGCAGCGCACACGTAGAATGTCACGTCACTATATGTCATGATGAAGGCTCCGAGAAGCGACACTGCTCCCAGGCAACAGAAGTCGGTACTCACAGAACGTGATAGCAGCGCACACGTAGAATGTCACGTCACTATGTGTCATGATGAAGGCTCCGAGAAGGGACACTCCTCCCAGGGCAACAGAAGTCGGTACTCACAGAACGTGATAGCAGCGCACACGTAGAATGTCACGTCACAATGTGTCATGATGAAGGCTCCGAGAAGGGACACTCCTCCCAGGGCAACAGAAGTCAGTACTCACAGAACGTGATAGCAGCGCACACGTAGAATGTCACGTCACAATGTGTCATGATGAAGGCTCCGAGAAGGGACACTCCTCCCAGGGCAACAGAAGTCGGTACTCACAGAACGTGATAGCAGCGCACACGTAGAATGGCACGTCACAATGTGTCATGATGAAGGCTCCGAGAAGGGACACTCCTCCAAGGGCAACAGAAGTCGGTACTCACAGAACATGATAGCAGCGCACACGTAGAATGTCACGTCACAATGTGTCATGATGAAGGCTCCGAGAAGGGACACTCCTCCCAGGCAACAGAAGTTGGTACTCACAGAACATGATAGCAGCACACACGTAGAATGTCACGTCACAATGTGTCATGATGAAGGCTCCGAGAAGCGACACTCCTCCCAGGGCACTGCTGCGAGCCACCATAGTGCCGAGACAGGCTGCCGTGCCACTAAAAATTATAAATAAACATCATCATCACTCATAAGCCATCCAGACAAAGCCAAGGTTAACTGTTTTTGCCACCTCCATCCACCGAATTCTTACAACCTTTACAATGACATTGATCACTAAGGTCAATTTCAATTTTAAAAGTCACCGATACCGTTTAAACAAGAAGCGCTTTATCGATCAGTGATACTGCTTTCAAAATGTTTGTAGGTACTTCTTACTTATTACGAGCTCCCGTGGTGTGTCCGGGTTAAGAATTTGGTGAGTCATGCTACTCTAATTTTGAAGTTAAAACATTATGGCATCCAAAATCAGGCAATTAACCTTGTAAATTCTTACTTATCCAATAGAGTACAAAAAGTTGACGTTGGTGGTGAAAGGTCTTCAGGATCGTCTATTGTTATGGGAGTGCCCCAAGGTTCAATACTAGGCCCATTTCTATTTTTAGTATACATTAACGATCTCCCTTTTTATGTAAAAGACATATGTGATATAGTTTTATTTGCTGACGATACGTCTTTAATTTTCAAAGTTGATAGGTCAAAAGCTAATTACGAT
Source organism: Operophtera brumata (assembly GCA_932527175.1). Classification (NCBI taxonomy): domain Eukaryota; kingdom Metazoa; phylum Arthropoda; class Insecta; order Lepidoptera; family Geometridae; genus Operophtera; species Operophtera brumata. The sequence continues at coordinate 42,673,776 of OW052228.1, read as the reverse complement.
GATCTAAATAAATCACTATCGCGAGTTCTTGATTGGTTCACAGTAAATAATCTGTTGCTTAATGCTAAAAAAACGAAATGCATTAAATTCACTTTGCCAAATGTAAAACATTACCCAACTAATATTAAAGTAAATGGCGAGACACTCAATCTTGTAAACTCTACGGTTTTCTTAGGACTTAATATTGATGCAAGTTTGCAGTGGGGACCACAAATTGAGGCACTTGCGGGTAGACTTAGTTCCGCTGCATATGCAGTTCGTACGATAAGGCAGCTTACTGATGAAGCTACAGCTAGGCTAGTTTATTTTGGCTACTTCCATAGTGTTATGTCATATGGCATCATTCTGTGGGGGAAAGCAGCAGACATCCAAGCAATATTTGTTTTACAAAAACGGGCAATACGTGCCATTTATAAAATGAAGCCACGTGACTCCTTGAGGGAGCGTTTTAAGGAAATTAACATTCTCACCGTAATATCGCAATACATCTACGAAACCTTATTATATATACACATAAACACTTAGATAGATTTATGAAAAAAAGTGACGTGCATTGTTTTAACACGAGAAATAAAAATAAACTGAGTATTCCCAAATTTAGATTAAAAAAAGTAAGTGGGTCTTTTATGGGGAATTCTGTTCGGTTCTATAATAAACTTCCAGAAAGTGCTTCTAAACTTTCGATTCGAAGATTTAAATCTTACATAAAGAATAATTTAATTAAGAAAGCGTATTACACACTACATGACTATGTTAATGATAAAGCCGCGTGGCCTGATGTCGCTCTGCCCCTCGACACCTAATTTGTCAATTTGCAATGTCTGTACCTGCATATAATTTATTACTGATGTGTTATTTATGTGTATATCAAGCGTAGTGTGTGCTGCCTTATGAACTTTTGCTGATTCTCTCTATCATCTTACTTTTGACTGCCTACCTAAGTAAGGCTTTTAATTTGGTTTTCCTTTTTTCCTTGAATCAGCTTCAACTTGTTCTCGAGGCACCACACAGGCGCTCTCCACCTAGTAGTAAGAAGGATCATCAAAAGAAAAACAGACCGTGTTTGTTGCCTGATTCTTCTAGGTCTGGTTGCGTTGGAACAGGAGTAACTGTAAATTTATTTTTTAAGACGATTCAAAATGATCCTTGTGATTTCAATGAATAAAATACTTTTGACTTTGACTTTGACTTTGGTGTGGTATGAAAAGTCTAAGAATGTGGTGTGGTGTGTCCAGACTAAGAATTTGGTGTGGTATGTCCGGTCTAAGAATGTGGTGTGGTGTGTCCAGGTTAAGAATTTGGTGTGGTATGATCCGGTCTAAGAATGTGCAGTGGTGTGTCCGGCCTAAGAATGTGCAGTGGTGTGTCTGGCCTAAGAATGTGCTGGGGTATGCCTGGCCTTAAAAATATATCTCTCCTTCTTCTCCCGTTGATGTCATAAAAGCTGACTAAGGGATTACACTATGGGAAAGACAGCAACATCCCTTGAGTACTCATCACAATACTGCGTGGATTTCAAAAGGCTTCTGATGATGACGATGATGAAGACTTACCGATAAGAAGTAGGATAGAGATCCACAAAATACGAAAATATAACCCCAATGATGAGCTCATTGAGCAGCAATCCGAAGAACATGATGAAACTGGTAATGTTTTCCTTCACCACCACAGCTAGAGCCGCGCACACCCCGGAAATGGACAGTATGGTGATGACCAGGAGCCGCTTCTTGTGGGCGAATCTGGTGACGCTGAGGAGTACCATCACGAAGGTCAGACCCTGGACGAGGCTGGTGTAGAACAGGCTGATGTCCATTTTGGTAGAGCATTCTTTGTGGGTTTCTGTCTGGAAGAAGTTTTTTTTGAGAGATGGCGGTCTTTAATATTTAGGATATCATCGCACCAGCAGCGCTTGTAATGTCCACTGCTGGACGAGACCTCCCCCATACAATGCAATAGAGGATAGTGGGTATATATTACGCTTTTATGCGAGGTATATAAGCAGATTTTGAAAGCTGGATTGGATACTCTGAGTATGTTTTCATATAAACAAAAATTTAAACGGTGGCTTGTGGAGCAGACCTTTTATAGCTATGATGAGTTCATAGGCTATAATCATCGTAACTAAATGTATTAATTTTGTAGTGTCACTTATATAATTTTATTAATGATAATTGTCTCATTGTTATTAATTTATTATTTTATATTTATTATTTAATAAGCTATGAATAGCATAATTATAATATGTTTGTAAAACATTTTAGCTTCTTATGACAAAGCTAGCTCTTGGTACAATATTGTCCAGCCATATTGACGTATAATTAATATTGTAAATAAATGACTAGTAATTATGATAGTAGCATCTCTAATGCCTTTTTCGTCTCACAAGTGTTGCACACTTAGGCGTTGAAAGGAAGAATTGATCAGTTAAAGAACTAAAGCGAGATAGATCAAAAACTTCGTTTGGTCGTTGAATAACTTGTCTACAGTTCAAAATAGATAGCATCGCTTGTTTTGAGCATTGCAGGCCTCCGTATCGATGCTTGACGCGCGAATTGAGTACATTTACTGCCACCGATGATGGGGTCTTGTACCCTAAAGGTGCCTACAGGGCCCTATTACTGAGCCTCGGGTGTCCGCGTGTCCAGCCGGGATTGTGGTGAGCCGGGATTGTGGTGAGCCAGGATTGTGGTGAGCCGCGCCGAACCCGTCTGTCTATCAGGCGCTGTATGTTATGATTTGACATAATTTGAACTTCTACGAATAGAAGATTGAAGAAGAATGATATTAATTTTCACTAGAAACGGGATATTTACCATGATTTTTGAGTTTTATATGTTCCCGATATTTCGGCACAGTTGCATGCGCCATGATCACGGGAGAACTGACTAAAGTCTTTGCGAGGAGATGTTATTGGCAGATATATCGATCTACCCTCTTTCTCACTCTTTTATTACGAACGATACCACTGTCATTCACTGTCATTCTGTTCATTGTCACAATTCACACCAACTCGACACACAACACTAACGGTTCTCCCGTGATCATGGCGCATGCAACTGTGCCGAAATATCGGGAACATATAAAACTCAAAAATCATGGTAAATATCCCGTTTCTAGTGAAAATTATGTACATAACCATGATAGTTTCAAAAGTTAAGAATGATATTGTGTTAAAAACATTTTCCCCAATCTGAAGCCGTAGGTATCGTAATAAAAAATATAGTTCTGATCATGTCCGATGTCGAGGTCATTGTAACTGATGGTATTCTACTCAACTGACAAAACAACAAGGAAATGCTAAATGTGAACGAAACTTGAACGATTCTGTTTTTCTGATAATGTTTGCTTATTTAAATGCGTCTCTATTTTATTCTTTACATTTTTATATAACATTATCCTGCTATAAACAATGGCCGCTACGAATCGAAAGTACACAACAATTTTGTTATGAGGAGCAGAACAACCATTTTCAGTCAATTTATTATACAGTCGCGATTCGGTCACTTTCGGTTTTAAATGAATTCAGAGAATTGTCCTTCTGCTTGACATACATACATACATATTTTTTTTTTTTTTTTTTTTTTTTTTTTTTTTATACTACTTTGATGACGGAACAAGCAAGAGGCGCACCTGATGTTAAGCTGTAACCTCTGCCTATGAACAGTGCATTACCACATAGGTCACGTCCACCTAGGACGCACCCTATGTGGCATTGCAGTGCGCCCGCCACCCTGACACATAAAGATGAAAAGTCTCATGTGCCTGTAATTTCACCGGCACCCTTACCCTTCAAACCGGAACACAGCAATGCAAGCACTACTGCTTTGCGGCAGAAATAGGTATGGTGGTAGTACTTCCCCGGACGAACTCTTTCACAAAAAAGCTCTACTACTACTAAAATAATATATACATACATAATACATACATAGACACACAATTTTTTCCCTGAAAGGGTAGGCATAGCCTCAAATGGACCTCTTTTCACAGTGTCTGGCCTTCATCGTGGGAACCAAACAATATATTAACAAAAACTACACTACTTACTATTTCAGTGCTATTCCTGTACGCTTCAACAATCACGTTGCAGAGTCCCGGGCTGTCCTGGTTTCCAGAACTAAGTCCGGCCACGAAATGTTCCGCCAGGAACGGGAACCACATGAAGTAGCTGTTATTTCTGGAACATTACAAAACATATAAGTTACATATACTTAGTTTTTGCCTTTTGTATTACCTGCCTATTACGTTTTATCTTTTTAACCCCCAACGCAAAAACGTCGGGGTGTTATCACCCCCCCCCCCGGGTCCCTACGGAAAATGTGAAAACTTACTTGAGCCCTGACTTCTGGCCGAAAGGGGTGAAGTTCCGGCGGTTCAAGGGACGCCTGTCACGTGATCCCCGGGCCGCGACGCGTCGGTGATCACACGTGTGTTAGATTAAGTTATAAATAAAGAGTTTTTTATGTGTTTGTTAGTTTCTAAGGTATTTATGTTGATATGGGCTTACTGTTTAGGTTTAGTGCATTTCTCAGTAAGCCTGAAATAAAGATTTTTATTTGATTTGATTTGATTTGATTAGTTTGACGTGTCTGTGTGTGTGTGTGTGTGTGTGTGTGTGAGACTGTGTGTGTGTGTCTGTCTGTGGCATTGTAGCTTCCGAACGGATGAACCGATTTAGTTTTTTTTGTTTGAAAGGTGAATTTGTCTGGAGTGTTCTTAGCTATGTTTGATCAAAATCGGTTCAGCCGTTTCATTGCGTTTAGCGTTTTTTTTAAATATTTACAAAGTTAATTACTTGTTTATTTTTATTTGTTAAGTGTCTATTCATGTGTGCCGTTCCAAATGAATATTTTTTTCTTTCTTTCTTGGCGATGAGCTCACCACTTGTCACGTCTATATCCCACGATGGTGCAACCCACAGTGAAAAGAGGCCCATTGAGGCTCTGCCTACCCCTTCGGGGAAAGAGGCGTGTGTCTATGTATGTATGTATGTAATTACTTGTTTATTTTTATTTGTTAAGTGTCTATTCATGTGTGCGGTTTAAATTAATATTTTTTACTTTTTTTCTTTCTGTTTATATCTAGCAGAAAAAATCATAACCCAGACCACTGACTCAGGATTGTTCGTTTTATTCATCAGCCGGTAGATGTCTGCTGAGAGGGAGAATTAGCCTAAACCGCACGCTGGCAGGCGGATTGGTGATCGCACTGTTGGTGTTAAGTCACAGGTGGATCCTCCTTACAATCTCGTGGTGTAATCTTACATCCACTGGAGGCAGCGGAAGCGTCTATTAAGCTGTTTTTTTTTTTTTTTTTTTTTTTTTATATAATTGATAGACCTTTGTTTGACCACGATCTCACCTGTTGGTAAGAGACGATGTGGCCGAAGATGGAGCACATAGGTCTAGAAGGCACCTATTCACTCTAGACTTGAAAAAACCCAGATTATAGTGTTCAGGAAAGACAGACGACGGTAGTGTATTCCACTCCTTAACAGTTCGCATTATAAAGGTAGAACAAAAACGTTTTGTGCGAATAGGAGGTATACCAATGAGGTAAGGATGGTACTGAGCCGTACGCCTGCTCGTCCTGTGATGAAAAGGAGATGGTGGGATCAGATCGTGCAGTTCCTGCGAGCATTCCCCGAAATGTAACCTATAGAAGATCGAAAGGCATGCAACCTTACGGCGATGCTCGAGACTCTGGATCTTAGTCTCCGCCATATGTTGCTCACCTATAAGCCTGAAAGTTCTACGTTCGATCGAGTCCAAGGCAGCAAGCTGGTATTTGGCTGAACCATCCCAAACATGGCAGCAGTACTCCATACCAGCCCGGACTTGCCAGTGCGGACTGCCAGGCTTATCACAGTATAATCACAGATTAGTACCTATGTCGTTTATTCAATGCAGTGACTATAAGGCCTGAGTGCTGAGTCAAGTTTTGAGAAGCAAAACACACACACACAGACACGTCAAACTTATCAAATCAAATCAAATCAAATAAAAATCTTTATTTCACGGCCATATGCGCAAGAGGTGTGCGTCAATGAGGGGAAGGGTCCGTGGACCCGACAACGCGTTCACGATGTCGGATAGGTGGGACTGTCCTATAGCAAACCGCTGGATGCGCCTGCATGTTGGGTTTGCGAAAAATGTGTTTATTGAATTTTTTTTTTTTTTTTTTTTTAATTGTAAATGTGTCTCTCTACTAACATTATCATAAGCGCGACTAACAAAATATGGACAATGTCTGAAATAAATAAATTGAATTGAATTGAATTGCATTGAATATGGCGAAGAAGCTTGTTACTTTTCTAGACTTTCAAGTGCGAAACGACCAGCACCATGAAACGACCAGCACCATGAAACGACCAGCACCATGAAACGACCAGCACCATGAAACGACCAGCACCATGAAACCTACTGCTCTTTTGGCTTTCAATACATCTTTCTCATTGAATCCTTGGCTTTATGCAAAAATCGTCAATGATGGTGTGCCAACGATCTTGAGTTCGGGTAAACAAAAAAAATATGATAGGGCTTTTAAAACATACCCAACCGCAAAAAAATCTGGGGTACTTTTACGTAGGCCACTCTATTTTGCTATGCTGTATATAATGTAGGTCACTGAGTATGTAATCACTACGTTTATGTAGGTTACACGTGGTGATCACATAGCTCTAGTGTTTTAAAGCCAAGTCTGACTGTCATTCATTTTGAAAAAAAAACAAAGACGAAACATGACAAGTCACAAAAGAATACCGAAGATTGCTTCATTGTGGTCGGGTATGTTTTGCGCGAAATCGTATACCTACTGTGATCGTATACCTACACGATGTCAACACGGCCAGTGACGTCACAAATGTTAAGTCAGGTAAAGGTACGCTTCAATGAATTAATTTTCGATTTCTGGATTTGAAAACATACCGGTCTCTGACGTCATGAGCGTTGAGGGATACGCGACGCGACGGCGACGCGAATAATAGCTTGGAGAGCAGGATTGATTTCTTCGAGGTTTTATCGAGAATCGTGACCACCTCTATATTACGGCCATCATGACATATGACGATGAAGCTTTTAGCAATTATTTAATAATGTTAGGATCTATTTAATAATGTTTTCTTGACTAACATTGATCAGATACAGCAGAGACGTACGATCCGTTTTGTCTAGGCTTTTATACCATGGACATAATAGTACATTGATGAGTCCACCTACGTGCCATAAACCACGAGGGTGATGAAGTATAGCTGGAGCGACCGCCACAGCAGCGGAGGCTTGAATAGTGGCACTATCTGCTCCCACAGGGAACGGAATATGCTGATGTCCTTGCTTCGCTCGTTGCCTTCTTCGTTGAGGAAGATCTTTCTAACCTGGAACCAATCAACATTCTCCATTAGTAGGTATTAATTATCAAAATAAGTTAGTGTATTATAAAGTCATTATCTGCTGGTTCCCTTGTAAGGCGGTAGACCACCACTGTTCACAGCAATCACAGACCACTCTGTCTTGGTGGCCGTCACCGACTGGCTCCTCCCATAAACTAATAATATGTCACATCAGATACTCTTTCTTGATCTCCTTAATCTTTGAAAATATCAATTGTATGTGGTCGTTGCTAGAAAAACCTAGTTAATTTAAAAAAAAAAACTCACATTTCTTTGACGTTTTGTTTCTATGAATAAGTTTTTTTGCGAAAAATATATTTTTCAATACAAGCTTTTCTAAAACTAGTGATCGTAATCGTGTGCTGATCAAAATGAGCCTAAACACGGCCGGTCTACTCTTATCCATCGAGGAGTTCCGTTGTCCACCTTCCGTCTCCATCATCAGATCAGCTCGTTGTTACCATCAAATTGTATTGTCATTAGAACTTGATAGGTATGCCAAATTTCAGCTCAATCGGTTGAGGATAACTGCTTTAAAATTCAGTTGCAAGATTCCACCCGGATTCCACCAAGACAAACATACATACATTGCAAGTTAAAAAAAAGCTTGTAAAAACCGGTTTCCTCACTATGTTATCCTATCGTTAGAGGGAATAAAGAAGGTAACTGTCAACTCACCGGATAATTCTCCGCCCCTCCACCATTCCTACTCCAGATTCCCCTCAACGCGTCCATAGCTTCTTCTTCTTTACCGGCGTTGTGCAAGAACCTCGGACTCTCATAGAAGAAATGCAGGCCAAAAGCGCCAATACCCAGAGGAAGAGCCAAGATCATGGTCAGGAGCCGCCAGGGAGAGAAGGTGATGAAACCCAGATCGTAGGAAAACTCCAAGTTTAGGATAAAGTATGCTATTCCTGTAATCATCAACCATAGTCACGTACAGAAGCAAATAAATAATTCAGTTGGTCCTTAGCTATATGATAAAGATAATAATAATGAATTTAGAGTAACTTTTGAATATCTGTAACATACATAACATACAGAAATACAGAAATACAATTTATTTGTAAAAACAATTTACATGTCAAAAAAATAAATCCAATATAAATAAAAATCACAATTATAAAGCATAACATAATATCAAGTGAAGGTAGGCACAAGACAAAACAATTACCTACACTAATAATGACTACACAAGTAACCTTCTTTCGAGAAGTTCGCTCACAGAATAGAAATTCTGCTCGATAAGTCAACGTTTCAGACGAAACTTAAAACTGGATAAACTGCCATCCGATGTGACAGAGTCTGGTAGTTTGTTATACACTGCCGGACCCATTACGTGAGTTAACTTTGAGGACTTCGCGAGGGAGCGGCCGATAGTCGCGAGCTTCCCTGCGTTCCGCGTCCCGTACGAGTGGATGTCGCCATTCTTCTTGAACCCTCCTAGCTTTGACCGGACATACACCGCCACTTGCATTATCACAATCACATTATCACATAGCACCCAAAAGTCACCATACATAGTCCTGATCCCTTACTAGGATCCCCAATGTCGTGGGTATTAGAACCTATGAGTACATACAGACCCGAAACAAATATTAGGAGATCATACAAATATTTGTGCCACAGCAGGAATCAAACCTGGCATCTCAGCCAGCTTCTCCCCCTGTGAGGTATTATCTCCATAATCAAAATAATGGTAGGGCACATCAACACAGCTACATATGACCTGGAAACACACTCGAGCAAAACGCGTGGACATTAAAAACACCGAACGAAAGAGTCAAATGCTATGCACTTACGTTATCTGAGCTGTGTGTGCTTATGTCATCAACTCATCAATCTGTTCATTATATGGATGACGTGTCTTCTCAGGAAATTATGCCTGTTCTTCCAAGAGAGTGTTTTCGTAAGATGGCTGGAAGTACGTGTGTGCATACCTAATTACCTACATACACTGCGAGGCTGAAGTCCAGGATGCTAGTCATGATCAGCATGTACGCGTCGCGCATGCGCTTCGGGCATGACTCGCCCAGCAACGTGTATGTAGCTGACTGCGCACAGCTGGCACTGAGGGATAGTAAAAAAAGAGTTAAGGTTCAACAAATTTGATGAGCATCGGTTTCGAATATTGTTTTCTAAAAGATCAGATAGATATCATACTGACAAACTAGTGCTGATGAGTTTCAGGGTAGCCATCGTTATCCAGTTGGGAGAGAAGGCGCTGGCAGTGGAGACCAGGTAGCTCGACCAGAGAGAGATGAGCAGGCAACGTTTGCGACCCTGAGTGTCGGAGAGGTAACCCCAAGGGTATGCCATGACGATAGGACCTGAAAAATATGTCATTGTATGGGTTATAGTCTCCGTTAATAAGCAATTTTTATAGTCTTCCTACAGCGAATATACATCAGCAATGCTTGTGTTATGTGATCTTACAATAGAGAACAGATTGAACAATTCGAAAAGGTGGTGTAGGTAGAGCAACCGATAGCGATAATTGCCGTTCTAGAGCCGAAAGGTCTGCTACGGGACGATAGTAAGCGGCTTGACGGCATGACTCTTATTCCATGGGAGAAGGGATACCATTGTCTCATCTGTCTGGGGCATCAGTTAGGACCACTGTAGCGGCAACTCTCGATAGTGCCTTACGTGTTTGAGCCTTTCGGGTCGATAGTCTGGGTCCGAAGGGAACCGGGGCCATTCAAAATTTCAAAATCCTTTCAGGGTATCTGGTCGAAGCGACGCGAAAACCGAGAGCTGGCTCTGATTTGGCTTAACGCATTAGTATTGCCATTCAGCGTGGCAATGCAGCTGGAAGCTTCCATCTGGTAGTGATTTGGATTAGAGATCGTTTGATAGTTCGGTTGATTGTTAGCAGTGTTTGGGATAGCTCAAAGGATTCAATAGTAAGAATTTTGAAAATTGAAAACTTGGTGTAAATTTAGTACTGCTAGTACCTACTAGTTGAACCTACCTACTAAGTATTCTTTCTGCAAACAAAGATTGCTGTTGATTTTACACAAAGAATACGTAATGCTTGTGTACCACCAGAAAAAACAAAGAATCGCTTCTCTTTGGAGTTAGGTACTGTATAGTCAGCTATTTAATAACATACAATATATGTACAAAAAAAAACATGAAACAGTTGAGCTACCTGAAGACCGCTGCTCACGATCTAAAGGTAGCTCAACCGATCCAAATCACTACCAGATGGAAGCGTCCCTGTTCATTGCAAAGCTGAATGGTAATACTAATGCGTTGAGCCAGATAAGAGCCAACTCTCGGGTCACGCGAAGCTTAAACAGACGCGCTGAAAGAATTATAAAACGCGAAGGGCCCCGGTACTCCACGGACCCAGAGTCTCAATTACAATTAATTCTCAATTTACCAACGACATCAATGTTAACGACCGTATTTCATGCAAATGTTAGTGTTATAGGCAGGTCTACTGGATCGCCATCCACTAAGGAGTTATCGATAAAAGTGACTGTGAGCAGAGTGCTGGTCTGGCAGAGGTCCAGGTTGAACTCGCAGTTGGCGCCTGTCAGGATCGCCATCCACTAAGGAGTTATCGATAAAAGTGACTGTGAGCAGAGTGCTGGTCTGGCAGAGGTCCAGGTTGAACTCGCAGTTGGCGCCTGTCAGGATCGCCATCCACTAAGGAGTTATCGATAAAAGTGACTGTGAGCAGAGTGCTGGTCTGGCAGAGGTCCAGGTTGAACTCGCAGTTGGCGCCTGTCAGGATCGCCATCCACTAAGGAGTTATCGATAAAAGTGACTGTGAGCAGAGTGCTGGTCTGGCAGAGGTCCAGGTTGAACTCGCAGTTGGCGCCTGTCAGGATCGCCATCCACTAAGGAGTTATCGATAAAAGTGACTGTGAGCAGAGTGCTGGTCTGGCAGAGGTCCAGGTTGAACTCGCAGTTGGCGCCTGTCAGGATCGCCATCCACTAAGGAGTTACCGATAAAAGTGACTGTGAGCAGAGTGCTGGTCTGGCTCAGGTCCAGGTTGAACTCGCAGTTGGCGCCTGTCAGGATCGCCATCCACTAAGGAGTTACCGATAAAAGTGACTGTGAGCAGAGTGCTGGTCTGGCTCAGGTCCAGGTTGAACTCGCAGTTGGCGCCTGTCAGGATCGCCATCCACTAAGAAGTTACCTATAAAAGTGACTGTGAGCAGAGTGCTGGTCTGGCTCAGGTCCAGGTTGAACTCGCAGTTGGCGCCCGTCAGGATCACCGAGATGCCGAAGATCTCCACCGCCATGGAGAGGGTCGCCATACTGAGGACTGCCAGCAAGGACAAACTGTACCAGCCGTTCCCTGAAAACATTTTGTAGGTGTCATCAGTGATGATGTTCAGATACTGGGCCCCAATTGCATTAATTTTGAACGTTATTACCATTACGCATATAAAATACCCAGAACACCCTGAACAAACATCTGCAGATCCTACATATTTGTTCCGAGGCGGGAATCGAACCCGCAACCTCCTGCGTCGCAGGCGAGCCTTCGTTCGCCTTGCCACAGAGGTCGTCGATAAAACCAGAACCAGACAAACATCTGCAGATCGTACATATTTGTTCCGAGGCGGGAATCGAACTCGCAACCTCCTGCGTCGCAGGCGAACCTTTGTTCGCCTTGCCACAGCGATCGTCGATAAAACCAAAACCAGACGTACGATTTTACGTCTGGATTGAGAGATCCATGGTTGAATTGAACTGAAACTCACTTTTTGTAGTAGTACAGTTTTTTTGTGAAAGAGCTCGTCCGGGGAAGTACTACCACCATACCTATTTCTGCCGCAAAGCAGTAGTGCTCGCATTGCTGAGTTCCGGATTGAAGGGTATGGTTGCCGGTGAAATAAATAAATAAAATAAATAATGCTGGACAGTTCACACAAAATTATCTAGCCTCAAGCTAAGCAGAGCTTGTGTTATGGGTACTAGATAACTGATATACTTAATACAATATATTACATAGATAGATATTTTTTATTATACATAGAAAATACCCAGAACACCCTGAACAAATATCTGCGATCGCACAAATATTTGTTCGGAGTGCGGGAATCGAAGCAGAACACGCCGCGCCACAGAGGTCGTCAAAAAAAATTACAGGGACATTACAGAAAAATTTACAGGGACATGAGACTTTTCATCTTTATGTCTCAAGATGGAGGGTGCGGTGCAATGCCACATAGGGTGCATCCTAGGTGGGCGTGACCTATGTGATAATGCACTGTTCATAGGCAGAGGGTACCGCTTAACATCAGGGTGGACATCTGCTTGATCAGTTATTCAAAGTTGTATATAAAATAAAAATAACTCAGCGGATCTTAGAGTATTAATGCTCTAGGAAACTAATGTTAAAATCAAGCAAAGATCCCTCGATCCAGACATACGAAATAACGTGTAAGATTCTGGTTTTGTTTTGGTAATAACTTTCAAAGTTACCCCACCCATACCCCCCCATGGGTGGTTAGGCCGCCCATTGTACTATAATTTGATCTAGTTAATCCTTGTATTATTGTGTTTTTTATTATTATTTTTTGGTGTATAATAAAGTGTTAATCTATCTATCTATCTATCTATCAAAGTTAGCGCGATGGGGCCCTGGTTGTTTAAGAATCATTAATCATCATCAATCGTTTGCCGTGGCGTGTCAGGCCTAAGAATAGACCCTGCCATCTCGTGGGATGTTTACAAGCCGACTTATGGGTTACACCAGGGGGCAGCAGCAGCATGTAGGTACCTATGTAACTACTGAACATCACACTATGTACAGCAATCACGAAACTGCCTACCAAGCATGGTGATTATGGTTGGAGGAGGTCTCACTTAAAGAACAATCAATAATACCCATCTTCACCAACCAGTAATCATAATCACATGCCTTCGAGTTCGGGCTTAGCAAGTTACATGCCGATATGCTATCGATGTTCACCTTCTCCGTTAGGGGCTGAAGGATAACTATTTCAATTCTGTGGCTCCAGTGAACGATATTCTTCACTGTGTGGCTCAGACAAATAGAGAAGTTCAGACTGAACACGGCTTATGAAACAAGTGAAGCCAAAAACTACGCTCATAAACATGACGAACATTTAACTACTACACGTAGTACAAGTACAATTACACAGAAAATTAATCTAAAGTAAGCTCATTATTCCTTAGTCTGTGTCGGTGTGTTAGTGTTATCTGTGTCTCAGACGGCGATCTAACTTATTCCTTAGTCTGTGTCGGTGTGTTAGTGTTATCTGTGTCTCAGACGGCGATCTAACTTATTCCTTAGTCTGTGTCGGTGTTTTAGTGTTATCTGTGTCTCAGACGGCGATCTAACTTATTCCTTAGTATGTGTCGGTGTGTTAGTGTTATCTGTGTCTCAGACGGCGATCTAACTTATTCCTTAGTCTGTGTCGGTGTGTTAGTGTTATCTGTGTCTCAGACGGCGATCTAACTTATTCCTTAGTCTGTGTCGGTGTGTTAGTGTTATCTGTGTCTCAGACGGCGATCTAACTTATTCCTTAGTCTGTGTCGGTGTTTTAGTGTTATCTGTGTCTCAGACGGCGATCTAACTTATTCCTTAGTATGTGTCGGTGTGTTAGTGTTATCTGTGTCTCAGACGGCGATCTAACTTATTCCTTAGTCTGTGTCGGTGTGTTAGTGTTATCTGTGTCTCAGACGGCGATCTAACTTATTCCTTAGTCTGTGTCGGTGTGTTAGTGTTATCTGTGTCTCAGACGGCGATCTAACTTATTCCTTAGTCTGTGTCGGTGTGTTAGTGTTATCTGTGTCTCAGACGGCGATCTAACTTATTCCTTAGTCTGTGTCGGTGTGTTAGTGTTATCTGTGTCTCAGACGGCGATCTAACTTATTCCTTAGTCTGTGTCGGTGTGTTAGTGTTATCTGTGTCTCAGACGGCGATCTAACTTATTCCTTAGTCTGTGTCGGTGTGTTAGTGTTATCTGTGTCTCAGACGGCGATCTAACTTATTCCTTAGTCTGTGTCGGTGTGTTAGTGTTATCTGTGTCTCAGACGGCGATCTAACTTATTCCTTAGTCTGTGTCGGTGTGTTAGTGTTATCTGTGTCTCAGACGGCGATCTAACTTATTCCTTAGTATGTGTCGGTGTGTTAGTGTTATCTGTGTCTCAGACGGCGATCTAACTTATTCCTTAGTCTGTGTCGGTGTGTTAATGTTATCTGTGTCTCAGACGGCGATCTAACTTATTCCTTAGTCTGTGTCGGTGTGTTAGTGTTATCTGTGTCTCAGACGGCGATCTAACTTATTCCTTAGTCTGTGTCGGTGTGTTAGTGTTATCTGTGTCTCAGACGGCGATCTAACTTATTCCTTAGTCTGTGTCGGTGTGTTAGTGTTATCTGTGTCTCAGACGGCGATCTAACTTATTCCTTAGTCTGTGTCGGTGTTTTAGTGTTATCTGTGTCTCAGACGGCGATCTAACTTATTCCTTAGTATGTGTCGGTGTGTTAGTGTTATCTGTGTCTCAGACGGCGATCTAACTTATTCCTTAGTCTGTGTCGGTGTGTTAATGTTATCTGTGTCTCAGACGGCGATCTAACTTATTCCTTAGTCTGTGTCGGTGTGTTAGTGTTATCTGTGTCTCAGACGGCGATCTAACTTATTCCTTAGTCTGTGTCGGTGTTTTAGTGTTATCTGTGTCTCAGACGGCGATCTAACTTATTCCTTAGTATGTGTCGGTGTGTTAGTGTTATCTGTGTCTCAGACGGCGATCTAACTTATTCCTTAGTCTGTGTCGGTGTGTTAGTGTTATCTGTGTCTCAGACGGCGATCTAACTTATTCCTTAGTCTGTGTCGGTGTGTTAATGTTATCTGTGTCTCAGACGGCGATCTAACTTATTCCTTAGTCTGTGTCGGTGTGTTAGTGTTATCTGTGTCTCAGACGGCGATCTAACTTATTCCTTAGTCTGTGTCGGTGTGTTAGTGTTATCTGTGTCTCAGACGGCGATCTAACTTATTCCTTAGTCTGTGTCGGTGTGTTAATGTTATCTGTGTCTCAGACGGCGATCTAACTTATTCCTTAGTCTGTGTCGGTGTGTTAGTGTTATCTGTGTCTCAGACGGCGGTCTAACTTATTCCTTAGTCTGTGTCGGTGTGTTAGTGTTATCTGTGTCTCAGACGGCGATCTAACTTATTCCTTAGTCTGTGTCGGTGTGTTAATGTTATCTGTGTCTCAGACGGCGATCTAACTTATTCCTTAGTCTGTGTCGGTGTGTTAGTGTTATCTGTGTCTCAGACGGCGGTCTAACTTATTCCTTAGTCTGTGTCGGTGTGTTAGTGTTATCTGTGTCTCAGACGGCGATCTAACTTATTCCTTAGTCTGTGTCGGTGTGTTAATGTTATCTGTGTCTCAGACGGCGATCTAACTTATTCCTTAGTCTGTGTCGGTGTGTTAGTGTTATCTGTGTCTCAGACGGCGGTCTAACTTATTCCTTAGTCTGTGTCGGTGTGTTAGTGTTATCTGTGTCTCAGACGGCGATCTAACTTATTCCTTAGTCTGTGTCGGTGTGTTAGTGTTATCTGTGTCTCAGACGGCGATCTAACTTATTCCTTAGTCTGTGTCGGTGTGTTAGTGTTATCTGTGTCTCAGACGGCGATCTAACTTATTCCTTAGTATGTGTCGGTGTGTTAGTGTTATCTGTGTCTCAGACGGCGATCTAACTTATTCCTTAGTCTGTGTCGGTGTGTTAGTGTTATCTGTGTCTCAGACGGCGATCTAACTTATTCCTTAGTCTGTGTCGGTGTTTTAGTGTTATCTGTGTCTCAGACGGCGATCTAACTTATTCCTTAGTATGTGTCGGTGTGTTAGTGTTATCTGTGTCTCAGACGGCGATCTAACTTATTCCTTAGTCTGTGTCGGTGTGTTAATGTTATCTGTGTCTCAGACGGCGATCTAACTTATTCCTTAGTCTGTGTCGGTGTGTTAGTGTTATCTGTGTCTCAGACGGCGGTCTAACTTATTCCTTAGTCTGTGTCGGTGTGTTAGTGTTATCTGTGTCTCAGACGGCGATCTAACTTATTCCTTAGTCTGTGTCGGTGTGTTAGTGTTATCTGTGTCTCAGACGGCGGTCTAACTTATTTTTCAGGTAACTTAGAAACTGACAGAAAAGTGCTTGCGAAATAAAAGTAAGCGAAAATCACGAAACAATATTCATTAAACTGTTTACAACTTCATAAAATAAGTTTGATATTTAAAAAAATACATGGGTTAGTTTTAATGCTTTTTGTAACTGTTAACGAGAAAAAAACTGATTTTAAAGGTGAATATATTTATAATATAAACAAATGTTTGAAGCTTTTTCAAAGCATCTATGAATACCTAATATTAAATTTCGTTTTGGTTCCGACAATGGCTGCAAAAAACGGATTTTTGAGATACATTGCTTTAAAATATCCTATTTAACCAACTTCGTGAACTGACAGCACCCTATCTTATGAGAGAGTTTTTTTTTCCATTGATATACCTTTGTTTGGTAAGTGCTAAGTGGTACTTACCTGTTGGTAAGTGACGATATGACCGAAGATGGAGCTCAAAGGTCTAGTAGGCACCTCTTCACTCTAGCCTCGAAGAGACCCAGATTATAGTTTAGTTTATGCGATATACCTGCTAGATCGATGGCGTCATCGTAGGTGTGTTCCATGGCAGCTCTGGCGTTGTTCCTGGCCCACTGCCTCTTGTGTTTCTCCTCGTCATCATCTGCACTGTACGCGGCGTTCAGAGACATTCTTCAAAAGCTTCCACTTCAGTTCAGGTGGAGCCTGGGCACAAAGACATACTACATTACAAATACGTTACGAATATATTCGTTTCGTTTCGTATGAGGTAGTGCTGGCCTCTGGTGTCAGAGTTTGTCAAGCCGCCCGAGGGCCTCTGACATGGCTTATCGACTGCTATTAATCAATAACAGCTGGGACCGACAGCTTAACTTAACGAATATATTGATTTAATTGATCGTTGTCCACGTAGACAAAGGGAAAAGACTGATTATTATCAAAAAGTATTTTGGAAAGTATTTTGGTTTTTAGCTTGGTTGGTATCAGGAACTACGCGTACCTACCATAGGAGCATAATCAAATACTGTTCACACATTGGGAACCCACAGTATGAAGTTAACATAAATAGACTTGAATCCATACAACGCACGTTTATGAGATTCCTTCAGTACAAGTGTAAAAGCCATGATTTGAATTACGAGGCGAGATGTAGAAGGCATCACATACTGCCACTCCAAGAAAGAAGGACAATAGCAGACATATGTAGAAAGTCTTTTAGGTTACCGCATTGTCGAACGAACGTCATGCAACATTCTCCATTGTACAGGATGTTTTCCTATTATAATGGAATCCGATCCTCCTATGATATTTTTTCTGGTTCTCTGGCCTCCGCAAAAGTGAACATTTATAAATTATTTACTGAATAATGTTTACTTAATAATTTTTAGTTACTTAGTTTTTATTTTTATTTTTAATTTTATTTTTGTATATTAGTTTCCTTTTTAAGGGTTCCGTAGTCAAAGACAAGGAGCCCTTATGGATTCGTCATGTCCGTCTGTCTGTCTGTCTGTCCGTGTATGTCACAGCCTTTTTTTTCCGAAACTATAAGAGCTATACTGTTGAAACTTGGTAGGTAGATGTATTCTGTGAACCGCATTAAGATTTTTACACAAAAATTAAAAAAAAAAACAATTATTTTTGGGGTTCCCCATACTTAGAATTGAAACTCAATTTTTTTTATTTCATCAAACCTATACGTGTGGGGTATCTATGGATAGGTCTTCAAAAATGATGTTGAGGTTTTTAATATAATTTTTTTCTAAACTGAATAGTTTGCGCGAGAGACACTTCCAAAGTGGTAAAAAGTGTGTTCCCCCCCCCCCCATAACTTCTAAAATAAGAGAATGATAAAACTACAAAAAAAAAAATGTACATTACCATGTAAACTTTCACTCAAAATTGGTTTGAACGAGATCTAGTAAGTAGTTTTTTTTGTAATACGTCATTAATCGTAATCCCTCCAAGAACTTTTATATTATGTTACTTGCTGCTACGGAACCCTTCATGGGCGAGTCCGATATGCACTTGGCCACTTTTTCTTTTTAGAGTTATAATTGCCATGTCCACACATGATTGCATGCTGTGTTCACTAGTATTAGAATTCACACCGGGAATGCCAGTAAAACAAAGTACTGTAAAAAGTTGTTATGTGTATAATTCGAGCTGTGAACCAAATAATATATATATATATATATATATATATTGAACCGTTTACGGTAAATGTTGATCCAGTATGAAGTCTGAACAAATGTTGATCCACATATTTCTCATGTATACTTTACTCCCTATCGAGCTAACGGATATACTTTGATCTGACGTTATAGTGCGCGAGGAAACACTGGATCTGCATTGATTGGTTTTCAAGATACTCGTTTTCGAATCGTCCAAATATCGTTGATCCACTAACGGCCAAAAAAATTATACTGAAGCGTCATTTTTAGATCCATATCATATATAATTTATACGTGAAGTTGGCCTATATAAAGAAGATCTGGAGCCACAAATGCATTGTGGGTGCTAAAAGGCAAAGCGGCAACGTCGCATTTTGTGTGACAAGTACGAAACTTGATAAAAAGAGATAGCATAATGGACGGACGGACATCAATCAACAAGCCGCGCGCGGGCCGTCTTTTATCGCGTCTTACCTACCTGCATATGTTTTAGTTTTAATTTGTTATGTTTGTTGATTGTGGTAAATAATTATGTAACTTAGTTCTTGCCCGAGAGGAATAGGTAAATAAGATGGGTTTTTAATCAAGTATTTAATAAAAGATATTTAATAAAATAGGGCCAATTGGAATCAAAGCACCATGTTCCGTAACAATCGCAAGGTAAAAAGCAAGGACTTTCACTGGTGGAGCCACGTAAGTTAATGGAGATACATAGGTATTGGACTAGTAAAATTCTGTACTTTGCGATTGTTACAGAACACGTTTTATTTTTATTTTTTTAACATTGATAGACCTTTGTTTGACCACGATCTCACCTGTTGGTAAGTGTCGATGTGGCCGAAGATGGAGCACAAAGGTCTAGAAGGCACCTATTCACTCTATCCTTGAAGAGACCCAGATTACGTTACGTTGATTGGAGTCACATGTTTTTTTTTTTTAATATTTTATTTGATCAACGTCTAGGCTCATTTGAGACCGAAAATACATTGTATCTTGATCCAGTTGGAGCCACATTTGTGTAAGGTATAAGGTTACCTACCTACTAATGTATGGTTTTTATTGTTTTTTACTTTTATTGATCCAATATATAGTACCTCCATTTAAAATACTCTTGTCACCTCATCAAATATGTGTTTTATTTTCTTAGAATAGCAAATAATTCCTATCAGCTTCTGCCCGTAACTCTCGCTTATAAGAAATAAGGGTGAGTGAAGGGTGGGTTTAAAGGATCTACGTGATATAATATGAAATGAGGAGACCAACCAGAGTGGAATAAACGTTCTCGAGTGGCAACCAAAAACCCGAAAAAAAGGGGAAGCTCATGGCATCACATATTATATTAACAAACTCGCAGGTAATCGATGGATAAGGCAGCACAAGACCATTCGTCGTGGCATTCTATGGGGGGTGCCTGTGTCCAGCAGTGGACTTCTGCAGGCTGATGAAGATGATGAATTAAGTAATCATACTAACTAAGATGATATGAATGAAAGCCACTGTTGGGAATAAGTCTTTTCCATCTTATGCACTCCAAACTCCAACTCCCCCGGTGTAGTAACTTGTACTATTGGTATGGTAACTGGGTCTGACCGCTTCTGGTACATGTCGAGCTAGGGTTCTACTGTGAATAAAGATGGCTGACGCTATGGTAGTATTTTTCTACTGCAGTGTGCTCGGGTTAGTTAGGTATTTGAGGCTTAGTGTACGCATTCAGGCAAAATGACAACTTGCTTCAAATAGTTCTTATTGTTAGAGAGCTTTTATATGAAAATGTTTGCCTGGGAAAGTACTTACACGGTGCATTAAACCCTAGTCCTACCAAAATACATATTTCTGACAAAAAACATTAGTGCTCTCATTGCTGTGTTTCGGTTGAAGGTGCCGGTGAAATTATAGGTACATGAGACTTTTCATCTTTATGTCTCAGGGAGGTGGGTGCCAAATAGGTAAGTCCTAGGTAGTCGTAACCTGTGATTTAATGGATTGTTAAAAGCAGAGGTTACATGAACAGTGGGTCAAGAATGACCGGGTTGGCTGCTCCTAAATGAACCAATCACTTACTATAGCGTCAATAACAAATTCTGATTTTGGGTGCAAATTGTAAATGTATCGTGTGACAAATCAAACAAAAGGTCTTGTTGCTTGTAATGTGGTGTTCAAATATATAACGTTATTATAAACTTCAACACAAAACGGCAGATCATACCGTTTCATTACATTAGGCTATTTCTATTCCTATTATGTTAGGTACCTATTTGATAAATATCTACAAAATCCTACCTCACACAGGGGGTAACTTAGTTAATGGAAATACGAGTACATATTGGATCAACAAAAGTCATCAACTTGCCAATGTTACGAAACATGTTGATCCAATTCTAAAGAGTAAGTTTTAGGATACCGTACCTACCTCAAAAGTTACCAACGGAACCAATATAGGATCACTCTCATGTCTGTCTGGCTGTCTGTTTGTCCATCTTTCACAGCCTATTTTCTCTAAAAGCTCTAGATGAAAAAAGCTCGGTTCATATATTTCAGGCATGTACCACCTACCATCGAACAGGGTTAGATTTATTGGTATTGAAATTCAATCGTATGTAACTTCTTTAGCTTTAAGATTCCGTAGCAAACGCAAGGTAAATGGTATGGACTTTTGGTGATCTAATTCGTATCTCCATTAGTTAATGTGGCTCCAACATGATAAGCGTGTAGGTTCACTTGGCTGGCACTGAAAAAACTCACCCAATTTCATGGTAATTTAATTAACTGTTCGTAAGTTATTCTAGGAAAGACATACCACAAAAAACTATTCATCCAAGTTTAATCGGAGAACTCGCTTCACTCGATCATTAAGTCTATTCAGTGTGAACTACATTTGTTAATGAAGATACATGTTGGATCAACCAAAGTAGGTAGGTACTACATCGCATGCGTGAAGTAGCGAAATGAACCAGTCATGTGTGTCTCCTCTTGAACCAAGGACAGTGTAAGAGTTCCGTAGTCAATTCACAATCCCGTAGTTACCAGAAAAGTATTCATCACAAGGTGTTCAAGATATTTTTTAAGAAAACCACTTTGTTTTGTTTTATGTAAAACTACAATAAAATTTGTCCTCAATTATAAAACCCAAACTCAACGCCCAGATTATTTCAGAGCCAGTTGCCATACCAAATAGTACCTACAAATTACAACGGTGGCGTTTGCGTTTGTATAAAAAACCTAGGTCCAAAAGTAGAATTCATTCAGATCATTTTAGTAAGCCTGAGCTACTGGTCCCCCCCAGTTTTAATTTAACTTTGGCTACCCACGTCTATGTTTTATTTTATGTGTTATGTTTGTTGACGAAAGTAATTTTGTTACCAAGTTTCAGTAGCCATGCAATAATTAAGATGGTTTTTGTCTCTGTATTTTATAGTAAATTAAAAAATGGCCCATTTAAACCAAATTAACATATTCCATAACATCGATCCCTTAACGGTAAATGTTGATCTGGCGTGACTTCACGCGAGCACTTTGTTGATCCAAAAACAAGAATATGTTTTCATTATGCGATATTAACATGACAACCTCTTTTTTATCGTGGCATTAGACAGAAGAGGTGGAGGAGAACAACGTTTTCATAGACCACTTTTTTGTGAAACTCCGCTCCAGAATTTTTTGAAAGATAAAATTAAAATTGGTTTAACATATTAAAGGGTGGGAAGGGGTTGTTTGACACAAAAATAGTCTATAAAATGTTGTTTCCCCCTACTCCCTCTGTGTTATGCCGTGAAAAGAAAGGGGGGTTATGTTGTCATCGTAAGCCTATATAAGCCTATGTTATATCGGTGTCTCATACTTCAGAACGAGTGACAGTCCGACATGGATTTATAACATTAGATAACAGTGATCACCACGTGAGCTGCGAGCGAGCCGAAGGCGTGAGTGGCCCGGTAGGGCCCGCAGCAAACCTGAACCGACACCTGTACGCCAATACCCAATAACCTATGTAATATCGGTGTCACAACAAACACACTAACACACTCAAACACAAACTTTCACCTTTATAATATTAGTGTGATGTTATTCAAAAATGGCTTATTTAAACCAAATTAACATGTCCCATAACATCGATCACTTTACGGTAAATGTTGAAAGGCTATAAGAGAGATATATGCGGCGGCCTCGAGGCCCACCTGCCCGATGGTCAGACGATATTGTGCAGGCAGTAGGAGAGCAGTGGATCCGGCTGGCACAAGATCGCCAGGAGTGGCGTTCTAGAGAAGAGGCCTTTACTCAGCAGTGGGTGTTACCGGCTGAATAGATAGATAGATAGATTTTATAGATTATTTAAAAATGGCCCATTTGAACCAAATTAATATATTCCATAACATCGATACCTTTACGGTAAATCTTGATCTGGCGTGACTTCACGCGAGCACTTTGTTGATCCAAAAACAAGAAAATGTTTTCATTATGCAATATGAACATGACCCCTCTTTTTTATCGTGGCATTAGACAGAAGAGGTGGAGGAGAACAACGTTTTCATAGACAATTTTTTTGTGAAACTCCGCTCCAGAATTTTATGAAAGATAAAATTAAAATTCCTTTAGCATATTAAGTGGTGGGAAGGGGTTGTTTGACACAAAAATAGTCTATACAAACGTTGTTTCCCACTACTCCCTCTGTCTGCCGTGATAAGAAAGGGGGGTTTTGTTGTCATCGTAAGCCTATATAAGCATATGTAATATCGGTGTCTCATACTTCAAAATGAGTGACAGTCCGACATGGATTTATAACACTTGAGAACAGTGACCACCACGTGAGCTGCGAGCGAGCCGAAGGCGAGCGTGGCCCGGCAGGGCCCGCAGCGAACCTGAACCGACACTTGCACGCCAATACCCAATAACCTATGTAATATCGGTGTCACAACAAACACACTAACACACTCACACACAAACTTTCGCCTTTATAATATTAGTGTGATGTTATTTAAAAATGGCTTATTTAAACCAAATTAACATGTTCCATAACATCGATCACTTTACGGTAAATGTTGATCAGGCGCGACTTCACGCGAGCACTTTGTTGATCCAAAAACACAAGTTGATCCAGGTGACTTTTGTTGATCCAATTTGTATCTCCATTAACTAATGTGGCTTCTATATGATTCACGATTTTTTAAATTAAATTGATTACATTGGCTACCTACCTCTATGTTTGATTTTATGTGTTATGTTTGGTGACGAAAGTGATTTAGTTACAAAGTTTCAGTAGCCATGCAATAATTCAGATGGTTTTTGTTTCTGTATTTTATAGTAAATTAAAAAATGGCCCATTTAAACCAAATTAACATATTCTATAACATCGATCCCTTTACGGTAAATGTTGATCAGGCGCGACTTCACGCGAGCACTTTGTTGATCCAAAAACAAGAATATGTTTTCATTAGGGTTTTCCCCACTTCCAGTAAGGGTGCCGGTGAAGTAACAGCCACAAGAGACTTTTCATCTTTATGTCTCAGGGTGGCGGTCGCAGTGCAATACCACATAGGGTGCGTCCTAGGTGGACGTGACCTATGAGGTAATGCACTGTTCATAGGCAGAGGTTACTGCTTAACATCTGGTGGGCAATCAGCTTGTTTCGGCAATCGGTAGTATAAAAAAAATGTGGATCTTAGATGTTTCACGATTTTTTAAATGAATTTGTTTACATTGGCTACCCACCTCTATGTTTGACTTTATGTGTTATGTTTGTTGACGAAAGTAATTTTGTTACAAAGTTTTGGTAGCCATGCAATAATTAAGATGGTTTTTGTCTCTGTATTTTATAATAAATTTAAAAATGGCCCATTTAAACCAAATTAACATATTCCATAACATCGATCCCTTTACGGTAAATGTTGATCAGGCGCGACTTCACGCGAGCACTTTGTTGATCCAAAAACACAAGTTGATCCAGGCGACTTTTGTAGATCCAATATGTATCTCCATTAACTAATGTAATGTGTGTGTATGTTTTAGTAGTAGTAGAGCTTTTTTGTGAAAGAGTTCGTCTGGGGAAGTACTACCACCATACCTATTTCTGCCGCAAAGCAGTAGTGCTCGCATTGCTGTGTTCCGGTTTGAAGGGTAAGGGTGCCGGTGAAGTTACAGGCACAAGAGACTTTTCATCTTTATGTCTCAGGGTGGCGGTCACAGTGCAATACCACATAGGGTGCGTCCTAGGTGGACGTGACCTATGAGGTACTGCACTGTTCATAGGCAGAGGTTACTGCTTAACATCTGGTGGGCAATCAGCTTGTTTCGGCAATCGGTAGTATAAAAAAAAAGTGGATCATAGATGTTTCACGATTTTTAAATGAATTTGTTTACATTGGCTACCCACCTCTATGTTTGACTTTATGTGTTATGTTTGTTGACGAAAGTAATTTTGTTACAAAGTTTTGGTAGCCATGCAATAATTAAGATGGTTTTTGTCTCTGTATTTTATAATAAATTTAAAAATGGCCCATTTAAACCAAATTCACATATTCCATAACATCAATCCCTTTACGGTAAATGTTGATCTGGCGTGACTTCACGCGAGCACTTTGTTGATCCAAAACACAAGTTGATCCAGGTGACTTTTGTTGATCCAATATGTATCTCCATTAACTAATGTGGCTTCTAGATGATTCACGATTTTTTAAATGTAATTGATTACATTGGCTACCCACCTCTATGTTTGATTTTATGTGTTATGTTTGTTGACGAAAGTTATTTTGTTACAAAGTTTCAGTAGCCATGCAATAATTGAGATGGTTTTTGTCTCTGTATTTTATAGTAAATTAAAAAAGGCCCATTTAAACCAAATTAACATATTCCATAACATCGATCCCTTTACGGTAAATGTTGATCAGGCGCGACTTCACGCGAGCACTTTGTTGATCCAAAAACACAAGTTGATCCAGGCGACTTTTGTAGATCCAATATGTATCTCCATTAACTAATGTAATGTGTGTGTATGTTTTAGTAGTAGTAGAGCTTTTTTGTGAAAGAGTTCGTCCGGGGAAGTACTACCACCATACCTATTTCTGCCGCAAAGCAGTAGTGCTCGCATTGCTGTGTTCCGGTTTGAAGGGTAAGGGTGCCGGTGAAGTTACAGGCACAAGAGACTTTTTATCTTTATGTCTCAGGGTGGCGGTCACAGTGCAATACCACATAGGGTGCGTCCTAGGTGGACGTGACCTATGAGGTACTGCACTGTTCATAGGCAGAGGTTACTGCTTAACATCTGGTGGGCAATCAGCTTGTTTCGGCAATCGGTAGTATAAAAAAAAAGTGGATCATAGATGTTTCACGATTTTTAAATGAATTTGTTTACATTGGCTACCCACCTCTATGTTTGACTTTATGTGTTATGTTTGTTGACGAAAGTAATTTTGTTACAAAGTTTTGGTAGCCATGCAATAATTAAGATGGTTTTTGTCTCTGTATTTTATAATAAATTTAAAAATGGCCCATTTAAACCAAATTAACATATTCCATAACATCGATCCCTTTACGGTAAATGTTGATCTGGCGTGACTTCACGCGAGCACTTTGTTGATCCAAAAACACAAGTTGATCCAGGTGACTTTTGTTGATCCAATATGTATCTCCATTAACTAATGTGGCTTCTAGATGATTCACGATTTTTTAAATGTAATTGATTACATTGGCTACCCACCTCTATGTTTGATTTTATGTGTTATGTTTGTTGACGAAAGTTATTTTGTTACAAAGTTTCAGTAGCCATGCAATAATTGAGATGGTTTTTTGTCTCTGTATTTTATAGTAAATTAAAAAAGGCCCATTTAAACCAAATTAACATATTCCATAACATCGATCCCTTTACGGTAAATATTGATCAGGCGCGACTTCACGCGAGCACTTTGTTGATCCAAAAACACAAGTTGATCCAGGCGACTTTTGTAGATCCAATATGTATCTCCATTAACTAATGTAATGTGTGTGTATGTTTTAGTAGTAGTAGAGCTTTTTTGTGAAAGAGTTCGTCCGGGGAAGTACTACCACCATACCTATTTCTGCCGCAAAGCAGTAGTGCTCGCATTGCTGTGTTCCGGTTTGAAGGGTAAGGGTGCCGGTGAAGTTACAGGCACAAGAGACTTTTCATCTTTATGTCTCAGGGTGGCGGTCGCAGTGCAATACCACATAGGGTGCGTCCTAGGTGGACGTGACCTATGAGGTAATGCACTGTTCATAGGCAGAGGTTACTGCTTAACATCTGGTGGGCAATCAGCTTGTTTCGGCAATCGGTAGTATAAAAAAAATGTGGATCTTAGATGTTTCACGATTTTTTAAATGAATTTGTTTACATTGGCTACCCACCTCTATGTTTGACTTTATGTGTTATGTTTGTTGACGAAAGTAATTTTGTTACAAAGTTTCGGTAGCTATGCAATAATTAAGATGGTTTTTGTCTCTGTATTTTAAAATAAATTTAAAAATGGCCCATTTAAACCAAATTAACATATTCCATAACATCGATCCCTTTACGGTAAATGTTGATCTGGCGTGACTTCACGCGAGCACTTTGTTGATCCAAAAACACAAGTTGATCCAGGTGACTTTTGTTGATCCAATATGTATCTCCATTAACTAATGTGGCTTCTAGATGATTCACGATTTTTTAAATGTAATTGATTACATTTGCTACCCACCTCTATGTTTGATTTTATGTGTTATGTTTGGTGACGAAAGTGATTTAGTTACAAAGTTTCAGTAGCCATGCAATAATTAAGATGGTTTTTGTATCTGTATTTTATAGTAAATTAAAAAATGGCCCATTTAAACCAAATTAACATATTCCATAACATCGATCCCTTTACGGTAAATGTTGATCAGGCGCGACTTCACGCGAGCACTTTGTTGATCCAAAAACACAAGTTGATCCAGGCGACTTTTGTCGATCCAATATGTATCTCCATTAACTAATGTAATGTGTATGTGTTTTAGTAGTAGTAGAGCTTTTTTGTAAAAGAGTTCGTCCAAGGAAGTACTAGCACCATACCTATTTCTGCCGTAAAGCAGTAGTGCTCGCATTGCTGTGTTCCGGTTTGAAGGGTAATGGTGCCGGTGAAATTAAAGGCACAAGAGATTTTTCATCTTTATGTCTCAGGGTGGCGGTCGCAGTGCAATACCACATAGGGTGTGTCCTAGGTGGACGTGACCTATGAGGTAATGCACTGTTCATAGGCAGAGGTTACTGCTTAACATCAGGTGGGCCATCTTCTTGTTTCGGCAATCGGTAGTATAAAAAATATATATGTGGATCTTAGATGATTTACGATTTTTTAAATGAATTTGTTTACATTGGCTTCCCACCTCTATTGTTTGTTGACGAAAGTAATTTTGTTTCAAAGTTTCGGTAGCCATGCAATAATTAAAATGTTTTTGTCTCTGTATTTTATAGTAAATTTAAAAATGGCCCATTTAAACCAAATTAACATGTTCCATAACATCGATCCCTTTACGGTCTAGGACTTCTAGGACGACCTCTGTGGCGCGGCGGGCGAAGGTTGGCCTGCGACGCAGGAGGTTGCGGGTTCGATTCCCGCCTCGGAACAAATATTTGTGCGATCGCAGATATTTGTTCAGGGTGTTCTGGGTTTTTTCTATGTATAATAAAAAAAAACGATGTAGTATATTGTATTAAATATATCAGTTATCTAGTACCTATAACACAAGCTCTGCTTAACTTGGGGCTAGATAATGTTGTGTGAACTGTCCAGCATTATTTATTATTATTATTTATTACGGTAATTGTTGATCAGGCGCGACTTCACGCGTACACTTTGTTGATCCAAAAAAACAAATTTATCCAGGCGACTTTTGTTGATCCAATATGTTGATCTATTAACTAATGTGGCTCCTAGATGATTCACGATTTTATAAATGAAATGGTACACATATCAATAATTACAAATACCTAAAGTATTAAAAACTTTGTATGGTCTGCCGTTTTATTTTGCAGGGTGTTTTTCTGTTTACGTCTGGACGTCTACCAGGTAGATAGATACAAAAACATAAAAACATGCAAATACTAAACATAATATAGCCTAGCTAGCAAGTTACTAAAATAAATCCTTAATTAGCTAAGGATGCGCGTAGGTACAAATAAGCACTATGCTAAATAGAGGCATGGCAATGTTTAAAAAGCAACTACCCCTAGCAACATGTGTAATGGCCCGAGAAGGCTGTAACTATTATAGATTTCAAATTGACCTGAACCCTAACCTAAACAAGATAACATTATCTAACCTTAGACCTTAACCTAGATTTAACCAGGGTTTGAAATTTAAATTACAAATAATAACAACTCCTTTTTAAAAAAATAACCACTTTTCACCTTAAACAGGAATATTCTTTGAATTGAAAGCTAGAAATACTGAGTGCTATATCATTTCTGGATCTTCATCAAGTAGGAAAGTTAGTAAGTCCCTACGTTTTTTTTAAAAACAAAGTGAAATCAATCTCTTTGAAAAAATGAGCAAAACACATTACGTACAACTTGTCGGACTAAAACCCATTTAAATGATTAATTTGTAATAGCGCACCTAGAAAGGTTCAGAGCGGCAACGTCGCAGCCGTCATTAGCCAATCACAGAGTTTGCTGCAACCTGATTGGCCCATTTGAATCAGATCAACATATTACGTAATCACCGCAAGGTGGATTTGTATATTGGATCAACAAGTGGCTACGTGATTTCAGTGCCACATGATCGCACATGTTGATCCTGTTGGAGCCACATTAGTTAATGGAGATACATATTGGATCAACAAAAGTCACCTGGATCAACTTGTGTTTTTGGATCAACAAAGTGCTCGCGTGAAGTCGCGCCTGATCAACATTTACCGTAAAGGGATCTCTATATATATATATATATTATATAAATAATATATAAATATATATAAAATATATATAAATATATATAATATATAATCAGCGGAAGATATCGTTTTTATATTTGTAACGGCTGCGGTCCTATAAAAGCAGAACGCTCGCCTGCCTCGGGCTCACTTTCGCTCGAGCCCTCGAACTGGTAACACCTCCAACTTTCGGTAAAGCTGTAACTCTGTTCATTTGCTATTTGATTTGTATATGTAGGCGCAGGAGGGCCTTCATCGGAGTCCGCCATAGTTAGTCAGGCGTCGGTGCTTAGGCAAGGAATCGTAATTCTAATTAACACTCCAGTTTTGATCAAAGTCACTATAATTTGCGTTAACAAAGCTTAATTCACAAAATAACTGTTCTATATTCTAGCCAAAGTCAATTATTAATCACATTAATCTAGAAAATCGCGTTTCACACTAGGATGACGCAGAATATCAGCGATTCGTCTAGCGCGTGGTGCACGGTCGGCTCTCGTTCAAAAAGTGTTCTTCAACATGGCCGCCGTGCTCCCACCCGCCTGACGCTCCGCTAGAGTGACTGCTGTCACTCTTATTCTGACGTCTGACATTGACGTTTTAGCGATGCGCCGTCACGGCCAAACTGACTAGCGACCGTCCTCGGGCGTATCTGAATGCAATCCTGAAACAACGTTACGCAACTTCATGATTACGCTCGTCCAACCTGACAGACAGAATAAGTTTTGACTTTTGACATTGCCATCACTAAATTGCATACAGACTTGGACCGGACGGGTGTGTCCTTACGACTAACCCTGATGAAATAGGCAGCCCGGACTACACTGTCCCTTCGACCAATCACTCAAATACCAGTTTTGGACCGGACGGGTGTGTCCTTGCGACCATCGCGGATGGACCGGACGACACTGTCCTTTCGACCAAATATCAACAATGTGAACCGGACGGGTGTGTCCTTTCGACCAACCGCAAGGCATGGACCGGACGACACTGTCCTTTCGATCACCCAATTAAAACGGACTAGACAGGAAGAGTGCGTCCCTTCGACCAGCCAGTATGGCATGGACCGGACGGCACCATTCCGTCTACCGGCACACATGATACACAAAAAAATCACACAGGTCTCGTACATACCTAATTGTTATGGATTTCGACTTCTACTTCGTGTAGTTGGAAGGTTTCGTCATCCGAGAGTATACTTAGAGTATCAGAACCCGCAGTTAGAGTGTCTGAGCAAGCTGTATCGGTGTTGGATTCGGGAGTCAAGGTATCATCGTTATGCAATGAGTGTCTACTTTCTCTACTAGTACTCTCGTGTTCCTCATCTGGCGCCGTCTCGGCCTCCGTTTCATTCAATAGACTACTAGTTACTTCTAATAAACCCTCGTGCCCCTTAGGTACTGCGCGCAAATTCTCGTGTGCGTACTTGTAAGTACGTCTGGAACCGACACCACTAACTGTCTTCAGCTCATAGCGGTCATTGTCTAAAATCGCAGTGATTACGAACGGCCCCTTGAACTTCCTATCGAGCTTGGTCTGATTTCGCTCGCTACTTTTTATAAATACGAAGTCTCCTACTGAGAATGGTTTAATTATCGCTCGACCTTTATTAAATCGTTCAGCGTCAGCTGCAGCTGCTTTCCGAATATTTTGTGAAGCATCGTCTCGTACAGACTCTAAATCTAGACGGTTTGAATGTTCGGAATCGGAAATACCTATTTTAGATAGTCCTAGTGATTGTGCACGAATTCCCATCATCAACTCGGTCGGCGAGTATTTAGTAACGGTTGATTTAGTGCTGTTTAAGGCTAACTGGACATTGCCGAGTTCTTCCCGCCAGGTTTTGTTAGGGTCATTCTCAATAACTGTAAGAAGACTCTTGAGCGTTCGCATGACACGCTCGACTTGCCCGTTAGCCCTAGCAGAACCAGTTGCTATAAAGTGCAAATCGATTTTATGCTCGGCGCAGAAATTTTTAAATTCTGCACTTATATAGCAACGGCCTTGATCGGCAACTATACGTCTCGGTGCACCAAAAAGACATACTGCCTTTTTTATGGCCTGCACAGCACAAGTTGCATCTAATGAGAAGGTGTGTTCTAGTAGAACGTATTTCGTAAAAGCGTCGATAATTACCGAGCAGTACTCTTTTCGGTCGCTTTTGCCACTGAGCTTACCAGTAAAATCTATGTGGATGGTGTGCCAGGGCAAAGACACTTTTGGAATGGAGTGGAGCTGAACAGCTTGAGCTCCGGAAGGGCCTTTTGATGCCTTACATATAATACAGCTATCTATAAATTTTTTAACACACTTGGACATCTGGGGAAACCAATACTGTTCATAAATTTTGTCTAGCGTTCTGTCGTACCCTAAGTGTTGTAGTTCGCTATGAATGTGACTAATTAAAGTCCAAATCAACGAGCGGGGGACAACGGGCAACCATGATACAATTTTGTTCCGAGCAATTTTCCTGTACAAGATTCCGTCTCTGACGTCATACGTTTCTGCTACGGATTCGGGGAAATCATTGTTATGGTGTTTACATATCAGATCTTGTATTTCAGAATCTCTTTTTTGTTCTACCGAAAGCCAACCTTTATGCAGTTCTACAAATTTGACATCTTTTCGTCCTTTGACAGAAGATGTTGAGGAAACTAAATTTGCATCGGGTTGGGGATTTCTAGAGAAATAGTCTGCGTGCTCCATTCCACGGCCTTCACGATATACGATTTCAAAATCATATGCCTGAAGAATAGCCCACCAGCGATGGACACGTGGTGTCAAGTCCACTTTTGATTTAGATGCTTTTAGCGAGTTGCAATCAGTGAAGACCGTGAAGCGTCGCCCGTACAGGTAATGACGAAAGTGTTCTACCGCTCGTACAACTGCCAGCGTCTCCAGTTCGTATGAGTGGTAGCGGGACTCTGCATCACCTGTGCGTCGGCTAAAATATTCTATGACGTGAGGTAAATTATCTCTTTTTTGAATAAGGATTGCGCCATAGCCTTCGGAGCTGGCATCGGTATGTAACTCGACTGGCAGCTCCGGATCAAAAATGGTTAAGACTGGTTCAGATGTTAGAATGCCAATAATTTTCCTACGTATGTCCTCGCATTTGTCAGTCCATTTAATGGGTCCCTTAAGTTTCGTCAGTGGATACAATGGGCCGACTGTGTGACTAAAACCAGGTATAAACTTGCGGAAATAAGAGGCCATATCGAGAGAAGTGAAGAATTGGGCACCTGTAAGTTGATCCATTTGATCCTCTATACGCGGTAATGTATCCATTACCGCGTATAGAAGATCAAATAGATCAACTTACAGGTATCATGGCTTCATTATCATGTTCGGGTCGAGTATTAGAGTTAAGTTCCCGAAAATCGACGCACATCCTATCCGTATTATCCTTTTTCTTAACTAGGAGTATCGGACTAGCGAAGGGTGAAGTACTCTCTCTTATAATCCCGGCATCTAAAAGTTCCTGAACCTTTTCTCTTACAATTTGCTTTTCTGGTGGCGCTAATCTATAAGGACATCTTTGGACAATTTTGTGTGGGTCAACTAGATTAATTTCTAGCGTACCAGTATTAACCCTTCTAGTTGGAACTCCTTCTATAAAATATTGAGCATATTTGTTGAGCAGTTTCACTAAAGATTCCCTATCTTCACCATCGAGATCAGTGTCAATTGAATCGGAAGTTATTTTGTTCGGTTGCAACTCACAAGAATTTGACTGTTTCTTAGAAAAGAATCTAAGCTGGTTTTGATCTATTTGGACGCCAATGTCATTTTCTAAGATATCCCTACCTATGATGACAGGTTCCGATAGGCAAGAATCCGGTACTACATGAAAAAGTAAGGTCTGAGTTATTTCGCCTACTTGTACTTCATTTAAAATTTGAGTATCACACCTTACATCATCACCCCCGATCCCAGTAAGATAAACAAGAGAATTGCACACAGTACCAGGAAATTTACAGCAAAAACTTTCTTTGAGAAGCGAACAATACGACCCACTATCAAACAAAAACGAAACGGGCTCACCGGATGAAGTCTTTAGGATGCCCCTCGAAGTGCGCTGTCCACACAGGTTGACCTCTTTGACTACCGCTCCTCCACCAGTTTTTCTGTCGGGGCAAACTGTCGCCACATGCCCTTGCTTGCCGCACACGTAGCAGGTGACAGTTGGTGTCCTATCAGCAAGACGCGAGGTGCTGGAGGCGTCTGCTTGTGCTGTTGATCCGGCGTTTTCACGCCTCTTCCTACAATCAGCTTGTCGATGTCCAGATAATCCGCACCAATGGCATTTTCCAGGGAACCGTGTTTCGCTCATACGGGGTCGTTTAACTTCTAGTTCCTGCATCTCTGATTCGAGGCGCCGCTTTGAAGAAATACCGCCCAGAATCCGGAACAATTGAGATCTATTGCTGATGAGATGAGCATTCAGCTCACGACGTATAACACCGTCTTTTTGGCAAAGCACAGATACCACGAATCCAGTAATCACTTCTTCAGGCATGTCAGTCTTGGGTATTCTCTCAATCATGTTCCACAACCGCATTGCAGATTCAGACGCAGTTTCCTTTATTCCAATCTGGAACCGCAATATGTCGTCAAAGTAATCTTGCGGCAATTTCGGCTTTGAAAACTTGGCCAGCAACGACTGTTTCACTAACGGCCAAGTCAACTCGTTGAGATTTAATCTGGTTATGCAAGAGGCTGCACGACCTTTTAGTGCACTTGTGAGAGCCATAAGTAGCTCGACTCCTTCTAAACACTTTTTTTGCACAATCATTTCGGTAACGTTACACCAACCTTCTATGTCAGCATCACTGTCGTCTGGGTTGAACTGCAAAAGTTGGGTGGCAGTTGTACTAGTGCTAGGTATCTGAGACATTGAGACCATTCGCGAGAGTAGTGCTTCCATATTGCTGAGTAATTTTGTGGCACTATGGTCTTCCGACGATGATCTCGTCTCTTCTGGTCGCAGCCCGTGGCATCCCACTTCTGATGTAGGCGCAGGAGGGCCTTCATCGGAGTCCGCCATAGTTAGTCAGGCGTCGGTGCTTAGGCAAGGAATCGTAATTCTAATTAACACTCCAGTTTTGATCAAAGTCACTATAATTTGCGTTAACAAAGCTTAATTCACAAAATAACTGTTCTATATTCTAGCCAAAGTCAATTATTAATCACATTAATCTAGAAAATCGCGTTTCACACTAGGATGACGCAGAATATCAGCGATTCGTCTAGCGCGTGGTGCACGGTCGGCTCTCGTTCAAAAAGTGTTCTTCAACATGGCCGCCGTGCTCCCACCCGCCTGACGCTCCGCTAGAGTGACTGCTGTCACTCTTATTCTGACGTCTGACATTGACGTTTTAGCGATGCGCCGTCATATAGAATTGTGAAATTATTAAATTATGTTGTTGGTATTTCTATTTTTTTAAATTAAATCTACTAAAACCGCTTATTTCAGAAGTGGGATAGACTCCATAGTCTAATCCATACTCTGGCCTAAAAGCTAAAATTGTAACATTAATTTCACCATGTCCGGAGGTTCTACATCTCGTGGCAGAGGTAGAACACGGCGTGAAACAAATATCGAAACTAATGAACTTCGTGAGACTTTAGGTACAATTCTAGCACGCCTGAACGCATTGGAATATGTTGGCGTACCCTCTACAAGCGCCACGTCATCGTCACAACCGCCGGCGCTGTACGAGCGCGCCTCGGCACTGCCCAGTGCTGTTGCCACGAGCTCGCCGCACTCTCAGTCCACAGCGCTTTCCGCTGTGCCGACGGCTGAGCACGTGCTGTCTACATCAGTGTGTGAGGTCTCGGTGCCGGCATCCAATGCCAGCACGATTGGAAACTCCACGGCAAACACTACGTCCTCACCGGATGTCACCGAACGCCTCATCGGAGCATTGAGTGCGATGAGCAAGGTCAGATCCAACCATTATTATATCTCTAACTTCGACCCTAGTTTGCATGATATCGATTCTTGGTGCGAGGAGGTAGACAGAGCGCGTAGTACGAATTGTTGGGACGACAATGAGTGTCTATCCCGGATAGCTAACTGCTTGAAGGGAGATGCTCGTAGTTGGCTCAACGACTGGGTAACCAACGACCGCACGTGGTCCAATTTCAAAGTAGAATTTAAGCCCCTGTGCTCGCGAAGAATCGATATAGCTAACATACTGTTCGAAGTTATGTGTACCAACTCTGACGGTTATTCTACGTACGCAGAATATGCCCGGCGTTCTGTTTTGCGCCTTAATATAGTGAAAGGTTTAAGCAAAGAGCTTACTGTTGCTATTGTGATACGTGGAATAACTGATGCGCAGGTACGTGCTGCTGCCACGAATGCCCATTTGTTGCCCAAAGATCTTGTCGAGTTTCTATCTATTTATACTAAGCCTGTAAAATCCGAATCGACTGCTTCTACGAAATCATCCCAGGGTAAATCTGATCGTAAACGACCCTATAATAATAAGAAACCTGACATCAAATGCTATTCTTGTGGTGAACTTGGTCATCCAAAGCGTTTGTGTTCCAAGAAAGCAAAGACTGAGGAACAGTCTGTAACAGGTACTAGTCATAACTCCGATAATAGAAATGCGGGTAGTGAGAAAAAGATACCTTGCTCTTTTTGTAAAAAGGTAGGACATGATGTCACCATCTGTTTTGCGAAACAACGATGCGAAAAACGTAATCAAAGCAATGTGAATTTTTGTCGCGAGTTGAAAGGTGCTTCTACAGATAGTGACGTCACGACCGCGGTTATACAGGGTATACCTACGGACGTACTAATTGACAGCGGGTCGCGCATTTCGCTTATCTCTGAACCTGTGTTGAAACACTTTAAGTGTTCTCAGCAGCCAGCCCACCAGACCCTACGAGGGATAGGTGATCAAAACATCGTGAGTAAAGGTTATGTTACTTTAGTGATCGAATTTAGTGATATTTCACTCGAGGTTGATTTGTTCGTTGTACCTCAAAATTGTATGACGGTGCCGGTACTCATAGGTACAGACGTCTTGAACCGTGACGGCGTTACCTACATTCGTGCAAACAACGAGCAACGAATTATGCGCGTCTCTGGTTCTTGTGATCAACAACAGGTAATGCACATCGATTCGAGTTTTGAACCAGAGATAAAGACTTCTTTGCAAGGTAACGATCGTCATAAGTTAATGTCCGTGTTAAACGAGTTTAAGGATTCTTTTATCATAGGTACCGCTCATACCACGGTAACAACTGGCGAAATGCACATAAAGCTAACCAGCGACACGCCTGTTCACTATAGACCTTACAGGTTGTCCTACGATGAAAAGCTGAAGGTGCGCGAGATATGCCGCGATTTGCTGGACAAAGGTATAATTCGTGAGTCCGAGTCACCATATGCGAGCCCGATCATTCTTGTAAAAAAAAAGGATGGTAAGGATCGCATGTGCGTCGACTATCGGGCACTCAACGCTATCACGGTGAAGGACCGGTTTCCGTTGCCACTCATTGAAGACCATATAGACCGCCTGGGTAAAAGTAAATATTTTACGTGTCTAGACATGGCAACCGGGTTCCATCAGATTCCTTTAGATAGCGAGTCCATCCCGAAGAGCGCATTTGTCACTCCAGAAGCTCACTACGAGTACTTAAAGGTAAGTTTTGGACTTGCTAACGCTCCTGTAGTCTATCAGAGGATCATCACTAACACGCTGAGGTCAACAATTGAGTCTGGTAAGGCCTTGGTGTATATAGATGATGTTTTGATCTTGGCCTCGGACATAGATGAAGCCATTGAAAACTTGCGTGAAGTTTTACTAACACTAACAAGTGCCGGTTTTTCAATAAACTTGAAAAAGAGTACCTTCGTGGCCACCGAAGTTGAGTATCTAGGTCGCACGATATCGCAGGGTCAGGTCAGACCGAGCGAATATAAAATCAAAGTTTTAACTGATTCTCCGGTGCCCGCGAATGTCAAACAAGTCCGGCAATTGTTAGGTCTTGCAGGATATTTTCGTAGGTACATACCTGATTACGCGTTGAAAACCGCCCCTATAGCCAACCTAACGCGCAGTAATGTGGAGTTTCACTGGAGTGAGTCGCAAGAAAACGCACGTAAGTACCTCATTAAGTGCCTCACGAGTGAGCCAGTGCTCGCGATCTTTGATCCTCAGCTGCCTACGGAGCTGCACACGGACGCCAGCTCTATCGGGTATGGCGCAGTATTGATCCAGGTGCACGAGGGTAATAAAAGGCGAGTAGTGGCGTATTACAGCAAGACAACGCAAGGTGCAGAGCCGCGATATCACTCTTACGAACTAGAGACGCTCGCTGTTGTCAGAGCTCTCGAGCACTTCCGTCACTACTTGTTAGGTATAACTTTCAAGATCGTGAATGATTGCAATGCGTTGCGGTTGACTAAAGGTAAAAAAGATCTTCTGCCACGTGTCGCGCGTTGGTGGATGTATATGCAGGATTTCAACTTCAGCATAGATTACAGAAAAGGCGTAATGATGCAACATGCAGACTATTTAAGTCGAAATCCTGTAAATGTTTTCCAAATCACGAGGCCTAAGAACTGGGCACAGATTGCTCAATCTGCGGACGAGGAAACTCGTGCGTTGATTGACAAAGTTAATAACAATGAGCTAGACTCATCTAGGTACGTTGTCCGTAATGACTTGCTCTACTACAAGCATACCTCTACAGGTGAGGAGCCAAAATTCCTATGTTTCGTCCCTAAAGGACACCGTCTGAGCTTACTAAGGATCTTTCATGATCAACATGAGCATATCTGTGCAGACAAAACGATAGAGTTGATTTTGAGGCATTTCTGGTTCCCGGGTCTTAGTACCTTCGTTAAAAAATATATTGCCCATTGTTTGGTCTGTCTTTCATCAAAGAAAGTCCCCAGGGCACCTCACCAGCCAATTTCATCGTGGCACAAGCCAGAAATTCCGTTTAGTACTATTCACATGGATGTACTTGGCCCATTACCTGTTTCAAATGAACACAAGTATGTGCTGCTCATTGTAGATGCCTACTCAAAGTACTGTCTGTTTTATGCTATGAAAAAGCAAGACTCTAATGAACTAAAAACATTAACGTGTAACGCTGTGTCCTTATTTGGTGCCCCTCAACTTATCGTGTGTGATCGTGGACGCATGTTTGAGAGTGTGAGTTTTCAGAATTGGGTTAGTGATATAGGTAGTCGAATTCACTTTATCACACCTCAGATGCATAATGAGAACGGGCAGGTAGAGCGTTACTGCAGGACATTACTTAACATGCTACGGATTGAAGCAACAAAACCAGGTAACACTTGGTCCGAGTCCCTGTGGAGAATGCAGCTGGTAATCAACAGCACTAAGCAAAGGACTACTCAAACTTCTCCGCTACAACTGCTCATCGGCATTGAGGCGACAACACCGGTAATAAGGTCACTTGTTCGCGATGTAGCTATAGAAGGTTCTGGCCGAAATCGTGAGAGCATAAGAGAGATGTGCCGTCAACGCACCAGCCGGTTGCTTGATCAACATAGACAAAAACAAGACGAGTATGTTAACCGAAATAGAAAAGTAGCTAAAACATTCTCACTTAACGATATGGTTTTTGTAATAAAGACTTCTCAAATTACAGGCAAGCTGGACTCGGGGATGCGAGGGCCGTATCGTGTAAAGAAAGTTCTGCCCTACGGCAGATACGAGCTGCAGTTGATTGGTGGTTCGTACGGAAAAACGACTAGTGTCGCCGCCGAGCACATGGTGGCTTGGCGAGGAGAGTGGACCCCCGAGTCGTGTGCCTCATTTTTTGACTGTAAGTACGTTGTATGTACTATGACATGGCTTGAAAAACATACGACTAACAGGTTAGAGTCCTGTCGTATCTAATGTTAGTGTATAGTTTTTTAGACATACACTGTAATCTCACGCAAACTGGGTGCCTCTGTGATTGGTATATATGTATTTGGTGTATGTTCAACGGGTTCGAGTCCTGTTGTATACGTTTGTGTAATGTGTATGTATACCTTCGTAGACATACTACACTGCAATCTTACGCAAACTGGGTGCCTCTGTGATCAGTTTAAGTTCATGGTAACATTGAGCCTTGCTCTGCTAAGACACGCAGCTTGGTGCCACTGTCTGGTATAAAGTCGTAGCATTTTGCTTTACTATGCTTTAATTAAAGTCAGACAAGCAGCTTGGAGCCACTGTCTGGTACAAGATTGTAGCATTGAGCTTTACGCTTTGCGATGCTTTAGACAAGCAGCTTGGAGCCACTGTCTGGTTTGAGATTATGCGTTGAGCCGAGCTCCGCTTAGACACGCAGCTGGGAGCCACTGTCTGATTTTGTTGCATCTTTTGGATATGCAGATTCGCTGTATATCTACGCCTAAGAGAAAATAATGCTAATATTGTGTTGTTTTACGTTATTTTCAGTTGATGATGACGCCCTAGTTGGTCCATCCCAGCCTGTCCCGAGCACAGATGATGAAGACGTCTCTGCGGGTTCGTCCCAAGTTGCTCCAAGCGCACACAAAGACGTCGCCCCTGCGAGTTCATCTCATCTTGCTCCGGTCACGCCAGGCGACAGCTCCCAGGGTCCACTCCACGGAGATCTCACCACTGCCCCACGAGACGTGCCCGAGCTCTCCCCGAGTCCACTTGCCAAACACGGTCTTGATCATCATGAAGAAAGAAGTATGCCAGAACTGTAATGTGGCTATGGAAAACCACGAATCAGGAGAAGCCGAATCAGCGGAAGATATCGTTTTTATATTTGTAACGGCTGCGGTCCTATAAAAGCAGAACGCTCGCCTGCCTCGGGCTCACTTTCGCTCGAGCCCTCGAACTGGTAACACCTCCAACTTTCGGTAAAGCTGTAACTCTGTTCATTTGCTATTTGATTTGTATAGAATTGTGAAATTATTAAATTATGTTGTTGGTATTTCTATTTTTTTAAATTAAATCTACTAAAACCGCTTATTATATATATATAAATAATATATATATATATATATATATATATACATTATTATTTATATGTACTATATATGTTATCTATATGTACTATAGCTAAAATAGTGCAGTCTGCTATAGATTCTCCGCATCTCCTCTCCTTGATACAATTATGCGTCTCCACAAGATCTAAGAGGAAACTTTTTCTCTCGCCTTACGTTCCGCTTAGTGCCACAAATTATAGAAAAAAAACCTTTTTCATAAGATCAGCAAATAGCTACAATAAGCTGGTTGACTTTCCTGAAATAGATCTTTTTGACTCTGATCCAGCCGACTTCAGGCGCGTGCTTTCTGACCATTGACTCTGATCGAGCCGACTTCAGGTGCGTGCTTTCTGACCATTGACTCTGATCCAGCCGACTTCAGGTGCGTGCTTTCTGACCATTGACTCTGATCCAGCCGACTTCAGGCGCGTGCTTTCTGACCATTGGTTTGAGTTAGTTCAAGAACTCTTTATATTTATAACACTAATGTAACTTTGTAGTGAAAGTTTTCTTTCTCCTTTTTTTTAAAAGTTTTTATAATATATTTAAATTAAGTATTTAAGGCAAACAAGTTTTATCTAAAATTCTTATATGCTAAAACCGGTTAATGGTAATTAGTTTTTATAGTTGTTATTTATTTATTAGATGTATATACTATTTGTTTTCCGAATAAAATAAAATAAATAAATAAACCAATGGATAATGCAGTGGGCTACAATATTGTTATACACTTCTGGACACATCTATTGGCCCACCTTAGAGTTTAGGTTTCTATGGCCCCTACTTTAATATGATGGCTAGATTGAACAAAAACTATTGATGCAGTTTTAAACCTGATACATTTTACCATCTTTTTCAATCGTATTGTTTTAAATTTTGAATTCAGAATACCACACGACATGGAGCTACGCCTAACAAGTCGGGTATGCGCCTTGATGAAGGCAGTTGATTTTTGATTAAAAAACATGTTTTATCAAATAAAGGATTAATTTAATAACGCTTGTTGCCTCCATGGGCATCTACGATAGCTCTCAGACGATTAGGCATAGAGTTTATCAACAGCTCCATGAAATTTTGAGGGATCATCTCCTATTCCTCTTCTATGGCAGTTTTCAACTCCTGCATCGTCTGGGCACTGGCTGACGAGCCCTAGCACGTCTTTTTAGCTCGTCCCACATGTGGTCAATCGGGTTCATGTCTGGGCTTCTGGCCGGCCAGTCCATAACTGTGATGTTCACATCCCGAAGATATTCCATGACGATGCCGGCCGTATGGGCTCTTGCATTATCATGCATAAAAAGGAAATTTGGGCCCACATGGTCCACGTATGGCATCACGTGAGGTTCTAAGCACTCACGAATGTACCTTTCAGCATTTAATGTTGGCAGCCGTGGTCCCGTAATAACCTCAAGTTGAGTTTTTCCGCTCGCGGATATACCGCCCCAGACAGTCCATGAGCCACCGCCATAAGCAACCCTCTCTTCAAAGCAGCATTGTGCAAAACGCTCTCCCTTACGTCGGTAGACCTTCTTCCTTCCATCATTGCCATGTAACGCAATTTTAGACTCATCAGAAAAGAGTACACGGCTCCAATGCTGCTGAGTCCAATTTAAATGAGTGCGCGCGAAATGAAGACGCGCTGTTCGGTGGGCTCGCGTTAGTTTGGGGCCATTAGCTGGCTTGTGTGGTACCATATCGCGTTCTTTTAACCTTCTCCGAACAGTTCGAGCGCTCACAGATACTCCGTGGAAGTCGCGAAGTTGGTTTTGTATCTCAATGGAGGTAAGGTGACGATCTCTCAAGGTGGTCGTCACGATGAATCGATCCTGCCTTTCAGTTGTGACCCGAGATCGTGGC
The DNA here is from genome assembly GCA_932527175.1 of Operophtera brumata. Taxonomy (NCBI): domain Eukaryota; kingdom Metazoa; phylum Arthropoda; class Insecta; order Lepidoptera; family Geometridae; genus Operophtera; species Operophtera brumata. The sequence continues at coordinate 42,631,379 of OW052228.1, read as the reverse complement.
CTTCCTTGGCGACGAACAAAGCCGCCAGTCTCTAGGTACCTCCGATAAACATTTCGGACCGCAGATCGACTTAAATTAAGTTGAGCACTCACATTTCTTTGGCTGTGTCCGGCCTGGATAAGTGCCACAGCTTGGGCGGCGACTTCAGGCGAAGTATCCATAGATTAATGATAGAACCTCACCTTAATGTTAAGAATAAGTAATGTTTGTTGCAAAACCAAAGAGAAAAATCACACTTTCAAGAATTAAATCCAAGTAAACCAATAAAATCAAGTTTTCTTAGTATTCGATTGTTTGATAATAAACGAACAGGCTCCAAATTTTCTTTTTTTTCTTTAAATGCTGAGTTCGAAATTTAAAAAAAGACCATTGAATAAAATTATGAATGTGCCTGGTTCAAAACTGTATAAAAACTTTTTGCTCGACCTAATATAAATTTTTAGCTAGGACTAAACGAAACTGAAAATGCAAGGTGGGCCAATAGATGTGTCCAGAAGTGTATTTGTGTTACCTACTTAACTCTTTCATATCCTTAGATTTATATTGTAGCTGTTTAGTGTCCTTGAATAAATAAAATAAAATAAAATACCTGAACCAGGCAACGGAGAGAGGTTTAGCGATTGCTTCCTATTGGTACAGTACAATTTAGTCATGTATAGCCACTGACACGAAAGAATAAGTACACGCAGACCCGGAACAAATATTTGAAGACAATGCAAACATTTTGTTCGCTGCAGGAATCGAACCCGCAACCTCCTGCGTCTCAGCCAGCCACTCACCTAGGACTCTCAAAAACATGATTATGGGACTTACTTGTGCCTGTTAAATATATTTTTGACACATACAAAATATTGCGCAGGGCAACACCAAAACCTACGGGCTGCCATACTTGTGCTGCCTTGTTTTTTATAATACTGGCTATATATCTTCATAGAGCATTGAGGTAGTAATTTTTTAGTGCTGGCTCCTGGTCTTTGATATAAGTATTATTAAACTGACTAACTGACAAACTGACTATCAACGTACAGCCCTATATACCAGAAATTTGGAGGGTACTTCCTTTTGTGGAGCGCTAAGAAAGGAATCTCTGAAATTCGCCCCCCAGTGACGTGGATGAAGCGAGCGTACAGTAGGTATATCAATAAATATATATAAAAAAATCGTTTGTTGACTGACTAACTGACTGACTGACTGACTGACTGACTGACTGACTGACTATCGACGCACAGCCCAAACCGTAAGTCCTAGAGACCTGAAATTTGGAGGGTACGTTTCTCTTGTGGTGTAGGGGTGCACTAAGAAAGGAATACAGATATTCATCCCCTGAGGGGTGCTGCAGGGTGTTTAAGTTTGTGTGGAAAAGTATACGCGGACGAAGTCGCGGGCATTCCACTAGTATTTATATGTTATGACTGATGAGAATGTCAATATTCTTATCAGTTGTTGGAATCATTGCAATAAAACATAATATTTGCATAATTTATTTTCTACAGGTAGGCTTAAACGCTTACTTAGTGACCTTTTTAGGGTTCCGTAGTCAAAGACAAGGAACCCTTATGGATTCGTCATGTCTGTCTGTCTGTCTGTCTGTCCGTGTATGTCACAGCCTTTTTTTTCCGAAACTATAAGAGCTATACTGTTGAAACTTGGTAAGTAGATGTATTCTGTGAACCGCATTAAGATTTTTACACAAAAATTGAAAAAAAACAATTATTTCTGGGGTTCCCCATACTCAGACCTGAAACTCAAAAAAAAAAAACATCAAACCTATACGTGTGGGGTATCTATGGATAGGTCTTCAAAAATAATGTTGAGGTTTTTAATATCATTTTTTTCTAAACTGAATAGTTTGCGCGAGAGACACTTCCAAAGTGGTAAAAAGTGTCCCCCCCCCCCGTAACTTCTAAAATAAGAGAATGATAAAACTAAAAAAAAATATATGATGTACATTGCCATGTAAACTTTCACTCAAAATTGGTTTGAATGAGATCTAGTAAGTAGTTTTTTATTTTTGGGGTTCCTCATACTTAGAACTGAAACTCAAATTTTTTTTTTCATCAAACCTATACGTGTGGGGTATTTGTGGATAGGTCTTCAAAAATGATATTGAGGTTTTTAATATATTTTTTTTCTAAACTGAATAGTTTTCGCGAGAGACACTTCCAAAGTGGTAAAAAGTGTGCCCCCCCCCCCCCCCCCGTAACTTCTAAAATAAGAGAATGATAAAACTAAAAAAAAAATATGATGTACACTGCCATGTAAGCTTTCACTCAAAATTGGTTTGAACGAAATCTAGTAAGTTGTTTTTTTTTAATACGTCATTAATCGTATTCTATCCAAGAACTTTTATATTATGTTACTTGCTGCTACGGAACCCTTCATGGGCGAGTCCGACACGCACTTGGCCGCTTTTTTTAAATATTTTATTTTTTACGTCTTGTAACTGTTTGGTTTCTTTAACTAATAATTTTGTATAATTGTGGAAACTTTTAATCGGCCGTCGGCAGAATATTTGTACTTTTACAAGTATTCTTTTCTTTTTATACAATAAAAAGAAAAGCTGTAAGTTTTCCTAAGATTAAAAAAATAAAATAAAATAAAATAATGGTTTATAAATGAGTAATGATAATGAAAAAAAAAAGTATTTAAAGGTAGACCTTTCCTATGTCTTACCACAAATCACAAAACACCGGGGCCCAATTCCACTAAACCAATTGCATTTATATTGTTAACTAACAGAACTCGCCTGCTTCGCAGACGTAAAAAAAAGGATTGACAACACATATATTGTATTATTCTTTAATACATATTTTTTGTGTATCTTGAACCGTTTTCACGGCGCACGCAACGGAAGGCTTCAAAGATGAAATAATTTCTCCCGTTTTTTACACATTTACCACTATATCTTTGCTCCTATTGGTCGTAGCGTGATGTTATATAGCCTATAGCCTTCCTCGATAATTGGACTATCCAACACAAAAAGAATTATTCAATTCGAACCAGTAGTTTCGGAGATTAGCGCGTTCAAACAAACAAACAAACAAACAAACTCTTCAGCTTTATAATATTAGTATAGATATAGATTAATTGTCTCATACTTGTCACTTTTGACAGTTTTGGTATTCTACTAACATCAATGAGTTTACAATTTCATTATAAATGTGACCATTTAGAAACAATCATAAAATATTTCTTCATAAATTCTGCAGACTACAATTTTTATTGACAATTGTAATTGAATTGTAATTGCATAGGAAAATAATGGTTTTTCTTTAAAGAATAGTAGAAAATAGTGGAACAGACCCTTGGTTAATTTATCAAGAATGCAATAATACTACATTATGATTCAATGGAGCAGAGAGTGTAATGACCATTGCTCACGCGTTTTACTAGAGATGAATTTTTCTTCGAATAATGTCAAATTCTCATTTTATAAAACTTCTTGGTATTAAAATGTATTGGACTGAAAAAATAATTGGTAAATAAATTGTGAAGGTGTTTTTAACTATAAGAAAATTGGAAAAGAGGGTGTCACACATTCAGATTTTACAAATTTTTACAATAAATATTATGTAAAAAAAACCCAGTAAAAACGGGATATTTACCATGATTTTTGAGTTTGATGATTTATTTAGTTTCAAGTGAAAATTAAGTACATAACCATGATAGTTTCAAAAGTTAATTATTATAATTTCAACCAATTATTCTAAATACTTTGCTAGTCATCTTTTTATTGCACTGGAATAAATTAATAAATTTACCGCAATAGTACGAACATGTAAAGAAAAAAAGCACGCGTGTTATTAATATGCTGCATTATGACCCTAAAACAGTGCAGTAAGAGCCTTTTTACGAGCAAGTGTGTTGAAAAAACGTAACCTAATAATATTGATTTTACGGTTAGACTTACCTTGGTATTAATTGAATTTAGGAGCCGAGGTTTGGAGAAATTTAGATGGTCTTAGTAATGAACGACCCCTAGCGCGGCGCGGAGAGCACTGACATCAACCACAGATAACACTTACGAAAGTTTTTTATCAAAAAACGTTTAACTTATTTCCTCTTTAGACATAGACTGGCAAACATAGGTCGGCATTCTCAGCATTCAAATCTACAGGTTTGCACAGTGGACAGGTTTACTGACCTGCTAATCATTATAAAAAACTTATTAATTATTCATTCTATGTTTAATCATGAAGATCATGGTCAGTTTGTATAAAATCTGTAATAATAATTAAGTTTATTTAAATAAAAATAAAAAACTTTTTGTTGGGTTAGTATCTGGTGTGTGGTTAGGGAGGGGGAAGGTTGGGATGGGGGGGGAGGGGGGATCCTGACACTACCCTTGCGAAGCCGGGGTGCTTTGTTAGTTAGTAATATAGAAAACCATAATTAAAGAGGGGACTCCTCTAATACAGGTTATTGCAACTTAACAGAGGAGAATGCAAATTTGCAAATTTGAACCCCACACTAGGGTACCCTGTGTCGTGGGTATCAGGAACTATGAGTGAGTACCTGTTACCACAACACCCAGACCCCCCCCCCCCATTACCCCTGGTGTTGTCGGTGTCTATAAGCGACGGTGACTGACAACTTTACATCAAGTGGTCCTAAGCTAGTTAATCTACAGGTTTCGTTAAAAAAAACCGGAACAATATTTGCAGATCATACACACATTTGTTCCGCAGCGGTAATCGAACCCGCCACTTCTCGCATCTCAGCCGGCTACTCGCCCGCTGCGCCAGAGGTCGTCAGGAGGACGTCGTGGCGAGGTAGAGGTCAAAGAGCACAGAAGAGCACAGCGGTCGGAACGTCTAGATGTTTGTGTAATTGATCATGTTTACAAAATTTAATGGAGTTTTATAAGATAAAATCTCAAATAAATATAAGAAGCAACTGTTAGTATGCAGAGGGCTCAAGCGCTTCAGCGTACACACAACATTATCAGCCAGTATAGACGTCGCTGCTGATCGCAGGTACGCACGTGGATGATGCCATCCTCTGTTGTAATTCGTAATTGACTTGTACAACCGTTAGTATGCAGAGGGCTCAAGCGCTTCAGCGTGCATACAACATTATCAGCCAGTATAGACGTCGCTGCTGATCGCAGGTACGCACGTGGATGAAGCCATCCTCTGTTGTAATTCGTAATTGACTTGTACAACCGTTAGTATGCAGAGGGCTCAAGCGCTTCAGCGTACACACAACATTATCAGCATGTATAGACGTCGCTGCTGATCGCAGGTACGCACGTGGATGAAGCCATCCTCTGTTGTAATTCTTAATTGACTTGTACAACCGTTAGTATATGCAGAGGGCTAAAGCGCTTCAGCGTACACACAACATTATCAAAATGTATAGACGTTGCTGCTGATCGCAGGTACGCACGTGGATGATGCCATACCCTGTTGTAATTCGTAATTGACTTGTACAACCGTTAGTATGCAGAAAACTCAAGCGCTTCAGCGTACACACAACATTATCAGCAAGTAGACGTCGCTGCTGATCGCAGGTACGCAAGTGGATGATGCCATACCCTGTTGTAATTCGTAATTGACTTGTACAACCGTTAGTATACAGAGGGCTTAAGCGCTTCAGCGTACACACAACATTATCAGCAAGTAGACGTCGCTGCTGATTGCAGGTACGCACGTGGATGATGCCATACCCTGTTGTAATTCGTAATTGACTTGTACAACCGTTAGTATGCAAAGGGGGTCAAGCGCTTCAGCGTACACACAACATTATCAGCAAGTAGACGTCGCTGCTGATCGCAGGTACTACCGTGGATGATGCCATCCTCTGTTGTAATTCGTAATTGACTTGTACAACCGTTAGTATGCAGAGGGCTTAAGCGCTTCAGCGTACACACAACATTATCAGCAAGTAGACGTCGCTGCTGATCGCAGGTACGCACGTGGATGATGCCATACCCTGTTGTAATTCGTAATTGACTTGTACAACCGTTAGTATGCAGAGGGCTCAAGCGCTTCAGCGTACACACAACATTATCAGCAAGTAGACGTCGCTGCTGATCGCAGGTAAGCACGTGGATGATGCCATACCCTGTTGTAATTCGTAATTGACTTGTACAACCGTTAGTATACAGAAAACTCAAGCGCTTCAGCGTACACACAACATTATCAGCAAGTAGACGTCGCTGCTGATCGCAGGTACGCAAGTGGATGATGCCATACCCTGTTGTAATTCGTAATTGACTTGTACAACCGTTAGTATACAGAGGGCTTAAGCGCTTCAGCGTACACACAACATTATCAGCAAGTAGACGTCGCTGCTGATCGCAGGTACGCACGTGGATGATGCCATACCCTGTTGTAATTCGTAATTGACTTGTACAACCGTTAGTATGCAAAGGGGGTCAAGCGCTTCAGCGTACACACAACATTATCAGCAAGTAGACGTCGCTGCTGATCGCAGGTACTACCGTGGATGATGCCATCCTCTGTTGTAATTCGTAATTGACTTGTACAACCGTTAGTATGCAGAGGGCTTAAGCGCTTCAGCGTACACACAACATTATCAGCAAGTAGACGTCGCTGCTGATCGCAGGTACGCACGTGGATGATGCCATACCCTGTTGTAATTCGTAATTGACTTGTACAACCGTTAGTATGCAGAGGGCTCAAGCGCTTCAGCGTACACACAACATTATCAGCAAGTAGACGTCGCTGCTGATCGCAGGTACTACCGTGGATGATGCCATCCTCTGTTGTAATTCGTAATTGACTTGTACAACCGTTAGTATATGCAGAGGGCTAAAGCGCTTCAGCGTACACACAACATTATCAGCATGTATAGACGTCGCTGCTGATCGCAGGTACGCACGTGGATGATGCCATACCCTGTTGTAATTCGTAATTGACTTGTACAACCGTTAGTATGCAGAAAACTCAAGCGCTTCAGCGTACACACAACATTATCAGCAAGTAGACGTCGCTGCTGATCGCAGGTAAGCACGTGGATGATGCCATATCCTGTTGTAATTCGTAATTGACTTGTACAACCGTTAGTATACAGAAAACTCAAGCGCTTCAGCGTACACACAACATTATCAGCAAGTAGACGTCGCTGCTGATCGCAGGTACGCAAGTGGATGATGCCATACCCTGTTGTAATTCGTAATTGACTTGTACAACCGTTAGTATACAGAGGGCTTAAGCGCTTCAGCGTACACAAAACATTATCAGCAAGTAGACATCGCTGCTGATCGCAGGTACGCACGTGGATGATGCCATACCCTGTTGTAATTCGTAATTGACTTGTACAACCGTTAGTATGCAAAGGGGGTCAAGCGCTTCAGCGTACACACAACATTATCAGCAAGTAGACGTCGCTGCTGATCGCAGGTACTACCGTGGATGATGCCATCCTCTGTTGTAATTCGTAATTGACTTGTACAACCGTTAGTATGCTGAGGGCTCAAGCGCTTCAGCGTACACACAACATTATCAGCATGTATAGACGGCGCTGCTGATCGCAGGTACTCACGTGGATGATGCCATACCCTGTTGTAATTCGTAATTGACTTGTACAACATCCACGAGCGGAGAGAGCGATAATTCTTAGGCCGGATGTCTCACGGTAATAGTATCTATAATTGTATCTGTATCTATATAATTGTATTGTATTGTATCTGTCCTTGCGGAACAGATCGTCAAACAATGGCACACTTAATGACTTGCCCAATGTGCCCCAACACCAGTACCTTGAGTGACACATACACTGCATCTGACAACGCCGTACAAGTGGCAAAATTCTGGCAATAAGAGATATAAAAATAGAAAAAACAATGTTCCACCATCGACACGACGAAGAAGAAGAAGTATCAATTATAAGTATGTACACCAAAAATATATAGGTAGTAATTAAGTTAATAACAAATGATCAGGCGAATCCGTCCATAATTGTGTGTATTGTCACTTATAAAATAATACTATACTGGTAGTATTGATAAAACTAACACCGACTACGATATTATCGTAATTATCCATAACTAGCTGCGCCCCGCGGTGTTACCCGCATAAGAAACAGAGGGAATATCGAAAAAAAAGGTCTATTTGTTATTACAGGAATCTAGCTATCTCTATTCCAAATTTCATCTAAATCCGTCCGGCCGTTTCAGCGTGAAGAAGTAACAAACACAAAAACTTTAGCATTTATAATAGTGGGATTATTTGTATCAAGGAAAGAGGAAAATATGTAATTTCTTTAAATATATCGTTTTGGGCTGAGAGAAGTCAATAATCGAATAAAATATCGATTTGGGCTGAGAGAAGTCATTAATCGAATAAAATATCGATTTGGACTGAGAGAATTCATTAATCGAATAAAATATCGATTTGGGCTGAGAGAAGTCATTAAACGAATAAAATATCGATTTGGGCTGAGAGAACTCATTAAACGAATAAAATATCGATTTGGGCTGAGAGAAGTCATTAATCGAATAAAATATCGATTTGGGCTGAGAGAAGTCATTAATCGAATAAAATATCGATTTGGGCTGAGAGAAGTCATTAAACGAATAAAATATCGATTTGGGCTGAGAGAAGTCATTAATCGAATAAAATATCGATTTGGGCTGAGAGATGTCATTAATCGAATAAAATATCGATTTGGGCTGAGAGAAGTCAATAATCGAACAAAATCATCTGTTGTTCATCATACTATAATGTATATAGCACTAGCCACTCGCCCGGGCTTGACACGGGTAGTGACGGGATGGAAAAAACAACATCCCTTCTCAATTCCCTCTTCCCAATCCCCCATCAATCCACACACCGCAAATACCATCAAAATCTGCTAACCCCAACCTCTCCCCACCAAACTTAAATTAACGATGTTTTTTTTTCTGGTCTATCCCATGGTGTGGGGTATCGTTGTATAGGTCGTTGGTATGTGAATACCATTTTTTGATACAGGGATCTGTTTGCAAAATATTAAGCTGTAAAATGCGATTTTTTGTTAGAGTCAAGTCTCCCCCCTGCTAAACGGTAGTTTTTATATAATATGTGAATAAATTCACGGCAGTAAAATATAATTGAAGTTAAAAGGAAAACTATCACATCTAAAGTTGGCTTTACTAGTTAACGCGTAATAGTTGAACAACTTCAAAAATATACTAGGAGAAGTAAAATTTTGTATAGATTCCAGTGTAAATTACTTAGATGAAATAACTTAGTAATAGTAATTGGAAGGTCTAGGATGCTCCCTAGGGCGAATTGGCCTTACCTGCCTCAAGTTATTTTTGATGGCAGAGTTATTCCGTTCAGCAACACAGTTAAGAACTTGGGTGTCATCATGGATAGCGAGCTGTCATGGGCATCATCTGGCTGAGCTCAGCAGGAAAATGTTTGCGTCGTCTGCCCTTGTGTTTATTATCAATATTTGTTACCTGTTATTAATCTACGTCAATAATGAACCGATTAAAATATTTTTTTATTTGGCACGATATATATCCAGATTGGTTCCATTTTCATCAAAATCTGGTTTTGATGATGGGATCCATGAGGAACTCAGGGAACTCCTTAAATATTATAGGCGCACATATAGCGATTTCGGTATTTTCAGCTACAAGTTAGGTAAGCATGAGCATTCAGAAAGCGGTATTTTGTTAAGTGGCGAAGACGACGTGGCGACGTGACGACGTGACGACGTGACGACGTGACGACGTGGCGTGGATGACGAAGTTAGATAGATAGATAGAAAATTCTTTATTCCACAAGCTAAAAAAGCAGTACATACGCGTACTTAATGCTAATTAGAATTTTCTTCTAGCTAACCTTTATGTAATGTAGAGCGGGTGGTAGTGCTATTGAGAATAATTTAGGGTGAGATTAAATGATTAACATAATTAACTAGGTATAACCCTTCGCGTTTTCAAAATTCTTTCAGGGCATCTGGTCGAAGCGACGCGTGACCCGAGAGCTGGCTCTTATCTGGCTCAACGCATTAGTATTGCCATTCAGCGTGGCAATGCAGCCAGCATCTTAGGGACGCTTCCGTCTGGTAGTGATTTGGATCAGTTGAGCTACCTTTAGATCGCTTGCAGCGGTCTTCAGGTGGCACAACTGTTTCATATGTATTTTGTACATACCTTGTATTATTCTTTCTGTAAATAAATGTAATAATACTAGGTATATAAATGCATAAATAATACAATATATAAAAATTATTCAATAAATAACATAAGCGCTCAATTTTGTTGGACATTTTGCAATGACAGAAAGTATTGGTACAGAGTCTCCCATGGAAGACTAGAGACGTTGGAACTGCTCAGTGATAAGTATTTCACGGGTGACGATAAGGGTGACTTTCCGATATCCGATTGAGCTGAAATTTGGCATACTTCCGATGACAATACAAGTCTACAAGCGGGAAGCCGTCGCGTATACTCCTTGAGGAAGGGGGTATTAAGTCCCAGAAACTCGAGTCGGGTGTTTGACTCGGAACAAGTATACCTACGTGAGTTATTACCGGTTTTTTCAATTATGAATATTACTCACGGAAGTTTTAATAATATTAATACAAGTCTAGTTTCGATGACAATACAATATGAAGGTGACACCGAGCTGATCTGATGATGGAGACGGAAGGTGGACAATGGAACTCCTCAATGGATAATATTAGACTGGGCCTGTTTAAGTACATTGTGATCAGCACACGGTTCCGATCACTAATATTATAAAATCTTGTATTTGTAAGCCAAGCTCCGAATTCATTTATTTTCGAAAAAAATAATTTTTGACATGTTTATCAAAATATTATTAATTCAATGACATTTAATTTTGTGTCGTATTATGTTGTGTTTTGTGTTCATATATTATCTATTTATCTATATATATAAAACAAAGTCGTGTTAGTTACACCACTTATAACTCAAGAACGGGTGAACCGATTTGGCGGAAAATTAGTGGGGAGGTAGCTTAGAACCAGGAGATTGACATACGGGGAAGGGGAAGGGGAGGGGGGGGGGGGGGTTCACCATGGGCTACCCGTGCGAAGCCGGGGCGAGTCGCTAGTATATTTAAATAGTAAATTGTGCTCGTTGTGTTTTCTAAAGACTTAGGTAGGTACTTAAAATTGTTATTGTTTCATTTAGTACTAGTTATATTGATTGCATGCTGTGAAGCGGATTATGGTGGATCAGTATTTTAATTTAACAACTATCCTTGTACCCATTTTTGCAATAAATAAATGAATCTGAATCTGAAACTGTTATTACTGGAGTTAGTCGTGGAAAGCAATGGCCGCGATTAGCTCACCACTTGTCAAGTCTATTTCCCACGAGATGGTGCAACCCACGGTGAAAAGAGGACCATTGAGGCTCTGCCTACCTTTTCGGGGAAAAAGGCATGTGTCTATGTAGGTATGTGTGTATGCTTACCTGATTAGTATACCCGCTATTCGTACTAAACGTTTCAGTTCCACCTTCATAATGCGAACTGCTAAGGAGTGGAATACACTACCGTCGTCTGTCTTTCCTGAAAACTATAATCTGGGTCTCTTCAAGGCTAGAGTGAATAGGTGCCTTCTAGACCTTTGTGCTCCATCTTCGGCCACATCGTCACTTTCCAACAGGTGAGATCGTGGTAAAACAAAGGTCTATCAAAGTTAAAAAAAAAAAAAAAAAAAAATGTTTGTTTAAGGAACAAATCACAACTCCTTTGGTAGGCGGGATAACGTATTATTAAATTAAATTAAAAAAATATTGGCACATTTTGTAGGTTGAGATAGTGGGAGGAGGAAAGAAAAAAAAATTTAAATCAGGTCAATCTAGATAAGAGAAAGGACTTTGTTTGGCAATAAGAAACAACAGTTTTTATTATATTTTAGACTTATTGAGATGTATGATAAAAATAAAACTAAACCTCTAGGGTAGGTACTTCTAGTAATCGCGCGACGCTTTTGTGACACAAATACGAGGAAGAAAGAATTTCTAGTTTGTGCCTTATAAAACGAAAACCAATTTTTAACCCCCGACGCAAAAACGGAGGGGTGTTATAAGTTTGACGTGTCTGTGTGTGTGTGTGGGTGTGTGTGTGTGTATGTGTATAGGTGTGTGTGTGTGTGTGTGTGTGTGTGTGTGTCTGCCTGTCCCATCGTAGCTCCCGAACGGATGAACCAATTTCGTTTTCTTTTTGTTTGAATGGTGAATTTGTCGGGATTGTTCTTAGCTATGTTTGATTAAAATCGGTTCAGCCGTTTCATTGCATTGAGGTTTTTCTTTAATTTTTTCAAAATTAATTATGTTTATCTAATTGTTTTTTAAAAAGGTTCAATATTAATATATACGAATAATATTTACATACATCTCGTGAATCCACGAGGTCTCAGTTCCGGGTAAACCACTGACACAGATAAAAATTATACTAATACTAGTACCACACTGGTATGTACAAGTCTACTCACTAAACGACTAAAAACTTCACACACTCATTAGTGGTTCGTACAGAATGATGAATACTTCTAAACTGAGACATGAAGCTGCGTAGAGTATGTACCAATTAACGAAATTACTCGATGTTATGGCATAGCTCTTTAAATAGGGTGTGTAAATTGCTGCTGTAACTTACCAAAAGGCAATGATACTACTATGAATAGGCTCAATACGAGTAAATGGGGCTACTCAGAAGAGACAGCTACAACTTGTCCTTAATGCGGAACAGATCCTCAAACAATGGCACACCTAATGACTTGCCCATGTGCCTCAACACCTGTACCTTGAGTGACGCATACACTGCATCTGACAACGCCGTAGAAGTGGCAAAATTCTGGCAAAACAAGATATGAAAAGAAAAAGATCCACCATCCACACGACGAAGAAAAAGATTTAAAAAAAACGCTAGATACCATCGAGCCTGTACGGAGGCCTGCAATGCTCTAAGTTTGAAACTTTCAGAATAGCGTGTCAGAATATTGAACCAGAAGGTTAAGAAAGCGTGCTACATTTTCGATCACAATATCTTTACTTTCCAACAGGTGGTTTAATGGGGTCAAACGCTTGACTAAAATATAAAAAAAGAACTGAAAACTGAAAAAGACCCCTAGAAACTGCAACTACGAGTATTGTACCTACTTGAATTGCTAATTGTACAATTTCAGTCGACATTTATTCTATTGATAACAAAACGACCTCGTTAGTTGATAATGTAGTTTTTGTCTTCCACCGATGTTATAGGCCTGTCTTGGCTGACAGACGGCGACAGATTTGTTCCACACATACTAACAATACACACACAATTTGATGGGGCACTCGTGCAAGAATAAACACAGAAATATATTTTTTTAGATTTAAGCCTTTCGATTTGAACTAAAATCTTGTAGGTTCGTACAATTCAATTTTTGAAAGAGAGGCACTGTGTAAAATGAGAGCTAGTGCCAGATCCTTTGGTTGGAATTCGGAAAATTCCGCTACTTACTTGAGAAACGGCAATAAACTCGCAAAATATTCTAAAACTTGTTCCAGCACGTAAGTACGTTTTTTTGAGTAAGTCTTATAAGTTTGTGAATAAAATGCTTGTAATTTAGATTCTAGACAACATGGGCAAGATACCCCGGAAGCCCTTTTTTTTACTTTTACAGTTTATACACATTATGAACATCCAAAGTTCAGGTAACATTGTGCAAATAAGCTGATTTTTGAAGGCTTATACAGAATCATATGTGGTAAAAGAAAAAAAAAGAAAAGTTTCTCCACGTTTCTAGATATATATATTCTTCAAGATACATATTTGTACAAAACATCTGACTAAAAAATTGTTACAACTTCATAATCACGTACGAGCTGAGTACCAGCGTTTTTATCGAAAGTACTGGAATTGGCTGCTCATCCGTTATATTGAGTTTTTTCGATATATTGTTAAAGTTATGATTTACTATTTTACATACGTACATAAACTCACGCTTTTGTCCCGGAGGGGTAGCCAGATACCTCAGACATACATACAATCACGCTTGTTTTCAGGAGGGGTAGGCAGAGACCTCGGATTTACACTTGCTACGATCATGACTACCCCTTTTGCTTCATTCACTCTCATTACATTCGTCATACTCGTACATGCTCGTCAGGTAAGGGTATTCTTGAACTGGCCTTTTTCCAGAAAGTCTCGTATGCGAATACGTTCGACGAGATCTTCCCTTTCCCGATTTGCTATTTTAAGTTAGAATTTATTATCACAGCATGAAATTGAGCATTGAATTAATGAATAGTGCAATTATTTTAAAATATCATTCTTTCACATTGCTTTATATTATATTTATACTAAACATAAAAACTTATATATTATATTTAAATTATTCCGGATATTTATTGCGTGTGTAACCTAAAATTTACCTTAATATTATTTTTCCCGACGTTTCGATTGTGTTGCAACAACCGTGGTCGCGGGCTGACTGGAGTAGGTACACGTATATGGAGCTACCGTCGAGAAGCGGTGGCAAGCGGTCTTATAACATTAGTTTGAACAGCAGTATCTATGTAAAAATTTGGTCTGTCCTCCAATATGTTCGATATCAAAAATATAAGCATCAGGAAGATCTAAAGACCTACTTGAGCCCTGACTTCTGGCCGAAAGGGGTGAAGTTCCAGCGGTTCAAGGGCCGTCTGTCACGTATACCTACCTCGGGCCGCGACGCGTCGGCGATCACACGTGTGTTAGATTAAGTTATAAGTAACTAAAGTGTTTATATATATAATGTTATTTTCTAAGGTATTTTTGTTTCTATGGGCTTATTGTTTAGGATTGGTACAATTCTCAATAAGCCTGCAATAGAGATTAGAATTTGAATTAGATTTTGAATAAGTGATTCAATATCCAAACGACACTGCTTTAGGATATATGGTTTCAGTTTGTCTAATCTATAGTCATCTAGAATCGAAAGAAGACTTACACCGGTATTTTAGTCGTTCCTCGACTCTACTGAACCTCCGGTACGGACGGAGGCCTGCAATGCTTTAAGAACTCACGCAGTTAAATGATGTATTCCATTTTTAAACTTTTAATTCAAATGAAATGCAAAATATTTTTGATTGAGTTTGTGTTAGTCGAGGAAAGTTGGAGGAACGACTAACAACGGTATATACTCTATAATAGCTCTCCGTATATTTGAATCGAAATATGGCACCTGCGTTGGATGGCGTGCCAACCAAGGTGAACGAGCTGTAGAGTACGCGTCATGTAAAAAGAACGCTGGAACGTTTGAAGAAGTATGACCGCCAGCGTTCTTTTTACATGACGCGCATTATCATATACAATTGGGCACTTCATAGTTCATAGTTCATAGTTCTGGTAGCGTTGACGTTAAGTAAGTCGTTCCTCCAACATTTTGACTCTACTCATTCACACTCGAGGAAATGTTGTATTCTATTTTCAAATTCTTCATTGAAATGGAATACCACATTATCTTGAGTGACGTTAAGTGGAGGGGAGGAAGGTTCGAGGAACGACTAAGAATATGAGTGTTACAATACCGGTGGATGCCTGGCCAGTCGGGCCTTTCCGTTAGGTATTTTTTAAATTGATTCGAGCATGTCTAGTCGGCCCGTGGTGAGTTGGGCCGCGGCCGTAAATCCTATACTATTCAATGAGCAATACTCGTGTATAATTATGTTGAGCAATGTTTTGAGATCTCGAGAACGGGTCTAACGATTTGTGTATTTTTTATTTCTTTGGTTTTGCTTTTTAAGTTTATCTATATCGGCGTATTTCAAATACAATTTTCTAATGAAGTCTTAGTACGAGGTTTGATAGTATTAGTTTCCTTCTTTGATTATATTTGGCGCCAGACAATAATTTTTAATTCTCTAATAAATAACGAATTAAAATAAAGAAGTACATAATATCAGTGAATTTAATTTATTTTTTTATGATGTTGTCCATGCTTGTATTTTTATAAATATTTAGTTTTATAAAATGGTACTTTGTGTCTATTTCAGGCATTAAATGAATATCTGAATATCTGAATATCTGAAGCGTGAGTAGAATATCTAAAGAAGGTGAAGTTGCTGCCTCTACCACTCTACTCTACCCCCTACCAGTGCGACTTAAATGCAATTGAGTTTATATGTGGATTCTTAAAGAGACGTGTAGCTAGCAATAATGTCGGCAAAGAAGCTGGGAATATCGTGAAGTTAACTGAAGAAGTTCATCTATAACCCCTCAGGATTGGCGAAAACAGTGTGAACACGTAAAAAATTTAGAAGACATATTTTATGAACTTGATGTCTGCATGGATTATATGTATTACTGATAATTGAACTAGGAAATGACCGCAGCACAGATTCGATTCAATTAAATTTTTTATGAGTGGCTTGGAGTGGTGTTGCCACTAGTTCGCCAATGTCACGTAGTAAGTAAGGCTTGCATACGATGGAGAATGACCGGTGATTAAGCACAGATTCGGTTACGACAGATGATGATGACGTTTATGCAAATGACAGTGATATGTATGGAATCGTTTCTTTCGACCATAATTACTGTCAGAAATAAATAAATAGTTTATAGTTTAAATTGTGTCATCATTTACAACCTTACTAGTCTTATTCATATTATTTGAAAATAGGCAAATAAAACATATTAATCTGTGGTAGGTACATACAAGTTTAGATAATGTGGTCGGCGACCACCAATCACCAAGTGGGGTAAATGCTACATATATTGTTGGCAACACCGTAGGCAATGCTGCCAATACACAAAATAAGTGCCAACAAACGGTGAACGGCGAACAAAGTGGTGAACGGACTGCAGGAAGGAAACGAAACTAGAGTCCGCGCCACGACTGAAGTCCGGTGACTGGAGCGCTAGTTTCTATGCGCAAAAGTGCAAATGCGAAAATCTACCTCTGTTATCCGTTAGTTCCTCAAAAAGCCGTCGGACTTAAGTCTTGCACTCTACGATATGCACGATTAATGTCAAAAAAGAAAAATGTCCAAAATTATATAGTGTCGAAAACTATCAAAACTCGTACTAAGGCCTATTCATGCGTAGTAACCATAGACGTAGATTTTTTTCGCTACTAAATCTATTGTAGTTACTACCATAGATTTAGTAGCTTCTAAAGCTTCCTAGCTTCTCTTCTTCGTTTGTGTTCTTCGATCAAAGTTTGTTTCATTCTTTGTACGAAGGTCTGAACCATGAATGAAGTAGGTCTGAACCATGAATGTAGTAGGTCTGAACCATGAATGTAGTAGGTCTGAACCATGAATGTAGTAGGTCTGAACCATGAATGTAGTAGGTCTGAACCTTGAATGTAGTAGGTCTGAACCATGAATGTAGTAGGTCTGAACCATGAATGTAGTAGGTCTGAACCTCCAATATAGAATTTGGAATAGTTCGACACGAGTTCGACGCATCAATAAACAAACATCTAAATTCGAATTTCGAATGGGCTTATGCTGAATTCAAATATACAATACTGGCTGAAAAGGAACGTTAGAGATTATGTAAGGGTAGCGATACATTTAGAAAGCGCGCGAAAAAACACGATTAGGTATACAAAAAACAACGAGCTAAGCTCAGTCGCCTAGTTATTTAAGAAGTAGCAGGGAGCAGAATGATAATTTTCAGTCAATTCACAATTCACTGTCGATTCAAACTACTTTCAATGTGCGAGAAATTACCTTAAGTTATCCTGGTGAAGTCACATCGATGAGATCAGCAGATTGTCTTCCAGTATCTCGAGCTCTTTCCCTTCGAAACTAAAACTACTCTTGTTTCGATTGTTCTTGACTAAGCATAATATCTGTTTCCTTGACGTCACAGAGGATCTTCTGAACAAACTGGAAAGTCTTATTTTTTTCAATTTGATTAATCTTTGGTTTGCTTAAGTTTAATAATGTATCCGAGTTCAGACAATAATTTAAATGGGGAGCCATTATACTTTTCTCTATAATGTTCTCACAATCCTCTTCCACCTTCTTACCTCCGTGAGCGCTTCGTTTGTCTAGTCCCTCGTGCTGCGCCTTGCAGTTCAATGTCCCATCTACTCTAGATCCCGACTCACTGTTCCAGCCGTTATGGTGGTTCCACACTAGACTAACTTTACATAATTAAAACAAAACAGTACCATCAGTCCTTGTATAAATTTCATTTATGTACTCAGCTTTATTAAATTGTTGTTTGTGTAGTAGCTATATATATAATATCGCTGCGTGCCTGACTGACTGACTTTCTAACTGAATACAACACACAGCCTAATTTAATTACTTCTCCTGGCTGCCTGTTCTCTTACTGCCTACTTTCTACACGCAGACGAAGTCGCTGCGGGGCAGCTACAATTGTTTGTTTTCATATACAAATAACCGTAGCCCGAGAGTCCTGAAATTTGGGGGGTATCGTTCCTTTTGTTTTCTAGAGTTGCACTAAGAAATAAATTCCCTAAATTCACCTACTAGCGGGGAAGATTGTATGGATGACACTACAAGCGCACGAAGTTGCAGGCATTTCACTAGTGTAGTATATTTTAACTTTGTTTGTTTGCTAAAATTGGGCATTTCTCCACTAGCCGGCACGGCACCGGCAGCGGCGACAGATAGATAGATAGATAGATTAACTCTTTATTGTACACAAATAACACACAGAAACACAAAACATAACTCAATAACAAAAAAATAACAGAAATGTACAATGGGCGGTCTTATCGCTTATAGCGATTTCTTCCAGACAACCTTAGGATGGAGAGGACTATATGGAAGAATGGGACAGTGGTGTTATCACCTTGACAAATACACATATCATTAAATATATACAAACCTACATTATAATACATAAAAATAAATACATAATAATATAAACACAACATAAAAGCAGACAAGAACAATGAAAACTCAACAGGACGAAGAAGACGATTGGAGATAAAACCACACCAGCGACAGCACCAGTGACGGCACCGGCCCGGGTACCGGGTAACCAAACCGTATAAAAATATATGGCATCTTTTTCCAGTTACCGGCGCCAGCAACGGTACGGCAAGTTTCCCGCTCGGTACCGGCCTGTAAAACTACATGAGGCATTATAGCCATGTACGTTTGCATGAGCGATCTTGCTTGCGCTGTGAGTGCGTACTGCATTCGTTATGAATGTTAAAGAGACGTAATATGTCTTTTAGAGTTAGTGGAGGCCCAAGCAAAAATACTTTTTTGCGGGAGAAATGTTGGCTACGCGGGCCAAGTACCAGCAATCTGAAGATGCACAATCTACCGAGGATGCCTAATCGCGTCGTGCGCACTTGGAACCGGCTACCAGACTCAGTGATCAATGTCCCCTCAATGAAATCATTCAAAAATAGACTTGACAAACTTTAAAGTGCACTAATAAGGAATAAAATATACACGCATCAGCTCTGGGAGCTGCCTGTGTATTATAAATAAAAAATAAAATAAATAAAGATGTTTTAAATGTAAGAGATATAAAAAATAAACACGACAACCTGATGAGATCATTTAACGTGTTCTAGAATTGAAGTCCGTATCAGTACTACTCAAAAGCCAAGAGTAGACCGGCATTGGCAACGGCCCAATGGAAAAACGGAGCCCGGCGCTGGCTAGTGGAAAAACGCCCGGCCGTTGCAGGTGCCGTGCCGGTGCCGTGCCGGCTAGGCACTTGCTAAAACGCTCATTAGGTCGCAGGCGTCGCTCGGTCGTTATGAATAGGAGTGTAAATGAGTGTTCTGAGCGAGATCTATGATAGTGCTCCCGCAGAGCGCCGTCAGTGCGACGGACTCCAGTGCGTCAGTATGTCATCATAATAGACACTGAAATATTCCAAAAGTTCGGCATGTCCCGAATTATTGGAACATTTTGCATATTTTTTGGGTTGCATGACCCGAATTATTGGAACATTTTGCATATTTTTTGGGTTCCATACCCAAATGGTGCTTTCTGTACAAGCCCGGATGTCCTTATCAAAAATAATTTCCAGAATAATTGCCAAGGAAGTCTTACATGATGAAGACTATTTAAAGACAGTTAAAAATTGCATTCAAGGATATTCAAAAAGTCACTTGCCTAAGCTAGGACTCGAACCCACTAAATTAAGATAACAGAAACGTTATTTCAAAATTTCATGGTGTTTTTTTAATTTGAGGCAGGTACTATGTTACTGAAAACGAACTGATCCGTCTACGAGTAACATCAGGTGGGCCATCTGCTTGTTACGTCATTCATTTCATTAACCTTTTGATCAGTAGGTAAAGTTGCAATCAGATCAAGATCAGTGCTTGCAAAAGTTCGGATCACGCTGATTGTTTTATTTGTTGTTAGGGCCTTAAGCACCATTAAAAAACCAGATTTGCAATTTTCCAAATGCTGTGCTTTCGGCGGTGTGCCCAAAAAAACCATGAAATTTTGGGGGTTTTTTCAATTTTTACTCAATATCTTAGTGAAGGGTCTGACCGGTATAGTCACTGCGAATACTTTTAAAATTGACTAAATTTGCTGACATTTTACACTAGCGGGAGCTCTATACAGCTATTGGTTCCCAAGACATAGTTCTTCAAAAATAGGCAATTTTTTCCTAGAAGTGTATTTTTTTCGAAATGCTCACTTATTTTGTGAAATATCTTCTAAAAAAGATCCGAATTATTACCGAGAATTTACTACAACTTATGTAGTAAATTTAATTAGGTTTAATTTGAAACCAAATTGGTACCTGTAGGTTCAGCGGTTCTCTCAAAAGCGGATCTTCTATCTTAGATGGCCCGGGCTTGGGCTCGCACGAAGATGGTGTTTCGATGGCCGTGATGGACGCTGGGAGAGGCGCCCAGTCTGCAGTCGGGTCAACTTCATCGTCCGAGCATTTCAGCTCCACATCCGGGACGTTAATTCACAATTTGCTACCGCATGACTGGCAGAGGACTGCATTTACAGGAAATTTTTCGCAGAAGGGCAGGAGGTGCTGGATCCATGGTGGTGGGGCTGGGGGTGAGTCCCTGAGAAGACAGCTTCCACCCCCAATCAGTGGAATTAAAGTTGACTCCCCACCACTTTTGCACTTGGAGGTAGCATCTTGCCGCATGGTGGCCTGCGGCATTTTAGGACAAAATTGCCTATTTTTGAAGAACTGTATTTTGGAAACCAATGGCTCTATAGAGGTCGCGCTAGTGTAAAATTGTAGCAAATTTTGTTAACTTTAAAAGTATTCGTAGTGACTATACTGGTCAGACCCTTCCTTCACTAAGATATTGAGCAAAAACTGAAAAAAAAAACCCAAAATTTCATGGTTTTTAGGCACGATATCGGAGTGTAAAAGCCGTTTTTATCCACTAGAGAATAAAGTAAAATTTAATTTAGAACATCGTGCGCACTAAATTTGTTAATTCAAAACATCATTAAACCTATTTACTTCTACGTCCATGGTGCCGAATTTATCATACAACTTTTTTTAATTTGTTAAAAACTTAGACTTCTTGATGTAATACTTTTTTTTGCATTTAGTCATTTCATCGCTGAGGTGGGATGAAAAGTTACGTGTTGCACTCAAGTGCAAAGATTTTTCACCTCGTGCTCTGTTGATTCCCTCGCTAACGCTCATGATCCTAATTTTTGATGCACTCATAACAAATAACTATTATCTCCAGGGGATCGATTTTTGAAAGTCACTAAGTGACTAGAAGTCACAAATGACAAAACGTCATCGATGTCTTTGAAATCACTTTTTACCAAATGTCGTATTTTTGAAAGTCATACACTGTCTACCAACTTGCAAATATTTCACAGTCGTAGTCTTTGACATACTACGTATCTGTCCATTATTAGTTTGTCTGTTCAACTATACTAAGTCCATGGTTCCACTCACCACAGACAAAACAGTGTACTACGTTCGGACCATAGATAATAATTATTTGTGGGTGGAATAGGAAAGCCACAAGATAGAGTAAATACTATTCATAAATGTCAGTGCCAAAACAGTCACGGAGGGATTTCAAATCGAGTGGGTAGAGGCAAGAGGCACTCGTATAGATATTAGATATCATAGTATGGCAATTTTAGTCAGCGGTGATTTCCAAAAACGGAGACTCTTGACGACTTGACTATAAATAAAACTATAATAATTATATCACTTGACATTGGCTAAATTGTTGCAAATAATGCACAGAAGCCATTACCTAAGATAAGAAGAAGAAGAAGATTTCAAAAAATACGAACTTTTGGAAATCGGTGACTAATAGTCATTTTGCTGACTTCTAGTCACTCGCTGATTTTCAAAAATCGATCCCCAGGTGCTTGCGAAATTGGTACAGCCGTTTCTAAGATCATGCACTTGCAAAATGCTTTTGGAAGACAATTGCAAGGAATGACGGCTGGTAGTGCGTTCTATTTTTCCCAAAAGCTACTTTTTTTTATACTACTTTGAATGACGGGTCAAGCAGATGGCCATGTTATTATGTGTTTGAGTGACAAACATCTAAACTCTCGTATTTATATTATTTATGCTTTTGATAGGATAGGTAGATAAAGTTTAAATGTAAAGGAAATAATAAATTGCGATAATAATTTAGCGAAACAACGAGTCGGTTAGACGCGTAGTATCAATAGACCGCGGGAGATATCTACGGAGTATAGACGTGTGGTTATTTTTTTTATTAAAGTGTACGAAAACCTGTGATAGTGTTGGATAATCAGTTTCTGGTAAACATGATGATGTTTTGTTAGTTAGGAGAGTTTTTGTGAAGTCTATATATATAAAACAAAGTCGTGTTAGTTACACCACTTATAACTCAAGAACGGATGAACCGATTTGGCTGAAAATTGGTGGGGAGGTAGCTTAGAACCAGGAGAAGCACATAGGGGGGGGGGGGGGGGGGGGGGGGTTCACCGGGGGCTACTCTTGCGAAGCCGGGGCGAGTCGCTAGTTCTTCTATAAAAAATATATTAACAATTTGAAACTTAAAAACACCCGCCTGTTTTCAGTATTTTTACACCATTTTTAATACAAATAAAACCGTATTCATATTGGACCACACATTGCAACTTAGATCCTATCATCATGTAATGTGCTGGAAATCATCAGACCCTGGAGTTTGCAGGAGGAAGACATGTCACGTTATCTTAATTTGAAGTTAGAGCTCAGACTCGAAGATTAGCTTCAGAAGTACCCTAGATCCTGTTCATCCTATGCTGGCCATCATCAGACCCTGGAGACTGGAGACTAGTCCAGATGCAAAAATGGCTGTTCCCTTTAAAAAATGTTGCGAGCTGGTGATCCTGGACCACTGGTGCACCACTTCCCACCAAACTAGCCAAGAACCATCTCACAAACACAAACAAAAACGCATTGAAATCAGGGCACCCGTTTCGGAGCTATGGGGCCACAGACAGACAGACAGACAAACACACTATTGCCTCAAACTTACACCTTTTTTTCGACATATTTTTGGGCTAGTTTTTTACAAAATGGGCGTATCCTCAGAGTGCAGTTCTTTCGACAGAGTCATTTGAAAAAATGCGCAAACTGGGTTGTATCATCACTAAAATAAACCTTTTTTATACGATCTTTTGGGATTCGTTCATTGTTCTGAAAATTTCGAGTTATATTTTTTATTTATTAGGTTTCTATAAAATTAGGCAAATACATATCTTCATATTTTCTTCTTTTAACGGCTTCTGAGGAATAGTTCAAAATATTTCCCCAATGTAAAGTGATATAATTAGTCAAGTCGTCAAGAGTCTCTGTCAAGTCATCCTAACTCAGTTTAAATTAAATGGTGGCAGAAAACCATGTTTTTGTAGGACAAATCAACTAATCCATCAATGAGCTTCCATTGAGGTTTTCCCGCTTGGTTACGACATGTGTCGCTTCAAGAAAAATGTTCATAAATTCCTTCAGGGTAGGCAACGCATCGACAATTCCCCCGGTGTTGCCGGTGTCTATAAGCGACGGTGACCACTTCACATCAGGTGGGACGTATGATAGAATGCATAATTATTTAAAAAAAAAACACTATGTAGCTATATATCTCGTACCTATGTCGATACTCAACACAGAATATTTTGTAAATTGTACTATACTTACGAATCTTATCTAGTTTGGTAGTATCGATATCTCACGATGATCATCCAGATAAGATAATTTTTCGAATGAAGAGTTCTTGTTAGAATAATACCACGAACATAGCGCGGCGGCCGAACGTTCGCCTGCGACGCAGGAGGTTACGGGTTCGATTCCCGCCTCGGAACAAATATTTGTGCGATCCGCAGATATTTTTTCAGGGTGTTCTGGGTATTTTCTATATATAATAAAAAAATATCTATCTATGTAATATATTGTATTAAGTATATCAGTTGTCTAGTACCCATAACACAAGCTCTGCTTAGCTTGGGGCTAGATAATGTTGTGTGAACTGTCCAGCATTATTTATTTATTTATTTTTATAGGAAAAGTATAGTGAAATCAGATTAAGTTAATTCTTGATCCGGTCTACTTATAAAGTGTTTAACTATAAATAAACACCCTTCAAAAATTCGCTAAATGAAATTCTGTTTTGAAGTTGTTTTTTTTCTATGAAAACCATTTGAGCTACCCAACAGGATATTAGTAAAGTATTGTAGACAACAGTTTCCCACCACTCCTTCTCGTGCGGAAACTGCGAAAGGCCGGGATGACTGGAAAATTTTGGGGGAGACCTTTGCCCAGCAGTGGGACACAATAGGTTAAAAAAAAAAAAAAAGTAGACAACAAGTCTTTAAGGAATATCAAAACGTTTATACACTATATTTTTACCTGTACCTGTAAATAAGTACCTGTTCCAGAAAAAGAACATTCGAGATAAAAAAAAACGTGTAATTCTGGATACCGCAATAAAATTCGTAAATTTTTGTATGAGTAAAAAAAAAAAAAAAAACAAAATTTTTTTTTTGTTTTTTTTTTGTTTCTCCTAGCATCAGTTGGTTCTGAGAAATAGTTTTCATTGATAAGTGTCTCCTAACTCAAAGCTGATTGACGTAATGCGCTTATATACGTTAAGGTGGTTGCTTTCGCTTGTGGCGCGGAATTAAATTTTTTTCGGGGTTTTTTGCTCATCACGTCTCTTCGACACTTCTTCAGATAGCGAAAACAATGTTGCCGGTAATTATATGATCTAACGCACAAATTTTAATTTATGGTATTACATAAATATCATTAGTTTAGCTACGATTGTGCTTCAATGGTATTTACAGTGTTTTTTTGTTTCAAGCACATACATAGACAAACTAATGATATTTATGTGATATCACAGAATATATGTGATACTATGAATTCTAACTTGTGCGTTAGGTTATGACCTAACGGTTATGATTATGGTTATGGTTATGATTATATGTAATTACCGGCAACATAGTTTTCGCTATCTGAAGAAGCGTTGATGAGCTGTGATGAGCAAAAAACAAGAAAATGTTTGAATTTCGCGCCACAAGCGTAAGCAACATTAGGGCAAATCCTAATATTATTACTATTAATTTAAAATGATCATGATTTTTGTTTGTTTCAATTAATTACTAGACATACCAATTTATTACATTTTTTATATTATTATTTTTGACATTTAACTACTATCAGTTATTAATAAAGAAACTATGAACTTTCTTGCAGCTAAATTAGATCCACTTCTTGATATCCGATCGAGCTGAAATTTTGCATACCTGTCTGATGACAATATAATATTATGGTGACAGCGAGCTGATGATGGAGATACAACATAATTCCTCGAAGGAATTCCTCGAACAAACCTCAATAACTTCTGTACATTTTTTTATATCAAATGTTACAGATCGTTTCAATGGTGCTTCGCTCGTGGAAGTTTGACAATTCAATATGGCTATGAACAAGAAAGAAAAGAATGACCTCGTAAAACCGATGAGAAGTGAGTAAGGCTTGGGATTCCTGGATTTAGAACAAGCGATACTCATTAATAGCAAAACCGATATAATTATTTAAAAAAATGCAATCGAATAAACACAGGGGCATTAATAGTAGATTAGTAGCCAAGGGCTGTAAGGCATCAATTGCAGCCCGAGATATTTATTTATTAATTTATTTATTGTTCGAGGGTGCCATTGATGCTTACACCCGAGCTAACTACTCTGCTTTACATCTCGATTGTGAGGTAAGTAGAAAAAAACCGGCATTACAAGAATAAAACATTTTATTAGTTAAATTATGTTAAGAATACAGTCTCAGATAAAGACTTTACTCGTTTTTCTTTTCGCCACTTCATGAACTCGTCGTAAGTTTTCAAATATCTCTCTTTAGAACTTTCAGGCAAAATATTGTTAATTGCTGCTTGAGCTTCCATTTTCATTGAATCGGGAGTGCAGCTTATATATTCATCACTTGCAGAACTCATGTTTTTTCCTAATTAGCACGTAATTATAAAAAAAACAAAACAAACAATATATAAAGTAAAAGTTTTCTATTCCCGCCTTTTTTTTCCCGCATTGCAGTGTTCCTGTTTGAAGAGTATGGTTGCCGGTGAAACTACAGGCACATGAGACTTTTCATCTATATGTCTCAGGGTGGCGGGCGCAGTGCAATGCCACATAGGGCGCGTCCTAGGTGGACGTGACCTATGAGATGATGCGTTGTTCAAGGCAGAGGTTACCGCTTAACATAAGACTTGTTCCGCCATATACATACATACATACATAGACACACGCCTTTTTCCCCGAAGGGGTAGGCAGAGCCTCAATGGGCCGCTTTTCACCGTGGGTTGCACCATCGTGGAATATAGACGTGACAAGTGGTGAGCTCATCGCCGCCATTGCTTTCCACGACTGACTCAACTAACGCTTTCTTCCAGTAATAACACATTCTATAATAAGCTAGCAGCCAGGACAAATCTTATACCAACAAATCTTATTAACAAGTCCGGGTAATCCCTTAGTCGGCTCTTACGACATCCATGGGAGGAGATGGAGGGTCTATTCTTAGTCCGGACACACCACGCCATATACAAGAAGTTTAAAAAAAAAAGACCGTTATACATTGATGTGGATGATAACAGTATGTATAAACCTCCAATTGTGACCACACACAGAGTTTTGTGTTAGGACTCGAACCTACGAACTAAGCATTCGATAGAAATGGAGATAGTTCCACTGGGCTATATTTCTCTCGTATGCAAAGTAACTACAAAATTTATATTCAGTACTTTTATTAAATAACTTTAGTCCATGGCTTTATAAATGGTCAATCTACTAAATTGGTAAACAAATTGGTGTAATTTCAGGGAAGCTCTTCGCAAGCTCGGCCTTCGGAGCGTTGTTACTGCTGCTGCCCGTTGTGTTGATCGCCATAGACCCCATGTTCATTATTGGCAAATACGTAAGTTTAAACTCTAGCTATAGTTCTCACTTTTGTAGCCAACGACACGATGACAAAGCAGACTGTAGCCAGTGAATATTCAATATTCTTTTGCTAGATGGGCTTTATAATATATACGAGTGTATGAAACGATGGCATGACGATCTCACCATACGTACGTTTTTACGCAAATCAAATCAAATATATTTATTTACTAAAGTATGGTAAACTTATGGGTAGGTAGTAATACATAACTAAGTGTGCTCATACTTTTGCTTAAAAAGCGTGCAAATATTCCTTTACGGTATTTATGACAAAGTAAAATTAAAATTAAAAAGTACTTATGTCAAATTGATAATTAAGTAAAAAAATATAAAAAACATTAAAACCAATATAAATAGAATACATACAATCAAATAATGTCCATCTGTCATAAATAATTAATATATTAACAATTGCTTATTTCATAAAAAAGATAAATTAAAAACTCATTTTATTATAAAGTAGGCATGTCATTCCTATTTAAAAATTCTTCTATGGAGTAAAAGCATGTATCTGCAAGCCAATTATGAATTTTAAATTTAAATATCTCTAATGTCAGCATTTTCATATCTTCAGGAAGATTATTAAATATTTTAATCGAAGTGCCAAGGAGGTCCATTTTCCATACATTCGATTACCTGTCATTCTTAGTTTATTCAAATGATGTTTAATTTTGTTTAGTGCATTTTATTTATTATCAGAATTTCCAAAAATCATTAAGTAATAAGTTTTTTGTGAAAAACATATTTTGCAAGACAAGCTTTTATAAAATTAGTGATTGTAATTGTGTGCTGATCAAAATGAGCCTAGACATGGCCAGTCTATTATTATCCATCGAGGAGTTCCGTTGTCAAACTTCCGTCTCCTTCCTCAGATCAGCTCGCTGTCACCATCATATTGTATTGGAACTTGACAGGTTTGCCAAATTTCAGCTCAATCGGTTGAGGATAACCGCTCTAAACTTTAGTTGCAAGATTCCACCCGGACATACATTGCAAGTTAAATAAAAGCTTGTAACATACATTGCAAGTTAAATAAAAGCTTGTAACATACATTTCAAGTTAAGTAAAAGCTTGTAACATACATTGCAAGTTAAATAAAAGCTTGTAACATACATTGCAAGTTAAATAAAAGCTTGTAACATACATTGCAATTTAATTAAAAGCTTGTAACATACATTGCAAGTTAAATAAAAGCTTGTAACATACATTGCAAGTTAAATAAAAGCTTGTTACATACATTGTAAGTTAAGTAAAAGCTTGTATAAATGTTTCGATTTGCCAATCAGTTTTATTTTAAATTAAAACAATATTTAAGATTTGAGGTTTTCGGTTTTAGTAGAAGTAGAGCTTTTTTGTGAAAGAGTTCATCCGGGGATGTACTGCCACAATACCTATTTCTGCCGCAAAGCAGTAGTACTCGCATTGCTGTGTTCCAGTTTGAAGGGTATGGTTGCCGGCCGAAATTACAGGCACATGAGACTTTTCATCTTTATTTCTTTGGGTGGCGTGGCGGGCGCAGTACTATGCCACTGTGCGTCCTAGGTGGACGTGACCTATGAGGTAATGCCCGCGAAGATCTAATTCTAAACGTAGTGAAACTGACTAATTCTTTGAGTATGGAATATTTCTAAACAGTTCGAAACCTTTTCTCGGCAATTTGAAAATTACTAATTTTCTAGCATTGAAAATTTGAAGATCTACTTGAGCCCTGACTTCTGGCCGAAAGGGGTGAAGTTCTGGCGGTTCAAGGGCCGTCTGTCACGTGATCCCCCGGGCCGCGATGCGTCGGCGATTACACGTGTGTTAGATTAAGTTATAAATATCTTTATATGTATGTTAGTTGTAAGGTATATATTACTATGGGCCTTTTTCTAGGTACAATGTACATTTTTCACTGTTGCCTGAAATAAATGAATTGAATTGAATTTAATTGAATTGACTTTTCTCCTAATTAACTGAGCACATATTATACGTTCCTAATTTGTTTCTAGAACTTCCGCCTAGAAAACGGCACAATTCTCCACGAGATCCTGCGTGAAGAGCTGGAGTGTGGCAGGTTTGAAGTGTTCCTCTTCAACATCACGAACGCGGAGCGGTTCATGGCCGGAGAGGACTATAAGCTGAAGCTGGAGGAGGTTGGACCTTTCACTTACCTGTGAGTACTAGTTATTACTCCGACAACAGAATCAAGAAAGAAACGCCAATAATGTGACTAAAGTGGGCTCAATCAAAGTAGCGAAGAGACAAAGTGAGGCAACTACAACTTATTCGCAGAAAAACTCAATCATACATACATACATACATAGACACACGCCTTTCACACGCAGATCCTCAATAGGCCTCTTTTCACAGTGGGTTGAAACGCTTCGACTCAGATAACGCTTTCTTCCAGTATTATCACATTCCATAAATAAGCTAGCAGCCAGGACAAATCTTATACCAACGAATCTTACAAACAAGTCCGGGTAATCCCTAAGGCGGCTTTTACGACATCCACGGGAGGAGATGGAGGGGTCTATTCTTGGGCCGGACACACCACGGTACCACACACCACAGCACTCAATCATTTAGTAATATATATTAGCGAAGCGAATTCTCTGAATAACCTGAGTAACTTGATCAATATACGACGAATTGACGACCTCTGTGGCGGGGCGGGCGAACGTTCGCCTGCAACGCCGGAGGTTGCGGGTTCGATTCCCGCCTCGGAACAAATATTTGTGCGATCGCAGATATTTGTTCAGGGTGTTCTGGGTATTTTCTATGTATAATAAAAAATATCTATTTATGTTATATATTGTATTAAGTTTATCAGTTATCTAGTCTACCCATAACACAAGCTCTGCTTAGCTTGGGGCTAGATAATGTTGTGTAAAATGTCCAGCATTATTTATTATTATTATTATTATTAATATAACATCCATTGTTGACCTCCAATTTCTAGGAATTTGAACGACGTTTTACGAGTAGTTCAGTTGGAAACTAATTTCTTCGATACACTAAACTATGTCTTTAACTTTTTACCAACAACAAAAAAATGGAGGTTCGATTATGGTGGTGACATCGAGCTGATCTGATGATGGAGACTGGTGGTGCAATGGAACTCCTCGCGTGTTTTGGCTCATTTTTATCAGCGCACGGTTCCGATCACTAATGATTAAGGTGGTCGCTTTTCCATACAAACGTATTAGCACAAATATGGGCAAACAGAGTATAATTTTACACTGAAATGACTGTTGTTGGCTTTTATATTGGTCATTATTTGCGTCAACACATATTTGTTTGAAGAAAACAGTGGATTAATAGCGAAAATAACATCGAAATTTTAGTTCATTTATGTCAGTGTGTGGGTGTACACTGACAGTGTAACACACATAGCCGCAGATTAGACAACAGTTACAAGTCTCTTACACGCGACGTTGTCAGCTCGTGACTTACGCCGGCTAAGCGCTGTTGCCGCTTCGATCTGTCATATCATAATTAGCTCGGATAGAAAATATTAGAAAAACAAACATTTAGGATTGGACATGTGTATGCGAATCAGCCAGACAGCCGGAGGCCGCAATGCATTGCAAGGTCTCTACATATGAACTTTGTATAAATAATGGGAGAAAATTAAATTACAAACAACTAGACAGAAATTACAGACACATATAATATTATCTTAATTACGTAAAAATTAAATTAAATACTACTAGCTGATCATAATTACCTATATATTTACGCACAAGGTTTTTTGAACTGAGACCTCACGAATACACACGGTTTAGGAAGGTTACCTTATTTATTTCGAAAAAAATATCTATGTACATCCACATGTGGTTCGAAAAGTTAGACCTTCAACGTCGTTCAAATTCCTAGAAACGGGAGGTCAACAAAGAATGTTATACACTGGTTGTTATTTTATAGAGTATAGGTACCTACAAGTTTCAAGATTCATAAATTTTAGACTTTTCCCAGTATTTGTATCATAAAATCTACAAACGTAAAAAAAACAGCGTTGTAGGATTAGTGGAAGTACCCTAGAGGTTTTGTTTTTTTACATTTTTGATTTACCCTAACATCTCAAAAACTAAAAAAGTTTTGAAATGTCGAAGCGAGGAACTTTCATATGACACCACATTTGATCTGATATTCTCACTTTTTTTTACCTCCTCTTGGACCCCAATATCTCAACAACCCCCCGACCGATATAGCTCATAACCTTACCAACAAATTGTACCAATACTATCACCTCCCAATCAAATTTCATGAAGATCGGATTAACGGTTCGGAAGTTATGCTCGGACAAACATACATACATACATACATACAAATGCCAATTCTTCCAAGTTGAATCAGAGAACTCGCTTCGCTCATTCAATATTTAAAAAAAAAAAAAAAAATTGCCTTGTTTCAGTCGAAGTCAGTTCTGTGTAGGTAGGTGAAACTACAATCTTCAAACAAATTCGTTGAAATGATTCCTAGGGGTTATTATTCATTATAATTGCGAGTTAGGGTCTTCGGAAGATTCAGATATGCAGGCCCAGGGTGGGTATTGAACATTTTGCCTCCTGCTTAGAAGACAAGAGTTCATCTTACTATGACATGTTATGTCTGTCCGTGTATGTCACAGCCACTTTTTTCCGAAACTATAGGATCTATGCTGTTGAAACTTGGTAAGTAGATGTATTCTGTGAACCGCATTCAGATTTTCACAAAAAAAATTAAAAAAACAAAAAAAAATGGGGGTTCAGTTCTAAGTATTAGTACTTAGAACTGAAACTCATTTTTTTTTCATCATTCCTGTTGGTGTGGGGTATCTATGTATAGGTCTTCAAAAATGATATTGAGGTTTCTAATATAACTTTTTTCTAAACTAAATAGTTTGCGCGACAGACACTTCCAAAGTGGTAAAAAGTCCCCCCCCCCCAACCCCGTAACTTCTAAAATAAGAGAATGATAAAACTAAAAAAAAAATGTACATTACCATGTAAACTTCCAACGAAAATTGGTTTGAACGATATCTAGTTAGTAGTTTTTTTTAATACGTCATAAATCGTAAACCATCCAAGAACTTTGATATTATGTTACTTGCTGCTACGGAACCCTTCATGGGCGAGTCCGACTCGCACTTGGCCACTTTTTTTTTTAATTTCCATAATATTATTTGCATGCAATGCATATCAGCCGGCCTAGCCAAATGACATTCGCTTCGAAGCGATTCCATTCCTTTCTAGGCGCTAGTCCAGATGGTACGTTCCTAAGCACTAATTTATTACTAGTAGGTAATTGTGTTTATACTGTACTAGCCATTTCACCGCAGCTTGGCAAACAAACAAACAAACAAAACAACAAAGTTTACATATTTACAGGGAATTAATTTTGTAAAAATTAAAAAAAACCCGAACGAAATAAAACGGCTGAACCGATTTTGATCCAACTAAGCTAAGAACACTCCCGACAAATACACCTATCAAACAAAAACAAAAAACGATTTCGGTTCATCCGTTCGGGAGCCACGTTGGGACATACAGACACACACACACACACACACAGACACGTCAAACTTATAACACCCCTTCGTTTTTCGTCGGGGGTTAAAAAATACAAAATAATAGTGAAGATAAATAAAAAAACATAAAAAAGATAAATATTTTATACATAGTGTAATACAAATTAACAATCTTTTTTTTAAGGAGAATTAGCCTTTTTGAAATACAATCCTTTCCCTCATTGTCTCGCAAGTCGCAAAGGCCTCGAAATTAAAAATAATATAATTAATTTTTATTGAATGGGTTATCCTCTTTTTTAACCCCCGACGAAAAACGAAGGGGTATTATAAGTTTGACGTGTCTGTGTGTGTGTGTGTCTGTCTGTCCCATCGTAGCTCCCAAACGGATGAACCGAAATCGTTTTTTTTTGTTTGAAAGGTGTATTTTTCGGGAGTGTTCTTAGCTTTGTTTGATCAAAATCGGTTCAGCCGTTCAGCGTTGGGTTTATTTTTTTATTTTTACAAAATTAATTACTAACTCAACTATAATCTGGACCTCTTCAAGGCTAGAGTGAATAGGTGCCTTCTAGACCTTTGTGCTCCATCTTCGGCCGCATCGTCACTTACCAACAGGTGAGATCGTGCACAAACAAAGGTCTATAAATGTTTAAAAAAAAAAAAAAAAACTTGTTGAAAATAGGGTCAACTGCGGATTTCCTCAATGAAGAATTGTTACTTCGTCGGCTTTATTTCTCAAACTCAAGACATCACAATAATGGAAATGGAGCGCGACGAATTATTCCCATTTGTCACACTGATCTGTCCCCCCTAAGGTGACAGTTAGAACAAAAAAGTTGGATCTGTCCCCCTGTTGCGTGATTGGGTGATGGCTGGTACATTTGCGTGTAATTTTTATTTTTATTTTAGGTTATTGTATGGAACCCTTCGTGCTAGAGTCCGACTAGCACTTGGCAGTTTTTTTTTATTTTTTATGATACGAATTGGCAAACTAGCATACGGCCTGAAGCCCAATTCTCTTAATTATTTTATAACCACACTGCAAGTTGACCGAAACGAGATTGTATTGTAAATTGACTGAGAAATTGGTATTCTGCTCCCTCACAATAACAAGATAATCTACTTTCGGTTCTTGCGACCATATATTAGAGTAGGATAGTGCTATATAATAATTGTAAAGAGTGAAAGAGAGAATTCTCAGAACTTTGAAACATTCAAGTTACAGTCACATTTCGATATAATCACATTCCGTGTTGTATTGTCAGGTGAGCAGAATACCATTTTTGACGTTTGTGACATCGACACTCGATCGTAACATGATCCGAACTTTAATTTGACTATTTTTTATTACGAGAATTGGCTTTCTGATGTGAAGTGGTCACCGTCGCTTATAGACACCGGCAACACCGGGGGTAATTGTCGATGCGCTGCCTACCCTGAAGGAATTTATGACCATTTTTCATGAAATAAAACATGTCGTACGTAACCAAGCGTTAAAACCTCAGATGGAAGCTCATTCCATAGTTTGTAGGCACAGAATAAATAATAGTACTTTATGGGGAAGAAATGATCTCGAGAAACGACTCGTTCGAGAAACCCAGGGTTCTATGATGTGCGGATGAGCTTTGTCACGGTGCCGGGAAGAGCGATGGTAAAATCTCGATGCGAGGATGAGATCGGAAAGCTCGTCAGAACATTCCCCGTTGTAGAGGCGGTAGAACACGCAAAGAGATCCGATAGCTCTGCGTTGGCTAAGCGGTTCTAGAGTATCGGAGAGCTTGGGGTCACCGATGATGCTAATGGCTCTTCTCTGTAAGGAGTCAAAACGAAGCAGCTGGTACTTGGTTGCCCCGTGCCATAGATGGGAACAGTTTCTACGTGCGGCCTTACTTGTGCTTTGTAAAGCAATAGCCATTGATGCGGCGTAAAATAAAGTTTCTATGTGCATTATATTATGGGGGAGGCCTATGCCCAGCCGTGGACTTCAGTTGATGATCTATCAATAAAAGCTGAAAGTAACTAAATCTTTAGAAAAAAAAGCGGCCAAGTGCGAGTCGGACTCGCCCATGAAGGGTTCCGTAGCAGCAAGTAACATAACATAAAAGTTCTTGGATGGTTTACAACTTATGATATATTAAAAAAAACTACGTACTAGATCTCTTTCAAAACAATTTTCGTTGGAAGTTTACATGGTAATGTACACCATATTTTTTTTTTTAGTTTTATCATTCTCTCTCTCGCAAACTATTCAGTTTAGAAAAAAATGATATTAGAAACCTCAATATCATTTTTGAAGACCTATCCATTGATACCCCACACAGGTTTGATGAAAAAAAAATGTGTTTCAGTTTTAAGTATGGGGAACCCCAAAAACTTATTGTTTTTTTCTATTTTTGTGTGAAAATTAGTTTCGGAAAAAAGTGGCTGTGACATACACGGACAGACAGACATACATGACGAATCCATAAGGGTTCCGTATTTTTTTTTTCGGAACCCTGAAAAACGACTTCATAGCTAGGAGTTTATACCCAATACAACATAAATACATACATAGACACACGCCTTTTTCCCCGAAAGAGTAAGCAGAGCCTCTCATGTGCCTCTTTTCACTGTGGGTTGCACCATCGTGGGAAATACACGTGACAAGTGGTGAGCTCATCGCCGCCATTGCTTCCCACGACTGACTCTGCTAATGCTTTCTTCCAGTATAATACATTCCTGAAATAAGCTAGCAGTCAGGAACTACAAGCTAACTACAAGTCCGGGTATAAGACTTAATAAAATTAGTGTGCTGATGAAAATGAGCCTAAACACGGCCAGTCTACTATTATCCATCGAGGAGTTCCGCTGTCCACGTTCCGTCTCCATCATCAGATCAGCTCGCTTTCACCATAGTATTGTACTGTCATCGGAACTAGATAGGTACGAGTATGCCAAATTTCAGCTCAATCGGATATCGCAGGAGACACCATTGTTGCCACCCATGAAATATAGTAGTAGTAGAGCTTTTTTGTGTAAGAGTTCGTCCGGGGAAGTACTACCACCATACCTATTTCTGCCGCAAAGCAGTAGTCCTCGCATTGCTGTGTTCCGGTTTGAAGGGTAAGGGTGCCGGTGAAATTACAGGCACATGAGACGTTTCACCTTTATGTCTCAGGGTGGCGGGCGCAGTGCTATGCCACATAGGGCGCGTCCTAGGTGGACGTGACCTATGAGGTAATGCACTGTTCATAGGCAGAGGTTACCGCTTAACATCAGGTGGGCCATCAGCATGTTCCGTCATTCTAGGAGTATAAAAAAAAAAAACATTCTGAATGCAAATGCTTGACTTGTTGCTGAAAATACCGAAATTGATATATGTGTGCCTATAATATTTGAGGAGTTCCCTCAATCTTCATGGATTCCATCATCAGAAAAACATTTTAATGAAAATGGCACCAATCTGGAAGTATATCATGTAATTTTTTTTCCTAATCGTTACGTAAATGGTATGAGGTAACAAACATAATAAAAAACTCTGGAATTGATAACCTCCTCCATTTTTTGAGGTCGGTTAAGAATCGAGTACCTACTTTTTGATTTGAAATAAGGACACACCACAACACTCACTTCACAAACATAATATTGGCTGAAGCAGAATCAGTGTATTTTGTAGATCATTACAAAAACATTTATAAAAAAAAATAGTCTGGTATCGAACCCAGTACTGTGGTTTTAGTGTCGAGAGATCTAGTCACTGGTTACAAAAAAAAAAGTTAAAAAAAAAAATACAAAAAATAAAGGCAGTATAGAATCGAACGCAGTAACGTGGGTTCAGAAGTTCTGAGTCGACAGTCCAAGCCGCTAATCCAACTATTTTGAAATTCGCGCGCCGAAATTAGCTTATAGTTCTAATACAATAATATCCTTGACTGTGTGCGTGAGTAGGCTTTCATATTGCTCGGAATTTGCTCGGCACAAGTATGTTAAAACTAGAGACTAAAATAACCTGAAATATAGCTAGGTACATAGCAAATGAACCACCATTTGCGTGAACGTTAGTGTTATGACATAATATGCACATTTTAATTCATAAATACATAAAATACTTCAAAATTTGGCAACAGCGCCATCTATTGACGTTGTCGTGCCTAGCTGACCACGAGGAACAACCTTAAAAAGCTTATTGAAAAAAATATTTGTCAAATAACTTATATTGAAAGTCAGAATACAGATTTCATAGCCTTGTCATTGTATATCTTACGCGATACCTTCATGCGTATCGTATTCGTTTGACTGAATAGGTCAATAATTCATTCTTCATCTAGAGGATGGTCACATTTAAATTATAAAGAAAATATTCCAAAATACTAGGAAAAATAAGGGATAAATAACTAGATTTGAAGTTGTTTTTTTTTTCGATAAGAATGCCTGTGGTTTTTTTGCGATAGGTTTTCCGATGATAAACTTCACAGAAGGAGGATATCAATTAATTCGTCAGCTACTTATACTAATACGTATATCATAGTATTTACGCCCCAAGTTGCCAAATTATCTCAAGGTGATCCCGTGAAAATTTTAAATCAGTAAATGTTTTTAGGAGTCCGTTTTAAAGGTAAAGAAATCAGTTAATCTACAGATTACCTAATTGAACTGAGACCTCCAGACTCAGATCTCACGAATACCCGCGCGATGTATCGCGGGTATTCGCGAGGTCTCAGTTCGGAGTTAACCACTAGATACCTCTACAGAGCCTCTGTGGCGCGGCGGGCGAAGCTCGGCCTACGACGCAGGAGGTTGCGGGTTCGATTCCCGCACTCGGAACAAATATTTGTGCGATCGCAGATATTTGTTCAGGGTGTTCTGGGTATTTTCTATGTGTAATAAAATATCTATCTATGTAATATATTGTATTAAGTATATCAGTTATCAAGTACCCATAACACAAGCTCTGCTTAGCTTGGGGCTAGATAATGTTGTGTGAACTGTCCAGCATTATTTATTTTTATTTATTTATTTTATACGTAAAGAATGACACAACTTAAAAAAGTACTAAGTATACAAAATTTAATGTTAACCTAATGTTTACAGAGAATATCGATTAAATAAAAACCTGGAACTGAAAGATGGAGTAATGAGATATACACCGAGACTACGATCTGTCTTCGTGCCTGAGGAGTCCATCGGCAACCCTGAAGATATGAATGTCACCATGCCAAATATTCCAATGCTGGTATTACCTCACTAAATCCTATACTATTAATATTATAAACGCGAAAGTTTGTAAGTATGGATGGATGGATGGATGGATGTTTGTTACTCTTTCACGTAAAAACTACTGGATGGATTTGGATGAAATTTAGAATGGAGATAACTGGACTCCCGGAATAACACATAGGCACATTTTTATCCCGATATTCCCACGGGATAGAGACTTACGCGGGGAAACCGCGGGGCGCTGCTTGTCATTAATACATATATTTCGTTTGCGGAGCAATACCACAGATTACTTAATAGTGACTGTGTAAGCAATACGTGTCTGAATACTATAAAGGCAGCGGTGTGTCCTTCGACTTTCATACTATATTTTGATAAACATACAAGAAGGTATTGGTATTTTATGTACCTATTGTATGTGGAAAGGAAACTAAAACAACCACTAGGCTTATTTATTAAAATTAATTTCCTACTGACGACTCATTACTTTTGTACTAAGACATTGATTACACTGAAAAAAAAAAAACAGTTCGAGTAACCCGAAAACCAATAAAAGTTACCGTTCTGCGAGGTTAAAATGGAGCCAACACATCAAACACGTTAGCATAACTGAAAAAAAAAACAGTTAAAGTAAAACAGTTCATTTTACTATCTTATCCGGACTGATGTTTAACCGTTGAAATTTAAATTACTGCCAGGATACGTTGTTATTATTGACCAAAAGTTCCTGTAACTGTTTATACATATTTATTTACTGTTTCCTTCCTAACTGTTTTTTTGCAGTTGCCCCAACGGTGTAAATTAATTAGATCTCAATGAAAAATATGTTGTAGCAACTGTGTAAATTTTAACTGTACACTTTTTGCACACAGTTAGATATTTTTTTTTTTCAGTGTAATCGAATATTCTTTTCAGAGTGCGTCAACACTGCTAAGCTCGTCGCCACTCATCCTAAGAAGCCTGTTCAACATCATGGTGTCACAGCTTGGCTCCAAGGCTATCGTCTCCAAGTCTGCGTACGAGTACATCTGGGGCTATCGGGAGCCAGTGCTCAGTTTCGCCAACAAGATCGTACCGGGGCTGATACACTTCGAGACAACGGGGATTATGGACAGAGTATGGGTCGTCAGAATTTATAAAAAAAAAAAAGTGGTTCGCTCCGAACTGAGACTTCGCGAATACACGCGATGTATCTAGGTCACCTACATTATTTACCTTCCTAACCGACTTTTAAAACCATTTACTGAGATCAAAATTTCACGGGTCCATCTTGAGATAATTTCCTACACAGTATCAAACGAACCTTTCAACACTGCCATCATGACTCGCTAGATTATTTTGAGATGATAACTGACTTCACAAAAGGAGGTTATCAATTCGTCAGCTACTTATACCAATAATAGGTATGTTAAAGCCTTTAAAGGCTCTTTCGATGATGTGTAGGAAATTATCTCGAGGTGGACTCGTAAAATTTTGATCTCAGTAAATAAAATAAATAAATAAATATTCAGAAAACGTTTTTGGAAGTTGTTTAGAAAGGTAAATAAAGTGGGTTTGTAACCTGCCTACATCGCGTGTATTCGCCATGTCTCAGTCCGGGGCGAAACACTAGTTTATCGATGAGTACAATCGCTTGGCTTTCTACAAAGTTGGTTTGAACACAATAACACTTGAAGACATATTATTGTTATTTTCTCAGTGCTCTTTTTAAGGTTCCGTAGCCAAATGGCAAAGAACGGAACCCTTATGGATTCGTCATGTATGTCTGTCTGTCCGTCCGTATGTCACAGCCACTTTTTTCCGAAACTATAACAACTATGCTATTGAAACTTGGTAAGTAGATGTATTCTGTGAACCGCATTAAGATTATTACACAAAAATAAAAATAAATAATAAATTTTGGGTTGAATACTTAGAACGTAAACCAATTTTTTTTTCCATCAAGCCGTTACGTGTGGTGTATCTATGGATAGGTCTTCTGATATATTTTTTTCTAATAAAACGAATAGTTTGCGCGAGAGGCACTTCCAAAGTGGTCAAATGTGTCCCCCCTCCCTGTAACTTCTAAAATAAGAGAATGATAAAACTTAATAAAATATATGATGTACGTTACCATGTAAACTTCCACCGAAAATTGGTTTGAACGAGACTTAGTAATCAGTTTTTTTTTAACACAACATCGATCAGAGTTACAACGAACTACAAGAACTTTTGTATTATGTTACTTGCTGCTACGGAACCCTTCATGGGCGAGTCCGACTCGCACTTGGCCGCTTTTGTTTGGTTTAACAACTCTTTTTAGAAACGTTACTAAGGCTCGTTATACTAAGTAAAACTTCGGCCTACCTACTCTTATTCTATTCTCCTGCCCTTTGAGAAAGAAAAGAGAAACACGTAGTCAAACTGAAACCAAAATATGCAGAGGCTAAGCCACGTGCATAAATTTATAATATAGTATGAATGTTGCAGCTATACGACAAGAACACATACTACCGACTAGAGCTTGGTGCGACGGATGCCGACAAGTTCAG
The DNA here is from genome assembly GCA_932527175.1 of Operophtera brumata. Taxonomy (NCBI): domain Eukaryota; kingdom Metazoa; phylum Arthropoda; class Insecta; order Lepidoptera; family Geometridae; genus Operophtera; species Operophtera brumata. Next base: position 42,590,821 of record OW052228.1, on the reverse strand, counting down.
CGTCAGAAGTGTGAGGCAGTTCAGAGTCATCAAGGCTGGTGACCAGGAGGATATAACTGAAAGGTAGGCTGAAACAATACCCAATCATTATACATAGGCTCACGCCTCTTTCCCGTAAGGGGCAGGTAGAGCCTCAATGAGCCTCTTTACACAGTGGGTTGCAACATCGTGGAATATAGACGTGATAAGTGGTAAGCTCATCGCCGCCATTGATTCCCACGACTGACTCAGCTAACGCTTTCTGTTGTCGGGATGTAATATACAGGCGGCCTGTATAGTATAGCTTCTATCTTTGAAGGCCTTTATAATGAGCCAACCGCAAAATGTTTATGTTGTATTTTCTATTTAGTAGATTATTTTGAAGATTCCGTGGGAAATTGTTAATGTTGTAAATATTAATCTATATTAAAAATAAGTCGGGTTTTCCTTCCTGACGCTATAACTCCAGAACGCACCAACCGATTTCCACGGTTTCGCATTCGTTGGAAAGGTCTCGGGCTCCGTGAGGTTTTTTTTTTTTTTCATGTCGTGTTAGTTACACCACTTATAACTCAAGAATGGGTGAACCGATTTGGCTGAAAATTGGTAGGGAGGTAGCTTAGGACCATGAGATAAGACATAGTGGGAGGGGTAGGACGGGGGGGGGTTCACCGGGGGCTACCCGTGCGAAGCCGGGGCGAGTCGCTAGTTAATTTATACAAAAAGTTAATTAGCGTACAGTAACTTACGTCAAAAGAATAGGATTCCAATTTAATTTGCATGAATTTGAATTTATAAGTTGTTTTTCTCTTAATATTGAATTTTTCTGAATGAATATGCACAAAATTTAATTTGCAAAAATAAAAGAAACTGATGTAAATATATTCAAAACATTTTACTAATTGAATTTTTAATTAACAAATTACCTACCTTTTCTATAATAGTGATTAAATTTTCTATTATATTTGACGACCTCTGTGGCGCGGCTAGCGATGGTTCGCCTGCGACGCAGGAGGTTGCGGGTTCGATTCCCGCCTCGGAACAAATATTTGTGCAATTTATTCAGGGTGTTCTGGGTGTTCTATGCATAATAAAAAATATCTATCTATGTAATGTATTGTATTAAGTATATCAGTTGACTAGTACCCATAACACAAGCTCTGGCTTAGCTTGGGGCTACATAATGTTGTGTGAACTTGTCCAGCATTATTTATTTATTTTATAATTACCTACCTTTTCTATAATATTATTCCTATTAAATAAATAAATAACGGCTTATTACCACTGTGTAAATACTATACTATACTATATATTCAATACTATAATAATATACTATACTATACTGTGTGTGTGTGTGTGTGTGTGTTGTGTTTTAATTCTATAATATTATTCCTATTAAATAAATAAATAACGGCTTATTACCACTGTGTAAATACTATACTATACTATATATTCAATACTATAATAATATACTATACTATACTGTGTATACTGTGTGTGTGTGTGTGTGTTGTGTTTTAATTCTATAATATTATTCGTGTAACAGATTCTTACACATGCTCTATTTTCAGTACAGTCAACTATACAGACACGTACGAGGGCATAGCGTACCCTCCCCTGCTGCTACCTGATACCCCCATCAACATCTACCGGGTGGGGATCTGCAAGACCTTCGGCATGAGGGTCTGCGGGAGCACCACGTCGGAGTATGGACCTCGGGCCTACGTTTACAAGATGAGTGATGAGCAGTTCAGGAATAGGAGCCTTTGCAATAGCCAAGGGTTCTGCCCCAATGGGCTGATGGACATGAGTCCTTGTTATTATGGTGAGCACTCATTTAGCCAAGATCGAAAAGTTCACCACTTTTTACAAGCTTTTATTTAACTAGCTTTTATTTTAGTAGTAGTAGAGCTTTTTTGTGTAAGAGTTCGTCCGGGGAAGTACTACCACTATACCCATTTCTGCCGCAAAGCAGTAGTGCTCGCATTGCTGTGTTCCGGTTTGTAGGGTAAGGGTGTCGGTGAAATTACAGGCAAATGAGACTTTTCACCTTTAAATCTCAGGGTGGCGGGCGCAGTGCAATGCCACATAGGGCGCGTCCAAGGTGGACGTGACCTATGAGGTAATGCAGTGTTCATAGGCAGAGGTTACCGCTTAACATCAGGTGGGCCAACTGCTAGTTACGTCATTCTAGAAGCATAAAAAAAAAAACTTGCAATGTTTGTCTGGGTGGAATCCGGGTGGCATCTTACAACTGAATTTTAAAGCAGTTATCCTCAACCGATTGAGCTGAAAGTTGGCATACCCGTCAAAGATCCAATGACAATACAACATGATGGTGGCAGCGAGCTGATCTGAACTCGGTTACGATCACTAATTTTATAAAAGCTTGTATAGAAAAATATAATTTTCACAAAAAACTTACTTAGTTTAATCGACTACTACTTTCAAACACCCTGAGTTTGTGCTAAGAGTTTTTGATCGGCTAACTATCAACGATGGAGAAAGTACAAGTGTGGTGAACGATTCAAGGTACAGATAAGCGAGGTTACCTTTATGAACATGGCACGGTTTTTTATTTTTTTTTATTTATACTAATTGGTATGGCGAATCAAGCAGATGGCCCACCTGATGTTAAACGGTACCCTCTGCCTATGAACAGTGTATTATCACATAGGTCACGTTCACGTAGGACGCACCCTATGTGGCATTTCACTGCGCTCGCCACACTGACATAAAGATGAAAAATATCATGTGCCTGTAATTTCACCGGAAGCCATACCCTTCAAACCGGCACGCAGCAATGCGAGTACTACTGCTTTGTGGCAGAAATAAGTATGGTGGTACTACTTTCCTGGACGAACTCTTTCACAAAAAAGCCCTATTACTAACGTGCTGCACGTGTTTTCAGCAGTAAATTTTTGTTAGAAAGTGGTTCTGCACAGCAGAAACCTGTTATTTAATTTCGTTTGCAGGGCTTCCTCTTGCTTTATCCAAAGGGCACTTCCTAGATGGGGACCCAGGACTGTTGGACAGGATAGAAGGACTCAAACCGGACAGGACAATACACGATAGCCATTTGACCATAGAGCCAGTAAGTGTATTCTCAATCTAGCATAAAACCTAACTAAAAGTTAGCAAACCGGACAGGACAATACACGATAGCCATTTGACGATAGAGCCAGTAAGTGTATTCTTAATCTAGCATAAAACCTTACTAAAAGTTATCAAACCGGACAGGACAATACACGATAGCCATTTGACCATAGAGCCAGTAAGTGTATTCTCAATCTAGCATAAAACCTTACTAAAAGTTAGCAAACCGGACAGGACAATACACGATATTCATTTGACCATAGAGCCAGTAAGTGTATTCTCAATCTAGCATAAAACCTTACTAAAAGTTATCAAACCGGACAGGACAATACACGATAGCCATTTGACGATAGAGCCAGTAAGTGTATTCTTAATCTAGCATAAAACCTTACTAAAAGTTATCAAACCGGACAGGACAATACACGATAGCCATTTGACCATAGAGCCAGTAAGTGTATTCTCAATCTAGCATAAAACCTTACTAAAAGTTAGCAAACCGGACAGGACAATACACGATAGCCATTTGACCATAGAGCCAGTAAGTGTATTCTCAATCTAGCATAAAACCTTACTAAAAGTTATCAAACCGGACAGGTCAATACACGATAGCCATTTGACCATAGAGCCAGTAAGTGTATTCTCAATCTAGCATAAAACCTTACTAAAAGTTAGCAAATTGTAAATTGTAGTATCGAAAAAGTTACCCAAATGGTTTGATTAGTAAAACTTTGCGTAGAGCGCTACTATAGAGTCAAATAGACTTCTCAGTATGTATAATTTAGGTCAACAATTTTTTTTTTTTTTATATTTTATCATATGTCCAAGGGCATGATAGAGCCCAAAACAAGATTTCGATAAATTTTCTCGATAAAAATAATAATGCAATGCTTTACAATGCGCTTATAACGTAAATATCTCTATTAACTATCAACGTAGGAAGTGTAACAAATAATATTATTTAAAGGGTATATTAGATTAATATTTTCGGATACTCAGCAAATATTTGTTCAAATACTGTTTTTCGTTTTCTTAGTTCACTTTTCGTTGCGTGAGCGCTATTCTACCACTTTCTTACTTACGTCACAGATAAAAAAATACTATACTAGTACTTACGTGAACTTTATTGAGTATTTGAGTGACAGAATTTGAGGTACCTAAATAAAAACAGGGTAATTAGTTAATTATAATTGTTATTTATTAGATATATAATAAGTATACTGATTGTTTTCCGAATAAAATAAGATAAATAATCACCTTAAAAGTAGCAGGAATTCTGTGGATTCCGGTGGATCATCATCATTCATCGTGGCAATCTTATGAGGGCCCCAGGTCCTATGTCCAGCAGTGGACTTCTACAGACTGATGATGATGATGATGACTTACATGCTCCTATAAACTCGTGATGTCCTGTTCTCAACACCATCGTCATCATCACCAGCCTGTAGACGTCCACTGCTGGACGAGGCCTCCCACTTGCATTGTCTTTAATGGAGGGATTATCAGTTAGGGTTGTTTGCTGTTTCATGAGGAGTTAGGGTTCTTTCGTCATCGGGTAAATTCGTCACTGAAAAAATTTAGGGTAAATTCGACATCGCTCATAATAACATTATTTTTTGCGCTATGCCTAAAGGGTTTTGATTAGCTTGTGTCTGGTGTTGTGGGGTTGTTTGCTGTTTCATGAGGAGTTAGGGATCTTTTGTCATCGGGTAAATTCGTCACTGAAAAAATGTAGGGTATATTCGTCATCGCTTGCCTATGTACAGTCAGCTCGGTAAAATTATGATACGCGGACATCACAACAAATAAAAATCTCAAATGAAAAATCTCGAATGGAAAATCTGGAATGAAAAGTCTCGAATGGAAAATCTCGAATGGAAAATCTCGAATGGAAAATTAAACTAGAATGAAAAATCTTGTTTGAAAAATCTCGTATGCAAAATCTCGAATGGAAAATCTCTAATGAAGAAACTCGAATGAAAATCTCGCATTGAAAATCTCGAATTAAAAATCTTAAATGAAAAATCTAGGATAAAAAACCTCGAATGGAAAATCTGGAATGAAAAGTCTCGAATAGAAAATCTAGAACTGAAAATCTCTGTGTTCTCTGTATTACAGTAATAGGAAATCTCTTAAAATAAAAACCACTCAACATTGTATTTGCAGAAAATTGGCCTAACCCTGGAAACGCACTTCTCCCTTCAAGTGAACATAGTGCTCGGAAACCTGAACTTCAGCTCCAACGCGCGAAGGTTTTCTGACATGGTGATGCCCATTGCACACTTCCAGATTGTAAGATAATTTGCGCTCTAACCTCCTCTTTCTTTCCTTCTTTTTCTCGGTCGCCCTGCCTATGTGGCGGCCCTGAATGTCTATTGTAACCTATGGTATAAAACCAGTGTGTTAACCAGGGGCTTAGGAGTGCCTCAAAAATAAACTCCGGTCGTACATTTCAAATCCCCCATCGCCTTCTATTGACGAACTCTGTGGCGCGGCGGGCGAGTAGCCGGCTGAGATGCGAGAGGTTCGATTCCCTGAATAAATGTTTGAATGATCTGCAAATATTTGTTCCGACTCTGTGTGGTACCACGGTACTCGTAGTTCCTGATACCCACGACACGGGGGATCCTATTGTGGGATCAAGATTATATTGTGTTATGCTATGGGGGAGGCCTCATCCAGCTATGGACGTCTAAAGACTGATGATGATGATGATGCGATAACCCCCAACCACAAATAACATAATACTATACTAGCCCCAACGCAATGAAACGGCTTAACCGATTTTAATAAAAAAAAGTCTAAGAAACATCGACAGAAAATCTGCTTTCAAATAAAAAAAAACGCATTCAAATCGGTTCATCCATTTAATCATTCAATTTCATTAATCATCATTCATTTAATCATCATTTTCGGTTCATCATTCCATTTGCCACAGACAGACAAACAGACAAACAGCAGTCAAACATTATAAAAATAAACATCGATAACTTAATGATTATTGAGTATTTCAACCCTGATAGCGCATTTATCATACATAACCTCGCCCTTAATTTTTTTCTGGTGTACCTAATCAAAATTCCGTGCATCAATCGCTAGTATCGAGCAACAGCGGAGGCCTGCATGAATGCTCTAAGATCGCTAGTGATCGCTTTCTTGTTTCAGAAACAGCCAAGACTTCCAGAGATAGCCATTAGAGCCCTGAGACTGATGTACATCACCATGCCAAAAGTATTCCTAGCCATACAAATAACTCTCATCATCGCGGGTATACTGCTCCTTAGCTACTCACTCAAACTGTTGTATATTCTATACGATTTTAATAAAACTACTAATAATATACTAGCTCTCGATATAACTTTGGAAAAGAAGAGTAATATAAAATCTCAAATGCCACTAATTTTAAAATGACAGTGGCATTATATATGTAGATGCGTCAGCGCTCGTTTCGAATATGTTCAGTTAGGGCAAAAACAAGGCCCCAGTACACAATTGCCCATGATGGGCCATGTTTTTCAATGCGCCACTGCAGGCCATCATCGCGTTGGTGTTCACACAATGGTGCATAGCTCATTGCTAACTGGTGAAACATTTGCGATGGACGTGGAAGTAATAACGGCCGCGGCTATTTATTGTCAGCGGTCGGTGCCAAACTGCAATGGGCCATTGTGTGAACACCACAGGCCACGCTAAGCCACGATTCCTTTGAAGTGGTCCAAATAAACCAACAACTTCCCGATTGCGCGCCACGATGGGCAATCGTCCGCCATTGTATACCATTGCACCTAGTCGTTTCGTTTCGTATGAGGTATTGCTGGCCTCTGGTGTCGGAGTTTTTCAGGCCTCTGACATGGCTTATCGACTGCTATTAATCAATAACAGCCGGGACCGACAGCTTAACGTGCCCTTCGAAGCACAGAGCGATGGAAATCCGCACATAACTTAGAAAAGTCATTGGTGCAGAGCCTAGGATCGAACCCGGTATCGTTGGATTCTGAGTTGCACTATTGAACCACCACTATTGTTGCTACCATCGCTTTTTATTTGTTGTTGCACCTAGTACACAATGGCGATGGCTTGTCCTAACGCGATGATGGCCTACAGTGGCGCATTGGAAAACATGGCCCATCATGGGCCTTTGTGTACTGGGGCCTTAAAACGTGGCTTGATTCTTGTGACAGCTGTCATCGAAATCACGAACTTACTGAATGCACTAAATTCCGTGCTTAGTGCATTGAATAAGGTTCCGTATTTCGTGACGGTAAACGAGACGATGTCGGTCATAATGTACTTTATTGTTAGTACGAATAGTGCCGTTCCTCGCGTTATCGCAACCAACTGATACATTAACGGTTTTGCAAATAAAATTAAATAGAAAAATATTGTTTTCTTTTTAAATTCTAAACCTTGATGTAAATTTTATGATTATTATTTATTTAGAATAACACTGCTTCAATCCGATGAAAAAATAAATAAATAAAAATAAATAATAATGCTGGACAGTGCACACAACATTATCTAGCCCCAAGCTAAGCAGAGCTTGTGTTATGGGTACTAGATAACTGATATACTAAAAAAAGATATAAAAGGTGTATTTAAAACGAGTTATATTGGAAAAGTATATAAAATGTTAAATATGATCGATTTTCAACATGTTTTTAGCCCTAGGCATGGTGCTCTGACAGTTGTCACAGGAATCAAGCTATGTTTTATAATTTAGTAATTTATTTGTTTTTAACAACCAAGTTCGTTTTGTTACTCAAGTTTATTAAATAATATATCTTTTATAATGTTGTGTGAGACGCTCTATTTAATAGTTAGTAGGTAGGTATTTGTGATAGATGATATTTACTGATATTATTAAGTACCTAGTTGATATTAAATTATTTAAGATTAGTAATAAATGTATTGTAATAAAATACTTTATTATTCTTATCGCATTTTATGAGCAATTATCAGGGGACTGGCCTTCTCCACTAATGATCCCACAGCCGGTACAGCGAATCATTTGTTTCGGTTTTTATTGTACGAGTACTTAATCTAAAGCAGATACAGATGCGAAAATTTAAATGGTGTAAAGTAAAACGTATTTTATTCATTGACATCCCAAGGATCATCGTGAATCTTCCTTCCCCCTGAATATACCCCTGTTCCAGCGCGACTTAACTTAGTAAAATCAGGCAACAAACAGAACTGGGTTTTATTTGATCATCCTTCTTACTACTAGGTGAGAAAGCGTCTGTGTGGTGCTTCGAGAACAAGGATAAGCTAACTCAACAATTTATTTTAAAAAAATTGAAAACCCCCTACTATTTTCATCTGAGAACAACCGCGACCAAGACACCTTTCAAACAAAAAAAAACTAAATCAAAATCGGCTCGTCCGTTCAAGAGTTAGGCTGCGTTTCCATTGACGCGGAGCTGGGCGGAGCGGAGCTTAGCGGTGCATGAATTGACCAATCACTATGCTCGAAATCTGTCGAGCAGAGATTTCGAGCATAGTGATTGGTCAATTCATGCACCGCTAAGCTCCGCTCCGCCCAGCTCCGCGTCAATGGAAACGCAGCCTTATGACGCTACTGATAGACACAGGTAACAGATATACAAACTACAAACTTATACAACTCCTCTTTTTCGTCAGGGGTTAAAAAAAGGGAGCTCAAAATTCTGTAAATGTTAAGGAAAAAACACGAAAAATAATTTGGTAATTTATAGTACTTAGGGCCCCCGCGCACCAGGCAGCCATGGCTGCGCAGCCAGGCTGCGGCAGCCAGAATATTTGCGCAGCCAGTTATAACAGCCAATCAACGACTTGTCTAGATAAATAAATAAATAAATAAATAAATAAATAATACTGGACAGTTCACACAACATTATCTAGCCCCAAGCTAAGCAGAGCTTGTGTTATGGGTACTAGATAACTGATATACTTAATACAATATATTACATAGATAGATAGATATTTTTTATTATACATAGATCCTTCCGTCGAGCAATATGGACGTGGAAGAACTTATAATTATTGCTTACCTATCTCGTAAAAAACGCAAAACAAAGAAAAGACACTGGATTCATCGTCTTTTCCTAGAAAGACACTCAAAAGGCTTATTCCAAACCTATTTCAAAGATATTCGCGCATTCCCAGACCGGTTTTTTAACAATACGAGGATGTCAGTGCTATCGTTTGATAACCTTTTGGAAAAAATACGAAATTCAATCAAGGGCATTGGTACTCCTATGCTCCTATCCTATATTCAAAATACGTCAGGCTGCTACAACTAGTGCGCGGAGACTGATCGCAGCCACATACATTCGCCTACACACGTTTTGGCAGCGCGCAGCCAGCTGGCTGCCGTGCAAACAGGCGCGTTTCATTGGCTGCCGCAGCCGAGATTTCGTGGCTGCCTAGTGCGCGGGCTCCCATACAACGTCATATGTTTGACTGGCTGCCGCAGCCTGGCTGGGCAGCCATGGCTGCCTAGTGCGCGGGGGCCCTTAAAGTAAAGAATTTTCGTCTATAATTGTAATAAAGTGAGTCACACGCGAGCGCCGCCGTGTTAGTCTTGCTCCGGAAACGGTTATCTTCCTTCATTCCGTTATGATAGCTATTTTGCTTTTGCTTTATCAGATGGTAAAAAGCAAGCTACCAGCGCACCACCTGCAACAATCAAAGTTTTTTTTTTTTTTATAATTCTTGAATGACGGAACAAGCTTATGGCCCACCTGATGTTAAGCGGTAACTTCTACCTATGAACTGTGTCATAGGTCACGTCGACCTAGAACGCGCCCTATGTGGCATTGCACTGCGCCCGCCACCCTGAGACATAAAGATGTAAAGTCTCATGTGCCTGTAATTTCACCGGCACCCTTACCCTTCAAACCGGAACACAGTAATGCGAGCACTACTGCTTTGCGGCAGAAATAGGTATGGTGGTAGTACTTCCCCGGACGAACTCTTTCCAAAAAAGCTCTACTACTACTAATACTTATTTGTTTTCTGACCGCTGTAGCCAATTCATTCATTGAATTTCAATAGCATCCGTTAGTTGATTTCACCTATTTAATTTGTTTTGACTCATCTGTAGAGACATTTTAATTTTAGATTAGTACCTATCTGACAAGGCCCCTATACAACTGCAACTTAAGATGTACTAACTACCTGCATAATCATATTTTTCCACGTATTAGCAAATTGACGAAACTAAGTGTTCTCAAGGTCCCTATTGGTTTAAAATAAATAAATATTAATATATTGGCTGGCTAATACGCCTCCATTAGTTTGTATCCTCCACGATAATGATCATAGGCCCGATACCGAGCTAGTATCGGCCGTATTTGACGATCTCTGTGGCGCGGCGAGCGAACGTTCGCCTGCGTCGCAGGAGGTTGCGGGCTCGATTCCCGCCTCGGAACAAATATTTGTGCGATCTGCAGATATTTGTTCTGGGTGTTCTGGGTATTTTCTATGTATCATAAAAAATATCTATCTATGTAATATATTGTATTAAGTTTATCAGTTGTCTAGTACCCATAATACAAGCTCTGCTTAGCTTGGGGCTAGATAATGTTGTGTGAACTGTCCAGCATTATTTATTTATTTTATTTTATTTATTAGTCTTACCCTACGGCCCACAATCATCAAATTCAAGTCTAGTATAGATTAACCCCGAATAAAAAGGTCTGAAGCTTATGTTTGAAGTTCACATAGACTTAGAGTTTTATTTCAAAACAGTACGTTATATTAAGTTTCAATGTCTAGTGTTTTTAAGGCGCGATAGGTTCTTAAATGTCTCTAGAATTTTAAAGTTTTTAATAAGAATTTTCATAGTTTTCTATGAAGAAAAAAAAATGATATTCTTGAGCTTTTTATCTAGTGAAATCAATAATTCAATACAATATTTGATATACTTCACACGATAAAAAAAAAACAAAGATACCTCCTTTTTAAAATTCAAATGCTATTTTTCACTCACTTTTCTCACGTTTTAATTTTTGAAACATTTGGTTACAGGTTATTTATTATTTGAGTTAGTGAACTCATCAACAAAATTAAACAAAACTTTGAACGACATTTTTTTATTATTTTTTTATACATAAAACACGGTATCAGAGCGTGCGCTCGCCTTCTTCGCCTCATACAAAAATGTTCGTTGAACCTATATCACCTTAATAGCAGTCACATACATAGTCCTGATCCCACGTTAGGCTCCCGTGTTTCAGAGGGTATCAGGAACTATAGATACCATGGTACCACAACACACAAACCCGGAACAAATACGTGTACTTGCATATCGTACGAACATTTGTCCCGCTGCGGGAATCGAACCCTCAAACTCTCGCATATCAGCCAGCTCACAAGTTAGTTATTGAAAATGTATGGGAATTGACCAGCAAAATCTTAGTTTAACGGCCACCGCTCCGATAAGGCGCCAATAAAATAGAAAAGAACGCCGCCAATTTACGTACTTTGTGATTATGGCATGACTTCACTGAGCTGGCCGGCTTGATCTAATTTTATCAAAATAATCTTGTTGTCGTTGACAAAATTTAGGAAATTCCTTTGAGGAATTCCGTAATGATGCAAGGAAATGACGTAACAAATTACGTTTAACCAAAAATGTAAGGCTTGGAGACACTGAGCCCATTTCTTTTTTTATCAGGTAAGGTTACCAAGAAAGAACCAAGAAGAAGAAGTGACACGAGAGAAGAATAACATGAAAATAAAAATAAACTTACATAATATATTGGCTGCAATAACGTAAAAGGTGTTGGTGCAATGTGTCATTATAAAATGCCCAACGATACTGGTGCCGGCCAGGCCACTGCTGCGAGATACCATCATTCCCAGACAGCCTGCCATGCCCCTGGAATAAATAAACACATAGATAGAAGATAGATAACACTTTATTGTACAACACAGACAATAAGTAATTAATATTATAAAAATTAAAAAAAACCTCAACGCAATGAAACGGCTTAACCAATTTTGATCAAACATAGCTAAGAACACTCCCGACAAATTCACCTTTCAAACAAAAAAAAATTAAACCGGTTCATCCGTTCGGGAGCTACGAGGCGACAGACAGACACACACACGCACAGACACGTCAAACTTATAACACCCCGTCGTTTTTACGTCGGGGGTTAATAAATATTAAAAAATAATATAACAATTAAACACGGAAGTCTTATCGCTATAAGCGATCTCTGTCTGAAACTGATTGCTTACAAGCTATGAAGCTACGACGCACCAGCTAAGAGCTACGATCTATGGCTATGTACTGGCTACGACTAGTAGCGCTACCACCTCCAAGCTACGTGGAAATTACAAAGTTACGTGTATGACGCTTATAAACTAAAAGATCCAGAATCTTGAGCACTGCCGTTAAGACTGCGCTCCCACCAGGCAACGCAGCATTTTTTTCATCTTCATACAAAAAAATGCCACGCGCCGCTAGAAAAAGCGGTTTTTATTGAATATCCCTATATATAGATAATAATATAGGGATAATTTTAAAAAATCCCGTGCCTCTGTTTTATTGTATTGATTTTATTTATCCAATTTTTGACCCAATAATCTGTACCATATTGACAAACAATCGCATCTAGCCAAAAGTTAGAGGCAACTTTGTGTTTTTTTTATCGAGAAAATTGTATTCTATCGTATTTCTGTCCGGGTGATCCGTCGGTATTATAATGTAGAGTATCCATGCATATTTTTTATTTAAATATTGTACTTGATTTAGTCAGTTAAAAATCTAATCTAAGATTGGTAATTTTGCGTTAACCTGAGGTTGCTTGCCTTTTGATTTTCTATAGGTTACATTTCGGGGAATGCTCCCGGGAACTTCACGATCTGATCCCACCATCTCCTTTTCATCATAGGACGAGCAGGCGCACGGCTCAGTACCACCCTTACCTTATTAGTATACCCTCTATACGTACTAAGCGTTTAGGTTCTACCTTTATAATGCGAACTGCTAAGGAGTAGAATACCCTACCGTCGTCTGTCTTTCCTGAAAACTATAATCTGGGTATCTTCAAGGCTAGAGTGAATAGGTGTCTTCTAGACCTTTGTGCTTCATCTTTGGCCACTTCGTCACTTACCAACAGGTGAGATCGTGATCAAACAATGTTCTATCAATGTTAAAAAACCCTTTTGCACTCAAACGAAGAATTTTGTACACGTGATCTATAATACCTACCCGTGATGCGTCAGTTCTTTTTTTTTTATACATATTATTTTATAAGAAACCAAGGCACCACCACGGGTATATACTATTAGTGTACTGATAACGTCTACAAAGTTTCACGTAGTTTGATGAGATGATAGTTAAAATAGAAGCTTCGTTTGCGAGCACAAGGGCGTAAGCGCCCTAACCGGTGCCTACGTAGGTAGAATAATATTCATGACTTACCGATAAGAAGTGGGGAATAGATCCACGAAATACGAAGACACTACCCCGTTGACCACCACTCCCATGAATATGGTGAAGAACAGAAACAAGCTGATGATGTTGCTCTCGATGGCAGCGCAGCCGGCGGCTGATGCTGAGATGATCATCATCATGGCAATAACCAGCATCTTCCTGAATAAAATATATGGGGTTAAAGTATGTTTATGCCGATTGTACTGAAAAATTTAGACGCGGTTTTTCTAAGATGTAACATATTTATTTATTTAAAATATTTACCCTCATTATCTATACGTTGCTGCCATCTAAACGTAAGTTCATTGCCTTTACGATAGAACTCTGGAGATCTGGATTCGACAAACTGTGTTAAGGCATGTTGTACTTCCTCCTGGGAAGTTTTTTTTAATCACGTAGAAAATTGTCTTGTATTGTGTAACTTATCCAAGTCACTACGGAATAGACGGATGTAAATAAAAGTATATTTTTAAAGATGTATTCGAAGATACTAGTATACCTGCTAGTGACCTTGCAGATGCTGATGTTGACGATGGTTAAGACAAGTGCCAGGGCGGCGCTTGCCCATACGAATGTCAGGTTCGATTTGGGCATGCACGAGCTCTGAAAATAACATGTATATCATCATTAGTCGATAAACCATGTCAAAGGCCCTCGGGTGGCCTGACAAACTCTGACACTAGAGGAAAACGACGTTTTTCATACGAAAAACAAACAATTAGTCGGTAGACATACACAGCTGGAAGAAGGATAGCATGCAATGGGGGGATTTGCCATACTCAAATTGCAGGCGGATTGGTAATTGCAGTGGTGATGTAAGGCACTCAGCCGGATGTTGGTGCCCATCCTCTAGTGTATTCCCTTGGTCACAGAATAAATAATAGTACCTGGGTCTGTTTTTTTTATTTTAATTTTTTTATGATACTTGAATGACGGAACAAGCAGATGGCCCACCTAATGTTAAGCGGTAACCTCTGCCTATGAATGGTGGATTACCTCATAGGTCACGTCCACCTAGGACGCGCCCTATGTGGCATTGCACTGCGCCCGCCACCCAGATGAAAAGTCTCATGTGCCTGAAATTTCACCGGCACCCTTATACCCTTCAAACCGGAACACAGCAATGCGAGCAGCACTGCTTTGCGGCAGAAATAGTGGACTACTTGTGTAATAGTGGTAGTAGTACTTACCCGGACGAACTCTTTCACAAAAAAGCTCTATACTACTAAAAGGGGACGACGTAAGGGGAGACGAATGGTTCTATCTTAGGCCAGACACACCACGATAAATTGCAATTGAAGGAAGTGAATGGTAATTATAGGCTTAATCACGAAAATATATAAGAAATTTACTGTTATATTTCAATCAAAAAAATCTGAGTAAATATGGTTAGTACTTACACTGTCAGCAGTGTCAGTTAAGTTCTGTGAATGTTCGATCATCTTGCACATGCCTTCAGAGAGCTCGTGCGAAGACATGCCGGATATGCCTTCAGAGAGCTCGTGCGAGGACATGCCGGATATGAATGCGGTTGCCAGAAACGGAAACCATGAGAGGAGACTGTTGGTTCTGTAAAATACACGAGTAGTTACTAATAGATACCTTGGCTGTGGTCCTGTGGACTTTGATCTTACTAATGGAGCAACTAAAGTTTTAGGCCACTCTTTAATTAATAATTGATCCCTTGACGATTTTGTTAGTGGAGTACAGTCGGCGTAAAATCATTATTTAAATATATTTATCTGTATTTGTCTTAGAGAATAAAAAAAAATGTCTGTCCTGTATTTGTCATTGAAAATCTCACAGATTGACGGTATAATGTGAGATAATAGAGTTCGGTAACCACTAATATTATAAATGTCAAAGTTACGATGTTTGTATGTTTGTTACTTAATTACGTCGAAATGGCTGAACCAATTTCAATATAATTTGGTTCACAAATATATTATGGCATGTATTGAGCTACAGGCTGCTTTTTATAACGGCAAAACGCAGGCGAAGCCCCTTGCGGACACTAGTCAATAATAAATAGTAACGTAGAACCACAAGTATCTGAATTGAGATCCAAGAAAACATTACCGCATTAAAAATAGGTACTGAGCCGTGACATGATACATGGTGGCGAGGGCGGTTAAACATAACATAACATAAACATATCATAAACACACCCAACTGTCACATACTTAGTCCTGACCCCACAGTAGGATTCCCTGTGTCATGGGTATCAGGAACTACGGGTGCCATAGTACCACGATACCCAGACCCAGAACAAATATTTCCAGATCATAGAAACATTTGTCCTGAACCCGCAACCCCTCGCATCTGAGCCGGCTACTCACCTACAGTAGGTACCACAGAAGTCATCACGTGTACGGCCTGTTGTATCGAGAGATCAATAGTAGAGAGAGCATTGTAGGTATCTAGGTGAACGATAAATGATGGATATATGTAGATTCGTTTAAATTGACTTACGTGCTGTACAAAACAATGTTCAAGAAGTAAAGTTGTAAGGTCCTCAAGACAAACGGCATCTTGAACAAGGGTAACGTCTGTTCCCACATAGACTGTAGTAGTGGTATGCTCTTAGTCTTCGCGGTATATTCCTCTTCAAGAATCAGCTTTTCTACCTAAGCAGACATCGTCATTGGTAATCATCATAATCTTTCAGTGGTAACCGTATACATATCCAATGATAGATGGTGCAGCTAGAGCCAGGAGTTTTATAAAACCAGTGACCGCTTAACAAAAACAAGGCTGACGTACCTGAATTATTTATCTTATATAAGAAAACCCTGGTCACTGCTCAGAGAGAGGTAAGGAAGAGGCCACCCACCATCCACCTGGTGGACAACTTCAAAAGAGACATCAATATAATCTACTTGACCTAGCTGATAACACAGGACATACTCTTGGTTCATGGAAGTGAGAAAACCCGACTTCAAATGACGGGTATAGGTATGGACAAAGAAGAAGAAGAATAGTGTTTGAAAACCGTGTTTAACGATTGGCTGGCTCGTCAAATGATGGCTGCCTCTAACTCAGAATGCCCATGAGTCTTCGTCATGACATCGGCTTGTGACATCTACCAATCTGAATTAAAGCTCGAGGTCCTCTCATCAAACTGGTATTTATCAGTGACACAGAGGAAACTTTAGACGAATTTTTATTTAATCTTGCTTTTAATACTGGATCTAAACATACCGGGTATTTCTTTCCAATACATCTATTCCTCTTCCAAATGCCCCTCAAGTTCTCCAAAGCCTGTCTTTTGTTGCCGATATTGGCCAAGAACTTGGGACTTTCATAGAAGAAGTGGAGAACGACCGCGCTGATCCCAAGCGGTAGACCAAAGCAGAGGACCAGCAGTCTCCAGGGTGTGAAGGTAAGGTAGCCCAGGTCGATGGAGAAGCTCGCGTTCAGAGAGACGTAGCCAAGAGCTAGAAAAAGACATACGTAAATACAATTTTATTATTTACGTCAGTTTTTTCATAGCCACTGTTCGCCCAAATGGGAATAAAGAAGTGTAAAGTTACTGCTTTAATGCCACGACAAAAGATATTTCACTGGCAATAGAGACAAGGATATCTATAAAAAAAATATTAGTAGGTAGGTAAGTACATGGAACTTGAAACATTCGTGAATGACTGAATGAGTAGTTTTCCGTAAGGCATTGCCAGTTTAGTTCTTTTATCGTCAAGAGATGGCGCTCGCGTAACTTTTGGTATTACTTTTTAAACTTTATCATGGAAGTGGACAACTTCGTTCAGCCAACGTTTAAAAAAAACATAATCCTGAAAAATTATGTAATAAATAATAATATTTTTGTGATAGTTACGTATTTTGAAATATTTACGTAGGTACATTCATTTCCATCCAACTAAACATTTCATTCAGTTGCGTAATAAAAAAAAACAAATGTTAGAAGTATTATATTGTCTTATTGTATTTGTATCATTATAATATATAATATCAAGAAGGTAGAAAATACTACTAATGAATACTATAAGTAATGAGTTTGTTACAAAACTGACGCACAACTTCCCATAAACAAGGGAACGCAGAATGTTACCAAAACCTTCGATCAAAATAACTTTGGTGGAAGCAACCAAAGCTATCGCCAACGCCATCTAGCGAGAGATATATAATGCTCTAAATACATTAAATAAAAAATAAATAAAAATAATCTAACTTTATCAAGTCAGCACATTTAGATAAAGAAACGATAAAATTTAATAAAAACTTACCTGTATAAACGTACCTGTATAAACAGCCGTAGAAACGTGAAAAGAACAAGACAGAACGAAGAGGTAGCTTCTTTTTACGCTAATTGGACAGCATTCTCCGATCAGAGTATAGGCGGCCGACTGCGCGCCACTGCAACTAAGTCACAACCAATCACAAAACTTGAAGAAATTCCAAACCTACCGCACGTAATAGTTCGGCTGTTGTATATCGGTCGCCATTAAATTAGTAGAAATAAATAGTACCCATATTACGACGACAAACCGTTAACGGCAGCCAAGATACGACGGCAGTATCCCTTATTCCTTTCTTGTAACATGTGACATGAACGAGCACACAAGTTTAGCTCAGATATAGTGTCAGGTTCTGGCAGGTTTTTTTTTTTAATTTTTTTTTTTTTATTAGATTTAAAAACAGTTTACACATGCATATAAAAAAAAAGTACTAACTATAATGTCATACGCTACATGCGAAACCAATTATAGGCAAACACAACATGGACACTAATCAAAAAGATGGGTTATTATTAAGGAATTAAACTTAGGTATTTTATCTAGGTAAATTCATTTTGCGCTACAGTAGCTTACAGTAGTAGTAGAACTTTTTTGTGAAAGAGCTCGTCCGGGGAAGTACTACCACCATACCTATTTCTGCCGCAAAGCAGTCGTGCTCGCATTGCTGTGTTCCGGTTTGAAGGGTAAGGGTGCCGGTGAAATTACAGGCACATGAGACTTTTCATCTTTATGTCTCAGGGTGGCGGGCGCAGTGCAATGCCACATAGAGTGCGTCCTAAGTGGACGTGACCTATGAGGTAATGCACTGTTCTTAGGCAGAGGTTACCGCTTAACATCAGGTGGGCCATCTGCTTGACCCGTCATTCCAAGTAGTATAAAAAAATAAAAAATAAAAATATTAGGCATGCTACACAAGTACAAAAGTAAACACTGAAACATTTGATACCTATCCCTAACCACAAAAAGTAACGTAACTCCAATAGGTACGTAGTAGGTAGATACCAGAGCGGCAAAAAAGACGGTAAAATTAGAAGCTACTCACAAGCTAACGCTGATAAACTTCAGTGCAGCGCTCACAATCCAATTCGGCGAGAAAGCTGATAGCGTGGTGGCAATGAAACTACCCCACATAGCGATGATCAGACTGAGCCGACGGCCGCGCGTGTCGGAGATATAGCCCCATACGTAAGCCGTAGCTATAGCACCTGCAAGGAATAATGCGTGTCTCATGAAAAACTACCCAAGACAGAATGGAGGTTGTACCTAGATATATTGTGTTTGAGGCAAGATCATTTATCTGCAAAATGTTTGTTGAGTCGTCGTATGACTTCAAGTAAGGTTTAACACAACATACTTTTGAACTTATAACTTGCTCTGTTACTTTGTTTTTTAAGAGTGAAGACTTATCATTAGCCTTATGATTCTAAATTTATTTATATTTATGATGTTTTTTGTGCTGTTAGTCTTCCTAAAATAAAATAAATAAATAAATAAATAAATACCACTTAGGGTTGCAATTTCTCCAACCAAGAAAAAAACCTATAGCGCGCTTCAATCAATTATATTTCATCAAGGATAGCGCGTTATAATCTACTAGTAGCGGCATCTAGTGTTGAGTTCAGTAAACTTTCCCGTTGTTTGTAAAATTATTGATTTTTATCAAATAATATCTCAGATATCCTGTGATTGAGTGTTCCCTTTTTAGGGTTCCGTAGTCAAAGACAAGGAACCCTTATGGATTCGTCATGTCTGTCTGTCTGTCTTTCTGTCCGTGTATGTCACAGCCTTTTTTTTCCGAAACTATAAGAGCTATACTGTTGAAACTTGGTAGGTAGATGTATTCTGTGAACCGCATTAAGATTTTTACATAAAAATAAAAAAAAACAATTATTTTTGGGGTTCCCCATACTTAGAACTGAAACTCAAAAATGTATTTTTCATCAAACCTATACGTGTGGGGTATCTATGGATAGGTCTTCAAAAATGATGTTGTGGTTTCTAATATATTTTTTTTCTAAACTGAATAGTTTGCGCGAGAGACACTTCCAAATTGGTAAAAAGTGTGCCCCCCCCCCCCCCCCCCCCCCGTAACTTCTAAAATAAGAGAATGATAAAACTAAAAAAAAAAAAAATTACATTGCTATGTAAACTTTCACTCAAAATTGGTTTGAACGAGATCTAGTAGGTAGTTTTTTTTTAATACGTCATTAATCGTAATCCATCCAAGAACTGTTGTTACAATGTTACTTGCTGTTACGGAACCCTTCATGGGCGAGTCCAACACGCACTTGGTCGCTTTTTTGTAACTAATTTCGGAATAACTAATGCAAATTCGGAGTCTAGTTTATGAGGTAACAAAATATATATATTTTTAGCTTGATCTTTGAATACTTTCGAGTTAAAGACGTTCTGAAAATTTAAATTGGAACCCTACACTATATGTGGTTCCAGAAGAGTCGCATGTATACTTGTATAAGTACATAGACACACGTCTTTTTCCCCGAAAGGGTGGCAGAACAAAATGGGCTTCTTTACACCGTGGCATGCACCATCGTGGAGTATAGACGTGACAAGTGGAGAGCTCATCGCTACCATTGCTTCCCACGACCGACTCGGTTAACGCTTTCTTCCAGTTAGTAATAACAAATTCCTTAATAAGCTAGCAGCCAGAACAGATCTTATACCAACGAATCTTATAAACAAGCCCAATTTACTAAAGAATCTACTAACCTAAATAAGGCACGGAAAGTAGAATGCTGCGCTGCCGCGGTCCGATTTCCAGGTCACAGGCACTACTGGTGATGATCGTGGAGAACCCGAAGATGTCTATGCTCATGGCTAGGAGTGATAAACAACAAACACCTAGCAGACCGACGGTGTAGCAGCCATGACCTGAAATGCAGACGTCGCGCAATTGCTTGTAAGATAAGATGATGCCAGTGAACCCTTAAATGTCCTACGAAGCTAAATTTACCAGTTAACGTTGTCGTAACACATATTTACACACTTGTATATACACTTAAACAATGCGCCAGCACTTAGGCTGAACAATGTCTGTCCACGCGGTCCGTGTATGTTTTTCAATGACTAAATGCTCGAGCTAGCCATGTATAGCCACACTAGTGTTTAAAGTGGCTACTCGACCAACCGGGTTATAGCGCATTTCAACTGACCGAATTCTGGACCAAATGTGGGAGGTCTTACCGCCCAAGCATAAGAGACATACAATCCGCAACGCCACTTATGCGAGTGACTCATGAACTATAAAGAACACTACTTTGTTACCAAAATGGCGCCGGAGCCGTCATGGTCACTCACCATCCGCACCCCGAAAGGCTAGCCCGAAAGTGCTAGCTTCAATCCCAGCTAAGGACATTAGAGAAGCCAACTACCATTTCTCCAGCTGTAAAACTCACGACCTGCAGCTGGGTGACCGGATTCATGCCAGTTCACTCCAGGTAATTACCGAAGATTAAAACGCTTCGTGAGGATTATTGATCACTGACCCCGCGAGTGCCCACTTTCCAGTCCTTTGTCGTAGGTCTGTGAAGACACCAGCTAGTTGCTTGGGGAAGAGTGCGCGCAGTGTCCACTGCACCGGACAGCGAACCAAGCGCCTACCGGGCAACTCACCAACTAGCCATCTCGAAGCCGAACCCAAGATAAGACCTACCGGTGTTACCCAGAAGGCGGCTTTCCTGATTACCCTTGGTACCGTAGTCTAAACAGCGGAGCCGGTGGTTTCCGCTGCGAACCCTAACTACTCAGCTCGAGTAGCAACCTTGCCGTCCCCACCGAGCCGAGCTAATAGTGTGCGATAACCTTTTCATAAAACATGCAAATGAAAACTAATTTTAATGTTCATTTTAAAGCTAAATGTGTATTCTAATAATTTACCTGCAAGACTGATGGCTTCATCATAAGTGTACGGTGTCACCACATTCACATCCTTGCTGATCACCCACACTGTATAATTCCCTTCATTGTCCTTGTCATCATCACTGTCGTCAAAATCCTTGGAGCCGTCGTGACTTTTCACCATGTTCCTTTCGATATACATTTTGGCGTTCAATTTTGGGAAAAAACCATTTAATTTTCAATCAGCCATTGTTCACGCACTGAAAAAGTTTTTCAAAAATGTCTTCCTACTTATATTACTTGAAATTAATACACAAATAGTTAACAAAACATCTTTAAATATATTCGGTAGGTAAACCTATTGTTATAGTAATTTGCAAGGACTCATTTAACACGTGTGCTATTCGCACCAATTCGTAACGAATGAGGTATGCATAATTTTTCAAAATTTCTTGTGTTTTGTCACGAGTTGCCACTTGTCGCTTCATTTTGGTTCAGGCATAGAATATGGTATATTATTAGAATTATGGAAGTGAAACTCCTACAATCTAGAAGCACTGCCGTGCGCCCGCTCGTTCTATGTTTACTTATTTTGACAGAACGCGGGTTAAGGCTGTTAAATACGGCAGCTATGTTATGGATGTATAGCTTTACATTATCTATGGTATGGTTTTTTTTTTTTACCTAAAATAGGCTTGCGTTTGGCTACATCTCACCTGATGGGAAGCGACGATGAGGCCTATTTAAGCACGCTCGCCTAGAAGATGCCTATTAACTCTTCGTTTGAAGACGCCCAAGTTGTATGATAATGGGAACTAAGAAGCCGGAAGAGAGTTTCAGGCCTTTGCTGTCCGCATGATAAAAGAGCTTGAGAAACGGTTTGTACGCGACGGTGGTATGTCAACAACAAAAGGGTGAAACGCCTCTCCACGTCTGGTCGTCAGGTGGCGGAATGGAGACGAGGGGATCAAATCATGCAGCTCCTGAGCACACTCACTGAAATGTATGCGGTAGAAAATACACAAACACGCAACTCTTCGACGTTGCTCTAACCTTTGTAACCTTTTCGCAACCAGTGTCTCGTCATTAATAAGTTTTATGGCACGCCGCTCTATTGAGTCCAAAAAGCAAGCTGATATTTTGCGGAACCATCCCATAGGTGGCTGCAATATTCCATGCATGACCTCACTTGAGCTTGGTACACGCACACGCAGCAGGTAATGTATACATAGGTGATGAAATACATCTTTCCGTTAATTTAACTTGCGTGCGTCTCGTCGAACGGACGCATTAGCTTTTCAAGTCATAAAGTAGGATGTTCTGTAAAAATAGAACATCCTACTTTATGACTTGAAGAGCTAATGCGTCCGTTACGCTATAATAATATTATAATTTATGGATCAGACGTCGAACTACTTATTACATTTACTGGATAGCTCATCAGGAGATGATTCTAAAAAAGTTTAAAGAAAACTGCGGGAGTTTAAATTATATCATGTTTTATCAGGCCAAAAATAAAGAATCAAAGTAAATTAATAATTCTAAAGAGTATAATTTAAAAAAAAAACATCCGCAATGTTATCTTACAAAGTTAACCAAGATATTGTAACTTCTAAACCTCTAATGGTTTGACTAGCTACTCACAATCGTCAAAAAGTAGGCACACATACCTACACATTAATTTTACTAAAAACGTACAAGGTATTGTGACGATTGTGTACAAAAGGTATAAATTAAATTATGTACTTATGTTATTAATTTATATATAAATTAAATTTATTTATTTATCAAGGCCGATATAACGAGTCCAAAAACGGTAGATTTTTGACTACTAAAATTGAGCTCCTGAAACACCTGTTTTCATCAGCAGACCAGCTCGCTGACACTAGAATACTGCATTGTCATCATTTTATACATTACAGCAATAAAATTGTAGACAAAAATAATCATTTGCGAAAATATACCATGCTGTACGAAGAGATAACGTGGCTTGTTGAACGATGTACCGAGATAATATATCGAGATGGATATCTGGTTACATCTTCGTATAGCTCGGTATCTTAAGATACGAAAATTTTAAAAATATACATTAGTGTGTGGTCTCCGGAAGGGTATTATGGCAAGATGTATTGACGAACTCTGTGGCGCGGCGGGCGATGGTTCGCCTGCGACGCAAGAAGTTGCGGATTCGATTTCCACCTCGTAACAAATATTTGTACGATCTGCAGATATTTATTCAGGGTGTTCTGGTTATTTTCTATGTAGTATAATAAAAATATATCTATCTTTGTAATATATTGTATTAACTTTTGTAAACTATTATGTTTATGCACATGCTTAAACTCGAAAATCATGGTAAATATGCCGTTTCTTGTTAAAAGTATTGTATTAAGTATTTAGAGTATAAAAAAGTTTATTTCTGTGACAATACAAACATATGAAACGAAAAAAAAAAAAATATAGAAAAAAAAAAAAAAAAAGTGAAAATTATATGAAACGCAATTTTTACAAAATTAAGGTAGGTAGTAGAACACAGGTACAGGTACATTATAAAGAAACTTAAATAAATTATAATACTCATCTAGTAGCCATAACACAAGCTCTGCTTAGTTTGGGGCTAGATAATGTTGTGTTAACTTTCCAGCTTTATTTATTTATTATTTTGTATGTTTCGAGCTTTATTATACATCTTAACACTATAATAGCTTGCGTCTGTCACGGCCTTTACATTGAGTTACCTACTATCTAGTACCTACATATTATAACCTCAATGTGGATTTATGGAGTTTCGTATCTTTACCTAAGTAATACCTACTGTAGTAAAACAAGGAAAAACATTAATTTAAGTGAGTATAGTAACGCATTTATTCATATTTTAATAAGTCATTTGTTTACAGGTAAACAGATTTTCTTGATCCGTTCACGATGATACAATACCTACTGAACTTAATATCGAACCGTCTGTCGGCGTCAGTACCTAGGTACATAAATACAATTTAAATTAAAACTAAACTATACTAGAAATGAGGTTTATGATTGAACCTACCAGAAATGTTGCCAACTACTCTCTCTACCGCGTCTTGAGGCTACTTTGCACGGATAACAGAACCGGTTCATACGTTTACGTATTCTGTGGTAAAAGATACATATTATGTACATAATAAGTAGATTTCGAAGTAAAATAGTAACTTAAGGAGATTAGTAACCCAAAAGTTAATTAGAAAAGCAAATTTTATTTCATAAATAGGTACAGAAATTTAAATTCTGAAAAAAATTGAGGAATTATCTAATCTTACACGATTTGTATTATTTCGCTCGATCGTAAAAAACCTTAAATATGGCTCATTTTGTGGGTCAATAGAGATTTTCATTGTTTAATATCTAGGCACTAATGCGATATGAACAAATAGCGAAAATAATGGTAATTGGCAGCTACTAGAGAATCAAGAGAGGAGTTCCTGTATGATCTATTGAGATTGATCCATTGTCCAGGTACCACATTTTAACTTCATGTTACTCGGAAGCGAAATAAAATATGAAACCAAGCGCTGTGTCTTTGTCGGGCGCGTCTTAGTCCGTATTGAATCCGTATCCCATGAATTCGTCCCACAAGATAAAAGTTGTCGCAACCGCCACACTGAAGTTCGAGCTGAATTGGTCCTTAGAATCTATGTCGATATTTCTTTCCAACGCATTTCCTATTAATTTTGGGTTACCTATCTCCTTATGCCTTATTACGAAAATGCCAAATTTTAAATTAAAAATGGATTTTTTATATATATTAAAAAATCAAGCCGCTATATGTCGACCAAACGAGCTAAAGATAGCTAAACTGATCCAAATCAATACCAGAAGGAAGCAAAATGATTACATTGCAAATAAATTCCGGCACCGTGTCCTAATAATAATTTTAAATATTAAAATTTGATGTTTATCACACCGTAACGAATGAACCGATTTTGATGGAATTTACACAGATAGATAAGCTAATTTTTTACGCTAATAGACTATTTACATTTTTATACAAGGTAGGGACAAAACTCTGTCAAAACTGACAGATATTTAATTTAATTCCTGGATGAAAAGTTTTTTCAATGCTTGCCTTTGCATGCCAGTCAATATATTATTTAAATTTTCTTATTCGAGTGCAATAAATATAGACAAATTGTTGAATTCGATATTTGTCTAAAAGCCTCGGATTGGACAGACGATACCTTTTAACCTAGGTACGCACACAAGCATAGCCGCAGGCGGATGCAAGTGACATATAAGTAGGTACCTCAGCCTCGTGATACTACTCTATTTGTTCAGTTGGTCTGGCGGCAGGAAGTAAGCGACAAGAACGCCACCTGGAACAACATACATTGTATAGGTACATTATAGTAGCAGAGCTTTTTTGTAAAAGAGTTCGTCCGGGGAAGTACTACCCACCATACCTATTTCAAAGCAGTAGTGCTCGCATTGCTGTGTTCCGGTTTGAAGGTTATGGTTGCCGGTGAAATTACGAGCAGATGAGGCTTTTATTTTACTTTTATTACATCTTTATGTCTCAGGGTGGCGGGTGCAGTGCAATGCCACATAGGGCGCGTACTTGGTGGACGTGCGTTGAGATAATGCACTGTTCATAGGCAGGGGAACCACTTAACATCAGGTGGGCCATCTGCTTGTACCGTCATCTAAAGTAGTATAAAAAAAAAACTGCTACGCTTTAAGGATCTGACCGGGGTAGAGTTAGCACTGGAAGTCAATACATAACACACCCCACAGTAGGACATCATCCCCCACTAATTTCTAGAAAATCCATTGCACAAAATAATTACTAACTTCAGTGCGGCATAGCAGAAGGAAGTAAGGCAACATATGTGTACCTTGTGACACTCCGTGACTCGTCCGATTGCATGGTATGGCAGCCCCGTGAGTAGTATCCACTTTGGCAGTACTATTATGTATACTATGACCTCGCGTTTAATAAATAAATAAATAAATAATGCTGGACAAGTTCACAAAACATTATCTAGCCCCAAGCTAAGCCAGAGCTTGTGTTATGGGACTAGATAACTGATATATACTTTATACAATACATTACATAGATAGATATTTTTTATTATAGGTACATAGAAAACACCCAGAACACCCTGAAAAAATATCTGCAGATCGCACAAATATTTGTTCCGAGGCGGGAATCGAACCCGCAACCTCCTGCGTCGCAGGCGAACCATCGCCAGCCTCTCCACAGAGGTCGTCAAATAATACTCGATTATATAATATTCAATAAACAATACATCAACCTGGTAATTGACCTAACGGAGAGTGCCTAAGAGAGATCTAGTGACACAAACGACTGAATCTCTCCTTCTTTACGCATACTTCGTCGTAAATAATACTTCTATCTATTCAGCCGGTAACACCCACTGCTGAGTAAAGGCCTCTTCTCTAGAACGCCACTCCTGGCAATCTTGTGCAAGCCGGATCCACTGCTCTCCTACTGACTGCACAATATCGTCTGACCAGCATATCTCTCGGCCTCCATTCGGTGACTGCTTTGGTCCATCGGTAATCCTCTCGCCTTGCCAAGTGTCCCGCCCATCTCCACTTGAGTCTCGCAATCTGTATACCTACATCCTCGACCTTAGTCCGGCGTCGAATCTCGATGTTTGGTATACGGTCCACGAGGTGGATACCTAGCATGGCCCGCTCCATGGCTCTTTGAACAACTCTTATAGTATATACGTGCTCATATTCGGCTCCATAAGTTAGAATGGGCAGAACACATTGGTTGAATGTCATTGAGGGATTTTTGATTTAAAAACGTCTTCCAACTTACCAAAAGCAGTCCACCCTAGTTGTATACGCCTCGTGATTTCCCTTATCTGTGAGCCCCGGCCAAAATAATACTTACTAAGCAAATAAAGAACAAACGCGTAGAAGGTAGCGCTGCAATGCGACATCACGAGAGCCCCCACAAAGTGCACGCCAGCCAGCCCGCTGAGCCGGGACATCATCACCCCCAGGCACGCCGCCATACCCCTGGAACACACACATACAACACATCTTGAAAACGAGAGCCCCCACAAAGTGCACGCCAGCCAGCCCGCTGAGCCGGGACATCATCACCCCCAGGCACGCCGCCATACCCCTGGAACACACACATACAACACATCTTGAAAACGAGAGCCCCCACAAAGTGCACGCCAGCCAGCCCGCTGAGACGGGACATCATCACCCCCAGGCACGCCGCCATACCCCTGGAACACACACAGACAACACATCTTGAAAACATAACCATAAGCAGTGTTCCTACTGCTGGCTGGCACTAGGGGCTGTTCTCCACGAAAGTGACCAAAGTCTGTTAGCGGAGAGTATTTTTTTTTTTTTTTTTATACTACTAGTATGACGGAACAAGCATATAGCCCACCTGATGTTAAGCGGTAACCTCTGCCTATGAACTGTGCATTACCTCATAGGTCACGTCCACCTAGGACGCGCCCTATGTGGCATTGCACTGCGCCCGCCACCCAGAGACATAAAGATGAAAAGTCTCATGTGCCTGTAATTTCACCGGCACCCTTACCTTTCAAACCGGAACACAGCAATGCGAGCACTACTGCTTTGCGGAAGAAATAGGTATGGTGGTAGTACTTCCCCGGACGAACTCTTTCACAAAAAAGCTCTACTACTACTAACTAATTAATCTACCATGTTCAAGACATATCAGTGAATATCAAAAAATATTCTGGTTTCCTTACGGTGTGGTCGGTTCTGCATATTCTGTCCTCAGTGCTAGTTCTGAGATTTATGTCAGTGATCTTTGTTCCACTTTGTTTTTCTCGATTTGGATATCACCAGTAGTGGAACTCCTAGAATAGCTCTCTACATAGCCCGCTGTGTGACTTTGAGCTGGTATATGAGTCCAACAGATAGCGAAAATGTGTCAGTGCCGTAAGTCGTCACTGACAGCTCGCAGTGGTTAATAGCTTAACGTTACAACTTAATTTTAACAAAGTATCTGTTTTGTTGTTTGTAAACCATAGACTCACCGATAAGAAGTAGGATACAGATCCACATAATAAGAGAAGAGCACCCCCATGCACATATTGGTCATCATCATCCCCACGAAGAGAACCAGGCTCGCGACATTATTCTCATTGTATACAGCTCCAAGAGTTGACAGAAGAGGAATCAGGAAGAACGCGATCATGAGGGCCTTCTTCCGGTGAGCCAGCTTGGAGATACCCAGGGTGATGGTGAAAAACATCACGCCGTGGATAATGCCGGAGAAAAGAGTTCGCTTGTCGATGGAGGAGATACAGGTTATCTGAGAAACAAACGTAAAGTTTAGGGATGGGAAGCATTCCGTCCAAGTACCATTTAACCCCCGACGCAAAAACGACGGGGTGTTATAAGTTTGACGTGTCTCTGTGTGTGTGTATGTGTGTGTGTGTGTATGTGTGTGTATGTGTCTGTGTGTGTGTCTGTCTGTGGCATCGTAGCTCCCGAACGGATGAACCGATTTAGTTTTTTTTTGTTTGAAAGGTGAATTTGTCGGGAGTGTTCTTAGCTATGTTTGATTAAAATCGGTTCAGTCGTTTCATTGCGTTGAGGGTTTTTTCAATTTTAACTTTACTACTTGTATTCAAAGTTTTAATGGAACATGTCAGTTCCATAATAAAAATAAACTACTCTGGAGAACAACGGCTGGAAATACGAGTATGTCATGGCTTGGTTATATTTCAAACCACACTTAAATGCGTCCCATTCGCCGTGGTGGAACCAAGTAGTAGAGCTAGTAGCTTTAGTAGTAGTAGAGCTTTTTTGTGAATGAGTTCATCCGGGGAAGTACTACCACCATACCTATTTCTGCCGCAAAGCAGTAGTGCTCGCATTGCTGTGTTCCGGTTTGAAGGGTAAGGGTGCCGGTGAAATTACAGGCACATGAGACTTTTCATCTTTATGTCTCAGGGTGGCGGGCGCAGTGCAATGCCACATAGGTTGCGTAATACACTGTAATGTAATGCACTGTTCATAGGCAGAGGTTACCGCTTAACATCAGGTGGGCCTCTTGCTTAATCCATCTTCCAAGTAGTATAAAAAAAAAAAAAAAAAAGTACTTAATGCGCTTTGCATTTGAGTTTGTCTTCTGGTAGGTCAAGATGGAGAGTACATTACTGTGTCTCCAGCACCAGAGGTGTTCCGGGAGTGGCTGATGATGTCACACAGGCTCCCGGAGTGCAGGCCTGGTCCAGAGTCCAGGCCTGCGGTGAATGCTTCCACGATGAACGGCATCCACATCACGAGACTGTTGTTGCTGAAATCAAGTAGTTACAGTTTAATCCAGAAAAATCTACGTAATTATAATTATTGTAATTAATTTAGTAATAGTAGAGCTTTTTTGTGTAAGAGTTCAACCAGGGAAGTACTACCACCATACCTATTTCTGCCGCAAAGCAGTAGTGCTCGCCTTGCTGTGTTCGGTATGAAGGGTGTCGGTGAAATTACAGGCACATGAGACTTTTCATCTTTATGTCTCAGGGTGGCGGGCGCAGTGCAATGCAACATAGGGTGCGTCCTAGGTGGACGTGACCTATGAGGTAATGCACTGTTCATAGGCAGAGGTTACCGCTTAACATCAGGTGGGCCATCTGCTTGTTCCGTCATACAGTAGTATAAAAAAAAAAAAAAAAAAAAAACGTGATCTTTGGGGTAATGCATTGTTAAAGGCAGGGAGGGCCAACTTGGATGCTTTGTGGAGAAGCGAAACACATGTCGAATTCTTCGTGAGGTTTCGGTGGGGAATGACAGAATTACTGCCAAATCTTTGTTAGTCTATTCATTATTTCCAGTCAAAACTCACCAGTTACCTCTAACAAAAGTCAAGGGTTATTTTAGGGTCCCGCGCCTCAAGAGGTACTAACGGTGCAATTTTAGGATCACTCTTATATATCTGACTGTCTATATATTTCACAAACTATTTTGTCCGAATCAACTGAACGAAAAAGGTTATAATTTGACCAAATCACTGATACAGACCGTAAATAACATGAATTCCTATTTGGGATACGCTAAAGATGTGTACCTTTCTCATCAATACGATAAACATTCACTCCCGCGGGTCATTACCAGCGGGAGTGAATGTCTTCGGAGTAGGTACAGCCTAATGGCCCGAGCATCTGGTGGCGACTTACATGGCGTAGATGACAGCTGTCAAATAGAACAGCTGTAGAGTCCTCCACAGCAGCGGAGGCTTGAAGAGTGGCAGGATCTGCTCGACCATCGAGTCAAGGAGAGACTCATCCTTTCCTTTGATCCTGGCTTCCTCGTCGAGCACCAATTTTGTGACCTGGAACGTAACAAAATGTTCGTAATAGTTACTACGTAACAGATATACCAATCCCATACAAAAACGGAAATACCTGCACACTCTATACTTACCATAGCCTAAAAATCCGAATAATAATACCAGGTGCTCGAAACCCCATGCAATTTAATTTATGTCGTAAGAATTCAGAGCTAGACTCGACATTTTTTAATTTTTTTATTTTTTTATACTGCTTGAAAGACGGAACAAGCAGGTAGCCCACCTGATGTTAAGCGGTCACCTCTGCCTATGAACAGTGCATTACCTTGCAAGTCATTCCACCTAGGACGCACCCTATGTGGCATTGCACTGCACCCGCCACCCTGAGACATAAAGATGAAAAGTCTCATGTGCCTATAATTTCACCGGCACCCTTACCCTTCAAACCAGAACACAGCAATGCGAGCACTACTGCTTTGCGGCAGAAATAGGTATGGTGGTAGTACTTCCCCGGACGAACTCTTTCACAAAAAAGCTCTACTACTACTAAAACTACTGCTAGTTTGCCCACCCTGTGACGGTTAAGAGAGCGCGTCGTCGAAAAAATACACCAGCGTCGTACTTACGTGAACTAGGCCCAAGTTCACGAACAAATAAACGGGTGGTTACCGTATGAGAAAACATGTGTCAAAAAGTTTTGTTAATGTGTTGGTGAACAGTGGCCTAATTAAACAGAGTTATGAAAGCAGCATCATAGAGTGGGTAGGTAGTTGCATAGGAACTATATTTACTCATCCTCAGGTCTCCGAAGAGTCTAAAAGCTTTAAATTTCATGATTGTTCTTTTCATCCTCAATAAGGCCATTAAAAAGAACTTTACGAAATTCAACCACCTAGGGGATAAAATTGGGAATTTAAAGTTTGTTTGAAAAAAGTTACAGAGCCGCGACGCTATGACTGATCTACGTACTAAGAGAAATAGTTCTACAGAATATACTTTAGCACCGAAAGAGCAAGCTAATAATAATGTCCTTTACCGGATATGAACCAGAATATCCATTCCTCCTCCAA
The DNA here is from genome assembly GCA_932527175.1 of Operophtera brumata. Classification (NCBI taxonomy): domain Eukaryota; kingdom Metazoa; phylum Arthropoda; class Insecta; order Lepidoptera; family Geometridae; genus Operophtera; species Operophtera brumata. Next base: position 42,558,841 of record OW052228.1, on the reverse strand, counting down.
ATAGTCCCCAAGCACTCAAGAGCCTCAGCCTTTCTGCCAGCGTTGAGGAGGAACTTGGGGCTCTCACAGAAGCAGTGCAGCATCAGCGCGCTGAGGCCGAGTGGCGCGGTGACCACCAACGAGAGCAGTCGCCAGGGGGTGAAGGAGATCAGGCCCCATTCGTAGCGGAAACCCATGTTAAGGATGAAGTAGCCCGGCACTGAGAAAAACGAGATTTGAATTATTTAAGTGATAGGTGGTATGGGGCTGCATTAGATTAGAGCCTAGGATTAGGGGGGTTATGAGGGGAGGGTGGTGATGTTACAATCCCACCACCAAAGTTACGATTGTTTGGATGTTTGGATGTTTAGATGTTTGTTACTCAATAACGCCGAAACGGCTAAACCGATTTCTACTAATTTTAGTACCAGAGTAGTTTTTTTTAACATTAATAGAACTTTGTTTGATCACGATCTCACCTGTTGGTTAGCGACGATGTGGCCGGAGATGGAGCACAAAGGTCTAGAAGGCACTTATTCACACTAGCCTTGAAGAGACCCAGATTATAGTTTTCAGTAAAGACAGACGACGGTTGTGTATTCCACTCCTTGGCAGTACTTAGGTTATGACCTGTATTGAGCTAATAGGTAACTTTTTACGCTGGTATAACGTGAGAAAAGCCGCGGGCAGACACTAGTAAAATATAAAATGACACTACGCATCTCCTAGCCTACGGAAAATTAACATGGGGTAGAGAAAACCAATCTCTACATAATTCAACCCACAGCAACCCCAAAATAACACAGCATAACGCCGGGCCCATAGCTAATGACGGCTAACCCGGTGTTTTTGTTGGCCTGTTGGCCTCATTGTTGGGCACCTGGTAATTAAAAAGAATTGGCCTTAGATCGTCGTCGTTTCGTATGAAGTAGTGCTGGCCTCTGGTGTCAGAGTTTGTCAAGCCGCCCGAGGGCCTCTGACATGGCTTATCGACTGCTATTAATCAATAACAGCCGGGACCGACCGCTTAACGTGCCCTCCGAAGCACAGAGCGATGGAAATCCACACATAACTTAGAAAAGTCATTGGTGCGGAGCCTAGGATCGAATCCGGTATCGTTGAATTCTGAGTTGCACTATTGAACCGTTAGGCTACCATCGCTCTAATGATGACGGCCTTAGATGATGACATCTCTTCTAAAATCATTCATCAGACTTCCCTACCAAAACTACCATAACCAAACGAGCCTTAAAAATTGCTCTATATACGCATTTCACTGCGTTTTAATCATGCTATAACTTCATGGTTTTAATAGATTCGTCAGTTCTGAAGATATGAGTCCTCATTTGTTTTGTTCTGAGTGTTTTTGTTTTGCATCTATATATTTATTTTTACATACTAGTTATTTATTGCTATCCCCCCCCCCCCCCCCCCCTTCCATAGTTTATTGATGTTCGTGGCATCACTTACCTAGGCCCTGTCTGAAAACCAGCGCTGCACTAAACCTAGGTTTGGTGAAGCTTATCCTGAGACAGGGATCTATTTAACCCCACACAACACACACACATCGATGCCAATCTACTTTTTAATGCCAGTTTTTTTTATTTTTTTATTTTATGTTGTTTTGTTTTCGTGTGTTATGTTTATGTGTGTGTGTTGTGTACTCTTGAGGTAAAATAAATAAATTTTCTTTCTATCTTTCTTATATAGTCGCAAATTAATCAACAAATTCATTGATGCGCATCGGAAACTAATACTATTAATTCATCAGCGTACTTTCCACAATCTCTGACCTTCGCAGCCTCACACTTGACCTTTTCTGGTCGACTGGCTCTGTGGCTTACCGTTTTGTTACATACCTACACTGCTTTCTAAGACTGCGTTGACTTTCGGGCTTAGGAGGATAGTGTGAACTGTTCTAATGCGACATTTCGGGGGTTAAAAATCGAATCTGCTGTCATTACATCAGTTTTGATTTTTAACCCCCGACGCAAAAACGTGTTATAAGTTTGATGTATCTGTGTGTGTGTGTCTGTCTGTGGCATCGTAGCTCCCGAACGGATGAACCGATTTCGTTTTTTTTTTGTTTGCAAGTTGAATTTGTCGTGATTGTTCTTAGCTATGTTTGATAAAAATCTGTTTTGCCGTTTCATTGCGATGAGGTGTTTTAATTTTCACAAAATTAATTAGTTGTATATACCCAACTACCCGAAGCATTGTAATTGCTGAGAAGGGTCTTCTAAAACCAGGAAAAAGATCTACGTTTAGTAGTACAAGTACGTACCATCATAGGACACCATAAACAGCATAAGCACGCTGGTCATCACCAGCATGTAGGAACTCTTCACACGCAGCGGACAGGACTCGCCGAGGAATGAATACGTCACTGACTGCACTGAACTGGAGCTGCAATATTATACTTACTGTTACTGTTAGCCTGACTCATCCCATTGTTGGGCAAAGGCCTCCCCCCATGTCCTCCAGTCACTACGATCCAATAATATTAAAACAGTTTAATTTGGGAAATAATAATGGTTCCGAAAAACAAATTAATCTCCAGCGATCTGTGGCCGACAATTAAGAGCATGTTCAAATTACATTTTCTCCTAAAAGAAAATGGATCTTCGAATAACAAAACTAAACTTCCAAATAGAATACTGAACCTCCGACAAAATTACTAAGTTACCGACAACAGAGGTTTTGTCAAAATAATCATATTTTATAATTGGACGTGTCGGACTCCGGTATGAGACTCAGAATCGACTCAGGGCATTCCGACATGAGTACGTTAGGTTCAAAATAAGTGACAGAACCGACACGGAGCACCCCGACTCCACATGGTCTTGTGCGTCACGCCCCTAGAGTGTATATAAAAACGCGTAGCCAGTAGCTTGCGTGGGAGGTCCTGAGCGGAGCAAGCGACACTCAGGGGCAACCTCGCGAGAGTACTGGCGAGAGCCCATACCGGAGTCCGACACTTCCAATTATATAACTTCATACTTATCCTCACAAAAAAACATACTAACCTCAAAAATTCTTTTTTTTTTCTAAAATTGTAGAAAAGTTTTATCGCAATAAACAGTCATGTTTATTTTTCGAAGATTTCAGTATCTCATTCGGTCGTTTCGTCATTTTTATTCGGACAAAAGTAGTTGGAAAGTTAGTATTTTAGGCAGTAGATTTAATATTTTGAGTAAGGACAATTCTTCTTTTTTTGTCGGAGCTTTTATTACCTACTACTCGTTTAATTTCATTACAAGCTTTTATATAACTTGACCTAAGTCTGTGTGGGACAATTATGTCTTACGGCATATTGTTGTGGGGGAGTGCTGCAGATATCATATTATGTCTTACGGCATATTGTTGTGGGGGAGTGCTGCAGATATCATATTATGTCTTACGGCATATTGTTGTGGGGGAGTGCTGCAGATATCATATTATGTCTTACGGCATATTGTTGTGGGGGAGTGCTGCAGATATCATATTATGTCTTACGGCATATTGTTGTGGGGGAGTGCTGCAGATATCATATTATGTCTTACGGCATATTGTTGTGGGGGAGTGCTGCCGATATCATATTATGTCTTACGGCATATTGTTGTGGGGGAGTGCTGCAGATATCATATTGTAATAACTCTATTATTAACCCCCGACGCAAAAACGAAAGGGTGTTATAAGTTTCACGTGTCTGTGTGTTTGTGTGTCTGTGTGTGTGTCTGTCTGTGGCATCGTAGCTCCCGAACAGATGAACCGATTTTGTTTTTTTTTGTTTTTTTAAAGGTGTATTAGTCGGGAGTGTTCCTAAGAACAACTAGCTAACTAGCTAGCTAACTATGTCTGATCAAAATCGGTTCAGCCGTCCATTGCGTTGAGGGTTTTTTTTATTTTTCAAAATTGATTACTCGTCTAATGTGGAAATAACTCTATTCTACGACATTAGTAGGTAGAAAGTACATAAATACTTACAAGATCGTACCGATGATCTTCAGCGCAGCCAGCATGTACCAGTGTGTGGAGAAGGCGCTGACAGTGGAGGCCACGAAGCCGCCCCACAGCCCAATGAGTAGCGTCCGTCTGCGGCCCTGCGTGTCGGACAGGTAGCCCCAGAAGTAGGACATCACTATGGGACCTGCAATCACCATCAACTTGTACAGCATACTTTCATCAACGTGTCATCATAGGACGAGCAGACGCACGGCTCGGTACGATCCTTACCTCATTAGTGTAGGTACCCTCTATTCGTACTAAGCGATTCAGTTCTACCTTTATAATGCGAACTGCTAAGGAGTGGAATACTCTACCGTCGTCTGTCTTTCCTGAAATCTATAATCTGGGTCTCTTCAAGGTTAGAGTGAATAGGTGCCTTCTAGCTTCTAGACCTTTGTGCTTCATCTTCGGCCATATCATTAAAGGGTGATGATGCAGTCTTACCAATAAACGGCACGGATATGAGGATGCTCCTCTGAGGCTGGTCCAGGTCGAAGTCGCAGGCGCAGCCGGTGACGATGATGGAGAAGCCAAACATGTCGACGGCCATGCTCAGCAGGCTCAGGCTGAGGATTGCTAGCAGACACCGCGTGTAACACCCAATGCCTGCTCGCAAACAACGAAGATCCTTAGTATTGGAGTTTACTCCCGCAAATAGACGGGGAGTAAAATCGAGCTTTACCAAAGAGAGAAGTCGTAATGTTTTCTGAACTAGACTGGAGAAAACTCCAGTCTGAACTCGGAGCTAATACGCCCATTTTTTCCCTAAAAATAAATCCTGCTTCGATATGATGGGGAGAGGGGATCCCGACACTACGAAGCCGGGGCGAGTTGCTAGTATATTATAATAGCAGTGTAAGGATAGGGCGAAAGACGTGTAAAATGATTAGTCAGTTTTTCGGTGTCAAAATCGGATTTTAGACACAATGATAGCCTGTCTATGCCTTGGTTCGCACGCGAGAGCGGTCGTGTTGGGACTCCCAACTTGGGACAAAATTTGCAAAATGTATAATTGCTTTGATTTATTTGTGATAACAAAATGCTGTAGATCCACCGTGTCTTATATTTAAATCTATGATATTATATCATCAAACTCCATGACATGTTGTACACATGATAGTACTCGTATTCTGAGAGTACATTATTATGAATAATTATCCAGTCCAGTTCAGTATAAGATGCGCGATATGTTGCGCAGAGGAAAAACATAACGACTTCACTTTTTGTTGACGACCGGTATTACGATTTAACTCCCCAGAATATTTGCGTGCCGTGGGCCCTATACAGGGTGTAACATAATATCCCTATAAGCCCGGGGAGGGGGTGTTCTACACATCATGACGAATAACTTTAGTTCTACGACTTTTTAAATTTCGATGTTTTTCATTCATGAAATGTCTTGTAAAAATCCTGAAAGTCCTCGAGAAATTCCTGAAGTTCCTCCAGTAATTTGCCTAACACCACATGAGGCAGCCCATAGTAAGGTACCTTAACGTACAGTAACGTCCTCTTGTTGTTTTAGGTACATTTCCTACGGAATTTCAGGATTTTGAAGCGGCATTTCAAATGAAAATCTTTTAAATTTAAAAAGTCGTAGAGTTAGTTATTCGCCATGATGTGTAGAATACCCCCTCCCCAGGCTTATAGGGATATTATGTTACACCCTGTATACAAATATTCCAAAAACCAAATCAAAAATAAATTGACCAACCGCGGGTTATTAGTGTACTGATCATGTGTTACAAAATTCTATGGAAATAATATCTAAAATAATAATAATAATGCAAACTTTATTTGCGTACTGTACATGCACAAAATGGTACACGCGCCCTAGTGTTCACTCCTCTTAGTATTAACTTACCGGCCAAATCGATAGCTTCGTCGTAGCTGTAGACTCTTTCCACTTTCAGAGAATCCTTCTTCTCTTCACGCACTTCTTGCAAATACTCTTCCGATATGCGAAATCCTTCATTTAAAGCCATAACTTATTTATCACGATTATTTTGTAGAATTAATTAAGGTTTGATTTTATTCATAAACTTTACGAAAGTGTCGTTGTTTATAAAAATAAAACTATTTTATATAAATCTCTGACTGATATATCTAATGAGTTGTAAAATGATTGTTTTAACCTAAAGTGTACAAAACGGCTATCCCTCGACATCGGTTTGCGGTTTTCTACACCTTTGCTTTGTACACCGTTCACTATTGGTCTGGATACTCTAAACTAATGACTGGCCGTGATGTTTTTGCCAAGCCACGGTCAAGAACAAAATGAAAAGACAATTGAAAGCAATTCTCTTTTATTAACGCTAAATTAACACGTCTAAACATGTACCTACTCAGCGTTCACATGAAACATAGGGCAGACTTACACATACGGGGGCCCTTGAACGGGCGTCACATGCGTAGTGCTGATTCCACACTAGGATTCCCTGTCTCGTGGGTATCAGAAACTACGTGTCTGTATATTTTTATTGTATCCCGTGGGTACCACAACACACAGACGTGGAACAAATACTTACAGATCACGCAAACGATTGTCCAGCAGCAGAAATAGAGCCCGTACCTCGCAACTAAACTCGCCCGCCGCGCCACGGATGCCGACAAAATTATCTCTTACACGCAGTTCATGTAAGTAATGATTTCTTTTTAATATTCTATATACCATAATTTAACATAATAATCATAATCTATCTGTATACCAAATTTCATCTAAATCCCTTTAGTTGTTTCGGCGTGATTGAGTAACAAACATCCAAACCTAAACATCCAAATATTGTAACTTTGATATTAGCAGGTTAGATTTTGAATTGTATAAAGACCTTATTGTATGTTATTTTATTATGTAATTTCAGATACAATTGTAAATTGTTATTGAAATAAATAAATGAAATGAAATGAGTGGGATTGTGTATTTATTTCATCTATACTAATATTATAAAGCTGAAGAGTTTGTTTGTTTGTTTGAACGCGCTAATCTCCGAAACTACTGGTTCGAATTGAATAATTCTTTTTGTGTTGGATAGTCCAGTTATCGAGGAAGGCTATAGGCTATATAACATCACGCTACGACCAATAGGAGCAAAGATATAGTGGTAAATGTGTAAAAAACGGGAGAAATTATAACTTATAACTCAAGAACGGTGAACCGAATTGGCTGAAAATTGGTGGGGAGGTAGCTTAAAACCAGGAGATTGATATAGGGGGGAGGGGTAGGAGGGGGGGGGTTCTCCGGGGGCTACCCGTGCGAAGCCGGGGCGAGTCGCTAGTGTGTTATATGCAGGCTTGTACATAGTTAATGATATGTGCATTTGCCAAGATGATAACACCGCTGTCTAGGGTTGCCACCTCTTGGCCCAAGAAGCGGTATCAAAATTCCGGATTATAGAACACCTCAAGACAAAACAACTAATCTTTTAATTCATTTTATTTATTTTAAACTTATATTTTTCATTTGATCGTACAAATTTCAAAATATTTGGTCTGGTACTCACAAATTGAAAAAACACGAATCAATTTGATATTTTACGAATGTTTGTACTTCTGCTTTGACATAACACCCAACAGTCACATACATAGTCCTGATCCCACACAAGGATTCCCTGTGCCGAGGTTATCAGGAACTAAGAGTACCATGCTACCATAACACCCAGACCCGGAACAAATATTTGCAGATCATACAAACATTATTCCCGCAGCGGGAATCGAACCGCAACCTCTCGCATCTCAGCCGGGTACTCGCCCGATGCGCTACAGAGGTCGTCTAATGTTCGATATGTCACGTGATATATGCGCGCTAATTGGAAATTAAATATTAAATATTTCCAGGAGAAGGGAGATTTTTATTTTCAGGGCACGATTCCGGGAGACTCACAGAAATCCGGGAGAGGTTGCAAGCCTACCGCTGTCCTATTCTTCTATACAGTCCTCTGCATCCTAAGGTTATCTGGAAGAAAACGCTAGGAGCGATAAGACCGACCATTGCGCATTTCTGTTTTTTGTTGCTATTTAGTAAAGTTTTGTATGATTGTCTGTTAAGGGGATGCAGAAGTTTTTATGTAAAAATTCCACGTGGACGAATTCGCGGGCCCTCGTTTCAATAGTAGGTACCTACAATCGATATAATTTGTAACATTGATAGTAGTAAGAAGGTACTAGTGACACAGATTAGGTCGCTAGCACCATTAATAACAAGATTAGTTTTGGCTCATGTGTTTACTGTGTTTACTTCAAGGACTTTTTATTTTATAATAACTAGCTGACCTGCTCGCGACTTCGTCGGCGCGTAGATTACCTATGTAGCACCCGGAAGCTAATAGGAACATGCATGTCAGAATTCACGTCTCCAACTTTAAAAACGTGGGACTTTCATACAAACTTTAACACACTTTTTCAACCCCTTAGGGTGCGAATTTTCAAAAATTGTTTCTTAGTGCGCGCCTACACCCCTTTATAAATGCTTGTGCCAAATTTCAGACCCCTCGGCCCAGTAGTTTCCGAGATTTCGTGATGAGTGGTCAGTGAGTGAGTGAGTGTGTGGACTTCTCTTTTATATATATATAGATTTAGAACACACTGTGTTCCACTATAAAATAAAATGTGTATGAAAAAAAAAAAAAATGTTGGACAGTTCACACAACATTATCTAGCCCCAAGCTAAGCAGAGCTTGTGTTATGGGTACTAAATAACTGATATACTTAATGCAATATATTACATAGATAGATATTTTTTATTATACATAAAAACTACCCAGAACACCCTGAACAAATATCTGCAGATCGCAAAATATTTGTTCCGAGGCGGGAATCGAAACCGCAACCTCCTGCGCTGCAGGCGAACCTACGCCAGCCACTCCACAGAGGTCGTCAAAAAAAAATATGCCTTTTTGGCAAACTGCAGCAGGCGCAAGGCGACATTTTAGTCTAGACCATGATAACACTTATAAGCACTAGACTAGACGATCCGGTTTGGCCTGAGAATGCTCGTAGGTAATATTACTGCTTGATATAGCTTCATTCCACCAACCATCGCCAAATCTTGGTACTTAAGTGACCCGCCCAGCTCCACTTGAGTTTCATTCGATTCGGTCGAAAGTCGGGACAAAAGTTCTAAGAACCAAAGTAGGTAGTATATACACGTACCTATACGTTATATTTACGTTATGTTGTTTAAGATCTAAAATAAAGAATTTTTTTTGACCTTCAAAATGATCAGGAAAGTGTAAGACACGCACGACGCAAGTGTTCTGTGAGCGTTAATGGTGTGTAAATTTACGGTACATTCTTGAAAGCATAAAATAGCACCTCTTTCGGAAAATTCATTTTTATCGATGGTAGGATTATTACTAGTTTTTTCTTTCTTACCATTATTAAAATTATGTCAAGTTGATTTTTGAAATTTGAGCATACCTTACTTTTAGTATTATTTTTATTATTCGTTTTCTTTATGTTAGTTTTTTTTTTTTTTTTTTTTAACAATGATAGACCTTTGTTTGACCACGATCTCACCTGTTGGTAAGTGACGATGCGGCCGAAGATGGAGCACAAAGGTCTAGAAGGCACCTATTCACTCTAGCCTTGAAGAGACCCAGATTATAGTTTTCAGGAAAGACAGACGACGGTAGTGTATTCCACTCCTTAGCAGTTCTCATTATAAAGGTAGAACTGAAACGTTTAGTACGAATAGAGGGTATACTAATGAGGTAAGGGTGGTACCGAGCCGTGCGCCTGCTCGTCCTATGATGAAAAGGAGATGGTGGGATCAGATCATGAAGTTCCTGGGAGCATTCCCCGAAATGTAACCTATAGAAGATCGAAAGGCACGCTACCTTACGGCGGTGCTCGAGACTCTGGATCTTAGTCTCCGCCATATGTTGCTCACCAATAAGCCTGAAAGCTCTGCGTTCGATCGAGTCCAAGGCAGCAAGCTGGTGTTTGGCCGAGCCATCCCAAACGTGGCAGCAGTACTCCATACCAGCCCGGACTTGTGCTTTGTACAGACTTAAAAGCTGTCCTGGTGTGAAGTAACGCTTTACCTTATTCAGGATACCCAGCTTCATGGAAGCAGTGTGTGTTAGTGTGTTGTTGTATAGACGTTGTGAGTGGTTAGCCGTAACGCCAACAAGTGGTTCTGCCGGAAGACCAGCGTTGGTTGCTAGCTTGCTGTCAACCAACTCATGCAGAGGCCGAGCCATTTTGTTACTTGAGTTACACCTCGTACCTTCATATCTGTTTCTTCTTAGTTTAATACGTGTTTCAGTGTAGCTCAAGTATATAAATAAATAAATATTCTTTCTTTTTCTACCTTTATTGGTACACGTTACCCAATAAATATAACAGGTGTACTTGGACTAAATACAGAATTACAATCTTTAGCTACAGAGTAACAATGACTAACTACCTACATAGTACATAATCTCGACAAGAAACAAGTTGCCACTAATTAGTATGCTTTTTGTTCAGTTAAGATGCTGTCAAAAGTCAAATACCTAGGCTTCACTTAAACATACTATTTTTAGCAAAATTAACACTGATTGTGACCACAAAAATAATTATATAATAATCTTCATCATATTAACACTGATTGTGACCAAAAAAATAATTATATGCTGATTGTGACCACAAAAATAATTATATGAAAAATTCATCATATTAACACTGTTTGTGACCACAAAAATAATTATATGATAATCTTCATCATATTAACACTGTTTGTGACCACAAAAATAATTATATGATAATCTTCATGATATTAACACTGTTTGTGACCACAAAAATAATTATATGATAATCTTCATCATATTAACACTGTTTGTGACCACAAAAATAATTATATGATAATCTTCATCATATTAACACTGTTTGTGACCACAAAAATAATTATATGATAATCTTCATCATATTAACACTGTTTGTGACCACAAAAATAATTATATGATAATCTTCATCATATTAACACTGTTTGTGACCACAAAAATAATTATATGATAATCTTCATCATATTAACACTGTTTGTGACCACAAAAATAATTATATGATAATCTTCATCATATTAACACTGTTTGTGACCACAAAAATAATTATATGATAATCTTCATCATATTAACACTGTTTGTGACCACAAAAATAATTATATGATAATCTTCATCATATTAACACTGTTTGTGACCACAAAAATAATTATATGATAATCTTCATCATATTAACACTGTTTGTGACCACAAAAATAATTATATGATAATCTACATCATATTAACACTGTTTGTGACCACAAAAATAATTATATGATAATCTTCATCATATTAACAATGTTTGTGACCACAAAAATAATTATATGATAATCTTCATCATATTAACACTGTTTGTGACCACAAAAATAATTATATGATAATCTTCATCATATTAACACTGTTTGTGACCACAAAAATAATTATATGATAATCTTCATCATCGATGGTCTAGAAGACAAACATGCTAATTACAGACCTACCAATTTGTCAGGAGGTTTGTTTTTATTAATTCAAAACTTCTAGATGCTATAACTTAAAACTGTACATATAAATTGTATATATACTGCCTATACTTAGTTAGAGTATTTATTTTCATAAATTCATAAATAACATAAACATCATAAATTTGAACATCAACATCTCAAATATTCAATAAAAATACCAAAATAGCAAAAAAAAACTTCACTTAGTTCGTTTGTACACAAACTTTATATTATATAGTTCACTTAACACTTTTGTGTATTGTATATTAATTAAGGATTTATTGAAGAATTTACTGCCGATGTATTAAAAAAAGAATAAGCATTAAAGTTTCTTTATTACTTAACAAATCAGACGTATTGGTAATTTGTAAGTCTTATTATTTAATTAAACTGTAAATTTCCAAGGTCACTCATCACTCATCACTCATCAGACTCTGACTCCGAACAATTGTTAATTATATTCTCTTCATCAATAGAAGGAATGTTATTTTAATAATCAGCATAATCTTAACATCCTTTAATATAATTGGGAATCGAATGTTACAAAATGACAAAAGATATAAAAATATTTCTCGTATTTGTCTATCATGGTAAAAACAAGCAAAATGTTATAAATCTATTTAGCATTTTTTGTAGTTAAATAACTGCCATTACTTCTTTTAACTTCAAAATGACATCACTTGCTATGAATGTACAACTACAGTTTGGACAGAAAGAGACATAATTATGGAATTTGGATAAGTGCGATCGGTAGAGCATGCTCATTTAATACATTTGGCATTAAAGTGTTACATTATCAAAATTTTGTAGTTAGCACATTTGTCTTCTAGACCATCGTATTTCCAAGGGCAGCATGATAGAGCCCAAAACATGATTTCAAAAACCTTTCTCGATACCAAACAATCGTGAAATAAAAACCTCTTCAGTACGTTCATAACGTAAAAATCTCTATTACCTACCAACTACATTAATAAAATTAATAAGCGTAACTAATAATATAATTTTAGAGGACAGACAAGATTTAAAGTATCGATTACGCAGAAAATCGGTTGTCCGTGATTTTAGTTTACTTTTTGTTGCATGAGCGCTATTCTATCTAGGCTTATTCCATTTCCCCCCCCTTTACTACGCCACGACGGGTATGATGTAGACTTGTCATTACGGTGAGCACGCAATTTTGCACAAGCAAAATGCACTTAGCCTGTTTGAAAGGAGTCAGTACACCAAAAAAAAAACACTTCAAAGTTAGGGATTAATTCCTGAATTTTCCTAGTATTTTTGGAATATTCGCTTTAAATTTAAATGGGTGGTCCCCTCTAGATATCACCTACCCAGTAAAAATAATCATTCAAATCGGTTCACAATCGACGAAGATATGGTGTAACGTACACAATAATGAGGCTACAAAATCTTGACTGACAGACGACAGACAAGGATAAGACAATAACTTTTTGAAAAATATATGTTTAGGAACAACAACACGGTACAAGCTTTTATAAAATATATGTTTAGGAACAACAACACGCTACAAGCTTTTATAAAATATATGTTTAGGAACAACAACACGGTACAAGCTTTTATAAAATATATGTTTAGGAACAACAACACGGTACAAGCTTTTATAAAATATATGTTTACACGCTACAAGCTTTTATAAAATATATGTTTAGGAACAACAACACGCTACAAGCTTTTATAAAATATATGTTTAGGAACAACAACACGCTACAAGCTTTTATAAAATATATGTTTAGGAACAACAACACGCTACAAGCTTTTATAAAATTTTCGTGATTTGATTGTTTTAACTTCCGTCTGCGGTTACGCCAAAGAATAAATAATAGTACTTCCAAGTAGTTACGCTCAAGTTATGTGTAGTTCCACTCATTCATCTCCGTAACGGTCTATGTGGGTGGATGCTGAGGGCTGGCGCTGCTGGGCTGTTTATCCCAACACCACGCGTGCGTAGCTAGGACAGCACTACATATTGCCATTAGAGATTAGGCAAGACATTCTCAATACTGCTATGGAGTACTGTAATGCTTGATGTATTTACTCCTTCTGTGGATAGTCAGTTCATACTCGAACTCGCGATCGTTATAACGACACGGTCTGAGCTCTAAAATATTATTCCTCAACCGTTGAAAACCAGCTAAATAAATACCGACGCTACAAAGGATATTATTAAAAACATTTCGTTCGTAAAATCTACAGAGAAGAGTTGAATATAATTTGAATCATTTAAATCTAAGTATCTATATTAGGTTAACACTGTTGTGTTGTAACTTCAATTATTTTGTAGTGTTTTTCTTTTTCTCGACGACAACATTACAGTGATGTGAATAGTAAAAAAATAACACACGGGTCAAAATAATAAGTGTAATGTGAAAATAATCGAAATTTATAGATTATCGCCACAGCCAGGCCCAACTTCGCATAATAGTGCAATGGGTATAAGGGATCGAACAGGACAAGGGATCGATCTCAAGGGATCGAACAGGAGCTACTCCAATAAATTGTTTCAATACTTATAAATCGATACCTATTATTATCTTAGAGCAAAACAGCGTAATGGAGCTGTAATTACCAATTCTCACGCGTTTCATGCGACGTTTTTCACACGAGCGAGGAAAAAGGTAAATAATATCCCGTCAAATACCTATCTCAAGGTTTGAATAAAGTCGACATCATTTTATTTCTAGAAATAACTAATACTAATACAAGGTATGTACAAAATACATATGAAACAGTTGTGCTACCTGAAGACCGCTGCTAGCGGTCTTATTCTTATTCTTTTTTTTCTGGCATTTTATAAAACTCCTTGTGAGTAAACTTTTTTATTGGAACTAAAAACCCTCTCGTGACTTCATCCGCTTGTAGGTATTTAGTTGGTAGAAGTAGTAGTAGATATAAAGTAGTCGCAAGTTACCCACGTCTATGAGACACGTCGTGACATTAGAAGTGAAAATTGTATTCAAAATAGTTCTTTACTGGTGAAGTGAAACATGCGAGTTAATAGGAGTTACAATGTGACAGAGTGTGAAAGAGATGACAAAAAAAGAAGTGTGACAACCAGTGATGATGTTCCAGATGAGAAGGTATACACTTACGATGAAGCCATTGATTTAGCAGGTAACTATTACTATACTAAGATTAGCTATAGTTTAATGTGTGTCATAAAAAAACCAAATAACTGTATTCTTACGATCATCTGACTCCTCTTCCGTGAAGGAAGGGGAAGAATTGAGTGAAAAGACCATAACTGTGCTTTCAATATACTCGTAACTGGAATACAAATTCCTGAATCTATTAATAGTAGTAGGTACAGCTCATTCACCGTAAGATGTCCTCTGCCTTGTATGGCCGTGTAAGGCAGAGCGAACGAGTAGGGTTTTTTTTGTATACTACTTGAATGACGGAACTAGCAGATAGCCCACCTGATGTTAAGCGGTAACCTCTGCCTATGAACAGTTCATTACCTCATAGGTCACGTCCACCTAGGTCGCACCCTATGTGGCATTGCACTGCACCCGCCACTCTGAGACATAAAGATGAAAAGTCTCATGTGCCTGTAACTTCACCGGCACCCTTACTACTTGTACTAATATTTATTCTGTGCCCTTACCCTTTAAACCGGAACACAGCAATACGAGTACCACTGCTTTGCGGCAGAAATAGATATGGTGGTAGTACTTCCCCGGACAAACTCTTTCACAAAAAGCTCTACTACTACTAAAACATGAGGTTCACGAGGGTGAAGGATCTGTAGGTATATATTTGAAAAAACAATATTTTTTACTTTTCAAACTACGAGTCTCAGTAGACCTAAACTTAAACTATGAGTAAAATAACAAAAGAGTTATTAAAACTGTAGACTTCAAATATGTGATGAAAAATGTCCATTCCTATTTCAGGCAATGGTTTCTACAGCATCTCTCTTCTGGCCACCCTAAGCATGGCGTCGCTCGCCATGGGCTGTGACATGTTTGGTTTCTCCGTGATTGTAACGGGTGCTACCTGCGAGTTTAATCTGGATATCGCTCAAACTAGTCTGCTGCTGTCAATGTCTTTTATAGGTAACGATTCCTTTTGTAATCCAGATTGTTATATGCCCACACAACTCTTCTAGAGAATCAGCCAATCTAAACTGCATTACGCAAACGAGAGTTTCAACAACCCGCACTGAACCAGTGTCGTGGGCTGTGGGTAACATAAGTCCAATCGGTCATAAATTGTAAAATAATTTGTTTGTAGCTAAATACTTCTAGCTTCGTCTCTTTCTTTCACTATTTTGAATCAAGAGGGGTCTAAGAAGCTGCACTAGGGACGAGCTGCAATCACGACTATTTCGCGTAAGAACTGATATAAGAAGTACATACCAGAGAACTTATAAGCAAACAAGTAGCAAAAACTTAGCTCATATGCCCAAGAACTTAATTTTGAACCCAAAGACTTTAGACTCAGAAGGTCATTGGCTTATATTTTGTTTTACGTATTTTTTAGGACCTATCGTAATGGCGTATCCTTGGGGTTACATCTCGGACACCCAGGGTCGGAGGAAGAGCCTCCTCATCTCTCTTTGGGCCAGTTTCTTGGTCTCCAGTATCAGCGCGTTTTCCCCTAATTGGATGGTGATGGCTGTTCTGAAGTTCATCAGCACAAGCTTGTAAGTTCTTGATGAGTTTCTATCAACTTTCGATGCTTGAGTTAAAAAGACTCGCCAAAAACTACATCCATGGATCTCCTATCAATGGAACGATGACATTGTGGCGGTCGCCGAGGAAATGGTGGGTGATGATGTTGAACGATAGAGTCAAGTTGACGTGCCCTATGATTTGTGATAAAATTATCCGCGGCCTATAAACACGAGTACTAAATTATGATTCCCGCAGAGTTTATCAAGAGAAGTTCTACACTATAATTAGATAGAATATCATATTGATTTTGGAAGAAAACCAAATGATTAAAAAACGTCGATCAGCTCGTCTGTTAGAGCATCGCGGAAATTGTTCTCCTAAAAGATATTACAATTTTTAATAACAACAAACTTTGTATATTAGTGAGATAATTAAATGTAATTTCTCCTTAGATCTGTAAAATTTTATTTGAATTTGCCAGTTCGAGTTGTGCGCAATCAGCAACGTACACACTCCTTGGTGAATCTTCTCCCCAACGTGTGAGAGATGGATACATGCTTATCATGACTAGCATGCTGGACTTCGTCCTTTCTTTCTATATTGGTAAGTTTCTTTGTTTTGCTCGAACAAATGGAAATATTCACAAAACTATAATAGGCCAACTGTTTGGTGGCAGAAATAAGCCACAATCTAAGTGGCATTTCTAATCCAAAAATGGGTACCTAATTAATTAATTTTAACTGTTTCAGGAATAGGCTACGGTATCCTGAACCTTGACTTCTCTTACGACTTGGGCTTCATAAACTTCACACCATGGCGTCTTCTCACGCTAGTCCTGGCATCAACCCTTGGCGTTGCTGCGTTTGGCATACACTTCTTCTACGAAAGCCCCAAGTTTCTGCTAAACGCTGGGCATGATGAGAGGGTGTTGGATATCTTGAAGCAAATTCATAGGAGGAATGGAGGAGTTAAAAACTATCCTGTACGTTAGCTCAGATAAAATAATACTATACTATTAACTGTAGGGCATGATGTGCATGCTAATTGGCAACGGGTTTAGTGTAATTTAAATTTAAAAAACCATCCAGGGAGCGCTCCTTGACTCTCTTCACCACCCTGATTCTTTCTGAAACAGTTGACCGTTGTTAGCAGAAGGAATTAAATTGTGAAAAACTCTTTTAAATACCACATGTATCTCAATTATACGAAGAAAGATCCATTGACTTGAGATAATTAGTGCTTTAAGTGATCTTTGATAGGTGGTATACCTTTTACACAGTCAATTACATCTTTTTTATGATTCTAGTTCTATTTCTTTCGCAGGTAAAGAAGGTGTTCCTAAAAGAAATCGGCAACGATGTACTAAATGACGTTCCCTTATGGCGGTCTCCGTGGGAACAGATTGTCCCACTGTTTAAACCACCGATGCTTTGGAGGTCTCTCCAACTCTATTTCTTGACCTTCATTGTTTATGGCACGTAAGTGATCATTACCATCATAGTATTTTCTGGATGGAAGAGTTGGCTTCGTCTACGATTTGACTTTTAACCCCCGACGCAAAAGAGGGGTGTCGAAGTCAAAGTCAAAGTCAAAAGTATTTTATTCATTGAAATCACAAGGATCATCTTGAATCGTCTTATAAAATAAATTTAGTCCTGTTAGTTGCAGTGCATAAATACAATTAACCAACAGGATAGTTTCCCTGCTGATAATTAACACTCTTGTTGTCAATCTTAATTGAACATAGCGTAGATCACATGTGTGGTTCGACCGCATTTTTGCTTTGAGATTTTATTTCGTCTACAGGAGCAATAGCTACTTCATCTGGTTCCCGTTCTTGGCACAGAAGTTCGTAGAAGGAATAAGTTCCACAAATGACGATCAAGAGACTGGACTCTGTAACATGATTGTCAACACTCGTAGTAATAGCACTCAAAATGCAAGTATCTTTAACAAACCTACCTTTATAATCATATTTGTATAATTTGTATAAATAAACTGTTGGGGAATAAAGGTTCTCGAGTTGCGACCACAAACCGGACGACTTAGTTTAGGAAGGTCTCTCTCCCTCTATCAGCAATAGACATTTTTAATTTCGTAGGAAGTCGGTAAATGAAGACCCTATAGACAGTTCGTCGTGGCATTTTAGGGGGTATGCCTATGTCCAGTAGTGAACTTCTATAGACTGGTGCTGATGATGAGATACTTTTTTTATAATAGTTTATGATACTGGATCTCAGTGTATTATGGCTGGGTGTGTGTGTGTGTGTGTGTGTCAGTCTGTCACCTCATAGCTCTCGAACGGATGAACCGATTTCAATGTTTTTTTCTTGTTGGAAAGGTGAATTTGTCAGACATGTTCTTAGCTATGTTTGATCAAAATCAGTTCAGCCGTTTTATTACGGTGTGGTTTTTTTTTATTTTTACTAAATTAATTACTTGTAGATGGAGTGCTCATCAAAAATGGAGATTAGTCTGTTCTGGTCCAGCTTAGCACAAGGCACGGTATTCGTCATCATCCTATTCTGCATCGCCAAGATAGCTCACAGGAAACGAACCCTTATGATCACTATCGTTCTGCTATCCAGCATCTGTGGAATCGGAGCTGCGCTAATTACGGATAACATCATCAGTTTTGTGATGTTCTTTGGCCAGCTTGCTAATGAGTTGGTTATCGGCATTATATACGCGTTCATTGTGGATCTGTATCCAACGTCTTATCGGTAAGTGTCCTGTCCAGTATTATTGTAAAGGTTTTGGTATTTCAAGCTTTAATTAAAAAAAATGTATTAAACTATTAATTATATTATTATATTATTAATGGAGCTAAAATATCTACTTAACAAGTTTGGATGAGAATATAATATTATGGTTCGAGCAGATCTAATGATGGAGATTGAAGGAAGACAATATAACACTATTTTTGAGCTCATTTTGATCAGCTCACGGTTACGAATACTTTTGTTTTACCTTCAAGTTTGCTTGGTTATTTTTTTAACTCAATTCTTGCAGTCTACTCAACCAACAGAGTACCTACTTTGCAAATGTACCTGGGACTTTACATGCTACCTACTTTTAGAGTCTAGACTGTGATTTATTTTTTATAAAACAACTTTCCAACGAACCTCATGAAGGTTAATTTCTTACTGTGATTGAAATCAAAATGATTTGATTTATTTTGATTATAATATGTTAGAGTGTAGTCGTTTTGAATTCAATCACAGTTGTGTGTAGGAAAGGTGCCTCACTAGGTACCTTTCCTTGTGGGACAGGCTATTTCGAAGTGTTTACTGGAATTGTGTGAAACCCTAATGCTGGCATCCACGAATACTCTCTCTCCTTTTCCTCTTCCTTGTTCCTTCTTGTGCGAATCCAGAATCTACTACTACTTCCACTAGTTTACTCAAACAATCAGGACTGGTTAGGTCACAGTTTTTTAAACCTTTTCCAGTGGAATGGCAGCATGTCTGGGAACTATGGTGGCCAGATTAGGGGCTCTGAGTGGAGTCAACTTGCTGGGTACATTCGTCATGTCACACTGTTCTGTCACCTTCATCGTCTGCAGTGTCTTGATGATAGGTGAGTCAAGAGTTTTTAGAATCAGGCCATAAAATGATGGTGATACAAAGCCTGACTTAAAAGGCAGAGCAACCCAAATAAATTGGGTTTCTCTGCTTTTTAAGTCAGGCTGTTTGCATGGCTGCCTACTGCTGACTATATCTGGGCACTAGAAATGATTATTGCTGACAAATTCCTTGATATATATTTAGATTTCATTTATTATCTTTAAGTGATGTTTCAGGTGGAGTTTTGGTCACTTTTCTGCTACCACCGGACAAACCAAGAAACTGATAGTCCCTATTCATTTCAAAAACCAAGGTTAATAATTAATAGATATAATAAATAATTTTGTTACTCCTACGTTTTATTTTGAACATTCGACAGAAATCACTATGAAATACTATATGAATCCAATTACCTACTGATTACACAACTTACTTTCAAAAGGTACCTAGGTACCTATTTTAAGGCATTTCAGTACCACAGATATATATTAATACTACACTTTAGTACATATAATTTTCGAAACTTTTCGTTGTAGTTTTACCAAATACTGTCGTATTGCTATTTTTAAGGGATCCAGTAAGCTAAGTACAAGTATCTACTTATGGTACCTACTTTAAAACGAATTTACTTAACATTATTGTGTCTAATCTAAGTAACTAGTTTTCTATGAGCTACATCCATATCTCCGGAGCACAGATAAAGTGACCTCATCTTCGTATAGATACCTGCTAAATAAAATAAAACATTAGGTTCAGTGTTCAACAAGATTCGATAGTAAACAGACCGGTTTTAAAATACCTACTGCTAGAGGAATAACAAAATATAGATTCTACTTACGAGTATTGTGAAAGTTTTTTCTAAAAATACAAAAATTGAGGGCACTTCATGTAAATTAAGAATTCAAAATTTAATTAGCATTGCTATCTTCACTAGACAAAAATGAGAAAATTACAGAATTAGGTCAGAAGTCAACAAACCATAAAGTTAAAACAACCATAGTTATGGATAACGCTAGCTTTGAAAATAACTTTGAAGAACTGGAATTAGATGATGTACGGAATCACAAAAAGTTCAAACAGAAGGGCAGTGCAGCAGACGAATGCTACAGCTACGAAGAGGCTTTGGATTTAACCGGTGAGTTTGACACACTTTGAATTTATATACATAACAAATAATGGAGATTTGTACGAGCCGGAATCAGTATCTCCGTTATGTTACGGGCATCTTATGAAGGCCACTATCTTGGGCAGGTCATCTTGACAAAACTCTAAAAAAAAAAATTCCAATTCTATAAAAATACGACCCGCGGAGACTGCATGCTCTTCTATTTTGAAAAGATCAGTCAAATTATGGCAAATGCCATGTCAAATCAAATCACAGAGATCTTACCAAATCGGAGCAAATTTGGTAGTAAGGAGGTTTAGGAAAAGTAATATTTTCTTCAGTAGGTACCAACTTATTTATAGTTAGTACCTACTGAAGAAAATATTACTTTTCCTAAACCTCCTTACTATCAAATTTGCCCCGATTTGGTAAGATCTCTGTGATTTGATTTGACATGGCATTTGCTTGACCATTTGACTGATCTGCAATATACCAAAAATAAATTCTAAGTGTATGGTTTGACCTTCGAAATGGTTTGCAATTAATTTCCAAAACAAAAACTTGCCCAATTCGTTTCATTCACGTTCATAATCGCTTTATTGTTGTTTCCACTTATTATTCCAAATGTGTCACCACATCGAATACCAGAAATTTCGTCGTCACAAAAAATCATCGTTATTTCTATAGCTAAAATAATAAATAGTTCACTGCTGAGTTAAAACTTTTCTTTAGATAGTGCTATCTAATGTCGTCTATCTAATCCTAGGCTTGTTATCTAATACCAATGACTTTTCTAAGTTATGTGCGGATTTCTATCGCTCTGTGCTTCGGAGGGCACGTCAAGCTGTCGGTCCCGGCTGTTATTGATTAATAGCAGTCGATAAGCCATGTCAGAGGCCCTAGGGCGGCTTGACAAACTCCGACACCAGAGGCCTGCACTACCTCATACGAAACGAACGAACGATGTCGTCTACACGCAGAATGTTCAATACGTAAAAAGAGTGGAACTTTTGGTGACATTATTTAATCATCATCAGCAGCCTGTAGACGTCCACTGCTGGACGAGGTCTCCTCATAGAATGAAACTGCAAATTTTCCATAAGCACTACGCTTTACAGGTGGATAGGTGTGGAGTATTCAGGTGGATGCTGCTGCCCATCGCCTGGTACTAGGCCTTATTTGGCTTTTACGACTTCCATGGGAGGAGGCGGAGGGATATGTTCTTAGGCTGGATACATCATTGTACCACACACACGTATACAAGGTGACATATTTAGTTGGACTCGATCGATTCCATTTCCCAGTCTGCATCATTAGAAACATAGCTTCTATAGTACTACTATATCGTGTCACCAGGTCTTTTTTGGTCACCGGGCGTTAGACCACTTTGAAGTATTGTGGACTTGAAAAGGGTCTAGTGATCAATGCTGAAAGAACCAGGCTGATGAATGGATTCAGTGCGCCTCACAGAGGCTCGTATCATGCATAATATCTTACATTCAACCTTTAATGTTTCCTCAAGATGTTTCCTTTCAACCTTTTGGAGCGCAATAAATTTCGCAACTACATTTTTCGGGTAGAAAAATCCAATATATATATTTCATTTATTTATTCAATCAACAAGGATCATTGGGTTAGTAAAATACATTGTCTATCTACACTATGGTTAGTAAGAATAATTACAATTGAATACTACAAACTAACATTGAATATATGACATCATCACACCAATGGTACACGACAGAAATTTGAAGACACGACCTTAGGATCAAAAGTGGGGGGGGTAATAAGACTCCCAACTCCCACTTCGACAGTTACACATTACACAATGTAAGCTCCAATTGTTGTGGCCCCTGTCGGTCTATCTTGCTAAAACAATAGCCACTAATTTCCAGGTCACGGCAGATACAACAGGGGACTTCTCCTAGCCTGCTTCATGGTGATCGTTGCCATGGGGATTGACATCTTCGGGCTGGGCATCATCGTGACAGCTGCCACCTGTGATCTGGGCATGAAGCTTAGCCAGGTTGGAGTTTTATCGTCCATGCCTTTCGCAGGTACACCTTTGTAATAACTTTTATCCATGGCTATGAGTTTTATAATCTCGGGCGTACCTACAACAACAGATTTTTCGACATCTAAAAAGTTGTGATCCAGTTTTTCAAACGGTGAAACCGGCATGTCATACATCCTAAAATTCGAATACATGTGCAGGTTTGACATCAGAAAGTTTTGCAAAACTAAAAAAACTACTGGTAAAGTTTCTTTCACAAAATCTTTTTGAAGATACTGGTCATCGTAGAAAACATGGAGGGAAAGAGATCACTGGGTGGGATTTGTAGATCCTAGATGGACAGACTACATTCGAGACAGGAGAGCTAAATTTTACAATGTGGTGCAGATGGCCGCAAATAGGAATCGCTGGATTCCAGTACAGAAAAGACGTCCACGATTAGAAAGAACGAAAGAAAGAATATATATTTATTTGTAAACATTAGCTACATAGAAACACATAATAAACTTAGACTAAGAAGAAACAGATATGAAGGTACGCGGTGTAACTCAAGTAACAAAATGGCTCTGCCTCAGCATGAGTTGGTTGACAGCAAGCTAGCAACCAACGCTGGTCTTCCGTCAGAACCACTTATTGGCGTTACGGCTAACCACTCACAATGACTATACAACAAAAAACACATGATTACAATCTTCAGTAATGAAGAACCGACTACAGAGAGTTAGTTTATGGTGTTGGTCCTCGTTCTACCATTAGGTATTATTAGAAGTTTGTGTATTAAAATTATTTAATACACAAACTTCTGATATAGGTGAGTTAAATTGATCTATAGACCGTCATCGTCTCTTGCCAATGGCCGTTCAAAGACTATATTGAATTCCAGGTATAATCGTGATGTCGTACCCTTGGGGCTACCTCTCTGACACTCGAGGAAGGAAGCTGGTGCTAATGTGTGCCATGTGCGGGAGCTTCATCAGCGCAGCGTTTAGTAGCTTGGCACCCAACTGGCAGGTCCTGGCTGGACTGCGCTTCATCAGCTCTGCCATGTGAGTAGTATCGATGCTTCTCATCATCGTCAATCTCTAACCGTTGCAACTCAAGTGAGTAATCAGGGTCACATGTACTTGACTTAACGTGAATATGAAGAATTGAATCTAGATTACATCTAGTGTCGTTAGTCTCACCACAGATAAAATAATAATATACTAGCAGTCTTACATATGATAGAAAGGACAATTAGCATGAACATACAGTTAGCATCTTTGACCAAAGTTAGCATATAAAGAGCGCGCGCCAAATAAGTCTGCGCGTGACTAGTTGCGTACACAGTATCAAAAACATAAAAAGGGTTGGCTGTTCAGGTTAGGGTACTGGGCGTAGGTACTAGTTTTTTTTTATAAATCTTGTTTTCTGTGGTAGGTCTGTAGGTCTTTGTAAGATTGCGTTGCATCCGACCATACACCTAAGTCGATCAGTCGTATCTGGTGCGCACTCAATCTTTGCGACTCTGGAAGCTTATACATAAAAAGTAATTAATAGTACATTAGGGTACTAGTGTGTAATGTTGGTGATTATCGCTGAGGTGCCATTGAGAGAGCCAAGGACGGTAATCATCAATACAAACGTGTATCATACGACGTTTTTCAACACACTTGTGAAAACAAAAAACAGTAATACACACTCTGTGTAAATGTTCAACTGTATCTATAACTCACTAGTGAATAATAGCAATGAAAAAAACACAGTTTGATTACAGGTGTCATTAATGGTGTAGATTCTGTGCAGCATTCTCTAATTTTAAACTGCATTAAAATTATCGCGGTCTCTTTTATTTCAGTCTATTAGAAAGGGCGCGCGACAACTTTAACGCGGTTTAAACTCAGAGAATGCTGCACAGAATCGACACCAATATGTGCCTAATTGCGGTGAAATTAGAGCCACTTTATGAGCAAGTGTGTTGAAAATTATATTCCCTTTGATTTGGTTTTATTGGTCATTGATCCCTTATCTTAATAGTACTTCAGTTTCTCTATCAAATCTGGATTGAACCAACTTTTTAGGTTACCTGTCTACAGCGTGTCTCGTTCAGATAGTGTCAATAACTTTGTAGGATTGTTATCTTCAGCCAATATCAATGATAACGATTTCTGAAAGGGCTCTGTTACAACTTCTTGTTTTGAATGCCTTTCTTTATTATCATGTAAAAATAAACTTGGACTTTTTTTTTTTTTTTTTTTTTAATACTACTTGGATGACCGAACAAGCAAGAGGCCCACCTGATGTTAAGCGGTAACCTCTGCCTATGAACAGTGCATTACCTCATAGGTCACGTCCACCTAGGACGCACCCTATGTGGCATTGCACTGCGCCCGCCACCCTGAGACATAAAGATGAAAAGTCTCATGTGCCCGTAATTTCACCGGCACCCTTACCCTTCAAACCGGAACACAGCAATGCGAGCACTACTGCTTTGCGGTAGAAATAGGTATGGTGGTAGTACTTCCCCGGACGGACGTATAGCAAAGAAGATACGAGGTACCTATCTGAATAGCTCTAAGGTCTGGATACATCATGGCAGCTGGAGATGTCCACAGCTGGTTAGACTGGATGTATGGCCTCCCCTATAGAATGCCATGACGACTGGTCTGAGCCACCTCCGTCCACCGACTTCCTGTTAAAATGTCTTTGAGCCATCGTCCATCGAGAGGGGTTGTAGGAGAGCGGGAATTTCCTACACCTCAGTGTAGCTCATAAAAAGCTGATCTGAGCTGAGCTTCGTCTGATTCGAAGTGAGTGAGCTCACTCACTTTATAAGCTTCAAAACTATCGTTCCCTAAGGCCCGTACATACTTTTTTATTTTGTTCGAAGGAGAGGGAGCATTTCCTACACTGCGTCGTCTGATTCGTTGTCGATGACCTTTAAGGCGCTATAGGTTCAACGAACATTTTTGTATGAGGCGAAGAAGGCGTGATACTCTGATACCGTGTTTTTATGTATAATTTTTTTTATATAAAAATGTCGTTCAAAGTTTTGTTTAATTTTGTTGATGAATTCACTAACTCAAATAATAACTAACATGTAACCAAATGTTTCAAAAATTAAAACGTGAGAGAAGTGAGTGAAAAATAGCATTTAAATTTTAAATAGGAGGTATCATTGTTATTTTTTTTTATCAAGTGAAGTAATTCATATTTTGTATTGAATTATTGATTTCACTAGATAAAAAGCTCAAGAATATCATATATTTTTTTCTTCATAGAAAACAATGAAAATTCTTATCAAAAACTTTAAAATTCTAGAGACATTTGAGAACCTATCGCGCCTTAATACCCGGTGGTTCTGTAAGGTACCTATATGGTCTGTCTATTGCCACATAATTGCGATTTCAGTAACCTGGGTATTTCTAAAGATTTCCACATTTCTGATTATATCTGTTGTTGATTATGTGACGACCTCTGTGGCGCGGCGGGTGAAGATTCGCCTGCGACGCAGGAGGTTGCGGGTTTGATTCCCACCTCTCAACAAATATTTGTGCAATCTGCAGATATTTGTTCAGAGTGTTCTGGGTATTTTCTATGTATAATAAAAAATATCTATCTATGTAATGTATATTGTATGAAGTATATCAGTTATCTAGTACACATAACACAAGCTCTGATTAGCTTGGGTCTAGATAATGTTGTGTGAACTGTCCAGCATTATTTATTTATTTATTTTTTATTTATATCTTGAGCAATACATATATAAAATGCCTTTTTTCCCGTATTTTTTTCCGAAAAATCTTCAAGAAAATATACATATGTTAATCAACATCATAGTTCAATAATATTTTATGTTCAAAGGTTTTTTGAAGTTAATTTCCAAAGTAAAAAATGGTACAAACAAAACTACGAAAACAGTAGTAGTAGTTTTAGTAGTAGTAGAGCTTTTTTGTGAAAGAGTTCGTCCGGGGAAGTACTACCACCATACCTATTTCTGCCGCAAAGCAGTAGTGCTCGCATTGCTGTGTTCCGGTTTGAAGGGTAAGGGTGCCGGTGAAATTACAGGCACATGAGACTTTTCATCTTTATGTCTCAGGGTGGCGGGCGCAGTGCAATGCCACATAGGTTGCGTCCTAGGTGGACGTAATTTATAAGGTAATGCACTGTTCATAGGCAGAGCTTACCGCTTAACATCAGGTGGGCCTCTTGCTTGATCCATCATCCAAGTAGTATAAAAAAAAAAAAAAAAAAAAAAAAAAAAACAGAGGGGTCTGTTTTCGTAGTTTTGTTTCTACCATTTTTCTCCTAACCTATCAACTTTTTAGACTTTTTACTGCCTTCAGTATAGTTATTAAATAACACAATGTTTTTTCTTGGTTTTCGCTCTCTTTTCGTTTCGCTATTCCAACTTACCTAAACTTCAATGAGAGAGATAGTGATAGAAAAAGCGGTAAAAAGAATAAGCGCTCATATAAAGTAAGCGGTATCCTGAAATGATAAGCGCTCATATAAAGTAAGCGGTATCCTGAAATAATAATAAGCGCTCATATAAAGTAAGCGGTATCCTGAAATAATAAGCGCTCATATAAAGTAAGCGGTATCCTGAAATAATAAGCGCTCATATAAAGAAAGCGGTATCCTGAAATAATAAGCGCTCATATAAAGTAAGCGGTATCCTGAAATAATAATTCTCAGTTTATTTGGAAATACCTATGTATTTATTGATATGCATAATTTAATATCCAAGTAACGTAGCTCTACGTTTATGCCTATTACCTATACTTACTATTATTTATTTTAGTACTATGTATTTATATTATATATATATATTATACATTATTATTTATTTTTATAATATAATATTATGTTACTCACATATCTTGTATTGTTAGACTAGAAAGGGTCTTTTTTTTTTCTTCTCTTTATTACGTTTTTTTGTGCACTACCTACATAAATGTATCCACAATACACAAAGGTTAGCTGGTAGAGAATGCTTCTTAGCATTAAGTTCGCCTGTGTACATTGTTTGTTATGTGCAATAAAGAATATTCTATTCTATTATATTCTATAGAATATAGCATTCATCCACGCCTTAAATTATAATTGTCTAATGTTTGTATTTCCAGGTCAAGTGCAGCTGAATCAGCCACTTACGCACTGCTGGGAGAATGCTGCAGCAGCAAGGTCCGCGCGCGGTACATGCTACTCATGACCAGTGCGCTGATGCTGACCCCTACTATTTACTATGGTGAGCATAATATACAGTGAGGAATGGAGTTATTTGCGAAGCAGTCCATGTAGACCGATCATGCACTTTACCAGGCACATGAGTATTCCTACAGAATTTAGTCTAACCGAAGCGGTGGTGGTGTACCTCAACCAGAAGACAGAGCTAACCATGAGGGTCGAGCAGTTGTAATCTCGGCATGATGCCAATTTTATTTCCTTTATGGTGAGGGTGCCGACTGACCGTCTATCGACCTTCATGAATGGAGAGTTCTGGCCGAAAGATGTCAAGTTCAGGAGGTTCTTCGGATGCCTGACACGAGACACCGCGCAGGTAGTAGTAGAGCTTTTTTGCGAAAGAATTCGTCCGGGGAAGTACTACCACCATACCTATTTCTGCCGCAAAGCATTAGTGCTCGCATTGCTGTGTTTCAGTTTGAAGGGTAAGGGTGCCGGTGAAATTACAGGCTCATGAGACTTTTTATCCTTATGTCTCAGGGTGGCGGGCGCAGTGCAATGCCACATAGGGCGCGTCCTAGGTGGACGTGACCTATGAGGTAATGCACTGATCATAGGCAGAGGTTACCGCTTAACATCAGGTGGGCCATCTGCTTGTTCCGTCATTCTAGTAGTATAAAAAAAAAACCAGGCACATGAGTGTTCCTATACAGAATTTTGTCTAACTTTAAGAGAATTCCGTTTTTAACTCCCGACGCAAAAACGACGGGGTGTTATAAGTTTG
Organism: Operophtera brumata; assembly: GCA_932527175.1. Lineage (NCBI taxonomy): Eukaryota > Metazoa > Arthropoda > Insecta > Lepidoptera > Geometridae > Operophtera > Operophtera brumata. Next base: position 42,530,108 of record OW052228.1, on the reverse strand, counting down.
ACGTGTCTGTGTGTGTGTCTGTGGCATCGTAGCTCCCGAACGGATGAACCGATTTTATTTTTTTGTTTTGTTTGAAAGGTGAATTAGTCGGGAGTGTTCTTAGCTATGTTTGATCAAAATCGGTTCAGCCGTTTCATTGCGTTAAGGTTTTTTTTTTTTACAAAATTAGTTACTTGTATTTGCAGAAGATGTGACGACCACTGTAGCGTGGTAGCCGAGTAGCCGGCTGAGATGCGAGAGGTGTGAGTTAGGTTAGGTTTGAGGTTTTTTTTTTGCATGATTTGCAAGTATTTGTTCTGGGTCTGGGTGTAGTGGTACCATGGTACTCGTAGTTCCTGATACCCATAATACAGGGAATCCTAGTGTGCGGTCTGGACTAAAAAATAATAAATAAAATAAAATAAAGAATGCTGGACAATTCACAGAGCATTATGTAGCCCAAAGCTAAGCAGAGCTTGTGGTATGGGTACTGAATAACTGAAATACAATACATAACATACATAGATATTTTTTATTATGTGCATGGAAAATACCCAGAACACCCTGAACAAATATCTGCAGATCGCACAAATATTTGTTCCGAGGCGGCGCCACAGAGGTCGTCGGATATATAATATTTCGGATCGGATCGTTCGGATAATATGTGTAACTTTTGGGAATTATGTTATGTTATCTTAAATATGTTAAGAAACCGCTTGGAAAAAGGTCCACCTTTTATAAGTGACGTTTAGTAACAGTATCATTTCAGTGGCCGGCTACTTAATTATGAAGCTGGACTTCTCCGTGACATTCCTCGGTCTCGACTACCGACCCTGGCGGCTGCTCACCCTCATCATGGCATTGCCTCTCGGGGTCGGAGCTCTCATGCTCCACTTTTACCATGAGAGTCCCAAATTCCTTGTAAATGTGGGCAGAGATGAGGAGGCCATTAAGGTCTTGAAGAAGATGCATGTTGCGAATGGACAGTCTGACAAGGATTTTTCCGTGAGTATTTAATATCTGGGACTTGAATTCGGGAAAAGACGACAGCCACGTCGCGTGGTCTTATGTTTAAAGAAAATCATCATGAGGTCTAGTCCTAAAACCAACATGAAAGACGCTTTGAGATTTACGATTATTTAAAGACGTGCTCTTCTTCTTCTCAGTCGTTGCACTCTTGACAGATCGGTTGTGGTCGTTATGTTGTTCTATTATTAGGGGCTGATATTGCTCGCCTCACGATATCTCGCTATTTATGCCTATTATTGGACATCCTTGTGCATTCATACAGGTTGTTTAAAGAAAATCATCACGAGGCCTAGTCTTAAAACCAACATGAAAGACGCTTTGAGGTTTACAGCCCGTGCGCTTTCGATAGATGAGAGTAGGTAGGAGTTTTCAGCTGTGAATTTAGTTAATGTTGACTTCAGTTTATTTCAACCCATCGAGCTCCGGTACGGAGGCCTGCAATGCTCTAAGTGTCAACCTGAAGATTTTGGACCCCCGACGCAAATAGAAGATGTTTATAAGTTTAAAATGTGGCATGGTAGCTACCATGAACGGATGCTCTGATTTCAATCCGTTTCTTTTATATGAAAGATTGTGTTTGCGAGATAGTTCTTAGCTATGATTGGTGGAAATTGGTGCAGCCGCTTCGAGGATCATCAGCTTGCAACAATTTGTTTGAAGGGAACTCGGGCATTCTTGCAGTTTGAGCTCAAAATTAGCAATTTTGACAACATCAGGCTCCAGGGTCTGATGATGACCAGCACACGATAAATAGGATATAGGGTGCGGTTTTATTTGCACGAAAAATGGTGGTGGAACACTGCAAATAATCTGGAGTTCTTAAATTTTGATAAAATGAACTTGTTTGTTTTTTTTGGAGTAAATAAATGACTGAGCTAGTATGCCCTCCCTGCCTACTACAACAGCAATAAGGTACTTCACAACACCCGCTATCGTGATAAAACTCTTCCTATGATTGTTGTGTTTTCTGAAATTAATTTTCAAGTATTTTTTTAGGTAAAGCATGTCTATTTGGATGAAGGAAGCAAAGAAGAAGTAGGAGTATTTTCCCTCCGGTCGCTCTGGACCCAGATAGCGCCACTCTTCCGTCCGCCGTTGCTGTGGAGGACTCTGCTGCTCTATTATTTGACCTTCGTCATCTACATCGCGTAAGTTGAAGAAGATATGGACCCCTCCATCTCCTCCCGTGGATGTCGTATAAGCAGACTAAGGGATTACCTTTTTATTTTTTATTTTTTGTATACTGCTTGAATGACGGAACAAGCAGATGGAACAACAGTGCATTCTCACATTGGTCACGTCCACCTAGGACGCGTCCTATGTGGCATTGCACTGCACCCGCCACCCTGAGACATAAAGATGAAAGTCTCATGTGCCTGTAATTTCACCGGCACCCATACCCTTCAAAACCGGAACACAGCAATGCAAGCACTACTGCTTTGCGGCAGAAATGGGCATGGTCTACCACCATGGTCTACTTCCCCGGACGAACTCTTTCACAAAAAAGCTCTACTACTACTAAAACCTGGACTTTTTGGAGTGTGTCTATGTATGTATGTATGTATGTATTATCATGTTCCCAATGACTTAGGCCCATTGTCCACGTAACCGCACGTCATACGCACGCTTTCGTCAATTGACGACTGCAAGACGAATGCTTGCATCTTGCTTAGAAACAATGAAATCTGTGTCCACGAAGCGGCAACCTCGCGTCAGCCGCTTGTCATGCGTTCGTCATGCGGTGCGCGCGGCAACAAGTCACTACTCGACCGACTCGTCAGACGAACACTTGCTTTTTGTGTTACAAAATTGTCATTTTCACAACAAAAATCGTGCTTTCTCGATGCTAGTTGAAAGAAAACTGAGACGTTTTGCAGCGTGACTGACTATTACATGAAGCAGCGTGGACATAACAAATATGCAAAATACGCCTATCTTCATTTGTAGGTTACATGCATACGTCAAATGACGCGTGCGTGGACAGTAGTCCTTACGCACTGAGACATAACCACATAGGAAAGCTCAAAGGTACACAGCGGCGGACGAAGAGAGCTATGTTCGGAGTTTCACTATAGAATCCGTTATGAGAAGATCCGTAGAAGAACCAAGATCACTGACAGCTCTCAGAATTAGCAAGTTGAAGTGGTAATAAGCAGGCCATATAGCTCGCAGAAATGATAACTGTTGAAGAAGAAAGGTTCTCGAGTGGCAACCACAAACCGGACGACGCAAAAGTGGAATGCCTCCTTTCGATGGACCAAAGATATTACAGAGGTCGCAGGAAGGCGGTGGATGGAGGCAGCTCAAAACCATTCGTCAAGGCACTATATGGGGGAGGCGTAAGTCCAGCAGTGGACTTATTTAGGCTCATTATGCCGACGATGATGTTCCAAATGATGAGCAAAAGACGGCATGAAAAAAAAAACAGTCCTTCCCCAGCATGTGGGGTATCATGTTTTCAAGACTATTTTTTTTTTGAGAGCTTACTTTTTTCTGGTCTTCAGGAACAACAGCTTTGCCATCATCCTGCCGACGATATTCAACCTGTTCTTCACATCATACGCGACCAGCGCCGCCGACGCAGGTTTCTGTGATTTGTTCAAGAAGAGCACCAATGAAACAGAGTCTGCCTCGGAGTCAGAGGTAACTTATATCACAGACGAAGAAATTGGCATAATAACTATCTACTTCGATGACATCGCATTTGCCAGGCGCTTAACAATTTCAAGGAACAAAAATGTATCTGCTTCCAAATTCTAAATTCGATGTAAAATATGCAATAACGCGTTGCTGTAAGATTCAATTTGGATCTTTAACATCTTTCATACCAACATTAACACGCTAAGTGCGTAACGAGGCCTAAATCATCCATCATGCAACTTCCCTGTGGTGCGGCAACATTCCTTATTAGACATTTCTTATTTCTTAGACCTACACAATAACTGTAAATAACTTAAAATTGTAATGGTAATTACTGTGTATGTCTATGAAAAATTACATAAGTGTAAAATATACACTACATTAGGATACCTTGGGTACCTTTTGTAAAATTACATTTTTAATTTACATAACTGGGTAAAAAATATACTATGCAAATAAAATTATATATCATGTAAAATCACATACAATAGTATATTAAGCAATTAGTGAATAATGGACGGATTTAAATCGAGGGTTATAGATGAATCTCGAGCAAGTGAAGATGACTTCGAGAAAAAGAAAGATTTAAGCGAAAATAGGCATCTACCTACTTCATCAGTTGAATACATTTTCAATCGAAGTATTATTAAGTACCAATAAACTTTGTGTTCGTCATAGACGTAGAATTTTCGGTACATACTAGATCTATTGTGTTCGTACAACTCGTCGTCGTTACAACTTACAGTATTCAAATACTAATCACAGCAAAGAACACAAAACAGTTATTATTCTAATGCTAAACTTCTTGTTGAAAATGTCGACCAATCAAATCTCGATGAGTTATTTGCACAAGAAGTTTGTATGTCGAGTTTTCTTTGCACATGGATTTTGTATCGAGTATTTTTTGCTCAAGGAGGTTTTATAGGAGTTGTTATTGGAGGGTGTTGCACTTAGAGCATTGCAGGCTCTCCTCGATGGTGTTGCATTGAGATGGATGCTAGAGTATATTAGTGTGTTCTAAATTCAAACACCAAAATCGTGATTAAAAGTGCTTTTTAGAGGGGGAGTGGCATAAAAAACTTTTGGGGCAGTGAAACTTGCTCTAAAAGTTATGTAATTTTCCCTGAAAACTTTGAACTAATGAATTAATGTTATATTGTATAAACATACTTGCAAATTTGACCGTCGATGTTTACAGTTCCAGGTCACAGAATGCAAAATAAATGACAACACTATCTGGGCCGGCTGTGCACATGGCCTATCGTTCTTCGTACTCAATGCACTTATATCTCAATGTGCTGGAAAGAGAAAGGTAATGGACCCAACCCTTAATTACAAAAAACCAGTGAAATTAATACAAAAGAAAATAGGTACAAAAACTAAAAAAAATCCCCATTAGAAAAATAACTGTGGGCCATTGGGAACTTAAATAACCATCTATAATGTTGTGTGAACTGTCCAGCATTATAAATTTATTAATTTAAACGTATTAATTTTATTACTTTTATTATTTTATTATTATGTTTATTTCAATGATGATAATTGTCTCATTGTTATTCATTAATTATTGTTTTTTATTTATTATTTATTAAGCTGTGAATAGCATAATTATAATATGTTCATAAAACATTTTACCTTCTTATGACAAAGATAGCTCTTGGTACAATATCGTACCAACCATATTGACGAACAATTAATATTGTGAATAAATGACTATTATGATTATTATGAGCCCAGTCAGAGGCGTGACGTCATCGTCATGCGACAGTCAATAGTGCGTTCTAACTTTTTCAGTTGCGCCATCTAGTCATAATTAATGTAATTAAGTTAAATAATCATTTATTCTCAAAAATCTATGGAGACGGTTAAGATAGCGAAGTTTTTTTTTTAACATTGATATACCTTTGTTTGTCCACGATCTCACCTGTTGGTAAGTGACGATGTGGCCGAAGATGGAGCACATAGGTCTAGAAGGCAGTTATTCACTCTAGCGTTGAAGAGACCCAGAGAAATACAGACGACGGTAGCGTATTCCACTCCTTAGCAGTTCGCATTATAAAGGTAGAATTGAAACGTTTAGGGTATACTAATGAGGTAAGGGTGGTACTAAACCGACGTATTCCAAGTACTGTAGGATCCTATACTCCTTGTGCTAAAAATGTTACATTGTTCTTCAGATCCTCACCATCACTATCCTGGTGGTAGCAGCGGCCGCAGCGGTCGGTATCAACAACACCGGGGAGCCTATCTCTGGGCTCATCCTTTTCTACGTGTTCCTTACCACGGCGATGGTCTTCGGAGTTGTTTCTTCGTACTTTGTGGACCTGTACCCCACCTCTTATCGGTATGTTCAGGCGTCTCGTAGTAAAAAAAACTTCGGAAGTCCATTTTTGTATATTACTTGTAGAAGTTGTAATGAAGAACCATAATTATTCCATGACAGAAGTAGTTCTTTCTGTAATGAAGAACCAAGGTGATTGACATAGCTCTTAGAATTAATAAGTTGAAGTGGCAATGGGCAGGCCATATAGCTCGTAGAACTTAAACCGTTATGGAATAAAGGTTCTCTAATGGCGACCACAAATTGGACGACGTAAAAGAAGAAAGCCACGTAGGGAGAAAGTGGGGGGCAGGAGTAAGGACAGTGATCCCAGGGGACAGCTTATTATCCCGAAACGGAGCGTGCGAAGCCGCGGGCAAAAGGGAGCTGTTTTATCAAATTAACTTGTTTGTTTGGAAAGCTGGAATACTGAAATAGACGTAGGTTGTTTTTTTTTTTTAAATAACTTTTTTTATATCACTTCACAACAACAGAAAAATTACACCAGTTTCACCCGCTTTATAAATTTTGGGATAAAAGTTTTGTAATCACGGTTTCAATCTATCTGTGTAACAAATTTAATCAAAAACCAAACCGTTTTGTCATGAAAGTATGTCAGTTATTCAACCATCATCATCATTAATTGAATCTCACTAATATCATATAATGTCAGCGTTATGATGTTTTGACGCTTGGATATTACCTAGGATGATACAATTACGCCGAAAAGGTTAAACCGATTTCGGTACACAGATAATTATGACCTGGGTTGAGCTGTAGTCTACTTTTTAGTTGAAGCCGCGGGCGGATGCTAGTTTTTCATATCAAAGATAGGGATTTTAATGTTATTTCTTGTGCAACAGAGGAATGGTAGCCTGCCTCGGCATGATGGTGGCTCGGCTGAGCGCATTCGCAGGCACAAATATCGTCAGTGGCGCTATGACGCAGAACTGCGGCACAGCCTTCTATGGAGCTGCAGGACTCGTGATCAGTAAGTAACGAGGAGTCAGTTGAACGTATGGTAGCCTGCCTCGGCATGATGGTGGCTCGGCTGAGCGCATTCGCAGGCACAAATATCGTCAGTGGCGCTATGACGCAGAACTGCGGCACAGCCTTCTATGGAGCTGCAGGGCTCGTGATCAGTAAGTAACGAGGAGTCAGTTGAGCGTATGGTAGCCTGCCTCGGCATGATGGTGGCTCGGCTGAGCGCATTCGCAGGCACAAATATCGTCAGTGGCGCTATGACGCAGAACTGCGGCACAGCCTTCTATGGAGCTGCAGGACTCGTGATCAGTAAGTAACGAGGAGTCAGTTGAACGTATGGTAGCCTGCCTCGGCATGATGGTGGCTCGGCTGAGCGCATTCGCAGGCACCAATATCGTCGGTGGCGCTATGATGCAGAGCTGCGGCATAGCCTTCTATGGAGCTGCAGGGCTCGTGATCAGTAAGTAATAAACAGTTCACACAACATTATCTAGCCCCAAGCTAAGCATAGCTTGTGTTATAGGTACTAGACAACTGATATACTTAATACAATATGCTTCCGTCTGGTAGTGATTTGGATCAGTTGAGCTACCTTTAGATCGCTAGCAGCGGTCTTCAGGTAGCACAACTGTTTCATATATATTTTGTACATACCTTGTATTAGATGTATTATTCTTTCTGTAAATAAATGTATTCCTTTATACAATATATTACATAGATATTTTTTATTATATACAGAAAATACCCAGAACACCCTGAACAAATATCTGCGGATCGCACAATTATTTGTTCTGAGGCGGGAATCGAACCCGCAACCTTCTGCGTCGCAGGCGAACGTTCGCCCGCCGCGCCACAGAGGTCGGAGAGTAACGAAGAGTCAGTTGAACATATGATACTACAGTGCACAGCCACAAACGAAGCCAGGGGAAAACGGGACTCCAGGAGGTTATCCTGTTTCACTTCATTATAGCTCCCTCGGGGAGACTGAAACAGTGCTGCCAACACCAAGTCCTTCTCCGTTATTTAAAGGAGTTGTGCTGCCTGGAGTCAGGTTGGCAGGAGGACAACGCACACATAATACACCCCAATTTCATTCCTTTTATGTGCGGATATAATTAATTAATCTAAAATCTAAAATATTCATACTATTCATAAATTATAAATACGGGACGTCAGTGCAGATCTTATCTTAAAATAAATAAATAATGCTGGCCAGTTCACACAACATTATCTAGCTCCAACATTATCTAGCTCTATCTAGCTGTGTTATGTTATGGGTACTAGATAACTGATATCTATATATATCAAACAATGTCGTGTTAGTTACACCACTCAAGATCGGCTGGACCGATATTAGTTATCTCTTTTTTGGTGGATTATTCTCCGCTCCGAATAGCAGAATAAGTAATAAAATATCAGGGGGAGAGGGCTGTTTTTCACCGGGGTCTACCCGTGCGAAGCCGGGGCGAGTTGCTAGTAAAATACATTACATTGATAGATATTTTTTATTATACATAGAAAATACCCAGAACACCCTGAACGAATATCTGCAGATCGCACAAATATTTGCGACGACCTCTGTGGCGGAATCGAACCCGCAACCTCCTGTGTCGCAGGCGAACCGTCGCCCGCCTCGCCACAGAGGTCGTCTTAAAGATATAAAGTTAGAAGTATGCATATCATCACCCATTCCACTGCACTACTAGTCCACTGCACTACTAGTCCACTGCACTACTAGTCCACCGCACTACTAGTCCACTGCACTACTAGTCCACTGCACTACTAGTCCACTGCACTACTAGTGAACTGCACTACTAGTTCACTGCACTACTAGTCCACTGCACTACTAGTCCACTGCACTACTAGTCCACGAATGTTCAACTTTTCCATTTGGATTTGCGTCTATCTTAATTTTAAGGTGATTAGGAACCCATGTTTTATTTCGCAAATATAGAGATTTTAAAAAAACACATAGAATATCAGTATAATATGATCCAATTCTTGTAGGTGCAATAAACACGATTCGTAATATTTTTTGGGCTTATACAGATTTTATTTGAATAATACCTACTAATGCGGTAATAAAATATACCCGAAATAATGTAATTAGCAACTACTAGTGAGTAAAGGTGCCAAATTTAAATGTTTGTTACTTGGAAGCGAAATAAAATCTGAAATCAGGCGCCGTGTCTTTTTCGCAAGCGCCAAACTGAAGTCCGTACTATACGGACTTCAGTTTGCTAACTTGCTAGTTACTAGTTGCTAGTTTGCTAGTTTGTATGGGTCTTTAAATTTATGTTTTTAAGATAGAAGTTTCTTTCAAAACGTATTAACCTTCTTGTTTTGGGTTACTTATCGCCTAGGAGGATACCGCTAGGTCGCTTTATTCCCTTTATATGCTTATGAAGTTTGCTCCTATTTTGGTTATCAACTTATCAAACTGATGCCATCAACACAAAGTCTTTTTTGTTTTCAAAAACACTGTACTTATATGGCTTATGTACTTATATGTAATGGTGGTCAACCCATTGCAGTGGTGACTACCAATAATTTTATCAATAAACTATAATATCTAGGTTTGTCAGCTTCTTAGCTAATTAGGCAAGTCAAGAAGTTTTTAAACCATGCAAAAACTGACAAACCAGAGATATAGGATACTAGCTGACCCGCTCGCGACTTCGTCGACGAGTAGACTTTCATACAAACTTTAACACCCTCTTTCAACCCTTTAGGGTTCGAATTTTCAAAAGGTGTTTCTTAGTGCGCGCCTACACCCCTTAATAAATACTTGTGCCAAATTTCAGCCCTCTCAGTTTCCGAGATTTCGTGATGAGTGGTCAGTGATGAGTGAGTGGACTTCTCTTTTATATATTAGTTTTATTTTTTTATTAGTGTATTGATATGTGTACAAAACATCGTGGGGTTTTTTGAGATAGTAGGTATCCAAAATAGGAGATTTAATAAGCATATAAAGAGGCTCAAGCGCCCTAGCGATACAACCCTCTTAAAGGACTCAGGAAGTCGGTGGATGTTGGCGGCTCAAAACAGGTTGTCATGGTATTACATGTGGAAGGCCTAATGTCAAGCAGTGGTCTCACACAGGCTGATAACGATGTTGGAGATCTGGTTATCTGGTCAATTTTCGCCCTTTCTACGTTTTATTTTAAACTCTCATTATCTATGCTAATATTATATTTAAATTATCGTCGTGCGCAAAAAGTATATACGCAAGAGCAAAACATTTTTACGGTGCGAAAATATTGTTGATGTCTGGCTAGATTACAAGATTCAATATTATGTACAGGTATTTCCGCCTTTTGAGGTTTCGGCTGCCACATAGCCGCCGCGCCTGTCGGTCAGAGGCCCCAGTCTGGGTTTTAAAGCAGTCATAAATCTAACAATGGTGAATTTATATCACTAATAAGCCAAGCCATTATTTTTCATAACATGAGAGGCCGTGGTGACGTTTTCGGTCAACGATAATAATTAATTTTAAATAGTTGATTCCTAATTATACCTGCATAGTTTTTATGGATTTAAACTTAAATTACGCAATTTTATTTTTGAAGGTCAGAAAAGTCAGGGGAGTTATAAAGGCGATACGAGTATCATATAATGATGCTGTGTACCTACTACTTACTAATATATTTATTTTTATCCTGAGTTCTTGCAGTGTGTGTGGTAATGCCCGTTTCGTTATCTCGTGTTTGTTAACCGTTTTCGTAGATGTTTCTTTTTTGTTTCTTTTTTTGTTATATTTTTGCTTGTTTTGTGTCAGGTGTGTTATTGTCCGTGACGTCACCAAATGGCTCTGTCGGAAGACCAGCGTTGGTTGTAACGTGTTTACAACTGGCTCATGCTGAGACCATTTTGTGACTCAATTCAAAAATTTAGCTTTGTCTTCTATTTTATTTTAGTTTAGGTTTAGTTTTTGATTGAGTTACAAATAAAATATTTTCTTTCTTTCTTTTTCTTTCTTTCTAATTTATTTAGTAATTAAACATTATCGTATTAGTGGATGGTTACTATGATAAAACATTATATATTATACAATAATTGTATTTGTTTCACAGGTGGAGCGGCCGCGGCTGCATTTTTGCCGTCTGACCTTTGACACTCGACCAACTACAAAGATGATGATAGAATGTACCTATTATTAATAATAATTAATAATAATTTATGTATTTAATAAAAACATTTATACCAATTGTTGATTTATTACATGACATAACTAGTGTCCGCTGGTAGAGTCTGTTCAAAAAGAGTTCCGTCGTGGACAAATTGTGAACTAACGTTTTCTTTCGTTTAAAATTTCTATTTCTTTAGTTTCTGATTCAAACTGTCGGCATTTTGAATCATAAACTAAATAAATAGTTACAGTTGTAATAGGATCAATACGGAACAGGCGCTATTGTATTGCCCGCTTAGCAAAAAAGGTGAATAAGCACAGCTGCGCCCTCGAATCCCACGACGGAACTCTTTTTGAACAGACTCTAGCCTCGCTCGCATATTATTAGTATAAAAAAGTGGCCTATAGATCAATCCAGGTCACAATCTATCTGTGTACCAAATTACATCGAAGTCAGTTTAGCCGTTTTGGAGTGAGTAATAAACTTCTTCTATTAATAAGATTTTATTGAAGGTTAGCTTACAAAAAAAATTGTTGGCTGTTGTGATTAACTGTGTGGGTCAATGACTTGTCATATTCTAATGAAGCATTATCTCAGTAAAGTGCAACAAACAGCACCCCTGCCTTTTTAACCTCGAGATATACCTATATACGACTATTTGACGACCTCTGTGGCACGGCGGGCGATGGTTCGCCTGTGCCGCAGGAGGCTGCGGGTTCAATTCCCGCCTCGAAACAAATATTTGCGCGATCTGCAGATATTTGTTCAGTGTGTTCTGGGTATTTTCTATGTATTATTAAAAATATCTATCTATGTAATGTATTGTATTAAGTATAATCAAAAATCTAGTACCCATATCACAAGCTCTGCTTAGCTTGGGGCTAGATAATATTGTGTGAACTGTCCAGCATTATTTATTTATTTATATACCTACCTACTAGTAAAATGATTTCAGTATTCACGATCCCATCATGAGCCGTTAACCAGCGTGGTTCCTTCGCGTTTTGCCAGGATAAAAAGTAGCCTATAGATAAATCCAGGTCACAATCTATCAGTGTACCAAATTTCATCGAAACTCGGTTCATCTGCTTTGTAGTAATTGAGTAACCAACTTCTTCATTTGATTGTGGCTTAAGTTTCCTCAAGTGAGAGTGCAGTAAAACATCAAAATTAACCAAAACTCTACTATTAATGATCTAACTAGTTTTGCTATTTCTCTTGATCCCTATACTCCTTTGTTCATTTTTTATCTTCCATTTGTCCCTATCACTTTAAAACTTTAGTTTTTCATGCACAATTTAGCCAAATATATGTATATATTTTTGCACTGGCTTCTTTTCAGTATTTCTTTTTCCCGTTACCGTTACCGATTTTTGATATAATACTATTTTTGATATAATACTATTTTTGATATAATACTATTTTTACGTCTACCCACATCCTAACCTAACGTACAATATTAATAAACACGACTTTTATTTTATTATATACTTCATTGTTATAATTTGTTCATTAATTATGTATAATTATTTATTGTGAAGCAGACATCCGTGTTTTTCACTTACATGGTTTCAGCGGAAGATCAGCGTTGTGTTGCTATTTCTTTCTTTCTTTCTAACTAAAATGCAGTAATCCCAGATTGACCAATATAAATAAAATAGTATCTTTTCAGACTAAAGTAGAGTAATCCCAGTTATAAATATAAATATTTTCAGACCAAAGTGCTGTGATTTAAGAATTTATAAGACTAAAACGCAGCAATACTAAAATGTTACCGTCTAAATTGCAGTATCACCACCGATGTTACCGTCTAAACTGCAGTATCACCACCGATGTTACCGTCTAAACTGCAGTATCACCACCGATGTTACCGTCTAAACTGCAGTATCACCACCGATGTTACCGTCTAAACTGCAGTATCACCACCGATGTTACCGTCTAAACTGCAGTATCACCACCGATGTTACCGTCTAAATTGCAGTATCACCACCGATGTTACCGTCTAAACTGCAGTATCACCACCGATGTTACCGTCTAAACTGCAGTATCACCACCGATGTCACCGTCTAAACTGCAGTATCACCACCGATGTTACCGTCTAAATTGCAGTATCACCACCGATGTTACCGTCTAAACTGCAGTATCACCACCGATGTTACCGTCTAAAATGCAGTATCACCACCGATGTTACCGTCTAAAATGCAGTATCACCACCGATGTTACCGTCTAAATTGCAGTATCACCACCGATGTTACCGTCTAAAATGCAGTATCACCACCGATGTTACCGTCTAAAATGCAGTATCACCACCGATGTTACCGTCTAAAATGCAGTATCACCACCGATGTTACCGTCTAAAATGCAGTATCACCACCGATGTTACCGTCTAAAATGCAGTATCACCACCGATGTTACCGTCTAAACTGCAGTATCACCACCGATGTTACCGTCTAAAATGCAGTATCACCACCGATGCTACCGTCTAAAGTGAAATGAAAAATGAAATGAAAAACATTTATTTGGCACAAACAAAAAAAACAAACAGAACAAACAGAATGCTAGGAAAAAGTAGGACAAAAAACAGAAAAATAAATAAAAAATAACAACCAAAAACATACAAAAACAGATACAAAAACATAATTTAGACACTTAAGTTACGCAAAGTTACCGTCTAAAGTGCAGTATCACCACCGATGTTACCGTCTAAAGTGCAGTATCACCACCGATGTTATTCATGTCTACTGCAGTGTAAATAAATCGTAATACATTCATTGCAGTATGAGCACAGAATAAATAATAGTACAGTATACAGTAGTACCTACACTCCTTTGTCCACATTTGTCCGTGGTATGTCCGGCATAAGAATGGACCCCTCCGTCTCCTCCCGTGGATGTCGTAAGAGCCGACTAAGGGATTTTTCCCGGACTTGTTTGTGGGATTCGTTGGTATAAGATTTGTCCTGGCTGCTGGCTTATTTAAGGAATGTGTTAATACTGGAAGAAAGCGTTAGCAGAGTCAGTCGTGGGAAGCAATGGCGGCGATGAGCTCACCACTTGTCACGTCTATATTCCACGATGGTGCAACCTACAGTGAAAAGAGGCTCATTTGAGGTTCTGCCTACCCCTTCGGGGAAAAAGGCGTGTGTCTATGTATGTATGTATGTACGTGCACATTTTCAGCACTCGTATCTCGAAAACATCAAGTCGGAAGGGATTAGTTCCGGAACTGATCACGTTCAGGATACTTGTAACCATCATTTGTGACGTTGTGTTAGGGCGTTTGTAGGGATTTGGTAGGAGTTTGTATAAGGGTTGTAGGGGTATTGGTTTTTGGGGGTTGAAGGAATTAGTAGGGATTTTTAGGGGGTTGTTTTACAACAACAGAAAGAAATATACACAGACCAGGCGAGGCAGAGCAACTCGCGGTTATATTTATGGTGATAATAAAAAAATAGTCCTTTGTGATATTATGCTGACAAGAAAAATATGCGTTTGACCACAAACAAGTCAGAATAACTGTGAATCAGTGAATCAGCACTGCAACGCCTAGGGCTCCAAGTAAGGAGCCCTGTGATGCTGAGAGCTTTATCGAGGTAATAAGGAAGAAACGGAAGCCCTCTAGCCGGAACCGGTGTGGTACTCATCTATCCAGTGAGCAGCACTTTCGAGCGGAGGTACCAACTAAGTAGATCTACGTGTTCCGCGTCTACTTCGACGTGAAGGCCGCAGAGGTGGTGGAATACATCAGAAAGAAAGCTGGTGTGGGATTAAGGATCATGAAGTTGGACTCTCGTGATAATGTGAGCTTTAACTTATTTATGGTGAGGGAAACGAAAACGGAAAGTGTGAAGACCTACTTGAGCCCTGTCTTCTGGCCGAAAGGTGTTAAGTTCCGGCGGTTCAAGGACCACCTGTCACGTGTTCCCCCGGGCCACGACGCGTCGGCGATCACACGTGTGTTGGATTAAATGATAAATAAAGTGTTTTTTTTATATGTAGGTATATTAGTTTCTGAGGTATTTATGTTTTTATGGGTGCAATTGTTTAGGTTTAGTGTATTTCTCATCAAGCCTGAAATACATATTTTGAATTTGATAAGACATAGATTTTATATCCCAGTAGCACGCGAGCGAAGCCACGGCATATACTAAGGTAGTTGATAATTAAATATTATGTTAATAAATAACCATGATAGTTCCAAAAGTTATTATTATGTTAATAGTTTGCCAAAATTTAATAAGATAAAAAAACTGGTTTATTTCTTATTGAGAGACTGCAAAATTTATTTTAAATCATTTCTTCATAGAACCGTGTCAAAGCAACAGCCACCTTTATTTATCTAGTATTTTAATAGTTTGAATTAACTATTTTTGAATGTCAGTTGCCATAAGATAGTTGCATGTTTATAAACATATATTCCCTTGAGTTTCTTTTCAATCTTAGCTACCCAATTGCAGGCGCGCTGAGGCTCGAAAGCCAACTGATTGGGTAAAATAAAGTGCTTCGTATAAATGGGGTTCAAAATCACCAGGAAGAACAAGAGTGATCCGCCTTCGGTTAGCAAAAGTAAGCTATTCTAATTCTTATTATAAGTATGGGGTGTGTATTGTGCAATAAGTTAATCTGTCTGGAGTCATATTCGCAGGGGGACACCTGCGAATATGACTTCAGACAGACCTACTCCTTATATAACGTAGAAAGACTTTGTGTTGATGGCATTGTTATGGAGGCCCCGAGGGTGTTGTTAATTAAGTAATCCAGTAATCCAGTAATCCAGTAATCCAGTAATCACTAGTAGTCCAGATTTTGCCATAGTCTTAGTTTAAGATAAGTAATAATTGAGATTAGATTAGATTTGGATTATAGCGTTTTTTTTTTTTTTTTTTATTATACTACTTAATGACGGTACAAGCAGATGGCCCACCTGATGTTAAGCGGTAACCTCTGCCTATGAACAGTGCATTACCTCATCAGGTCCACCTAGGACGCACCCTATGTTGCATTGCACTGCGCCCGCCACCCTGAGACATAAAGGTGAAAAGTCTCATGTGCCTGTAATTTCACCGGCACCCTTACCCTTCACACTGGAACACAGCAATGCGAGCACTACTGCTTTGCGGCAGAAATAGATATGGTGGTAGTACTTCCCCGGACGAACACTTTCACAAAAAAGCTCTACTACTACTAAAATAAAATAAGTTGTAAAAATAAAACTTTTTAATGTGGTTATTCGATTTCAGAAAAGTTTCTCTGGATTGTGGTTCTTGGAGTAACTCTTCTGATTATTGACGTGGTCCTCATGATGATCGATCCTGTTCTGCTCATTGCCAAATATGTATGTAGATCCTTGTTCATCCATTTTGTTTTGAGTCGTTCTAAACTTTAATATTTATAAACATATTTTATTAGAACACACAGATGTATTTTGCAATGTTATTAGTCATTTATTACCGACGGAACATGGAACTGTTCTGAGCTTACTAATATAATAAAATAAATAATAAATAATGCTGGACACAGTTCACACAACATTATCTAGCCCCAAGCTAAGCAGAGCTTGTGTTATGGGTACTAGATAACTGATATACTTAATGCATTATATTACATAGATAGATATTTTTTATTATACATAGAAAATACCCAGAACACCCTGAACAAATATCTGCGATCGCACAAATATTTGTTCCGAGGCGGGAATCGAACCCGCAACCTCCTGCGTCGCAGGCCAAACTTCGCCCGCCGCACCACAGAGGTCGTCAAATATTACTCCAGATGCGGGATAAATGTTAGCACGATCTGCAAAACTTCTTCTGGTGTTGTGGTCCCACGTTACTTGAAGTTTTTTTTTACGGTACAAACAGATGCTAAGCTGTAATCATTAACTCATAGGTCACGTCAACCTAGAACGCATCCTATGTGGCATTGCACTGCGCAAGCCACCCTGAGACATAAAGATCTCATGTGCCTGTAATAGTTATCGGCACCATACCCTTCAAACTAGAAAACAGCAATGCGAGCACTACTACTACAGCAGAAATAGGTATGGTAGTAGTACTTCGCGGGACGAACTTTCACATAAAAGCTAAATACTACTAAAACCACCCACCCATACACAGTAACCCGCGACACAGTATATCCTAGTGTGAGTTTGATATGTATGGGATCGTTGTGTGTTATGTTATGTACTTACTCCATGTTTTAAACACACGGAATTTGATGCAGAGCTTTTAGACATTTAATACTGGGTTGTGGTGTTTATATGAAGAATATTTTATTCTTTATTTTATTTTTATTTTATTTTACTGTGGTAAACCAACAGCGTTACAATATATATAGTCCAAATAACAAAATACACAACAATAAGGCCAAAAAAGGGTTACACAAATATTACAAAAATTATGGATACTAACAAAAATGCTTATGCTAATTTCAAAGAAAGGAAAAATATTACTAAGTGAAAGTATATAATAAAAATATAAGAACATAAATATAAAATTCGCTTGCATTGCTTTGATGAGGTTAATAAGTGGGTGTGCGGGTGTGTGGGTGAGTGAGTAAGTGAGCGGGCACTCCTGCTACCACCAGTCTCTTAAGAGTCTGGGTATCACAGGAGTTACCTTCACACGTATGGTTGTGTGAATGTGTAGGTGTGTGTGTGTGTGTGTGTGTGTGTGTGTGTGTGTGTGTGCGTGTGTGTGTGTGTGTATGTGTGCGTGTGTGTGTATATGTTTGTTTCTACTTACATAAAATTATAATTCAAAATATTGATTTTGCGTTTTAGGTCAATTTTAGTGCAATTAAATAAATTATTATTATTATTATTCTTTTTTCTTTATTGTACACACAAACAGAGAAGAAAAACAACTTACATAGAGGACATGTACAAAGGCGAGCTTAACCCTAACGAGTTTTCTTCCAGCATAGTTTGATGATAGGGAGAACTGATTAATAGTGGTGGGTACGTGTGCAGAAATTATAAAACTATACGTAAATACTTAAAAACGACTGAATTTTTTGAAGATTCTTCCCATTTTTCGACAGGTGTCACGAGTAGACTACGGAACCTACATCCACGAGGCTCTGAGTGAGGAGTTGCATGGAGTCCACCTCTCTGCGTATCTCTTCAACATCACCAACGCGGAGCGCTTCCAAGATGGCAAGGACACGAAGCTTAAAGTGGATGAGGTCGGACCTTTTACTTATCAGTAAGTATCATACATTTGAATGAATGTATCTTTTTTTTTTTTTTTTTTTTATACTACTTGGATGACGGATCAAGCAAGAGGCCCACCTGATGTTAATCGGTAACCTCTGCCTATGAACAGTGCGTTACCTCATAGATCACGTCCACCTACGACGCAACCTATGTGGCATTGCACTGCGCCCGCCACCCTGAGACATAAAGATGAAGAGTCTCATGTGCCTGTAATTTCACCGGCACCCTTACCCTTCAAACCGGAACACAGCAATGCGAGCACTACTGCTTTGCGGCAGAAATAGGTATGGTGGTAGTACTTCCCCGGACGAACTCTTTCACAAAAAAGCTCTACTACTACTAATATTTTTAAGACCTTTTATATTACATTATGTTCAAGCAAATAAATATATCTTTATCTTATCTTTATCTTTATTTAATAAGATTTTTTGTGGGCCTCAGATACAACTCAACTTTGCACTGATACCCAGTTCGTCGTAAATAAATGAGATCCCATTTAAGCTATAATCCTGGGATTATAGCTTAAATGGAATAAAAAAAAAAATGTAAATTAAAATTTACAAATTTAATATATATATATATTTTTTTTTTTTTTTTTTTTTTTTTTCAATTTTAGCTACATCTGGATGTAGCTAAAATTTCCTCCTATTTTCCACAGTATTCTAAACATAGTAAGTACATTATATTATATTTAAAAAACACCTGAATAGGTATCTGTAATGTAAAACAACGATAACAAGTAATTACATACATATATACATAGACACACGCCTTTTTCCCCTAAGGGGGGTAGGCAGAGCCTCAGTGGGCCTCTTTTCACAGTGGGTTGCACCATCGTGGAATATAGACGTGACAAGTGGTGAGCTCATCGCCGCCATTGCTTTCCACGACTGACTCGGCTAACGCTTTCTTCCAGTAATAACACATTCCATAATAAGCTAGCAGCCAGGACAAATCTTATACCCACGAATCTTATCAGCAAGTCCGGGTAATCCCTTAGTCGGCTTTTACGACATCCACGGGAGGAGACGGAGGGGTCTATTCTTAGGCCAGACACAATTAATTTTGTAAAAATTAAAAAAACCCTTGATGCTGAACGGCTGAACCGATTCTGATCAAACAAAGATAATAACACTCCTGACAAATACACCTTTCAAACAAAAATAAAAATAAATCGGTTCATCCGTTCAGGAGCTAAGATGGGATAGACAAACACACACACACACACACACACACACAGACACGTCAAACTAATAACAGCCGTCGTTTTTGCATCGGGGATTAAAAAACACCTGCATAGGTATCTGTAATTTAAAACAACGATAAAAATCACGTGGGAACTACTTTATTCAAAATCTGTGTTTTATTTAGATAATTTTAAATGGTCTTCGAATAAAATTAAACCTGTTCCAACGCGACTTAAACAAAAGAATAATCAGGTCTAAAAACACGGTTTGGCTTGATTTGATGAACCGTCTTACTACCAATCGAAAAAGGAAACCTGATGCAGAGAAAAAGAGTACTTACCTACCTTAGGTATTAGTCAAAATAAAAAGTAAAGAGAACCAGCAAAATAAATAAAAAATAAAAATAAATAATGCTGCACAGTTCACACAACATTATCTAGCCCCAAGCTAAGCAGAGCTTGTGTTATGGGTACTAGATAACTGATATACTTAATACAATATTGTGGCATATCTTGTCATAATATTTATGTGGGTAGTTATAAAACAGCAGTTGGTTGCGAGCCATTAAAGAATGTGCAAGTGATTCCCGTGTTTCCTTCATATATTCCCTAAAATATAGAACATTTGGCGACGATTAGTTATTCACGTGTGTTTATTATTGACTATGTTCAAGTTTTAGTGTTTTCATTGACAAGTGAACACGCAAAATCAACAATGACGATGTTCGGTGGCAACCTCTCATTTGATCACCGCGTACAAGAGTGGAGCATTTTTAGGAGTCGTTTTATCCAGTACTGTTCGGCGAACGAAATTGAAGACGACACCGATAAGTGTGGAAAGAGAAGGCGAGCTCTTTTGCTCACTGCGTTGGTAGAAGATACCTACCGCGTCGCAAGAGATTTGGTTTTCCCCGAAAACTTAGATAGCGTCGCGTACAAAACCCTTTTAGAAAAGTTGGACGTCCATTTGCAATCGAAGAAGAGTACGTTCGCTGAAAGGTACAGTTTTTACAAGGCGGAGCAACGACCAGGGGAAGAATTAGCCGAATGGGCGGCGCGAGTGCGTAATTTGGCTCAATACTGCGGGTTCAAGGCGGAGTTAGAAACCGCTTTGCGCGACAGGTTCGTCCTAGGATTAGAGAATACTAAGGAAAAAGAGAAGCTGTTCGCGGAAAGTGTCGAAACCCTGACATTCAGCAAGGCTTTGGAGTTGACGCAGAGCGTGCGGTGTGCGCGCGCTGCGTTACAGACGGCGCGAGCTGGCAACGTCGCGGCTGGCGCCAGCGCGGCGGCGGGCTCGTCGGCGGCGCAGGCCTGTCGCGCAAAGCGCGAGGTTATAGACAATAAGTAAGTCTTATTGAACTACCTGTTTTTGTAGGTCAGTTTTGCGCTGTGTTCTGTGTAAAATATTAACGGTGATAATTCGTTGTCTGCTATAAACATTGACACCATATTTTTTGTGTCTACCCTAAATATGCCTACCCTAGAAAAGCTATAGAAAAAAGTACTTGGCTGCGAGCCGCGTGTTGCGCGGCGCGGGAGTGGTTGTTGAGCCGTCGCCGGAGACGGAGCTTGGACGGTGAGAGGGAAGGTTTGGCCTCGTGATCGAGAGGCTTACAGTCACGTGGTAAGTGCTAGATGATAATTAACTATCTTTCTTTGAGGGGCTATGAGATATTGGAAGTATGACCTTCGCGATAAAATCTTGCCTCCGCGATGTTAATTATAAAGTCCACTTGTGTACAGATGTACAACGGACTAGTTCGATCGACTGGGATAGTGCGTTGCACTAGGGGCAGGGGGTTCTGATGTAGTTCAGAACCCTTCGAGCGACGCTCGGGATGGGGGGTCTGAGGTACAGCGTAACTCAGGGCTCCTGGCATAGCCGAATGGAAGTGTGCTCATACCTGGATGAGTACACTTGATAGCCCTTAGGGCTGTGGTCGAGCCTACTGAGAGGAAGAGGGGTTGCTCTTGGGGAAGGAAGGTGTGAGCACTTGGTATTAACGTACCAAGCCCAAAGGTCCGGTTGCCCCTGTGGGGCTGGAAAATCTGGGCACAATCAAGGAGACGCGGAGAGGAGGTAGTTCCTCGCGTGGTTGTGTATGGGACCAAGGTCGACCACAGGGGGGTCTGCCTGCGTGTCAGACCCCCCGGCCTTCAGCCAGCTTAGGGCTGTAAACTCATTTGCGAAGCAGTATATAAGAATGTCAATGGTCGATCCATAATCTCAACCCCATGATTATTTTGTCGCAAGGGAAAATCACCTTTATGTGATTACCCTGGCGTACCTATGTTGAAATGCGCGACAAAAATGGTGGAGAATGCATGGGAAATGAGAATTTTAGGCAGCCAGATTTGTTCTGGTTTGCTTAGAACAAGATCCCTCCGTACGGTGGGGGAGTCGTATGATCCGGGGAAGCCTAATTCGTTGGGTTCTCTCCGGATCAAAAGATTTACCTACCTACATTATTTTTATTATAAACCTTATTATCCTACACAAAAAAAAAACGGGAAAGAAAAATAATTCCTTGAAATTATGATAAACTTGCATGGTGTTTTATTTATCCTACCCCATATTTTTTCTTATTGATTGACTTCATGATTTGTGTACTTATTTGCGTATCTTTTTGCGTTATTTTCAATTTATTACCTATTGAAAATATTTTGTCAATTGACAACATCAAAATTATTTGCGTATCTTTCGACAAAAAAAAAAAACTCACCGATTATTGGAAATCACGGTCTACAGAACTGATCGTGTCAAATACTCCAGGTACGGTTCCCAATGCGTAATGTAAAAGACAGACGTGTCTATAGTTATAGTGTGTATGCCTGTGAGCAATATTTGTTTACGTGTCGGAAGTTACCGGTTTTTATAATTTATTAAACCGGTCGCGCCGCGCGATTTCGCTTGTATGTTAATTAAGTATTACATAAGGAAATATGGTTTAAAGTAAGCTTAATTAAGAAAAAAAAGGGTCTTAGTTTTAGATGGTGTATCGATAATAACTAGAATTTAAGCAAAAAATGGGAAATAATAATACGATTTGTCAATGCGATTCGCTCGATTTTTCGTATAAAAATATCTCTCCGTTTCCGTTCGTTCTGCTTCCGTCCGACTTAAAATGTGGTTTGTTTACCTGATTTACCTGGTTTATCTGGTTTACCTAGGGTACTATTATTTATTCTGTAACCTATGTGAAATGTTGTACCTACTGCGTAAAGATTATCTAATAAGTGTTATACTAAGTATTCCAGTAGGTACTGTAAAAGGTTTGAAAATCGCCTGCAAGAGCGATATCGTTATGTACACTTAATTTTAATTAAAAATAAGGTACCTAAAAGGTTGAAGTTGTAAAACTAGCCGGCCGGCATTATTTGATAAGTTTCAATCCAATATTACTTTAAGATTTATATGATTAGCCTCAGCGTCATGTTAAGGAACTATTTCATTAAATTTCCTTGGACTTTAAGGAAACATACCTACGGAAAATATGTACCTACCCTATCTGGAAAATTATTGGACTGCAACTGCACAGAAGGGTGTCTCGCCAAAGAAAAAATAACACAATATCTACCACACGCCTGCGGCTTTGCCACCAAAAGCTGATAACCTACAAGCGAAGCACGTGGGCAGCTTAATTTGGATCAAATCTCAGAAGAGGACCGTCTCTCTAGCTGATTAAAATTGAGATAATTATGTTACCAGCGAGCCACTGAACAAAAGGAACAAAAGGCGTTTCAAAGTTTTAGTCGGGAACATCTAGCTAAAGCATGTTATAGTAAAATATCCTGCTACAACAGCAAAGGAGATTACCTCAAGGTGCTATGTCCTAAACCAATGGGAAACCGCAATGGTAACGATCTGAAGGCTAAATAAAGGAAAATATTTTAGTAGGAGGCTTCTTTTGGACAGCGGCAGCAATGCAGCTATATTATATCAAAGGCAGCGAAGTCACTGGGACTGTCTACGACAAAACAAACCTGATATTGGTGAAAACTTTTGGAGCTGCTACCCATAACAGATGTTCGGCCATTCTGCACAGAGTATGATAGAGACCAAGCAGTGAATACATGTATAGACAAACAAGTGCAACATTAAATCAACTCTCAATGAACATAGAGGCCTGGGTAAAGGGTATCTAATAGCAAACAGGTCGTAGATTCTATGATCTATCAACAACATAAGGCAATATAGGATACAATGTGATAAGTACATCGTGCTTGGTTTGACCGCATGGGATATACAAACAAAATGATACCTACGTTGAAGTTGAAGGTATCGGAAGACCACATTGGTCCTGACACTATGATACATTATTATGAAAGGATTAGTTCTTTGTACTCTATGTACGACCAAGTATTATGACCCATGTGGTTTTGTGTGCCCACTCATCCTACCGATATAGTTTATTTTTAAAGATATTTGTAAAGAGAAAGTTAAATGACTTTTTTCCCCGAAAGGGTAGGCAGAGCCTATGGGCATATTTTCAATGTGGGTAATACCATCGCGGGAGTATGGGCGTGGAGAATGGCTGGAGCTTGCTAGCAGTATTAGCACATCTACTTCTAAATATTTATGGGGCAATGTCCTGACTGACCGAGTGAAGGCGTGCACCCTAAACCGCTGGTCTTAGAAAAATGAAATTTGAAGGGTGTGTTTGTCTCGATGCGGAAGGTTGTACGGAATTTTGAGAATCCGCAGTGGTTCAAAATGGGGTTCTAACGTAAAACAAAATACTTTGTATTCTGGAAGCCTTCCTGAAGTGGAACCTTGAAATTTAAATGGAGATTCCTTACATAAAATTGGCAAGCATGTTTCAGCAATATCTGATATATTTTTTTCTGAGAAAATGTATGGTAACGTTTTTTCATTGTATAAAAATACACTGTGTTTTAGCAAGTCTTCAGCGTATTTCGACGTTGTGAAGGATAATTACACGGTATAATTGTTGAGATTAGATATATTTTCAGATCCTCAAGGTAAAAATTACATCAATAAATAAAAAGAAAGAAAAGGTTGAGTGTGGTGTCGTTTAAAGGTTTTTCGGTTGGTTTGTTGTCTAAACGCCGGGAACGTTTTTACTCCGCGCGGACGAAGGCGCGAACGGGTCAGCTGATTTCATACCAACAAGGCCGGGTATGTGTGGGTAATTATTATACTAATGTATATATAAAAGTATATGATGTATCTAAAGACAATGTGCGGATCTAACAGATGTAAGTACAAAACTGTTATCATTTAAAGCGTTGATATAGAAGTCACACCAGTATGCTAATTCTCTTTTTCTGTTAGTTGTTTGTTTCTGTTGTGGATGCACTGGTAAGTGCATCGAAAGTACAAAGGTTGCCTGCCTATTGGATTGCCCAGAGTTTAAAGAACATGGGTAAGTTCCCATACATTGTTTGCCCCAACTTTTTCGACTAACTTAACGTACAGTTCATATACTTTTGGTTATTGATAATATATTATGTTAAAATCTTCGATCACAGATACTCTGATAGCAGGTTAAAATAATGAAAAAGCCAATTTAATTTCTTGCATAGAAGTTGTGAAAAAGTAATGAAGCTTTTTGCGTTTTGTGTGATTTATCTAATTAGTTAGAGTTACAACATTTGCTTCCCAACTTTTAATATATAAAAGTTTTTTAGAAAAGGTGACAAAAAACAACACGGACTTATCACTTCCATGAAGGGGCCCCAGTTCATTTATTTTTGATCTGGGTCAGCGGTTGCCCACCTTGCTTTTTTTATTGTATTTCTGCGTGGTAATAAATAAAAGTTATCTGTTTATCTCATGGAAAAGTGCATTTCCTGAAAACCTGAAATAACTGTTGGGAACCGTCCTGAAGGATTCGAAGGCTGTAACTGAAGCTGAACTTCGGAGTTACATATGTATAGACTTATCAGGTACCAATGTCACTTATTAGCAACATTATTTCACGGATGCATCCAAACATGCCTATGCAGCAACTTGTTTAACTGAAGACAAAAAGAGATCAACAAGTTTCAACGTCACTAGAAAGAAAAAAAAAAAAAAATTTGTTCAAGACAGGGATGACCTGTAGATATCCAAACTAGAATGACTAGGGTTACTGCTAGGCAGCAGTATGTTGAAGTATGTGAAAACTATAACCTAGACTTGCTAATTGGGAAATAGTAACTGTGGACAGACGGTCACATAGTTTTTGCATGGATTAAGTCAAACAAGCTTCTGCCACTATTTGTGACAAACAGAATCAATGGGATCAAGCATATTCACCCTCATTGCTACTGAACCTAAACTTTGATTTCAAAAGAGAGAATGTTGGTACAACAAACGGACCCATTTTCCACTGGTTATTACCACATGAATAAAACCTTCTTTTTTTTCGGGAGGTCCTGGATATAGGATTGTAGGCGAGCTAGAGCCTCATGACTGGTCATAGTTTGCCAATATCCATAATGCACCTATGGATATTTGATCTGTGTGTCTCCCTCTTGCATGGAGGTATAATTTCTTTTCCGAGCCGTTAATCCTCTTGTGATTAACCTCTTTTGTTTTGATTGGACGAACGAGCTTCTCGATCAGCCCGCATCGAACCGACCCACATTTTTTCAGAAATTTAAGTACATTTTTTTACCTAAAACTTTGTGTTTATTTAACGAAAAATTCGATACAGACTGCAGCGTAACGTACGTTGTTACGTAATCACGCCCAATTAATTACTTTTGTTCTTAGTTTTATCATGTAAGTGAAACGTATTTCTTATGGAAATTACATTTTCAATACTTCCCAGACAAGTGGCAGTTACGGAATCACACTAAGAAAAACAAAATTGATATGTTGGTGTACTCTGATGCTACGCTTCGCTGCGTGGTCGTATGCTAGCACCACATGGAGCTACGACGTGAAGTATCCAGCGCTACAACCAGTAGGTCCTTACAAGCTTACACTACACCTTCTTACTACACGTCCTTAGCTACACTACAGCGATACCTACACGTTTACCGGCGTAGATTACTTTGATCCACTATACGTGAGTTCACTGAATGGAAAGAATAAAGATTGGTAGCCTTATTCACATGTCAGACTATTCGGGCGATACACCTGGAAATCGTGAAGAACCTATCTGCTGAAGAATACGCCAGATGTCTACCGTTCAGTAGATTTGCTGCGACAAGAGGAATTCCAAAAAAGATGTACTCAGAAAATGCTACTTGCTTCAAACTGAACTCTGAAGTAATGACAAGTCATTATTGGATAAAGAACAGAATCGAGTCGAAGTTCATAGCTGGCTCCGTGGCTTGGATGTTTGAATGCCTTGTCAAGCATTGCCTGAAGCGCACCTTGGAGGTATTCAAGAACGACGCGAGTCGGGACTGATGTGGAACACATCTTACGTCCAGCTGATTTCCTAACTTTAGGAAAGTGTTTGTCAGTGAAACCGGTACCAGACGAGGTACCATGTACTAGCTCAAGACTTCAATCTGACTTGATAGAGAGCTGGAAAAAAGGAATCAAGATTCTGTAGGAGTTTAGAAGGATGTTTACTGGGCAGTACCTCACATGCCTGAGATAAAGGGACACCTCTGTCCTCTGAAGGGGGTGATTCTTGGGAATATTCACAAGCTTTACAACTGGTTGAGCGGGAACCAGCAGAGCAGCCCATGTATGCCTGACGCATTAGTCATCGATCCAGAAGCGGAGTCGAGTCGACAGGTTCTGGAGAGTAAGATGCAGTGTCATGAAAAAGGACAACCTTCACCTTTGTTTTCTAGTCCTCAGAAAACTTCTGAAAGGGATGAAGAACTGGTCTGTGAAGCGACAGGCCAGGAAGCAGTTGTGATGTCACCGAACAAGAATTAGTATTGTAAGCAGTAGCTTTTAGCCCTGAGGTGTTGGTTAGACAATATAACATTCTATTAGCGATGTTGCTAGTAGGAAGGCTAACAGTGTATGAGATTGATATAAGCTATCGAAGTGTCACGTGGTCAATTGTATTGTGTCACGAATGTAGTAATGGAATCGCTTCGAAGCGAATGCCATATTTTGTGATCTCGCGGTTGAGGAAGTGCCTCAACAGTCAAATGAAGTGCGAGCAAGAAACAGAAGTGATATCGTTATCCGAGCCAGAGATAAATTCCTGGAGTAGACGCGTTACTTGCCCTGCTAAGATAGACACCTTTTTTCTTCTGTTGGGTGTGTCGCGCAAAGCGCGAGGTTATAGACAATAAGTAAGTCTTATTGAACTACCTGTTTTTGTAGGTCAGTTTTGCGCTGTGTTCTGTGTAAAATATTAACGGTGATAATTCGTTGTCTGCTATAAACATTGACACCATATTTTTTGTGTCTACCCTAAATATGCCTACCCTAGAAAAGCTATAGAAAAAAGTACTTGGCTGCGAGCCGCGTGTTGCGCGGCGCGGGAGTGGTTGTTGAGCCGTCGCCGGAGACGGAGCTTGGACGGTGAGAGGGAAGGTTTGGCCTCGTGATCGAGAGGCTTACAGTCACGTGGTAAGTGCTAGATGATAATTAACTATCTTTCTTTGAGGGGCTATGAGATATTGGAAGTATGACCTTCGCGATAAAATCTTGCCTCCGCGATGTTAATTATAAAGTCCACTTGTGTACAGATGTACAACGGACTAGTTCGATCGACTGGGATAGTGCGTTGCACTAGGGGCAGGGGGTTCTGATGTAGTTCAGAACCCTTCGAGCGACGCTCGGGATGGGGGGTCTGAGGTACAGCGTAACTCAGGGCTCCTGGCATAGCCGAATGGAAGTGTGCTCATACCTGGATGAGTACACTTGATAGCCCTTAGGGCTGTGGTCGAGCCTACTGAGAGGAAGAGGGGTTGCTCTTGGGGAAGGAAGGTGTGAGCACTTGGTATTAACGTACCAAGCCCAAAGGTCCGGTTGCCCCTGTGGGGCTGGAAAATCTGGGCACAATCAAGGAGACGCGGAGAGGAGGTAGTTCCTCGCGTGGTTGTGTATGGGACCAAGGTCGACCACAGGGGGGTCTGCCTGCGTGTCAGACCCCCCGGCCTTCAGCCAGCTTAGGGCTGTAAACTCATTTGCGAAGCAGTATATAAGAATGTCAATGGTCGATCCATAATCTCAACCCCATGATTATTTTGTCGCAAGGGAAAATCACCTTTATGTGATTACCCTGGCGTACCTATGTTGAAATGCGCGACAGGCCCAGCCTGTGTTCGCAATGCAGCGGCCGAGCGCCGCCTCATCTGGTGATAATTCGCGAATGTCGAAGTGTTGTGAGGTGTGCGGGTTTAAAAATCACTCAAAAGAGAAGTGTCGTTTCGTAAATTATACTTGTCAGAAGTGTAACAAGAAAGGTCATCTTAGGAAAATGTGCAAGGCTAAGATAAGTGATAGCAATTTCTTAGGAACGGAGGACGATGACGCTCATGAAGGTATTTATAATTTATTCAATATCAAAAACTCGATTACGGACAAACCGATCTCGCGAAAAGTCAAGTTAGATGATAAAGAAATTCTATGTGAAATTGATTGTGGTAGTGCTGTCTCCGTTTTACCGGCAGCTATCTATCAACAGCTGTTCGGAAGCGATCACAGAAGTGATCATTTGCAACCTTGTAATGAGGTTTTTAACTTTTATACGGGTATGAAAATTTCCCCAATGGGCTGCATAGCGTTGCCAGTAACCTTCCAGGCCAGCACTCACCAAGTTGTTTTCTTTGTGATCAAAACAAACGAGAAACGGTTGCCTCTTTTAGGTCGTGATTTTATGAGATTGTTTAAATTACATTTGTGTAGTTTAAATTGTAACAATTTATCGGTGAAGGATAACGCAGGCGAGTTTCTAATAAGGAAATATTCAATGTTATTTTCCGATGAATTAGGCAGGTTTAATAAATATAAAATTAATTAAAAATAAAGCCTGATGCGCAAATGAAGTTTTTTAAGCCGCGGCCTGTACCCTTAGCTTTGAAGCCTAAAATAGAACAGGAGCTCGATCGTTTATTGGCATCAGGTATTATAGAAAAAGTAGATCATTCCGACGTCGCTACGCCTATTGTCCCAGTGCTACGTCCCGATGGTAACGTTAGAATTTGTGGGGATTTTTCAGTGACTTTAAATAAGGTTTTATACCTAGACAATTATACACTTCCACGGATTGAAGATTTGTTTGCCAGACTTCATGGTGGGGTAGAATTCAGCAAGTTGGATCTGAAATTGGCTTATCTTCAACTGGAGCTCGATGACTCTAAGAAATGGTGTTGTATAAATACACATAGAGGTTTGTATAGGTATACTCGTTTAGTACTAGGTTTGGCTAACGCACCCTTTATATTTCAACGTACAATGGAGCAGTTATTGGGTGACATAGATGGTATATGCATATATTTAGACGATATTTTGATCACCGCTCCTACTAGAGCTTTGCATTTAGAGAGATTAGAACGTGTTCTAAACAGATTGCAAGACGCGGGTTTGCGTGTGAAGCGCGATAAATGCGAGTTATTCAAAAACTCTGTGGAGTACCTAGGCTATGTGATTGATAAGGACGGTCTACACAAATCTAACAGTAAAATTGAGGCTATTGTAAATTGCAAACCACCACAGAACGTAAGTGAATTGAAGTCATTTTTAGGTATGGTGAATTATTATCGTTGTTTTGTTCCAAATACATCTTCGGTGCTTAGTCCTCTCAATAACTTATTAAAGAAAGGTATTAATTGGGTGTGGGGTAAAACTCAGACAGACGCATTTGAAAGAATAAAGCGGGAGCTGGCTTCGGATCGCGTGCTAGCCCACTACCACCCGGAGTACCCCACTATCGTGACGTGTGACGCGGGCCCCGTAGGCCTAGGCGCGGTGCTCGCGCAGACACAGCCCGACGGCTCCGAGCACGTGGTGGCATATGCTTCTCGTTCTTTATCGAAAGCAGAGACTAATTATGCACAAATTCAGAAGGAAGCCACTTCTATTGTTTTTGCAATTAAAAAGTTTAATCATTACTTGTATGGCCGTACGGTCCCATTTGTATTGCGTACAGACCATAAACCACTTTTGTCCATTTTTGGAAAGGAAAAAGGTGTGCCCGTTTTAGCCGCGAATAGATTACAAAGGTATGCTCTGTTCTTATCAGCATATAATTTCTATATTGAATATGTGAAGAGTGAGGATAATGTGGCTGATTTTTTGTCACGATCCGTGGCTACTCAGTTGAATGAGTTCGAAGATATAGATCGTTCTTTGTATGTAAATTTTATTGGCGAATCTATTTTAATGCCTATAACGATTGATGATATCCGAAATGAAACCGCTCGTGATGACGTTTTGAAACAAGTGATCGGATTTATTAATAACGGTTGGCCTTCTAAAATGATGAACCCGGGTTTACGTCCGTTTTTCTTGTGTCGACTGGACTTGGCTGTCGAAAACAAATGCATTTTACGCGGCCACAAAATAGTAATACCTTCTTGTTTTCGCGAAAGACTTTTAAATGAATTGCACAATTCGCATTTTGGTGTGGTTAAAACAAAGTCTGAAGCTAGAACACGTATGTGGTGGCCAAGCATTGACAAGCACATTGAAGAAAAGATAGGGTCATGCAGTATTTGCAACACACTCCGTAGTAATCCACCAAAAGTGCCGCTAGCTCCGTGGCCATATCCCGAGCGCGCGTGGGAGCGCGTGCATTTAGATATGTTTATGTTGAGTGGCAAGCAGTATTTAATCGCAGTTGACGCTCATTCTAAATGGGTGGAATGTTTTGCTATGCAAAAGACGGATAGTGAATCAGTCATTAGTAAACTATGCGAAATGTTTAGTAGATTTGGTTTAGTGCGTACCTTGGTTACTGACAATGCTACTAATTTTTGTTCAAATGAATTTGAAACTTTTTGTCGTCTAAACGGAATTCTGCACTTGACCGGAGCTCCGTATCATGCAATGACAAACGGACAAGCAGAAAACAGTGTTAAAACTATAAAAAATGGTTTAAAAGCGATACTAAATAATAATGTGCAGCAAAAAGTAGTTCTAAAAATTTTAAATAAATTTCTTTTTGACTATAGGAATTCCATTCATTTGAGTACGGGATTCTCTCCAGCCCAATTGATGATTGGACGTCCTTTGCGTTGCCGGTTCGATTTGTTAAGCCCTGCACAAGTAGCTTCATCCTCGTCCTCGTCGTCCGCTGCCAAAGATAATGTTATAAAGGCGCAAAGGAATCAATGTAAACAGTATGGAGGTAAAAGAAACGTGTGTTTCTCGGTAGGCGACAAAGTCTTGTTAAAACATTATTTTAATAACGGTACGAAACATACATGGAAACAGGGTGTTGTTCAAAATTGTTTAGGGTCTCGAATGTTTATGGTTAACATTCCTAATGAAAATGTTATAGTAAAAAAACATGTGGATCAGTTGTTAGCGTACAAAGGAAACTCATCATTTGACCAGGATGACGATGAGAGTATTTTCGGAGACGGTTTATCCGGAACATCGGGTCAACCTGACAAGCAAGACGCTGGGTTGGCATCTGACCCGGTTGTATCGTCGCAGGAGCATGTTCCTGTCTCCCCCGCGTCTCCTGCGCGAGATGATAGGGTGGAGGAGATAGGGGCTGACTCGGATGATGAGTTTTTAGACGCACGCTCTCCTGATGCTGCTAATATTGTTCGTTCTAATGATAACGATAATGCACAACAGGAACCTCAACATGTCCGTAGGTATCCGATTAGGAAAACTAGGAAACAGCAAAATTATAAGTTTTAGTTATTAGGTTTTTTGTTAATAGTGGTGGAGGGATGTGGCATATCTTGTCATAATATTTATGTGGGTAGTTATAAAACAGCAGTTGGTTGCGAGCCATTAAAGAATGTGCAAGTGATTCCCGTGTTTCCTTCATATATTCCCTAAAATATAGAACATATATTACATAGATAGATATTTTTTATTATGCATAGAAAATACCCAGAACACCCTGAACAAATATCTGCAATCGCACAAATATTTGTTCCGAGGCGGGAATCGAACCCGCAACCTCCTGCTTCGCAGGCCAAGCTTCGCCCGCCGCGTCACAGAGGTCGTCAAAAGTTCGTAAAACAGCATATACTAGGTATATATATGTATATATAGAATGAATAAGAATGCAATATGTGAATTATATATGTGCTTATAAATATCTATTATGTAATATATTGTATTAAGTATATCAGTTATCTAGTACCCATAACACAAGCTCTGCTTAGTTTGGGGTTAGACTGATAATGTTGTATGAACTGTCCAGCATTATTTATTGATTTATTTTTATAATATGGTATAAATACTTGAACCAAATGATAATATAGATGGAGGTAAGTCGAGTGTGAGGACATCATAATGGTCAACTGCAACAAAGATAAATAAAAATAAGATAAGATAAGATAAATCATAAGATACTACGTGACTATAAAACAAGACCTTTGGGTAATACTATTTCACCTACTAAGGAGGTAGCAAACTCCAATATTATAAGGACTCCTTTATTACTGAACAAGCGCGAACATTTTAGCCTTTGAAACTCGTTCTGCTTGCTATCGACGGGTTATGGCTGAAAATCAGTGTTTTTGCTTCTGGAGCAAAATATCTCGCTGAGCCATGGCCTTTTTGACGTACTGCAGCACACACAGACATTTTACTTGGATTTTGTATATATTATTGTTTGTTTTTATTAGTATACTGTATTTTATTGTTTATTTTTACTTGTGCACTGTACAATTGGTTGTAATTTGTATGTGTGTATCTGAAGTTGTAAATAAAGTCTTTATCTATCTATCTAATGGTAAAATCAAAGAGTAGGTAGACAATGCTCAATATAGCTGATGACCTTCAATATTTTCAGAGAAATAAGAAAGAACGAGTTGCTAGAAATAGACCTGGCTGCTAACGTCCTCCGGTACTCTCCCAAGATCCGGACCAAGTTCTTGCCCGAGGTGTCGATAGCGCGACCGGAAGACATCAATGTTACCATGCCGAATATTGCTATGCTGGTAAAGATCATCGTTTTTTTTATTCAAAGCTTATTTCCTGTCGCATTGAATGAAAGATCCTGTTTACTGAGCAGGACTTGGAAGAGTGCTAGAGTTCATCAGGAGAGACCTTTTTAGCTTAGCCTTTCACCATATATGGTGAGCAATTCAATACAATTAAATAAAATTCCATTTATTTCAAGAGGCACATATTATTAATATTGCACTTAGTAAAGTCATTTAGGTACATACAAATGGCATTTTACAGAAGTCTTTGGTAAAACAATAATAAATAAAAACAGGTTTATACAATAATAATCATAAAAGAACAGACAACAAAACAAAGTTAATTTTTTTAAACTAAAGATAGTTAAAACCTTTTTATCAAAATGGAGATGTCATCTTTTCAGAGTATGGCTTCGAAGGTGGGCACCTTCTCACTCATACCCCGGCTAGGCTACAACCTGCTCACAGCCAGGCTGAAGTCCAAGGCTATCATCCAGATGCCAGCGTCGGACTACCTGTGGGGGTACGATGAACCCCTTATCAAGCTGGGAAATACCTTGCTGCCAGGGTGGGTTAATTTTGATGTGCTGGGGGTTTTGGATAGGGTAAGTTTCAAGTGAAAAGCTGACAAGCCAAATTTATTCTGAATCGAGTTCAGCTGACAAATAACCCCAGGCAGAGAGAACAAATCAAAGAGTAGCGAGAACTATCAGCTGGAAGAAACAGACAAACTGCCTTAGCCATAAAGCATAGGTATAATATATAATTAACAGGGTCTCAAAAATTAACAACTTAGGCTATATGAAAGAAATAGGTAATCATCCAGTTCTATCATTGTCATCTTATGTATGAAAAATACTAACGAATTCACGAGCATTAAACAATTCACGTAACTATAAAGCCCTTCTCCCATTACGATACGCACAGGCGATTCAAGTATCCTGCGTCGAGCTCGTGTGCGAGCCTGCATTCAAATGTATGTGAGATACTTGGCGGCGACTAGTCTCCGAGACTTGCAGGATAGATAGATAGATAGATAGATAGATTAACACTTTATTGTACACCAAAAAATAATAATAAAAAACACAATAATACAAGGATTAACTAAATCAAATTATAGTACAATGGGCGGCCTTATCGCTGAAAGCGATTTCTTCCAGGCAACCTTTGGATGGACAGTAATGAGTGAAGTAATAACGAACGACGGTGCACAGAGTAAAATAAATAAATAATAACAACAATAATAATGATAGATGAATAAGAAAACGTTTACATAATTCGAATACATAATATACTATACTAAAATACTCTACTACATAGCGATGAAGTTAAATACTACATTATGTGCCCTACCATTTCTACCAATAAACTTAAAACGTGGACAGGTCCGACAGATAATGATTTTTGAGCTTTAGCTTGAATGCGTGCAGGGAAGATGCTTGTCTGATTTCCACCGGCAAAGCATTCCACAGACGCACAGCTTTGACTGTGAAATAATTCCCTTAAAAGGAACTGCTGTGCATAGGCATTCTGAGCGAAAAGTTTTCTGATGACCTAAGAGAATAAGAATTGGAGGAATGAAGATACTCAAACCTTGCCTTAAGATAGCAAGGGGAGAAAGGATTGAATAGAACAGAGTAAAGAAGAGAAAGAATATGCGTATCCCGACGAAGACGTATAGGGAGCCATTTGAGCATAGAGCGAAAAGGAGAAACATGGTCATATTTGCGCAATCCATATATGAACCTAAAGCAGAAGTTTTGCAGGCGCTCAAGCTTATTTAGCTGTTCTTCTGTAAGGTCCAGATAGCATGCGTCGGCGTAGTCTAACACAGGAAGAAGCAGAGATTGTGCAAGTGCAATTTTGGTGGCTGTTGGCAGGAAGTTTCGCAGTCTTCTCAGAGAGCCTGCTGAGGCAAAAAGCTTCTGACCGGTGATTTGTAGCTGAGACCCCCAGGATAAGTTACGGTCGATCGTTATCCTAAGACTCTTCACAGTGACACTATAAGGAATAGGTATGCCGTCGAAGATGACTTGGGGTACGGTAGACCAATCGAGATTGCACATTGTTCTGGAGCTGCCCACGATAATAGTCTGAGTTTTGATTGGGTTGATTTTTAGCCCATGTGCTTTGCTCCTCTCGGTGATACGACGTAAATCAGCGTTAGTGTCATTCACAGCATCAGCTATATCACTGAGGGGGGCTTGTGCATAAATCTGAAGATCGTATGCATAGAGGTGATAGGATGAAGTAAGATTTAGAGAAATAGAATTAATGAAAATAGCGAAAAGAAGAGGAGATAATACGCCACCTTGAGGTACGCCAGCTGACGTATTACACCACGATGAGAAGGACTCCTCAAGGTGAACACGCTGCCGGCGCCCGTACAAATAACTGGAAAACCAGCCAATCACCGTCGGAGATACTATGTTAAGCGAGCGGAGTATGGCAAGGAGAATGTCGAAGTTAACGGTATTGAAAGCATTGATACATTCAGGATACTTGAATCACCTGTGCGTATCGTACGTAATGGTAGAAGGGCCTTACTACCACGGTCAAATATTTTTAAAGCCACCTTTAGAACTTGTACTATTATATATTCTGTGCTTTAGTGAACAAATTGTCCTGATTCCACAGCTCTACGATAAGAAAGCCAGGTTCCTCTACGAAGTGAGTGCCAACAATGTCGACAAGTTTGCCATTAAGACAGTGAACCAGTCACATGGACTCGATTCTTGGGGATACAAGATTCCGAATAAAAGGTAAAAAGCCAAAAAAAACTTCTTTCCTACCTACCACGTACGGTACTTTGTATCTTCCACGTGAAGTGTTATTTTCTTTCCATTCTGACTCAGCCAATTTATTACGCTTCTATCATGGCCTAGGTCTGTCAAGCAGCAACTTACTTTATCTCCGCTTTCTACCAATACTTTAAACGCTAGTCCAAACCTATTCCAAATTGATCGGGTCTGGCACCGGGGTCTTCTATCGAACTTGCCATCTTATGGACTCTCCGAGGGTTTGTGCAAATGGGTCGCTAACTTTTTGTCCGGCAGAAGCATAAGAGCCGTCGTTGACGGTGGTAGCTCTGATTGCATGGACATCAATGCTGGCGTCCCGCAAGGCTCTGTGCTGTCCTCAACGCTGTTTTTGCTGCATATCAATGATATGCTGTCCATTGACGACGTTCATTGCTATGCAGACGACAGTGTACTGGTGACACTTTTTACACGGGCCGTGCCAACATCCCTCGTCAAATTGTAGAGGAAAGCCGAAGGCAACTTGTATCTGACATTGAGGGTATATTAACCAGAGTCTCCGATTGGGGAGGGCAAAACCTGATTCAGTTTAACCCTACAAAGACACAAGTTTGCGCGTTCACGGCTAAAAATACCCCATTTACTGTGGCTCCACAATTCCAGGACATTCCCCTCACCATCTCTACGAGCATTGGGATTCTAGGCATCGACATCTCTAGCAACGTCCAGTACCGTAGTCACTTCGAACATAAGGTCAAGCTGACTGCCAGAAAGCTTTCTTTTTATTATTTATTTATTTAAATATTTTTTTCACCGCACCGCTCGCCGTCGGCATGAGATTCATCCGCACACCTTAGAGCCAGAGTGGTCCCGGACTGTGCGGTTTCAGAGAAACTTCCTCCCGCGAACGCTCAGGTTGTGGAATGATCTCCCTGCTGAGGTTTTCTCGAGCGACTACAGTATGGGGTTCTTTAAAAGGGGTGTTTGGAAATTTTTAAAGGGTCTGCAACGTGCGTTTGATGCCTCTGGTATTGCAGACGTTCATAGGCTACGGTACTAGTATAGTATTATTTTATCTGTGGCTACGGTAACCGCTTACCAATAGGTAGGCCGTATGACTGTTTGCTACTTTGATAGTATTAAAAAAAAAAAATGGGTCTGTGCTATTCCAAATTCATAGCTCTATCTTCATGTAGACGTTATCCTCTTAGTAATGGAATGCCTAAGACATCATTATAAAACCTCTGCATTTCTTTACATTAACTCCGTCTCTATAGGATTATTCTATTTTTTTACAGAACCCCCTGCAACACCTTCATCGATGCGTACGAAGGTATCATGTACCCTACAGATCTGACTTCGAACCAGAATATAAGGCTTTACCGCAGCATCCTCTGTCGGATGTTAGAGCTAGACTATCACGGCACCAAAGAGTCGTATGGAGCTGAAGCTCTAGAGTTCCGCATCAGCAATAGGACTTTCACGAAGAATAATGCGACAGAATGCCTGTGTAATTATGGCATCTGTCAGGATGGGATCTCAGATCTGTCACCTTGCTTCTTAGGTGAGGTCGTTATGGATTTCATTACAAATACAACAAACAACAAATGTTTTTATTTACAAATAATAGTGGCTATTCATAATTTACAATAGGTACCGCATTAGGACAAGCCTGTATGTCGGATACCCGGACTAAGATTAACAAGAAATTTTATTTATGCAGAAAAACAATATATGAGGCAAACATTGAAAAAAACAAAATTTTAAACAGTACAATAACAAAAAGCGGCCAAGTGCGAGTCGGACTCGCCCATGAAGGGTTCCGTAGCAGCAAGTAACATAATATAAAAGTTCTTGGATGGATTACGATTTATGACGTATTCAAAAAAAATACTTACTAGATCTCGTTCAAACCAATTTTGGTTGGAAGTTAACATGGTAATATACATCATATTTTTTTTTTAGTTTTATAATTCTCTTATTTTAGAAGTTATATGGGGGGGGGGGCATGCTTTTTACCACTTTGAAAGTGTACCTCGCGCAAACTATTCAGTTTAGAAAAAAAATATTACAAACCTGAATATCATTTTTGAAGCCCAAAATAAAAAACTACTTACTAGATCTCGTTCAAACCAATTTTCAGTGGAAGTTTACATAGTAATGTACATAATTATTTTTTTTTGTTTTATCATTCTCTTATTTTAGAAGTTACTTGAGGCGACCCACTTTTTACCACTTTGGAAGTATCTCTCGCGCAAACCATACAGTTTAGATTTTTTTTTATTAGAAACCTCAATATAATTTTTGAAGACCTATACATAGATACCCCACACGTATATGTTTGATGTTTTTTTTTTTTTTTGAGTTTCAGTTCTAATTATGGGGAACCCCAAAAATTAATAATAATATTTTTTTTTTTTTTTTTTTTTTCAATTTTTGGGTAAAAATCTTAATGCGGTTCACATAATACATCTACCTACCAAGTTTAAACAGTATAGTATAGCGGAAAAAAAGGCTGTGTTATACACGGACAGACAGACAGACAGACAGACATGACGAATCCATAAGGGTTCCTTGTCTTTGACTTAAACATGGAACCTTAAAAATGGGCGAGTGAAAGAAGATTAATTGCGTGTAAGGGTGTATTAGTGGGTGAGCGCGTGTGTAACTCCTGCTACCACCAGTCTCATAAGAGTCTGGGTATCATTGGAGTAGCCACCGTGTGAATGTATTTGGGTGTGTATGTGGAATGTTGAGTGTGTTGGAGTTTGTACAATTAATAATAATAATAAATAATAATGCTGGACAAGTTGTGTTATAGGTACTAGTTAACTGATATACTTAATACAATACATTACACAGATAGATATTTTTTATTATACATAGAAAACACCCAGAACACCCTGAACATATATCTGCAGATCGCACAAATATTTGTTCCGAGGCGGAAATCGAACCCGCAACCTCCTGCGTCGCAGGCGAACCATCGCCAGCCGCGCCCAGAGGTCGTCCAATTAGTATTGTTCATTTTAGAATAGGTCCAACACACTCTCAGATCCATTGAGTTAAATATAATAAAGGCAAATAAATGCTCAATCATCCAAATGTATCAAACAGTAAAAAAAAGTTAAAAGTACCTAAAGTTACGAAAGTAAAAGAGGTCTCTGCTGAGATAGCACTGGCCCGTATTTCTAAACGGGACATAATATGTAAATGGCCTAAAGTTTATTACAGATTTATTATTTTTTAGGTTTGCCAGTGGTCATGTCCAACGCCCATTTCATGCATGCAGATCCCAAGCTTTACGAGAGGATAGAAGGTATGAAGCCCGATGAAGCCCGACATGGAAGCGCGTTTGTCATAGAGCCTGTAAGTTTTATGGTATTGTCCTAAATGTGGCCGCATACGGTAAAATGGTCACAGCAATGGATACAAAAAGCCGTATATTCACGGTGTTTTTTGAATCTAACAATTCCTGCTTTTAACTCGCTAGTCAACTATCATCACCAAATTAAACACAAACTCTTACACATTTGTATCCACTGATTCCGTTCTAGACCCGCCTCCTGGAATTCGGTAGATGGAGGCGGCCGAGGACCGTTCGTGATGGCATTCTATGGGGTAGACCTAAGTCCAGCAGTAAGCTTGTAAACGCTAAAAAGGACTCCAGCGCCAGCACAATTGTGGAGAGATATGTTTCCACTGCCCGAGCTAGGCAGATTGAAATTCAGGAGCTAAGAGATGAGATGCTGCAGCGTCTGAATTTGACTATCAAGGCCGTATCCAACTGGGGCGATACCAATCTAGTCAAGTTCAACGCCTCTAAAGCACCAGGCTTGTCTCTTCTCGGTGAAAAAAAGTCAGTTTCTCCAAGTTCCTGTATTCCGAGATGTACCTGTAGCTATAGGGGATAACCTCGAGCTCTTGGGTGTTTCACTTACACCTACTGTCAACTTTGGCTCTTACATCGAGTCTAAGGCAAAAACAGCTGCCATGAAGCTAGGCATCCTGAATAAGGTAAAGCGTAACTTCATGCCAGGACAGCTATAAAAAGCTCAAGTCCGGGCGTGTATACTGCTGCCATGTTAGGGATGGCTCTGCCAAACACCAGTTTGCTGTCTTGGACTCGATTTAACGCAGAGCTTTCAGGCTTATTGGTGAGCAATATATGGCGGAGATTAAGATCCAGAGTCTCGAGCACCGCCGTAAAGTCGCATGCCTTTCGATCTTCTATAGGTTACATTTCGGAGTTTACAATGCTCCCAGGAACTTCACGATCTGATCCCACTATCTCCTTTTCATCATACGACGAGCAGATGCACGGCTCTGTACCATTCTTACCTCATTAGTATACTACTATTACTATATTACTATTCGTACTAAACGATTCAGTTCTACCTTTATAATGTGAACTGCTAAGGAGTGGAATACCCTACCGTCGTCTGTCTTTCCTGAAAACTATAATATGGGTATCTTCAAGGCTTGAGTGAATAGGTCCTTTGTGCTTCATCTTCAGCCACATCATCAATTACAAACAGAGGCCAATCATAGGTTTAAAAAAAAACTCCAGATACGAGTAAAAATAATTTCTAAGTAAATAATGTTTTCAGAAAATCGGCATGGTTTTGGAGAGCAGATTCTCAGTGCAAGTGAACCTCTACGTTGGTGATGTTGGCTTCAATTCCGAGGCAAGTCGCTTCTCCAACATGATCATACCTGTAGCGTACTTCAATATTGTAAGTTCATAACCAGATTTAATTGGATTTTGTTGTTCAATATTTCTAATGTTAACTACTTCATAAAGGAGTCTGCTATCAAAAGTAGCTTTAGAACTTGCCAGTACAGTAAGAAAAGAATAGTTTAATCAAATTAAATACTGCGTAAGACAGATCCATGATCGAGACCACGGTTCACACAGAGCAATCCTAGACAGACTACCTAGAAATAATACGAAATACGAACATGGTCTAAATAAGTTTATATTGTAGAATCACCATT
The DNA here is from genome assembly GCA_932527175.1 of Operophtera brumata. NCBI lineage: Eukaryota > Metazoa > Arthropoda > Insecta > Lepidoptera > Geometridae > Operophtera > Operophtera brumata. The sequence goes on along the minus strand of OW052228.1, from coordinate 42,488,879 downwards.
TTTCTTTATGATTCAGGTGCAGCCACGACTAGAGGATAAACAGATCTACAACATAAAGCTGATATATGTCATAGCACCAGCTATACTACTGGGCATAGAAGTACTAATACTCTTCACAAGTCTAACACTGTTGTCATACTCGGCAAAGCTAGTGTTTTGTAACTGGATGAGCTCGAATAGAAAGGAAACGGCAATACACGCATGTACGGGTCTGAACAGTGTGGAAGAACCTTTAATGTAATAAAATATTCAGATTAGGGCAGAGAATGTACTATGTACTTATAGTACTACCTTATGAATGGCCACTCTCCCCCCGCATCCCACCCCGAAGTTCTAGAGTCAGTTCGGAAGTTCATTATCGTGGGCTGCCGCGTGCCTTGTGCCGCGACAGCAGACGGACGCGAGCTATCAGTCATCGAAACAAGGGCAAAAGCATTTTTTTTATAAAATAACTGTGATATTAACTCAGCTATCTGACAGTGCTTAGTATATATAGTTGTCTATCGTCTTCGAAGCAAGATCAACAGTCATTTTTACTGTCTGACGAAAACAGTTATGTATAAATTTTCAAATGAGCTGGGATAATTTTTTTTATTTGGTACGCCCCTTTTATTTCTCATCTATCTCTTTCGCGCATATGAACCCTGTTGCAGCCCTATTAGTACAGGCAAATTAGGTGATTTTTAGCAAAAGTGTGGAAGTAATTAGATGTAGTCACAAAACCATTTCTAATTGTTTTGTTTGGCTTGAAAATCACCTCTAATATAACTTTCAGCAAATTCACCCCCCCGGAACAGGGTGAAATAGGGTGAAAATCTTATAATACCCGTAACTTAATGGGGAAATTAGATGTAGTCAATGCAATTTGGCATACACTTAAGACTGTTATGATCAACATTTGCACCAAGTATTTTTTAAATCCGACTTACGGAACATACGAAAAAAAAAACATTTCTAAAAAAATCTTTTTTTGTGTATTGCGGCTCGGAGGAAATTGAAGTAGTCGGTGCAAATTGACAGAATTACCAGAAAAATAGGCCTAATAAATTACCAGGTTTGCACCTGGGTACCTCACACGGAAGTCACTTTTTCCATATTTTATTGTCGCTCTACTTCGGGGAAATTTCAGGCAATTCTGGAATTTCACTTAAACTTATTCATTTGATTAGTACTACATTCGCCGGCCATTAAATACTGGAATTTATATACGGAACATGCATTTTTTAAGTATTATATATGTAAGTTCGGTGCGGTGCTTAGTAACTAATATATATTATATATTTGACGACCTCTGTGGCGCGGCGGGCGAAGCTTGGCCTGCGACGCAGGAGGTTGCGGGTTCGATTCCCGCCTCGGAACAAATATTTGTGCGATCGCAGATATTTGTTCAGGGTGTTCTGGGTATTTTCTATGCATAATAAAAAAAAATCTATCTATCTAATATATTGTATTAAGTATATCAGTTATCTAGTACCCATAACACAAGCTCTGCTTAGCTTGGGGCTAGATAATGTTGTGTGAACTGTCCAGTATTATTTATTTATTTATTTATTTATATACTGTGGCGCTACACTGCTAGCACTGGCCCCCGACCGCGGGGTGCATCCGTATTGATCCCAGAAAATCATCCCACGAGCTGAAAGTAATAATAATTATTCCGGATTCATACCATTAATATTCATTTCATTTTTAGAGTCCGTATTTATCCAACCTAGAAATACCTACATCTAAAACGAGTGAAAGTAACGTCAGCAAAAAAATATGTTATTATGGAACATATATTTATTTCATAAAATTGTTGGTATAAAATAACCAACAGAGTAATAATATATACAGTGTGTCCCAAAAAGTAGTGTCAAGCCGAAGTCCAAAGAAAGGTTACCCCCAGAGGTACCCGAATCACCCCCATGAACGTTCCGCGATTTTTAGTAGTTTTCGAGTTATGTGTTTTTAAGACAATCGAAGCTCTTATACTTTTTTGGCCATTGTGACTCGATTCGTTGAGGTAGAGGCCTGTTTTTTGTTGTTGTAAATAAGCTAAATACTAGGGCTACCTTGTCTGATAGCATTGACATCAATAGCACCTACTATTGCTTTAAAATAAAAATAATAATATGAAGATATATTTTTTATTGTTTAAACTCCTACTTTCAATGAACGTTTAAAAAAAAGTCACATAATCTTTTTCATCCAAACCTATCTTAAAAACATGGCTGATGTGTCATTAGTCATGTAACCTTGTTCCAGATCTTCCAGACCTTACACAGGATCATAAAAAAACCCTCAATTTAATAAAAGTTAAAAAATAAATACAATAAAATGTTCTGCAAGTCGGGATTAAAAAGAAATCTGGCAGTCTGAAGATTGTATTACACATAAGCAATAGTAAAATAACCCATATTTGTTGTTCAAGGACATTATTTTCTACCTACGAGGCAGAAACCTGCGACAGATGGTGGGCCCATTCCAACTGCCGCCTAAATTCGAGTCATACTTGAACTTTTTAAGAGAAGATTTAAATGGATAATCCATAGACATCATTTTACTAACACGCCGAAACATGATTTTTCAAAACGACGGCGCATTATGTCACTTTGCGTCAAAAGTTAGACAATATCTTAATGACAGGTTTTTTTTAATACTATTTTAATGACTGAACAAGCAGATGGTCCACCTGATGATAAGCGGTACTCTCTTCCTATAAACAGTGCATTATCACATAGGTCACGCCCTCCTAGGACGCGCCCTATGTGACATTGCACTGCGCCCGCCACCCTGAGACATAAAGATGAAAAGTCTCATGTGACTGTAATTTCACCGGCACCCATACCCTTCAAACCGGAACACAGCAATGCGAGCACTACTGCTTTGCGGCAGAAAAAGGTATGGTGGTAGTACTTTCCCGGACGAAGTATTTCACAAAAAAGCTCTACTACTACTAACAAAATGTGATACTTGGTGATAAATGGATTGGCCGAGGCGGGCCTATCGCATGGCCCCCACGATCTCTCGACTTAAACCCCATTGACATTTTTGTATGGGGATATTATAAAGAGATTGTTTACTCTCGAGAGTGCTGAAATGCGCAAGAATTGCGAAGAAGGTTGACCCAGGCAGAAGCAACAATCAAAAGCAACAGAATCGCTTTTCTACGCTTTAAAGATAATTTTTTTAGACGATGCTTATATGTATTGAGAAAGAAGTTCGCCATTTCGAAAATTTATTGTGATGATTCTCTGAAAACATGCAATGCAATGCTGAAAGTTATTATTTAGTTTTATTTACGATTTCACTTAATCTTAAAAACCAGAATTTCGCATTCAAATGTTTAAATTGAATATCATGAATGATCCCGTAAAATAATCTCAATCAAATTTACATAGTAAATAGCTGACATAATGACCAAGTTTTTAAGATAGGTTTGGATGAAAAACTTTACGTGACTTTGTTTTTAAAATGTCCTTAGAATGTAAGGGACTAAACAGAATTTTTAATTATTCCATAATTTTAATTTTATTTCAATGCAATGGTTCGTGCTGTGGATGTAAATCCTTTTTTTTCTAACTGTTTCGACTACTTTAAAAATCGGTATCTGAGGTTTACTGTCATCACACACAAAAATAAGTATAAAACATTTAAAAAAAAAGTGGAAGCCATTTTTAAAATATTTTTTCCGTAAAATCACGGATTAGTGTAGAATCAGAGAAATCGTTTCAGAGAATCAGAATTTTACAATTATTTATAACATAAGCTTTTAGATAACATCAATATCCTATACAACGAGCAAAGATTCGTATATTATATAAATATTTGTAATGGCACAAAATATAGAAACTTACTAAATATAGAAATTTCAATAGAGAAGATGGTTTTCAATTATCTGGAGTATGGAAGCCTGTGGTGAGAATGTGTAAGAATCAAAAAAGTGTGGTACCTGCTACGCGACCGGATACCGATAGTGTTGTGTGTCGATTTGGGGTGAAGTGTGACAATGAAACCGATGGTAGTGGTATCGTTCATAATAAAAGAGTGAGAAAGAGGGTAGATCGATATATCTGCCAATAACATCTACTCGCAAAGACATTAGTTAGTTCTCCCGTGATCAGATACGATTAATCCTAATTAATTTTAAGAACTTGTATACACATTTAAACAAATAAATGATATATGATTTTATGATTTATGATTTGATTAGAATACGATTTAAAAATATTTTTTATTGCACTTAATCCAACCTCATACCGAATTTGTGCTATTTATAAATAAAATGTGCAATTTCTAAATAAATAACAAAATTCCGATTTTAATATCGGAATGCCAATATTGAGATTTAATATCGGAAATCAGTATAGGAATTGAAAATCTTCCGATATTACATAAAAAAACGTGACAAAGAAGAAGAAAGCCCGCCTGATGTAAAGCAGGTACCGCCGCCTATGGACAACAACCACGGTATTGCAAACGCGCTGCCTACCATTAAGAGCCCTATTGATATTTCTCTTGAATTTACCCATATTGTATAATTTATAAATATTTGTACTATCTGCAGATATTTGTTCAGGATGTTATTAATGTTATGTTATATGTTTTTGTTGGGTATTTTCTATGTATAATAAAAATATCTATCTATGTAATGTATTGTATTAAAGAATATCAGTTATCACAAGCACTGCTTAGCTTGGGGCTAGATAATGTTGTGTGAATTGTCCAGCATTATTTATTTATTAAATATTTATTTATGATGGTGACAGCGAGCTGATCTGATGATGGAGACGGAAGGTGGACAACGGAACTCCTCAATGGATGATAGTAAATTATTGGAAAAACTGTAGAGGTTTTTTTTTTTTTACTTCTTTGCTTGTATCCCAAAAGTGACACAGTCTAAAATAAAATTAAAACTAGTTTTGAAACGTCTATGATTGTTTCACTTTTTTACCCTTTCTTTGGCCCCAATATCTTCTACAACCCCCGAACCAATTTAGCTCTTTAATTTACATAACCTTACACAAATTATACTAATACTATATACCCATCTACCAAATTGTATAAAGAATACTAGTTTTATAAAGAATATATCAACAGTTCGCAAGTTATCTTCAGACAAACATACAAACATACAAACATACGAACGCCAATTATTAATAATTTGCATTCAACAAAAATATATGAAAATGATAGTAAGGCATTTTTCTGTCTGAACGTACTAATATCCGTTGTTAAAGGCCGTGGTGTGGTATAAATCCGGACTACATTTTGCGATTAATACGGACAAATATACAATTTTATTATTCGTGGGATGAATACGGCCTACATTTTGGTATGAATCTGCACCCCACCCACGCCGTTGATTTCCTATTGAGATCTATTATTAAGAAGTACTTCCGGTACGAAATTTGTGTTTTACGTGCGAATGTGGTAAACTGATAGTATAAACCATAATAAAATTTACACGACTACATAATTTTCCCCCGAAGTAGAATTTACAAAAAAAGAAAAAAAACTATGTTCCGTAATTCGCTGAGGTGTGCAAAACTAATATAGTGTTTATAATACTTATAGAAACCTTATGTAAGTTTGCACCGAGTACATAAATTTCCCCCGAGCCGCAAACTAAAAAAAACAAATTCACAGTGTTTCCCACTATGCACGTAGTTTTAATTAAAATCCATAACGCACTAAGACTGTCTCTATAAGTAATTGAACTTGCACTTAACACTTTTTTGTTTTTTCAAAAGTTACAATTTTTCAAAGTTTATACCTAATATTTAAAAGCCTTCCGTATGCGCCAGAAACGGTGCAAACCTGGGATAAGCTTCTATTCGTGTCATCTATCGATTCCATAAGAATCCACGACTACTCGACTTAGGGCCACACTTTTTGCTAATTTGCCTGTACTATATGTACTTACTCACATATTTGGCGAGTGTACAAACGGCATCTATTCAAGTAACGCCCGAATACTGAAACGCTACTTAAATAATTGAGATCGTCTCAACTGTTTGAGACGCCGTTATCCTAAAAATTCGTATACTGAAACGTCAATTTGATCCTTCTGGCACTAAACGTCTTATTACCGGAATGTAAAGTCGGTATTTTAAAATGAAATGAAATCAGTTTATTTGCTAGAACATGGTAGGATACATGGAAGGCCACCATTAGGTCTATTTACACTCAACGTCCACTGCCCTGAAAGTCTAGTTTTCTAAACGTTTATTCTGTTTACGTCCTACTTTTCTTAACGCCCACTTCCTTGAACTACCACCTTCCTAAATTGACCATTTCCCTGAAAGTCCACTAATTAAAACGTTTGCGGCGAAATTGGTAAGTAAAGTAAAGTAAAGTATCAGCCTATACAATGTCCCACTGCAGGGCAAAGGCCTCCATCATAGAAATCAAGTCATCGCTACTATGATGGGATAAGGCTTAATCACCACGCTTGCCAAATGCGGATTAGTGATCACAAACCCAAGCTATGTTCGAAAAATTCGAAACATACTTTTTGCCCCTTCTTAAACGTGGTCCGGTTGTGTAGTCCGGCCAGCCGGACTGTGGAAAATTTATTTTTTCTGTGATACGGTTAACCGCACCAAGGAAAGAAAAAAATTTTCAGCTGTCCGGTCAACCGGACCATGGATAATCTTAAACACCACTTAATGCTCGCCGCACACACGAGTGTTTTGTGGTATATAAAAGTTCAAGTCACACAGTAAACGTACCCTTACCATGTCGGGTATCATTAATAAAGGCGTATTAGGACACTCGATAAATATACAATGATTTATATTTTCGTACGCTCGTACCAGACTCATTTTCATACAACGTCAACCACACTCTAACTAATCTATGAACGTCAATAACAAAGTTGAGTGAACAAGGACATTATTGACAATAATAGCTTTTAAAGAGCGTCCAATGCTCCTAGTCGATTAGATGAGCAACAAGGTTATATATATGTGTATATATATATATATATAGATAGATAGATAGATACATATTTATATGTATTGTGTCGTTTAGGCCTCGAGACAATTTAACGGGGGATTTGTTCGCCAGCCGGACTATGGAAAATTAGTATTTTTCGATTGTTCGGTGGCGATATTACCGGACCAAGGTACAGTGTACAGATGTACAACCAACCAAACAGTATCACCACCGGACAATCGAAAAAAGAAATTTTCCATTGTCCGGCTGGCCGGACTACACAACCGGACCACGGTTAAGAAGGGCTTTTTGCTCGACCCGGGAATCGAACCCAGGACCCCTGAGATCACGGCTCGGTACTTAAACCACTAACAGGGCGAAATTGGAATCTATCTAGATGGAAATATTGAGTTCAAAATGTTATGTAATAAAACATTTTTATAAGTTCCACTACCGTCTTTTGTTTCTAAGATCTTCAGTACTTTTTTTTTTCAAAGGTAATTTTTGCAAAATCGGCTAATTACTGAAATGGACGCTCAGAAAAAGTGACATTCAAGGAAAGGGAAGGACCGGGAAAGCGACATTGAAGGAAAGGGAAATACAGGGAAAATGACGTTCGCGGAATGTGACTTTCGGGCAATAGGACGTTCGGAGAAATACTGAGTTGACATTCCGGTAATAGGACGCATAGTGCCAGAAGGGGAAAAAGGCGTGTATGTATGTTGGTATGTGAACAAAACAGGTGCGAATAGACGGAATAGATGCGGGAGAAGGGGGGGGGGGGGGGGGGGGTTTAGGGAGAGTAAAGGTGACGGCATCTCCCATTAAGATACGCACAGGCGATTCAAGTATCCTGAACTAGTCGCCGCCAAGTATCTCACATACATTTGAATGCAGGCTCGCACACTAAACTGCATATTCAAATGTGACCCGCGACCCGTGCACCCACCGGCTTCACCCACCGGTGGGTGTAGTGGTAATTCCTGTTTACCCGTGTACCCACTGCGATATGGTTGGAATTAATTATCGATGAAAAAATTCAATCAAATTCAATTTTTTATGAGTGGCTTGGAGTGGGATGAAAAAAATTAAAATAATAAATGAAGAGAAATGAATGAAAATGACAGAATATGACAGAGCATGGCAGAGAATGACGGATAATGACAGAATGACAGAGCATGACAGAGAATGACAGAGCATGACAGAGAATGACAGATAATGACAGATAATGTCAGATAATGACAGAGCATGACAGCATGACATCTTCGCATTAACTGCTGCGCCCGCGTTGTTTTCCGCATAGGTCTAAATCCCGTGGGAATATAATCTTTTATCAAATTACTCCTGCATTCTGCTGCTCCCCTGGTACATTCGATAAAAAATATTTGCATTGCTGCTGCGCCTCGCGGTGTTATCCACATAAGTCTCGATTACTCCTGCATTTTTCTGCTAGCCTGGTACATTGGATAAATAAATAGGTCTAATAGAATATAACGAGGTTTAAAACTTTTTGTATTATTTTTCTCTTTAACATCGAACTTATCGTATTATTTTTTTAATCGATAATTTATTCCAACCATATCGCAGTGGGTACACGGGTAAACAGGAATTACCACTACACCCACCGGTGGGTGAAGCCAGTGGGTGCACGGGTCGCGGGTCTCAAATGTATGCAAGATACTTGGCGGCGACTAGTCTCCGAGACTTGCAGGACACTTGAATCGCCTGTGCGTATTGCAATGGGAGAAGGGCTTTATCCTGGTAAGAGGGAAAACCCGACCAAAACGGATCCCTACACATGCGGAGCGCTGACCTATGAAAGGTTTCGGGCAGAAAAGGCGCGTATTGGGAGAGGCCTATGTCCGGCAAAGGACTAGTGTGGGCTGATGATGATGATGATCAGTTTCCTAGGTAGTTACCTGACGTTCCTACATGAGGTAGACTTGATTCTACATGTAATATGATAGACGGAAATAAGATCTCCCTGAGGTCCACGAAAAAACGCCGTAAGATTTGTTATAAGCACATAACATAATACTATGTATGAGATTTGTCCTGGCTGCTAGCTTAACGAATCTGTTATTACTGGAAGAAAGTGTTTAAGCAGAGACAGTCGTGGAAAGCATTCGTGGCGATGAGCTCACCACTTCATATTCCCTGGTACAAGCCCAAAAGAGCCTCTAGTAGCAGTAGTCCGGTTGTTAGTCCGGTTGACCAGAGACCCATTGAGGCTCTGCCTGCAGAGGCGATACACAGAGGATATAGGGTATACAGTAGGTATCTCAACATTAGAGAGTTCAATGCATTGTAGAGTTTTGCTGTTGTCGTTCCTTTTTATGAATAAATAAAATAAAAATGCAGATTGAACTCTCTTAGGCTGCGTTTCCATTGACGCGGAGCTGTGCGGAGATGAGCGGAGAATAGCGGTGAAAAGTGGTAAGTGTTTCCACTGAAGCAGAGAGGAGAGGAGCGGAGCGGAGAGGAGAGGAGCGGAGCGGAGTGGAGCTAACTTTGGAATTGCGCAATTTTGAGCTCAGTTTGTCTCCATCTTTCAGAAAGAGCATATGTCATGTCGCTTAAAAAGAAAAAAGCAATCCTAGCTAGGAGCTAAAAGAAAGATATAAATATCCCCTCTTTCTTTTAGCTCTCCTAGCTACCCTCCGCAACGCACCGCCCCGCTGTCCTCCGCTCCGCATCACCTCGCTACGCACCGCCCCGCTGTCCTCCGCTCCGCATCACCTCGCTTATTTTATATGAATATCCGTTCAGCTCTGCCCCGCTCCGCTCGTGCTGTTTCCATTGAAGCGGAGCAGAGATTTCGAGCATAGTGATTGGTCAATTCATGCACCGCTAAGCACCGCTCCGCCCAACTCCGCGTCAATGGAAACGCAGCCTTATGTTGAGATACCTACTGTATATAGTATGTGGTGCACCCTTTTATAAGCCTACATCTAATAATTGGGCCAAGGACTATCAGAGCTAATAAAACAGTTAATATAAAAAGCAAATTTATTAAAAATGGAAAAGTTACTTTAAAAAAAACTAGGTTCTGACATAGTTACAAACATTGTTATGAGGTACGCGATAACAAAAGTACTGACACACAATAATGTTGGTTTTAACTTAAACGCGATGGAAACAAAGTACTGACACATGCAAGAATATTGTTTTTAAGTTAACGTGAAAGAAACAAAGTACTGACACAGACTCTCTGTGTCAGTACTTTGTTACCATCAACATTCTTATGTTGATTTTAAGTTAACGTGAAAGAAACAAAGTACTGACACAGAAAAAAATGTTAAACAAAGTACAGACACAGAAAAAAAATTAGTTTTAAGTTAACGAGGTTGGAACAAAGTACTGACGACACACGCATGTTGGGTTGACGTTAACGCGATGGAAACGAACTGACAGGCAAGTACGTTGGTTATTAGTTAGACTAAGGTATGACACAGGTAAGAATATTGGATATTAACCAACATTCTTGCCTGTGTCATTCCTTAGTCTAACTAATAACCAAAGACTAGTTTACTAGTTAACATCTACGGCGACGACGGCGGCGTCGTCGTCTACGTCGGCACCCGCGTCGCCGCCGCCGTCGGCTACAGCTGCGGCGGCGGCGGCGGTGGCGTCGGCGCCCACAGCTCCGGCGACGACGCTGCAACAAAAAAAACTCTTGAAGCTTGCTCTACATATCAACACGCAGTAGCAGTAGAGCTGTTATGTGAAACAGTTCGTAGTATACAAAAAAAATGGTATGAAAGCCGGTGAAAATACAGGCACATGGGACCTTTATCCTTGTCTCAGGGTGGCGGGCGCAGTGCAAAGCCACAGAGTATCCTAGGTGGACGTGACCTGTGATAACGCACTGTTCATAGGCAGAGGGTACCGCTTAACATCAGGTGGGTCATCTGCTTGATCCGTCATTCCAAGTTCCACTCACGTATGACTTGATTACGGATTTCATCACCATTTTTGATGAAACCGTGAGGTGATTTTAAAGATTAAACAAGGGTTGAGGTCTGATTCATGTTTAAAGGAGTCTCCTACATTTTTTATTCGAAACAAGACAAAACATCAAACAAAACATTTGATTTGATGCACAAGCTGTCTCCTGCTAGAGGGAAATGTCTCTGGTTAAAAACATTTTGTGTACACGTAATCATGAGTTCACGTGTGTGAGGGAAAGAAAGAGAGGGTGAGAAAGAGAGAAAGAGAGAGAGAGAGAGAACCAAGAATGTGCCTGGTTAGGTAGTCTTAAAATAATGAAACAAACCCTTTCCTCTCCACCTGCAAGTGGAATGTTTTCAGTCCGCCTAGGAAAACAAAAACATTGTATGCATAGACAATGTGTAGGCCACACCTCGTTTCAATGTTTTTGTGTATTGTTTCAAATAAACAGTTGCAGGAGACCAAGTTTCGATAATGCAGATTTACAATATTTAGTGCAGTGACTTATGTTAAGGAGAAATGTTAAGGGTTTCAGTGAAAACTTTTTTTAATGCTTATCTTTGTTAATAATAAGTTTTATGTGGAAAATATTTTCCAATAAAAGCTTTTACAAAATTAGAGATCGTAACCGTGTGCTGATCAAAATGAGCCTAAACACGGCCAGTCTACCATTATTCATCGAGGAGTTCCGTTGCCCACATTACATCTCATCAGATCAGCTCGATGTCACCATCATATTGTAATGTCATCAGAACTTGACAGGTATGCCAAAGTTCAGCTCAAGTGGGTGGAGGATAACTGCTTGAAAATTCAGCTGCAAGATTCCACTCAGCTTCCACCCACACAAACATACCTACATACATTGAAAGTTAAATAAAAGATTGTAAACATTTAATTCATTTTAGTTTTATGTTGTTTGTTATTATTAGTTAGTTTTATTTTGGAAAGTGATTACGAAAAGTTGTTTTTTTTTCTAATCGATTATATCCTAGTGGTTTTATGGTCTAAGGAGGTAGACTCACTCGAGAGCGACGCCGGCGCTTCCTGCGCCGTCTGCAGCACTTATCAGAAGCACCGCCGCTGGACGGGGATCTCGACCGTTGATGAACACATCTTTTCTCGCGCTCTCCTCGCCTGCAAACATCAATGCTATTTAAATAAGCCTTGAAGGTGGAAAACCAACGACCCTAGGGTCATGAGCCACCTCCACTGCTCCTCACCAGCTTATATTTGCTGATCTATTTATGATTTTATTTTATTTTATTTATTTCGGTAAACCAACAGCGATTTATACAATAGATGATGTTTAACATTTACAAAATTATAGCCAAAAAAAGTCTACACAGCTTAAAATTAACAAAAGATTCTACTTAGTACGATATATCAAACAAAACTTACTAGTGGCTACAAACAGATTGATCACGATGATAAATGAATATTTATGTGTATGTGTGTATGAATCTATGCGTATGTTCGTGGGTGTGTGTATGTATGTGTAGGTGTGGATGCAGTGTGGCGTGTTACAAGTGTAGGTATGATTAAATGAATATCGAAAATACGCACCTTGAGCCCTTCTCATCCTCCTTGTGATTGCTGAAATCATGTGAATTAAAGTTTATTCTCAACACAAACGAAAGCCGAAATATGTGCTAATGGTGCCTTTCCGTGCTTGATGCCAAGGCTCGGCAAGCGTCCACAAGCACAAGCTTGTAAAGAGAGCTTGGCTTGGCTTGCGTGCGCTTGTAGACGCTTGTCGTCGATCCGGTCTAGTGTCGGTTTTTGAACACAGATCAAAGGGCGCTTGTGGCAAGCGCTTGCGACGCGTTCACACGTTGGCGCGCGCTTAGTAGCAGCCGTGATCTCGCGACGAACGTAAGTCTAGTTCTTTCTTCAAAATGAGTGGCTGGTCTAACGAGGAGAGTATTGTTTTTGGATCTGCGATCGAAGGTTTTTGGAATATTACCAGACCGAAACGTCTATCTGGAACCCCAAAGATGTTAATCATAAGAATAAAAAGAAAGTTGCCGATACAAGTTTGTCGTCCGCCATGCTTGGATGTTAGGTATGTAGCACAATGACGCATTCACAAGCGTGTAAACGACTTACGAATGCCAAGCGAGATTTGAGGACGCTTGGGGCTTGTTGACGCTTGCGGAGCTTTGACAAGCATGGAAACGCACCAAGAATAAAAGTTAATTAATGTAATTTGGAAAGAGGCGCATGGGTAAAAGCGAGTCATGAGTGATTCAATTAGTAAACAGAACCGTGACCTGAACAAAATGAGTCCAAACACGGCTAGTCTACTCTTAACTATCGAGGAGATCCGTTGTCCACCTTCCGGCTCCATCAGATCAGCACGCTGTCACCATAATATTGTGCCTATTGTCATCGGAATTCAGTTGCAAGATTTGACGGACATACATTGCAAGTTAAGTGTTATTGTTTTTCCAATGTTTGAATGCAAGAGGAGATTGCTTTGTATTATACTTAACACGTCGGCTGCGGATTTAATTAACAATAGAAAACTTATAATTTAAAACACAAACCTGTGTTTTCCAGCAGCGAACGTGTATGTAGAATTTCATATTGAGATTTCATACAGGTGAGATCGTGGTCAAACAAAGGTATATCAAAGTTAAAAAAAAAAAAAAAAAAAAAAATTGAGATTTTCTGATTTAAAAAAGGTTTTAACGCATTTGAGATATATCCACGCCACGTGCTACGGTCTCGGCACGCGCGGCGCGTCACCGAGAGGAACCTAGTAGTGAGCAGATAATCGAACCTATTCAAAACGTTATACCGAAAGAACTTACGTCGGTTTGCCGCTCTCGTTGGCAGCGGTGTCTTTTAGATCGCTATTGAGCTTCTTAGAGGGGCCCATGGGACGCCCATGTGAGGTGTTGCTACGGGCATGTGCCGCTCGGCTGCGTCTGCAGAAGAAGTTTATGTGCATGAGTCATAATAAACAATGATAAAAGGAAAACAAAATTATAAAACCAGCTTGACCTAACCAACTAGAGAAAAAACATTGTGACCTGCGTTGAATATAGCTCGTTAATTCTAGACCAGAGTCTCTCCAACGGTGGAAACGTTCATCAAAATCACTAATAAACCAGAATAGGATTAAAGGGGGTCTACACGACACAAACTTAAGTTTGTACAGCATGTAGACCCGCTTTTATACATGGTGGCCACTCATTCTGTCCCACTCAAATTATACACAAAATGGCGGCCACTTATTCTGTCCCACTCGGATTATACACAAAATGGCGGCCACTGATGCTGTTCCGCTCAGATTATACACAAAATGGCGGCCACTCATGCTGTTCCGCTCAGATTATACACAAAATGGCGGCCACTCATGCTGTTCCGCACAGATTATACACAAAATGGCGGCCACTCATGCTGTCCCACTCATATTATACACAAAATGGCGGCCAATCATGCTATTCCAAGAGTTGGCAGAAGGCGAGGCGTCTCTTGGGGCGGGGTGTACATAACGGGACACAAAGAATATGTCGTAAATGGAACAACAACGCTAATATTGCACTTAACTTACTTGTGCTGGAGCTGAACATATTGCACTTAACTTACTTGTGCTGGAGCTGAACATATTGGCGCAAAGTAGGCGCATACTTCTCAGTCTCTGAACTCGACCGCTGGCCTAGGAACTCCACGAGCTCATTGTTGAGCTTCTTTTTTTCTGTCCCCGACTCCATGCCGATAGGTAATTAGCAATCTGCAACAATTGATTATACATTTCTTCACTTGCCCATATATTATAGCTCACGGGAAGCTTACGACGTAGAAACGAGTTTCACTCCTGGGAATGGAACAGGGTGCGATGACGCCTCACTCGCGGGTGCCACGCGCGGAGTGCCACCGTTCGCGACTACTCTAGAACGTTTCACATCGCTGGTGGAGGCGACAGGAACGAGATATTCAATAAAAACAGCTTTTTCGAATGGCATGAGGCGTTTTTTGTATGAATATTGTATTAATATCACGAGTCGCGCCGCGCCGAGTCGAATTGTATGAGCAAGCACACGCTACGGGCGAGCGTCACCCGTTCCCACTCACGCGGCGCGGAGCGGCCGCTCGGTGGATTGGAGCGTCCGCACCGCATAGCCTCAAATGTCGATGAAATTAATGTGTTCAGGCACGCGCCCACCGAGAGCGCTCGCGCCGCGCCTTCGAACGTTCAGCGGATCGGACGCGCCAGTGCGAGTCGCCATATCACGCGACCTTACGGTCAATTCCCCCATTGCATTATGGGGAGGCAAGGGCGCCCTCATCCAGGAGTTATACTCCTGACGATGAGTGTGTGTGATGTGTGGATGATGGTTGATGGTGATAAATTCAGATAAAGTTCTAGAAATGTCTATGCACATTAGTGAGGCGGGTAGGCAATACAAACTTACGTTAATTTTCAGTCCATGACGAAGGAAACTTACGAAATTTTAAAAAAATTAGAAAAAGTCAACGGTTATGAATGTGGACTCAGCATTTTCAGAACCCAGAGTGGGCAAAATCAAGAAATATATTTTTTCATTTGTTTGGCGTTCGTTTTTCAAAATCGAGTTACAAGAAAAAGTTTTGTAAAAAGTTCGTATTTATTTTCTAAGCAAAGAAGTTGCTCCAAGGACTGGCTCTCCACAATCCTGCGCTTAAGGCGATAACAGCATGTCTATAACGTTTGAGAGCATGAGGTCTAGAAATTTTATGTTTTTAATATGAGTTCTTAGGTACAGTTTTCAAGAAGAAAAAAAATATGTTTTTTTTTAAGCTTTTTATTTAGCGAACTACTCAACTTTGGCTCTTACATCGAGTCTAAGGCAAAAACAGCTGCCATAAAGCTAGGCATCCTGAATAAGGTAAAGCGTTACTTCACACCAGGACAGCTTCTCAGTTTATATAAAGCACAAGTCCGGGCTGGTATGGAGTACTGCTGCCATGTTTGGGATGGCTCGGCCAAACACCAGCTTGCTGCCTTGGACTCGATCGAACGTAGAGCTTTCAGGCTTATAGGTGAGCAACATATGGCGGAGACTAAGATCCAGAGTCTCGAGCACCGCCGTAAGGTTGCATGCCTTGCGATCTTCTATAGGTTACATTTCGGTGAATGCTCCCAGGAACTGCACGATCTGATCCCACCATCTCCTTTTCATCACAGGACGAGCAGGCGTACGGCTCAGCACCATCCTTACCTCATTGGTATACCTTCTATTCGCACAAAACGTTTCAGTTCAACCTTTATAATGCGAACTGCTAAGGAGTGGAATACACTACCGTCGTCTGTCTTTCCTGAAAACTATAATCTGGGTCTCTTCAAGTCAAGAGTGAATAGGTGCCTTCTAGACCTTTGTGCTTCATCTTCGGCCACATCGTCACTTACCAACAGGTGAGATCGTGGTCAAACAAAGGTATATCAATGTTAAAAAAAAAAAAAAAGAACTCATAAATTCAAAAACCTATTTGAATTAAATCACTTGATATATTTTTTATTAAAGATTAAAAATTGAAAAATTGAAATACTTTTTAAAATTGAAATACCATTTTAGACTTAGATACTTCTAAAATGATTTCGTTAATTTCGCTTTAATTTTTGCAATATTTGGTAACTTATTTATTATTATTTGAGTTACTGACATCATCAACAAAATTTAACAAAAATTTAAAGGGCATTCTTGTATTATTTTTAATATAGAAAAACACGGTATCAGAGCGTGCGCTCGCCTTCTACGCCTTATACAAAAATATACGTTGAAACTGGTTGAACCTTTAGCGCCTTAAGGTGATATGTCAAAATACCGAATGGGCGAAGTCCAGCAAGAAAAGAATAGCTGTGAATGTGACAGCGCTATTGCTCACTTGAAACCGGGAAGAGGTGAGGTATAGATTTCCGCCGCTCGGAAGTAACTGACGAAAGCGACAAATGATAAAACTTCGTTTTGCTTTTAAAGGAGCAAATATAAAAATAAATTATCTATAATTAATCTAAGTAATGCGATTACCTACTGAATAGTATAAAAAAATATGCTTAATATTTTCTCTAGTCGAAGGAGGGACCTAAAACGGGCTTTAGGAAAGCCAATTTCAAAAACTAAAGCTATCGAGAAAAGTTTTACCAATCGTGTGTCTAGTCTATGATTTATTTAGATTACATCCTCAAGTAATTACCGTATTAACATCAAATTTGTAACCTTTACTGTTAGTGAGTGAGCATGTAACGACTCCAAAATTTTAACATAGTGTCTCTAAACAGGCAATAAGCTGGGGATAAGCCCGTAGCTTGCACACTATATAGCATACCTGCTCCTTGCAAGTGCCAGCAACAGTCATGTGTATACACTTACTGGCATGCCTGTAACTGGAAGCTAGCTAGTTGCAAGTAGCTAGCACAACATTTGATTTTCTTGCATGCCCGTTGGGGGAGGGGACCTACCTGCTAACCTGGCAAGTGTGAACAGACGCGACAGCTACGGGCATGCCAGTAGCTGTTTTTTGTTTTGATCAAACCCCGTCTTCGTTTTTAGGGTTCCGTAACAAATATTACGGAACCCTTATAGATTCGTCATGTCTGTCTATGTGTCTGTCTGTCTGTCTGTCCGTGTATGTCACAGCCACTTTTTTCCGAAACTATAAGAGCTATGCTGTTGAAACTTGGTAAGTAGATATATTCTGTGAACCGCAATAAGATTTTCAAACAAAAATAGAAAAAACAATAAATTTTTGGGGTTCCCCATACTTAGAACTGAAACTCAAAAAACTTTTCATTTATAGGTCTTCAAAAATGATATTGAGGTTTTAAATATCATTTTTTTCTAAACTTAATAGTTTGCGCGAGGGAAACTTCCAAAGTATTAAAAAGTGTGCCCCCCCGTAACTCCCGTAACTTCTAAAATAAGAGAATCATAAAACTAATAAAAATATCTGATGTATATTACCATGTAAACTTCCACTGAAAATTGGTTTGAATGAAATCTAGTAAGTAGTTTTTTATTTATGGGGTTCCCCATACTTAGAAATGAAACTCAAAAAAAAAAACATCAAACATCAAATATTATCATGTGGGGTATCTATGGATAGGTCTTCAAAAATGATATTGACGTTTCGAATATAATTTTTTTGTAAACTTAATAGTTTGCGCGAGAGACACTTCCAAAGTGGTAAAAAGTGTCCCCCCCCCCCCCCCCCCCCCAAACTTCTAAAATAAGAGAATGATAAAACTAAAAAAAAAATATGATGTACATTACCATGTAAACTTTCACTCAAAATTGGTTTGAACGAGATCTATAAATATAAATATAAATAAATATAAATATGCTGGACAGTTCACACAACATTATCTAGTAAGTAGTTTTTTATTTTTGGGGTTCCCCATACTTCGAACTGAAACTCAATTTTTTTTTTTCATCTTACCTATACGTGTGCGGTATTTATGGATAGGTCTTCAAAAATGATATTGAGGTTTCTGATAAAAAAAAAACTAAACGGAATAGTTTGCGCGAGAGACACTTCCAAAGTGGTAAAAAGTGTGTGTCTCCCCCCCATAACTTCTAAAATAAGAGAATGATAAAACTAAAAAAAATATGTAATGTACATTACCATGTACACTTTCATTCAAAATTGGTTTGAACGAGATCTAGTAAGTAGTTTTTTTTTTATACATCATAAATCGTAATCCATCCAAGAACTTTTATATTATGTTATACTTGCTGCTACGGAACCCTTCATGGGCGAGTCCGACTCGCACTTGGCCTCTTTTTTTTTTCTTTTTATCTTTCATTAATTTTGCTACACATTTAATTGCTAGTAACAACACAATTTTGTTTAATTCACTTCGATTGTTATCCATGTTTGGCCTGCAAGAATTGGTACGAAATACTCTCACGAACTGTCCTGTGTATACGCAAGGGTAATACTGGCATGCCAGGGCACAGTATGCATGCCAGTATTACTTGCAAATGTATCCGCAGTGTGCCAGTTACTCGTACATGCTAGTATCTTTCATGCCAGCTACTTTCCAGCTACAATATGCAGCACTTAGGGCAATGCGGCCTCCGTACAGATCCTGCGCGCTGTCTGCAACCATGCTGGAAACTATAGAACCGCGCTAGAGCGGCGTGACAGCGGAGCGGGGCGTGACCAGAAAACATACTAGAGGTTCGCCCCGACCCGACCAGACAACATACTAGAGAGGTTCGCCCCGAACCGATACCTCGCGAATACACGCGATGTGTGCTACCTTATTTATATACCTTTCTAACCGACATTCTAAACATTTACTGAGATACAATTTCACGGGACCACCTCGAGAAAATTTCCTACACATAATCAAAAGAACCTCAAAGGTTGTTTTGATCAAAAGAACCTTTGAATATAATAAGCGATGGGCGTAAATAACATAACATAACATAACATAACATAGCATAGCATATCAAAGCATAGCATACAAAGCGTAGCGTACCGTTGCGTAGCGTAACATAACATAGCACAACACAACACAACATAACATAACATAACAACGAGTATCAGAACAACGAGTACCATGGTACCACAACACCCAGACCCGGAACAAATATGTGTAGATCATACAAATAAATATTTATCCCGCAGCGGGAATCGAACCAGTAACCTCTCACATCTCAGCCGGCTACTTGCTCGCCGCTCCAACGGGGTCGTCCAAAATACTACATAGCTATAAGTATAAGTAATTGATAAATAACCTCCTTTTTTGAAGTCAGTTTTCATCACTATATAAATAACCTAGCAAGTGTATCATGATGGTAGTATTACAAGAAAACCATACACATCATTGTATAGTTTAGTCACTAAACTTTAGTGCATCGAAGAAATTAGTGTCCAACCTAACTGAACTTCAACGTCATTCAAATCCCTAGAAATGGGAGGTCATCAATGGGTGTTAGGTATATGTTTAGGGTGTACCCTGTAAAGTTAACCTACCTAACATCCAACTACTAATTTGATCCTTGGTACAGAATTCGAAATTCTTCAATTTTAGACTTTTCCTGGTGTTTGTGCCACAAAAGCTTCAAGAAAATCAAATTGCAGCATTGTGGAATTCCTGGTATTCATACCCTAGTTAGAGGCCTAGATTTGAACATTTTCAATTATTCCAAAAATTTATAGTTTAAATAAAATAAATAAATAATGCTGGACAGTTCAACCAACATTATCGAGCCCGAAGCTAAGCAGAGCTTGTGTAATGGGTACTAGATAACTGATATACTTAAGGTGGATGCGCACGCTTACGGCGCGAAATTCAAATTTTTTGGTGTTTTTTGCCCATTACAGCTCATCAACACTTCTTCAGTTAGCGAAACTTGAGTTCGCGAGAACTAGGAGACTTAAAACACATGTTTTAATTGATAGTATCTCATAAATATCATCAGTTTAGCTATGATACCCCTTAACACATTTTTACAGTGTTTTTGTTTGTTTAGGGGTATCGTAGCTAAACTGATGATATTTATGAGATACAATCAATTAAAACATGTGTGTTAGGTCTCCTAGTTGTCGCGAACTCAACTTTCGTCATCTGAAGAAGTGGTGATGACCTGTAAAGGGCAAAAAACACCAAAAAATTTGAATCTCGCGCCGCAAACGTGAGCATTCACCTTAATACAATACATTATATAGAAAGATATTTTTTTATTATACATGGAAAATACCCAGAGCACCCTGAACAAATATCTATAGATCGTACAAATATTTTGTTCCGAGGCGGGAATCGAACCCGCAATCTCCTGCGTCGCAGGTGAACCTTTGCCCGCCGCGCTACAGAGGTTGACTAATAATGGTCAAATTGGTTGCAATAATTTTAATTGCTGATGGTGATAATTTTAATTAGGTATTATTTGAGGTCTAATCATTTTTTTTTTTAAAACTAATTCGAAGCTAGGAATTATCCCCAACTAGCTGACCCGCTTGCTACTTCGTCCGAGCGTAGATTAGGTTGTACCTACCTACTCGTACTATACATTCTAAATGGATGGTGGTACAAACATCGGCATGTAGTTACAAACAAGTGTACTGCTGTACAAATTGTGGCAAAACAAAATAAATAGAAAAACAATGATCCATCATCGACACGACGAACAAGAAGAAGAAGATTGCATTAGGGCAAGTTAAGATCGTTTTCTCGGCCTCAAAACTTCTTGTGAGACTTCTCAAAAACTGTACAACCCCTATAAACTGGTATTGAACGTAGGAATTTGCTCAGGATTTGCTATTTTTCTTTTTCCCTGCTGTAGGAATAAGTTAGATAGTTTTTTCGGCCTTAGATCTCCCTATCCTAAACTATCCTATTCCGTCAAAATAGTAAGAGCAATTTTCGAGATATTTTGTATAGACAGACAGACAAAGTATCAAATAAATTATATACCTACGAACTTCGTTGGTAGGAAATCATAGAGCAACACGGAAAGGAGGCCTGTTCTGTATATCTGGCCACCTAGAAATTAGTAAATTAAAAATACTGGCCATCTAGAAATTGGCGTAAAAAACTGTCTATGACGACGAAGCTGCATTTGATGGCCCGTCTACACGATGGGCCATCATACAAGCCCACTAAGATGGGCCAGCGTGTGGAGGGCGCAGGTGTATCGGATGGCGATGGGATGGCTACGGCGTCGGTTTTTTGTCCACACATCAAAGCTGGACCATCATCACTGGCAGTACGCATCCACACGTGGCACCTCAATATTTTTACTACACCTACTAACCCTTAAAACCCTTACAAACTCATACGACCTGATAATAATAACGAAGGACTTTGCAGGATTTGGGATTTTTATTTTTCCTAGCTGTTGGACTTAGATGGTTTTCGCGGCCTCAAAACTTAGTACCTATACTACCCTAATCCTATTTCGTCAAAATCGTAACAGCAGTTTTTCGAAATAAATTGTACCGACAGACAGACCAAGAAACAAATAAATTATATAAGTAGGTACATACGTTGCTCGAAACCATAACACTTTTTCAAAAACTTCGTTGGTAGAATGGTAGAATGAAACATACTGGCCATTAAGTCCATGGGCCACCTAGAAATGGGCATCAAAACCATAGACGTAGAATTTTTTCGCTACGCTAAAACTAAATCTATGATCAAAACTGTCATAAGACCATTCGCATAAAGCGGATGATCCATTGGCGGATAAAACCGCTGGTACGCCAGCGAGCCTGCGAGCCAGAGTTACAAATAGGCGGTCAATAAAAAAAAAAACTTTATTTCAGACACACAGATCCATAATTTGGTTAGTACACAAAAATACAGCACTTATGAAAAAATATTATTAATTCCTACAGTAACACAGTTATATATTTATTCTAACAGCTGGGAAAAAATGCACTCAGTTATATGTGTAATTGGCCATAACTGAATGCATCTTAGTCCAGTGCTGAGTGAGGTGGGAATCTGGCCTATCGGCTACCACAGCCAGGAGGCTGTTGTGGCTGACGCGCACTCTGCGCAGCGCGGCGGCAGCGCGCACGCGCAGGATCACCGGGAAGCTGTCTACGTGTGCGTCAGCGAACATGCCCGACGCACTGCACCAGCGCGGCAGCCACAACAGCGCCCTGAACGCGTTGTTGAATTGAACCCGTAGAGCGCTCACAGATGTTTTCCTATATCTGGTCCAGAGGCTACAAGTGTATAAGGAGGTATAAAATGCACGGAACAGTGTAATTTTAACCGGAACTGTACACTTCCTAAACCTATGAGCTATCATATTTTCTCTGGTCGCGAGAGCTCTACGTTCTCTCTCAATGTCCTCATCATCACTCAAGTTCTCAGTTACCCAGTGTCCGAGGTACTTTAATGCAGAAACTCTCTTCAGTGGAGAACCGTTCAGCAACACAGGTGGAACAGACGACGGACAATGGAGCACCTATTCTACCAAACCGCGGTTTTAAAATACCTCGGTTTGGCTCGTTGGCTCCTCGTGCATTCTTGAAATCCTAAGATTGCGGTATGTTATACCTATGTATGATCAAGAGTCGACTGTTTGATACGCCAATGGATCACCAACGTGAGTCGACAATCCAACGAACCAGCAGTTTATACCTTTAACTCGCCGGCTCCACAGATAAAATAATACTATACCCGGCTCGCAAATGGATCACCCGGCGGGAAAACACGTCAGATATTGTTTCCGATTGTCTGATCAGACTATCTGTGATCGTATTTAGGTACTCGATACACATCCGATTCTTGCTCCAGAATTTTTCTCAACTCAGTCGTTCTCGAGCTGTGAGACGAAGCAGAAAGACAAGATGGACGATGAATTACTGTTACTTATTGCATATATTTACTCGTGTTAGCGTGAAAGAAGAAAAACGTCGTTATTGGATTCACCCAATCAATCTGACACGACTTACCTGGAGTAATTTCCTCTTAAAACATCCAAAATTACTTAAAGCGCACATTACATTA
This sequence comes from Operophtera brumata, assembly GCA_932527175.1. Classification (NCBI taxonomy): domain Eukaryota; kingdom Metazoa; phylum Arthropoda; class Insecta; order Lepidoptera; family Geometridae; genus Operophtera; species Operophtera brumata. The sequence goes on along the minus strand of OW052228.1, from coordinate 42,465,550 downwards.
TCCAATTTGCAGGCACTAGATGAGCTAGCGTGCTAAATTTGGATTGTGTAATGGCAGTTAGACAGCTAGTGATCCAATCTAGTGCGATCGCATGGACACAGCCGCACTGCCGCATCTCGTACACTAGCTAGAGCGCTAAATTGCATGGTGTAATGCGGACTAGCGTGCTAAACACTAGATATGCACGGTCAGTCGGTCGGCACAGGTCGGTCGGCGTGCGTTCGAACAGGAGGACGTATTTTTGGTTTAAAATCAAAATGACGAAACCATCTACTTCAAATTGTGAAAATCCCAATCTCAAAAAAAAAAACAGACGTACGTTCACAATGTTTATTTATTTATTTATTTAAAAACTTTCACACAAGACAATAGTGCAAGGAGGACTTAATGCTAACAGCATTATCTGCCAGTCATCCTGGACGTGCAGAAAGATGGTGAGGCGTGCCTTACAAACAAGTACCACAGAAAATAATAATAACAATACAAGTTAAAATATAAAACTAAAAGGATACCTAAATATAATGTACTAATAAATACAAATCATCAATCATATTTGTCAGTTTTTTCACAGCTATAAATATTCTTTGACCCAACATTTTCTGCGTCTTTTTAGGGTTACGTACCCAAAGGGTAAAACGGGACCCTATTACTAAGGCTCGGCTGTCCGTCAGTCTGTCCGTCTGTCACCAGGCTGTATCTCATGAACATCGAGCAACACGGAATGGAGACGCCATCAAAGGCATTCCCCGCTGTAGTTCCCCTCTAAATTGAATGCCCTCGAGGGCATACAGCTTATAAAAAACTAGCTGTCGTCGATCGCTCTGTCAGACTGAATCGACTCGCGTGGGAGATAGTGCTCTAAGAAAAATGCCGAATTGTTCAGTTTTATGCTGTAAAAAAATGATTGGATCATCAAATTTACAAAAAGATAGTGTTTCCTTTCACATGTACCTGAATTTCAATTAAATTATTATAACTTATTACATGAAAATTGACCAAGTAAAATTAAGCCGCATAAAAACAAAAGTGGCCATCTCAGATTTTGTAATTTTTGAGTTCGTGTTCGGGATAAAATAATAAAACTGAACGGTTTAACAAAACAAACCGTGAATATTATATTCAATAACACTGGTTCACTCTTCACTGCGACTGCACTTCAGTACACTGGTCATTCATTACTCTAAAATCACTGCCAAGTTACGTGATTTATTCGCAATGAAAGCCAATTCCCTTACGACTGCCCTGCTCGCTCGTCAATCGAGCTCCACTTAATCGTGAGACACAGGGGCGACATAAAAGTGACCAAAAGCGTAGATATAAATGTGTATAATACATCAATGTGCATTTCAGGATTTATTCTGCTGACGTAAACATGTATATAACGTGTAATGTCAGTAAGCCAAGATGTGGATGATTACTTAATATCCTTGATTACTAAATACAATTCATTAAACACGTTCGACAAAATGTGACATGTGGAATAACGTGTATTTGTATTTGATGGCTATGTAACCACTAACTAACCGGTAACTACTAACTACTACTACTTCGTGTCACGGGCTCTTTCTTGGTTCACTAACCAGCTTGAGATATAGTGTCCCTGAAAGGGGCCTAGTGACCAATGGTGAAAGAACCAGTATGGTAAAAGGATTAATTGTGCCTCGCAGAGGTGTATGATGATATGTCAACGTAAATGTCATGTGTAACTATATTTAAAGAAATAGAATTAAATCACACTACTATTAACAACAAGTGTAACATGAAAAAGTTTGTACATTTGGGAACTTTGATTACAAGAGATGGCAAGCATGAAGATGATATTTAAATGAGAGTAAATTCTGGAAACCAGGTGAACTTAACGCCTTATTATCAGCCGGAACGTATTCAAAAAGGCACGACTGGATGTGCATAGAGGAGTGTTAGTGCCAAAACTAATGTATGGTGGTTGCGAAAGTTGCTAAGGCAGAATAAACATGAAAGTAAAATAAATGCACTGAAGATGAGAGGTTTGAGAAGTATGTATGGTGGACTTTGAGAGATAGAATAAGAACTGTGTGTTAAGAAAGCATTGTAAAATGCACGTGTATAGTGACAAGGATTGAGAAAGATATGCTTGGATGGTTTGGGTTATTGGTTAAAGGATGAATGATAGTAGATTGACGAAACTAGTTCATAAGATGAGCATGAATGGGACAGTTGGAAGGGGGAGACCTCGGTGAAGGTATTCAGAATAGATCAGGGTCGATCTGGAGAATGGCCAGGCTAAGAGCGCCCTTAACCAATGAGCATATATGAAGAATGTGATGTGAGTGAATGAAGCGAAACAGGTATGCCAGGATCGTAGCAAGTGGAAATTCATGGTCTCTGCCTACTTCTCTGGGAAACAGGCGTGAGTATGTGTGTATGTTTGTAATATTATAAATGCTAAATTTTCTAAGGATTGGATGAAATTTAGAACGGCGATAGCTGGACCACTGGAATAGTTTTAAATTTTATTTGGATGTTCCCATAGGATCAAAACTTATGCGAGTGAAATCGCGGGTTGCTTCTAGTTTATAATAAGAATAAAACTACGTGGTTAATTTTATCAAAATCGGCAATATTGATCATACTTAAATAACTTTACTCTTTTCAGTTAAAAGTAAATAAAGATGCTTTAAAAAAATCGTTGATCGCCCATTGTGAGGTTACTGTACAATCTTTGCACGTTGTGTTTGCCTATAATGAGGGGTTTTCACGGCCATACCAAATCATCTATAAACCCTTAAAAATAGATGTCGCTGCTGTGTACTTAACTGTAAAAATAAAGTGAAATGTAAAAGACAACAACGAAGTGATATATTTTCGTGGTATTTTGTTACTATCACACAAAATAACAGAGGTACGATGGATTTGTTGATTTTGACAACCACAGTTGAGTCAGGGCCATCAATTGAGCCAAATTGAATAAAAAAAAAAAACTTAAATGAAAAGCCCCCATTGGTTTCTTCTGTAGCTAAAGATAGGTATATAGTTCATATATGCATGTCGGATCCTCAAGATCCCTCCGAGCGGCAAAAGGCAACTTAGGGGCTTTCCAGTGGGTCTCGTGCAAATGAGGAAAATTCAAAAGAGGTTTCACTAAGATTTTATTCAAACTGACTTTGAACTTGATTTTGTATTTTGTTGATTAAATCGTGTGCACTCTGCCAACGCCGATGTAATAATGAGCTCTGGCTTTTTTTTTTTTTTTTTCGGAAGGATTTATATGCAGTTGACCGCCTGGGGCCATGACTGCTTTACCGGGCTTTTGGTGAGCGCAGATGGCGCTCAACCTGCAAAGTTAGGTTTTGGGCAACGAGCACAAGGGCACCACTTAGGTACGAACCTCGGCTTGGGCTGTTGCCAGGTTGGGAGGATCGGACAGAATGAGCTCTGGCGCTTTCGTACGCTCCTTTTATATCCACAAACCACACCACAAACCTCTTCTTCTCAGAGCCTCTTTTCTGAATGTATCTTGCCTTAAATCTCAGTCCTATTTAAAATATTCTTATAACAAAGGTGATTATTTATCTATTAACAACAAGATCGCGGACATGGACTGGAATGCTGAATTTGATTCGCGTTCGCTCGAGGAAGCAGTTGAGTTTTTTTATTCGATTTTAGATCAGCTTAAACACCAATATGTCCCGTCTAGGTTGGTCAGTGACAGCTCTTACCCTAAGTGGTTTAGCCGGGCACTCATTAGATTAATTAAGGAAAAATATAGGCATTATAGGAAATATAAAACTTATGGTGGACTTACAGACTTAGCCACTTACAAACTTTTACGTAATCGAATCCAACTCTTGGAAAAGAAATGCTTCGCCGATTATATGTCATCCATTGAGAATAGTATTGAACAAAATCCAAAAAAGTTTTGGTCCTACATAAAAAGTCGCTCGAAATCAAATGGTATACCTTCACATCTAAATTATTTAGACGCTTCAGTAGCTACAGGTGAATCTATCTGCGAAGCATTCTCTAAGTATTTTCATTCTACTTTCCTTGTCCCCTCTGGCATCTGTTCTTATAACGTTGACTCATTAGTCCCTTCAGAGGCTGTGAAATGCGATATTGGCAGTATTGAGATCGATCCTGATGAGGTGTTTAAATTGATCTCTAACCTTGATTTATCCAAGTCTGCTGGCCCAGACCACGTTAGCCCTGTCTTCCTCAAGTCGTTTGCTAAGTCAATTTACATTCCTGTTTCATTTTTATTTAAGAAATCAATATCTTTGAGTGCCGTACCTAAGCTCTGGAAAGCAGCATTTGTATCGCCAATTTATAAAAAGGGCTCTAAATGTGAGATTATCAACTATAGGCCTATCTCCAAGCTATGCTCAGTTGCTAAGCTATTTGAAAGGATAGTGTACAATCAGATTTATTCAGCGCTTCATCAGCACTTCTCCCCCTTCCAGCATGGGTTCCTTAAAGGGCGGTCGACTGTGTCTAACCTTATTATTTTCAATGAGTTCTTGAGTAAGTCAATGGATAATGGTCGTCAGGTTGACGTAATCTATACTGATTACAGCAAGGCCTTTGATAGGATTGACCATAGCCTTCTGTTGCTTAAGTTATTTAGTATGGGTATTATAGGGGATCTGCTCCGTTGGTTCTCGTCGTACATCTGCAGTAGGTCGCAGGCTGTTGTTGTTAATAATTATATGTCCAGCTGGGTTCTTATTCCTAGTGGAGTCCCCCAAGGATCACTGCTCGGACCCTTGCTCTTCCTGATATTTATTAATGATATCTCTTCCTGTTTTGTCAACAGTAACCTGCTTTCATTTGCTGATGATATGAAGATTTTTAAGACTATAGTTACTCCTCGGGATGTGCTTGACTTGCAGGCTGATTCATATCGACTTGACACGTACTGTGCTAGTAATAAACTAGATCTCAATCCGTCTAAATGCTTTACTATTACATATACTCGCAAAAAAACTGTAGTCAAATCAGTTTATCTATTAAAAAATCAGAGGTTGCAGGATTGCACGGTTATGAGAGATCTAGGCGTGCTGCATGATTCTAAACTTCTCTTTGACTCTCATATCGATTCCATCATTGCTAAAGCGTCCAAAGCTTTAGGCTTTATAATGAGACTAGTGGGTCGGTGGTGCGCGAGCTGCAAGCAGCTCGCGTGTCTGTTGTTGCATTGAAAATGGTTTTCGGGATGTTTTAGAAATTACCCTAAAAATGGGGAAATTTTATTAAACCAGGCAACACTAAATGTTCTATCACACGACCGACCTACAAATTACTCGAAAACGACACCCATATTAGTTTTTTCCTAACTTTACGCAGTGTTACCAGCTTACCTACTAACCTACCCACCTAACCCAAAAACTGAAGTAATATTCATAATCAGCACCAACAAATTACTCGAAAACGACACCCATATTAGTTTTTTCCTAACTTTACGCAGTGTTACCAGCTTACCTACTAACCTACCCACCTAACCCAAAAACTGAAGTAATATTCATAATCAGCACCAAGAAATTACTCGAAAACGACACTCATATTAGTTTTTTCCGTATACATATTACCTTTACGCAGGGTTGCCAGCTTACCTTACCTTTGTATCTGACTGAAATACTGATGATGCATTCGCAATCAGCACCTCCAAATTTCTCGAAAACGCCACCCATATCGTTTTTTTTTTCATCTCTCGATTACACAAACACCGTTTTCTCCCATTGTTGCCAACATTATACTACTTAAATAGATAATATATACCGTCATAGTCGTGCGGTATACCTAATCCACAAGTAGTTAATATATAAAATATAAAAAAACCCTCAACGCAATGAAACGGCTGAACCGATTTTGATCAAACATAGCTAAGAACACTTACGACAAATTCAACTTCCCAACAAAAAAATCAAAATCGTAATCGGTTCATCCTTTCGGGAGCTACGATGCCACAGACTGACACAAACACACACACACACACACACTTACACACACACACACACACACACCTACACACACACACACACACACACAATAGCCACGTCAAACTTATAACACCCCGTCGTTTTTGTGTCGGGTGTTAAAAACTAACTCTACCTAGGTACGCGTTTGAAGAGAGTTTATAATAATGTATACTATTATTTATTCTGTGGTTTTTTCTAAAAATATGTATATAATAACAATATTATATACATTATCTAATAGTATACGTTAGTGTGTACCTTGTCAATTAAACTAAACATGTCATATAAGTTTAGCTATGAATGAGCGTGAATAAAGCTAGCGGTCCGGATGGTATCTCGGCTATAGTGTTGAAAACCTGTGCCCCTGAGTTGTCTCCAGTATTAACGCGACTTTTCCGCCTCTCTTTTAAAACTGGTGAAGTCCCTAAATCTTGGAAGCTCGCAAACGTGCAGCCTGTACCCAAGAAAGGCAGTCGTGCTGACCCTTCAAACTACCGCCCTATTTCGGTCACCTCCCTACTTTGTAAATGTATGGAGCGTGTACTGAATAGGAAGCTCCTTGCATACCTCGAAGGTAACGACCTCCTCAGTGATCGCCAATACGGATTTCGCCGAAACCGGTCTACTGGGGACCTTCTTGTGTATGCCACGCACATTTGGAGCGAGGCCATCGAGAAATACGGTGAAGCACTAGCTGTTTCATTAGACGTCTCGAAGGCCTTTGATAGGGTTTGGCACGCTAGCCTTATTGGCAAGCTTCCTGCCTACGGACTGCCAGTTCAACTCTGCTCCTGGCTCGCAGACTTTCTGAGGGAAAGATCCATTCGAGTAGTTATTGACGGCTGCTCGTCGGATCAATTGGCTATTAACGCCGGGGTACCTCAGGGGTCAGTGCTATCTGCCACACTGTTTCTGTTGCACATTAACGATCTGCTAATGCCCGGTATCATTGGGTATGCAGACGACAGCACAGTTGTGGAGAGATATGTTTCTACTGCGCGAGCTAGGAAGAATGAAATTCAGGAGTTAAGAGATGAGATCCTGCAGCGTCTGAATTTGACTCTCAAGGCTGTATCCGACTGGGGTGATGCCAATCTAGTCAAGTTCAATGCCTCTAAAACGCAGGCTTGTCTCTTCTCGGCGAAAAAAAGTCCGTTTCTCCAAGTTCCTGTATTCCGCGATGTACCTGTAGCTATAGGAGATCACCTCGAGCTCTTAGGTGTTTCGCTCACGCCTACTCTCAACTTTGGCTCTTACATCGAGTCTAAGGCAAAAACAGCTGCCATGAAGCTAGGCATCCTGAATAAGGTAAAGCGTTACTTCACACCAGGACAGCTTCTCAGTTTGTATAAAGCACAAGTCCGGGCTGGTATGGAGTACTGCTGCCATGTTTGGGATGGTTCGGCCAAATACCAGCTTGCTGCCTTGGACTCGATCGAACGTAGAGCTTTCAGGCTTATAGGTGAGCAACATATGGCGGAGACTAAGATCCAGAGTCTCGAGCACCGCCGTAAGGTTGCATGCCTTTCAATCTTCTATAGGTTACATTTCGGGGAATGCTCCCAGGAACTGCACGATCTGATCCCACCATCTCCTTTTCATCATAGGACGAGCAGGCGTACGGCTCAGTACCATCCTTACCTCATTAGTATACCTTCTATTCGCACAAAACGTTTCGGTTCTACCTTTATAATGCGAACTGCTAAGGAGTGGAATACACTGCCGTCGTCTGTCTTTCCTGAAAACTATAATCTGGGTCTCTTCAAGTCTAGAGTGAATAGGTGCCTTCTAGACCTTTGTGCTCCATCTTCGGCCACATCGTCACTTACCAACAGGTGAGATCGTGGTCAAACAAAGGTCTATCAATGTTAAAAAAAAAAAAAAAAGAAGCTAGGTAACAAATATGCGTTTTGTTAGTAGTAGTAGTAGAGCTTTTTTGTGAAAGAGTTCGGCCGGGGAAGTACCTACAACCACCATACCTATTTCAGTCGCAAAGCAGTAGTGCTCGCATTGCTGTGTTCCGGTTTGAAGGGTATAGGTGCCGGTGAAATTACAGCCACATGAGACTTTCCATCTTTATTACTCAGGGTGGCGGGTGCAGTGCAATGCCAGATAGGGCGCGTCCTAGGTGGACGTGAAAAGAGAGGTCGTCTACTTTTATTTTATTTTATTACCTAGTAGGTATTTTTTCCTATTATTCCTGTTATTTTGTGTAATTTTGGTGAAATTTTAATCAATGTAGCTCGTCTATAGAGCACAAGTGTATTGAAATGAAATGGAAGTGTATTGCGTGACTTTTCAAATTGGTGGAAATTGTCTACCAAAGTATTTTGTAAAACGGCCACCAGTTTACTAAAACATTTCTTTACTGTGTCTTTAACGACTTGGAAGGACTTGTAACGTTGCAAATTATATAATACTGTAATAATACATTATACCTACTTCAAAATGGCAAATGCACAAGTCGTGCTACGCCATTTATAAAGAAAAAAAAACTGACCTAGTTATTAAATCGTATTATCACAGATTATATATATGAGTTATCCTACCTCTTTACGAGGTTAGACCACATAATAAATATTAGTAGTTAGACGTTAGACGACCTCTGTGGGGCGTCGGGCGAAGGTTGGCCTGCGACGCAGGAGGTTGCGGGTTCGATTCCCGCCTCGGAACAAATATTTTTGCGATCGCAGATATTTGTTTAGGGTGTTCTGGGGAATGTATGTTTTGTGTGGTATGAAAGTTGAGCAATGCTCTACCGTGTCAATTTTTGGATGGGTGACCACTTTTTGCGTGCAATTTTATTTTTTATTTTTTTACAAACCTAATTTTTAAGCACTTTTTATAGATAATGTTACGGAACCCTTCGTGCGCGAGTCCGACTCGCACTTGGTTGTTGCAACTTATAAGAGTAGGTATGCTACTAATAGTATTATAAACAAGAAATAAAGTTTGTAAGTATGGATGGATGGATGTTTTTACTCTTTCACTTAAAAACTACAGGATGGATTTGGATGAAATTTGGAATGGAGATAACTGGACTCCCGGAATAGCACATAATTTTTATCCCGATATTCCCACGGGATCGAGACTTACGCGGGTGAAACCGCGGGGCGCTGCTTGTACATACCTACATAAATTAGACACACGCCATTTTCACCGAAGGGGTAGGCAGAGCCTCAATGGGCCTCTTTTTACAGTGGGTTGCACCATCGTGGAATATAGACGTGATATAGACGTGACACACAGGAACAGGAACAGGTAAGTAGTTAGTTATAGGTACCTACCTACCTGCCTGAGTAATTTGAGAAAACGTTTAGGTATTACCTACCATGTAGGCATAACTATTACTGTAGGTACCTACCTAGTAAGTACCTTGTACTAATATTTATTCTGTGCCTCAGGTACCTACCTACCAGCTTGGATCGACAATACCTATTAAAAGTACATAAAATCAACGATTCCTAGTCCCCTGATTCTCTCCAAAACTTAACATTTTTTTTTTTTTTTAATTAAAAATAAAAGAAAGTTTTAGCCGTGTTCCTGTGATTTCATTTTGCATTGGCGCAGTGCAATGCTACAATGCGTATAGGCCCCGATTATTCCGTCACTGACGCAGTTAACAATAAAAAAACCTGCCAAATGCGAGTTGGACTCAGGCACGAAGGGTTTCGTACCATATATAAAGCTAGTTATCTATAAAACTAAGACAAATCTATAATAGGCCTTCTGTATTAAGCCCCCCACTTTCGTTCGGGAGCTACGATGCCACAGACAGACACACACACAGACACAAACAAAGGTACACACAGACACACAAAATCACACACAGACACAGACACACACAAAAACACACAGACACACACACACAGACACGTCAAACTTATAACACCCCGTCGTTTTTGCGTCGGGGGCACAGAATATATAGGTGTTAAAAACTAAGACAAACCTATAATAGGCCCTCTGTATTAAGCCCCCCACTTCCATTCGGGAGCTACGATGCCACTGACAGACACAAACACAGACACACACACAGATACACACAGACACACACAGACACGTCAAACTAATAACACCCCGTCGTTTTTGCGTTGGGGGTTAATAAAGTCTCCTTTGAGCAAAATATCCTATATAAAATGTTTAAGATAGGTACCTACCTACTTTCCGTTCATGTCACATAATCTTTGGACGCCCTGTATATTAGTTATATCTATATATATATATTATTGGCACCATTTGTTACTACCTAGGTAGGTACCTAGGTAGTAGAGCTTTTTTGTGAAAGAGTTCGTCCGAGGAAGTAGGTACTACCACCATACCTATTTCTTCTGCAAAGCAGTAGTGCTTGCATTAATTTGTTCCGTTTAAAAGTGTATGGGCACAGAATAAATAATAGGTATGGTTGCCGGTGAAATTATAGGCACATGAGGCTTTCCATTTTTGTCTCAGGACTCAGGGTGACCAGCGCATTTCAAAGCCAAATAGGGCGCGTATTTAGTGGATAATGCACTGTTCATAGGCAGAGGGTACCAGGGTCATCCAGTTCCAAACTTTTTTTTGCCTTATTTGTAGTTACTGTTATGGAACCCTTCGTGCCCGAGTACGTCTCGCACTTGTCCGTTTTTTTTATTATTATTTTAAGTAAGTAGATTGATGTCAATCAAAAACCTCTCAGCTCTCAGTATACCTATAATAGGTAGGTAGGTACCTACCTATTATAGGTATACTGAGACCTACCTTCTCTAAAGCTGACCTACATAGTAAATTTTATTATCACAGATTATATATTATTTACTACGTAACAGATACATCTCCCATACGTACATAGGCACAAACATTAGACACACGCCTTTTTCACCGAAGGGGTAGGCAGAGCCTCAATGGGCCTCTTTACAGTGGGTTGCACCATCGTGGAATATAGACGTGAAATGGATTATATAATGTGTTTTTTTGTTGTGTGTGTGTGTGTGTGTGTGTGTGTGTGTGTGTGTTACTTCTTCACGCTGAAACGTCTGGACGCATTTGGATGAAAACTGGAATGTAGATAACTGGACTCCCGGAATAACACATCATCATCAGCCCACATTAGTCCACTGCTGGACATAGGCCTCTCCCAATACGCGCCACTGAGCCCGGTGTTCGGCTCTTCTACTCAAAAATAGAAAAAAACAATAAATTTTTGTGGTTACTTAGAACTGAAACTCAAAAAAATATTTTTCATCAAACCATAAGTGTGACTCGCACTTGGCCGCTTTTTTGTGAAAGAGTTCGTGCGAGGAAATACTACCACCATACCTATTTCTGCCGCAAAGCAGTAGTGTTTGCCTACTACGATGTTTGTAGGTACTATGAAGAAATTATGAATTATTGTAACAAAAAAAAAAACACCGAGTCGGACTTGCGCACGAAGGGTTACGTACCATTAACTACAAAAAACACTAAAAAAACAAATTTAAAAAAAAAAAAATGCAAAAAGTGAAAAAAACGGTCACCCATCCAAAAACTGACCGCGCAGAACGTTGCTTAACCTTCGTAATCGATTTTTGTATGGATTGTGGGCCAATTGTCAATTTCTCGATTTTACAAAATGCCTTAAAAAAACTTCGAAAACTTGTTTTTTTTTCAAAGTTGGGGTTTTCCTATATACACCAGGATGTTGGCTACAATTCTGCATAAACGAAATTGTCGTGCATCAACTTTCGTAGAACACTTAAACTCGTCAAAGTTGATGCGGACGATTTTTTTTTTTTTAAATTACATTTCTGGACCTCTATATTGTTTTTTTTTCAATTTTTTTTACTTTTTCTGTAATCTGTGTATAAAATCAATAGGATACGCCCTTTGAACGGTTCCTATAGGACACCGTTTCGAAGAACGGTTTTGAAAACGGGCGCCATCTTGGTTTTTTCAAAAAGTCAGACTTTTCCCGGGGTCACATCGGAGAGCCGAACACATCTCTAGAACATGTCCCATGCCTAAAACGACTCCTTCTGGGAGAACAACCATGTCAATGAGTGAGTCAGTCAGTCAGTCAGTCACCGTTGTCCAGCTTTATATATTATAGACTAGTGGGTCGGTGGTGCGCGAGCTGCAAGCAGCTCGCGTGTCTTGCTGTTGTTGTTGCATTGAAAATGGTTTGCCCTACGGTATGTTTGGTATTACCCTAAAAATGGGGAAATTTTATTAAACCAGGCAACACTAAATGTTCTATCACACGACCGACCTACAAATTACTCGAAAACGACACCCATATTAGTTTTTTCCTAACTTTACGCAGTGTTACCAGCTTACCTACTAACCTACCCACCTAACCCAAAAACTGAAGTAATATTCATAATCAGAACCAAGAAATTACTCGAAAACGACACCCATATTAGTTTTTTCCTAACTTTACGCAGTGTTACCAGCTTACCTACTAACCTACCCACCTAACCCAAAAACTGAAGTAATATTCATAATAAGCACCAACAAATTACTCGAAAACAACACCCATATTAGTTTTTTCCTAACTCTACGCAGTGTTACCAGCTTACCTACTAACCTACCCACCTAACCCAAAAACTGAAGTAATATTCATAATCAGCACCTACAAATTACTCGAAAACGACACCCATATTCGTTTTTTCCTAACTTTACGCAGTGTTACCAGCTTACCTACTAACCTACCCACCTAACCCAAACACTGAAGTAATATTCATAATCAGCACCTACAAATTACTCGAAAACGACACCCATATTAGTTTTTTCCGTATATTACCTTTACGCAGGGTTGTCAGCTTAACTTACCTTCGTATCTGACTGAAATACTGATGATGCATTCGCAATCAGCACCTCCAAATTTCTCGAAAACGCCACCCATATCGTTTTTTTTTCATCCCTCGATTACACAAACACCGTTTTCTCCCATTGTTGCCAACATTATACTACTTAAATAGATAATATATACGTCATAGTCGTGCGGGATACCTAATACACAAGTAGTTAATACATAAAATATAAAAAAACCCTCAACGCAATGAAACGGCTGAACCGTTTTTTTTTTTTTTTTTTTTCACCGGGGGCTACCCGTGCGTAGTCGGGGCGAGCCGCTTGATTTGGACTCTGATTAACGACAACAATATTATATACATTATCTAATAGTATACGTTAGTGTGTACCTTGTCAATTAAACTAAACATGTCATATATATAAGTTTAGCTAGGTAACAAATATGCGTTTTGTTAGTAGTAGTAGTAGAGCTTTTTTGTGAAAGAGTTCGGCCGGGGAAGTACCTACAACCACCATACCTATTTCAGTCGCAAAGCAGTAGTGCTCGCATTGCTGTGTTCCGGTTTGAAGGGTATAGGTGAAATTACAGCCACATGAGACTTTCCATCTTTATTACTCAGGGTGGCGGGTGCAGTGACGCATCTGCTAAGGAGTTGCCAACAACTAATACGATACAATTAATACCATAAATACGTCGCCCCTTCGTTAAACTCAGTCACTCGACCATCACTCCACTCAGGGGGTCAGTGGCTCGCTTCGCTCGCTACTTCCCCCCTTCGTGTCACGATGGTCTCGATAACCTACAGCAAAGTTAATTTGGAGATAGAAAACTAACGTAATATTCGTAATCAGTACACTCAAACTAATTAATACGATTAATACGTCGCCCCTGCGTTAAACTCAGTCACTCGACCATCATTCCACTCAGGGGGTCAGTGGCTCCAGTCACGATGGTCTCGATATCTCATTTGGTCAGTGGCTCGCTTCGCTCGCCACTTCCCCCCTTCGTGTCACGATGGCCTCGATAGCTCGATGACCCGCAGCAAAGTTAATTTGAAAATAGAAAACTAACGTAACATTCGTAATCAGTACAAAAAACCTACCTACCTTCATTTTGAAATAGGTACCTACATATTAGGTACATATTATGTACCTACGAATTACGAAAGTACCACATGTTATTATCAATATTGTTATTATGTAGAAATAAAGACTTATTTATGTTTTTTTTATTTTTAAACTTATAACACCCCGTCGTTTTTCGTCGGGGGTTAAAAATAGCAGCCAAGACACAGCTTATAGGTACCAACCAACGATTTATTAAATTACTTGATAGCATGTCTCTGGTAGGTACCAACGAATCTTATCTACAAGTCCGGGTACCTAATCATTAATTCGACTTTTACGACATCCACGGGAGGAGACTGAGGAGTTTATTCTTAGGCCGGACACAACACAGCACATAAATAACTCAACGAATAGCAAACAACGCCATTCAGATTACCTACATCTCTCCCTTAGAAAACGCAAATATCTACCTACCTAGGTACCTAGGTATGCTTCATCTCAATGTAAGAAAATCACACAAAAGTGAGTAAGTACCTACCTGTAAAGCGCTTGACTTACCGATACCGTGGTACAGGTAAGTACCTACATACCTACCTATTTAGTAATACCTACCTGCCTGAGTAATATAGGCGGTATAGTAGGCGGTAATATTTATTCTGTGACTACGGTTTGTAGGTATTTTTGAACTACTCGGAATGCTTAAAATAGATTGCGACTAAATCATCGTTCTCTTTACCACAAATCAACTAAATAATTAAAAACTTCTAAAAGGGTTCAGTGATAAAAAACAATTATGCGATTTGGCTCGATAGATGGCTCTGTCGCAACTGTGATTGTAAAAAATATTAAATCATTAGGTAGGTACCTATGTGTTCTGTATCTGTGATAAATGATTTAGTGTGTAAGCAAAAAGGTAGATAGCGCTAGTAAGAAATAATCTATTATTTATTATATTATAAATTTGTAAGTTTGTGTGTGTGTGTGCTTGTGTTTGTTACTTCTTCACGCTTAAATGGCTGGACGGATTTAGATGAAATTTGGAATAGAGATAACTGGACTCCCGGAATAACACATGTGCACATAGGTATTTATTTTTTGTTTGAAAGGTGGATTTTTCGGGTGTGTTCTTAGCTATGTTTGATCAAAATCGGTTAAGCCGTTTCATTGCGTTGAGGGTTTAGCCGTATAGGAAGGCCCCATCACGATGGCTGTCAATCAAGAAAAACAAAATCGGTTCATCCGTTTGGGAGCTACGATACCACAGACAGACACACACACAGACACACACACAGATACACACAGACACGTCAAACTTATAACAACCCGCCGTTATTGCGTCGGGTGTAAAAAACTAAGACAAATCTATAATAGGCCCTCTGTATTAAGCCCCCCACTTCCGTTCGGGAGCTACGATGCCACTGACAGACACAAACACAGACACACACACAGATACACACAGACACACACAGACACGTGAAACTTATAACACCCCGTCGTTTTTGCGTTGGGGGTTAATAAAGTCTCCTTTCAGCAAAATATCCTATCTAAAATGTTTAAGATATCTACCTACCTACTTTCCGTTCATGTCACATAATCTTTGGACGACCTGTACCTATATTAGTTATATCTATATACCTATCTATATATATATATTATTTGGTCGAAGCGACGCGTGACCCGAGAGCTGGCTCTTATCTGGCTCAACGCAGTTAATAAAGTCTCCTTTCAGCAAAATATCCTATCTAAAATGTTTAAGATACCTACCTACTTTCCGTTCATGTCACATAATCTTTGGACGACCTGTACCTATATTAGTTATATCTATATATCTATATATATATATATTATTTGGTCGAAGCGACGCGTGACCCGAGAGCTGGCTCTTATCTGGCTCAACGCATTAGTATTGCCATTCAGCGTGGCAATGCAGCCAGCATCTTAGGGACGCTTCCGTCTGGTAGTGATTTGGATCAGTTGAGCTACCTTTAGATCGCTTGCAGCGGTCTTCAGGTGGCACAACTGTTTCATATGTATTTTGTACATACCTTGTATTATTCTTTCTGTAAATAAATGTATTTTTATTATTGGCACCATTTGTTAGTACCTAGGTAGGTAGTAGAGCTTTTTTGTGAAAGAGTTCGTCCGAGGAAGTACCTACTACCACCATACCTATTTCTTCTGCAAAGCAGTAGTGCTTGCATTAATTTGTTCCGTTTAAAAGTGTATGGGCACAGAATAAATAATAGGTAGGTATGGTTGCCGGTGAAATTATAGGCACATGAGGCTTTCCATTTTTGTCTTAGGGTGACTGGCGCATTTCAATGCCAAATAGGGCGCGTATTTAGTGGATAATGCACTGTTCATAGGCAGAGGGTACCAGAGTCATCCAGGTTCAAACTTTTTTTTGCCTTATTTGTAGTTACTGTTATGGAACCCTTCGTGCCCGAGTACGTCTCGCACTTGTCCGTTTTTTTATTATTATTTTAAGTAAGTAGATTGATGTCAATCAAAAACCTCTCAGCTCTCAGTATACCTATAATAGGTAGGTAGGTACCTACCTATTATAGGTATACTGAGACCTACCTTCTCTAAAGCTGACCTACATAGTAAATTTTATTATCACAGATTATATATTATTTACTACGTAACAGATACATCTCCCATACGTACATAGGCACAAACATTAGACACACGCCTTTTTCACCGAAGGGGTAGGCAGAGCCTCAATGGGCTTTCGCTTTACAGTGGGTTGCACCATCGTGGAATATAGACGTGAAATGGATTATATGATGTGTTTTTTTGTTGTGTGTGTGTGTGTGTGTGTGTGTGTGTGTGTGTGTGTGTGTGTGTGTGTTATTTCTTCACGCTGAAACGTCTGGACGCATTTGGATGAAAACTGGAATGTAGATAACTGGACTCCCGGAATAACACATCATCATCAGCCCACATTAGTCCACTGCTGGACATAGGCCTCTCCCAATACGCGCCACTGAGCCCGGTGTTCGGCTCTTCTACTCAAAAATAGAAAAAAACAATAAATTTTTGTGGTTACTTAGAACTGAAACTCAAAAAAATATTTTTCATCAAACCATAAGTGTGACTCGCACTTGGCCGCTTTTTTGTGAAAGAGTTCGTGCGAGGAAATACTACCACCATACCTATTTCTGCCGCAAAGCAGGAGTGTTTGCCTACTACGATGTTTGTAGGTACTATGAAGAAATTATGAATTATTGTAACAAAAAAAAAAACACCGAGTCGGACATGCGCACGAAGGGTTACGTACCATTAACTACAAAAAACACTAAAAAAACAAATTTAAAAAATTAATAATGCAAAAAGTGAAAAAAACGGTCACCCATCCAAAAACTGACCGCGCAGAACGTTGCTTAACCTTCGTAATCGATTTTTGTATGGATTGTGGGCCAATTGTCAATTTCTCGATTTTACAAAATGCCTTAAAAAAACTTCGAAAACTTTTTTTTTTTTCAAAGTTGGGGTTTTCCTATATACACCAGGATGTTGGCTACAATTCTGCATAAACGAAATTGTCGTGCATCAACTTTCGTAGAACACTTAAACTCTTCAAAGTTGATGCGGACGATTTTTTTTTTTTTAAATTACATTTCTGGAGCTCTATATTGTTTTTTTTTAGTTTTTTTTACTTTTTCTGTAATCTGTGTATAAAATCAATAGGATACGCCCTTTGAACGGTTCCTATCGGACACCGTTTCGAAGAACGGTTTTGAAAACGGGCGCCATCTTGGTTTTTTTAAAATGTCAGACTTTTCCCGGGGTCATATCGGAGAGCCGAACACATCTCTAGAACATGTCCCATGTCTAAAACGACTCCTTCTAGGAGAACAACCATGTCAATGAGTCAGTGAGTGAGTCACCGTTGTCTAGCTTTATATAATATAGACTAGTGGGTCGGTGGTGCGCGAGCTGCAAGCAGCTCGCGTGTCTGTTGTTGCATTGAAAATGGTTTTCGGGATGTTTTAGAAATTACCCTAAAAATGGGGAAATTTTATTAAACCAGGCAACACTAAATGTTCTATCACACGACCGACCTACAAATTACTCGAAAACGACACCCATATTAGTTTTTTCCTAACTTTACGCAGTGTTACCAGCTTACCTACTAACCTACCCACCTAACCCAAAAACTGAAGTAATATTCATAATCAGCACCAACAAATTACTCGAAAACGACACCCATATTAGTTTTTTCCTAACTTTACGCAGTGTTACCAGCTTACCTACTAACCTACCCACCTAACCCAAAAACTGAAGTAATATTCATAATCAGCACCTACAAATTACTCGAAAACGACACCCATATTAGTTTTTTCCTAACTTTACGCAGTGTTACCAGCTTACGTACTAACCTACCCACCTAACCCAAAAACTGAAGTAATATTCATAATCAGCACCTACAAATTACTCGAAAACGACACCCATATTAGTTTTTTCCGTATATTACCTTTACGCAGGGTTGCCAGCTTACCTTACCTTCGTATCTGACTGAAATACTGATGATGCATTCGCAATCAGCACCTCCAAATTTCTCGAAAACGCCACCCATATCGTTTTCACACCGTTTTCTCCCATTGTTGCCAACATTATACTACTTAAATAGATAATATATACGTCATAGTCGTGCGGGATACCTAATACACAAGTAGTTAATATATAAAATATAAAAAAACCCTCAACGCAATGAAACGGCTGAACCGTTTTTTTTTTTTTTGTTCCGGTTTGAAGGGTAGGTGCCGGTGAAATTACAGCCACATGAGACTTTCCATCTTTATTACTCAGGGTGGCGGGTGCAGTGCAATGCCAGATAGGGCGCGTCCTAGGTGGACGTGAAAAGAGAGGTCGTCTACTTTTATTTTATTTTATTTCCTAATAGTTATTTTTTCCTATTATTCCTGTTATTTTGTGTAATTTTGGTGAAATTTTAATCAATCTAGCTCGTCTATAGAGCACAAGTGTATTGAAATGAAATGGAAGTGTATTGCGTGACTTTTCAAATTGGTGGAAATTGTCTACCAAAGTATTTTGTAAAACGGCCACCAGTTTACTAAAACATTTCTTTACTGTGAATTTAACGACTTGGAAGGACTTGTAACGTTGCAAATTATATAATACTGTAATAATAAATTATACCTACTTCAAAATGGCAAATGCACAAGTCGTGCTACGCCAATTTATAAAGAAAAAAAAAACTGACCTAGTTATTAAATCGTATTATCACAGATTATATATATGAGTTATAGTACCTCTTTACGAGGTTAGACCACATAATAAATATTAGTAGTTAGACGTTATACGACCTCTGTGGCGCGTCGGGCGAAGGTTGGCCTGCGACGCAGGAGGTTGCGGGTTCGATTCCCGCCTCGGAACAAATATTTTTGCGATCGCAGATATTTGTTTAGGGTGTTCTGGGGAATGTATGTTTTGTGTGGTATGAAAGTTGAGCAATGCTCTACCGTGTCAATTTTTGGATGGGTGACCACTTTTTGCGTGCAATTTTATTTTTTATTTTTTTACAAACCTAATTTTTAAGCACTTTTTATAGATAATGTTACGGAACCCTTCGTGCGCGAGTCCGACTCGCACTTGGTTGTTGCAACTTATAAGAGAGGTATGCTACTAATAGTACTATAAACGGAGGAGACTGAGGGGTCTATTCTTAGGCCGGACACAGCACAGCACAGAAATAACTCAACGAATAGCAAACAGCGCCATTCAGATAGGTAGGTACCTACATCACTCCCTTAGGAAAAACAAATACCTACCTATGCTTCATCTCAATGTAAGAAAAATCACACAAAAATGAGTACATATATACATACATACATACATAAACTCACGCCTGTTTCCCGGAGGGGTAGGCAGAGACCACGGATTTCCACTTGCTACGATCCTGACACACCTCTTTTGCTTCATTCACTCTCATCACATTCTTCATACATGCTCGTCGGTTAAGGGTACTCTTGACCTGGCCTTTTTCCAGAACGTGTCCGATGAGTATGATGAGTATGTCCGAAAAATGAGTAGGTAGGTATAAAGCGCTTGACTTACCGAAACCTTACTGTATAGGTATATATTCCGTGCCGAAACCGTGGAACAGGTAAGTAGTTAGTTATAGGTACCTACCTACCTGCCTGAGTAATTTGAGAAAACGTTTAGGTATTACCTACCATGTAGGCATTACTATTACTGTAGGTACCTACCTAGTTTACCTACTTTACTTCTGAATCGCTCTAAATTAGCAGTAGAAGAGCTTTTTTGTGAAAGAGTTCGTCCGGGGAAGTACCTACTACCACCATACCTATTTCTGCCGCAAAGCAGTAGTGCTCGCATTGCTGTGTTCCGGTTGGAAGTGGTTGCCGTTGAAATTACAGGCATATAGACTTTTCATCTTTATGTCTCACGGTGGCGGGTGCAGTGCAATGCCACATAAGGCGCGTCCTAGGTGGACGTGACCTATGTGATAATGCACTGTTCATAGGCAGAGGTTACCGCTTATCATCAAGTGGGCTACCTGCGTGTTCCTACCCTTCTCCCACGGAACAAGAGACATGCCGTCAGGCCGCTTATCATCGTCGTAAAAATTGTTCGATTTGGCTCTGTCACAACTGTGAATGTAAAAAATATTAAACGCATTATATAATGTGTTTTTTTGTTGTTGTGTGTGTGTGTGTGTGTGTGTTTGTTACTTCTTCACGCTGAAACGTCTGTACGCATTTGGATGAAAATTGGAATGTAGATAACTGGACTCCCGGAATAACACATCATCATTAGTCCACTGCTTGACAAAGGCCTCTCCCAATACGCGCCACTGAGCCCGGTGTTCGGCTCTTCTCATCCCTTTCTTCCCGCCGCCTTTCGTAGGTCATCGCTCTACCTAGCTCCATATTTATCCCGATATTCCCACGGGATCGAGATTTACGCGGGTAACACCGCGGGGCGCAGCTAGCATACTTATAAATTGTAAAATATGTCCAAGATTTTATTTTCTGACACCGTGAATTAGCGCCATCTGGTGATATGGTTTATTTATTTTAATGCTGCTTATAAGCTCCATCTAGTTTTTGTCTGAAACTTTTTTATTAGGAATTTGGTTCGGCTCGATAGATGGCGCTACAGAAAAACTGTGATTTACTTCCATTAGCGAAACGATCCTCCAAACATGGTACGACACTGACATCTGGCGGGTGAATTTAGAACTATATGGTATGTAGTTCAGTTTGGCTCGATGGGCGCAGTTGAATCTGTGATAACTAATTTAAAGCATAAGCAAAATTTTAGATGGCGGTATTAAGAAGTAAACATTTATTTACAGACAGAATAATATAGTACAAGTAATAGGTACAAAGTATGTACAAAATACATAATGAAACAGTTGTGCTAGCTTGAGCGTGAGCGTGATAGAGACAACTGCAGCTTGGATTGACAATACCTATTAAAAGTACATAAAATCAACAGTTCCTAGTCCCCTGATTCTCTCCAAAACTTAACCAATTTAATTATTTTTTTAAATTAAAAATAAAAGAAAGTTTTAGCCGTGTTCCTGTGATTTCATTTTGCATTGGCGCAGTGCAATGCTACAATGCGTATAGGCCCCGATTATTCCGTCACTGACGCAGTTAACAATAAAAAAACCTGCCAAATGCGAGTTGGACTCAGGCACGAAGGGTTTCGTACCATTATCTATAAAACTAAGACAAATCTATAATAGGCCTTCTGTATTAAGCCCCCCACTTTCGTTCGGGAGCTACGATGCCACAGACAGACACACACACAGACACAAACAAAGGTACACACAGACACACACACACAGACACTTCAAACTTATAACACCCCGTCGTTTTTGCGTCGGGGGCACAGAATATATGGGTGTTAAAAACTAAGACAAACCTATAATAGGCCCTCTGTATTAAGCCCCCCACTTCCGTTCGGGAGCTACGATGCCACTGACAGACACAAACACAGACGCACACACAGATACACACAGACACACACAGATACACACATACAGACACGACAAACTAATAACACCCCGTCGTTTTTACGTTGGGGGTTAATAAAGTCTCCTTTGAGCAAAATATCCTATATAAAATGTTTAAGATAGGTACCTACCTACTTTCCGTTCATGTCACATAATCTTTGGACGCCCTGTATATTAGTTATATCTATATATATATATTATTGGCACCATTTGTTAGTACCTAGGTAGGTACCTAGGCAGTAGAGCTTTTTTGTGAAAGAGTTCGTCCGAGGAAGTAGGTACTACCACCATACCTATTTCTTCTGCAAAGCAGTAGTGCTTGCATTAATTTGTTCCGTTTAAAAGTGTATGAGCACAGAATAAATAATAGGTATGGTTGCCGGTGAAATTATAGGCACATGAGGCTTTCCATTTTTGTCTCAGGACTCAGGGTGACCGGCGCATTTCAATGCCAAATAGGGCGCGTATTTAGTGGACGTGACCTTTGTGATAATGCACTGTTCATAGCCAGAGGGTACCGCTTAACATCATGTGGGCGATGGCTTGAACCGTCATCCAGGTCCAAACTTTTTTTTGCCTTATTTGTAGTTACTGTTATGGAACCCTTCGTGCCCCCGAGTACGTCTCGCACTTGTCCGTTTTTTTAATTATTATTTTAAGTAAGTAGATTGATGTCAATCAAAAACCTCTCAGCTCTCAGTATACCTATAATAGGTAGGTAGGTACCTACCTATTATAGGTATACTGAGACCTACCTTCTCTAAAGCTGACCTACATAGTAAATTTTATTATCACAGATTATATATTATTTACTACGTAACAGATACATCTCCCATACGTACATAGGTACAAACATTGGACACACGCCTTTTTCACCGAAGGGGTAGGCAGAGCCTCAATGGGCCTCTTTACAGTGGGTTGCACCATCGTGGAATATAGACGTGAAATGGATTATATAATGTGTTTTTTTGTTGTGTGTGTGTGTGTGTGTGTGTGTGTGTGTTTGTTACTTCTTCACGCTGAAACGTCTGGACGCATTTGGATGAAAACTGGAATGTAGATAACTGGACTCCCGGAATAACACATCATCATCAGCCCACATTAGTCCACTGCTGGACATAGGCCTCTCCCAATACGCGCCACTGAGCCCGGTGTTCGGCTCTTCTACTCAAAAATAGAAAAAAACAATAAATTTTTGTGGTTACTTAGAACTGAAACTCAAAAAAATATTTTTCATCAAACCATATGTGTGACTCGCACTTGGCCGCTTTTTTGTGACAGAGTTCGTGCGAGGAAATACTACCACCATACCTATTTCTGCCGCAAAGCAGTAGTGTTTGCATCACTGTGTTCCGTTTTAAAGTGTAGGGCACAGAATAAATAATAGGTATGGGTCTCATCAGGGTGACGGGCGCATTTCAATGCCAAATAGGGCGCGTCTTTAGTGGATAATGCACTGTTATGGAACCCTTCGTGTCCGAGTAGGTCTCGCACTTGTCCGTTTTTTTTATTATTATTTTAAGTAGATTGATGTCAATCAAAAACTTGTCAAAAAAGATGTTGAAAAGAAGCACCATATACCTACTACGATGTTTGTAGGTACTATGAAGAAATTATGAATTATTGTAACAAAAAAAAAACACCGAGTCGGACTTGCGAACGAAGGGTTACGTACCATTAACTACAAAAAACACTAAAAAAACAAATTAAAAAAAAAATAATGCAAAAAGTGAAAAAAACGGTCACCCATCCAAAAACTGACCGCGCAGAACGTTGCTTAACCTTCGTAATCGATTTTTGTATGGATTGTGGGCCAATTGTCAATTTCTCGATTTTACAAAATGCCTTAAAAAACCTTCGAAAACTTGTTTTTTTTTCAAAGTTGGGGTTTTCCTATATACACCAGGATGTTGGCTACAATTCTGCATAAACGAAATTGTCGTGCATCAACTTTCGTAGAACACTTAAACTCGTCAAAGTTGATGCGGACGATTTTTTTTTTTTTAAATTACATTTCTGGATCTCCATATTGTTTTTTTTTATTTTTTTTTACTTTTTCTGAAATCTGTGTATAAAATCAATAGGATACGCCCTTTGAACTGTTCCTATCGGACACCGTTTCGAAGAACGGTTTTGAAAACGGGCGCCATCTTGGTTTTTTCAAAATGTCAGACTTTTCCCGGGGTCACATCGGAGAGCCGAACACATCTCTAGAACATGTCCCATGTCTAAAACGACTCCTTCTAGGAGAACAACCATGTCAATGAGTCAGTCAGTCAGTGAGTCACCGTTGTGCAGCTTTATATAATATAGACTAGTGGGTCGGTTGTGCGCGAGCTGCAAGCAGCTCGCGTGACCGTTTTGTTGCTGTTGTTGTTGCATTGAAAATGGTTTTCGGGATGTTTTAGAAATTACCCTAAAAATGGGGAAATTTTATTAAACCAGGCAACACTAAACTTTTCTTTCCATCCTTCCTTCTCATTAAAATTTGATGTTTTAGAAATTACCCTAAAAATGGGGAAATTTTATTAAACCAGGCAACACTAAATGTTCTATCACACGACCGACCTACATATTACTCGAAAACGACACCCATATTAGTTTTTTCCTAACTTTACGCAGTGTTACCAGCTTACCTACTAACCTACCCACCTAACCTAAAAACTGAAGTAATATTCATAATCAGCACCAAGAAATTACTCGAAAACGACACTCATATTAGTTTTTTACGTATACATATTACCTTTACGCAGGGTTGCCAGCTTACCTTACCTTTGTATCTGACTGAAATACTGATGATGCATTCGCAATCAGCACCTCCAAATTTCTCGAAAACGCCACCCATATCGTTTTTTTTTTCATCCCTCGATTACACAAACACCGTTTTCTCCCATTGTTGCCAACATTATACTACTTAAATAGATAATACGTCTTAGTCGTGCGGGATACCTAATACACAAGTAGTTAATATATAAAATATAAAAAAACCCTCAACGCAATAAAACGGCTGAACCGATTTTGATCAAACATAGCTAAGAACACACACGACAAATTCAACTTTCCAACAAAAAAATCAAAATCGTAATAGGTTCATCCGTTCGGGAGCTACGATGCCACAGACTGACACAAACACACACACACACACACACACACACCTACACACACACACACACACATACACACAATAGCCACGTCAAACTTATAACACCCCGTCGTTTTTGTGTCGGGTGTTAAAAACTAACACTACCTAGGTACGCGTTTGAAGAGAGTTTATAATAATGTATACTATTATTTATTCTGTGGTTTTATGCAAGTGTTCCTGTTGACCTACGTTACCTACGTACCTACCTACGTTAGTTCCTTATTCGCTGAATTACCACTCGGTTTAATTTGGTACCTACTTATGGAAAATGATACGAAACTCAGTCACTCGACCATCACTCCACTCAGGGGGTCAGTGGCTCGCTTCGCTCGCCACTTCCCCCCTTCGTGTCACGATGGTCTCGATAGCTCGATAACCTAAAGCAAAGTTAATTTGAAGATAGAAAACTGACGTAACATTCGTAATCAGTACACTCAAACCAATTAATACTATTCAAACGTCGCCCCTTCGTTAATCTCAGTCACTCGTCTTGACATCGAATAGTCAGTCTCGTTAGCTCGGTAAGCTACAACAAAGCTAATTTTAAGAGATAAAACTGAGACACTGACACTGACACTTACACTTACATTTACACTTACACTGACCACCGACACCGACACCGACACCGACACCGACACCGGCTTCGGCTTCGTTTTCGACTTCGACTTCGACTTCGACTTCGACTTCGACTTCGACTTCGACTTCGACTTCGACTTCGACTTCGACTTCGACTTCGACTTCGACTTCGACTTCGACTTCGACTTCGACTTCTTCGACTTCGACTTCGGCTTCGACTTCGACTTCGACTTCGACTTTGGTTGAGCCGAGTGACCGACCCGACCATACAACCGAAAAACTAACGTAATATTCGTACTCAGCACCTCCATATTGCTCGAAAACGACACCAATATTACACCGACACCGACACCAACACCGACACCTGCACCGGCTTCGGCTTCGGCTTCGGCTTCGGCTTCAGCTTCGGCTTCGGCTTCGGCTTCGGCTTCGGCTTCGGCTTCGGCTTTGGTTGAGCCGGCTTCGGCTTCGGCTTCGGCTTACCTGATAGGTCACGTCCAGCTAGGTCGCACCCTATGTGGCATTGCACTGCGCCCGCCACCCTGAGACATAAAGATGATAAGTCTCATGAGCCTGTAATTTCACCGGCACCCTTACACTTCAAACCGGAACACAGCAATGCGAGCACTACTGCTTTGCGGCAGAAATAGGTATGGTGGTAGTACTTCCCCGGACGAACTCTTTCACAAAAAAGCTCTTCTACTGCTTTCTGGTTGCCGTTGAAATTACAGGCATATAGACTTTTCATCTTTATGTCTCACGGTGGCGGGTGCAGTGCAATGCCACATAAGGCGCGTCCTAGGTGGACGTGACCTATGTGATAATGCACTGTTCATAGGCAGAGGTTACCGCTTATCCTTCCTTATCCGCTTCCCTTAGAAAAAACAAATACCTACCTATGCTTCATCTCAATGTAAGAAAAATCACACAAAAATGAGTAGGTATAAAGCGCTTGACTTACCGAAACCTTACTGTATAGGTATAGGTATATTCTGTGCCGAAACCGTGGAACAGGTAAGTAGTTAGTTATAGGTACCTACCTACATACCTATTTCTGCCGCAAAGCAGTAGTTCTCGCATTACAGGCACATGAGACTTTCCATCTGTATGTCTCAGGGTGGCGGGCGCAGTGCAATGCCAGATAGGGCGCGTCCTGGGTGGACTTGAAAAGAGACGTCGTCTACTGTT
Organism: Operophtera brumata; assembly: GCA_932527175.1. Lineage (NCBI taxonomy): Eukaryota > Metazoa > Arthropoda > Insecta > Lepidoptera > Geometridae > Operophtera > Operophtera brumata. Next base: position 42,438,840 of record OW052228.1, on the reverse strand, counting down.
ATTTTATTTTATTTCCTATTATTTTTTTAGTTATTTTGTGGAATTTTGGTGGAATTTTAACCAATGTAGCTCGCCTAATAGAGCACAAGTGTAGTGAAATGAAATAGAAGTGTATTGCGTGGCTTTTCAAATTGTTGGAAATTGTCTAAGTACGAAAGCTTTTTGTAAAACGGCCACCAGTTTACTAAAACATGACTTTACTATGACTCTAACGACTTCGAAGGATTGTAACGTTGCAAATTATATAATACTAAATTAAATAATATAATAATAAATTAGAAAAATTAACAGATAAAAAACTGACCTAGTTAATAAAATCGTGTTATCACAGATTATATAGTGTAACCTCTAAATGAGGTTAGACTTTAGACAACCTCTATTGCGCGTCGGGCGAAGGTTGGCCTGCGACGCTGGATGTTGCTGGTTCGATTCCCGCCTCGGAGCCAATATTACGGGAATCGAGACTTACGGGGGGAAACCGCGGGGCGCTGCGCTAGTAGGTAGGTACCTACATATACATAAATTAGACACACGCCATTTTCACCGAAGGGCTAGTCAAAGCCTCAATGAGCCTCTTTTCACAGTGGATTGCACCATCCTGGAATATAGACGTGACATGTGATGAGCTCATCGCCGCCATTGCTTCCAACTCGGCTAACGATCTCTTCCAGTAATAGGTAATAATATTCTATAATAAGCTAGCAGCCAGGACAAATCTTATACCTGGGTAGGTAGGTACTAACAAATCTTATCTAAAAGTCCGGGTAATCCCTATTCGGCTCTTACGACATCCACGGGAGGAGACTGAGTGGTTTATTCTTAGGCCGGACACAGCACAGCACAGAAATAACTCAACGAATAGCAAACAGCACCATTCAGATAGGTAGGTAGGTACCTATATAGTACATTCCTTTCCAATAATGTGTGATGTCATAATACCTATTTATTGTGTGACTACGGTTTGTATTTTGGAACTACCTCCACGGAATAACGAAAACCGAATTGAGAGTAGAAATGTCGTATTTGTATGCAGAAAATGATAAGCGCCCCTAGCGGACGTGATGAGAAACCATACACAAAGACAAATATCTACTCGCAACGATGGCTTTTCTCGGCCGTTTTACATAATAAATTAAGGGGGCTCCCACACAACAAACTTGTTTTTTTTGCCGTTTTTATAGAATAACACATCATCATCAGCCCACATTAGTCCACTGCTGGACATAGGCCTCTCCCAATACGCGCCACTGAGCCCGGTGTTCGGCTCTTCTTCTCAAAAATAGAAAAAAACAATAAATTTTTGTGGTTACTTAGAACTGAAACTCAAAAAAATATTTTTCATCAAACCATAAGTGTGACTCGCACTTGGCCGCTTTTTTGTGAAAGAGTTCGTGCGAGGAAATACTACCACCATACCTATTTCTGCCGCAAAGCAGTAGTGTTTGCCTACTACGATGTTTGTAGGTACTATGAAGAAATTATGAATTATTGTAACAAAAAAAAAAACACCGAGTCGGACTTGCGCACGAAGGGTTACGTACCATTAACTACAAAAAACACTAAAAAAACAAATTTAAAAAAAAAATAATGCAAAAAGTGAAAAAAACGGTCACCCATCCAAAAACTGACCGCGCAGAACGTTGCTTAACCTTCGTAATCGATTTTTGTATGGATTGTGGGCCAATTGTCAATTTCTCGATTTTACAAAATGCCTTAAAAAACCTTCGAAAACTTGTTTTTTTTTCAAAGTTGGGGTTTTCCTATATACACCAGGATGTTGGCTACAATTCTGCATAAACGAAATTGTCGTGCATCAACTTTCGTAGAACACTTAAACTCGTCAAAGTTGATGCGGACGATTTTTTTTTTTTTAAATATCATTTCTGGACCTCTATATTGTTTTTTTTCATTTTTTTTTACTTTTTCTGTAATCTGTGTATAAAATCAATAGGATACGCCCTTTGAATGGTTCATATCGGACACCGTTTTGAAGAACGGTTTTGAAAACGGGCGCCATCTTGGTTTTTTCAAAATGTCAGACTTTTCCTGGGGTCACATCGGTGAGCTGAACACATCTCTAGAACATGTCCCATGTCTAAAACGACTCCTTCTAGGAGAACAACCATGTCAATGAGTGAGTGAGTGAGTGAGTCACCGTTGTCCAGCTTTATATATTATAGACTAGTGGGTCGGTTGTGCGCGAGCTGCAAGCAGCTCGCGTGACCGTTTTGTTGCTGTTGTTGTTGCATTGAAAATGGTTTTCGGGATGTTTTAGAAATTACCCTAAAAATGGGGAAATTTTATTAAACCAGGCAACACTAAACTTTTCTTTCCATCCTTCCTTCTCATTAAAATTAGATGTTTTAGAAATTACCCTAAAAATGGGGAAATTTTATTAAACCAGGCAACACTAAATGTTCTATCACACGACCGACCTACATATTACTCGAAAACGACACCCATATTAGTTTTTTCCTAACTTTACGCAGTGTTACCAGCTTACCTACTAACCTACCCACCTAACCTAAAAACTGAAGTAATATTCATAATCAGCACCAAGAAATTACTCGAAAACGACACTCATATTAGTTTTTTACGTATACATATTACCATTACGCAGGGTTGCCAGCTTACCTTACCTTTGTATCTGACTGAAATACTGATGATGCATTCGCAATCAGCACCTCCAAATTTCTCGAAAACGCCACCCATATCGTTTTTTTTTTCATCTCTCGATTACACAAACACCGTTTTCTCCCATTGTTGCCAACATTATACTACTTAAATAGATAATATATGTATACCGTCATAGTCGTGCGGTATACCTAATACACAAGTAGTTAATATATAAAATATAAAAAAACCCTCAACGCAATAAAACGGCTGAACCGATTTTGATCAAACATAGCTAAGAACACTCACGACAAATTCAACTTTCCAACAAAAAAATCAAAATCGTAATCGGTTCATCCGTTCGGGAGCTACGATGCCACAGACTGACACAAACACACACACACACACACACACACACCTACACACACACACACACACACACATACACACAATAGCCACGTCAAACTTATAACACCCCGTCGTTTTTGTGTCGGGTGTTAAAAACTAACACTACCTAGGTACGCGTTTGAAGAGAGTTTATAATAATGTATACTATTATTTATTCTGTGGTTTTATGCAAGTGTTCCTGTTGACCTACGTTACCTACGTACCTACCTACGTTAGTTCCTTATTCGCTGAATTACCACTCGGTTTAATTTGGTACCTACTTATGGAAAATGATACGAAACTCAGACACTCGACCATCACTCCACTCAGGGGGTCAGTGGCTCGCTTCGCTCGCCACTTCCCCCCTTCGTGTCACGATGGTCTCGATAGCTCGATAACCTAAAGCAAAGTTAATTTGAAGATAGAAAACTGACGTAACATTCGTAATCAGTACACTCAAACCAATTAATACTATTCAAACGTCGCCCCTTCGTTAATCTCAGTCACTCGTCTTGACATCGAATAGTCAGTCTCGTTAGCTCGGTAAGCTACAACAAAGCTAATTTTAAGAGATAAAACTGAGACACTGACACTGACACTGACACTGACACTGACACTGACACTTACACTTACACTTACATTTACACTTACACTGACCACCGACACCGACACCGACACCGACACCGACACCGACACCGACACCGACACCGGCTTCGGCTTCGGCTTCGGCTTCGGCTTCCGCTACGGCTTCGGCTTCGGCTTCCGCTTCGGCTTCGTTTTCGACTTCGACTTCGACTTTGACTTCGGCTTCGACTTCGACTTCGACTTCGACTTCGACTTTGGTTGAGCTGAGTGACCGACCCGACCATACAACCGAAAAACTAACGTAATATTCGTACTCAGCACCTCCATATTGCTCGAAAACGACACCAATATTACACCGACACCGACACCGACACCAACACCGACACCTGCACCGGCTTCGGCTTCGGCTTCGGCTTCGGCTTCAGCTTCGGCTTTGGCTTCGGCTTCGGCTTCGGCTTCGGCTTCGGCTTCGGCTTCGGCTTTGGTTGAGCCGGCTTCGGCTTCGGCTTCGGCTTACCTGATAGGTCACGTCCAGCTAGGTCGCACCCTATGTGGCATTGCACTGCGCCCGCCACCCTAAGACATAAAGATGACAAGTCTCATGAGCCTGTAATTTCACCGGCACCCTTACCCTTCAAACCGGAACACAGCAATGCGAGCACTACTGCTTTGCGGCAGAAATAGGTATGGTGGTAGTACTTCCCCGGACGAACTCTTTCACAAAAAAGCTCTACTACTACTAAAAACTTTTCAAATTGGTGGAAATTGTCTACCAAAGTATTTTGTAAAACGGCTACCAGTTTACTAAAACATTTCTTTACTGTGACTTTAACGACTTGCAACTTGTAACGTTGCAAATTATATAATACTGTAATAATAAATTATACCTACTTCAAAACGACAAATACACAAGTCGTACTACGCCATTTATAAAGAAAAAAAAACTGACCTAGTTATTAAATCGTATTATCACAGATTATATATATGAGCTATACTACCTCTTTACGAGGTTAGACCACATAATAAATATTAGTAGTTAGACGTTAGACGACCTCTGTGGCGCGTCGGGCGAAGGTTGGCCTGCGACGCAGGAGGTTGCGGGTTCGATTCCCGCCTCGGAACAAATATTTTTGCGATCGCAGATATTTGTTCAGGGTGTTCTGGGGTATGTATGCTTTGTATGGTATGACAGTTGAGCAATGCTCTACCGTGTCAATTTTTGGATGGGTAACCACTTTTTTTTTATTTTTTTACAAACCTAATTTTTAAGCCCATTTAATAGATAATGTTACGGAACCCTTCGTGCGCGAGTCCGACTCGCACTTGGTTGTTGCATATTTTACGACATCCACGGGAGGAGACTGAGGGGTCTATTCTTAGGCCTGACACAGCACAGCACAGAAATAACTCAACGAATAGCAAACAGCGCCATTCAGATAGGTAGGTACCTACCTACATCACTCCCTTAGAAAAAACAAATACCTACCTATGCTTCATCTCAATGTAAGAAAAATCACACAAAAATGAGTAGGTATAAAGCGCTTGACTTACCGAAACCTTATAACCTAATAACTGTATAGGTATAGGTATATTCTGTGCCGAAACCGTGGAACAGGTAAGTAGTTAGTTATAGGTACCTACCTACATACCTATTTCTGCCGCAAAGCAGTAGTTCTCGCATTACAGGCACATGAGACTTTCCATCTGTATGTCTCAGGGTGGCGGGCGCAGTGCAATGCCAGATAGGGCGCGTCCTAGGTGGACTTGAAAAGAGACGTCGTCTACTTTTATTTTATTTTATTTCCTATTATTTTTTTAGTTATTTTGTGGAATTTTGGTGGAATTTTAACCACTGTTGCTCGCCTAATAGAGCACAAGTGTAGTGAAATGAAATAGAAGTGTATTGCGTGACTTTTGGACGGGATCCACGGGAGGAGACTGAGTGGTTTATTCTTAGGCCGGACACAGCACAGCACAGAAATAACTCAACGAATAGCAAACAGCACCATTCAGATAGGTAGGTAGGTAGGTAGGTACATCACTCCCTTAGAAAACGCAAATACCTATCTAAACCTAGGTATACCTATGCTTCATCTCAATGTAAGAAAAATCACAAAAAAGTGAGTACCACTCAAAAATAGAAAAAAACAATAAATTTTTGTGGTTACTTAGAACTGAAACTCAAAAAAATATTTTTCATCAAACCATAAGTGTGACTCGCACTTGGCCGCTTTTTTGTGAAAGAGTTCGTGCGAGGAAATACTACCACCATACCTATTTCTGCCGCAAAGCAGTAGTGTTTGCATCACTGTGTTCCGTTTTAAAGTGTAGGGGCACAGAATAAATAATAGGTATGGGTCTCATCAGGGTGACGGGCGCATTTCAATGCCAAATAGGGCGCGTCTTTAGTGGATAATGCACTGTTATGGAACCCTTAGAGTCCGAGTAGGTCTCGCACTTGTCCGTTTTTTTAATTATTATTTTAAGTAGATTGATGTCAATCAAAAACTTGTCAAAAAAGATGTTGAAAAGAAGCACCATATACCTACTACGATGTTTGTAGGTACTATGAAGAAATTATGAATTATTGTAACAAAAAAAAAAACACCGAGTCGGACTTGCGCACGAAGGGTTACGTACCATTAACTACAAAAAACACTAAAAAAACAAATTTAAAAAAAAAAATAATGCAAAAACTGAAAAAAACGGTCACCCATCCAAAAACTGACCGCGCAGAACGTTGCTTAACCTTCGTAATCGATTTTTGTATGGATTGTGGGCCAATTGACAATTTCTCGATTTTACAAAATGCCTTAAAAAAACTTCGAAAACTTGTTTTTTTTTTAAAGTTGGGGTTTTCCTATATACACCAGGATGTTGGCTACATTTCTGCATAAACAAAATTGTCGTGCATCAACTTTCGTAGAACACTTAAACTCGTCAAAGTTGATGCGGACAATTTTTTTTTTTTTAAATTACATTTCTGGATCTCCATATTGTTTTTTTTTATTTTTTTTTACTTTTTCTGAAATCTGTGTATAAAATCAATAGGATACGCCCTTTGAACGGTTCATATCGGACACCGTTTCGAAGAACGGTTTTGAAAACGGGCGCCATCTTGGTTTTTTCAAAATGTCAGACTTTTCCCGGGGTCACATCGGAGAGCTGAACACATCTCTAGAACATGTCCCATGTCTAAAACGACTCCTTCTGGGAGAACAACCATGTCAATGAGTCAGTCAGTGAGTCAGTCACCGTTGTGCAGCTTTATATAATATAGACTAGTGGGTCGGTTGTGCGCGAGCTGCAAGCAGCTCGCGTGACCGTTTTGTTGCTGTTGTTGTTGCATTGAAAATGGTTTTCGGGATGTTTTAGAAATTACCCTAAAAATGGGGAAATTTTATTAAACCAGGCAACACTAAACTTTTCTTTCCATCCTTCCTTCTCATTAAAATTAGATGTTTTAGAAATTACCCTAAAAATGGGGAAATTTTATTAAACCAGGCAACACTAAATGTTCTATCACACGACCGACCTACAAATTACTCGAAAACGACACCCTTATTAGTTTTTTCCTAACTTTACACAGTGTTACCAGCTTACCTACTAACCTACCCACCTAACCCAAAAACTGAAGTAATATTCATAATCAGTACCAAGAAATTACTCGAAAACGACACCCATATTAGTTTTTTCCTAACTTTACGCAGTGTTACCAGCTTACCTACTAACCTACCCACCTAACCCAAAAACTGAAGTAATATTCATAATCAGTACCAAGAAATTACTCGAAAACGACACCCATATTAGTTTTTTCCTAACTTTACGCAGTGTTACCAGCTTACCTACTAACCTACCCACCTAACCCAAAAACTGAATTAATATTCATAATCAGCACCAACAAATTACTCGAAAACGACACCCATATTAGTTTTTTCCTAACTTTACGCAGTGTTACCAGCTTACCTACTAACCTACCTACCTAACCCAAACACTGAAGTAATATTCATAATCAGCACCTACAAATTACTCGAAATCGACACCCATATTAGTTTTTTCCTAACTTTACGCAGTGTTACCAGCTTACGTACTAACCTACCCACCTAACCCAAAAACTGAAGTAATATTCATAATCAGCACCTACAAATTACTCGAAAACGACACCCATATTAGTTTTTTCTGTATATTACCTTTACGCAGGGTTGCCAGCTTACCTTACCTTTGTATCTTACTGAAATACTGATGATGCATTCGCAATCAGCACCTCCAAATTTCTCGAAAACGCCACCCATATCGTTTTTTTTTCATCCCTCGATTACACAAACACCGTTTTCTCCCATTGTTGCCAACATTATACTACTTAAATAGATAATATATACGTCATAGTCGTGCGGGATACCTAATACACAAGTAGTTAATATATAAAATATAAAAAAACCCTCAACGCAATGAAACTGCTGAACCGTTTTTTTTTTTTTTTTTTTTTTTCACCGGGGGCTACCCGTTCGAAGTCGGGGCGAGCCGCTTGATTTGGACTCTGATTAACGACAACAATATTATATACATTATCTAATAGTATACGTTAGTGTGTACCTTGTCAATTAAACTAAACATGTCATATATATAAGTTAAGCTAGGTAACATATATGCGTTTTGTTAGTAGTAGTAGTAGAGCTTTTTTGTGAAAGAGTTCGGCCGGGGAAGTACCTACAACCACCATACCTATTTCAGTCGCAAAGCAGTAGTGCTCGCATTGCTGTGTTCCGGTTTGAAGGGTATAGGTGCCGGTGAAATTACAGCCACATGAGACTTTCCATCTTTATTACTCAGGGTGGCGGGTGCAGTGACCCATTTAGTCATCCTGCTAAGGAGTTGCCAACAACTAATACGATACAATTAATACCATAAATACGTCGCCCCTTCGTTAAACTCAGTCACTCGACCATCACTCCACTCAGGGGGTCAGTGGCTCGCTTCGCTCGCCACTTCCCCCCTTCGTGTCACGATGGTCTCGATAACCTACAGCAAAGTTAATTTGGAGATAGAAAACTAACGTAATATTCGTAATCAGTACACTCAAACTAATTAATACGTCGCCCCTGCGTTAAACTCAGTCACTCGACCATCATTCCACTCAGGGGGTCAGTGGCTCCAGTCACGATTGTCTCGATATCTCATTTGGTCAGTGGCTCGCTTCGCTCGCCACTTCCCCCCTTCGTGTCACGATGGCCTCGATAGCTCGATGACCCGCAGCAAAGTTAATTTGAAAATAGAAAACTAACGTAACATTCGTAATCAGTACAAAAAACCTACCTACCTTCATTTTGAAAAATAGGTACATATTAGGTACATATTATGTACCTACGAATTACGAAAGTACCACATGTTATTATCAATATTGTTATTATGTAGAAATAAAGACTTATTTATGTTTTTTTTATTTTTAAACTTATAACACCCCGTCGTTTTTCGTCGGGGGTTAAAAATAGCAGCCAAGACACAGCTTATAGGTACCAACCAACGATTTACTAATTTACTTGATAGCATGTCTCTGGTAGGTACCAACGAATCTTATCTACAAGTCCGGGTACCTAATCATTAATTCGACTTTTACGACATCCACGGGAGGAGACTGAGGAGTTTATTCTTAGGCCGGACACAACACAGCACATAAATAACTCAACGAATAGCAAACAACGCCATTCAGATTACCTACATCTCTCCCTTAGAAAACGCAAATATCTACCTACCTAGGTACCTAGGTATGCTTCATCTCAATGTAAGAAAATCACACAAAAGTGAGTAAGTACCTACCTGTAAAGCGCTTGAATTACCGATACCGTGGTACAGGTAAGTACCTACATACCTACCTATTTAGTAATACCTACCTGCCTGAGTAATTTGAGAAAACCTTTATAGAACCATGTAGGCATACGTATTACAGAACCTAGTAAGTACCTTAGGTACCTACCTCCCTACCTACGCGTTATAGCCCATATCACACGCAGAACGGACGGCTCTTGAAGTAGATAGCTAGGTACCTACCTAGGTATAGGTATATTAGATTCATTTCCAATAACGTGTGACGTCCTATTGTTATTCTATCTAAGATTCCACGCAGATATCGTAAATAAAATGACCGCGTTATGTCACGTTTTCCACGAAAATATATAACTACTTTCTTGACTTTGACGTTTCACTTTATTTAGTACAGAGCTGCCGCCATCTATTTTCAAAGCTATAAGCATGATGTGAAACGGCCGTAAAAACCCCTCAGCCAGCCAAACCGACAGGCACAGCCAGTCGGTAGATAAAACTCGAAGAGCTCCGGTACCCCACGGACCCAGTCTCGACCCCGAAAGGCTCAAATAAGTAAGCTCTGTCGAGATTTGCATATTTGAGTCATTTTTAAGGTCTTCAGCGGAATCTGCCGCCCCACCGGCCTTAACTGATGTCCCGGACAGATGAGATGGCACAAGGGTATCAACGCATGGGGTTCAAGCTGCCCAAGATGAAGACAGGCTTTATTCCAGAGGAGCATACTTTACTTATATATAGTCCTGAGTGAAGCGAGGGGTTCAAGCTGCCCAAGACGAAGACAGGCTTTATTCCAGAGGAGCATACTGCATAGGTACTCTACTTTTCACATCATCTGCGAGACAATAAAAACACACTGAGGATCACAGCACCAAACACAGTCTTTTGTTTTTCATTCTTTGTAATAGTACACTCGGTCTGTGTTCTTTGTAATGTATTAGGTACTTCTTCTGTGATAAAAGTATTTTTTTTTGTAGTTTTGCTTATGGTGACCAGTTCTATTTTTTGAACAAACCTCTTTACAATAAGCTTCTTTTTACTCAAAGTTTTTTACGAGTTTCCACACGAATTTGACGTTACAAATTCAAATCACTTTATTCCCTAGAGAATTTCATACAACTTTATATCTCTTGGGACATAATGTTTTACTTTAAGTTGAGTTTGCATGGACATTGTCGAGCAGGTGGTGTGAAAAGTATTTTTTTTCTAATCAAATGGATATATATCAATAAATTAAATCTATAAATAGATAGAAAATTCTTTATTGCACATTAAACAAAGAAGTACCTACAAAGGCGAACTTAATGCTAGAAAGCCAGATAACCTTAGTGTAGGTATTTATCTATATTAATAATGAATAAATTTTTAGTTGACAACTTACTTATCCACAAAAATATTGTATTCACATACCTAGTTTTCAAATGACTTACCTGATGTTAACCGTTGCCTTTAACAATGCATTACCTCATTCATAGGTCACTTACACCTAGGATACACCCTATGTAACTTTGCACTGCGTCTGAGACATAAAGATGGAAAGTATAATTTTTCCTTAATTTCACTTCAATTTTTCAATTTTTTATTTTTTTATTTTTCACTGCGCCCGCCACCCTGAGACATAAAGATGACAAGTCTCATGAGCCTGTAATTTCACCGGCACCCTTACCCTTCAAACCGGAACACAGCAATGCGAGCACTACTGCTTTGCGGCAGAAATAGGTACCTATGGTGGTAGTACTTCCCCGGACGAACTCTTTCACAAAAAAACTCTACTACTACTAAAAACTTTTCAAATAGGTGGAAATTGTCTATCAAAGTTTTTTGTAAAACGGCCACCAGTTTACCTACTAAAACATTTATTTACTGTGACTTTAACGACTTGGAAGGACTTGTAACGTTGATATAAAACTGTAATAATAAATTATACCTACTTCAAAATGGCAAATGCACAAGTCGTACTACGCCATTTATAAAGAAAAAAAAACTGACCTAGTTATTAAATCGTCCGAGTCCGACTCGCACTTGGTTGTTGCAACTTATACGACATCCACGGGAGGAGACTGAGGGGTCTATTCTTAGGCCTGACACAGCACAGCACAGAAATAACTCAACGAATAGCAAACAGCGCCATTTAGATCACTCCCTTAGAAAAAACAAATACCTACCTATGCTTCATCTCAATGTAAGAAAAATCACACAAAAATGAGTAGGTATAAAGCGCTTGACTTACCGAAACCTTACTGTATAGGTATATATTCTGTGCCGAAACCGTGGAACAGGTAAGTAGTTAGTTATAGGTACCTACCTACCTGCCTGAGTAATTTGAGAAAACGTTTAGGTATTACCTACCATGTAGGCATAACTATTACTGTAGGTACCTACCTAGTAAGTATCTTGTACTAATATTTATTCTGTGCCTCAGGTAGGTACCTACCTACGCGTAAATGCCCATATCATAGTTAAGCCGTTTCATTGCGTTGAGGGTTTAGCCGTATAGGAAGGCCCCATCACGATGGCTGTCAATCAAGAAAATCAAAATCGGTTCATCCGTTTGGGAGCTACGATACCACAGACAGACACACACACAGACACACACACAGATACACACAGACACGTCAAACTTATAACAACCCGTCGTTATTGCGTCGGGTGTAAAAAACTAAGACAAATCTATAATAGGCCCTCTGTATTAAGCCCCCCACTTCCTTTCGGGAGCTACGATGCCACTGACAGACACAAACACAGACACACACACAGATACACACAGACACACCCAGACACACACACAGACACACACACAGACACACACCTATACACACGCAGACACACAAAATCACACACAGACACAGACACACACAGACACACACACAGACACGTCAAACTTATAACCCCCCGTCGTTTTTGCGTTGGGGGTTAATAAAGTCTCCTTTTAGCAAAATATCCTATCTAAAATGTTTAAGATACCTACCTACTTTCCGTTCATGTCACATAATCTTTGGACGACCTGTACCTACATTAGTTATATCTATATATCTATATATATATATATTATTGGCACCATTTGTTAGTACCTAGGTAGGTAGTAGAGCTTTTTTGTGAAAGAGTTCGTCCGAGGAAGTACTACCACCATACCTATTTCTTCTGCAAAGCAGTAGTGCTTGCATTAATTTGTTCCGTTTAAAAGTGTATGGGCACAGAATAAATAATAGGTAGGTATGGTTGCCGGTGAAATTATAGGCACATGAGGCTTTCCATTTTTGTCTCAGGGTGACGGGCGCATTTCAATGCCAAATAGGGCGCGTATTTAGTGGATAATGCACTGTTCATAGGCAGAGGGTACCAGGGTCATCCAGGTCCAAACTTTTTTTTGCCTTATTTGTAGTTACTGTTATGGAACCCTTCGTGCCCGAGTACGTCTCGCACTTGTCCGTTTTTTTTATTATTATTTTAAGTAAGTAGATTGATGTCAATCAAAAACCTCTCAGCTCTCAGTATACCTATAATAGGTAGGTAGGTACCTACCTATTATAGGTATACTGAGACCTACCTTCTCTAAAGCTGACCTACATAGTAAATTTTATTATCACAGATTATATATTATTTACTACGTAACAGATACCTACCTATTATAGGTATACTGAGACCTACCTTCTCTAAAGCTGACCTACATAGTAAATTTTATTATCACAGATTATATATTATTTACTACGTAACAGATACATCTCCCATACGTACATAGGTACAAACATTAGACACACGCCTTTTTCACCGAAGGGGTAGGCAGAGCCTCAATGGGCCTCTTTACAGTGGGTTGCACCATCGTGGAATATAGACGTGAAATGGATTATATAATGTGTTTTTTTGTTGTGTGTGTGTGTGTGTGTGTGTGTGTGTGTGTGTTTGTTACTTCTTCACGCTGAAACGTCTGGACGCATTTGGATGAAAACTGGAATGTAGATAACTGGACTCCCGGAATAACACATCATCATCAGCCCACATTAGTCCACTGCTGGACATAGGCCTCTCCCAATACGCGCCACTGAGTCCGGTGTTCGGCTCTTCTACTCAAAAATAGAAAAAAACAATAAATTTTTGTGGTTACTTAGAACTGAAACTCAAAAAAATATTTTTCATCAAACCATAAGTGTGACTCGCACTTGGCCGCTTTTTTGTGAAAGAGTTCGTGCGAGGAAATACTACCACCATACCTATTTCTGCCGCAAAGCAGTAGTGTTTGCCTACTACGATGTTTGTAGGTACTATGAAGAAATTATGAATTATTGTAACAAAAAAAAAAACACCGAGTCGGACTTGCGCACGAAGGGTTACGTACCATTAACTACAAAAAACACTAAAAAAACAAATTTAAAAAAAAAATAATGCAAAAAGTGAAAAAAACGGTCACCCATCCAAAAACTGACCGCGCAGAACGTTGCTTAACCTTCGTAATCGATTTTTGTATGGATTGTGGGCCAATTGTCAATTTCTCGATTTTACAAAATGCCTTAAAAAAACTTCGAAAACTTGTTTTTTTTTCAAAGTTGGGGTTTTCCTATATACACCAGGATGTTGGCTACAATTCTGCACAAACGAAATTGTCGTGCATCAACTTTCGTAGAACACTTAAACTCGTCAAAGTTGATGCAGACGATTTTTTTTTTTTAAAATATCATTTCTGGACCTCTATATAGTTTTTTTTCATTTTTTTTTACTTTTTCTGTAATCTGTGTATAAAATCAATAGGATACGCCCTTTGAACGGTTCCTATAGGACACCGTTTCGAAGAACGGTTTTGAAAACGGGCGCCATCTTGGTTTTTTCAAAATGTCAGACTTTTCCTGGGGTCACATCGGAGAGCCAAACACATCTCTAGAACATGTCCCATGTCTAAAACGACTCCTTCTAGGAGAACAACCATGTCAATGAGTGAGTCAGTCAGTCAGTCAGTCACCGTTGTGCAGCTTTATATATTATAGACTAGTGGGTCGGTGGTGCGCGAGCTGCAAGCAGCTCGCGTGTCTGTTGTTGCATTGAAAATGGTTTTCGGGATGTTTTAGAAATTACCCTAAAAATGGGGAAATTTTATTAAACCAGGCGACACTAAATGTTCTATCACACGACCGACCTACAAATTACTCGAAAACGACACCCATATTAGTTTTTTCCTAACTTTACGCAGTGTTACCAGCTTACCTACTAACCTACCCACCTAACCCAAAAACTGAAGTAATATTCATAATCAGCACCAACAAATTACTCGAAAACGACACCCATATTAGTTTTTTCCTAACTTTACGCAGTGTTACCAGCTTACCTACTAACCTACCCACCTAACCCAAAAACTGAAGTAATATTCATAATCAGCACCTACAAATTACTCTAAAACGACACCCATATTAGTTTTTTCCTAACTTTACGCAGTGTTACAAGCTTACCTACTAACCTACCCACCTAACCCAAACACTGAAGTAATATTCATAATCAGCACCTACAAATTACTCGAAAACGACACCCATATTAGTTTTTTCCTAACTTTACGCAGTGTTACCAGCTTACGTACTAACCTACCCACCTAACCCAAAAACTGAAGTAATATTCATAATCAGCACCTACAAATTACTCGAAAACGACACCCATATTAGTTTTTTCCGTATATTACCTTTACGCAGGGTTGCCAGCTTACCTTACCTTTGTATCTGACTGAAATACTGATGATGCATTCGCAATCAGCACCTCCAAATTTCTCGAAAACGCCACCCATATCGTTTTTTTTTCATCCCTCGATTACACAAACACCGTTTTCTCCCATTGTTGCCAACATTATACTACTTAAATAGATAATATATACGTCATAGTCGTGCGGGATACCTAATACACAAGTAGTTAATATATAAAATATAAAAAAACCCTCAACGCAATGAAACGGCTGAACCGTTTTTTTTTTTTTTTTTTTTCACCGGGGGCTACCCGTGCGAAGTCGGGGCGAGCCGCTTGATTTGGACTCTGATTAACGACAACAATATTATATACATTATCTAATAGTATACGTTAGTGTGTACCTTGTCAATTAAACTAAACATGTCATATAAGTTTAGCTAGGTAACAAATATGCGTTTTGTTAGTAGTAGTAGTAGAGCTTTTTTGTGAAAGAGTTCGGCCGGGGAAGTACCTACAACCACCATACCTATTTCAGTCGCAAAGCAGTAGTGCTCGCATTGCTGTGTTCCGGTTTGAAGGGTATAGGTGCCGGTGAAATTACAGCCACATGAGACTTTCCATCTTTATTACTCAGGGTGGCGGGTGCAGTGCAATGCCAGATAGGGCGCGTCCTAGGTGGACGTGAAAAGAGAGGTCGTCTACTTTTATTTTATTTTATTTCCTAGTAGGTATTTTTTCCTATTATTCCTGTTATTTTGTGTAATTTTGGTGAAATTTTAATCAATGTAGCTCGTCTATAGAGCACAAGTGTATTGAAATGAAATGGAAGTGTATTGCGTGACTTTTCAAATTGGTGGAAATTGTCTACCAAAGTATTTTGTAAAACGGCCACCAGTTTACTAAAACATTTCTTTACTGTGACTTTAAAGACTTGGAAGGACTTGTAACGTTGCAAATTATATAATACTGTAATAATAAATTATACCTACTTCAAAATGGCAAATGCACAAGTCGTGCTACGCCATTTATAAAGAAAAAAAAAACTGACCTAGTTATTAAATCGTATTATCACAGATTATATATATGAGTTATAGTACCTCTTTACGAGGTTAGACCACATAATAAATATTAGTAGTTAGACGTTAGACGACCTCTGTGGCGCGTCGGGCGAAGGTTGGCCTGCGACGCAGGAGGTTGCGGGTTCGATTCCCGCCTCGGAACAAATATTTTTGCGATCGCAGATATTTGTTTAGGGTGTTCTGGGGAATGTATGTTTTGTGTGGTATGAAAGTTGAGCAATGCTCTACCGTGTCAATTTTTGGATGGGTGACCACTTTTTGCGTGCAATTTTATTTGTTATTTTTTTACAAACCTAATTTTTAAGCACTTTTTATAGATAATGTTACGGAACCCTTCGTGCGCGAGTCCGACTCGCACTTGGTTGTTGCAACTTATAAGAGTAGGTATGCTACTAATAGTATTATAAACAAGAAAGAAAGTTTGTAAGTATGGATGGATGGATGTTTTTTACTCTTTCACTTAAAAACTACAGGATGGATTTGGATGAAATTTGGAATGGAGATAACTGGACTCCCGGAATAGCACATAATTTTTATCCCGATATTCCCACGGGATCGAGACTTACGCGGGTGAAACCGCGGGGCGCTGCTGGTACATACCTACATAAATTAGACACACGCCATTTTCACCGAAGGGGTAGGCAGAGCCTCAATGGGCCTCTTTTTACAGTGGGTTGCACCATCGTGGAATATAGACGTGATATAGACGTGACACACAGGAACAGGAACAGGTAAGTAGTTAGTTATAGGTACTTACCTACCTGCCTGAGTAATTTGTGAAAACGTTTAGGTATTACCTACCATGTAGGCATTACTATTACTGTAGGTACCTACCTAGTAAGTACCTTGTACTAATATTTATTCTGTGCCTCAGGTAGGTACCTACCTACCTACGCGTAAATGCCCATATTAGACGCAGAATGGACGGCTATTGGCTAATATCAACGATTTAAATAAGTAGATAGGTAGGTAGGTATATAGTAGATTCCTTTCCAATAACGTGTGACGTCATATTGTTATTCTATCGACGATTCCACGCCGATATCGTAAAGTGCCCGCGTTATGTAACGTTTGATAGCGAATGAGTGGCTGGAGGGTTAACATACGGTAATATTTATTCTGTGACTACGGTTTGTAGGTATTTTGGAACTAACTCGGAATAACGAAAACCAAATTGAGAGTAGAAATGTCGTTTTTGTATGCAGAAAATGATAAGTGCCCCTAGCAGACTTGCTGAGAAAACATACATAAAGACAAATATGTAAATAAATAAGTCAAATAAGCAGGCCCTGCCGTCATATCTGCGTCTTTTTGAGGTCTTTTTGAATCTACCGCCGCACCGGCCCTAGCTGATGTCCCGGACAGATGAGATGGCTCAAAGGTAGGTAGGTACCTATCAACTATCAACGCATGTAGCGTCTCACACAAAAAGCCTACCGTTCTCCCACGGAAATCATTCGTCGCTAAGTTTCATGGTTTATTTACTCCCATAGAAAACACAAATACCTACTTCAGAAAAGATCACACAAAAGTGACACTAAAACGCATGACTTAGCGTCATTAATAACCACCAACCTTACCTTACCTTTGTACACCGCGCAATACCTGCCGCTCGATAGATAAGTATTTAGGTAGGTACATATTTATGTAATTTAGAGCGACTTCGTAGTCGCTAAACTGTAATAAAATCAAATTAAGCAAGCAAGTAGATCTTAAGTAGGTATTTATTCTGTGACACCGTGAATTAGCGCCATCTGGTGAAATTATTTAATTTGCTCTTGTTCCACAGTAGCTCCATCTATTGAAATATAATTTAATGTGGCCTAGACATGTATTCATATCGAAATATTTAAAACAAGATAGGTATTCGTAGTGTGTCTACCTTAGAAGTTTAAAAACATGTTTTGGTTCATGATATTGTTTGGTAATAGCTGTGGCGCGGGGGGCGAGCGTTCACCAATATCTCGTCGCATGCTCAACGGCTCTAGATCGCTGGTAACTTTGGGCGCGTTGACAATCCTAACAACTCTGCGTTGCAGGGAGTCCAGAGGTTGCAGTTGGTACCTACTTCGGTGCACCATTCCAGATGTGAGAGCAGTAGGTACTCCAAGTGAGGCCGAACCTGCGCTTTGTATAAAGCGTGAAACGTTGTACACCGAGTACAATTCCGGGTAAATCCTTATTCGGCTTTTACGACATCCACGGGAGGAGACAGAGGGGACCCTATTACTAAGGCTCGGCTGTCCGTCTGCCAATGTGTGTTGCGTGCGAATTGCGTTTGAATTGCACGACACTTACATCTGGCGGATGAATATAGAACTATATGATAGGTAGTTCGGTTTGGTTCGATAGATTTAGTGCATAAGAAATGAGGTAGATGCCGCTATTTACGAAGAAACACCAAGGGCTAGAGAATTAGAAATAGGTATTTGTAAAATCTATTAATGTCGCGCAGTGCCCGAACAACCAAGCGTGAGCGTGATAGAGACAACTGCAGCTTGGATCGACAATACCTATTAAAAGTACATAAAATCAACGATTCCTAGTCCCCTGATTCTCTCCAAAACTTAACCAATTTTTTTTTTTTTTTAATTAAAAATACTTAATAGAAAGTTTTAGCCGTGTTCCTGTGATTTCATTTTGCATTGGCGCAGTGCAATGCTACAATGCGTATAGGCCCCGATTATTCCGTCACTGATTATCTATAAAACTAAGACAAATCTATAATAGGCCTTCTGTATTAAGCCCCCCACTTTCGTTCGGGAGCTACGATGCCACAGACAGACACACACACACAGACACAAACAAAGGTACACACAGACACACACAGACACACAAAATCACACACAGACACAGACACACACAAACACACACAGAAACACACACAGACACGTCAAACTTATAAAACCCCGTCGTTTTTGCGTTGGGGGTTAATAAAGTCTCCTTTCAGCAAAATATCCTATCTAAAATGTTTAAGATACCTACCTACTTTCCGTTCATGTCACATAATCTTTGGACGACCTGTACCTATATTAGTTATATCTATATATCTATATATATATATTATTGGCACCATTTGTTAGTACCTAGGTAGGTAGTAGAGCTTTTTTGTGAAAGAGTTCGTCCGAGGAAGTACTACCACCATACCTATTTCTTCTGCAAAGCAGTAGTGCTTGCATTAATTTGTTCCGTTTAAAAGTATATGGGCACAGAATAAATAATAGGTATGGTTGCCGGTGAAATTATAGGCACATGAGGCTTTCCATTTTTGTCTCAGGGTGACGGGCGCATTTCAATGCCAAATAGGGCGCGTATTTAGTGGATAATGCACTGTTCATAGGCAGAGGGTACCAGGGTCATCCAGGTCCAAACTTTTTTTTGCCTTATTTGTAGTTACTGTTATGGAACCCTTCGTGCCCGAGTACGTCTCGCACTTGTCCGTTTTTTTTATTATTATTTTAAGTAAGTAGATTGATGTCAATCAAAAACCTCTCAGCTCTCAGTATACCTGTAGTAGGTAGGTAGGTACCTACCTATTATAGGTATACTGAGACCTACCTTCTCTAAAGCTGACCTACATAGTAAATTTTATTATCACAGATTATATATTATTTACTACGTAACAGATACATCTCCCATACGTACATAGGTACAAACATTAGACACACGCCTTTTTCACCGAAGGGGTAGGCAGAGCCTCAATGGGCCTCTTTACAGTGGGTTGCACCATCGTGGAATATAGACGTGAAATGGATTATATAATGTGTTTTTTTGTTGTGTGTGTGTGTGTGTGTGTGTTTGTTACTTCTTCACGCTGAAACGTCTGGACGCATTTGGATGAAAACTGGAATGTAGATAACTGGACTCCCGGAATAACACATCATCATCAGCCCACATTAGTCCACTGCTGGACATAGGCCTCTCCCAATACGCGCCACTGAGCCCGGTGTTCGGCTCTTCTACTAAAAAATAGAAAAAAACAATAAATTTTTGTGGTTACTTATAACTGAAACTCAAAAAAATATTTTTCATCAAACCATAAGTGTGACTCGCACTTGGCCGCTTTTTTGTGAAAGAGTTCGTGCGAGGAAATACTACCACCATACCTATTTCTGCCGCAAAGCAGTAGTGTTTGCATCACTTTGTTCCGTTTTAAAGTGTAGGGGCACAGAATAAATAATAGGTATGGGTCTCATCAGGGTGACGGGCGCATTTCAATGCCAAATAGGGCGCGTCTTTAGTGGATAATGCACTGTTATGGAACCCTTCGAGTCCGAGTAGGTCTCGCACTTGTCCGTTTTTTTAATTATTATTTTAAGTAGATTGATGTCAATCAAAAACTTGTCAAAAAAGATGTTGAAAAGAAGCACCATATACCTACTACGATGTTTGTAGGTACTATGAAGAAATTATGAATTATAGTAACAAAAAAAAAAACACCGAGTCGGACTTGCGCACGAAGGGTTACGTACCATTAACTACAAAAAACACTAAAAAAACAAATTAAAAAAAAAAATAATGCAAAAAGTGAAAAAAACGGTCACCCATCCAAAAACTGACCGCGCAGAACGTTGCTTAACCTTCGTAATCGATTTTTGTATGGATTGTGGGCCAATTGTCAATTTCTCGATTTTACAAAATGCCTTAAAAAAACTTCGAAAACTTGTTTTTTTTTCAAAGTTGGGGTTTTCCTATATACACCAGGATGTTGGCTACAATTCTGCATAAACGAAATTGTCGTGCATCAACTTTCGTAGAACACTTAAACTCGTCAAAGTTGATGCGGACGTTTTTTTTTTTTTTAAATATCATTTCTGGACCACTATATTGTTTTTTTAAATTCTTTTTTACTTTTTCTGTAATCTGTGTATAAAAACAATAGGATACGCCCTTTGAACGGTTCCTATCGGACACCGTTTCGAAGAACGGTTTTGAAAACGGCCGCCATCTTGGTTTTTTTAAAATGTCAGACTTTTCCCGGGGTCACATCGGAGAGCTGAACACATCTCTAGAACATGTCCCATGTCTAAAACGACTCCTTCTAGGAGAACAACCATGTCAATGAGTGAGTCAGTGAGTCACCGTTGTCCAGCTTTATATATTATAGAAGTGGGTCGGTGGTGCGCGAGCTGCAAGCAGCTCGCGTTTATTTTTTTATTCATCCTTCCTCATTAAAATTAGGTAAATTGAAAATGGTTTTCGGGATGTTTTAGAAATTACCCTAAAAATGGGGAAATTTTATTAAACCAGGCAACACTAAATGTTCAATCACACGACCGACCTACAAATTACTCGAAAACGACACCCATATTAGTTTTTTCCTAACTTTACGCAGTGTTACCAGCTTACCTACTAACCTACCCACCTAACCCAAAAACTGAAGTAATATTCATAATCAGCACCAAGAAATTACTCGAAAACGACACCCATATTAGTTTTTTCCTAACTTTACGCAGTGTTACCAGCTTACCTACTAACCTACCCACCTAACCCAAAAACTGAAGTAATATTCATAATCAGCACCAACAAATTACTCGAAAACGACACCCATATTAGTTTTTTCCTAACTTTACGCAGTGTTACCAGCTTACCTACTAACCTACCCACCTAACCCAAAAACTGAAGTAATATTCATAATCAGCACCAACAAATTACTCGAAAACGACACCCATATTAGTTTTTTCCTAACTTTACGCAGTGTTAACAACTTACCTACTAACCTACCCACCTAACCCAAAAACTGAAGTAATATTCATAATCTCACCAACAAATTACTCGAAAACGACACCCATATTAGTTTTTTCCTAACTTTACGCAGTGTTACCAGCTTACCTACTAACCTACCCACCTAACCCAAAAACTGAAGTAATATTCATAATCAGCACCAAGAAATTACTCGAAAACGACACCCATATTAGTTTTTTCCTAACTTTACGCAGTGTTACCAGCTTACCTACTAACCTACCCACCTAACCCAAAAACTGAAGTAATATTCATAATCAGCACCAACAAATTACTCGAAAACGACACCCATATTAGTTTTTTCCTAACTTTACGCAGTGTTACCAGCTTACCTACTAACCTACCCACCTAACCCAAAAACTGAAGTAATATTCATAATCAGCACTAACAAATTACTCGAAAACGACACCCATATTAGTTTTTTCCTAACTTTACGCAGTGTTACCAGCTTACCTACTAACCTACCCACCTAACCCAAAAACTGAAGTAATATTCATAATCAGCACCAACAAATTACTCGAAAACGACACCCATATTAGTTTTTTCCTAACTTTACGCAGTGTTACCAGCTTACCTACTAACCTACCCACCTAACCCAAAAACTGAAGTAATATTCATAATCAGCACCTACAAATTACTCGAAAACGACACTCATATTAGTTTTTTCCGTATACATATTACCTTTACGCAGGGTTGCCAGCTTACCTTACCTTTGTATCTGACTGAAATACTGATGATGCATTCGCAATCAGCACCTCCAAATTTCTCGAAAACGCCACCCATATCGTTTTTTTTTTCATCTCTCGATTACACAAACACCGTTTTCTCCCATTGTTGCCAACATTATACTACTTAAATAGATAATATATACCGTCATAGTCGTGCGGTATACCTAATACACAAGTAGTTAATATATAAAATATAAAAAAACCCTCAACGCAATGAAACGGCTGAACCGATTTTGATCAAACATAGCTAAGAACACTCACGACAAATTCAACTTTCCAACAAAAAAATCAAAATCGTAATCGGTTCATCCGTTCGGGAGCTACGATGCCACAGACTGACACAAACACACACACACACACACACCTACACACACACACACACACACACACACACACACACACACACAATAGCCACGCCAAACTTATAACACCCCGTCGTTTTTGTGTCGTGTGTTAAAAACTAACACTACCTAGGTACGCGTTTGAAGAGAGTTTATAATAATGTATGTATACTATTATTTATTCTGTGGTTTTATGCAAGTGTTCCTGCTGACCTACGTTACCTACGTACCTACCTACGTTAGTTCCTTATTCGCTGAATTACCACTCGGTTTAATTTGGTACCTACTTATGGAAAATGATACGAAACTCAGTCACTCGACCATCACTCCACTCAGGGGGTCAGTGGCTCGCTTCGCTCGCCACTTCCCCCCTTCGTGTCACGATGGTCTCGATAGCTCGATAACCTAAAGCAAAGTTAATTTGAAGATAGAAAACTGACGTAACATTCGTAATCAGTACACTCAAACCAATTAATACTATTCAAACGTCGCCCCTTCGTTAATCTCAGTCACTCGTCTTGACATCGAATAGTCAGTCTCGTTAGCTCGGTAAGCTACAACAAAGCTAATTTTAAGAGATAAAACTGAGACACTGACACTGACACTGACACTGACACTGACACTGACACTTACACTTACATTTACACTTACACTGACCACCGATACCGACACCGACACCGACACCGGCTTCGGCTTCGGCTTCGGCTTCGGCTTCGGCTTCCGCTTCGGCTTCGGCTTCGGCTTCGGCTTCGACTTCGACTTCGACTTCGACTTCGACTTTGGTTGAGCCGAGTGACCGACCCGACCATACAACCGAAAAACTAACGTAATATTCGTACTCAGCACCTCCATATTGCTCGAAAACGACACCAATATTACACCGACACCGACACCGACACCTGCACCGGCTTCGGCTTCGGCTTCAGCTTCGGCTTCGGCTTCGGCTTCGGCTTCGGCTTCGGCTTCGGCTTTGGTTGAGCCGGCTTCGGCTTCGGCTTCGGCTTACCTGATAGGTCAGGCTAGGCTTTTTTGTGAAAGAGTTCGTCCGGGGAAGTACTACCACCATACCTATTTCTGCCGCAAAGCAGTAGTGCTCGCATTGCTGTGTTCCGGTTGGAAGTGGTTGCCGTTGAAATTACAGGCATATAGACTTTTCATCTTTATGTCTCACGGTGGCGGGTGCAGTGCAATGCCACATAAGGCGCGTCCTAGGTGGACGTGACCTATGTGATAATGCACTGTTCATAGGCAGAGGTTACCGCTTATCCTTCCTTATCCGCTTCCCTTAGAAAAAACAAATACCTACCTATGCTTCATCTCAATGTAAGAAAAATCACACAAAAATGAGTAGGTATAAAGCGCTTGACTTACCGAAACCTTACTGTATAGGTATAGGTATATTCTGTGCCGAAACCGTGGAACAGGTATTTAGTTAGTTATAGGTACCTACCTACATACCTATTTCTGCCGCAAAGCAGTAGTTCTCGCATTACAGGCACATGAGACTTTCCATCTGTATGTCTCAGGGTGGCGGGCGCAGTGCAATGCCAGATAGGGCGCGTCCTGGGTGGACTTGAAAAGAGACGTTGTCTACTTTTATTTTATTTTATTTCCTATTATTTTTTTAGTTATTTTGTGGAATTTTGGTGGAATTTTAACCAATGTAGCTCGCCTAATAGAGCACAAGTGTAGTGAAATGAAATAGAAGTGTATTGCGTGACTTTTCAAATTGTTGGAAACTGTCTAAGTACGAAAGCTTTTTGTAAAACGGCCACCAGTTTACTAAAACATGACTTTAGTATGACTCTAACGACTTCGAAGGATTGTAACGTTGCAAATTATATAATACTAAATTAAATAATATAATAATAAATTAGAAAAATTAACAGATAAAAAACTGACCTAGTTAATAAAATCGTGTTATCACAGATTATATAGTGTAACCTCTAAATGAGGTTAGACGTTAGACAACCTCTATTGCGCGTCGGGCGAAGGTTGGCCTGCGACGCTGGATGTTGCTGGTTCGATTCCCGCCTCGGAGCCAATATTACGGGAATCGAGACTTACGGGGGTGAAACCGCGGGGCGCTGCGCTAGTAGGTAGGTACATACATAAATTAGACACACGCCATTTTCACCGAAGGGCTAGACAAAGCCTCAATGAGCCTCTTTTCACAGTGGATTGCACCATCCTGGAATATAGACGTGACATGTGATGAGCTCATCGCCGCCATTGCTTCCAACTCGGCTAACGATCTCTTCCAGTAATAGGTAATAATATTCTATAATAAGCTAGCAGCCAGGACAAATCTTATACCTGGGTAGGTATCTAGGTACTAACAAATCTTATCTAAAAGTCCGGGTAATCCCTATTCGGCTCTTACGACATCCACGGGAGGAGACTGAGTGGTTTATTCTTAGGCCGGACACAGCACAGCACAGAAATAACTCAACGAATAGCAAACAGCACCATTCAGATAGGTAGGTAGGTACCTATATAGTACATTCCTTTCCAATAATGTGTGATGTCATAATACCTATTTATTGTGTGACTACGGTTTGTATTTTGGAACTACCTACACGGAATAACGAAAACCGAATTGAGAGTAGAAATGTCGTATTTGTATGCAGAAAATGATAAGCGCCCCTAGCGGACGTGATGAGAAACCATACACAAAGACAAATATCTACTCGCAACGATGGCTTTTCTCGGCCGTTTTACATAATAAATTAAGGGGGCTCCCACACAACAAACTTGTTTTTTTTGCCGTTTTTATAGAATAACACATCATCATCAGCCCACATTAGTCCACGGCTGGACATAGGCCTCTCCCAATACGCGCCACTGAGCCCGGTGTTCGGCTCTTCTACTCAAAAATAGAAAAAAACAATAAATTTTTGTGGTTACTTAGAACTGAAACGCAAAAAAATATTTTTCATCAAACCATAAGTGTGACTCGCACTTGGCCGCTTTTTTGTGAAAGAGTTCGTGCGAGGAAATACTACCACCATACCTATTTCTGCCGCAAAGCAGTAGTGTTTGCATCACTGTGTTCCGTTTTAAAGTGTAGGGGCACAGAATAAATAATAGGTATGGGTCTCATCAGGGTGACGGGCGCATTTCAATGCCAAATAGGGCGCGTCTTTAGTGGATAATGCACTGTTATGGAACCCTTCGAGTCCGAGTAGGTCTCGCACTTGTCCGTTTTTTTTATTATTATTTTAAGTAAGTAGATTGATGTCAATCAAATACCTCTCAGCTGTCAGTATACCTATAATAGGTAGGTACCTACCTACCTATTATAGGTATACTGAGACCTACCTTCTCTAAAGCTGACCTACATAGTAAATTTTATTATCACAGATTATATATTATTTACTACGTAACAGATACATCTCCCATACGTACATAGGTACAAACATTAGACACACGCCTTTTTCACCGAAGGGGTAGGCAGAGGTAGGTAGTAGGTAGGCAGGGGTAGGTAGCATTTCAAAATTTACTATGTAGGTCAGCTTTATAATAGGTAGGTAGGTACCTACCTATTATAGGTATACTGAGACCTACCTTCTCTAAAGCTGACCTACATAGTAAATTTTATGATCACATATTATATATTATTTACTACGTAACAGATACATCTCCCATACGTACATAGGTACAAACATTAGACACACGCCTTTTTCACCGAAGGGGTAGGCAGAGCCTCAATGGGCCTCTTTACAGTGGGTTGCACCATCGTGGAATATAGACGTGAAATGGATTATATAATGAGTTTTTTTGTTGTGTGTGTGTGTGTGTGTGTGTGTTTGTTACTTCTTCACGCTGAAACGTCTGGACGCATTTGGATGAAAACTGGAATGTAGATAACTGGACTCCCGGAATAACACATCATCATCAGCCCACATTAGTCCACTGCTGGACATAGGCCTCTCCCAATACGCGCCACTGAGCCCGGTGTTCGGCTCTTCTACTCAAAAATAGAAAAAAACAATAAATTTTTGTGGTTACTTATAACTGAAACTCAAAAAAATCTTTTTCATCAAACCATAAGTGTGACTCGCACTTGGCCGCTTTTTTGTGAAAGAGTTCGTGCGAGGAAATACTACCACCATACCTATTTCTGCCGCAAAGCAGTAGTGTTTGCATCACTTTGTTCCGTTTTAAAGTGTAGGGGCACAGAATAAATAATAGGTATGGGTCTCATCAGGGTGACGGGCGCATTTCAATGCCAAATAGGGCGCGTCTTTAGTGGATAATGCACTGTTATGGAACCCTTCGAGTCCGAGTAGGTCTCGCACTTGTCCGTTTTTTTAATTATTATTTTAAGTAGATTGATATCAATCAAAAACTTGTCAAAAAAGATGTTGAAAAGAAGCACCATATACCTACTACGATGTTTGTAGGTACTATGAAGAAATTATGAATTATTGTAACAAAAAAAAAAACACCGAGTCGGACTTGCGCACGAAGGGTTACGTACCATTAACTACAAAAAACACTAAAAAAACAAATTTAAAAAAAAAATAATGCAAAAAGTGAAAAAAACGGTCACCCATCCAAAAACTGACCGCGCAGAACGTTGCTTAACCTTCGTAATCGATTTTTGTATGGATTGTGGGCCAATTGTCAATTTCTCGATTTTACAAAATGCCTTAAAAAACCTTTGAAAACTTGTTTTTTTTTCAAAGTTGGGGTTTTCCTATATACACCAGGATGTTGGCTACAATTCTGCATAAACGAAATTGTCGTGCATCAACTTTCGTAGGACACTTAAACTCGTCAAAGTTGATGCGGACGATTTTTTTTTTTTTAAATATCATTTCTGGACCTCTATATTGTTTTTTTTCATTTTTTTTTACTTTTTCTGTAATCTGTGTATAAAATCAATAGGATACGCCCTTTGAACGGTTCCTATAGGACACCGTTTCGAAGAACGGTTTTGAAAACGGGCGCCATCTTGGTTTTTTCAAAAAGTCAGACTTTTCCCGGGGTCACATCGGAGAGCCGAACACATCTCTAGAACATGTCCCATGCCTAAAACGACTCCTTCTGGGAGAACAACCATGTCAATGAGTGAGTCAGTCAGTCAGTCAGTCACCGTTGTCCAGCTTTATATATTATAGATAGATAGAAGCTCCGTTAGTTTTAGTAGATGTAAAACATTTAAAATTTTATATTGCACTTACGTGCGCAGCATACTTGAATATGCTTCTCAAATTTGGAGTCCACGTTATGATACCTATATCAACAGAATTGAGCGTATTCAAACCAAATTTATTAAGTTTATTTGCTTTCGCCTTAAGGTTCCGTATAATTCTGCTAACTATGTTGACCTTTGTCGTAAATTCCACCTTCTGCCACTCAAAAAAAGGCGTGAAATTGGTGACCTGCTTTTCTTGCTCAAAATCACTAATAATCATATTAATTGCCCCGAACTTCTTAGTAAAATAACACTTGTTGTTCCCCGTACAATAATTAGATACAACGAGATTATTCATGTACCAATAGTTAGAACGAATTATCGCCAAAACTCCTATTTATGGCGAGTTGGTAACCAATTTAATAAATTATCTAAGCAAATAGGTCTAGACCTATTCTACTCCAGTGTCGGTTCCGTGAGGCGGCGGCACAGTTCTGACTTTTTCTCGCCCTCCGCGGAGGATGATGAAATTTCGTCATGAGATAGGTGTGGTTTACTTTTTTGGTTCTTGTTCTTATTTTTTTTTTTGTTTACTATTATTTATATCTGTTTCCTTAATTTATACTGTTTGTTTTACTTTTACTGTTATAGTTATATTGTTGTTTTCTGTTTTGTATGCATTCATCATTTGTATCTCTCATTTTTTATTTTTTATTTTTTTTTCTGCTATGTGTTTTGTATACCAGATTGTAGTTTATAGTAGTTTTTAGTCCACTCAGCCTGTTCTCTCTTTTTATGTATCTATTATTATTTCTAAACGTGAAAACTTTTTAATAGCCTTCTGCTTTAACTTCTTTTATTTATTTTGTATGCATGTGCTGCTGGTTTTCCTTATAATAAATATAATATAATATAATATCCGAGCTTCGATCGCTTTGCGTCTTTGCGTAAACAAGACTCGGGCGCATTCGTTTGGGTGCCGCGACACGACAGAATACGATTGTTCGCAGCCGTACACATGGTGTTTATAAGCCTTCAATCTCAGTAGATCTATTCTCCAGATTCATCATATGACTTCTCTCTCCGACATACATGTGTAGACTGTTGGTAAACCAAATTTTTTTTATATTAAATAAGCAACTGTTAACAATAACTGCCTCAATGCACACTGAAACAGCTTTGTGCTCATTTAACAGTTTTTTTTATTTCTCAAAAATTTCTGTATGTGAGTTGCCCGTGTTTTCTTTTATACAACTAAATTAGTGATGTGCCTCAATAATAAAGTAGATTATTTATCGATAAAATAAATGCTCGTTTAATATGTTTTACAAGCTATTGAAATTTGATTTATATTATTCGGGAGCCATAGCCTAGCCTAACCTAACTTTCTAACCGTTAATCCAATCACCATGAAGGTATTGGTATGTAACAAGGTAGGTAACTGTTATGATTTTAATTTGAAATTATTCATTTTATACCATAAGTTGACGACCTCTGTGGCGCGGTGGACGAAGGTTCGCCTGTGACGCAGGAGGTTGCGGGTTTGATTCCCGCCTCAGAACAAATATTTGTACGATCTTCAGATATTTGTTCAGGGTGTTCTGGGTATTTTCTATGTTAATGCAAAATAAATATCTATGTAATGTACTGTACTAGGGATATCAGTTATCTAGTCCATATCACAAGCTGTGCTTGGCTTGGGGCTGGATAATCTTGTGTGAACTGTGTCCAGCATCAAAAAATAAAATAAAAATAAATATACTTATATATATAATGAAATTCACTTAGGTACAATGTGAAAGAAAACACCATCTTTTCGTAAATTCGATGTTCCAGACCTTGATTTAGAGCTGAAAATGTAACGATTCGACATTTCAGTATTTGTAGCACTGTCACACTGTTTTACTCTATGCGTCACACGATCGGTTCAGTCTGACAGAGCAATCGGCCCATCATGATACAATTTTATTACTAGCAAAAGCAAAACATGCTTGGTGAGGGCTAGCAAGCTTTTTTTCCGTGATTATTTATATTTAAACAAATACATGAATTTAAATTACTATGCTAAATTACAACGGATAATTTTTTCGTTAAGTGTACCACAAAATTGCATGGGATAGTAGAGGACTCGCTTCGCTCGCCCTAATGATCGGGCGAAAACAGTTTTACTAACGCGTATGCCCAAATGAAATTGTGCATAGCCAGAGGGGAACGACATCTTGACATGAATTTAAATTACTATGTGATATTACAAATCTAGAGGTGTGATAGTTTTTCGTAAAAAGTTGCATGCCTACCTAGGTTGTGGGATACGTGATCACGATAAATTAACAAAAGCATTTCCCAGTTTAAACTCATTTACTCATTTTCAAGAAAAGTCGTAGGGATTTTCCTATTCAAATCCTATTCTTTGATTGACCAAAGAATTAAAAAAAAAATTGCTAGGTATAATTTTTTCAACGCGATATTCTGTTCACTAGGTAAAGCGCTAAGTATTACTTTACCTACCATTGTTTAACATTAACATAACTTAACACACCCAACACATACCTACATAGTTGTGATCCCACACTAGGATCCCATGTGACGTGGGATAATTATGCCTGAAATGTAAAAAAAAAACTATTTTACATTTTAATGACTAATGTAGTTTTTTGGCACTTAGGCTCAGGATTTTTGGTTTTTGACAATAACAGTGACTGACAGATATAATACATCGTATATTTCGTGGCCAGAACCGACATGGATTATGTAGGTTAGAAGGATGACGGCAGCTAAGTAAAGCGTTTTTTCCTTTCCTTTCCTTTCGTCTCTTTTGACTTGCCGACCCATAGTTTTATGAAATTATTGTATGCTTTGAACAAAATTCTAATTAAATTTTCCCAAGAACTAATCATCCCATGAGCTAGTGGTTGTACCTGGGGTACTCAAAATTTTCTTGATTTTTTCTCTATACTCTAAGTTTCCGCGTTTACCCCCTCTCTCTCCAGCCTACTACTACCTTTTACTAATCTAAAATTTCATAGTGATCCACAAAATGATCTGTATGTTATCCTCGATAACAACTCCGGAACTCCTCCTTCACAGAGAGCGTTCAACCCTTCCCCCCATACCTAGCCGCCCTTAAATCCCTTCAATGACCCTTGATGGTAGCACAGAATATATACAGTAGGCAAAGTAAGTTCCTACCAAAAAGTTATCGATACTATTAATTTATCGACTTGAGTGCTGGAAGTCCCTAGAACGGGTGTTACTGTCAATTTTGTGACATAACATGATGTTTGTACACAGAAAGCATCTATGTGTGTATAAAGATTTTTGATGTGTTGCTGTTTATAGATGTGTGCGTTTATAGCGATAGAACGACTGGTTACAAAAGTGTGCATTAAACTGTAAGTGAGTGCGTGAAGCCCCCCCCAAAAATTTCTGAATAAATATGTATCGGTTGACAGCTCTAAGGCGTCTCCCCTCCGGTAAGGAGGCCTGCGTTGCTCGATGTGAACATTCTATCCAAAAAACCATGTCAAACACAAACGCTAAATAAACAAATTTTTATGGCGAGAAAAGCAAGGTTAGTATGTTGTATCAAATTGAATGGTGCAAACGTAACTAACCAGTTACGTCTGCACCATTAATGGGGCAAATCAATGGTGCAAACGTAACCGCGGGGCTTGGTCAACACATCACTAGGGTCACTTACTCGGTGGTACCGTTTAACTTTAAAAGTCCTACGGTACCGCCAGGGGTATGGCCAGGGGTACCGTGGGTCTGAAATGGTTTTGCCATAATCACCACGCTTGGCAGGCGGATTGCGAGCGGGTGATCGCAGTATTCGTGTTGAGCACTCAATAGGATGCTGCTGCCCATCCCCTTGTGTAACTACTAGTTATTAAATTAGCATTAAATATACATACCTGTTTCATCGATTCACGAACAGCCTGGAACACAGCATTTCATTAAGCTTTAAGTACCGTTATTCGAAGCATATTTATATATTTGAGAGTGGCAACTCTATTTCTCTAGTCACGTGTCACTTCCTGGTACCTGATTGGTCGATTCCCCACTCCGCTGCCCCTCTTTTCTACCACCAGAGGGAGCGCGCGTCAGCTTGGTGCGCTGCGCGGCATTTACTTTCATTGGCGTTTTGTTTCTCGTCACGTTCGGACGTGCAAAAATTCTCGTAGAATTTTTTGCAGTT
Source organism: Operophtera brumata (assembly GCA_932527175.1). Lineage (NCBI taxonomy): Eukaryota > Metazoa > Arthropoda > Insecta > Lepidoptera > Geometridae > Operophtera > Operophtera brumata. The sequence goes on along the minus strand of OW052228.1, from coordinate 42,406,549 downwards.
ACTGGTACATTTTATAATATTTTATTTGACTTTTAACGGGTTTTCCGTTCGATATTATTTGTGTTTAATAATTTTGTGTTTTTAAAAGTTATGGCGGACTCGACGAGTTCGAGTTCAGATTCATCCTCGAATACTGAGGATCCCACTCTGCCTGCATCGCAGCCGCCTGAGCCTGCGAAGAGGAAGGCTGCTAAGCCACATAAGCATAAGTCCAAGCGGCGGCGTAATAGCGATGCAATACGGGCGCTAACGGAACAGGTCAGTGAAATATCAAATTTTCTTGGGAACTTTTGCCAACCCATATCTCATTCAAGTGAATATGGTGACGAGTTAAATGCTGACGTGAGTCGAGAACTCTATTCTGATAACGATCACGAAGCTATGGTTACTGCCGGGTCCTCAAGTGCTTTGAAGCTGTCTCTAAACACGGTTTTAAAGGAACCATCCGTTCCTAGATCGTCAAAGACTCATGTCGATACCATTCAGGCTATTCAGCATTTTGATTCGGAGGATTGGTCTAATTTGAGATATTCCGAAGTCCAGAAACATTACTGTTCCCGCCCCGGATTTACAGAGCTTGAATCAAATGAGGAATTAAAACCTTACGATAAATTCACAAACTTAAGCCTTACTGAACGCGGTTTCGCAGCAATCACTCAAGCCCTTATTAAACAGCAAGAAGCTGCTCAAAGTTCAATTGATTCGTTAGTGAAGTGGTCAGAATCATCGGCTGACTTGACTCCCCAATCGATTCTCGCTAAAATAAAAGAAGTTTTCGTTGAGGGTGATTTTCAAAAGATCTCAAACGATGCCCTACAACTGGCGTGTGGTCACCGGGCTGATCTTATTCAGCAGCGGCGTGACAGTATACTTCGTTCAGTAAAAGACAAATACTTCAAGGCAACGTTAAGAAAGATTCCCCCGAGCTCAGAATCCCTGTTTCAAAAAGAAAAGTTTTCGACGGTGGTTGAGAAAAATGGGGGTATTGCTAAAACTTTTTGGCCGGTGCGTCAACCGATCCAAAATAAGCCTGCTGCGCAAGCAGGACCGAGTCAATCAAATTATAAGTCGCCTGCGCAAGGCACCTTTGAGCCCATGAACTTTTATTCGAATACGCCTAGGTTTGGTTCATCACTGCCTGCGCAAGGCAATCAACATTACTCACACCCCATGAGGTGGCGCGACATGCATCGCCCACAAAAAACTCAATCCAACTTTCAAGGCTACCCCTCGCGTCAAAGGGGATCGCGATCTCAATTTTCAGACGGTTTCCGTCAAAATGCCGGCCGAGGCCAGAACAAGAACTCAGGCCAGAATTTTCCGCGCAGGGATTATCAACAAAAAAGAAAATTATGACTTGATAATGTTTCAAGCGGGCCAGCTAGCAAAGTTTGTAAGCAGCTGGCAGTCATTACACGCCCCTCCTACGATCATAAAAATAATTCAAGGTTTTCGAATACCATTTTACAGAAAGCCACCCCTATGTGCCCCAAATTTCAAATTCCAAACTCCTTTTTCGAGAGAAATGGAAGTTGCTATAAAATCAATGATGGAAATGAAGGTTTTGGAGCCCGCTGGCCCTGGTCCCGGATTCACGTCCCCGGTATTCCTGACTCTGAAAAAAGACGGCTCAACTCGACCGATCTTCAACCTAAAAAGGTTAAACAAATATCTTGTAATTTCCAAATTCCGTCTAATAAACATGCAAAGAATTCCATCTTTTGTGCAACCACACGATTGGTTAATAAAAATAGACTTGTCAAACGCATACTTCCATCTTCCAATTGCAAAATCACACAGACGTTTCCTGCGTCTGATCTTCAAAGACCAGGTGCTGCAAATGACCTGCCTCCCTTTCGGCCTTGCATGTGGCCCAAAAGTTTTTGCATCGCTCACCAACTGGGTCGCACAAGTTTTGAGGGACAGAGGTTTCCGTATAGTTGTCTATTTAGACGATTTTTGCCTTGCCAATCAAGACCCACATCTCTTGCAAAAACAGGGTCAAGAAGCTGTTCAACTTCTAGAACAACTAGGATGGCAAGTGAATTTCGGGAAATCGATACTAATACCCCAAAAAGTTATCGAATTTCTGGGCATAGGCTGGGACCCACATACCAACCGCAAATTCTTGCCGGTCAAGAAGTGCAAAGATATGAGCCAGAAAATAATTCAGTTAAAAGTCAGAAAGACTGCAAACTTAAAGGAAATCCAAAGCATAGTAGGCTCACTGAACTTCGCGAGCTTCCCAGTAACACGAGGTCGTCTCAATCATCGAGCCCTCCTAAAACATTGTCAAAGCCTCCTTCGTCATCCGAATTACCAATTTACTATACCTCAAGACGCTCACAACGAATTAAGCTGGTGGCTAGACAACATTTCGAACAACTCGATGATCCACTACCCTCCTGTGTCTCACTATCTAGTAACCGATGCGTCAGAACTGGCATGGGGTGCGCAACTAGACAATTTGAAAGTATGGGGACAGTGGTCCCAAAAAGAGTCTGCGCTTCACTCGAATCAACGGGAAATGTTGGCAGTATTGTACGCCTTACAAGATCGTTGTCTCTCCCTGGTGAATTCGTCACTCCTGATACAGAGCGACAACAAAACAGTAGTGTCATTTTTGAGGAACGAGGGAGGCACGAGGTCTCTAGCTCTAATGGATATATGTTACAAGATTTTTCAAATGTTGGACCAACACAATGTTCATATCGAAGTCCACCATCTACCAGGACGATTCAACACGGAAGCAGATCACTTGTCTCGACTATCCCCCTTACCAGAATGGCATCTTCTACCCGAGATAACGGAGAAAGTATTTCGCAAATGGGGAACTCCGCAGATAGATTTATTTGCATCGGCGACAGCACACGTGGTCCCGGCTTACGCGTCCTGGGACGCGACGGACCGTCATGCTCGTCTGCACGACTCGTTCAGCCAGATCTGGAACTACGATCTGGCATGGGTATTTCCGCCTCCATTCCTAATACCTCGTGTTCTAGCCCACCTGAATACAGCAACAGGGATTTACTTGTTGGTAGCTCCTCGATGGACGAGGGTATTCTGGAGGCCCGATCTAAGGAATCGCGCACTGAACGCACCGTTCACGATTCACAGCTTAGTGAAAGTCCTCATAGATACAGTAACAGGACGACCGCCACCCCAAGTCCAAGACATGATCCTAGAGGTATGGAGATGTGGGGGTGGACAGAGAGCCTAAAACACTGGTCTCAAGAGCAGAGAGATTTCTTATGTTCCAGTTGGAGAGAATCTTCCCTCAGAACTTACAAACCAGCATGGGACAAATGGGTTGCGTGGTCTAAAGGTAATTCCACTGATATGTTTAATCCGTCCGGGTCTGATTTAGCGAGATTTCTAATAGATTTACACCAAACTCACAATTTGTCATATTCAACTATCTTGGTTTATAAATCGGCGGTTTCCACCCTTTGTGATCCTAATTCAGATACCAGACTAAGTTCACATGTGCTTGTAAAACACGCATTAAAAGCTATTTCTAGTAAAAAACCTAAAATAAATAAAGCACCCATATGGGACACAGATTGCTTAAAAACCTGGTTGCAGAATAGCGCTATTAATGAAAATAGCCTTTATGACTGTTCGAAAAGAGCTGCAATTTTGCTTTTGCTATGTTCAGGTAGACGTGTGCATGATTTATCACTATTAGTTGTTGATTGCAACAACTGTATAGTTTCTGAAAACTCTATTATATTATGGCCTAAATTTGGATCCAAAACGGATTCCTATACTACTAGACAATCTGGTTGGCAATTACTTGCAAATAAGGACAGTAAAGCTTTAGACCCTGTTTTTTGGATTAGACGTGTCATATTTTTGTCAACAGAACGACGCAATATATGTAAATCCAATAATTTGTTTTTAACAGCTTGCGGACCGCCTAAGGAGGCAAAGCCGACGGTCATCGCAAACTGGGTGAAAAAAGTGTTGAAGGATGCTGGGATCAAGGCTAGTCCTGGAAGTATCCGCCCAGCTGTAGCGTCAAAGAACTGGGTCCAAAACTGCCCCCTCGAAGAGATCCTAGCTCGTGGAAATTGGAGGTCACAAAATACCTTTACCAAATATTACTGCCGGGTTATCAAGCCCGCAATACCTCTATCAAGTACGAGTAGTTGTTTTATCCCAATAACATAATGGATAAGATTAATTAAAGAAAATAAAAGACATTGTTTCTATAAAAACATGTATTTCGGTTTATAATGATTAGCAATGTAGTTACAATGTACATAATATACACCTAATATAACCTAAAGAATAGCACGAGATGTTTTTATTAATGTTGTTTATCACTTAAATTGTTCATAAACATTGAATACTTACCAGTCTCCTAAAGTGAAATTTTAATTTGATTGAAACTTCCTTTGTTTATATACTTAATTTGAATAGATTGTAATCAAGGAGTTATTATAAGTACCTTATACTTAGCTTTTGTTTTGTGTTACCTAAGTGTTTTTGTTTTCGATGATTAAACTGCTTACATAAAGATAAGTAATGTATTTCATTGGTACACTTGCCTACTATCAATACTACTTACCTTGTAGGTAGATCATACAAAAGTACCTACCTAATACCTATTACACCACTCATAACATTGTGGGAAAATGCATATAGAATATAGGTTCTACAGCTATTGAAATAATATAAATAAGGCTTCTCAAAAGTGTAACTACACTTTCAATCACATTGGCGTCTTACTACCACCAGGCGATAACAGACAGATCTCAAATATATAAATATGCTTCGAATAACGGTACTTAAAGCTTAATGACAGCGTTTTACCCTACAATAAAACGCTTATTAAGCGTAATACCTTATTCGAAGCATACATTTTTATTCCTGCCTGGTTTACACTTTTTATTGTGAACACACATTTTTAATATAAAAATAAAACAGTATTTCCTGTTAAATAAAGCTGTTCTGCCAAGTTCAAGCAGAAGTAGATGGTTGAAGAAGTTGACTTATCAATACCAAATAAAATAGTAGGTATGGTATAAATAATAATACACACGTTGAATTAAAAATGTGTCACATCAATAAAATTAAGAATTTTAATTTGAGATCCAATGAAAGTAAATGCCGCGCAGCGCACCAAGCTGACGCGCGCTCCCTCTGGTGGTAGAAAAGAGGGGCAGCGGAGTGGGGAATCGACCAATCAGGTACCAGGAAGTGACACGTGACTAGAGAAATAGAGTTGCCACTCTCAAATATATAAATATGCTTCGAATAAGGTATTACGCTTAATAAGCGTTTTATTGTAGGGTAAAACGCTGTCATAAACGATATGTTTTTTATTTATCCGGCCAGTTGTGGCAAGCTATGGCGACGATGAGCTCACCACTTGTCACGTCTATATTCCGCGATAGTGGAAATTATCCAAATTAATGCAAATTAACTAATTATCAATGCAAAATTTTTACAATTTTGACTAGACTGACATATGCTATGAGTGCTGCCAACTCAATTTTTAAAAAACAGCCAGATCACTACAAAAAAAACAAAATCCTCCTTATGAAATTTATGTTCAAAAAGCAATTCTTGTCTGAACTTGTTAAGTAGTGCATTATAGCACCCTTACAGCAAAAGCTGTTTTAGCCTACTTTTGAATATACTTGGTCTATCAATTGTTTTTATGAATAACCAAAATTATTGTAGATGGAATAGAGCTAGGCTAGAGTGAATAGGTGCCTTCTAGACCTTTGTGCTCCATCTTCGGCTGCATCGTCACTTACCAACAGGTGAGATCGTGGTCAAACAAAGGTCTATGTAAAAAAAACATTGTAAAAAAAAAATGGAAGAAACTTTTTATTTTTTTTGTTAGTTTACGCAGTTACGTAGTACGTTTAGGTAGTCTAGTAGTACGCCAACCACTAGCTGTCACAAACCTGATTTTGCTGGTAGAAGATGCTGTTAGCATGAAGCCCACCTTTTTGTAACATTATTGTATGTGCAATAATGTATAAATAAATAAATTGATTGTACATATAAAATAATTTTGTGACGTTTTCTTTTGGATTACGACTTATAATATTTTAATAATATTTTTATTATTTAGAACAAAAAAACATAGTTTTATCATGTTACTAATTTACAGTAAGCATACGACCTTACTTTTTTTAGATATGTCAACCGAGACTTCTTCTCCACAGACAGACTGTCATTTTTTAGTAAATTTTCTGTTTTTCTTTGGGTTTAGATCGGTTTTTTTGTAGCTGATGATGTTAATTTACTGCTAGATCTAGCTATAACATTTCTGAATTGGCATCACTGGCGTCTAATCTGATACTTTCTGATTGGATGAACTGTAGAAACAAGATGGCTGATATTGTTTTTTATAATGGCCTGGATACTGGTCCGTGTTGACTAAGAAGCTTATTTTTGAAAATAGCGAAATCTATAATGTACATATTTCAACTCTGAGTACTCAATGAATTGGTAGTTGTACCTTGGTACTTGTTAAATGATTGACGACCCTGGTTAATAACCTAAACTTTATTATAATTTTATTTTGAGGTGATAAATTCTGATTGATTGTTCGATCTTCTACTACTGTAATATACTCTTTGAAATTGAAAATTATTTTTATATTTTTTAGTTCGGTTAGCTATAAAAGCGTGTTTTTTTTTAGTTTTTTCAAACTATTATTTATTTATAATTAAAACTGCTCTGTTTTTATTAATTAATACATTTGTTTAGACCGAGTTAGAGCAAATTCAATCCCAAGATTTATTATCATCTTTTTGGTGTTATTAGTAGAGCTTTATTGTGAAAGAGTTCGTCCGTGGAAGTACTACCCCAATACCTATTTCTGTCGCAATGCCGTAGTGTTCGCATTTCTGTGTTCTGGTTTGAAGGGTACGGGTGCCGGTGAAATTACAGGCACATGAGAGTTTTCATCTTTATGTCTCAGGGTAGCGGGCGCAGTACAATGTCACATAGGGTGCGTTCTAGGTGGACGTGGCCTATGAGGCAATGCATTGTTTAAGGCAGAGGTTACCGCTTAACATCAGGTGAGCCATTTGCTTGGGACCTTGTTTGTTGAAACCCAAGTGATGCAAGTGTTGTAAAGGTTGTAATACATACCTAGATTTAATACTTAGGTATATTTATAGTACACAGCTTTTAAAAACTCCTTGGCTTAGTCTTGACAAACCTGTAATGCTGAAGCCGGGCCCGTCGTCAACCAGACGCAGCAAGACAACGAAGTATTTGAAGAAAAAATAGTACACCGTTATATCACGGTCGTCATAATATAATGGTTACTGGCACCACTACCCATTAGGTACCTAAGAAACCAGAGCTTGGTGAAATGGATTTAAATTAGTGACATCCTGGGCCACAACCGCGCTCATTCTGAACGTATTTACCAAAGCTCAAACGTTCGTACGTTCGAACGTTGCTGCGTGTGGATTGGTCAAGCCACCAACCTTGACCAATACAGACGCATTTTTAAAAAAGTTCAGAATTAGCGTGATTGGAGCCCAGGATTCGGAAACCTTATACCATCGATCGATCGAGACCTTTTTCACACTAATAGTTCTGCACAAATTTCAGTTTTATGATTCGAGTGCACGATACAGATTGACACTGGGCACATCTGACGCAGATAAGTTCCAAGTAAAAACAGTCAAAAGGTTTCAAGGCAACAATAGCATGACATCACAAACTATGGTTGAAAAGTAAGTACCTACCTACCTCTCTACCAACAAACTTAACATAACAATTATGGGTGGTGTTATCGCTTAGAAGAGATTATAATGAAATATGACGATTCAAATCAGTGACCTTTTTCTAGCACACATTCTTATAACAACTCATACGAAGGAGCGGCCTTTCCACCACAAATGACCCCAGAAACACCCATCAGTATCTACCGCTATGGAATCTGCAAGACCCTTTCTATGAGGTATATTGGAACCAAACAGATGGACTATGGCTCGGAAGCTTTTGTGTATGGTTTCGACAATACGACCTTCAACGATCACAAGCTGTGTGATAGTAAAGGCTGGTGTCCCGATGGAATTATGGATCTGTCTCAGTGCTTTTATGGTGAGTTTCCTTAGATTTTATCAAACATAAATAATGCTCAAACTTCAAATATGCATAGTCCAGATCACATTCAAGGATTCCTTTAATCATGGGCATCGGAACCTACGCCGAGTACCAAAGCACAAAAGCACCTAACCTGGGGCATATATTTTCAGATCATAGTAACAAATATTGCCAGCATCACACTAGGTACACTAATGGAAGTTGGAGTCGCTAAACACGTTTATGAGTCTTCAATTCTTTGCACCAACTTGGAAGGAAGTCTTCGCCACATAGTCATAGACACAGTCGCTAACGATTGGCTTCGGTATAGAAGCGTTTCAATCTGATGTTATTATTTCATTTACCTATTTAGGCAATGTTACCACTTCAAAATACTCCTTGCAAGAGTGGTTGTACCTACCAGTTTTCTGTTTAGTTTTAAATACTAACATTTAACTGTGTATTTCTGTTGCAGGGTTTCCTCTCGCCTTATCCAAGGGGCACTTCTTGGACTCTGAACCAAAAATGTTTGAGAAGATTGAAGGTCTGAAGCCGATCAGGAGTGCCCATGAAACCACATTTGTTATTGATCCAGTAAGTAATTTTAATTATTAGCGTCTTTAGATTATTTTTCGTAACTAATTGAGCTGAAACTTTGTAAACTTAGGTAGGTACCTGACAAGATTTGATGACAATACAATATTATGGTGACAGTGAGCTGATCTGATGATGGAGACGAAACGTGTAAAACGGAACTCCTCAATGATTATTAGTAGCCTGGCAGTATTTTGGCTCATTTTGATTAGCCCATGGTTCCAAATACTAATTTCATAAAACCTTGCTTTGAAAACATATTTTTCAATAAATTTATTATCCGTGGTCTCGAGTTGTTCACATTGCTAGGATAAGTGATAATATTTGATCTCGGGCTGATTAGTGGTTAGATTCGACATTGATTGCATATTTTTTCACTATTAATGAATTACTATCCCGATGTTTACTATCAGAAAAAATGCTTACAAGCCACAATTTCTCCCAGAAAATAGGTGTAACAATAAAAGCCTACATGTCAATGCAACTCAACTTAGCGCTCGGAGACATGAGTCTACTCAGGGAGACCAGAAGACTGAGCGATATTTTCCTACCTATTTCTCATGTTGTAGCTGTAAGTATTACTGTAAAAAATATTAAAATTTAGCAAGTTGAATTGTCAATATTTGATGGTGGATCTGCTAGCATATAGCTCGCAAACACCGCTGGGGAATAAAGGTTCTCAAGTAGCGACCACGAACCGGACGAAGGATCAACGTCATTTCAGGTTGTTGGATACCGGTGGCTGGAGGCGGCTAATAACGGCATGGCATTTGGCCAGCAGTGGACACCTGCAGGTTGATGACTATGGTGTTACTTGATGGGCCAATGACATTATAAAGTCGCAAGAAATCGGTATTCAGCTCAAGACTTTGCGTGACAGTGGATGGAAGTCGATTGGCTGGATGATGATGTTGATTGTTGCCAATATTCTTATGCATGATAGGTACATCCTGCGCTTGGGACTGTTGCGTGTTTATTTCGCGACATGGTTTTCCTATTATTTAGTTCTACAGTGTTTTGGTGGAATAACATTTTATATATCATCCGACGGCGGCGAAGTTTGCAACTACTAATTCTCATCCTTCTTCATTTTTTTTTCTCTTGTTCGATTATTATGGACTTCTTACAATAGATACAATAAGGCCGGGTTCCCACTACGCCGGACCGGCAGATCTGCCGGAAACTGGACACCGGACAGAGTGTTCACATTACATCGGATCCCGGAAGAAATTCAGACAGTCAAGTACTTACCTCAGTTGAATTTGGACCTGGTTTCAGTATTAAACATACTTCACGCCATGCTGCTAACTTTAAGTTTTTGTCTTTATAGACGTCTTCGGTCTTATCCCACAGAACAGGTCTCTCTTGGACAAGCGTAATTAAAGTTTCTGCTTGAATATCCATGCTAAACGTCTACTTTTACCAGAAAATGCGAGCGGAATGACGTGAGTGGAACACGGGCGGGGCGAGGGGAGCACGAGCGGGGCGAGCGGGGGACAGATACCGGCACAAACTCGTTCACATTACTCCGGGCCCGGTCGTTCTACCGGCAATTCGTAGTGACAAAACGCTCGGTAAAAATGCCGGGCTCGGCAAAAATGCCGGACCCGGGATAATGTGAATAGCTTCATATAAATTGTACAGCCACTAGCCCTTCCGGCAGATTTACCGGCGCGGCAGATCTGCCGGTCCGGCGTAGTGGGAACCCGGCCTAAAGGGAACCGCAAGGGGCCAGCCTGTGGTTCTTCTAGTTCTAAGCTGAAGGCTTTCTTATGATCAAATTGTTCTACTGTAAGGTCTTTCCAATACTATTTCACCCCGATGGAGGAATCGAGCCCGGTGTAACTTAAACTTGGAACACTCCCAGTAGAATAATTTGATCATAAGAAAGCCTTCAGCTTAGAACAAGAAGAACCACAGGCTGGCCCCTTGCGGTTCACTTTATTGTATCTATTGTAAGAAGTCCATAATAATCGAACATTGTAAGGGATCCCAAGAATAGAAAGGACATAAATCAAATTAGAGTTTCACAGATTAATTAAACATAACTGATTCCACCTTACCTTTGGTATCATTTACTGAGAATCCAACACTCACTAGATGTGTGGCGCCCATAAGTTAGGCAAACACTAACCCCCACTAGTAATCTCCGGTGACAAAAGGACCAAGAAACAAAACCGAATCCACAGCAGCGCGGAATCCCGCGACCTGAAGGCTGAGCTAGGCCAAAAACACGCACGGCCCAAGTGCGAGTAACAGGACCTATCACCACGGTTAAAATAAAAATAATGCTATATTCTATTGATTTGTTCGTTACGGCGTGGAATACTTGGCAAAACTTTACTTTCTATGAGGTTTACAAGAAACACTCAGTTTTATTCCATTAATATTCACACCATAGACTTCCTAGTTTATCTTTCAAAACACGTCCTCCATTATAGCTGAGAAAAGTCTGGGAAACAGTGGGTCACCTTGTCTTACTCCCTTTTGAATTCTAAACTCTTCTCCCATTTTATCTAACTGTATCTTTGCTGTATTCTCGCTGTAAATCTGTTGGACCAACGTATTTACTTCGTCTGAACTCCTTGGTTGCTCAAGGCTGTGAAAATAGATTTGTGAAGCAGTGAGTCGAATGCCTTGTTTTAATCGACAAAAGCTATATTGTAGTACTTTCCGTATTCATTATACTTTTCTATTAGCAGTTTTGATGAGTGTATATGATCTATAGTCGAGAAGTCCTTACGAAATCCTGCTTGCTCTCTTGTTGCTTATCATCAAGCCATTTAGTGAGTCTATTCAGCAATACTTTCGAGAATGTCTTAAAGTACAAGTTTGACATTATGCTGATCGGTCTGTAGTTGACAATTTTGTTTCTGTCCCTTTTTTATGCATCAAGATTATCGTGGATGTCTTCCATTGAACAGGTACTTTCACTTTTTGTATTATTTAATTGAACAAGCCCGTTAGAGGTGTGAGTATGATATCTGAAGATCCTTTGAGTAACACATTTCATATTTTGTCCTCACCTGCGGCTTTACCACTTTATGTGAAAGAAGCCACTATAAGTAAAATTAAATAAATAGACACAAAGATCAAATTACTAACAATAAATTAAATCAATTAAAATAAATGGTTTATGATTTATGATTACTCTTTCAGAAAAGCCCCAGAATGAGAGATGAAGCTAAAAGCGCCCTCAGTATGCTGTACACCTACGGATCCTACGTCCTCATCTCAGTGCAGGTGGTCTGCGCACTGCTTGGCATCGGGTTACTGGCGTACTCTACCAAGAGGGTGCACTGGCGCCGGGTGGACGGGATGACGTATATGAAGACGGAGCTGAGTACTAAGTGTTCGGATGCACCGCTTTTGAATTCACTAGAAAAATAAGTCGTGTGCATAGACACCATTTGTATGTGTGTGTGTGTTTTTTTTAATATTTTTCGAAACATTGGTACATAAATTATTTATAAAAACGGGAAATTTTCACGTACCGTTAAATCGATGTAAGCACCGACATAGTTTCGACCCGTTTCAGAGTCTTTTTCAAGGTGAGTGAACGCGACGCACTCCACCACCCGCGCGTTGATATGATTCACGAAAGTTTTTATAGTAAAATTGGTACATAAGATGATAATAAAGATAAAAAATGTACAGACCATGATCAGCTTTACAGCATGCTAAGTTAAAAAATAAGTACATTGTTACAAGTTAAAGGATAAGTCACAGATTCACAATAATTGTAGTGAAATCAAAAATAACAATAATATAATATACTCAAACGATAGAGCAGTTAATAAATCAATAAACAATACAATTGAGTCTCTAAAAATCATGAAGATCCTACCATAAGATACCTTTTGCGAAAGAAAATATTTTAATAATAAAATAGGCATTTAGCATACGGCCCTCCTGATGTAAAGTGGTCACCGTCGCTAATAGACACCGGCAACACCACGGGTATTGTCGACGCGCTGCCTACCCAGAAGGAATTTATGATCATTTTTCTTGAAATGACACATGTCGTAACCAAGCGGGAAAACCTCAGATGGAAGCGTATTCCATAGTTTGCAGGTATGGGGAAGAAATGATCTCGAGAAACGATTCGTACGAGAAACCCAGGATTCTATGATGTGTGTGTGTGTGTGCAGTTGTGTATTTTTTGTAACCTCTTTGTAATTAGTAATTCATCAAATTTATCAGGGTACCTTCTGACATCCTTTATTTTCACAAGTTGTAACGTGCTTTGTATGTTTGTTTGTAAGTAGGTTGATATAAGTATGTATAATGGTTAAAATCTTGCAAACCAGTTTTGACCAACCCAAGGGGTTTTAAGAGTGTGCGACAATGCGATCATTGTTCAGAGTTTGGAATTGGAGAAGAATTTAGCAGCTACGGGAAAGCATGGGCTAATTAAATAGTAGCCATGGTAGCCCGCATCGTTGGATCACATCCAGAGATTTGACAGGCCAAAGAAACATAAGCTCGCCTTGTTGCCATCAGGAGTTGTAAGCTAGACCTGCCATGGAGAGGTCACGATGCAGTGCTGGTAGACCATTTGCAATATTATCATGGTGGTCCATAATATATGTACAGGCTGTTCGGCAGATCGAGTGTCAGGTAGGACCATTTGCAATATTATGGTGGTCCATAATATATGTACAGGCTGTTCGGCAGATCGAGTGTCAGGTAGGACCATTTGCAATAATATCATGGTGGTCCATAATATATGTACAGGCTGTTCGGCAGATCGAGTGCCTAGTGGTTGGAGGTCAGGTAAGACCGTTTGCATCATTATGGTGGTCCTTATGCGGCTACGAGGCCGCAGCCCGTTACGTAAGAACAAATCCGCACCACTCTTGATTCAAAATTCCACGAAGCCATGCAGCTCGCTGGCATCAGATCTCATTGGCACAACATCGTCTGGCAGAAAGTGATCCATGGAGGGGGTCACGACGGGGAAGGATAGGCAATAAATAAACTAGTGTAGATTAGATTCACAGCAGTGGGAATTCAAAACACAGTTGACAAGAGATCTACTCACTGATTAGGAAGATCCCAAACATGTAGATGGGCACGACGCAGTGCTGGTCCACCAGGGCCCCGAACACGACATTACCCACGATGGCGCCGATTCGACCACACATCACGGTCACTGTCATAGGTGTTGCTCTGTACTGATGATAAACATCGTCAATTCAAGGGTGCAACCATGGTTACCGAGCTCGAAAACTTAAGTATTTCAGAGTTAAATATTTTGCATATGTTGTGGAGAATTTATCTAAGAAAATAAGTGCTTATTTACTGCTTAATACTTTCGCTACTTTTGTGGGGAATATCTCACAGATAACACAGAACACCACATCCTCAGTGCAACTAACGATGGCTTCAAACACGCACGACAGAATCAGGTTCTCCAGTGAGGACCGGACGAGGTTCAGACCCAGGGCAGCTAGGCCCGAGCTGATCAACATGAACACTGAAATGAAAAACACTTATTTATTTCAACATCCAACTGTTTCTACAGGGTAGGTAATCCTAATAGGTACAAAAGCGTCTAAATTAATTATTAACATTAATAACAATATCCTAACATTACCATAACACCCAACAGTCACATACATAGTTTTAATCCCACACTAGTATCCTTTGCATCGTGGATATCAGTAAACGAGTGCCATGGTACCACAACACCCAATCAATCAATCAAATAGATAATGACTAAAATAAAATGACACTACAGTGACTAAAAACTCGTGTTTTAAGGAACTAAAACTAAAAGGCACTTTGCAGTTTACTCAACCATGTCATATGCTCAAAAGTATGATCCGCATTTGATTCTGAAAAAGAAAGTTTTCATCGTATTCTATATTAATGGAAGGTCGAGTCCGTCTTGAAAAGCTCGGTCGAGGAATTGACTCGTTGCTTCCTCGCCACTCTACATTTGGCTTTTCGTTGGATTGTGTTGACAGTGAGGCTCGTTAGTGCTTTCACTTGGTCACACCAGCGGCTAGGTTAGGTTAGGTTAGGTGGTTCTATCAAAGGGAACCGAAAACCGAGTGCCATCACTGTAGGGGCAGCGTGGATACGGCGCAGCACACACTTGAAGTGTGTCCTGCCTGGGAGGAAGAGCGCCGTATCCTCGTCGCTGAAGTAGGAGACGACCTCTCTCTTTCCAGCATTGATTTTATCAATGCTGGAAAATGAGACATCGTGGGAAGTGATGTCATCCTTCTGTGAAATAGTTATATCGCGGAAGGAGGCTGCAGAGAGAGAGAGGGAGATATCTTCCAATCTTCTGATACGCAGCCGGAGACCAAGACGTAGAAGGAGAAGGCCCTCTGGCATTCTTCTTCAACCTCCATAACCGGGGCTATGACGGTAGACTCGGGGGAGTCTATCGCCGACGAAATAGCCCCAAGGCGGCGCGCGTGGTTTTTTCCGCGCGCCCCAGAGCAGGTATTTGTAAAGGTAAATCTTTACAATGAAAGAGAGGGGGTCCAGATAGACCAGGGGTCACCGATTAGTTTCGCTCGGGGTCCGTTTAAAGAAATGAAATGACCATCGAGGTCCGCACAGATATAATAGAAAAATATTTATTAAAAACATGTAATTACGGCAATAAAAAGGTACTTTTTTACAAATCAATGATGAGAAACATGTCATTTCTTGTTGCGGACTATCTGTTTGAAATTTGGAGTCAAACGGGTGCAATCCTGGAAGTGTTCATCAGTAAGTCTAGATCTAAATGTATTCTTAATGAAGTTCATCTTCGAGAATGGTGCTTCACAAACATATTATGTTGACACAAACATGGTAAGGAGTTTCAGTGCTAATTTTTGTAGTTCGGGGTATTTATTACCGCTTACAAATTTTAAGCACGCAAATTTTAGGTCCGCACGAGCTGGGTCGGCGGTCCGCATGCGGACCGCGGTCCGCCATTCGGTGACCCCTGAGATAGACCAACGCTGTCGGGGGTCCAAATAGACCAACGCTGTCGGGGTCGCGGAAGATTATTACTGTTCCCGTAACCCCAGCAAAAAGTGTGTGAGGAAACACCGGTGTGGTTTTTAGTTGGTTAAAGTCCAACATATCCCCCACAAGCCCCCGCTAGTGAGGGAATCCATGAGGATTTTCCACACTGGAATAAACAAAAAAAAAGGTGGTTCTAACAAGAACCATCATACACCCTATGTGTCATCCACCAATTCACACAGTACTATAGACTAGAGACTAGTATTTTCATTTTTTTTTTATCAGCAGAACTGCATACTATAAAAAACAGGTAACTGCAAATCAAATATTACTAAGAATATTTTATTTTTCTAATCAGCGTCTAATCAAGACGTAATCGTAGTAGAGCTTTTTTGTGTAAGAGTTCGTCCGGGGAAGTACTACCACCGTACCTATTTCTGCCGCAAAGCAGTAGTGCTTGCATTGCTCTGTTCCGGTATGAAGGGTAAGGGTGCCGGTGAAATTACAGGCACATGAGACTTTTCATCTTTATGTCTCAGGGTGGCGGGCGCAGTGCAATGCCACATAGGGTGCGTCCTAGGTGGACGTGACCTATGTTGTAATGCACTGTTCATAGGCAGAGGTTACCGCTTAACATCAGGTGGGCCTCTTGCTTGTTACGTCATGCAAGTAGTATAAAAAAAAAAAAAAAAAAAAAACAGCGTGCTTGCATTTTGGTAAAGTAAACATTATGTAGGTACCTAATCGCTTGTATAGCAGTGCCCGGGGTGTGACAGGGGTTAAAAAGTCTACGTACCTACATTACCTGATTCTTGATCGTTAAACAAGTTAAATCATACTAAAATACCACAACGAACAGTCTTGAGATGCCTCCATCCACCGCCTTCCTGCGACCTCTCGGAAATGGGGACATTCCTCTTTTGCGTCGTTCGGTTTAAGATCGTCACTCGAGAACCTTTCTTGCCCAACGGTTATTTCTGCGAGTTAGTGCGAGCTATATGGCCTACCTACTGCCACTTCACCTTGCTAATTCTGGGAGCTATGTCGGTGTTCTTGGTTCTTTTACAAACCGAAGACGTCTTCGTTCTAATCTTCAGCTACTTACACTTAAAGGTACCTACGTAGTATTTACGCCTCTTCGCTTCGTCCTGTTCTAAGGTTCTTTCGATTATGTTGTAGGAAGTTATCTCGAGGTTGTCACGTGAAAAACATATCTCAGTAATGTTTTTAGAAGTCGGTTAGAAAGATAAAAACATTAGATAACCTAAATCGCGTGTGTTCGCGAGGGCTCAGTTCGAGGCGAACTACTAGTAGGTATATACACAATATATAAAATTGAATAAAAAATTAAGGCTAAATGCTAACCTAATGGTAATTAAATCTAAAATTAGATACTTAATTTTGTAGCTACCTTATTTACATTTCAGGATCTGATAGTGAAGTTTCAAAAAGCAAACAAAAACCTCGAGGTACCTACGTCAACAGAAAACTTGTTTCTTCAGTGAATGAAGAGTAAAGGCTCTCCCACCCAGTTGCAATAATCCCACTAATATCATAAATGTCTAACTTAAGATGTTTGGATGTTTGTTTGTTTGTAAATTAATCACACCGGAACTGCTGAGTTGATTTCGATGTGGTACACAGATAGATTATGACCTAGATTTAGCAATAGTATTATACTGACATAATAATATAGTCATAATCTATCTGTCTGTTGTCTATAGACAATATTTATACAACTTTTGAAACTATCATGGTTATGTACATAATTTTCACTAGAAATGGGATATTTACCATGATTTTTGAGTTTTATATGTTCCCGATATTTCGGCACAGTTGCATGCGCCATGATCACGGGAGAACTAACTAAAGTCTTTGCGAGTAGATGTTATTGGCAGATATATCGATCTACCCTCTTTCTCACTCTTTTATTACGAACGATACCACTACCATCGGTTTCATTGTCACAATTCACACCAACTCGACACACAACACTAACGGTGTCCGGACGCGTAGCAGGTACCACAATTTTTTGATTCTTACACATTCTCACCACAGGCTTCCATACTCCAGATAATTGAAAACCATCTTCTCTATTGAAGTTACTGTACTTAGTAATCTCAATTGCCTCTTGTACCATTCTCGGTATGTAATGTCGCTCTGTCGAGATTACCTGCGGACTGTGTAGCTCGATCCAATGATTTGAGCCAGATTCCAAAAGGTGTTCTGCTATGGCTGACTTATGTATGTCCCTGTTCTTGACCGCTCGTATATGCTCCTTAACCCGACACGCTATCGTACGTTTCGTTTGGCCAATGTACCAACTCCCACAGCTACAATCAATTTTATACACCCCTGGCTTTTCAAGTGGAAAACTGTCTTTTGGTGAACGCAAGTAGTGCGATATCTTCTTTAAGGGAGTGAAGACTTCAGTTAGTCCTCCCGTGATAATGGCGCATGCAACTGTGCCGAAATATCGGGAACATATAAAACTCAAAAATCATGGTAAATATCCCGTTTCTAGTGAAAATTAATATTTATACATTTATTGTATCCTGGTTTTACGCGAGCTAAGCCTCGGGTGGAATAATCAGGAATAATCAATTTATTTGTAAATACAAATTTACCGGTCAGACAAATAACAGTTTTAAGACAAATTAAATTTCTTACAAAAATTATGAAAAAAAAAACTAAACATGTACTCAATAATTCAAATTGTAAACATAAACTAATTAATTGAATTAATTAATTAACGCTTCCGTCTGGTAGTGATTTGGATCAGTTGAGCTACCTTTAGATCGCTTGCAGCGGTCTTCAGGTGGCACAACTGTTTCATATGTATTTTGTACATACCTTGTATTATTCTTTCTGTAAATAAATGTATTAATTGAATAATTAAATAATAATTAATATAATTAATTATTTCATCTGCAATGACTTGAGTCTTTGCAGACTCTTAACAGACTTTAAGATGACATGTTAAAGTTAAATACACTAAGTAGCAATTGCTTTAGATTTTATTAAATCAAGTCTAATTTTAAATTATTTCATTTTACACACAAAATGTTCGACATTATAGAACGCCTTCTCGACGAGCCATAATTTGGATACTTGTTATACATAACTCGGGTTAGTATAGCAGGTGTACTCGATAGGCGATGATCGAAGGATGCAAAACACTACTCCCGAAAACTTAAACGACCATTATCTTGAATAACTACCGATTTTTTTTTTACTTTTTAATTTTTGTATTTTACAAACTTTGTTATCTTTGTTTGAGGTCATCATAAAAATACACCATTCCGTATCTACGGCAAGACATATATTAAAACAGTGATAAATTGAGTATTTCATTTAATTCTTTGTGCTGAATGGTTTTTATATTCACGTTGAAAGCTTTAGTTCAGTTTTCCTGCGATATATCCTTTTTTTAACTGCGTGCTTCACGGAACAAGCAGATGGCCCACTTAAGCGGCAATGTATTAGCTCATAGGTCACGTCCACCTAGGATGCACTCTATGTGGCATTGCACTGCGCCCGATACCCTGAGATATAAAGACGAAAAGTCTCATGTGCCTGTAATTTCACCGTCACCCATACCGTTCAAAACAGAACACAGCGATGCGAGCACTACTGATTTACTGCATAAATAGTGGTAGTACTTCCCTGGACGAACTCTTTTCACAAAAATACTCTACTACTACCTCCGTCGGTATTCCGGCAGATATATCGCTTCTGTGTGGATAGACCCCAATAGTCTTTAAGAAGTGTTCACTGTTTGTAAGTTAGGTACAGATTCTTAGATACCTACTTACTTAATAGACAAGAGTATATAAATTGCGATTTAATTGGTTGGTCATCCCAGTGTGTAGATACAGTTAGTGTGGTGTGTCGGAGTATGAACGCGGACATTTATAATTCCGAAGACCAGGTGATAGTAGTTCCCGCGACTGTCAACGCCTCTCGACGATAGCTTCATATATGCTCCAATCAGCCCGTGACCACTGAGCATGTATAACCGCGGAACACAGTGAAAAAATATTTCACGTAATTCGCTAATCTGTGTCACAGAATATTGAATGTGGCTATTCCTCGTCGGAGCCATAGATAATGGCGGAGATAAGAAGTTCGAATTTTGAAAATTCAAATGACAATACTTGCTGAAGACTGAGCTGAAGACGGACATTGGAGATTATAAGGGTAGACACTTACAAATCACAATAAGGGTAGCGGCACACTTAGAAACACGATTTTAACAAAAGAAAACGCCAAGTGAAGCTCGGTCGCACCAGATCATCATCATCAGCCCACACTGGTCCACTGCTGGACATAGGCCTCTCCCAATACGCGCCACTGAGCCCGGTGTTCGGCTCTTCTCATCCACTTTCTGCCGCCGCCTTTCGTAGGTCATCGCTCCACCTAGCCAGAGGGCGCCCCACGCTACGTTTGCGTTACGCACCAGGTAAGTACTTAATTATTAATTCGGTTTGTGAATTCATCAACAAAATTTTACAAAACTTTAATACTATTATTTTGTCATTTTTATACACAAAAACAAGGTGCGCTCGCCTTCTTCTTCTCATACAAAAATGTTCGTTGAACCTATAGCGCCTTAAGGTTGAGACAAAAAACAGACTTTGACGGCCTATCATGAATTTGTTTTCCAATACTTTTGAAAATAAAAAATACAGTCCTACCCTGCCTATTGAGTTCTAAAAAATGATACCCCACATGCTGGGGTAGGACAGATTTGTTACCCCCTTTACTTGCATACCCGTAGATAGATGGACGGACGAACAGGCAGTTGGCAGTTCGGCACCCTTTGGGTACGGAACCATATAAATTATCTCTTTTATCCTGTGATGAATACTTTCGAGTTATGGAGGGGCTGTGACTCGACTACGGAACCCTACATTGTGTGTGGTTCAAAACGCAGTTGACCAGTTTAGTTGACGAAGGTACTTTTATTAAATTGATTGTAGCTCTTAAGGATTTATTAATCACTGTAACACTAAGCCGGCCGCATGTGAGGAAAAATAAATTAAGTTAAAAAAAAAAATACTTCAACATCATCGAAAGACGACAATTTTCTTCATTGTATTTTTTTGTAGCTTAGTATAAATTCATTACCAGGAACAATAAAAAAAATATAAGTGAGGATATCAGATCATTTAAAAATTACATCCAAACGATATTATCAAGAGGTAAGTGACATTTAGATAGTTATATAGACACACGCCTTTTTCCCGAAGACGCGAAGTATCAATGGGCCTCTTTTCACCGTGAGTTGTACCATCATGGGAATATAGACGTCACAAGTGATGAACTCATCGCTGCCATTACTTCCCACTATACTGACACAGCTAACACTTTCCTCTTGTAAGCCAGGACAAATCTTATACCAACGAATTTTACTAACCTTGGTTGGTATCAAAGCCTTGGTTTTTCTGATACCATTTAAACCTGGGTTATGACTTGCGGAGACTCTGGACGACTTGACTTAGTTTTATTACCTACTTGAATGTATTATTACCTACTTTATATTGGGTAATTTGTTAGAAATACTCAAAAAAAAGCCAGTAAAAAAAAAAAAAAAATTTTGCTATATTCAGCTCCATTTTAACAATGTCCGCTCTAGAGAATAGGATTTAATTCTACAGCTTTTTTATAGAATTTGGTTATACTGTATTTGTTTACGTGAATCCGAATTTAAAAGCAAATTGACCGAAACCGTTAATTATTCTGCAACTCATGTGTCGACCGGCTCTTCTACACATCCTTCTTCGACATCGATGGTGGTAATTCGAATTTGAATTCCTTTTGCTTTTTTTCTAGCTCATTTTTCAAATAGTCACTGTCTTTGCAAGACCAGCATTGGTATCACTGGCCACATTTTACTACCTATTTGTACCGTGTTGCTCTATATTTTGCACATTGGCAATGAGATTTGTAAGAAAGACGACGTGGGTTAGAGTGAAACTGCAGTTAGGTATTTTAATTTTTTCTTGTGGAGAAACAAGAGCAGCAGATGTAAATCACAAAGTACCTTTCTATTGTCAATTTAATGCAACAAATAAAACAACGATAAAATTCAAAAAATATGCAATTAATAATTATCTTACGTACCAAAGTAAAGATCAAAAAAATATTAAAACTACCGAGTAAATTATGTTGTGATCCTTGTTTTAACTTTATTAAATTATATTTTTTTGTTCACTATTATTTTTTAGTCACATTTATTGTTTTTTCAGAAACTTAGTTTACGATTAAGTGAATTAGCAATATAAGCAATGGTAACTTTATCCAAAACTAGGAGCATGGAGACACAAGACGCCGCCAACGGTCTTGCGAGAAAAAGTGAGTATTCAATTACTCTTCCACATAGACCACCAATAATTTTACTAACAAATTCTTGAATTCTGCTCCCTAGAAGCAACAGAAGTCAACAGTCATTGGCTATGACCCCTGGAGTCATGGCCAAGAGATCTATTAGGAACAACTCACGCTTAATTAGTCATAGCTACGAATAGGATACGAAGTGTTTATCGAACTATGGAAACTAAATAGAGCACAACTATTCTTAAAAGTTCTCTTCTAATCCCTTAAGAGAATCAAATTATTAAACTATAACAAACTTCTCTTATTACTGTACAAACTATATGAATTGATGAAATTTGGTACTCAGATAGATTATGACCTCGACTGAGCTAGAGGTTACATTTTATCCTGGTCAAATGCGACCGAAGCTGCTATCGGACACTAGTTCTAAAAAACTAAAGGAAATAAAAATAGACCAAATGTCACACAGTTCACTTATTTTTTTTTTACCTGGTTTTTTGTTGTGTCAAAGTTTTTCAAATCTAGACACATGAATGACTAATTCAATGCTTTTAGTTTACTACTTATTTTAGTATTAAGATTGAACAAATAAACTTACGCCGTACGATCGTATCAAAATGCCTTTTTTAGGGTTCCGTAGTCGAAGACAAGGAACCCTTATAGATTCGTCATGTCTGTCTGTCTGTCTGTCTGTCCGTGTATGTCACAGCCTTTTTTTTTCCGAAACTATAAGAGCTATACTGTTAAAAACTTGGTAGGTAGATGTATTCTGTGAACCGCATTTAGATTTTTACACAAAAATTGAAAAAAAACAAATTTTTTTTTTTTTTTTTGGTATACTTAGAACTGAAACTCAAATTTTTTTTTTCATTAAACCTATACGTGTGGGGTATCTATGGATAGGTCTTCAAAAATGATGTTGAGGTTTTTAATATAATTTTTTTCTAAACTTAATAGTTTGCGCGAGAGACACTTCCAAAGTGGTAAAAAGTGTGTCCCCCCCCCCCCCCGTAACTTCTAAAATAAGAGAAAGATAAAACTAAAAAAAATATATGATGTAGATTACCATGTAAACTTTCACTCAAAATTGGTTTTAACGAGATCTAGTAAGTAGTTTTTTATTTTTGGGGTTCCCCATACTTAGAACTGAAACTCATAAAACTTTTTTTCATCATATGCATACGTGTGGGGTATTCAGATATTCAGATATTCATTTAATTCACCATACCGTTATATTGCATAACATTGGCATGTCAACACTTAATAACAAATAGCACACAATTAAAAAATATGAAATAATAATAAAAATCACACAACGACACAAAAAATATAACACGAAAATAGCTAAAGTTAACATATAAACTTACAGTACCTAGATACATTTACCTAGGTACCTCCTATTGCGCATGCAAATCGGAAAATGAACACCCCATGTACTCGCTAGTATGGTAAAATGGATGACCTTCGAGGAATATTTTTACCTTCTGCTTGAACTGGTTTAGAGGAAGTTTTGTTACTTCTAACGGCAACTTATTATACATAGCTACTTTTAGACAGGGACCTTGTTTATAAGTTTTGACAAGTCTGGTTCTTGGTACTTGTAATTTTTCTTTGTTTCGCGTATTATAACTATGAAAATTCATCTTCATGGGTAATTCATGTTTTCTTGAATGAATTTCTAACAATGAATTTAATATGAACAAGGATATTACTGTTAATACCTTTGTTTTCTTAAAATAAGCTCTGACTGATGTTAACCTATGTAAACCATGTATAATTCGAAGTGATCTCTTTTGACAAATGAGAACCCGTTCGACTTGGGAAGCATTTCCCCAAACTGTTATTGCATAGTTAATGATAGAATGGCAGTACGCGTAGTAAACCGAAATTAGAGTTTTTTTGTCAATTATAGGCTTTAGTTTAAACAACGCATAATTTGCGCTGGCTAACCTATTACATATTTTATCTATATGGCTTTCAAAGGATAAAGTGGAATCTATAGTACACCCTAAAAACTTTACTTCCTTGTTAATATCATGTTTACTAATACGTTTGGACGTGTAATTTAGAATTGTGCTCTTATCAGCATTAAGAATTATGCCATTAGCCTCAAACCATCGCTTTAATATAGCTACAATTTGATTAGTTTGATATTCAACTACCTCACCCTTACGATCTTTAATCCCTACATGCGTATCATCCGCGAACAGAGTGATTAACGCCCGATCTGGTAGACAGTTTACTAAGTCATTGACATAGATCAGAAACAGTACAGGTCCTAGTATAGAACCTTGCGGTACTCCTATGTTACTGTGTTCTTTATCCGAATTTACATTATTGATGTTGACAATCTGAATTCGACCTTTTAAATATGAATTTAAAATATTAAGCTCGCTGCTTTCAAAACCGTAGAAGCCAAGCTTATGAATCAATACGTCATGTCGTAAACAATCAAATGCTTTAGATAAGTCACAGAAGATGCTAGAGACCTTCTGTGACTCATCCATAGCCTCTAGTATAAAGTAGACCGTTTTCCGGATGGCCATTTCTGTTGATCTATTTCTTCGGAACCCAAATTGGCATTCTGTAAACAATTTATTTGATTCAAAATAGGTAACCATTCTAGATTTAATAGCAGTTTCCAAAACTTTTGACAGAACAGGTAAGATACAAACTGGTCTGTAATTTCCAATAGCAATAGCTTCACCCTTTTTGTATAACGGTACTATTTTACCTATCTTTAAACTGTCTGGGAAAATGCCTTGGGAAATACATTCATTAAAAACATTCAGTATAATTTTAAACATATTATCATTACATAAAATTAATTCTTTAATAGTTTTTGTGTCCATGTCATATATGTCTTTAGATGTTTTACTTTTAATACTCATAATTATTTTTTTAAATTCTGAATATGAAATTCTAGAAAAAATTATTTTAGTCATAGTTGCGTTACATAAGTACTTGTCACATTCTTCTACTCGTACATCTAAATTATTTGTTAAGTCATTTGCAATATTATTAAAGAATTTATTAAAACTATTTGCAATATTTTTACAACCTGTTACTAGATGTCCATTTAAATTACGAATTTTATAAATTTTATTATTATTACTGCTAGTTTGATTTTGCTGTTCCTTAACAATTTTCCAAGTCATTTTAATTTTGTTTGCGGACTTCTGAATTCTATTTGCATTGTTAAGTTTTTTCGCTGTCTCCAGTACTTTTCTAAAGGTCTTTTTAAATTTATTGATTTTACTTTTTCTAATTGGGCATGGATTCAGATTTTGTAAGATCTCTAGTTTTTGTATATTGTTTTTTGATGTTAGTATACCTTTAGTTATCAGTTTCTTTTTTTTAATTTGTTGTATTTTCACTGTTTTTAAGGGAAAAGCTGAGTAATAGCAATATTTTAGGTGATCCATTACGATGT
The DNA here is from genome assembly GCA_932527175.1 of Operophtera brumata. Taxonomy (NCBI): domain Eukaryota; kingdom Metazoa; phylum Arthropoda; class Insecta; order Lepidoptera; family Geometridae; genus Operophtera; species Operophtera brumata. Next base: position 42,381,141 of record OW052228.1, on the reverse strand, counting down.
TCATTTTCTCATTTGCATTGCCTAATGTATTTACTTCATGATTAACATTAATTACGTCTTTATTAAACAAGTAGTGGAAGTAATCTTTATTGATTTGAGATATGAATCTTGTCGTAGTCTTTTTGTCAGTATCACTCTTATTTTTATCACAATTAACTTTATATTCTAGTAAAATAACATTATGATCAGATAGTTTGACATCTAATACTTTTCCGATATGATGTCTGAAATTGGCATCATTATTTAAAATAAAATTATCAATACATGTAGCACTATTTTTCTTAATTCTAGTAGGTTCATTTAATATTACCCTAAATTTAAATTCATCCAGAAGCTTAAGAAATCTTTGAACCTCTTTCTTATTGTATTTATTGTTTGATAGTACATTTAAATTAAAATCTCCTGCTAATACAACTTTTTTCCCTTCTTTGCTTGTCTTTTCAAGAATTTTTGTCATTATATCCTCAAATATAGAATAATCATAATCAGGTCTATATACGCAGATTATTATTAATTTATAACTTTTAACTTCTATTGCTGTTACTTCACAATTCATTTCAAAACTTAACTTTGTTATGTCATGTCTCATTTTATAATCTAGACCATTTTTTAAGAAAATAGCTGTACCTCCGTGTTCAAACATTGTTCTATTATAATGTGATGCAAGGGTGTACCCTTGAATAGTCATTAAATTAATTTTAAACTCATTTGACCATGTCTCAGAGAGACAGAGTATGTCACAATTTGTATTTTCAGTTAAAAGTTCAACTTCTAAGTACTTATTGCCTATGCTTTGTATATTTGTATGTACTATTTTTAACCATTTAATACAATTTTCGGGTTTTTTTGAAAATTTGAAGATATTTCAGACTGCGAATTAGTTTTTATAAACTGTAAACATGACGAACTATTGAAATTACAACATGATCTTATGATTTCTGTAGCTAAGACATTTTTAATTGCCTGCCTATTGGTGTTATTTAAGTCCAGATATCTCACTTTTTCTGACACTGTAGCCAAGCGGGCGAGCTCTCTGTTGATATTATGAATCGAAGAGTCATTTTTACCGTCGTACACAATACTTCCCAGTAATATATTAAATTTCCTGGACTCGTTGTTCAAAATACTTTTCATTATTTCAGTATATGGTGTATCCATTTTTGTTGAATAGTAATTTCCAATCAATATAACTGCCGTATCATTTTCTTGAAGATTTGTTGTATTCTGGTAAAAATTACTTAGTATTTGTCCGCTTGTAGCTCCTGGTTTACAATTGTTAACAATATCTAGCTGGTTTGATTGTTTCAATATCCGGATTGCTAAACCGGTTCCTAAACTATCTGAAAAAACGTACACGCTTTTCTTCTCTGGTTTCTCTGGTTTTTCAAATAACCTTTTGTAAGGGATTTCGTCAACATTTCCTTGTATTTTATTTTTAGTTTCATTCACTAATATTTTATGCTGTATCATGTTTCTATCTTTCTTAATATTTCTTAACTCCTTCTCCAGTTTTTTTAATCTTTTATTTTGAATTCTTATCTTTCTGAAAAGGCTTTTGTTTGTGTACTTATTTTTTGGTTTTATGGATAGTTTAATTTTCTTAGGCTTTCTAAATATCAGTGTTTCAGTTTGTACTGCTACATCATATGTTTGTAACTTTGGAGCTTTATTAAACAACTGACGTTTATTTTGATCATATTGGTGTGTTGGTCTTGGAGACAGACAGCGTTGTCGTTCAGGCACCGGACTTTGCAAACATTTTAAAGATTTAATTATCAAGTTGCAATTTTCTATCTCTTTTTTCAAATTAATATTTTCTAGTGTAAGAGTATCTACTTCTTGGTTGGCCATAGATAGAGTTTGCATAATTTGGTCAACTTGCATTTCCAGATCTATGATTCGCGAATTATTGCATATAGAGATATTTGGTACGCTTCGCATCGATTCATCGAATATGGCCGAATTATTAGGTATCGTACAATTCAGATGTGTTAAATCATTCTCCGAATTATATCGTCGCACACGCCTCAAGGTCACGTGGCTATCGTCATCCATGATTCAAATTGGTTCGCACTGGGTACTAGCGCAGTAAAACAAAAACAAAAAAAAAACTACTAGTTATATGCAGTATCAGTATAACAATCCAAAGCGCTAGTCTGTGCGCACAGCAGATCCGGCTGATTCACTCGGTACGAATGGTTTTTGAACGAGTAAGAATGAGTGTGGCTGTCACTGTCAGTGTCAGTTGCGTCAGTTCAGTAGCGTTGGGTAACTCGTCTATTTTAAATGAGGATGAGGGAGTACCTCATTCTGCATCGCGAGGTACTTTTGAGGACCCCTCATTTGAGGTGAGTTGATGTGATGTGGTGATTGCGGTGATTGTGATAGAGTACCGTCTAGCGAGTGAGGCGTGAGCGCGAACGAGAAGAGCGTCCGGGGTGGCGCGTTACCGTTTCGTTGGATGAGGGAGGGAGTAAAATTGTGTTAGTTTGCACAACACACAAGCACTCGTCGCCACACCGTCCGATCCGAGCGTGCTAAAACTCGAATGAAGCTTTTATTTACAACTCTCACGCGCACGGTTTTGCAACTTCAGGAAATTTACTCGCTCTCTCTCATTTTTACGTTAGTCTTACCCCTGCCAATGTATTTTTGCTACATTGCATGTGTGTTTGCTGTTAAACAGTAAACACATGACTTTTATACACGCACCAAATGTGTTTGTATGTACCTTACCTACCTAAGTGATTGAGGTGGCTACCTTTTAACTAAGAATCGCATGATAAGAAGAAATACCTACTTACCTAACTACTTACTTAGGAAGTAAGACGTAGGTACCTAGTCTCCGTAAATTAGGCAGGTAGGTACTACCTATTTGATATGTAGGTAGGTACTTGCTACTTAACTACATTAGAAACATTAATACCTAAAAGTTTTTTTTACAATAGGTACATATTGGATGACACTTGACACTTAGAAAATATTGCGTACCTACTAAATGATGCGATCGAGCCATTATTATTATGCGTGAAATAAATGAGGTACTCTATTGCCTATCTCAGCTCAACCTTATGCGCTAGACTTTATTCGATTATTCCTTCAATGATAGACAAAACTTTTATGGTTTCTGTGATCTGAGGTTAGATTTAGATTAGGTAGGTACATTACCTACCTAGTATTTTTTACCAGTATTCACTAGATGGAAACCTGAAAAAGTGTTTTATCGTTGCTTGATGATGGTGGATAGACCCGTAATTTATACAAAAATAGCTCATCTTTTCACCATTTTTGCACAAAACAGTGTGCGTGCGTACGCGGCACATGGCGATCCATATTTCTGCGAGGTGTGCTGCAGGGACGCGGATTTCACGGGGCGGAGAGAGGCCGTTCTGTGCCTACCTACCTTGTACCTACTATACATACGTAGGTATATTCCGTGATTTTTATTCGTAGTTTTTTCGCGGCCACTGTCGGTCGCTCTTTATGTATGTGCGTGATTGATGTAATAAATAAATAAATAAAATATTGCTTGACCGTGACACAACATTATCTAGAATATCATTATCTTATTATTATTTCGCTAAGCAGAGCTTGTGTTATGGGTACTAGATAACTGATATACTTAATAAAATACATTACATAGATATTTTTTTTTATTATACGTACATAGTAAATACCCAGAACACCCTGAACAAATATTTGCAGATCGCACAAATATTTGATCCGAGGCGGGAATCGAACCCGCAACCTCCCTTCGACACAGGCGAAGCTTTGCCCGCCGCGCCACAGAGGTCGTCGGTAATGTAATGTAATGTGCATTGTGCGTGATGTAGGGTCAGCGCCACAAAATAATACCCTTACTGGGGCGCTAATACGCTCAAAGGTGCCAAAGCAAAACTTTATAAATTTTAGTTTTCAAAATAAAAACGTTTCTTTCAAAAATGGCTGTTTGAAAAATACCATAATAAGTTTACTTATTCCTCACCCTTCACCCACTCACCCTCATCCTCACTCACTCTTCACCCACATCACATCACATCAAATCAAGCCTCAAACCTCAAACTACTCATAGACAAACTATTGGCGTTGGGAGTTGTTGCGAGTCAATAGCTCTCATTTATAAGTTGGCTCGTTTAGCAGTTTTGCATAATTTGCATCACTCACTCACTCAGTCAGAACTCGAATGAGTTGCCTCAAAGTTGAAAAACGAGTAACTCCCTCATTTTAAATTTTGAGGACCTCAAACGAGGTACCTCACGAGTGAGGGACTCATCGCTACAGTTCAGTTTTGTGTTTACTGTTTTTCGTTGGACTGCAGCAAATTCGGTGGTAGATTGAAATAGTTTTTAAGTGTAATATTATTCCATTGGTTGTTCAAAACCCAAAAATTTCAAATATTACGTTAGTGTGCGTGTATCCCAAAAACAGCCGTTTCATAAAACATATTTCAAAGTAATTTTTTGAAGTAAAACTAGGACTTGCCGGTTTGTTGGATGCTTTCCTATGTTTCCAGGTTGGTAATTATCCGAGTTCTTCGTTTTTCTCGTAAGTTTACGTATGATTTCCTATTTTTTTGCTTAATTTTCAAAAGGAGCAGCGATATACAATGTTTACAATTCGCGCACACACGATCAAAAAAATATCTATAGATAGGTCTATCTATGGATATCTATGGATAGGTCTTAAAAAATGATTTTAAGGTTTTTAATGTCATTTTTTTCTAACCTGAATAGTTTGCACGAGAGACACTTCCAAAGTGGTAAAAAGTGTGTCCCCCCCGTAACTTCTAAAATAAGAGAAAGATAAAACTAAAAAAAATATATGATGTAGATTACCATGTAAACTTTCACTCAAAATTGGTTTGAACGAGATCTAGTAAGTAGTTTTTTTTGAATACGTCATTAATCGTAATCCATCCAAGAACTTTTATATTATGTTACTTGCTGTTACGGAACCCTTCATGGGCGAGTCCGACACTAGGCCGTTTTTTTTTTTTAATTATATCTTAAAAAACCTACCTACAGGATTTGCAGCTTCAAAGGGAATAATGAGCGCATATAAGTACCAAATTATCCCTGTTTGTAATATTTTGTTTGCAAATAATATCTTGAAACTTCTAGTATTATTATTTGCCTTTATTAACCCCATGTTTTTATATCTATCTATTTTTTTTTCAGAATGGGTGTTATCGCTGACGTTACTAGGATTGGCATTACTAATATTGCCTTTTATATTTATATTCGTCAACCCTATACAGATGCTAGCTAACTTCGTAAGTGGATTTTTAATTTTAAGTTAGACGACTTCTACTGTATTCGTTTAACTATGAACCTCCAATCTGCACAGACTTCTTTGTGATTTATGTGCATGTTTACCGTGCTAGCAAAAAGTAAAGAAAATCTCTTGGAAAATTACATTTATTTTAAATCAAAACATTGAGAATATAGTGTCTTGATCCTCATTTTGATATATAAACCCCTTAGTGGAAGGCGCTGGTTAATTCTTCTAGTCTATATAAATCTAGATTGTTCTTCGTGTCATTGGGTTTTAAGTATTTAAAGAGCGTGACATTTTTGAAAAAAGTCTTGTAACCGATAGTGAAATAACCAGTATGGTGAATGGGTTTAGTGCGTCTAAAGTAAACGCAATGGCCGATGAGGACGCTAATAACGTCTCCATATTTGCAGCAACTTCGTATTGCAAAAGGAACCCTACTCAACGAGCTACTACTTCAAGAGATTGAGGGTGCCAAGCTCTACGTGTATCTGTTCAACGTCACCAACGCGGAGCGGTTCCTGGAGGGACACGATCACATTTTAAAGGTGGACGAAGTTGGACCTTTTGTTTACCAGTGAGTTGGAATCGCCTTATTTTATCATTCCGTGAATTCTAAAAACATCATACCACGAAATCTTTATAATTTCTTTAAATTTTTCTCATAAGAAAGAAAATCATAATTCAAGAATTTACATGTGAAATAAATAAACACGTAAAAAGGTCAGAGACCCTTTTTATTTTAAATGTGTCATGCATTTCACCTATTCATACAAATAAAAAAAAACATATAGGTACCTATTCATATTCATTTATATGACCTTATAAAGTTGTTTGTCATATTAGGCAAGTCATATAAAATAATACATTTCAAAAATTCACAAATAAATTTTCAATAATAATAATTCAATGTTGTATACCATTTTTTTTTAGTAGATCGGTGGAAAATTATTTAAAAATAAACAGTTGCTCCAAAAAAAAATACTAAAGTCAACCAAAGTTAAGTTAAGTTAAGTTAAGTTCATTAAAAAAAGCGGAGTCGGACTCGCCCATGAAGGGTTCCGTAGCAGCAAGTAACATAATATAAAAGTTCTTGGATGGATTACGATTAATGATGTATTAAAAAAAAACTTCTTACTAGATCTCGTTCAAACCAATTTTGAGTGAAAGTTTACATGGTAATGTACATCATATATTTATTGTAGTTTTATCATTCTCTTATTTTAGAAGTTATGGGGGGGGGGGCGACACTTTTTACCACTTTGGAAGTGTCTCTCGCGTAAACTATTCAGTTTAGAAAAAAATATATTAGAAACCTCAATATCATTTTTAAAGACCTATCCATGGATACCCCACACGCATGGGTATGATGAAAAAAAGTGTTTTTAGTTTGTTCTAAGTATGGGGAACCCCAAAAATAAAAAACTACTTACTAGATCTCGTTCAAACCAATTTTGAGTGAAAGTTTACATGGTAATGTACATCATATTTTTTTTTTAGTTTTATCAGTGTCTCTCGCGCAAACTATTCAGTTTAGAAAAAAATTATATTAGAAACCTCAACATCATTTTTGAAGACCTATCCATAAATACACCACACGTATAGGTTTGATGAAAAAAAAATTGAGTTTCAGTTCTAAGTATGGGGAACCCCAAAAATAATTGTTTTTTTTTTTCAATTTTTGTGTAAAAATCTTAATGCGGTTCACAGAATACATCTACCTACCAAGTTTCAACAGTATAGCTCTGTTTCGGAAAAAAAAGGCTGTGACATACACGGACAGACAGACAGACAGACATGACGAATCCATAAGGGTTCCTTGTCTTTGACTACGGAACCCTAAAAATCTAATACTAACTACTTAAAATACCTACATCTATCCCAAATAGTAAGTATCATTATAAAACATTTCAATTTGAACAGCACCTCTCCAGATCCCACTACACACAATTTCACTATTTAGCAAAAATGAGGAGTCTATAACTGGCGCTGGTACAAATTAAACAAAATTGGTGAAAAAATAGAGCCTTAAAATGATTGATTCATGTAAACCTTTCTTCTATAAATATAACATTTTGACCATTCCTTAGCTGTATATTTTTGAAACTGCTATGTTTGTCAAGGATAATCCTGATATATTTCTCCGGCTATCTGATGTTGACGATTGGAACAGACGAGATAACAGTAAAGTATGCTTACGTAACTCCAAGACCGCCATGATGCGCAAAAGTATCTTATGGCTCCTTTTATATTCAATAACTTACCTGAGTCACTACCCTGTTCGTTGTTTCGGCGAAAGTTAAAAACTCTACTGACAAATAAATGTTATTACACTATAGAGGAATTTATGAGCGACAAACTTATTACAATTTGTTAAGGCGCGATAGGTTCTCAAATGTCTCTAGAATTTTAAAGTTTTTGATAAGAATTTTCATAGTTTTCTATGAAGAAAAAAATATATGATATTATTGAGCTTTTTATCTAGTGAAATCAATAATTCAATACAATATTTGAATTACTTCACTCGATAAAAAAAAATAACAAAGATACCTCCTTTTTAAAATTGAAATGCTATTTTTCACTCACTTCTCTCACGTTTTAATTTTTGAATCATTTGGTTACATGTTAGTTATTATTTGAGTTAGTGAATTCATCAACAAAATTAAACAAAACTTTGAACGACATTTTTATATAAATTTTTTATACATAAAAACACGGTATCAGAGCGTGCGCTCGCCTTCTTCGCCTCATACAAAAATGTTCGTTGAACCTATAGCGCCTTAATATTAATTATTTAGCTATTTATTTGGATTTTGACATTTTAATAATTAATTAATTCTTGTTTTTTTTTAATGATTGTACTGTTAATAAAAATATTGCATGCCTTAGGTAGGAATACATTGATACTTATAATCATATTTGACATCTTTTATAACATGTATTTCAAGTAATAAAAATACTTTGACTTTGACTTTGACTTTGAAATGAATATGGAGAATTTCATAAAATTATAAAAGATATTTAATTCTTTCGGTTTTACAGAGCAATGTTCCAATTCAGGAAGCTAAGATGACCGCACCCAAAAATTTGTACCTACGTATGACTACAATCAATCCGTCTAATGCTTTAGTAGCTTAAATTTTAGCGACAGTTTCATTCGATAAGTTAAATTATCCAACTAAACTTTACGCTTGCAGAGAGTACCGAACAAACGATGACCTGGAGATCAATATAGAGCCAGGTATTATGCGGTACACCCCCAACTATCGGAGCGAGCTGATCATTGAGGAGTCAGTTGGGAGACCAGAGGATATCTTTCTTGTCGTACCTAATATAGCTTTATTGGTGAGTCAGCCTATAAGATGACCAGTAGATCAAAATGGAACCTGGCATAATGCGTTACATGCCCACTCATCGGACCGAGTGGATTTTCGAGCAGTCAGTTGGAAGTACAGAGGATATCTACCTCGTTTGAATTGATGAGATTGTGTAATTGCTCTAAACATGGTTAGGAGGTAGAAACATTTATTTATCGTCAGCTTTTTAGTTCTGTTTATGTTATGGTCTCACCCCAATGAATAACCACTAGTTAAGATGTATACCTAAACATCTGTTTCATAGTTTTTGTCAAAATAAATATATTCGTAATTCTTATAACTTGATAGTTACTTAGGGTTTTAGCCTTTGTCAGAGGAAGTACCTCCATGAATGTGGAAAGTTCAACAAGATAACGCGCAATTCCAATGTTATGATATTGTTGCTCATAAACAATTCTTGAGATAACGAAAATAATTTTTTTAATATTCTTGCGAAAGGATTCTTATTAAACGATACCATAGCCTTGAATTACATATAGAACAAGAACTGATAACGAAAATCTCAAGATGGTGAAACTGATTGTAATGTCACTTACCAACAGGTGAGATCGTGGTCAAACAAAGGTCTATCAATGTTAAAAAAAAAAGAAGCTATTATATCCTAGTCGTTATTTTTATTTAGTAATGCAATGTATGACCAAGCAACTAAACGTTTGAAGCCGTGTGGCTCTCATTATGTTTGAAGCCGTGTGGCTCTCATTATGTTTGAAGCCGTGTGGCTCTCATTATGTTTGAAGCCGTGTGGCTCTCATTATGTTTGAAGCCGTGTGGCTCTCATTATGTTTGAAGCCGTGTGGCTCTCATTATGTTTGAAGCCGTGTGGCTCTCATTATGTTTGAAGCCGTGTGGCTCTCATTATGTTTGAAGCCGTGTGGCTCTCATTATGTTTGAAGCCATGTTGCTCTCATTATGTTTGAATCCGTGTAGCTCTCATTATGTTTGAAGCCGTGTGGCTCTCATTATGTTTGAAGCCGTGTGTCTCTCATTATGTTTGAAGCCGTGTGGCTCTCATTATGTTTGAAGCCGTGTGTCTCTCATTATGTTTGAAGCCGTGTGTCTCTCATTATGTTTGAAGCCGTGTGGCTCTCATTATGTTTGAAGCCGTGTGTCTCTCATTATGTTTGAAGCCGTGTGGCTCTCATTATGTTTGAAGCCGTGTGTCTCTCATTATGTTTGAAGCCGTGTGGCTCTCATTATGTTTGAAGCCGTGTGTCTCTCATTATGTTTGAAGCCGTGTGGCTCTCATTATGTTTGAAGCCGTGTGTCTCTCATTATGTTTGAAGCCGTGTGGCTCTCATTATGTTTGAAGCCGTGTGGCTCTCATTATGTTTGAAGCCGTGTGGCTCTCATTATGTTTGTCTTGTTTCAGTCCGCTGTTCAAATTCTCAGCACTTACCCCTACTTCATCAGACAGATCTGCAAAGTAGTTTTAACTAGTATGAATATGAAAGCACTGTCGAGGATCAGTGCTTACACCTACCTGTGGGGCAATACAGACCCCTTGATCTTGATGGTCAACTCAGTGGTGCCTGGCCTTATTTACTATAACTCTACAGGGTTGATGACACGTGTAAGTATTTCATTCTATTATTAAATTCGTTCATTCTTGGTCTCTATTGGGTAGTTCTTCTGAAAAGATCTGTTTCGGTAGACCGTTGTTCGTGGAATTAACCAGTTTATTTAATAATACCACTGATAACAAAGTTACGATGTTTGGATGTTTGTTATTCAATCACGCTGAAACGGCTTAACCGAATTCGATGAAATTTGGTATCCAGTTAAATTATGACCCGGATTGATCTAAAGCCTACTTGGTAGACTGAAAAAAAAAAGGTAGCGGCTGATGATGAATACTGAAATCATTCTCCTAATAGGTATATATATAGGTATGTTGAGATCCTCGAGGTTAAAAAGGCAGCGGTATTTTTTGTTTCACTGCACTGAAATTGCTTTATTAGAATTTGACAAGTCATTGACCCACACCGTTAATCCAACAACCAAAAACTTTTTTGTGAGCTGACCTTCATTAAAATCTTGTTGTTATTAGTATTTTGACTTCAGAGAATCACCTCCGTACATTAATTTGTACCTATTTAATCAGATAAATGAGGGATGTTCTCGTTGATGAGCCTGCAAAATAAAATTAGTAATCAGGTTTTTAACACGCTTTTATTAGCTTGGGTTGTATGTATGTATGTATGTATGTATGTATGTATGTAACGGAATATTTGAGCAAAATTTTCACCAATTTCCACAAGTCTGATTAATTTGAAACTTTGCATACGTATCAAGGACCGATGACAATGCAATAATTTGATAACAGTTTCCCGTTATCCTTAGTAGTACCGCCAGGATTATAAAATTTTTTGATAGATCCTCAGTAGTAAATGATGAGATTGCGAAATGATTTGTGAGAAATTTCAATACCACATGTCAACAAATAACCAATTGATAAATCGAACTAAAAAATGAAAAAGAAATAATAGTTTAAAAAAACTAAAAAAAACAGGCTTGTATAGCTAACCGAACTAAAAACACGCTTTTATAACTAACGGAACTAAAAAATAGAAAATAATTTTCCATTTCAAAGAGTTTATATTACAGTAGTAGAAGAACGAACAATCAATCAGTTTTTTTTTTCTTTTTAATAACCGTGGGGTGCATTTTACTACTTTTCATAACTCTCCTCTCATAGATAGTTGCCAACAGAATGATTGTTACATTTACTTTATGAAGCACCCCACGCTTTTAAAAATAAAAAAAACTGGTTGATTGTTCGATCTTCTACTACTGTAATATAAACTCTTATTAACTATTATTTATTTAAATCCCTTTTATTAAACGACAGGTATTTATTTTATAATTAAAACTTTGCACTGTTGTTAATAATTTACATTTGTTTAGACCGTGTTGGAGTAAATTCAGTCCCAAAATTTATTATAATCTTAAATTAATGGTGTTAGTAGTAGAGCTTTTTTGTGAAGTAGTTCATCCGTGGAAGTACTACCACCATACCTTATTTCTGCCGCAAAGCAGTAGTGCCCGCATTGCTGTGTTCCGGTTTGTAGGGTGCGGGTGCCGGCGAAATTACAGACACATGAGACTTTTCATCTATATATATCTCAGTGTGGCGGGCGAAGTTTAATGCCACATAGGGTGCGTCCTAGGTCGACGTGACCTATGTGGCAATGCATTGTTAAAGGCAGAGGTTACCGCTAGCATCAGCTAGGCCATTTGCTTGTTCCGTAATTCACAGTTATAAAAAAATTAAAAAAAACTGTCATTACCTTGTTTGTAGCGACTCAAAATAAAAGTGTTATAAAGGCATACTTAGATGTAATACCTGAATGGCTAACATCAACTTACAGCTTTAAAAAAAATCAGTCATAAACCAGACGCAGCAAAACAACAATGAGTCGTCTTTGACTTTATTTAGAGTACACCGCTATATTACGGTCGTCATAATGACTAATGGTTATAGACACCACTAACCATTAAGTTCTAAATTCACTAGTGACATCCTGGGCCCCAACCGCACTCATTCTGAACGTATTTACGTTCAGAATGAGTGAAAACGCTCAAACGTTCCTACTTTCGAACTTTACAACGTCTGGATTGGTCAACTTTCGGAATTAGCGCCATTGGGGTCCAGGATTATAAAATTCGAAAACCCTTACCATGGATCGAGACCTTTTTCACCCTACCTATTGATTTTGTGTAAATTTCAGTTTTTTGATTCGGGTGCGCGATACAGATTGACACTGGGCACATCTGACGCAGATAAGTTCCAAGTAAAAACAGTCAAAAGGTTTCAAGGCAACAATAGCATGACATCACAAACTATGGTTGAAAAGTAAGTACCTCTCTACCTCTCTACCAACAAACTTAACATTACAATTATGGCCGGTCTTATTGCTTACATGCATACATACATACACACACGCCTTTTTCCCCGGAGGGGAAGGCAGAGCCTCAATGGGCCTCTTTTCACCGTAGGTTGCCCCATCGTGGAATATAGACGTGGCAAGTGGTGAGCTCATCGCCGCCATTGTTTCCCACGACAGATTCGGCTAACGCTTTCTTCCAGTAATAACACATTCCATAATAAGCTAGCAGCCAGGACAAATCTTATACCAACGAATCTTATCAACAAGACCGAGTAATCCCTTAGACGGCTTTTACTACATCCACGGGAAGAGACGGAGGGATCTATTCTTAGGCCGGACACACCACATCAATCGATTTTTAGCGATTATAATTACGTATCACGATTCAAAGCAATGACCTTTTTCTAGCACAATTTCTTATAACAATACATACGAAGGAGCGGCCTTTCCACCACAAATGACCCCAGAAATACCCATCAGTATCTACCGCTATGGAATCTGCAAGACCCTTTCTATGAGGTACATTGGAACCAAACAGATGGACTATGGCTCGGAAGCTTTTGTGTATGGTTTCGACAACACTACCTTCAATGATCACAAGCTGTGTGATAGTAAAGGCTGGTGTCCCGATGGGATCATGGAACTGTCTCCGTGCTATTATGGTGAGTTTCCTTAGATTTTATCAAACATAAATAATACTCAAACTTCACATGCATAGTCCTGATCCCATTCTTTGTGTCATGGGCATCAGAACCTCGATCACCAAAGCACAAAAACACCCAACCTGGGGCAAATATTTTCAGATCATGGAATCAAATATTGACAGCATCACACTAAGTAGGTGCACTAATGGAAGTTGGAGTCGCTAAACACATTTTGAGTCTTCCATTATTTGCACCAACTTGGTAAGAAGTAATCGATACCATGTAGACACAGTTAACGATTGGCTTCGGTTTCTAAATTCTTTGCAAGAGTTTTGTACATACCAGTTTTCTATTTAGTTGTAAATGCTAACATTTAACTGAGTATACTGTTGCAGGGTTTCCTTTCGCATTATCGAAGGGGCACTTCTTGGACTCTGAACCAAAAATATTCGAGAAGATTGAAGGTCTGAAGCCGATCAGGAGTGCACATGACACCACATTAGTTATTGATCCAGTAAGTAATGTTAAATACTCGTATTAGCGTTTTTAGATTATTCATCGTAACTTTTTCCTTCCAGAGTCCCCGAGGACAATGAGAGAAAAGCATTTTTTAAGCACAGAAAATATGAATATCGGAAAACCTACCTACCGAACCTACTCATTTTAACTAGCTTATATTTGATTTCTTCCCGTCTGTCTGTCTGTGGGAGACAAATATTGTAACTGAATTTGAAACAAGTTCCACCCAACCGATTGAGCTGAAATTTTGCACACCTCCCTGAGAAGATTCGATGACAATACAATATTATGGTGTCAGTGAGCTGATCTGATGATGGAGACGAAAGATGTAAAATGGAACTCCTTAATGATTATTAGAAGCCTGGCAGTGTTTGGGATCTCGGGCTGATTAGTGGTTAGATTCGTCATTGACTGCATATTTTTTCACTTTTAATGAATTATCTAGACAATTTACTATCACAAAAAATACTTACAACATACTATTTCTCCCAGATAATAGGTGTTACAATAAAAGCCTACATGTCAACGCAACTCAACTTAGCGCTCGGAGACATGAGTCTACTCAAGGAGACCAGAAGACTAAGCGATATTTTCCTACCCATTTCTCATGTTGTAGCTGTAAGTATTATTGTAAAAAATATGAAAATTTGTCAAGTTGAATTGGAAATGCCAATTTTCTTGGGCAATATTTGTTGGTGGGTCTGCTCGCAGAACCGAAAACCGCTGGGGAATAAAGGTTCTCAAGTAGCGACCACGAACCGGACGAAGGATCAACGTCATTTCAGGTAGTTGGAAGTCGGTGGATGGGGGCGGCTCAATAACGGCATGGCATTTGGCCTATGCCAAGCAGTGGACTTCTGCAGGCTGATGACGATGGTGATTGTTACACGATGGGCCAATAACATTTTAATAGTTGCAATAAATCGGTATTAGAAGCGGCTCAAGACTTTGTGTGACAGTGGACGTCGATTGGCTGATGATGATTGTTGTCAATATCCTTATGCATGATAGGCACATCCTGCGCTTGGGACTTATCACCACACTTAGAATAAAAATAATGCTATATTCTATTAATTTGTTCGATACGGCGTGGAATACTTGGCATGGCTTTACTTTCAATGAGGTTTACAAGAATAACTCAGTTTGATTCCATTAATGTTCACACCATAGACTTCCTAGTTTATCTTTCGAAATACGTCCTCCATTTTAGCTGAGAAAAGCTTGGTCACCTATCATACTCCTTTTTGAATTCTTCTCCCATTATATTGTACCTTTGCTGTATTCTCGCTGTAAATCTGTTGGACCATACGTATGTACTTCGTGAACTCCTTGGTTGTTCAAGGCTGTGAAAATAGATTTGTGGAGCAGTGAGTCGAATGTCTTGTTTTAATCTACAAAAGCTATATTGTAGTACTTTCCGTATTCATTATACTTTTCTATTAGTAGTTTTAATGAATGTATATGATCTATATTCGAGAAGTCCCTACGAAATCCTGCCTGTTCCCTTGGCTGCTCATCATCAAGCCATTTTCAGCAATACTTTCGAGAATGTCTTATACAAGTTTGACATTATGCTGATCGGTCTGTAGTTGTCGATTTTGTTTTTGTCCCTTTTTTATGCATCAAGATTATCGTGGATGTCTTCCATTGAACAGGTACTTCCTCTTTTTGTAGTATTTCATTGAACAAGACTGTTCGAGGTGTGAGTATGATACTTGAAGCTCATTTATTAAGTTTGTCCTAACCTGCGGCTTTACCACTGTTCAAAGATGAACATGCGTTTCCAAGACCACGCGACCAAGGTCGGTGGTATCAGTAGTTACCGCACGTTTACCAGCAAAACCCTCGAACTAAGCAGAACGTGACAAGACGGAGTAGGCAATTAGAGTTAGTGTGTGTAAAGCACTGTATAGTTATGAGTATAAATAAGTGTAATTATGGAAATTAAATCAGACGTTACCGATAAATTGGTTGTCTCATCCCACCGGAACGGTCAGGGCTACTCTCTGACAGCTGGACCTCATACCTTGCTGAAGCACTGAGGCTCTGCCTCACCGTTGAAGTTTCCTACCTCATCATCTACCTCTCACGTGGTAAAGACACCTTCCTGCACTTAATCAGTCTTGCAAACCCGCTGGACTGGCTTGAGAGAGTCACCTGTTCACTTACCGGAATCCTGTAAACTGTAAAATCCGTCTGCTACCTCAGGACTCTGGGTAGTAAGTGTCCCGTACTTATCACATCTATCTGCGTATCACAATCCTGTGGTCGGGGCTAGGGGTCTAGGTCGTTAAGGATACTAGGGGACTAGGACGCTAAGAAGTTTGGGTTCAGGGTGTAGGTCCATAGCCTTATCGTAGAGATATCGCATGTGCAGCCGGGGTTCCAAGAAAAACCTTCCTGACTATACAACCACTTTATGTGAAAGGAGGTCTATAAGAAAATTAAATAAATAGAGACAACGAACAAATTACTAACAATAAATTAAATCAATTAAGCAACAAATGATTTATGATTTATGATTACTCTTTCAGAAAAGCCCCAGAATGAGAGATGAAGCTAAAAGCGCCCTCAGTATGCTGTACACCTACGGACCCTATGTCCTCATCTCAGTCCAGGTGGTCTGCGCACTGCTTGGCATCGGGTTACTGGCGTACTCTGCCAAGAGGGTGTACTGGCACTGGGTGGACGGGATGACGTATGAGAAGACGGTTCTGAGTACTCAGTGTTCGGATGCACCGCTTTTGAATTCACTAGAAAAATAAGTTTTCTGCGAAGAGACCATTTGTGTGTGTAGTGAAGTTTTTTTAATACATTTTTCACTTTTCGTGCTCGTAAAGTTGTTGTTTATGCTGTACGCGGACTAAAACTGGTTTTATGCACTCTATTTTAGTTTAGTTTTTCCTTATAAACAATGAAGTTGCTTACAGAAACCTAAACCTTTCCTAATGATGGAAGACTTTCACAAGATAAAAAGTATTTTGCATAGAGACCATTTGTATGTAGGTGTGTGTGTGTGTAGTTGTGTTTTTTTTTTACACTGTTTTTAATTAGTAATTTATTAAAATTATTAAAAACCTTCTGACATCCTTTATTTTCACAAGCTATTACGTGCTTTCTATGTTTGTTTGTAAGTAGGTTGATGCATACCTAACGCATAATGATTTTATTTTTTATTTTTTTTATGTATAAAATAGGCAATCTAGCATAAGGCCCACCTGATGTGAAGTGGTCACCGTCGCTTATAGACACCGGCAACACCCAGGGTATTGTCGATGCGCTGCCTACCCTGAAGGAATTTATGAACATTTTTCTTGAAGCGACACATGTCGTAACCAAGCGGGAAAACCTCAGATGGAAGCTCATTCCATAGTTTGTAGGTACGGGGAAGAAATGATCTCGAGAAACGAGTCGTTCGAGAAACCCAGGGATCTATGATGTGCGGATGAGCCTTGTCACGGTGCCGGGAAGAGCGATGGTAAAATCTCGATGCCGGGATAAGATCGAAAAGATCTAATCTTGCAAAACAGTTTTGACCCAAGGGATTTTTAGAGTGTACGATAATGCGATCATTGTTCAGCTTAGAGCATTTCAGGCCTCCGTACCGGAGTGCTCGATGTTGTTCAGAGTTTGTAATTAGAGAAGGGTTTAGCAGCCACGGGAAAGCATGGGCTAATTAAATAGTAGCCATGGTAGCCCAAATCGTTGGATAACATCCAGAGATTTGACAGGCCAACGAAACAAAAGCACGCCTTGTTGCCATCAGGAGTTGTAAGCTAGACCTGCCATGGAGAGGTCACGATGCAGTGCTGGTAGACCATTTGCAATATTGTCATGGTGGTCCATAATATCTGTACAGGCTGTTCGGCAGATCGAGTGCCTAGTGGTTGGGGGTCAGGTAGAACCATTTGCAATATTATGGTGGTTCTTATGTGGCCACGAGGCCGCAGCCCGTTACGTAAGACCAGATCCGCACCACTCTCGATTCAAAATTCCACGAAGCCGTGCAGCTCGCTGGCAATATATCTCACTGGCGCAACATCGTCCGGCAGAAAGTGATTCATGGAGTCACGACCCTCAGCATTGAGGAATACCTTATTATACAGACGGAGGTGGAGAGGTGGTCCTTATTATACAGACTGTTTGGCATATCGTGTGCCTTACGGTTGGGGGTCAGGTAGGATGTCCAGTAAATGGTACCATTTGCCACATTATGGTAGTCCAGTCAGAACTCTTTAGCCCCACGGTTATAATTGAGTTTTTTAATAGTTTTTCAGAGTTCTTTAAAAAACCTATTTGGATAAAAACCCCACATCAAAATAATTTGCATGTGTCATGTTAAATATCGTTGACTAAAATAAACATTTAGGCTAAGATAATCCTATCCTATCCTACCAATATTATAATTGCGAAAGTTTGTGTGTGTGTGAGTGTGTTTGTTACTTCTTCACGCTGAAACGGCTGGACGGATTTGCATGAAATTTGGAATGGAGATAACTGGACTCCCGGAATAACACACAGGCACATATTTATCCTGATATTTCTACGGGATCGATACTTACGCGGGTGAAACCGCGGGGCACTGCTAGTGAGGAATAAAATTCCTTTAAATGGGCTTCTTTGATTATGTTTTATGTAAGTAAGTCTACCCCACTCATTGACCACTACCTAGAACTTTCCATACTTATCGGCTGAAACCAGACTAAGCCAAAAGACCATTCAATATCAACAAAAATTGGTTCCTTATTCAAACAAATAAAAAAATTATAAATAATAAAAAAATCCAATCTATTTAAGTAATTTCCACATTTACTACGCACAGGTGTAATCACTTTACTTTTACACATTGTGTTGTGTAAATATAACGTCGTATTTTTATGTAAATGTAAAAGGAAATTTTTTGTATAAATTCACGTAGGTATTTAAAACACAACTTATTAAAGATATAATTATTTCAATGTTTTTTCGTTAGTTTTTGAAATACACCATACAAATCTCTCTGATTATTTAGGTATGACGTATGAGGCTATAATTTTGTGGATGATTAGGGTCTCATATTGCATGTTTTTACCCGACTGCCGAAGGTCGTTTATGTTTTTCTGGCGTATGTATGTCTGGTTGTCTGTTCCTTTGTACCCCCCTGAAACGGCTTGATTTATTTTGATATATAGGGTGTCATAAGATTTGTTTTAACCACGCGAATCTTATGAATAATAATATAATATCAAGTGTATTAAATTCATTACTGGCATCATTAGCTTAGACGATTAGGTAAGCTTGCAATTGACAGTATCTGGTATGCTTTTCTACGAGCTAAGCTTTTGTATAAGCTATCACATTCACACTCCCCAACTACCCGTATTCTTAACAGATTAACATCACGTTTTTTTTTTTTTTATTTTAGTATTTTTTTTTATTCTTCTTGGATGACGGAACAAGCAAGAGTCCCACCTGATGTTAAGCGGTAACCTCTGACTATGAACAGTGCATAACCTCATAGGTCACGTCCACCTAGGACGCACCCTATGTGACATTGCACTGCGCCCGCCACCCTGAGACATAGATGAAAAGTCTCATGTGCCTGTAATTTCACCGGCACCCTTACCCTTCAAACCGGAACACAGCAATACGAGCACTACTGCTTTGCGGCAGAAATAGGTATGGTGGTAGTACTTCCCCGGACGAACTCTTTTACAAAAAAGCTCTACTACTACTACGCTGAAAAGCCCTCATTACAAAATAGACGGAAGCAGGTCCTTGGCATCACGTATCTTGATATCCCGAAGGTGAGCTGCTGGTGCATCTTCGATCACTCCGACATGTATATGTAGAAAAATAAGTAGTACGAGTATAAACAAGTGTCAAATTAAAGCAAACTGACTAACACCTTAATAGCACAGTTACTTGTACTATTATATATTCTGTGGCACAGTCTATAAATCCACGCTACGGTGGAACATTCGTAATTAAAGCAAACTGACTAACACCTTAATAGCACAGTAACTTGTACTATTATATATTCTGTGGCACAGTCTATAAATCCACGCTACGGTGGAACATTCGTAATTAAAGCAAACTGACTAACACCTTAATAGCACAGTTACTTGTACTATTATATATTCTGTGGCACAGTCTATAAATCCACGCTACGGTGGAACATTCGTAATTAAAGCAAACTGACTAACACCTTAATAGCACAGTTACTTGTACTATTATATATTCTGTGGCACAGTCTATAAATCCACGCTACGGTGGAACATTCGTAATTAAAGCAAACTGACTAACACCTTAATAGCACAGTTACTTGTACTATTATATATTCTGTGGCACAGTCTATAAATACACGCTACGGTGGAACATTCGTAATTAAAGCAAAAAGACTAACACCTTAATAGCACAGTTACTTGTACTATTATATATTCTGTGGCACAGTCTATAAATCCACGCTACGGTGGAACATTCGTAATTAAAGCAAACTGACTAACACCTTAATAGCACAGTTAATTGTACTATTATATATTCTGTGGCACAGTCTATAAATCCACGCTACGGTGGAACATTCGTAATTAAAGCAAACTGACTAACACCTTAATAGCACAGTTACTAGTACTATTATATATTCTGTGGCACAGTCTATAAATACACGCTACGGTGGAACATTCGTAATTAAAGCAAACTGACTAACACCTTAATAGCACAGTTACTTGTACTATTATATATTCTGTGGCACAGTCTATAAATACACGCTACGGTGGAACATTCGTAATTAAAGCAAACTGACTAACACCTTAATAGCACAGTTACTTGTACTATTATATATTCTGTGGCACAGTCTATAAATCCACGCTACGGTGGAACATTCGTAATTAAAGCAAACTGACTAACACCTTAATAGCACAGTTACTTGTACTATTATATATTCTGTGGCACAGTCTATAAATCCACGCTACGGTGGAACATTCGTAATTAAAGCAAACTGACTAACACCTTAATAGCACAGTTACTAGTACTATTATATATTCTGTGGCACAGTCTATAAATCCACGCTACGGTGGAACATTCGTAAGTAAAAACATACATACATAGACAGCAATAAACATAACCCTTCCTTTTGGTTTTGCAGTGGTCGGTTAAAAAGTGGATGACATGTGAGCTTGTAAATTGCGCTTTGTAAATGAATTGAAGCCGTTTTCAAATAATATTTAACTTTATTCATATAAAAATAACACTAATGTCTATACAGCTCACACCACAGGCCGCGCTGGCCTTGTGCTCTTCGGGAGTATTATACACAGGAGGCCGGCCGCTGAAACAGACAGACAGACAGATATCAATAAAAATAGCTAGTAGAATGACCGAGAGATGGATATGTCTTTTCACGAGAACTTCAGGCTGCCCAGACAGGCTGATGATCTCGTAACGGTATTTGGGCAGCATAAAGCACATACTTTTTTCTAGTGGATATATCCATAGGAGCATGGCCGCGATTTGAACCCAAGACCTCATGATCGAAAGTCGGGGTTCCTCCTACTAGACCATCAGTGATTTCAAATGGCCACAGATTAATACATAGCAAACAAAACTCGATACGATAACTCGGCGAATAACGAGCAATTGTTTTATTTTATTTTATCATTTTAAGAACTACAGCCATTGGATTGTTATTTAAATAAGTTTATTTACTTGTTAACTAAATGTTTTTTTCCTTTTTTGTCATAATATGTACATTTAGAAGTTTATTTGTGTTTGTTAATACGGGCTGACATGAACAATATGTTCGGACTACTAGTATAGTATTCTTTTATCTGTGGTTCGGAAGAGTCCGAAGAGTCCCGCCATTTTCGAAAAGAGACGTTGTCTACTTTTATTTTATTTCTTTTCCTAGTGTTTTCTTGAGTTATTTTGTGTTATTTTGGTGGCATTTTAACTAATGTAGCTCGTTTAAAAAGCACAAGTATAGTGAAATGAAATGTAAGTGAATTGCGTGACTTTTGAAATTGGTGGAAATTGACCACCAAAGTTTTAGTAAAATTGGTCACCGTTTTACTAAAACATGACTCAACTGTGACTTTGACGACTTGGAAGGAGTGTAACGTTGCAAAATATATTGAAAATACAATATAGTGAAAATACAGATACTTGAAAATGGCAAATGAACAAGCCGTGCGGCGCCAATTATAAAGAAAAAAAAAACAATATGTACCTTCAAAAGCCACTAAATAAAAAAATAAAAAAAGTAATACATTATAATCAATAATAAAATTGTATAGTTAGGTACATCACTAGTGGAAAGTTGATTAGATTCACATCAGTTCAAAATACAGTTGATAAGAGATCTACTCACTGATTAGGAAGGTCCCAAACATGTAGATGGGCACGACGCAGTGCTGGTCCACCAAGGCCCCGAACACGACATTACCCACGATGGCGCCGATTCGACCACACATCACGGTCACTGCCATAGCTGTTGCTCTGTAACGATGATAAACATCGTGAATTCAAGGGTGCAACCATGGTTACCGAGCTCGAAAACTTTTTCAGAGTTACATATTTTGTATATGTTGTGGAGAATTTATCTAAGAAAATAAGTGCTTATCTACTGCTTAATACTTACGCTACTTTTGTGGGGAATATCTCACAGATAACACAGAACAGCACAGCCTCAGTGCAACTGACGATGGCTTCAAACACGCACGACAGAATCAGGTTCTCCAGTGAGGACCGGACGAGGTTCAGACCCAGGGCAGCTAGGCCCGAGCTGATCAACATGAACACTGAAATGAAAAACAATTATTTATTTCAACATCCAACTATTTCTACAGGATAATAATAATACAACAGCGTGTAAATTAATCATTCTAATTTACAACAATAGCTTAACATTCTTCTTAGCTTAACACGTTCTTACTTATGGCTCGCAAACTTGGTCTTTGACAAATATTCAGAAATCCAAACTCATGGTTTGCCAACGGGCGATGGAGCGCAGTATTCTGGGAGTTAAATTAACCGACCGGATTCGAAACACCACACTGCGCTCCAAAACTAAAATCGCCGAAGTAGGAGAAAAAGCCGCCCAGCTGAAGTGGAATTGGGCTGGACATGTCTGTCATATGCCTGATGAGCTGTGGGCCAAAATAACCACTATGTGGAGCCCTGACACAGCGAGACGGCGTCGCGGCAGACCACGCAGGAGATGGCGTGATGAAATAGATGCCTTTAACACAGATTGGCAAACAATAGCACAGGATCGTAGTGACTGGAGGATATGGGGGGAGGCCTTTGCTCAACAATGGGATGATTCAGGCTAACAGTAACAGTAACAGTAGATTAACATAAACATAACATAATATAACACCCAACAGTCACATACATAGTTCTATTTTTTTTAAATACTTTGTAAATGCCGGAACAAGCAGATGGCCCTGATGTTAAGCGGTAACATCTGCCTATGAACAGTGTATTCTCACATAGGTCACATCCACCTAGGACGTGCCCTATGCGACATTGCACTACGCCTGCCACCCTGAGACATAAAGATGAAAAGTCTCAAGTGCCTGTAATTTTACCGGCACCCATACCCTTCAAACCGAAACACAGCAATGCCAGCACTACTGCTTTGCGGCAGAAATAGGCATGGTGATAGTACTTCCCCGGACGAACTCTTTCACAAAAAAGCTCTACTACTACTATAGTATCCCTTGCGTCTTGGGTATCAGGAAACGAGTACCATGGTACCACAACACCCAATCCTGGAACAAACATTTGCAGATCATACAATTAGTTTAATGTGGCGCCCGTACCGACTCCTGATCAAAACGTTGTACAAAGCTGTTAGCGTTTTCAGCTTTGTAAAATAATTTTGCTCGCCGAAGTATAAACCCTAAACTCAGAAATGTTTTTTTGCACTCATACCCTTGGTTTCTCATGCTTTTTTGCACTGATAACAGCATGCCTTTGGGTTCACATTTGAGTGTTTATACATAATCTCAGATCCTTCACTGAGTAAGACTTCAACAGCATGTTCTACTCCTTAGTGCGTGTGGTGGAGAGGTGTTTCAGCTCTGCTGAACACAGCATTTGTACACATTAAACTGCAGTTTGTTTCTCCGATTCCACTCAACCACGCTTATCCACTCTTGTTGAAGGCGTACGCGTTGTATTTCTGATTAAAGGCGTACGCGGTCTGTATATCTATGGTCTATCTTGTTAAAAAAATAAAAATAATTTGAGATAGTCCGTTATCAGCAGTTATTTTTACAACTTCTGGCAAATCATCTATTACGATAATGACTGAAATAAAATGACACTACAGTGACTAAAAACTCGTGTTTTAAGGAACTAAAACTAAAGGCACTTTGCAGTTTACTTAACCATGTCATATGCTCAAAAGTGTGATCCGCATTTGATTCTTACTTTTTTTTTCGTCGTATTCTTTATGACTGGAAGGTCGAGTCCGTCTTGAAAATCTCAGTCGAGGAATTGACTCGTTGCTTCCTCGCCACTCTTCATTTGGCTTTTCATTGGGTGGTGTTGACAGTGAGGCTCGTTAGTGCTTTGACTTGGTCACACCAGCGGCTAGGTAATAGGTGGTTCTAACAAGAACCACCATACACCCTATGTGTCATCCACCAATTCACACAGATTAGTAACTGTGTGAATTGGTGGATATGGTTACGCTCCGTTCACGCTGACTAATAAGAGAGCCTAGGAAACCAGACCAAGGTAAATATTATAGGCTGATCTGACCATGGTGATGAAAGAAACTCACCTAACATAGGTTTCTTGCCAACCATGTTGATTGAAAGACCCACGGACAAGGCCGTGGGAATGCAGCTCAGTGCCACGATCAGCGTATGGATGTATACTATGACGTCTAATGTCTCAACTTTGCTCTGAAAAATAAAACAGTATAAGAATGAATAAATGAATGGTTGTGGAATGATCTCCCTGCTGAGGTTTTCCCGAGCGACTACAGTATGGGGTTCTTCAAAATGGGTGTTTGGAAATTTTTAAAGGGTCGGCAACGCGCGTTTGATGCCTCTGGTATTGCAGGCGTTCATAGGCTACGGTAACCGCTTACCAACAGGTGGGCCGTAAGCTTGTTTGCTACCTTGGTAGTATAAAAAAAAAACCTGATGTCTATTCACACCATCCTTATTGACCCTTATTATGTATATAATATAGCTGTGGAAGACCGAGCTTCGCTCGACTTTTTTTTTGCTCTATCTCTGGAAGACAAAACCTATCTTCGCAGAGGTGCGGAGTCAGGTAAGTTATTACCACCGATAAGCAGCGGACGCGGAATAGTTACTTTGAACGAATTGAGACAGGATAAACAATACAATATTCTGTATTGACTAACACAGATTAGCAAACAGCAATGATTTTGAACTTTATCGAATCTTAGTGTAATCTATTCAATATTCTGTATTGAATGACACAAACACACACACACACACACACACACACACACACACACATTATAGACACACGCCTTTTTCCCCGAAAGGGTAGGCAGAACCTCAAATGGGCCTCTGCACCGCTAAAGTAGATCCGGGAACCACATCATCAGTGTATTAGAAGTTGGAATAAAAAATTGGTTTAATATTGACTGATTAGCAAATAATACGAGTTTTGAGTTTTATTGACTGACACAGATTAGCAAATAGTGAATTACGTTTTCTTAGGCATGAGACCTAGTAAGTTCGACTTTTCGCCCCCGCTAACACCCATATAGAAAATTTCATCGAAATCTTTAGAGCCGTTTCCGAGTATACTTATTATAATTATTATTATTCGAGTATATTTGTTTTTTTAGTATAGGATTCATTTCACATGTTTATACCCTGAACATCAGAATGCAGCAATGCGAGCATTCACAGGCTTGGTGCCAGAAATATGTGTAAGTAGTGGATTCTCAGATGAACACACACACAAGAGGCTCTACTACTATCGACTAAGTTATTTGGTGTGTACTAACAGCGACTTCAATGGCGGAGGAGGTAGAGTTGGCGAGGGCCAGGGAGACCTCGCAGACGCCAGCGGAGCCTTCAGGGTACAGCACCGAGTACTGGCTGAACCGCTCAAACAGATCCGGGAACCACATCATCAGTGTGTAGTAGCTGGAATAGAAGATAGTTTCAGTATTACAGCAAGTACCAGTTTTCTGAAAAGCAAGCTATTACATTTACTTAGGCTTAAAACGGTGTATATAACGTCTCGACTATCTTGACGAAGTTACATATTTACATACATAGACACACGCCTTTTTCCCCAGAAGGGTAGGCAGAGCCTCAATGGGCCTCTTTTCACAATAGGTTGCACCATCGTGGAATATAGACGTGACAAGTGGTGAGCTTATCGCCGCCATTGCCTCCCGCGACTGACTCGGCTAATGTCCAGTAATAACACATTCCATAATAAGCTAGCAATGAATATAATCAACAAGTCCGGGTAATCCCTTAGTCGGCTTTTACGACATCCACGGGAGGAAACGGAGGGGTATATTCTTAGGCCAGACACACCACATATTTAAATATATTAATATGTTGTATGTTTCCCAGTAGATAGCTATCTATAATAGCTAGGTATCTACTAGGAATATTTAAAGAACTACACTCATTGCCCTCAAAGTAAATGGATGTCAGCTCAGCGCTCAATTTTCAACCATTTCCCGATATTCGATTGAGCATTTGTCATTCCTGTCAAGTTCCGATGACAATACAAAGTTATGGTGACAGCGAGCTGATCTGATTATGGAGACGGAAGTTGGACAACGGAACTTCTCGTGTTTAGGCTTATTTTGATCAACATATCACTACTTTTATAAAAGCATTTATTACAAAAAAATATGTTTCCCAAAAAAACTATATGCTTGTATTTAGTGTTGTGTGTCGAGTTGGTGTGAATTGTGACAATGAAACCGATGGTAGTGGTATCGTTCGTAATAAAAGAGTGAGAAAGAGGGTAGATCGATATATCTGCCAATAACATCTACTCGCAAAGACTTTAGTCTGTTCTCCCGTGATCATGGCGCATGCAACTGTGCCGAAATATCGGGAACATATAAAACTCAAAAACATGGTAAATATCCCGTTTCTAGTGAAAATTATGTACATAACCATGATAGTTTCAAAAGTTATATATGCTTGTAATTTAAAATACAAAATTTTACATGATTTGGTTCTCCTAAAAGATTATTATTGTACCTTGTATTTTGTTGTTATTTTTGTTTTTCTAAAGATTTGTGTAAATGCTGTGAAACTTTCCTAAGTGCAATGAAATTATGCCTATTGAGAAATAAATGGAATTGAATTGAATTGCAATGTCTTGAACCAATTAAAAGCCTGTGACATTCGTCAACTGCGACTTGTCTCAAGCTCGGAACAACAAATTTCTTCCTTAGTCTCAAGTGTCAAGTTTGATATCACAAGACGGGCCACCGTACATGAACCAGCCGGCCTAGCCAGCCTAGCTAAATGGCATTCGCTACGAAGCGATTCCACTTCTATATTCGTAATACAATACAATGACATTTCGATAGTTTACGTCAATCACATACATAGCGACATACATGGCTTTCCTATAGCGATATCGCTAATAGAATGTTACTTTGTCTAAGGTCACTGACCTAATGTACTCACTAGTGCATCACTAGTGGTCACTACCAAGATAGAACCACGACATGATGAACGAACGAAGCATCAGCCTGCATTGGGAATTCTTCAATTTCAGTCGCGAGCAAATAGGCCTGTGTGCTTGTGGGGGGAATATTTTAACCTGATGAAGTGATGATAAAAGAACTCACCTGAACATGAGTCCAAAGTCTACGAAGCAGCACAGCACCAGCAGTCCGATATACGGCGGGGTGACCAGCATCTTCTTCCGCACCCAGAACGCATTCCAGCGCTGGTCAAAAGTCATTGCCACCTTAGTTTCATTGCCGTTGTTGTCTGCTGATACCACTTCTTCTTCATCGCCTTCTGCACTTATCATGGATTCCACCTGAATTAGTGAAATTTTTGATAGTGAATATTGAGCTTATTTCATACATACATAGACACACGCCTTTTTCCCGAAAGGGTAGGCAGAGCCTCAATGGGCCTCTTTTCACAGCGGGTTGCACCATCGTGGAATATAGACGTGACGAGTGGTGAGCTCATCGCCGCCATTGCTTCCCACGACTGACTCAGCTAACGCTTTCTTCCAGTAACACATTACATAAATAAGCTAGCAGCCAGGACAAATCTTATACCAACGAATCTTACAAACAAGTCCGGGTAATCCCTAAGTCGGCTTTTACGACATCCACGGGAGGAGATGGAGGGGTCTATTCTTGGGCCGGACACACCACATGCTTAGCTTAAAATGGCAGGGGTAGAATTGTACTAACTCCACGGTCGCACGCAACCGCTACGATATATGGCGAACATGGTATTTGAATAGTTTTTTCACTAGGAACATACCCTCCATTTCCATTTTTTTTTTTCTCTATTTTTTCCTCTTTCAGCTCCAAGCTTTCATCAGCTAGGCTAGGTTTGTTCTAGGTAGGTAAAATGCCACTCACCGGGAAGTCCTTCTCGCTCAGTTTGGTGTTGACTTTAAATATCCTTTGCAGCACAGACAGTGCCTCCTCTGGCTTGTTCGCATGCAGCAAATATCTTGGGCTTTCTGGAAACGGGAACAAAAGCAGCACGACCAATAAACTAGGGATCCCGCAGGCAGCTACAAAGACGCGCCAAGAAGTGTACTGGAAGTCAGCGCCCTCTTCCGTGAGGTTGAAACGTTGGTCTGGGATGATGAGGAACGCTATGCCTGAAATTATAAAGGTTTATGTTAAAAAAAGAAATTTGGGCGTAACCTGTTTTGTAAGTAATTAAGCACTTTTTTGGGAGTACGTCCGGGGAATTACTACCAGCATACCAATTGCTGCCCCAAAGAAAATTAGAGCTCGCAATACTGTGTTCTGGGTTGAAGGGTTATGGGTGCCTGTGAAATTGCAGGCACATGAGTATTTTCATCGTCATGGTGGTGGGCACAGTGAAATTCCAAGGAATCTTAGATCTTATCTTAGGTGTACCTCACCTGTGAGGTAATCCATTTACATGAGGTGAGCCATCTGTTTGTTCCATCATTCATTCACATAAGTGGCGAGTGTTTATGAGAAGACGGCGTAAATCTAGTCTAGGATATGTTTACAGATTAAGATCGTGCTACGTAGGTACGTATCTAGTTTTATATTATATACCATATCCTCATCGTTGCCTATGCACGTGACATGCCAACAAGCAATCTCCACTCATTGGTTTTTGGCATACTCTACCTGAACGCTGATTATCTTTCTTCCGCAGTTTTGTCCCTCTATTTTTAGACCTCATATTTCCCGAGTAACTTTTCTTCAACCCATAACCAATTTAATTTAATCTAGTACCCAATGTCGGGCCAAGGTTTACGATGACATAAAACGGAAACAAAGCGATGGACTCGCGTTCGCCATTGTGAAGGTTGCTGTACTGATAGTCGAGACAGAATTGGCAGCCAGGAAAGTCTGTAGGCGGCGGAGTGTAAAAACTCTTAGAAGATTAGCTTATTATTTTTTAAACTAATTTTGGAACGATAATAAAGACTAGTACAGGATATTATAGGCTGGGAAGTATCATTTGGTTTATATCTAAACCGAAGAATCACTTTAGAAGCATTGTTATCATAGTTTTCTTTGATGTTTCCAAGTTCATGAAGAATTCGTATGATATCCTGGAACCCGAACAAGGGAAATCCCAGAAAATACAGTTTTAGGAAACAAGTACCTGCTTACTCAAGTATAGATGGTGGATAAAGGACTCAGGATCATTTGCGGATACACTGGGGCAGGCTTATGTCCAGAAGCGGACTTCTTACGACTGACGAAGGTGATTATGAATAGGTATGTAAGTATTAAAATAGTTTCGTACCTGGCAGCAATATGGTTCCGAAGGTCCAAAAGACCTCAAGCCTGCATAACATGACGTCTCTGTGCCGGAGCGAGAGGAAGTCCCCGAAGTATGGGAACACCAGCCCAGTGGCGCCGATGATGCCAAAACCGGAGAAAAATCTGGAAGACCACAGATAATTTATCGAACAGTTACGTCCTTGTCGAATACATTGCGAGTGAAGAGTTTTTGAGGACTTAGAAGAGGCTTTTTAGAACATGTGGCCTAAAAATAAAATCAAAATTCGTGGTGTCTGCGGTGTGGCGTTTTGTGGTGTTCTGGTGTATGTTATCCAAAAACATTCCTGTGTAGGTCTGAGTGAGGTCTCACAGACATAATATAGGCTCACGACTTTCAGTCCCATGGAAGAAAATACTTCAGACAGATTTAAATCAACTACTAGTAGTACTAGAGCTTTTTTGTGAAAGAGTTCGTCCGGGGAAGTACTACCACCATACCTATTTCTGCCGCAAAGCAGTAGTGCTCGCATTGCTGTGTTCCGGTTTGAAGGGTAAGGGTGCCGGTGAAATTACAGGCACATGAGACTTTACATTTTTATGTCTCAGGGTGGCGGGCGCAGTGCAATGCCACATAGGGCGCGTCCTAGGTGGACGTGACCTATGAGGTAATGCATTGTTCATAGGCAGAGGTTACCGCTTAACATCAGGTGGGCCATCAGATTGTTCCGTCATTCAAGTAGTATAAAAAAAAAAAAAAAAAAAACTAGCTGGTCTAATTAGTTCATTAGGTTCCAAACAATTCAGCGAATACTCTTGTCCTGTCTTGTCTTGAATATTCTTGTCTTGGCCTGGCAGGTGGTTATTGGGGAAAAGTTACACAGGAGAAGACACCTAATAAAATTACTACTTTGGGATTTGCTATTTACTATAAATTATGATCATTCACACATCACTATAGTACACTAATACGTACACGTACTACAAAATGCGTACCGCCTACGTACTTTGTGCAAGTACCTAGGTTCTTTAGTTACGTACATGCATTACTGTTGTACCATAGTGTTACTTCTAATCTTTTGTCATCTTCTAACAGTTCTGAATTAGCTATGTTGGTTTCTCTCTTTTCAAGTCCAAAAAGTTACCTGCAAGCCAAGAAGGCGGGGAAAGACTGCACAATACTGGAGAGGAAGGCGGCAATAGAGTCGAGCAGCAGGGCACCAATGATGGCCTTCTTTCTGCCTCGAGCGTCTGCGAGGTTGCCCCAGAAGTAGGAGCCTACGCACATTCCTGAAAAATACAAAGGCATAACTTTCCACCTATAACGATAGATAGACAGATAGAATATTCTTTATTGCACAAAACAAGGCGTACTTAATGCTAAGAAGAATTCTCTATCACCTAACCTTGAAAATGAGCTGGGTTCCACTGGATTTTACGGCATGGTAGCCTATCAAGTGAACCCAATCCAGTTTACGGCATGGTAGCCTATCAAGTGAACCCAATCCAGTGACCGTAGGTTCAACTGCTAATATCAGTCATAAGATTGAAAGTACCGTGGCTAGGTATCATTTTAGAAAAATTAAGACTATAGACCACGTACTATTCACGTATTTTATATTACTACATTAACGTCAGCAGGAGAATAGTAATTTTTTATAATTAGTAATTTTTCTAAAATATTATCAATCTGTATTCCAAAAAGAATGTGAAACAACCAGAATTATATTTCTAAATATTCGAAAGTACCACCTCTACTCACATCCACATTTGCATTGGAGTCGCGCCGCGGGGTAATTACGACCGGCAGATGAATTTTCACTAGACTGTCGTAAAGAGATTACATACCTATGAGGGGTGTAGCAGTGAGTCTGCCCTTATCACTGGATGACAGTTTGAAGTCATCTTCCGCCGCCGGTAGCACGAAGCTGAGCGTGGTCGTGGAGAGCGCGCATACTGCATACACGGCACCGCAAGACATGAGGAGCAGCCATTGAAAGCAGCCGTAACCTGGAAAAGCGATAAGGAATAGCAATTAGAAGGGGAAGATTATACGGAAAGATATTATATTGAACGGTAAACCGTGGTAATTACATAATCATAAAACAGAACCAACTCCTGAGAAGCAAATAACGTAAAGTTCATGATGATATTACCTCATTCATATGACCTCTGTGGCAGGGTGGGTATGTAGCCGGCTGATATGCGAGAGGTTCCGGGTTCGATTCATGCTGCGGGACAAATGTTTGTATGTTCTCCAAATATGTGTTCCCGGTCTGAGTGTTCTGTTACAATGGTAGGTACTCGTAGTTCCAGATTCCCACGACACAGTAATCTTATTAGGTAATCATACTATGAGTGACACTTGGTTGTGTTATGTTATTTTATATATATACTCATTACAGGAGTCATTACATTACAAAATAAGGACACAGGAGGACATTACAAAAACATTACAGGAGTTGGCTATTGTCTCATAAGAAGGTAGTCGGTACTTTAATAACTGCGAGAAACCGATGACCCGATGAACCCTGGCTGATGTGAGATAATAGCACATTGATCGAAAGGTTTAGAAAGCCTTATTTAAAGGTGAAGGAGTGCTAAATTTAAAGAATAAACACTGACTTTGACTATGACTTTGGCTATTGAAAAGCTACTACGATCTGTTGTCCCACTTTATCTCAGCCAGTCACTCATTGCATCAGCATGCACATTCATTGTGCATCTAATGTCAAGCATCAAGGGTACACATCACATAAGTTATCATTGTTTTGTTTAATACCGATCGATTGAGAGCACTTGAGCTAACGAATCTCAATAGATTCAAGTGCATTGTATGAGTATCTATTCATGATTGATGATGTTAACTGGTGGAAACTGGATGTGCTGGGAGAATTGCCAAGATTGAAGAGACGCTGATTTATGAGAGTTCTTTAGAAATAGTGACATTTGGTCCGAGAGCTTCTTGGGGCATTGGGCGAGCCCTTAGAACCCGGACAGGCATTATACATTCGTAAAAGTACCTTAGGACTTGGCTAGACTTGGCTACGCATTTTGACAGCAGCGCAGCATGCCAAAACACACCTCTCCACTGAATCTTTCAGGGGTCTTTCCACTTGCCGTTATTTGTACTGTTGGTTTTTACTTTTACTGCATTCTCTTTTGGGTAGTGCTCAATAGAAAACCGCCCCGGGGATAACCCATGCTACACCAACACTGGTTGTACACATATAGATAATATAGACTAGTGTACGCCCGCAGTTTCGCTCGCATTAACCAGTATACAAAAGTAGCCTATATAGCTCAATCCAGGTAATACGGTATCTATGTACCAAATTTCATCGAAATCGGTTCAGCCGTTTTGGCGTGAATTGAGTAACAAATATTCAAATATCCAAACATCTAAATACATCATAACTTTGACATTTATGATGTTAGTGGGATAATGGAAATCCTTAATGGGATTATGTAAGGAAATAGCGAGACGAGTAGAAAGAGAAAACTACTCAACTTACGGTTACGGCTTAGGGGGGGGGGGGCGACTCACCCACTATACATCTCATACATGGGTGAGTCATAATTACTGTAGAGTACGTATAAATAGTGGGTGGGACCAGACTCACTGTAGTAAGTTAAAAAAAATATACACTTCTCTAAAAAAAACAATAATAACAGTCTCAAATAGAGCTTCTTAGATTATAAATGTAATTTTAAAAACAAACTTTTGAACAGAAATCCGGCTGATAATTATTATTATCAGTATGAAATAATCAAGATTATGAATATAGTAAGTATATCAAAATGAGCCCAATCACGGCCAGTCTACTATTAACCATCGAGGAGTTCCGTTGTCCACCTTCCGCCAGCATCGTCAGATTAGATCGTCACCATAATATTGTGTTGTTATCCAAAACCAAGGTATGTGCAAAGTATCACAATTTTTCATCGAGAGCTTCTCAGATTTTATTCCAGGCAAACAAACAAGCAAATAGACGTGTATGTGAATTCTGTGGTCAAACCGAAAGTACCTCCTGTTTGGTTCTAAAATGACCCCACAACAGAACTGAAATTGCCATAATTACCTAAATACTTACCAGCCTAATACGAGTACAAGTAAAAGTGAGTATTGGTCGTGTCGGCCTCCCTTCGCCGAAGTTGCCGACATCGATAACCTAATTGGATAACAGATTCGTGCACAAATCTAATTTGCGGCTACGAACACTACAGATTATGAAGTAGGCACCCAGGTATTATGGATTGGGGATTAGCCAAGGCCTTATCTAGCTTAGGATATAGTTTTTACTTCTAGCTGGTCTTTGTTTTTGCAATTTTGTTTTAGATTTTCGGTTGCGACGCTGTTTCTTATTTCTGCCGCAAAGCAGTAGTGCTCGCATTGCTGTGTTCCGGTTTGAAGGGTAAGGGTGCCGGTGAAATTACAGGCACATGAGACTTTTCATCTTCATGTCTCACGGTGGCGGACGCAGTGCAATGCCACATAGGGTGCGTCCTAGGTGGACGTGACCTATGAGTTAAGATATGCATACACATACGCGATAGCCCAGAACCCATAATTAAGGATATCCTGTGTCATGAATAACAGGAACAAAGAGTATATAGTACTAGGGTACCACAACACCCAGACGGCCTAGTCTACGCCCTTGCAAAGCACCATTCGTGGTTTATAGAACTATGAGACCAGGTGAACCACTTCATCGATACATTTTATAATTTTTTGTGTAAGAATTCGTCCGGGGAATTACCTACTATCACCATACTTATTACTACTGCAACTAGGGCAGTTAGTACTCATATTGCTGTGTTCCGGTTTAAGGGTATGGGTGCCAGGAAATTACAGGGACGTGAGACTTTAATCTGTTATGTCTCAGGGGGGCAGGCGCGTCATACGTGGACGTGACCTGTGATACCTCACATGCACTGTTATGCATGTTGTTAAAGGCAGAGGTTACTGCTTAACATCAGCTGGGCAATCAGATTTTTCAGACAGTCATTCAAATAAAAAATATTTAGTCTCTTGGCCGTGTTCCATAGAGAGTGTAAGCCCGAAAATAGTCACACATTAAATGAGTCTGTTTCCAGCAGAGCACGTGCTGTTGTTGTCACTTCGAAGACTTTGTACTGAAACTACCCAGGTAGGTTACTATGAGCTCTTACTGCCATGCAGTTGATAAACTATTCAGTACAAAATATTGGTTCCGTGATGTCCGCAACTATATTTAAAGGCACAATCGCAGAGGGTCTACAGACTTCTGCGATTAAAGTTATTCAACGATGAAAAATGTCAACGATGAACCGATATTTTGTACTGAATAGTTTTTGAACTGAATGGATATAAGAGCTCATAGTAACCCCCCAGTGCATAATAATTCTAAAGATGTTATCTTTGCAGCATTTGCAGAAGCTAAAAACGCTAAGACTGGGATAGTTTTACAAATACAAATACAAATATATTTATTTTGCCAAAGACAAAATCTTACAACTAAAACATAATCCAATTAATTAAATTAGCAAAAATGGTCGTCACTCAGCGTACGCTGCAACAGCGCAAACGCTGTGCAGCGCTGGTTTTACGTGACGCCAGTGTGTTGGGCAGCACTGCGACACGTGTTTATACAAGAAAAGAAAAGATGAAATATTATTAAATGCAATTGTGGTAGAGCTATGGTTCTATAAGTATTATATTATATACAATAAATAAATAACAAAACAAACAAAAGAGAAGAGTCATCATTGTAAAACTTATGCTGTATTAAACTAAACTAAATTTAGGCCTAGAACGATTAACTGTGGATAATAAAAATTGTGAATGTAATAAAGTGTGTTTTTAAAGGAGTGAATAGATTTTTAGCGTTGTTTATGCCGTTATTGTCCCTTTTATTTTAGCTGATTAGATAGAGGAACGTTTCTCGTGAGGTTTACCGCTTCAATTTTGATAGGTATCTATTTCCTGTTTATTATCAATAGAGAAGTCAATAAATAGCCTGGTGACACGTGATCCAGACACCCAGATGGCATTCCCTGGCATCTAGTCAACATCATCAATTCATTATTTGTTTTTCTGTGATGAAAATAATGAAGAATTTCAATGATCATGAAATGTGGTGGATTGTCTTATTAACCCTCGATGCAAAAACAGAGAGATGTTATAAATGCTACATTCTGTCTGTGGCATCGTAGCTCCGGAACGGGTGATCTGATTTCAATGCTGTTTTTTTATTGTCTGAATGGTGGTATTTTCGAAATTGTTCTTAGCTATGTTTGGTGAAAATTGGTGCAGCCATTTTCAGGATCATCAGCTGGCAAAAGTTTGTTTGAAGGAAACATGATTTTTTTAGCCGGGGATTTTTAAATGTTGATTTACTACCGAATCATGCAATCATATTTTTTTCTTGTATTTTTGTATCTTGTCCAATGCTGTAAACTACTATGTGGATAATGCAGTGGGCTACAATATTGTTATATTTGTGATACTTAACTCTTTCATATCCTAAGATTTATATAGTAGCTGTCTATTGTCCTAAAATAAATAAAAAATCAATATAAAATATATCGTTATATCAGGCTATTCAGGATTAGTAATGTCAAAGTATTTGAAATTTTTATAGGTACAGATAAAATAATAGAAAAACCCAATGTAAGCAGTTGTGCTGTACCAGACTACCAGACGATCTAAAGAAAGCTCAAAAAAAATGTGTTTTTTTTTAATACCTCTTGATTGACGGAACAAGCAGATGACCCACCTGATGTTAAGCGGTACCCTCTGCCTATGAACACTGCATTACCTCATAGGTCACGTCCACCTAGGACGCACCCTATGTGGCATTGCACTGCGCCCAATACCAAACAATATAGATTACGGAGGTACCCGTACGTACTAGTTATGTCGATCGGACGACATCTGTCTGTTTGTTAGTGTTAGCACTCCATAAGCACAAGCCGGTTTGATGGCCCATCATCGGTTTACGAGCTCTCTGACGGTGTACGATGGGCCATGACGGAGATAATGCCAGACTGATGAGTGATTTGGAATATTTTGGGGATTTATTCGATGTTTGACTAATTAATACGCTATAAACAAGAAATTTGCATCAAATTAAGAACCACGAATGCGAATGAATTCAACTACGATTTCATACTCGTAACAGACTAGTGGAATGCCCGCAAATTCGTCCGCGTCTACATTTCCATACAAACTGCAACACCCCGCTGCACCCCATAGGGGTTATATTTCTGGAATTCATTTATGGGTTATATTTCAGCCCTAGACCCCAAAGAAACGTACCCTTAAAATTTCAGGTTTCTAGGACTTACGGTTTAGGCTGTGCGTTCATAGTCAGTCAGTCAGTCAGTCAATCATGCAACAATTTATATATATTGATTATTTGTTGTATTTACGCACACTTAGAAAATAATGAATAATTATATATCTTTGTATATTTTATACCCAATCACACAGTAAAGGCTGAACGATTTAAAAATAAAAAACGGCCAAGTGCGTGTCTGACTCGTCCATGAAGGGTTCCGTAGCAGCAAGTAACATAATATAAAAGTTCTTGGATGGATTACGATTAATGACGTATTAAAAAAAAACTACTTACTAGATCTCGTTCAAACCAATTTTGAGTGAAAGTTTACATGGTAATGTACATTATATTTTTTTTTTAGTTTTATCATTCTCTTATTTTAGAAGTTATGGGGGGGACACACTTTTTACCACTTTGGAAGTGTGTCTCGCGCAAACTATTCAGTTTAGAAAAAAATTATATTAGAAACCTCAATATCATTTTTGAAGACCTATCTATAAATACCCCACAGGTATAGGTTTGATGAAAAAAAAAATTTGAGTTTCAGTTCTAAGTATGGGGAACCCCAAAAATAATTGTTTTATTTTTTATTTTTGTGTAAAAATCTTAATGCGGTTTACAGAATACATCTACCTACCAAGTTTCAACAGTATAGCTTTTATAGTTTCGGAAAAAAAAGGCTGTGACATACACGGACAGACAGACAGACAGACAGACAGACATGACGAATCCATAAGGGTTCCTTGTCTTTGACTACGGAACCCTAAAAATGGTAAAAAGATTGAGACACCCGGTATGCTACTTTTTAACCCCAAGCACAATAATAGGCGTGTTATAAGTTTGTACCGCTATGTGTGTCTGTCTGTGGAACCGTAGTTCTTAAACGGGTGAACCAATATGAATGCGGTGTTTTTATTTGAAAGATTTTTCTAGCGATGGTTCTTGTTTTGTCAAAATCGGTTCAACCGTTTCATTGCGTTGGGTTCTTTACATTTTTTTTTTCTTTTTACAAGGTTTTATTCCCCTTTCTTTTCTGTCTGTCTGTGAGAAACAAATCTTGCAACTGAATTTTTAACCAGTTATACGGAACCGAATTTTTCATACATACAATATTATGGTGACAGTGAGCTGATCTGATGATGGAGACGGAAGGTAGACATCAGAACTCCTCGATGGTTAATCTGGTCTGGACTAGTCGTATTTGAATGTTTTCATACATTATCAATCACTTTGACGATTGGTTACGGTAACCACCGATTTATTTGTTCGTGAACTTGTGCCTTAATGTTCTATGCATGTTAATTATAAGATTTTCTATCTGCGTTGTGGTTGTGAACTTTTTATAAGATCATTGAATAGATGTTACACAATAACGTATTTTTTTGCTGACGTTACTTCCATGCGTTTTAGATGTAGGTACTTCTAGGTGGGATAAATACGGACTCCAAAAATGAATCGAATATGATTGGTATGAATCGGGAATAATTATTATTACTTTTTGCTCGTGGGATGAATTTCTGGGATCAATACGGATGCACCCCATTGAGCTCATTTAAAAAGATATTTGTTGTCAAAAACGTATCCCAGTAAATAAGGGAAGCCACGGGCGGATGCTTGTATTGTTATAATTTACGATCAGTCTTTATTTAATCGCGCCATATTTTATTTTAATGGCTTCATTAAAGCGAAATTGAAGTAAATGCATTTATAAAAATCTTATCACGTAATAAAACTAATGAAATTTATGGGAAATAGCAATAAAATTCGTATTTTGATATATGTTGAAACATCATAATCTCAAAATTATTTAAAGATTAAATATTCAGGTTAATATATAAATCAAATTATGTCTACAGCAGAGTTGGACTTACTTGTTAGATTAAGTTAAAAATAAAGTGTTTTTATATACAGTGCGTCCCAAGACCATGCAACATGAAGGGAAAGTACCTTAAATATTGTTGATACAATATTTTGCTGAAAGGAGACTATATTTTATTTTTAAACTTAGCTATACTGAATTCATAGCTGCCTAAAAATTACTTGCTTCGTCTGGGAATCGAACAGACTTAAATGTGAAAAATTAACGTCCCGTATGTTTACGATACCAATCGAAAGAATGGCTAAAAGATAATAATTTCTTATGAGTAACATAGTATCTTATAACAAAAGAATAACGTGAAATGTTTGATACCATTAAATGTTCGGTTTGATTGCCAGACAAAGCAAGTAATTTAAAAAAAAACTTTGAATGCAATATTACTTAAGTTTTAAAAATAAAATAAAGTCTCCTTTTAACAAAATATCGTATCTACAATATTTAAGGTACTTTCAGTTCATGTTGCATAGTCTTTGGACGCCCTGTATATGTTAGTTTCTAGGGTATTTATGTTTCTATGGGCTTATTATTTAGGTTTAGTATAATTCTCAATAAGCTTGAAATAAAGATATTGAATTTGAATTTGAATTTAAAAAGGTAAACAGTTTAGTTTTTTTTTATTTCGGTGTGGTTATTGCGGTAATTGTTAGCGAGATGTTACGAGACCAAAGACAAATATTAACCAATCAGATTTCTAGTCGCCCCTATGACATTGGCCAATATTATAACATAATAATATCTTCTCGCTAGCGGTAGTTATTCGTACTTCTCACTGCACTTTTTTAACGGTCTTTTGATACTGAATCGAATTCAAGATTAGACTTCATGACGGAGGGTTCCCAACGACTCCCACTGGTACTGGACGGGATCTTTTTTGCGCATCGAGTAATACTCGATAAATACAGACCAAAAAAGAAAGTGAAATAAACTATGAAGATATAATTGAAAGAATTGATTTAAAAGTGGGTTCAAAACATTTTAAAAAAATACTATTATAAACCTTAATATGCTTATCTCCTATTTTCTATTCTGCTAAGGAGTGGAATAAACTAACTTCGTCTGTCTTTCCTGAAAACTATAGTCTGGATCTTTTCAAGCCAGAGTGAATAGGTGCCTTCTAGACCTTTGTGCTCCATCTTCGGCCGCATCGTCACTTACCAACAGGTGAGATCGTGGTCAAAAAAGGTCTATCGAAGTTAAAAATAATAATAATGATACTTTATAACTCAAAATTCAGTTCCCCGGGATAGTGATGCGGGTGAAATTGTAGGTGACTGCTTCTACAACATACATACAATAATATCAGATATAAATATATAATATAATATTTCTAATATAGTATAATTTATAATATTTACTTTCAAACTAAACATAAAACAATTAACATCAAAAAACCATGAAACTAGTTAATAGATGTATGCAAAATTACTTTCTTTATGAACGACTAGTGTCCGCCCGCGGCTTCGCTCGCAGTGTACCGGGATAAAAGTATACTCTGATCATAATCTTCAAAAGGATTAGGGTTCTTCAAAAGGGGTGTTTGGAATTTTTTAAAGGGTCGGCAACGCGCGTGTGATGCCTCTGGTATTGCAGGCGTTCATAGGCTATGGTAACCGCTTACCAACAGGTGGGCCGTAAGCTTGTTTGCTACCTTGGTAGTATTAAAAAAAAAAAAAAAAAAACTATCTGACTACTAAATTTCATCAATTTCACCCGTTTCGGTGTGACGGAGTAACAAACATCCCAAAATCGTAACTTTGATATTTATGATAATACTGGGATACTTCAAAATCAAAATTAGAGTAGTTGGAACACTTTCGTCACTCCGTGCCGCTCGGAAGTCACTTTCGTCACTCCGTGCCGCTCGGAAGTCACTTTTCTTTTTCACTAAAGCACATTACCAAGGCAATAATTTTCTTCACAAATGTGAAGTTTTCAGATTTCGCTTTAAATATAATGGGTTCAACGGCCTGTCGTAAGAAATGTGTAGGAGGATCTTTGTGGGACAAAAACATTGCAATAACAATGCGAATACGTCCCTGTTATCGGTACAACGGTCTCCACCCGTCATATTTATTGTCTGTGCAGTAACAGAATAGGCGTGATATTATTAAACCGAAGTTGGAAGGTATTATTTGGAGTTGTTGGTTCGTAGTTTCATTGCATTTTTGACGACCTCTGTGGCGCGGCGGGTGAAGGTTCGCCTGCGACGCAGAGGGTTCGATTCCCGCCTCAGAAAAAATATTTGTACGATCTGCAGATATTTGTTCAGGGTGTTCTGGGTATTTTCTATGTATAACAAAAAATATCTATCTATGTTCATGGGCTTATGTTTCCATTTTAGGTTTAGGGGTACAATAAAAAAATAAAACAAGTATATTTGATTTTAAAAAAATGTAATGTATTGTTTTAAGTAAATCAGTTATCTAGTACCCATAACACAAGCTCTGCTTGGCTTGGGGCTAGATAATGTGGTGTGAACTGTCCAGCATTATTTATTGTTTTTGTTAGTTGTAGAGCTTTTTTGTGAAAGATTTCGTCCGGGAAAGTACTACCACCATAATTCTGTCGCAAAGCAGTGTGTTCGTCTTGCAGTATTCCGGTTTGAAGGGTGAATGCCGGTAAAATAACAGGCACATGAGACTTTTCAGCTTCATGTCTCAGTGTGGCGCAGGTCAATGCCACGTAGGGCGCATCCTAGGTGGACGTGACCTTCTAAGGTCACGTCCACCTCTGCCTTTAACAATGCATTACCTCTAGGTAATGCATTGTTAAAGGCAGAGGCTACCGCTAATCTGCATATTCCACCATTCAATCAAATAAAACAAAAAACGTATGGTGGCGGGCGGGTTGCTCTAAAATTACGTCGAAGAACTGAGAACTGAGTATTATCGATTAAACAATGGGATAAGAGGCCGTAGACAAAGTAACAATCGAATAGCGATGTCGCTTGTCGAAAAGCCAAAAATGTATGAGATTGACGTATGCTATCGAAATGCCACGTGGTCTTTTGTATTGAATTACGACTGTAAAAATGGAATCGCTTCGAAGCGAATGCCACTTGGCTAGGCCGGAAGGTAATACAAACGATCATTTTGAAAACAAGTTTTATTTCGTAAATAAAGGGGTTTATATTATGAAAAAAATACATACAATATTATCTTACATATTGTGTCTTACTCCTATTTTAACCATCAATTTGTACATATGTTTAAGCAAATAAATTATCTATATCTTTATCTTTATCTTGCCTTAAACACTATTCGTACGTAAAGATGGGTCGTTTTGTGGGACAATACAGATTTTATTTGACTAATAACTACTAAAGCGGTATGAAAAAATACCAAAAACTATGTAATTCGCACCTTCTAGTGAATCAAGGTGCCACATTTTAACGTTTTAATACTTGGAAGTGAAATTAATATTAAAAACCAATAAAAATCTGAAATCAGACGCTGTTGCCTTTGTGCAAGCGCCACACTGAAGTTCGAACTGAATTGGCCCTCAAATATACTTTTTTTTTAATGTAATGGCTCGACAAACTGGCGTACGGCCCGCCTGATGGTAAGCGGTTACCATCGCCTATTGACATCTGCAACATCAGGGGCATTGCCAATGCGTTGCCTGCCCTGAAGGACTCTTTTTACATTTTTTTTAAGGTCATTATCAAGTCGTCATCTTTCAAAACGCATTGACCTGCTAATTGTAGGCTACTTTTAATTTAATTTTGGTGATAATTATGTAAGTAATGTTCGTGAAAATACATTTCATGAGCTATAAAAATTCACGCAACACTATTGTAGCGCTGTAATGATGTCGCTGAATGTTCCGTACAATATTCATTGAAAAGTTTATTACATAACTAGTAGCGCCCCGCGGTTTCACCCGCGTAAGTCTCGATCCCGTGGGAATATCGGGATAAAAATCTACTTATGTGTTATTCCGGGAGTCCAGCTATCTCCATTCCAAATTTCATCCAAATCCGTCGAGCCGTTTCAGCGTGAAGAGGTAACAAACACACACACAAACTTTCGCTTTTATAGTATTAGTGTGATGTCGGATTTGTCATTTTCAAATAAAATATCCGTTATTGTCCCGAGGTAACTGAGTTTCAGGATAGAAAGTATTCTTTGTTTTATCTATTTGTGTACCAAATCTTATTCTTATCAATCAAAATTATCAAAGCCGTTTTTGCGTGAGAGCATGACAAACAGCCAACCATTATCATCATTCATTTTACTTACGGATAGGAATATTAGTAGTAGTAGAGCTTTTTTGTGAAGAGTTCGTCCAGGGAAGTACTACCACCATACCTATTTCTGCCGCAAAGCAGTAGTGCTCGCATTGCTGTGTTCCGGTTTGAAGGGTATGGTTGCCGGTGAAATTATAGGCACATGAGACTTTCATCTTTATGTCTCAGGGTGGCGGGCGCAGTGCAATGCCACATAGGGCGAGTCCTAGGTGGACGTGACCTATGTGATAATGTACTGTTCATAGGCTTATCTTCAGGTGGGCCATATGCTTGTTCCGTAATTCTAAGCAACAAGTATAAAAAAAGAAAAAAAAGTTGGATCAGAATATAACATAACTTATAGATTACGTACGCTTACGTACTTATAGGTTTACGTACTTTATTATCTTTTTAATATAGTTGAATAAAATACCTACATTAAAAGATGGATTGCGTGAGAGATGATAGAAGAAAAGGGAGTGAATTATGAGGTGACGGCTGACAGGGGAGAGTGGAAGAAAAAAACGTACTGCACCGACCACAAATAAATTGGGAAAAGGGCAAGACAATGATGATGATTTAATGAGGCCCTCGGGCGGCTTGACAAACTCCGACACCAGAGGCCAGCACTACCTCATACGAAACGAAACGAAATGTAGCTAGTTGGAAGTATTACAGATATGTATTCTCGGAGCATGAACCCTGAACAAATAAAAAAGATATCCTGAGATGAAAACTTTTACTTAGACAGCACCTAGCGGTGAAAACTGTGATTTGAAAACGGACCCCTTAACCATACGTATACACGTACTGTCCAAATATGGCG
Source organism: Operophtera brumata (assembly GCA_932527175.1). Taxonomy (NCBI): domain Eukaryota; kingdom Metazoa; phylum Arthropoda; class Insecta; order Lepidoptera; family Geometridae; genus Operophtera; species Operophtera brumata. The sequence continues at coordinate 42,337,260 of OW052228.1, read as the reverse complement.
CTATTTTTAACCCCCGACGCAAAAACGACGGGGTGTTATAAGTTTGACGTATCTGTGTGTGTGTCTGTCTGTGGCATCGTAGCTCCCGAACGGATGAACCGATTTCGATTTTTTGTTTGTTTGAAAGGTTATATTGTCGGAAGTGTTCTTAGCTATGTTTGATCAAAATCGGTTCAGCCGTTTCATTGCGTCGAGGTTTTTTTTTAATTTTTACAAAGTTAATTACTTGTTGATTAAAAAATACTCACAGAACTACCTCTTCGTTGTCTTATTTTTGCAAGGTTCTAACGCAATCAAACGGAACCCTACAGCTTACATTATCCAGCAACACAGTGAGACTGCGCAGAGCTCCGATCATTCACGATGTTTACGGCTATTGTCCGTTTAAATACGCCTGAAATTACTGAAGCTTTATTTTCAGGTTTTACTACTGTCTACTGACCGAGTTTGAAAAACAGTCGATGTCTAAGGAAGCTTTAAAAACTGTAATTTGTGAAATAGCATAACACCCCATTTATTAAGTTTATTGTCATTACTTAGTTAGCCGGTGAAATTACAGGCACACGAGACTTTTCATCTTTATGTCTCAGGGTGGCGGGCGCAGTGCAATGGCACATAGGACGCGCCCTAGGTGAACGTGACCTATGAGGTAATGCACTGTTCATAGGCAGAGGTTACCGCTTAACATCAGGTGGGCAATCAGCTTGATCCGTCATTCAAGAAGTATAAAAAAAAAAAAAAAAAAACTTCTTAAAGAACGTCTTTCTATATTTGATGATACCTATGTTTATTTTTATTATTAGCGGCCCACTCGTGACTTCATTCTCGTGGTCCCGCCGACCCAAGTGCAGTTGTTAGTCTAAACCATTCAGGGATCCACACAAACACACAAAAAAAAACATCAAACTAGGTCATGCCCTTGCTGAGTTTTAGCGAGACTAACGAACAGCAATCCAGGACAAAAATATCATAGAAAAAAGTACTTCTAGCTTTTCCCGATTTTTGTGAGTTTCCGGGCAATTTTTCCAATGTTTCTTTCTCTAAAAACCTTACCCGGACTATTACGAACAATATAAATTATAGCCAAATCGATCCAGCCGTTTTCAAGTGATGCGATTACGTACCAACGCACTGCATTTAATTTTTAATTATTTACATAAACTTACCACTTTATGAAAATAATTAAAAATTAATTAAGGTAAATAATTAAATAATTAGATATTAAATAATAATTAATTCAAAAAAAAAAAAAAAAAAAACCGGTAATGACTCACGTAGGTACTTGTTCCGAGTCAAACACCCGACTCGAGTTTCTTGTGATCGCCGGGAAGCCGTCGCGTATACTCCTTGAGGAAGGGGGTATTAAGTCCCAGAAACTCGAGTCGGGTGTTTGACTCTGAACAAGTACCTACGTGAGTTATTACCGGTTTTTTTTTTTTTTTTTTTCGTTTTTTAATTATGAATATTGCTCACGGAAGTTTTAATAGTATTAAATAATAATTAATGTAAACAATTAATAATTAAGGCCGAACCCGAGTAACGGGAATGAGCGAGGACAAAAAAGAAGAAGAAGACGACATACACTTACCACTTTCTCAATACAAACATAGAGCTTGTTTTATTTCGTTCCAGCTATATATAGTTGTACCATAATTCAACAGGGTGCTTATGTAGACGCCGCGTGGGATTTTCCATGGGTTGGGTATTCCCGCCCGCCTTCTGGTTCAATACTATTAAAGCCCCTTGGTAACACCATTAGTTGGGTTTTATGATTGCGGGAAAGCAAATTCAATACAAAAATAACTTAGGTACCTGCTATACAAATAAAACATTTAATTAGTTTGAGTATGGTATTATAAGCGATAACTGACAACAATATTATTTATTTTTTTTATTTAATTCTTTTTTTTGTGTTCGTATATGTCAGACATGGATTGTATAAAATATATTTTTTAAACCCGGTAGGTTGCGGTTCAGTTAGGTCACCGGGACTACGCAAACGAAGTCGCAAGCAGGAAGCTAGTTTTCAATGAAATCAATAAGCTTGTTCCTACGCTCTAAATTCTGAAATCAAAATTCAAGCAAGTAGTGTTTATTTATTTAATTCTTTATTGCACAAAAAACACAAGGAAATTGTACAAACGGAGGACTTAATGCTAAGCAGCATTTTCTGCCAGTCATCCATGAGGATGATACAAAAAAAAAGGTTGGCGTGCTAAAACTAATTACAAAAGAAAGCTTATAATATAGCTTAGAAACTAATTTGCCTTAAAATAAATACAAACATATAACAAACAACATACTTATAATTTAAACTTTTTTTTTTTTTTTGTTTCATGTTACTATTCATTGAAATCGAGCTCATAACAGCACTTATCTACTAAACTGGCCCTTCCCGTGCCGTAATTCAATATCAATTTGTAGTGCGAGGTGAGAGTGGCCTTCAATCCATAATTGGCCCCCTAGAGGCATCCATCACACCGATTAGAGGATTCCACCGGTGGTAAGGCTGGGGCAGTGATGGCTGTAATAACTTTGCTTACTAAAGGTTTAATATTACAAATTAATTTATTGGTAAATGGATACATTGGAGGATATTTATGGCAATGATTTTAGACGACAGAAAAAAATTGCTCATAGATATTTGACAAATATTTGTTGTCTGATTAATGAAATTTCGGCTGGGGTCCGGCTCACCACAGTTCCGACTGGACATGCTCTAATCAATTTAAAAAATACCGAATAATACATTTATTTACAGAAAGAATAATACAAGGTATGTACAAAATACATATGAAACAGTTGTGCCACCTGAAGACCGCTGCAAGCGATCTAAAGGTAGCTCAACTGATCCAAATCACTACCAGACGGAAGCGTCCCTAAGATGCTGGCTGCATTGCCACGCTGAATGGCAATACTAATGCGTTGAGCCAGATAAGAGCCAGATAAAATATATAGCCTAAATAATATAAATATATAATATATAAATATATAATATAACCTAAATATATAACCTAACAAAAATACCTAACCATCATACAGCGCTGATTTCTTCCTGATGACGTCTACATCATCCCCTGATGTTGTATTTTGAGCTTTGGTTATCCAAGAAAATTCATTCATTCATTCAATAAAATTCTAGCATAAACTAAGTATTATTTCTATAAATTATTATCCTTTGTCTTAGTATTATGTAATAAGTATTTTTATATTTCTTATCGTTTAATTTACTATGTATCCCTGTAATAAGCTGTTAATTGTTGTATTTCTTGCGCACGCTGTGATACCCTATAATTACGGGAACACTAAGATTAAGACCTTGTTTTGTTTTGTTTTTTGATTGTGTTAGTGTAAACCTGTGTTGGGTGTCCTATTTAATAAAATAAAAATAAAAATAAAATAAAATAGTGCCGTGAAAAATTAAAAAAAAAAAAAAAAAAAAAAAAAACGACCGTCTATTTATGTCCAAGGTTGGCCATCACTAGTTTGTTGTCATTACCATTAACCTCGTAATGCCTTGATGGACTTTTAGCTAATAGGGGAGGGGCGCTGACGTCACGGGCTGAAGGTTGCGGCACAAGGCCGAGCTGGGACGGGCAGTGCGGAGTGATTTCTAGGTTCTGTCTGACCTTTACAGACTTGCCTAGTATGATTGTTACAACAAGGTGTACCTTATTATGGTAATATAGATAAGTAGCACTACTTACATAACTTCAAGAAATAGCTGAGTGTCACGATAAGTTACTGGTATTTTTCAAATGAAAAATAATCAAACCTAAATTAAAAATTAGACTTAGTCTAGTCTTTATATAATTTATGACACCATTTAGACATAGTTTTTTGAAACCTTAAGGGAATTAATAAATTATTTTTTTGTAAAAAAAAAAAAAAATCGAGACAAGCCTTTTATTATGATCGTAATTGCGAGCTGATCGAAATGAGTTCAAACACTGCCGGGCTACTATACTAGCGAGGAGTCCCGTTTTCCACCTTCCGTCTCCATCATCATATCAGCTTGGTGTTACCGCATTGACAGGTTTGCCAAATTGGGAAATGGTCGAAAATTCGATCGCTAGATTTATCCAACACAGGTTCCGTTAGATCAGCTCGCCTTCTTCATGTTATTTTGTCATCGGAACTTCACAGTTAAGGTGGTCGCTTTTCCATACAAACGTATTAGCACAAATATGGGCAAACAGAGTATAATTTTACACTGAAATGACTGTTGTTGGCTTTTATATTGGTCATTATTTGCGTCAACACATATTTGGTTGAAGAAAACAGTGGATTAATAGCGAAAATAACATCGAAATTTTAGTTCATTTATGTCAGTGTGTGAGTGTACACTGACAGTGTCACACACATAGCCGCAGATTAGATAACAGTAACATGTCACTTACACGCGACGTTGTCAGCTCGTGACTTACGCCGGCTAAGCGCTGTTGCCGCTTCGATCTGTCATATCATAATTAGCTCGGATAGAAAATATTAGAAAAACAAACATTTAGGATTGGACATGTGTATGCGAATCAGCCAGACAGCCGGAGGCCGCAATGCATTGCAAGGTCTCTACATATGAACTTTGTATAAATAATGGGAGAAAATTAAATTACAAACAACTAGACAGAAATTACAGACAAATATAATATTATCTTAATTACGTAAAAATTAAATTAAATACTACTAGCTGATCATAATTACCTATATATTTACGCACAAGGTTTTTTGAACTGAGACCTCACGAATACACACGGTTTAGGTAGGTTACCTTATTTATTTCGAAAAAATATCTATGTACATCCACATGTGGTTCGAAAAGTTAGACCTTCAACGTCGTTAAAATTCCTAGAAACGGGAGGTCAACAAAGAATGTTATACACTGGTTGTTATTTTATAGAGTAGGTACCTACAAGTTTCAAGATTCATAAATTTTAGACTTTTCCCAGTATTTGTATCATAAAAGCTACAAACGTAAAAAAAACAGCGTTGTAGGATTAGTGGAAGTACCCTAGAGGTTTTGTTTTTTTACATTTTTGATTTACCCTAACATCTCAGAAACTAAAATAGTTTTGAAATGTCGAAGCGAGGAACTTTCATATGACACCACATTTGATCTGATATTCTCACTTTTTTTTACCTCCTCTTGGACCCCAATATCTCAACAACCCCCCGACCGATATAGCTCATAACCTTACCAACAAATTGTACCAATACTATCACCTCCCAATCAAATTTCATGAAGATCGGATTAACGGTTCGGAAGTTATGCTCGGACAAACATACATACATACATACATACAAATGCCAATTCTTCCAAGTTGAATCAGAGAACTCGCTTCGCTCATTCAATATTAAAAAAAAAAACATAGTATTGCCTTGTTTCAGTCGAAGTCAGTTCTGTGTAGGTAGGTGAAACTACAATCTTCAAACAAATTCGTTGAAATGATTCCTAGGGGTCTTATTCATTATAATTGCCAGTTAGGGTCTTCGGAAGATTCAGATATGCAGGCCCAGGGTGGGTATTGAACATTTTGCCTCCTGCTTAGAAGACAAGAGTTCATCTTACTATGACATGTTATGTCTGTTCGTGTATGTCACAGCCACTTTTTTCCGAAACTATAGGATCTATGCTGTTGAAACTTGGTAAGTAGGTGTATTCTATGAACCGCATTCAGATTTTCACAAAAAAATAGAAAAAAACAAAAAAAAAATGGGGGTTCAGTTCTAAGTATTAGTACTTAGAACTGAAACTCAATTTTTTTTTTCATCAAACCCGTTGGTGTGGGGTATCTATGTATAGGTCTTCAAAAATGATATTGAGGTTTATAATATAACTTTTTTCTAAACTGAATAGTTTGCACGACAGACACTTCCAAAGTGGTAAAAAGTCCCCCCCCCCCCCCAACCCCGTAACTTCTAAAATAAGAGAATGATAAAACTAAAAAAAAAATGTACATTACCATGTAAACTTCCAACGAAAATTGGTTTGAACGAGATCTAGTTAGTAGTTTTTTTTTAATACGTCATAAATCGTAAACCATCCAAGAACTTTGATATTATGTTACTTGCTGCTACGGGACCCTTCATGGGCGACTCCGACTCGCACTTGGCCACTTTTTTTTTAATTTCCATAATATTATTTGCATGCAATGCATATCAGCCGGCCTAGCCAAAAGACATTCGCTTCGAAGCGTTTCCATTCCTTTCTAGGCGCTAGTCCAGATGGTACGTTCCTAAGCACTAATTTATTACTAGTAGGTAATTGTGTTTATACTGTACTAGCCATTTCACCGCAGCTTGGCAAACAAACAAACAAACAAAACAACAAAGTTTACATATTTACAGGGAATTAATTTTGTAAAACTTAAAAAAAAACCGAACGAAATAAAACGGCTGAACCGATTTCGATCCAACAAAGCTAAGAACACTCCCGACAAATACACCTATCAAACAAAAACAAAAAACGATTTCGGTTCATCCGTTCGGGAGCCACGTTGGGACATACAGACACACACACACACACACAGACACGTCAAACTTATAACACCCCTTCGTTTTTCGTCGGGGGTTAAAAAATACAAAATAATAGTGAAGATAAATAAAAAAACATAAAAAAGATAAATATTTTATACATAGTGTAATACAAATTAACAATCTTTTTTTTTAAGGAGAATTAGCCTTTTTGAAATGCAATCCTTTCCCTCATTGTCTCGCAAGTCGCAAAGGCCTCGAAATTAAAAATAATATAATTAATTTTTATTGAATGGGTTATCCTCTCTTTTAACCCCCGACGAAAAACGAAGGGGTATTATAAGTTTGACGTGTCTGTGTGTGTGTGTGTCTGTCTGTCCCATCGTAGCTCCCAAACGGATGAACCGAAATCGTTTTTTTTTGTTTGAAAGGTTTATTTTTCGGGAGTGTTCTTAGCTTTGTTTGATCAAAATCGGTTCAGCCGTTCAGCTTTGGGGTTTTTTTTTTAATTTTTACAAAATTAATTACTAACTCAACTATAATCTGGACCTCTTCAAGGCTAGAGTGAATAGGTGCCTTCTAGACCTTTGTGCTCCATCTTCGGCCGCATCGTCACTTACCAACAGGTGAGATCGTGCACAAACAAAGGTCTATCAATGTTAAAAAAAAAAAAAAAAAAAACTTGTTGAAAATAGGGTCAACTGCGGATTTCCTCAATGAAGAATTGTTACTTCGTCGGCTTTATTTCTCAAACTCAAGACATCACAATAATGGAAATGGAGCGCGACGAATTATTCCCATTTGTCACACTGATCTGTCCCCCCTAAGGTGACAGTTAGAACAAAAAAGTTGGATCTGTCCCCCTGTTGCGTGATTGGGTGATGGCTGGTACATTTGCGTGTAATTTTAATTTTAATTTTAGATTATTGTATGGAACCCTTCGTGCTAGAGTCCGACTAGCACTTGGCAGTTTATTTTTTATTTTTTATGATACAAATTGGCAAACTAGCATACGGCCTGATGTGAAGTGGTCACCGTCGCTTATAGACACCGGCAACACTGGGGGTAATTGTCGATGCGCTGCCTACCCTGAAGGAATTTATGACCATTTTTCATGAAATAAAACATGGTTACGTACGACATGTACGACACGGGAAAACCTCAGATGGAAGCTCATTCCATAGTTTATAGGCACAGAATAAATAATAGTACTTTATGGGGAAGAAATGATCTCGAGAAACGAGTCGTTCGAGAAACCCAGGGTTCTATGATGTGCGGATGAGCTTTGTCACGGTGCCGGGAAGAGCGATGGTAAAATCTCGATGCGAGGATGAGATCGGAAAGCTCGTCAGAACATTCCCCGTTGTAGAGGCGGTAGATCACGCAAAGAGATCCGATAGCTCTGCGTTGGCTAAGCGGTTCTAGAGTATCGGAGAGCTTGGGGTCACCGATGATGCTAATGGCTCTTCTCTGTAAGGAGTCAAAACGAAGCAGCTGGTACTTGGGTGCCCCGTGCCATAGATGGGAACAGTTTCTACGTGCGGCCTTACTTGTGCTTTGTAAAGCAATAGCCATTTATGCGGCGTAAAATAAAGTTTCTATGTGCATTATATTATGGGGGAGGCCTATGCCCAGCCGTGGACTTCAGTTGATGATCTATCAATAAAAGCTGAAAGTAAATAAATCTTTAGAAAAAAAAGCGGCCAAGTGCGAGTCGGACTCGCCCATGAAGGGTTCCGTAGCAGCAAGTAACATAACATAAAAGTTCTTGGATGGTTTACAACTTATGATATATTAAAAAAAACTACGTACTAGATCTCTTTCAAAACAATTTTCGTTGGAAGTTTACATGGTAATGTTCACCATTTTTTTTGTTTAGTTTTATCATTCTCTCTCTCGCAAACTATTCAGTTTAGAAAAAAATGATATTAGAAACCTCAATATCATTTTCGAAGACCTATCCATTGATACCCCACACAGGTTTGATGAAAAAAAAATGTGTTTCAGTTTTAAGTATGGGGAACCCCAAAAACTTATTGTTTTTTTCTATTTTTGTGTGAAAATTAGTTTCGGAAAAAAGTGGCTGTGACATACACGGACAGACAGACATACATGACGAATCCATAAGGGTTCCGTATTTTTTTTTTTCGGAACCCTGAAAAACTACTTCATAGCTAGGAATTTATACCCAATACAACATAAATACATACATAGACACACGCCTTTTTCCCCGAAAGAGTAAGCAGAGCCTCTCATGTGCCTCTTTTCACTGTGGGTTGCACCATCGTGGGAAATACACGTGACAAGTGGTGAGCTCATCGCCGCCATTGCTTCCCACGACTGACTCTGCTAATGCTTTCTTCCAGTATAATACATTCCTGAAATAAGCTAGCAGTCAGGAACTACAAGCTAACTACAAGTCCAGGTATAAGACTTAATAAAATTAGTGTGCTGATGAAAATGAGCCTAAGCACGGCCAGTTTACTATTATCCATCGAGGAGTTCCGCTGTCCACGTTCCGTCTCCATCATCAGATCAGCTCGCTTTCACCATAGTATTGTACTGTCATCGGAACTAGATAGGTACGAGTATGCCAAATTTCAGCTCAATCGGATATCGCAGGAGACACCATTGTTGCCACCCGTGAAATATAGTAGTAGTAGAGCTTTTTTGTGTGAGAGTTCGTCCGGGGAAGTACTACCACCATACCTATTTCTGCCGCAAAGCAGTAGTCCTCGCATTGCTGTGTTCCGGTTTGAAGGGTAAGGGTGCCGGTGAAATTACAGGCACATGAGACGTTTCACCTTTATGTCTCAGGGTGGCGGGCGCAGTGCAATGCCACATAGGGCGCGTCCTAGGTGGACGTGACCTATGAGGTAATGCACTGTTCATAGGCAGAGGTTACCGCTTAACATCAGGTGGGCCATCAGCATGTTCCGTCATTCTAGTAGTATAAAAAACAAAAAACATTCTGAATGCAATGCTTGACTTGTTGCTGAAAATACCGAAATTGATATATGTGTGCCTATAATATTTGAGGAGTTCCCTCAATCTTCATGGATTCCATCATCAGAAAAACATTTTAATGAAAATGGCACCAATCTGGAAGTATATCATGTAATTTTTTTTCCTAATCGTTACGTAAATGGTATGAGGTAACAAACATAATAAAAAACTCTGGAATTGATAACCTCCTCCATTTTTTGAGGTCGGTTAAGAATCGAGTACCTACTTTTTGATTTGAAATAAGGACACACCACAACACTCACTTCACAAACATAATATTGGCTGAAGCAGAATCAGTGTATTTTGTAGATCATTACAAAAACATTTATAAAAAAAAATAGTCTGGTATCGAACCCAGTACTGTGGTTTTAGTGTCGAGAGATCTAGTCACTGGTTCACAAAAAAAAAGTAAAAAAAAAATACAAAAAATATAGGCAGTATAGAATCGAACGCAGTAACGTGGGTTCAGAAGTTCTGAGTCGACAGTCCAAGCCGCTAGTCCAACTATTTTGAAATTCGCGCGCCGAAATTAGCTTATAGTTCTAATACAATAATATCCTTGACTGTGTGCGTGAGTAGGCTTTCATATTGCTCGGAATTTGCTCGGCACAAGTATGTTAAAACTAGAGACTAAAATAACCTGAAATATAGCTAGGTACATAGCAAATAAACCACCATTTGCGTGAACGTTAGTGTTATGACATAATATGCACATTTTAATTCATAAATACATAAAATACTTCAAAATTTGGCAACAGCGCCATCTATTGACGCTGTCGTGCCTAGCTGACCACGAGGAACAACCTTAAGCTAAATTTCAACGCAATCGGTTCAGTTTAAGAAAGTCAGGAAAACACTTTACATGTTTAAAAGCATGTAAAAAAACTACTGCACATTTTTATAATTTAAAATCAGCTGCGATCACATTCTGTGACATTCAGGTAGCTAAGTCAAATGTAAAAGCCATGGCGCTGTAAAAGTCAAATTCATAATATTCATAATTTACCTGTGCCACATACTTTTGTAATGGCCACATGCAAATTCATGACCAATGTAAACAGTTTAAGAAACAAGTCAATATTTGAATATTCACGGTGAGATCGCATTAAATAACAACTCATGATCTTAATCTGTAGCATTGTAATTTCACGCGATTTTTCACGGTCTAGACAGTACTTACCAAAAATGTATTTTCATAATCATCAAAAAACACTTGGTTTCAAAGGAAACAATCGTAAAAACACAAAATGTTAAAACTCTTTGATCACGTGAAATGGTTTGTTTTGGTGGGAAATCGCTGATGACGTCGGCCATTTTGACTCGCCATTTTGTACAAGTTAACCATTTGGTTTACAGTTTGTGGAATTGGCAGAAACCACTAATTTTACATCATTTAGGTAAATTGAGTTGTTAGTCTATTTATAAAATATTAAACGGCTTTAGCGGAGAAAATAAAATGAAAAATGGAGTGCGGTAATAATAATAATAATAAATGATGCAAACGATAATAATAAATAAATGATAATAAGTATCGGTAATATTTAATGATTTAAAACGAACAAAATTACCACAAAATTACCTAAGTATATATTTTGTGTACCTACTTTACCTACATTTATTACGTGAAATGTAACCTTGACCATCTGGATCTTGTATGTGTCATCCAAAGACGTGTGGTGATAAAACGTAAAATCAATCGTCTTGCAACAGCTGCCTTTATAATTATTGCCCCATACATTTTAACGACTCTTTTACTTTTATACGTAAATATCTTCGTAGACAATACGAATAAAGCCTCGTCCGCACTGTGGCATAATATCGCGAAACAATATCCTCCTTACAGTAGATACCTATTAGTGGTTTGTAAAAGGTTTGGCAATACCTAGCTAAAAGTTTTGACAACCTCTGTATTAACCGGCTGAGGTAAGAGAGGTTTAAATGTTTGCATAATCTGCAAATATTTGTTCCAGGTCTGGGTGTTGTAGTACCATGGTACTCGTAGGCTGGAGTCTACACCTGCAAAGCTGAGGGCATCAATGATATAATTACGGGTCGTAGTAGATGGCTAGGACGGGAACGTTGTTTGCGGATGGTCTTTTTTTTCATGACTGAAAAAGCACGTGGCCCACCTAAGCGGTGACCTCTACCTATACTGTAACAATACATTACCTCATAGGGCACGTCCAAATAGGACGCGCCCAATGCGGCATTGCACTGCGCCTGCCACCTTGAGACGTAAAAATTAAAAGTCTTATGTGCCTGTAATTTTACTGGCACCCATACCCTTCATACCGGAACAGAATAACGCAAGCACTACTGCAACTGCACTTATACCCACAATACAGGGGATCCTAATAAGTGTTAGATCAGAGGCCCAATCGCGCAAATTTTACGCGTTATTACCAAAACAAATCTAGAATTCACAATTTTCATACGTCTGGATTGAGGGATCTTTGTTTTAATTGAGCTGTAATTTCCTTAATCTGCTGAGTTTCAGGACAATTCAAGCACAGATCAATCCAGACGTATGAAATAACGTGGACGGTTCTGAGGCTGTAGACAATGTAACATTCTATTAAATATGTCGCTCTTAGAAAAGCCAACAATGTATGAGATTGATGTAAGCTGTCGTAATATCACGTGGTTTATTTTGTATTGTATTACGTCTGTAGAAATGGAATCGCCTAGAAAGCGAATGTCACTTGGCTAGGCCGGCTGGTTTTGTTTTGGTCATAATGTCCACAATTAGCGCCCAAATCCCCAGGAATATGTATTTGACTGTTAGGTGATAAGTTATGTTATATTTTAGAACTTGCAAGTTGTAAGATTTTGTCTAAGATATTTCCCTATCAAGTTTAGTAAAAAATATCAGTCGCAAAATTCAACTTTCATTGTCTGTAAAAATAATGCACGGTACAAGGTCCTAGCTGTTAGTACACTTGTTACGGTCACTTATACGCTCACCTCAGTGTGGACGAGGCATTATAAAGAGAATAGGAAAACGTCCTTCCATAGCTCGTAAATAAAGACACACGTCATCTTCGTAAATGTCACGAATGTGGGTAGCTTTCTATTTCATTCGGCCATTACTAGTTAGATGGGTCGAGCTTTTTGGTCACCATATAATATAATGTTTTCATACTTATTATAAAGAGACTCAACCAACGAAACTGAAACGCAGTTTTGAAACTAAGTAGGCACTGATATTATCCGGTAGTTCACTTGGTTAGATCATGCAATCCGCTTCATCGAACCACGAAGTATTACAAGTCCGTTGATTCGATTATATATAGTAACTCAAGCCGAAATTATAGCTGTCATGGTGATATAGACAACGAAAGCTGCAGAATAAAACAGTTTTCAGTGAATTGTGAGGGCAGAGGGTGATTCAGGGAAAGTAGTCAGATCTTTTTAAACACTGCTCTGAATTTCTATACTATTATTTTTAACGTTTCGCCTAGATTGTCCCAATTTAATTCTCATTTCACCTGATAATTTATTTACAATTACACCAGATTGCGGCACACATGCATAGAATTTTTGGCAACTTTCTTGTTTTTCTTAAAGTCGGGTTATCTAATGGTTTGTTTACATTCCTGCGTCCGTTCTTCTTTCTGTTATTGTTTTTCCGTAATTCTTCGAACCCAGACTTATTTTGAATGATTCATAGCGCTACACAAAAGTAACAAACAAATCGTAAATCTTTGACATTATACCTTTGTTCAGCAAGTCCGCTCCTAACGTTTAGCGATAGTCTCAGATCTAATGTGGTTATTTGAAGATAACTAAAAATACTAAATTATTGTTACGGTAACTTACAGACAGTGACTGAAATTACAGGCACATGAGACTTTTCATCTTTATGTCTCAGGGTGGCGGGCGCAGTGCAATGCCACATAGGGCGCGTCCTAGGTGGACGTGACCTATGAGGTAATGCACTGTTCATAGGCAGAGGTTACCGCTTAACATCAGGTGGGTCATCTGCATGTTCCGTCATTCAAGTAGAATTAAAAAAAAAAACTTGCTCTTTTCGTCGATCAATAATAATTGATTATTATTGATCATGTTGTTTGTCTCTTCCTACTGTGTAGGAGCAAAGTCTCGTCCAACCTTTGCTCTTCCGCAGTTGATCAGCTCAGCAGCTGCCAAAACGCGGTGCAATCGCCTACGTTACGGTATCAAGGCGACATGTGACGCTGGTACACAGAACAACATGTTGATTCGCGTAACATTGAATTGAGTCGAGTTTCAGTAACGCCGCGAACACGCCACGCGCTCCACAGCTCTACTCTGTATAACTCATTTGTAGACGAATTTCAACACACCGAAATTAATAACACGCTTTTATGGCTTCACTTGTAACTAACAAATAATGTACACAATCAAATCTTGTAATCGAATTTTGCGACCACTTCCCGGTATCTAATGAAACTGAAATTTGGCATACCTGTCAAGTTCCGATGACAATACAATATTAGGTAACACCGAGTGATCTGATGATGGAGATGATGGTGGACAACAGAACTCCTCGACGATTAAGTCGCCTGGCAGTATTTGGGCTCATTTTGATCAGCTCACGTTTCCGATTCCTAATTTTAGAAGAGGGATAAAAAATTAAAAAAAATTAAAAAAATTGTTGATAGCCTATTTCCCGTTATTATTAACTTAAGGTATGCTTTACTTAAGTTAGCATATTGATTTAAGATTTCTAATTATTACGACGTCCATGTAGGGTGGGTGAGTAGCTTGCTCAGTCGACAGGGTTCAATTCCCGCTCTAGGACAACATATTTGCATGCTAAGCAAATGTTTGTTCGGGGTCTGTGTTGTGGTACGCTGGTTCGCGTAAGTCCTGATAGCCATGACAGGGGGTCCTAGTGTGGGATCAGGACTATGTAACTATTGGGTGTTCTCAGTATAAACTGTGCTATTGACGTCTTTTCCCAAAACTGTGGGCCACAATGGTAACGAAAATTATTCAAAATGGGACGCAGTGACAGTGGGCCACGAAGAGTCCATCTCAAACCTCAATCTATCTGTCTGAAGTCAATAGGTATTGCTCTGCGAATTTATTACCTGTACCTACTATTTTTAGTGCTGAGAGTGACCACTAGTGCCAGCTCTATAGCTGAATGTCTTAAGCCAGGTTCATATTGATGTGTCGGGGTGTGTCGTGCTCGTGGCGTGCCAGAACGCAATCGGTTACTAGATTCACATCAGTAGGTTCACGCGTCACACAACACAACCTACTAATATGAATCTAGATAAACGTAACCGATTGCGTTCTGGCGCACCACGACACACCCCGACACAACAATATGAACCTGGCTTTAGCTGCAACCTTGACTTTGCAAATAATACAAAAATTTGTCCTGCAGCGGGAATCGAACACGCAACCTCTCGCATCTCAGCCAGCTACACGCCGCATCACAGAAGTCGTTAATAGAATTTACATACATACATACATAGACACACGCCTTTTTCCCCAAAGGGGTAGGCAGAGCCTCAATGGGCCTCTTTTCACAGTGGGTTGCACCATCGTGGAATATAGAAGTGACGAGTGGTGAGCTCATCGCCGCCATTGCTTCCCACGACTGACTCAGCTAACGCTTTCTTCCAGTATTATCACATTCCATAAATAAGCTAGCAGCCAGGACAAATCTTATACCAACGAATCTTACAATCAATAATAGAATTTAATGTCTAAAATAGCAAAAAAAAAAAAAAAAAGAAGAGTGAATATTGTTTTCATTAAGTAATAAAGAATCCGCCCAACGTCAGTTCCCTGGGCGGGCGGCACTCACCGGCGTGATGCAGGGCGGTCTCGAAGGGCGCGCGCTGCAGCCGCTCCTTGGTCTCTGCCAACAACACATAAATAGATCAGCAACGCTGCCAATTGTACACCATTCACGACACGCAATAAACATGTTATTATAAAATAACAACTAAAACATATAATATTTGTAGTATATTACTAATACTTAAATGTGCCGTAGCGTGTCCAACCTAATAATAGACAGACCTGTCTCCGTGTCTGTCTGTAGGTGTCCTAAAAGTCGACTAAGGGATTTAACCAGGGGATGGGCAGCAGCATCCACCTGAGTACTCAACACTAATATTGCGATCTTGCGTGGTGATTATGGCAAATCCCCCATTAAATTTAATATCAATTTTAAAAGTTAATTTATCAAAAAACAGAAAACTATACATTTCTCCGCAAACCTCTCAATAATAATAATAATAAATAAATAAATAATGCTGGACAGTTCACACAACATTATCTAGCCCCAAGCTAAGCAGAGCTTGTGTTATGGGTACTAGATAACTGATATACTTAATACAATATATTACATAGATAGATATTTTTTATTATACATAGAAAATACCTAGAACACCCTGAAAAAATATCTGCGATCGCACAAATATTTGTTAAGAGGCGGGAATCGAACCCGCAACCTCCTGCGTCACAGGCCAAACTTCGCCCGCCGCGCCACAGAGGTCGTACCAATAACTATTGGGATAGCTGGTGGTTCCTGTTCTTTGTATTCGTGAGATAAATATCGGAAATTTTATAACATAAATTAGCTATTATTACTGAGTAGTAGTAGAGCTTTTTTGTGAAAGAGTTCGTCCGGGGAAGTACTACCACCATACCTATTTCTGCCACAAAGCAGTAGTGCTCGCATTGCTGTGTTCCGGTTTGAAGGGTAAGGGTGCCGGTGAAATTACAGGCACATCTTTTCATCTTTATGTCTCAGGGTGGCGGGCGCTGTGCAATGCCACATAGGGTGCGTCCTAGGTGGACGTGACCTTTGAGGTAATGCACTGTTCATAGGCAGAGGTTACCGCTTAACATCAGGTGGGCCTCTTGCTTGTTCCGTCATCCAAGTAGAATAAAAAAAAAAAAAAAAGCTTTTGTTATTTTCATTATATTCTTACGTGTAGAGGATGGTTTTATTGTGTTTTTTCACTGTAGACCACATTTATTAGGGTACTTATTCAATTAACTTTTAAATTATATATCTTACACTTACTAATATTTGATATGCCCAGTACGTATTGTTTTTCTCAGATTTGTATTCTCTACCGGTTGGCAAAACGAACCACTCAAATATCTTGTGTTTTGTGGTTACGTAACAACGTATGTTAGATTATTATTTTTCTTAACTTATATTCGTCTTCTTATCGTGTCGATGCGATACTTCCTATTCGGTATTTCAAATAATTTTAGGGTAATAGGTGGCCACCTTAATCGCATTATCTGTGGCCGCGTTGAGGTTTTCCGTACAGGGGATCTATTTTTGAAAGTTAGCGAGTGACTAGAAGTCACGAATGACAAAACGTCATCGATGTCTTTGAAATCACTTTTTACCAAATGTCGTATTTTTTAAAGTCATGCGGCTTGACAAACTCTGACACCAGAGGCCAGCACTACCTCATACGAAACGAAACGAAACGATAAATGTCAGTGCCAAAACAGAGACAGGTACAGCTACAGAAAAAGGTATTGATACACTCGTACACACTCTCACTCGTCTCACTTGAGGCACTCGTATTGATATCATAGTATGTCAATTTTAGCCAGCAGTGATTTCCAAAAATACGAACTTTTGGAAATCGGTGACTAATAGTCATTTTGCTGACTTCTAGTCACTCGCTGACTTTCAAAAATCGATCCCCAGGTAACTTATATTGAGTTGTTATCTAAATTAAAATTAGTAGACTTACTATTATAAATAGGTAATACACAGGTGTAAATTAAAATAACTACCAGACATGTTTACATCCTGAAAAAAGTGCTATTTTCTATTTTTACTTAACCCTTTATGGGGCTCTGTCCATATATTGGACACCATACAATACAAACAAAAAAAAAAAAAAAAAAATACAATAAAAAAAAAAAATACAAGCCAGGGCCTTCTGCCCTATAAAGGGTCGCGACTCCGTTCACGTGGTCCCCGGGGAACCGACTGCAGCGCTACCTACCGGGTCCATTTGTGAATCTAACACCACAGGGGCCCACTTGAGTGGGTTCCTGTGGTGTGCCTGAATGGTTTAGTTTAGTGTACCACTCTCACATTAAATGGGCTCTTAGCCTAATATACATTAGTGTAGAAGTAGTAGAGCTTTTTTGAGAAAGAGTTCGTCCGGGGAAGTACTACCACGTTACCTATTTCTGCCGCAAAGCAATAGTGCTTGTATTGCTGCGTTCCGGTTTAAAGGGTGTAGGTGCTGGAGAAATTACAAGCACCTGAGACTTTTCATCTTTATCCCAGGGTGACGGTCGTAGAGCAATGCCATATAGGGTGCGTCCTAGGTGACCTATGAGGTAATGTATTTTTAAAGGCAGAGGTTACCGCTAACATCAGTTGGACCATCTGCTTATTCAATACAATATGCAATACAAATTACAATAAACCATGGGATCAGTGCTCAGGCCTCTGTACCGGGCTCAGTGTGTCTGAGCCATAGAGGTGGTTGTTCTTGCTCGTGGCGCGAAATTCAAATTAATTCGTGTTTTTTGCTCATCACAGCTCATCAACACTTCTTCAAATAGCTAAAACTATGTGCCGCAAATTATGTGACCTAACACACAAGTTTTAATACATAGTGTCACACAAATATCATTAGTTTAGCTACGATTGTGCTTCTACGATATTTACAGTATTTTTTTGTTTCAAGCACATTCATAGCCAAACTAATGATATTTATGTGATACTTTAAATTAAAACTTGTGTGTTATGTCACATAATTTGCGGCAACATAGTTTTAGCTATCTAAAGAAGTGTTGATGAGCTGTGATGAGCAAAAAACACGAAAAAATTTGAATTTCGCGTCACGAGCGATAAAAACCACCATAAAACGCATTTCCTTGCGTCTGGAGCAATTCATGCAATGTAAGTACCTACCTACTACCTAGGTACATCAAAATCATATTTATATCCGCAGTCTGGCCTACAGTCCTAATTAATTTGACTAGTTTACATAAATCTACAGAAAACATCTAATATTTTGTGAAAACTGTTTATCCCACATTGATACACCCACCGCTAACCATGCGTTTACAAACACTTCAGGAGAACCTATATTCAGTTCGATGAACTTGACGCCCACAGATTATACAGCATTCACTATGTTCTGGACACAGAATAAAAACCTAGTTACAACATACGTACTACGTATAGTTACTACGGCTCGGCCACAGATTGTCTGAACAGTTAGTAAGTCTCGGCCTAGTGGGTGTCATTGACAACTGCTTGTTCCTGAAATAGTGCGCCTCCGCTTCAGCTGGATTTAGATAATGTAAGCCGTGACGTGATGAGGCAATATTAGTGGCAGGAAAATACTAATTAGTTGCCTAATAGAAAGTTCTAGCTAAAAAGTTGTTAATTGGCTGTTTTGCACTATGCGCTGGGCAAAGCGATACTGCTGCTTAGCGTACATACATTTTTCACATATTATACAGGCTGTATCATAATATCCCTATAAGCCCAGGGTGGGGGGTATTCTATAAATAATGAAGAATAACTTTAGTCGTACGACTTCTTAAATTTCGAAGTTTTTCATTCATGAAATGTCTCGTAACAATCCTGAAATTCCTCCAGAAATGAACCTAAAACAACATGCGGATGCTATGGTACGCTACCTTTCGTGGGGCTGCCTCGTGTTGTGTTAGGTAAAATTCTGGAGGAATTTCAGGATTTTTACAAAGCATTTCATTAATTAAAAACTTCGATATTTAAAAAGTCGTAAAACTAAAGTTATTTGCCATGATGTGTAGAATACCTCCTCCCCGGGTTTAAAGGGCTTATGATATACCCGTACACTGAAAAAAAAAACTAACTGTGTGCAAAAAGTGCACAGTTAAAATTTACACAGTTGCTACAACATATTTTTCATTGCGATCTAATTAATTTACACCGTTGGGGCAACTGCAAAAAAACAGTTAGGAAGCAAACAGTAAATAAATATGTATAAACAGTTGCAGGAACTTTTTGGTCAATAATAACAACGTATCCTGGCAGTAATTTAAATTTCAACGGTTAAACATCAGTCGGGATAAGACAGTAAAATGAACTGTTTTACTTTAACTGTTTTTATTTTCAGTTATGCTAACGTGTTTAATGTGTTGGCTTCATTTTAACCTCGCAGAACGGTAACTTTTATCGGTTTTTGGGTTACTCGAACTGTATTTTTTTTTTCAGTGTAGAATCGAATCGATCGAAATTTCATAATAGGTGAAATGTTTATCCGAAATGTTTTTATGTTTATCGTATATTCCGAACTTGCAAGCACGACCCCCTTTTCATGTTTAACTTGACTGGACTAGTACGAAAATAGCTGAAGTTTGGTACATTATACAGAGTTAGTTTACCTAATGACGTAAGTGTTGCGTAAAAAAACTAATTCTTATTTTGGAGGGAAAACATGTAAATTCGAAAAAACTGTATAATCAGCTCCGACGTGCGACTGGAATTTACTCTTTTCCAGTTCAGTCTAAGATGCGCAAATATATTGCGCAGAGGGAAAACATAATGGACCTCACTTTTTATTAACGCTTGATTTTTCAATTTTACTCCTCTTCTATTTGCGTAACATTGTCCTTACATGAAAATCGATTCATAGATTAACACATAGTTCATTTTAAAATATACCTAAATGTAGGTATGTGGCTTGTAAAGAGGGTCTTAATTATGTAGATCGCTTGAATATAAATATTGTAAAACATTCGGTTAAATTATCCAGAGCCACACGATCAGATTATACAAATTGTGGAAAAAATATATTGAAATGTATGTAAACCTAAACAAGCTAAAATATATTGAAATGTATGTAAACCTAAACAAGCTAAAATATATTGAAATGTATTTAAACCTAAACAAGCTAAAATATATTGAAATGTATGTAAACCTAAACAAGCTAAAATATATTGAAATGTATGTAAACTTAAACAAGCTAAAATATATTGAAATGTATGTAAAACTAAACAAGCTAAAATATATTGAAATGTATGTAAACCTAAACAAGCTAAAATATATTGAAATGTATGTAAACCTAAACAAGCTAATATATATTGAAATGTATGTAAACCTAAACAAGCTAAAATATATTGAAATGTATTTAAACCTAAACAAGCTAAAATATATTGAAATGTATGTAAACCTAAACAAGCTAAAATATATTGAAATGTATGTAAACTTAAACAAGATAAAATATATTGAAATGTATGTAAACCTAAACAAGCTAAATTATATTGAAATGTATGTAAACTTAAACAAGCTAAAATATATTGAAATGTATGTAAACCTAAACAAGCTAAAATATATTGAAATGTATGTAAACCTAAACAAGCTAAAATATATTGAAATGTATGTAAACCTAAACAAGGTAAAATATATTGAAATGTATGTAAACCTAAACAAGCTAAAATATATTGAAATGTATGTAAACCTAAACAAGCTAAAATATATTGAAATGTATGTAAACCTAAAATCATTTTCAGTTGTAAAAGTAGAGCAGCCATTAAGATTAATTACCCAAATTGAGCTCATCCATCGTGAATTTCCTCTAGAAGTGAAGCGAGGCCCAGACATAACATTTCAGTATTGTTTGAAAACACATCATGTTCGTGAATGCTCAGTGAATTGTGGGTTTCAATGACAGATGGGCTGGTCTAGACTTTGATGTTTACAAAACTAGACTACGTGTTGAAGAAATAGGAAATTAGGAATTTACAAAATAGTACCATTTAGTTTTTCTCATTTTAAACGTGTGGTCAACGAATGCAGGTTGCAAGCCAGGCCAAAAACAGAGCCACTAAATACAAAAAAAAAATACAAAAATACAAATGTTTATTTCATTAACTTAAAGTCTACAATTTAACAGGGTTTGGACACTCCTTTTAAGCAAAAAATATGCTTGTGTTAGGAGATACCGCTATTCTATAAAAAAAAACTAAACTAAAGGATACCTTTATTCTCCGTCTATCTGTCTGTCTGTTAAAACCCTTTTTTTTTTCAAGAACAGCTAATGTTACTAACTTGAAATGTACACCAAATATAAAGGTCTTTGCACATAAAGTGTCGTAAAAAAACAAGCTTCTAACTCAATGGATTAAAATAAATCAAAGAACGTCTAATTTTTGTATGTAAATGGCCAAATTGAAAAACCTCTAGGTTTCTTCCAGTGACTTCTTCCTTTCTTGGTGTTACAAGGGCTACTAGCATTCCAAATATCAGGATTGTAACCTCACAATTCTGATATTTGGAATGCTAGTAGCCCTTGTAACACCAAGAAAGGAAGAAGTCTAAAATTGAGGAACTTTGACTTTTTACCACTAGAATGTGATGTTAAATTTTCTATAAAATCGCTATAATTCGGCATGGCACGGCAAATTATGCTAAAAAAACAGTACAGAAGCCTCAGAGCACAAATCCTACTCACACTTTTTTTAGAATCTTTCATATTGAGTAATCATTTCCTACTTACATAGAGCCAAAACACAATACCACGACGCGACGTCACGTTGTAGCCGGAACCATCTGTTATAATTAGGTACGAATATAATATTGATAGTCTGTAAACTCAGAAGCGAACGTTTTGATTTGAACTAAACAGCTGTTTTGACCAACAGCGTTTTGACTTTGTGGTTTTTAAAGTGCTATATCTATGTTATATGTTGTAATAGTAAGTTTAAATGATAAATAAATTAAAAATAAATAAAAAAATGGTATTTACTGTAACTAAGTACATTATCTCCTATCGTAACGGATGGTTCCATCACGATGCGCCATCATGTCGTGGCATGTGTTTGGAACTAAGCTAAGTCAAATGCTAAGCAGGGGGTGGAAGGAAAGGAGACTCCTGACTGGGCTCACCTCCGGTTAGTAGACTCCTTTAATCATACTGTTAAGTGTAAAACAATAATCACAAACAAAAGGGTCTTTTTAGCCAAGAAAAACTGATTAGAGAAGAAAACGAATCAGTAGACTGTTATAGGTTGTTAGTGAAGAAAGGCGACTATCACAATTATTTGAAAACTCAGTTTTCATAAACTGAGAACAAAAATTCATTTGCACTTTTGCAAGTCATCGTGTGCATGTCATCACAGTTTTGTTTTTTAAATCCGCATTCTGTTGGTGGGTTATGGCGGATGTGTGGAGTGGTATATGGCGTTTGGGATCCAGACTCATTCGTCCTTCTTCCCTCGTTATAACAGGTTATCCAGGACATGGGTTCTCTTCAGCCGCTTTGTGTCAGATGGATTTTCAATAAGCGCTCTCGCTAGCGGATTGGCGTGACATTTAAGGCGGTCCAAGTAACGTTCATTGGTCCTCCAGCTATTCGTGGAGTTCATTGGTGGTTGTGAACCAAGGAGTATTAGCCAGAGTGCGCAATGTCTTGTTTTGGCATCCTTCGATGATAGCGTGGTTGGGTTTAGTGGTTGTACTCCAAATTTGTAGTCCATACGTCCAAACAGGTTTGAGGATGCTATAATATACTAGTAGCTTGTTGAGTAGAGAGTACGGAGGCCTGCATTGCTCGATGAGTAGAGACAATGGGGAGTGTCGACAGTTTTATAGATTTAAATTAAATAATAAAGCGTGTACGTAACCAACCATGCATGTGGATTCTATTCTCGTTCAGCAAAACAAATAAAAACGGTATGCAGTTCGAATTGTTCCAGTCATGTTTACCTACTGCGGCTTCGTTTAATCTTAAATTAATCCTCTCAACACCAATCAACGTTAATTGTAACATAGCTGCGCATGAGTTGATCACTGGAAGGCTTTTTAGCTGAAATCATCCAGATTCAACTGGTTTCAGCCGGTTGAACGTGGGGACAAACATTGGACCATAATTGTTTTTAATATACGTGAGATGATGACTGAAAAATGTTGTTAAGACTCTACAAAGTTGGTTTAATTGAAAGAACTTTTAGCCGAATTGTTCCAGATTAAACTGGTTATAGCAGGTTTACGTCTAAAATTTACTCTGTAGAATGCAAAACCAAGAAACAAGGTATACTAGTTAAAGAGATTGCTGACAATAAGATAAAAGCGTATCGCAAGTGGCAAAATAGGAGGTTGTATGACCAAGAGGTGGAAGTCCAAGGCAATGGTCAGACTAGAGGTGTATCAAATCTTAGAAATGCCAGTGAAAGCAATATATCTCAAACCTATCCCAAGCGCTGAATGCTCCCAGGAACTTCACGATCTGATCCCACCATCTCGTTTTCATCATAGGTCGAGCAGACGCACGGCTCGGTACCATCCTTACCTAATTAGTATACCCTCTATTCGTACTAAATGATTCAGTTCTACCTTTATAATGCGAACTGCTAAGTATTGGAATAACCTACCGTCGCCTGTCTTTCCTAAAAATTATAATCTGGATCTTTTCAAGGTTAGAGTGCTCCATCTATGTATAATAAAAAATATCTATTTATGTAATGTATTGTATTATGTATATCAGTTACCTAGTACCCATAACACAAGCTCTGGCTTACCTTGGGGCTAGATAATGTAGTGTGAACTTGTCCAGCATTATTTTATTTTTATTTTTATTTTATCTTCGGCCACATCGTCAATTACCAACAGGTGAGGTCGTGGTCAAAAAAAGGTCTATCATAGTAAAAAAAAAACTCCTTTCTTGAATTTGGTTAAAAACATGACAATTATTATTCATCAATAGCCTCATACCCTTCGACCAAATTACTTTGGTCGAAGCTCATACCTAAATCTAGATGACGGAGTTGTGAGGCAACAACCATAAAAATACAACCGCTAGCTTATTACGTATCTTGCAATAGCAATGCGATAGCGAGAATTGCGCGATCATCGCATCCAAATCGCAAATTCGTATTACGTATCAGCGATCCGCAATACGAATTTGCAATTTGGATGCGATGATCGCGCAATTCTCGCGCGATTCTTGCTATCGCATTGCTATTGCAAGATACGTAATAAGCTAGCCGAATTGAGAAACAGCTCCGTTCCTCTATAATAATAATAAGAACCAGGTACTTCAAAATACTTCATAGCATTTAGAGACAAAATACTATTTACACAAATTAATGTACTAGTTAATTAAAAACATCTGTATGTGCGTACAAAATGTGGAAGGCTCTACATTTTGGGACCACGTTTTGTTAATAATGACAGACCTGAGGCAAAAACTTCTGAATTGGACTGGTTTCAACTGGTATGTGGAATATTCACGGCGGTAAAGTCTAGATAGCTTTCTTATATATTTCTATTGAGTATACGGGAAGCAGGCGTGACTCCATGTCATCATTACCATCATCATCAGCAGCCTTTAGCCGTCCACTGCTGGACGAGGCCTACCCCATAGCATGCAATGGTGGGATTTGAATCACCACGCTTGGTAGGCGGATCAATATCAACACTGCGATCACGCTAAGGGTGGTGATTAAAGACCCCTCCATTTTGTTGAAACAACACCTTGATTTCCCCGAGTCCCTGGTGACTTTGATATTCCAGTGCAAAGGCCGTAGAATGTTGGTGGATGGAGGTGGCTCAGGACCGTCCGGCGTGATATTCTATGAAAGAAACCAGTGTCCAGCAGTGTTTTTTTTGTAAGCTACATATAACAGACTCTCGTTTGTTCCCGATCTCATCAAAGTGAAAGTCAAAGTCAAAAAGTATTTTATTCATTGAAATCACAAGGATCATTTTGAATCGTCTTAAAAAATAAATTTACATTTACTCCTGTTCCAACGCAACCAGACCTAGAAGAATCAGGCAACAAACACGGTCTGTTTTTCTTTTGATGATCCTTCTTACTACATCTGATGGTAAGTGACGATGCGGCCGACGTTGGAGCACGAAGGTATAGAAGGCTTAATTCTCTCTTAAAGATACCCATATTATATATATAGTTCTTCGGAAGGACAGACGACGGCAACTTGTTCCATTCCCTAGCTGTTCGCATTACAAAGGTGGAACCGAAACGCTTAGTGCGAGTTGCGGGTATACTGATGCGGTAAGGATGGTACTGAGCCGTGCGCCTTTTATTACGCTTGATATTTTTATAGTCTGATGGATGATGATGATTGCTGCGACTTTTCAGGCCTACTCTAAACCAGTGAGAGTGCAATGGTCACAATACGTGGAAGCCCAGTACGGTTTGCTTGGTGGATGTCACAACTTAAACGACACCTCTGTATAATATCCGTAATCTCGAAGCCGTATTAGTGTTATTTATTCAGCTTCTGTATCGTTAATCTGTAATGCTTCTAATCGAAACTACGAGGTCAATACCACGCTATATCTCTATCACATTCAATTCACATGTTGAACTAGGGAAAACATTTTTAAAGTCATCATCATCATCATCATCATCATCAACCCACCGCAGTCCATTGCTCGACATAGGTCTCTCCCATGGCATGCCACTGAGCCCGGTTTTCGGCTCTCCTCATCCAGTTTCTGCCAGCCACCACGCGCAAGTCGTCGCTCCACCTAGCCAGAGGGTGTCCTACACTACGTTTGCCTAGACGCGGTTTTTAAAGTATTTAAATGTTTTTGAAAATTATACTTACAAAGTGTTATGGATACATCAAAAGATGCAAATATAAAATGTAATGTTCAAAATGTATGAACTATTATTTAGCTAAACCATGTGAAATAACAATTTGATTATCAAAATAAACGGGTAAAAACCAGTTTGCACCAGTTTTTGGCTTGATATAATAAAGGGAGATATCCTACTAATTATTCACAGTTTACGTTCACCCTATATCACGTTTATCTGCTAATAGCGAGGCACTCAGACGCGAAATTAAACCACAATAGTGACGTCATACGATGCCTTTATCTGCCTGATATCTACGTGATAAGTCATTCAGTTTATGCGCATTTATTTTAGATTTCACGAGAACTGCTTGAATCTCTTATCTTGAGGGCTCGTAGGGACGCCGTGGTGGTTTGCCATCCATCATGAATTTACAGCTTAAACTTAGGGGGGGAGCTCTAACTTTCTTCGGGAAAATATTTGTATGGTTACCTTTTTTTTTTTTTTTTTTTTTTATACTACTTGGATGACGGATCATGCAAGAGGCCCATCTGATGTTAAGCGGTAACCTCTGCCTATGAACAGTGCATTACCTCATAGATCACGTCCACCTAGGACGCAACCTATGTGGCTTTGCACTGCGCCCGCCACCCTGAAACATAAAGATGAAAAGTCTCATGTGCCTGTAATTACCCTTCAAACCGGAACACAGCAATGCGAGCACTACTGCTTTGCGGCAGAAATAGGTATGGTGGTAGTACTTCCCCGGACGAACTCTTTCACAAAAAAGCTCTACTACTACTACTTTTTACCTACCAAATTTTCATGCTACAATGATTTTAAATTGTTTCACCGTTCAAAACTACCTTTCATAAAACACATTTTTGTGTGATTTTGAATATCTGTCGAATGCCCGTGAATTCGTAGACCTGGAGTTTTTTCTATAGAAACTTCAACATCCCGCTACCAAGCCCTTATAGGAGGTGAATTTAGGAAAATTATTTCTCAATGCACACCTAGACGAATAAGTAAAGTTTTATTTAAATAGTTCTTCCGGGGAAGTACTACCACCATACCTATTTTGCCGCAAAGCAGTAGTTGGCATTGCTGTGTTCCGATTTGAAGGGTATGGGTGTCTGTAAAATTACAGACACATGAGACTTTTCATCTTTGTCTGAGGTTGGCGGGCGCAGTGCAATGCCACGTAGGGTGCATCCTAGGTGGACGTGTCCTACGAGGTAATGCATTGTAATAGGCAGAGGTTACCGCTTAACATCAGGTGGGCCATCTGCTCGTTCCGTCATTAATTCAAATACAAATTAAAAAAATGAAAGGAATTAATTCTCCAAATTTCACGTCTCTATGATTCTAGGCTGTCAGACAGTAGTCAGTCAGTATGTCAGTCAGCCAGACACGCAACGATTTTATGTATATTGATGTTAAGAAAACTATTAATCTAAGATTAATCAAATAAATTTAAGCGTTGGGACTGATTCGTTGTGTCTGTTAATTTTGTCAATTTGTAGGAACTTAACAAATTGTTAACTTTGACGTTTGTATAGCATGGTAAAGCGATGGTAGCCTAACGGTTCAATAGTGCAACTCAGAATCCAACGATACCGGGTTCGATCCTAGGCTCCGCACCAATGACTTTTCTAAGTTATGTGCGGATTTCCATCGCTCTGTGCTTCGGAGGGCACGTTAAGCTGTCGGTCCCGGCTGTTATTGATTAATAGCAGTCGATAAGCCATGTCACAGGCCCTCGGGCGGCTTGACAAACTCCGACACCAGAGGCCACCACTACCTCATACGAAACGAAACGAAACGATCCTAATAAGAGCAAATCTGGGCATTGTTCCGTTTTATGATAATATTCTAGGTCGCGGAGGGGTCTTTTGAAGGACATACACAGCTGACATTTTGTTATAAAAACATTTGACCTTTTCTACCTATGAATAGAATATTTTTTGATCGTCATAATGTGTGGAGGAAGATTTATCATAGAAGTTAGTACGATTATTTAGGTAGTGGTAAATTTTAGTGGTATTAATATTATATATATATTAATATTAATATATGTATAATTATATATTAATTGTTTTTTAGTTTAAATACCCGTATGGCAAATTTTTATTCGTCTTATTTATTATTTTTTATCGTATAACTTTTTTAGTATCATAAAGCAAACCAGTTGCCAACAACCAAAATTTTTTTTTTTTAAATTTGGCCCCCCTTCTATCCCGAATATGTGGTGAGTTACGATGTGTTCTCCGGTTAAGAGTTCCAGGCATAAGGTTAAACAAAACATCGTGATGTCTGAACAAAATTCGATGTACGATATGTGCATCCATGGGGCGGACTGAATCCTTTCACCACACTGGTTCATACACCATCGCACACAGGACCCTTATCACGGCTACCAATACACACATCAAGCTGATCGCCAACCTAACGGAAAACCAAAGAAGATCTGATGATACGAAGCAGCAGTAGTAGAAGTAGTAGCTTGGTTCTTTGTTCAATTTTATACTAAAGTAATAGATAGGATACCTACAACATACTTTATAATTTGCCAAGCAACTCAGAGTGTGATATAAAATCGTTGCGTGAACTGACTGACTGACTGACTATCAACGCACAGCCTAAACAGTAAGTCCTAGAGACCTGAAATTTAGAGGGTACGTTCCTTTTGTGGTCTGCATTAAGAAAGGAATTCCAGAAATTCAACCCCTAAGGGGGTGCAGCGGGGTGTTGAAATTTGTATAGAAAATTACACGCGGACGAAGTCGCTGACATTCCTTAAGTACAATATAATTCGCTTGAAATAAAAATTTAGTTGATTATTAGGTTGTTTGAAAATTATTGTATTAATGAAAATATTAGACCCATATTGCGCTATATAGTAGGCTAGCATGCAAAAATAATAACGATACTAGTTACGATGAGAATACAGATAACCAAAATCAGGCCCTTAACATACTTTTAAAGCTCTTTAAAAGGTTGCTCAGTAATATTATTAGGTATTTGATTCAGGTACATTTTAAAACTCTTAAGATAGCAGAGGTTTGAGTCATTATAAAGCAACTATAGGTACATATCATGATCTAGATTAGAGACCAAGAAAGGACCAGTAGAATGACAAAGAGGATACCCAGCACAGGAAACATTATACGCTGATGATGGTCATGTTGAACTTTCGAATTTCCTAGTACAATTACGCTTTACCATTTTATACATTGTATTCTTCAACATGCCTTATCTAAAACGAAAGAGTCGTCGGGTGGTTCAACCCTCGATGACTAAATACATATCAGTACTCGTGAGATTATAGGGCATTATGTCAAAATAGACACATGTTTACAAAGATGACATTTCGACATGATAAGCAGGTTTACTGACCTTTCAATTGTAATTTCTTTGTTAAAGAGTCAATATATTTAAGGATGTCATCATCACCACTGGCCTATAGAAGGCCACCGCTGGACATAGGCCTCCCCAGTAGAATGACACGATGCACATTCTTAAGCCGCCTACATACACCGAGACAATATCTAGCCCTAAGCTAAGAAGAGCTTGTACTTGTACTAGATAAATAATATACTTATTACAATACATGTTTTTTTATTGTACATAGAAAATACCCAGAACATCCTGAACAAATATCTGCAGATCGCACAAATATTTGTTCCGAGACGGTAATCGAACCCGCAACCTCCTGCGTCGCAGGCGCACCTACGCCCACCGCGCAACAGAGGTCGTCAAACTACGTATTATATCACGAAACTACGAGCAAAGCTCTCGCCATAGCCCACTATGTGAGTATCAGCTTGTGTATAAGGCCAGGATTTTAGTTAGGTATACCTATTACAGGCACATAAGACTTTTCATCTATGTCTCAGGGTGGCGGGCGCAGTGCAATGACACATAGGGTGCGTCCTAGGTGGACGTGACCTATGAAGTAATGCACTGTTCATAGGCAGAGGTTACCGCTTAAGATCAGGTGGGGCTCTTGCTTGTTCCGTCATTCAAGTAGTATAAAAAAAAAAAAAAAACCTTTAATAAATCTTTTTGCTAAGGGCCCGTAGCAACCGCCTCGTAGCAACGTGTCTACGGCGTAGGCGATATTCCTGGATGTCTTTATGGCCTGTTGTAGCGATTTGAACACGCACGTCGGTTTTGTTTGTCCGCATTCACGCCACAGCTAAAACGTTATGACTCATTCTGACTCAATCTGTTACTTACTTAGCTGTTGTGAGGGTTTCCTCTGTTTTCGTATTATTTCCAAATGCTTAAGAAATAAGTATAAGAAAATGTAATTACAATTAGATTGGAAGGATCCTCGTAACAAATGTATGATTGCCTGTTAAATCCCCGCCCAGTCGACAAATAAGCAAATTACATGGAACTAGACGTAACTACATATTTAAGAAATTGTTAATATAATATTGCTCTCAACGTTTTATGATGCGTTTGTAATTGAGACACAATGCAGTCAACTTAATATTTATCTACCAATAAAGAGTGTATTATATTCGTATACGTGCTAAGCACCGTACATTCAGTGAAATATATAAGTAGATATACAGTTAGGTACGTCAAATAGCTTAACAGCTGTGAATATACTGACACAAGGCGTCCATAATTGTTATTTGGCTTATTTATATATAATCTATTAGTGTCCGCCAGCGGCTTCGCTCGCGTTTTACCTAGATAAAAGTAGTCTACAGCTCAATACAGAGCATAATCTGTCTGTGTAACAAATTTCATCGAAATCAGTTCGGCCGTTTCGGTGTGATTGAGTAACAAACATACAAACCTCCAAACTACAAAAATTCAGACATCGTAACTTTGACACTTATGATATTAGTCGAATGGAAATGCAAGGTTTTTCAAAAAGTATTTACTGTTTGAAAAACTTTGCATAATCAGAGATTAGCCAGATCTACAGCAGTAGTTCAATGATAAAAAGGCCCACACTATCCCTAATACTAACCTATAGAAACGTTTTAGTAGTAGTAGAGCTTTTTTGTGAAAGAGTTCGTCCGGGGAAGTACTACTACCATACCTATTTCTGCGGCAAAGCAGTAGTGCTCGCATTGCTGTGTTCCGGTTTGAAGGGTAAGGGTGCCGGTGAAATTACAGGCACATGAGACTTTTCATCTTTATGTCTCGGGGTGGCGAGCGCAGTGCAATGCCACATAGGTTGCGTCCTAGGTGGACGTGATCTATGAGGTAATGCACTGTTCATAGGCAGAGGTTACCGCTTAACATCAGGTGGGCCTCTTGCTTGATCAGTCATCCAAGTAGTATAAAAAAAAAAAAAAACGTTCTCCGGTTGATTGTTTGTAGTTTAGAAGCTCTATCTATCATCTATATCTATATCTATAGATCGTTGCTAGCGATTGTATTGCCCATAAAGCTTCAAATTATTTTTGTATATTTTTGTGTAGTTGATGCATAGTTTTATCTATCTATCTCCTCCAAAGCCTCAGAGCAGTATCAGTACAAGAGTTGGCAATTAGCGCAAGTAGATGATTAAGCGAATGATAAATACCATTCCAGGTTTTTTTATAATTTGCTGTAACTTAGAAATATCGTTATGGGGGAGTAATATCATGGTGATCTCATGAAAACTGTATCTAAAACGAATAAATATTAAAACCAGAAAAAAACTTAACCACAATCGTAATGCAGTATTGCATCACGTTCAGTATCAGTTTTCATCTTCGGCCACATCGTCACTTACCAACTGGTGAGATCGTGGTCAAACAAAGGTCTATCAATGTTAAAAAAAAAAAAAGTATTGGATGGGGTAAAAAATTTAGAAAACCCTTTTTTTGCCTATTTTTTTGTGTTCTCTATTTGCAGATAGGCGAAATAATGGTGGAAGTCCGTATTTGTAGTTGAAACGGGTATTTAGGGGTGTCTTTACGTGACGATAGTACATAGGCGGCTCAAGTCTTCGTCACGGCATTGTACGAGGCCATTGCCAGCAATTAACGTCTATCGGCTGATAATGTACAGCAAAAAGTTCTGATAATCCCACTAAAATTATAAATGTCAGTTACGATGTTTGGATGTTGGGATGTATGTTTGTTAATCAATCACGCCGAAACAGCTAAACCGATTTCGGTGAAATTTAGTACACACGTAGAATATGACAAGGATTGGGCTATTTTGTATACGGTAAAACGTGAGTGAAACCACAGGCAGAGACTTGTGAACAATATACTTGTAAATATTGTACGTATTGTCTGTATGGACGTCATCACTTAGGTAGGTACCTACTCTGCCAATTGACAATAGTTATTTATACAATTAATATCAAATAAATATACAACGAAGTGGCTGAGACAAGCCATTTAGATATATTTGTTTTGTATAATATGTTCTGTTATTATATTAGATCAAAAAAACTAAAGGTACTGGAGGATACTGTAGGTACCTAGAATACTTACTTATAATCTAGCAATTTTTGTGTATAGCTATGGAAGATGGAATGAATTAATGTAGTTCATCCCAGTTATAACTAAATAAATAAATAAATAATGCAGGACAGTTCACACAACATTATCAAGCCCCAAGCTAAGCAGAGCTTGTGTTAGGGGTACTAGATAGCTGATATAAGTACTTAAAACAATTCATAACATACATAGATATTTTTTATTATTTATACATAGAAAATACACAGAACACCCTGAACAAATATCTGCGATTGCACAAATATTTGTTCCGAGGCGGGAATCGAACCCGGGGGAGGTTCACCCTGAACGTGACCACGCTAGGTATCGTTTATCGATAAATTGGTATGAGTTGAGTTAGGTATTTTTTGGGAGGATCTCTTGGACCCCCGTATCTCTAAAACAGTTGTAACGATGAAGCTCATATTCAAACTTAAGAATTATATTCCTATAACCTAGTTACCTACCAAGTTTGACCAAGACTGGATCAGCGGTTCTGCAGTTATTGTCAAACAAACACATTTATTTACAAACATATATACGTACACACAAACGCCGCATCCTGCAATTAGACTCTAACAACTCGCTTCGCTCGGTATAAAAATCATAAAAAAATTAAAATTTCTCAATGAATGACTGTGATTTTTTGATTGTTGGACAAAATCTTGATGTTACAATGATGCCCGATATTCCGAACAATATTAAAAATTCTGTGAACATATCACAGAATAAAAACTTTCGTGAATCATATCAATTATAAATTATTATTAATTTCCCGTTTTTATAATATAATATCACATATTCTTTTTTTTTTTTTTTTTTTTTAATTCTTTTAAATATTTCAGAACATTATCGACGTGAAGACATTACTCCAACTATTAATGATGATGATAATGGCATCTTATTATTTTATTATCATATTTTAAATTTATTTAACAATTTAATCAATTTAACATCTTATTATCTTATCCATGAAAATGTCTGGTTGGTGATGAGCAACATGAATTGTTATTTTACATTAATTTAATTATTTTAAATATTTACCTGCTTGCTCCTCCATAACGAACACAAAAAAAATCCAAAATTAAAAGCCTAAATAAACTTAAAACTAATATCACACTGTAGAGAGTCGAAGTTTTAAATCACAATTTTCTAAAACGTCTGCCTTCACAATAAAATATTATCCCATTATATTTTCAAATGTTATTTCTATAGTCACTGTTCTAGTAATAGTCAGTATTTATCCCATTTGTGGTGGAAAAACGTTCAAAAACTAGTCACTTTAATTTGACTCGGACGCGGTACTTAGGCGGCATTGGTTAGGGCGGCGCGCGCGAGACTGTACCGTTCCGTTTGAGGCGGGAGACACGACTGGGCGGCTGTAGACTGGAAGCGGGTTGTAGACTACGCTCGTTCATTAGGGAGATTTACTAGTGATGAGTTAGAGGAAATGAGTGAAATTATGGCGTAAATGATAATTATAATAATAATTTCATATTCATAGCCTTTAGACATCAACTGCTGGACGAAGCCTCCCCCATAGAATACAAAGAGGGGATTTGCCACGCTTGGCAGGCGGATTGGAGATCGGTGGGTATTGACTACTCACCTAGTGTAATAATCCCTTAGTCGGCTTTTAAGACATCCACGGGAAGAGATGGGGGGTATTTTCTTAGGCTTAAAACAGCAAAGCAACATATTAAATATGTTTACCAATGTTTTTTTTCAAGATTATTGCTAATTAAGCCGAAAAACCACACAATTATCATGCAGCCAGCATCTTAGGGATGATTCTGTTTGGTAATGATTTGGATCAGTTGAGCTACCTTAAGATCTTTTTCAACGGTCTTCAGATAGCTCATCTGTTTCGACAATACAATAAATGATGGTGACAGCACGCTGATCTGACGAAGGAGACGGAAAGAAGTGATGATGGAAGACAACGGAACTCCTCGATGGATAGACTGTAGTGGACTGGCCGTGTTTAGCCTCGTTGTGATCAGCACACGGTTCCGATCAATAATATTATAGAATATTGTGTACCTTTTTTTTTTTGTTAACCTATTTTTTCCCACTGCTGGGTAAAGGTCACCACCAAAATTTTCCAGTCATCCCGGCCTTTGGCAGTTTCCGACCACTCCTTCTCTTAAGCCTCGAGATCGTCCCGCCAACGCCTTCTTGGCCGGCCTCGTCGTGGCCTTCCGTTTTCAGGCACCCAAGGAGTTACAACGTTCGCCCACTTCTCGGGGTGCATCCGACTGAAGTGGCCAGCCCATTGTGTACCTATTGGAGATAAATTCCTAGCTTCGAAATCAGTTTTCGAAATGAATTATCACTCTCATGTCATTCGTACTGAAAGCCAATTTACGACTGACTCCTCTTCAAGCGAGCTCCCTTAGCATACCTGGACTTTTTTAGCATACCTGGACTTTTTAGCCCAGAATGCTCTACTAAAATCAGCCGGTAGGAAGACACTAGGCTTAGGTACTTAGGTACCAAACATCTAGAACCTTCCTGTCTAAACATTCCAGAAGGCTCGAGTTGTTTTATGGAATATTCTGAGTCGCCGTCGATTATTCTAGACTTTTCGGGAGTTTCGTAAAACATTCAGCTCAGGCATTATGCATCCTACTCTAACACTTAGTACGTCTACTCGACAACAGATGGCGTATTAAGCTTTAAATTAATTTATACCAATCAGTCAGCCTGCTGGGTCGCCCAGAGGCCGTATTGCTCTATGGCGTAACAGTATACATGTATCACTGTTTGTTTTAAGATATGTATCAAATTAAAATTAGGTGCCGTACGACACACTCTGCCGTGGTGTGTCCGGCATAAAAATAGACCCCTCCGTCTCTTCCCGTGGATGTCGTAAAAGCCGACTAAGGGATTACCCGGACTTGTTGATAAGATTCGTTGGTATAAGATTTGTCCCGGCTGCTAGATTATTATGGAATGTGTTATTACTTACTGGAAGAAAGCGTTAGTTGAGTCAGTCGTGGGAAGCAATGGCGGCGATGAGCTCATAACTTGTCACGTCTATATTCCACGACGATGCAACCCACTGTGAAAAGCGGCCCATTGAGGTTTTGCCTACCCCTTCGGGGAAAAAGGCGTGTGTCTATGTATGTATGTATGTAAAATGAGGTATTGAATGAAAGTAACAACAAAAACTAATTTCGGAATGATAACATGTACTGAACAACTCAGCTTAGCATAACTATCTAAACGCTAAGGTCGCGCCACACTCCAACGGATGATAAGCCTTAATGAACGCTGAGGCCCTGAAATGTCCAGGTAGTTGCTTAATTGAATTGGAAACAATATTTTTTTATTACGTTGAAGTACTTTTTAGGGTTCCATAAAAAAACTACGGAACTATAGATTCGTCATGTCTGTCTGTCTGTCTGTCTGTCTGTCCGTGTATGTCAAAGCCTTTTTTTCCGAAACTATAAGAGCTATACTGTTGAAACTTTGTAGGTAGATATATTCTGTAAACCGCATTAAGATTTTTACACAAAAATTTATAAAAAACAATTATTTTTGGGGTTCCCCATACTTAGAACTGAAACTCAATTTTTTTTTTTCATCAAACCCATACGTGTGGATAAGTCTTCAAAAATGATATTGAGGTTTCTACTATAATTTTTTTCTAAACTGAATAGTTTGCGCAAGAGACACTTCCAAAGTGGTAAAAAGTGTCCCCCCCCCCCCCCCCATAACTTCTAAAATAAGAGAATTATAAAACTAAAAAAAAATATGATGTACATTACCATGTAAACTTCCAACCAAAATTGGTTTGAACGAGATCTAGTAAGTAGTTTTTTTTGAATACGTCATAAATCGTAATCCATCCAAGAACTTTTATATTATGTTACTTGCTGCTACGGAACCCTTCATGGGCGAGTCCGACTCGCACTTGGCCGCTTTTTATTACATTGGTCGAAGCGTTGAAGGGTGTGATAATAATTGTACTAGGTTTCATATAAGTTCATATTTATGTAATAGGTATATTAAAAGTACGCGCCTCGTCTGCATTGGTCTGCAGCCGTTTACGAGTAGGAAACCTTTGAATTCAAACCATCCTTCATTGGGTGCAGCCGTATTGATCCCATGGATTCATCCCACGAATATTTTTCTCCGGATTCATACCAAAATGTAGGCAGTATTCATCCCAAAAATAATAAAATTAAATTGTTGTCCGTATTAATCCCAAAATGTAGTCCGGATTCATACCACGGCCTTTAACAATGGATATTGGTACGCATTAGGAGGACGATAGGCAGGCGGTCAGTTGTGAAACACCAAACCAAATCCTTGTCCAATTTTTCTAAAGAACTTGTTTATATTTAGAAGTTGGGAAAAAGTTGTATTTCTAACTAATTAGATAAATAAACTCATTGCATTTGCGTGAAATAAAACTCAATAAGTTTCACTAATTTCCCACAATTTCTACGCAAGAAATTAAATTAGCTTTTTTAGTATCTTAATATACATTTATTTACAGAAATAATAATACAAGGTATGTACAAAACACATATGAAACAGTTGTGCTACCTGAAGACCGCTGCAAGCGATCTAAAGGTAGCTCAACTGATCCAAATCACTACCAGACGGAAGCGTCCCTAATATGCTGGCTGCATTGCCACGCTGAATGGCAATACAGCAATACATACAGTTTTAGTATCTTAACATGTATTATCAATAACCAAAATTATCTCAACTGTAGGTACCTAGTCAAAAAAAATTTGTCAAACCATGTACCAATGCCAACAGTTGCCAATGTTCTTTGATATATATTTTACAAGCTTTTATTAAACTTCCAGTGTATGTACGTAAATCTTGCAACTTCGTTTTAAGGCAGTTATCCCGAGTTTAAATTTTTCATAACTGTCAAATTCCGATGACAATACAATATTATGGTGACAGCGAGCTGATTTGATGATGGAGACGGAAAGTGGACAATGGAACTCCTCGATGGATACTACTATACATCGACTGGCCGTGTCTAGGCTCATTTCGATCAGAACACAGTTCCGATCACTAATTTTATAAAAGCGTGTACTGAAAACCCAATTTTTTTATTTAAAAAAAAGTTCGTCACTATTGCCCCACCACAGTTGGAGTGAGCAACTCGTGTGACGTATGATCCTCACTACCTTTTAACGTGCATCCTAAGTTTATGACTTAATATTTACTGAAAAACTCCATAAAAAATACACTGAATACTTTCGGGCAACGGAAACGGAAACCACCAATGGAGTTTTCCTCTCCATCAATGATAAAACATCCGGGAAAACGCGTGATATATTAACTACTAGAAGCATGTGTTAAACAGACGGACAAATAGATTACCTAGTTATAAGTCAGGTAACAGTAGTATTAGAACTTTTTTGTGAAAGAGTTCGTCCGGGGAAGTACTACCACTATACCTATTTCTGCCGCAAAGCAGCAGTGCTCGCATTGCTGTGTTCCGGTTTAAAAGGTATGGGTGCCGGTGAAATTACAGGCACATGAGACTTTTCATCTTTATGTCTCAGGTTGGCGGGCGCAGTGCAATGCCGCATAGGGTGCGTCCTAGGTGAACGTGACCTATGTAATAATGCACTGTTCATAGGCAGAGGGTACCGCTTAACATCAGGTGGGCCATCTGCTTGATCCGTCAATCCAAGTAGAATAAAAAATAAAAAATAAACCACCAGGACACGTTTTCATGTTTTTCGTCCTTCACGCTGATTGAAGATACAGCTTTTTATATTAATGTCTTCCGATTAGACTCGGCGTCATTCGAGGTGGACATAGCATTAGTAACAGGTAAGTTGAATGCGAATTATTTCACATTTGCCACAATATTATGTTAATATTAATAATAATAGTAGATTAGTAGCCAAAGGCTGTAAGGCATCAATTGCAGCCCGAGATATTTAGGTCGAGGGTGCCATTGATGCTTACACCCGAGCTAACTACTCTGCTTTACATCTCGATTGTGAGGTAAGTAGAAAAAAACCGGCATTACAAGAATAAAACATTTTACGTACCTTAACAGCTAAATATATGTCATCAGGGGCTTCATTTATAAATGTGTTCACGTCTTGCGCTGTAAAAATCTTTGACTTTTTGCTTTTGTGCCCAGCTGATTGTCTTTTTAGAAAAGATGATAATTTTGAAAAGTTCTTGATATTGATGTCGTGTTTAGTACTCATAGTTGCTTTTAACATTGAATAAATGCACCACAAACTAGATGGCTGCAGCTTTTTTGATAGCTCACTAAAGTATGTTAAGAATACAGTCTCAGATAAAGACTTTACTTGTTTTTCTTTTCGCCACTTCATGAACTCGTCGTAAGTTTTCAAATATCTCTCTTTAGAACTTTCAGGCAAAATATTGTTAATTGCTGCTTCAGCTTCCATTTTCATTGAATCGGGAGTGCAGCTTATATCTTCATCACTTGCAGAACTCATGTTTTTTTCCTAATTAGCACGTAATTATAAAAAATCCCAAAAACAAACAATATTTAAAGTAAAAGTTTTCTATTCCCGCCTTTTTTCATCTTTTTTTTAAATTATTTTTTTCAAAAACGAAATTCAGCTTCGCCGTTCGATATTTAAAATTGATGACTACTATACTCATACGAAGACAAGGCTGAATAGCGAAGCGACCTCTTTTGTCATTGGGCTGAATGCATGATGTCTATTGCCAGTATGATGGTTAGATGTACGCGACCTTTTTAAAGAGTGAAGTTTTTTTTTAAATTGCTTACCGTCCTAGGGCTTTTCTAGCTACATTATTACCCTAGAGCGCTAATTGGTCACCTACAAGCCCCATTTGGGGGTAATAAGGACCTACTTACCGAATATGAGAGATGTAAAAATAATTTAATGATTGCTATAATGTATCGAAAATAATACTTAGGTTCTGTTACTCGCCGGCGACTGCCGCGGCGCGCTTCGCTCGGCTCGTGCATGGTCACTTGCTATTCAAACCTAACCAACAGATAAAATAATTTTATATACCTAACCTTACCAACTGCATTCGTTTCAGGCAGCAAAGTCGTCGTCGTTCGTCGTTTCGTATGAGGTAGTGCTGGCCTCTGGTGTCAGAGTTTGTCAAGCCGCCCGAGGGCCTCTGACATGGCTTATCGACTGCTATTAATCAATAACAGCCGGGACCGACAGTTTAACGTGCCCTCCGAAGCACAGAGTGATAGAAAGCAGCAAAGTAAGAACATAGCAAAGGGTGTATACGGAATAAGGTTTCGGCTTCTATGTTACATTGTGTCACATGTTTAAATTAGTCATTAAATAAGTTGTTTTTTTTTATACAACTTTAGATGACGGAACTAGCAGATGTCAATCCTGATGTTAAGCGCCTATAAACAGTGCATTAACACATAGGTCACGTCCACCAAGTACGCGGCCTATGTGGCACTGCACTGCACCCGTCACCCTGATACATAAGATGGAAATTCTCATATGCCATACGAACACAGTCATACGAGCACTACTGCTTTGCGGCAGTAGTTCTTTGTTTTTTTTTGGTGGTAGTACTTCCCCGGTCGAACTCTTTCACAAAAAAGCTCTATTACTAACAAAAAGTAGGTGTGGGTTGACACAAGAATAGAAATAAAATAAAAAAGGTTGAACCAATTGGGATGTATTCGAGATAGGCTAGATAATGTTATGCGAACTGTGTCCAGCATATTTATTTATTATTTATTTATTTATTTATTTATATTTTTACAGCAGCCAAACCGAAACCAACTGCGACTGCGGCGAAACCAAAACAGGAGAGTTATGTGTTTGACCTGTATGTATGTCCGTCCCTATGTTCCCTAGTAACTACTAAACGGCTGAACCAATTTTGATGAATGATATGATGATAAAGGATTTATTATCACACATGATTATTACACAATAATATATAATCTAGACCGGTGGTTTGTCAGTTTCTTATAAAACTATTATGTTTTCCAAGGGATTACCAGAACTTGTTTGTAAGATTCGTTGGTTTAAGAAAGCGTTAGCAGAGTCAGTCGTATGAAGCAATGGCGGCGATGAGCTCACCACTTATCACATCTATATTCCCACGATGGTGCAACCCACGGTAAAAAGAGGCCCGTCGAGGCTCTTTCTACCCCTTCGTGGGAAAAGGCATGTGTCTTTTTATGTATGTATACATATGGGGAGTCAACTTCGTTTCGTATACAACGGGCAAGCGGTGCAGTTCTCGTGAGATTCCCATTAATCTCCCAGATCCTATTAGCTATAGAATGTATTGTAGCCGTCATTACGAGTAGGTTCATCGTCGTCCCTAATGGGACCACCAGGGGGTGTGACGTCATCCGTCTAGACGCGTCGGGTCCCCTAGGACATGCATTTCGGAGTGCAATTATTATGACATCACTGAATACGTAAGGAGGGCACATCTCTTTAGGAGCTCAATTTATGATACAATAAAATAAAATAAATAATGCTGGATAATTCACACAACATTATCTAGCCCCAAGCTAAGCAGAGCTTCTGTTATGGGTACTAGATAACTGATATACTTAATACAATATATTACATAGATAGATATTTTTTATTATATATAGAAAATACCCACAACACCCTGAACAAATATCAGCAGATCGTACAAATATTTGTACCGAGGCGGGAATCGAACCCGCAACTTCCTGCGTTCTATGCGAACGTTCGCCCGCCGCACCACAGAGGTCGTCGTGATGTTCAATAACACAAATTAACGTGTAATCAACCATAATATCTTTTTTTTTTTTTTTATACTACTTGGATGACGGATCAAGCAAGAGGCCCACCTGATGTTAGGCGGTAACCTCTGCCTATGAACAGTGCATTACCTCATAGATCACGTCCACCTACGACGCAACCTATGTGGCATTGCACTGCGCCCGCCACCCTGAGACATAAAGATGAAAAGTCTCATGTGCCTGTAATTTCACCGGCACCCTTACCCTTCAAACCGGAACACAGCAATGCGAGCACTACTGCTTTGCGGCAGAAATAGGTATGGTGGTAGTACTTCCCCGGACGAACTCTTTCACAAAAAAGCTCTACTACTACTAAATATCTGTTTGTAAAGTCATTTGTTTGAATCGAAGTCGTAGAACCGAAGAAAACAAGAGAAATCGACCAATCCGCCCACTCTACCGTGAATCCACCATATACGCCTTAAATTACTAGTAGTAAGGGCAGTTTCATAGTAAGTGAGAACGCACTTAGCAGTTCTGACCCTGTACTTTGCCCCTTTGTGTATAATAGGAAACTTTGGACTTGGGAACAAAGTCCATCACGTAGGGATGTCCTATAACTTACGTTAACGCAAAAACAACAGGATGTTATAAGTTTCACTTGGCTGTGTGTGTGTGTGTGTGTGTGTGTGTGTCTGTCTGTGGCAACGTAGCTCCCAAACGGATGAACCAATTTAGGTTTTTTTTTTGTTTGAAATGTGAATTTTTCGGTAGTTTTCTTAGCTATGTGTTGATCAAAATCGGTTCAGTCGTTTCAATGCGTTGGGGGTTTTTAATTTTAATTTTTACACAATTAGTTACTTGTATAATGTTACTAGTAGAACGCCCGCGACTTCGTCCGCGTGTGGTTTTTTGAGGGGGTTAAGGGAGGGCACG
This sequence comes from Operophtera brumata, assembly GCA_932527175.1. Taxonomy (NCBI): domain Eukaryota; kingdom Metazoa; phylum Arthropoda; class Insecta; order Lepidoptera; family Geometridae; genus Operophtera; species Operophtera brumata. The sequence goes on along the minus strand of OW052228.1, from coordinate 42,295,144 downwards.
TTAAGCTGTCGGTCCCGGCTGTTATTGATTAATAGCAGTCGATAAGCCATGTCAGAGGCCCTCGGGCGGCTTGACAAACTCTGACACCAGAGGCCAGCACTACCTCATACGAAACGACGACGACGAGGGGGTGAATTTAGGAATTTCCTTTCATGTGATATGACACACCTATAGTACACAAAAGTAATGTATCCTTTTGTGGTCTATATAACTTACTACTTACTACTTAATTACTTGTTTAGAAAATCGTTATGCTTATCATAAATAACAAAGTTACGATGTTTGGATGTTTTGATGTTTGTATGTTGGTTATTCAATCATTCCAAAACGCCTGAACTGATTTTCATAAAATTTATCGCATAATTATGATTTTGATTGAGCTATAAGCCAGTTTCTATCCTGGTAAAAACAGCGGACACTAGTGCCATATGCGACACAAAACCCATGAGGTGGTTGATATTGTTACGCCGATGCATTTAGAGCGTTTTAGTGCCATCTGTTGGCAAATAGGCTCGTTGGAGTTAAATGTTGAATTACTAGTGCCATCTGGTGACGAGAGGACGTAGAATTGCTATAGTGTCATCTATTGACAGTAGAAGCATCACATATCATGTGAGAAGTCAGTCATCAATTGGCTTTCAGTACGAATACATCAAGTAACTTGAAAGTGATAGTGGACAGTTAATGAGTGAACTGTGTAGTGAAGTAAAGTCTTAGTGTTTATGTATTTGTACATAATTTTAAATAGTGTACTTTTGGTAAATCCAGTGTGATTATTCTATCCCAAAAACGAGCTCATGACAACAGTGAAATACCCAAGGAGTTTGAAAACTTGTAGCACTTACTTGAGCCCTGACTTCTGGCCGAAAGAAGTGAAGTTCCGGCGGTTCAAGGGCAGCCTGTCACGTGATCCCCGGGCCGCGACGCGTCGGTGATCACACGTGTGTTAGATTAAGTTATAAATAAAGAGTTTTTTATGTGTATGTTAGTTTCCAAGGTATTTATGTTGATATGGGCTTACTGTTTAGGTTTAGTGCATTTCTCAGTAAGCCTGAAATAAAGATTTTGAATTTGAATTTGAATTTATAGCACTTTCGTTATGGCATAGGAACCCTGTCCTGTCCTAACCCTGTATCTTTCTCTACCATTAGTTATTATACCAAATAAAATATTGCAAAGTGATCTACACTAAAAATCATGAAGTAAATGCATTTCGCCAGCCCTATGCTACGTACTATAGCCCATAGTACGAAGCCCAATAACTCCTGATTGAATTGTGCTCAGCACGCAACACTTACGTGCTAGCTCACAGTGGTTGTATCAACGAGGCATCCCAATCGATTCATTTTAATAATATGTAGAAATAAAGACATGGCGATACGCTATGGGTGCACCCGACGTAAAAACGAAGGGGTGTTATAAGTTTGACGTGTCTGTGTGTGTGTGTCTGTCTGTCGCCTTGTAGCTCCCGAACGGATAAACAGATTTATTTCCTTTTTGTTTTGTTTAAAAGTTGAATTTGTCGGGAGTGTTCTTAGCTTTGTCTGATCAAAATCGGTCAGCCGTTTCATTGCGTTGAGGGTTTTTTTAATTTTTCCATAATTGTTAAAAACCTCGTCGTTTTATCGAATCGGACAGATTATAAAAAGGGGGGGGGGGGGGGGGGGGGGGTTAGATTACACTCCTACTGGTAGCACAGAGACGGGCTGTTTCAATTCTCATTGGTGATGACGTCGTCTGGTGTTTAACCACGTGACCATAGGATCTCGGAGTGACATACCTGGCGAAGTGTATTAATACCATGATTCATCTCACTGGCTCTTTACTAGTTACACTGTTAAAAACACAGAGATAGAGATCTTGCAATCTCAAAGATACGATTTAAAATATCCACCTGGTACTAATTTAGATTTTATTTACTGTATGTAAAAAATACATTTATTTACAGAAATAATAATACAAGGTATATACAAAATACATATGAAACAGTTGTGCTACCTGAAGACCGCTGCAAGCGATCTAAACGTAGCTCAACTGATCCAAATCACTACCAGACGGAAGTGTCCCTAAGATGCTGGCTGCATTGCCACGCTGAATGGCAATACTAATACTAATTTAGATTGTGTCATTCACAATCACAGCCTATCTCATTTTGTGACGATTATGTACTCTTGAAACACTACTTTGAGCTGTGCGAAGTAATCATAAATAGGAACAAAGATTTGATAAGATGCGTCTGGCTCGAAGTGAGGCAAAAATAAATAAATAAATATGCTGGACAGTTCACACAACATTATCTAGCCCCAAGCTAAGCAGAGCTTGTGTTATGGGTACTAGATAACTGATATACTTAATACAATATATTACATAGATAGATATTTTTTATTATACATAGAAAATACCCAGAACACCCTGAACAAATATCTGCGATCGCACAAATATTTGTTCCGAGGCGGGAATCGAACCCGCAACCTCCTGCGTTGCAGGCCAACCTTCGCCCGCCGCGCCACAGAGGTTGTCATTTTGTCATTTGTCATCAATGCAGTTACTTTGCTATTTTTACAACCATTATCATCAGTTTATTGCTTATTAACTAACTTGGGCAATTCATATATAACTCTTATGTTAAATATTACAATAATGTACCAATGTTACTAAATATGTGTAGTGTAGTTATTACTATAGACTGACCTTGACGAGAAGAGTAAGGAGTTAGTTGGGATACAAGATATCAGGGATTCTATTCCCACATAATTTGAGCAATACTCAAATATAATTGATATTGAGACTCACTTGGATATTATAATCATAATCTGAAGTCAATAAGCATATTTTTTTTTATTTTTTTTTATACTACTGAATGACGGAACAAGCAGATGGCCCACCTGGTGTTAAGCGGTAACCTCTGCCTATGAACAGTGCATTACCTCAAAGGTCACGTCCACCTAGGACGCACCCTATGTGGCATTGCACTGCGCCCGCCACCCTGAGACATAAAGATGAAAAGTCTCATGTGCCTGTAATTTCACCAGCACCTTTACCCTTCAAACCGGAACACAGCAATGCGAGCACTACTGCTTTGCGGCAGAAATAGGTATGGTGGTAGTACTTCCCCGGACGAGCTCTTTCACAAAAAAGCTCTACTACTACTAAAATCCACCCCACGATTCGCTCGATTCCCACGTTTGAGCAATAAACAAATATAATTGATATCGAGACTCAATTGGATATTATAATCGTAATCTGAAATAAATAAGTAATAGGCTAAGCGTTATTTGCTGTGGTGTGTCCGGCCTAAGAATAGACCCCTCCGTCTCCTCCCGTGGATGTCGTAAAAGCCGACTAAGGGATTACCCGGACTTGTTGATAAGATTCGTTGGTATAAGATTTGTCCTGGCTGGTAGCTTATTATGGAATGTGTTATTACTGGAAGAAAGCGTTAGCTGAGTCAGTCGTGGGAAGCAATGGCGGCGATGAGCTCACCACTTGTCACGTCTATATTCCACGATGGTGCAACCCACTGTGAAAAGAGGCCTATTGTGGCTCTGCGTACCCCTTCGGGGAAAAAGGCGTGTGTCTATGTATGTATGTATGTATGTATGTATGTGTGTATGTTATTTCTCATTATTAAAATAGCTGTTCAGTCTTTTTAACAAAATAATGAATTTAAAAAAAACTCAATTGATTGAACTTATGAATGTGTATTTGTATATTTGTATGTATTCTATATGTGTATTTATTCATCTGTACCTCCAAAATGGCTCAACCAATTTTGATTGTGTTTATTGGTATCTCTAAAAGTGCTTAACCGATATGGGTGCGGTTTTTTGTAAGCTATTAGTACGACCTCGATGAAGGTTTTTAGACTTTTTAGATATATAATAACAGTCACATATTGGGAAGGTCCAAAAGCGATTTTTCACTTTTATTCAAAATTACCTAGTTTCTCTAAATATTTACCTGAAATGTACACAAAATTGAAAATCCCAATCAATCTCTTGGTTTTGATACCATCGAGCAACGCAGGTCTCCGTTCCGTGTTGCTCGATGTTTGATACCCATAATTATGTCATCGACGTAAATTTATTTTACTTTGGTCGAAGGATTATGTCATTAATACATTTTCTTGACAGTTCAGTAGTAGTAGGGCTTTTTTGTGAAAGAGTTCGTCCGGGGAAGTACTACCACCATACCTAATTCTGCCGCAAAGCAGTAGTGCTTGCATTGCTGTATTCCGGTTTGAAGGGTAAGGGTGCCGGTGAAATTACAGGCATATGAGACTATTCATTTTATGCCTCAGGGTGGCGGGCGCAGTCCAATGCCACATAGGGCGCGTCCTATGAGGTAATGCACTGTTCATAGGCAGAGGGTACCACTTATTTTCAGGTGGGCCATCTGCTTGAACCGTCATTCCAAGTAGGTAGTATAAAAAAAAGTTATTTTTGCATTTGGTAACCACTATAATAGATTTTTCAACATTTCTAGTACGTACATCACTGTTCAAGTCAAGACGATTCTAAAGATACCTCAAACATCAAAATCTATTCAGCCGTTTGGGTGAAACGTGTTGTTTTTTTTCCCCACTTACATACAAACATTACTTACAAAGATACGCGTGAAACACATACCCAGGCTGACCTTGCCCGGAAAATTCAACTTATTCAAATTCCGCTGAGGACCTCAAAAGACGCAAATATGGAAGTCTCGACAGATCTTACTTATTTGAGCCTTTCGGGGTCGAGACTCTGGGTCCGCGGCGTTCCGGGGCCCTTCACGTTTTCAAAATTCTTTCAGGGCATCTGGTCGAAGCGACGCGTGACCCGAGAGCTGGCTCTTATCTGTCTCAATGCATTAGTATTGCCGTTCAGCGTGGCAATGCAGCCAGCATCTTAGGGACGCTTCCGTTTGGTAGTGATTTGGATCAGTTGAGCTACCTTTAGATCGCTTGCAGCGGTCTTCAGGTAGCACAACTGTTTCATATGTATTTTGTACATACCTTGTATTATTATTTCTGTAAATAAATGTATTTTTACTTATTCATAAAACCGATAGATCCATCAAGAGCTCGGTCTCCACAGAACGTGGTATTGTTTTCTCTAGGAATATGTACTAAGGCCGTCGCACTTTAGGTCGATTAGGTCACATTACCGGCGGGTCAACAGTCTGATAGTTATTATCACTGCCTTTGCAGCGTCTTGCGCAATTTATCGGCCGAAATGTGCCGTGCTTACAAAACATCTACTAAGGACATGTTTTCCTAGAGTGCACATATTGGAAGAACGTAGGAAAATTATGTTGTAACTAGATTCGGTACCGGATGACATAAAAAGAGACAAAAACAGAGCTACTGAATTATTTTTATATACAACTTGGAATGACGGAACAAGCTGATGTTAATAATATAGATCACGTCCACCTAGGACACGCTCTATGTGGTATTGCACTGTGCCCGTCACTCGAAAGATGAAAAGTCTCATGTGCCTGTAATTTCACCGGCACCCATACCCTTCAAACCGGAACACAGCAATACTGATTTGCAGCAGATATAAGTACGGTGGTAGTATTTTCCCAGACGAACTCTTTCTCCTTCTCCACATTAACTAATAAAATAATATCTTCTCCTCTACGACTATGAGGGTGAAAATAAATAACAGGTTTCAGTCTTACTCTAGAAACATACGATCACATGTTGTTACTTTATCTGTTATTCTGTAACATTTAAATACAACCCAGTTATCCTAAAATTGCGAGTATTTCGTCACGCTCCTACCACGTAGAGTTGCCACGCCTATTTTGTTTGTTTTCAGCCTTTCCACTCGAAAACATCACGAATATAAATATCATGATGTGTCTATCAATATTTGTGTAATAGACGAAGCCAGATTTGTCCTGGGGTACGGAATAAGAGGGGCACAGTGCTGCGTATGGAAGGTTGATGAATTGGTTGGAACCGCTTGACAAAACAAAATGATGCCCTCTGGCCAGGTAGAGAAAGCTCAAGCTAGTGACTACACTAGATGGGAATTGTTACACTAGCGGTGACTTTGCCGTTGAGGAAAGCAGCCCAATGCACATCAATGCATTTGAAAAGTGGTGCTTGGCGGAAAATGGTACATAAAGGCATCAATTCTTAAAGAGCTCAACATAAAAACCAGACTATATACCACTTGCCTTCGCAGAATCGTAGAGTTTTTCGGCCACATATCCCTGATGAGACTAACCATAAACTGGAATCAATAACAAACACGACTTTTTAAGAGGGTTCATTCGAAGCTCCAAATCATGGTGAGTAAGAGGTACTATAACTACTTTTATTATTTCAAGTGTAATAGTAATAAAAAAATATAATAAAATAAAATAAAATAATAAAACTATGATGAAATAGCAGTGGTCTCTTGTCAATGTTTCGAACTAATTTCGGACTTTGAACAGAAGGAAGAGTGAAGAGAAGGTTTCTAATGAAACACCTGTATATGGCTCCCATCGGCGCTATAGCCGAGTTGATAGTGCCCACAAATTTCTTCTTCTGCGTCATAGCTCGTTCTATGGCCGAATTGGTAAAGGCATCGCCGATCACAGGCGAGGTTGCGGGTTCGAGTCCCACTGGAATGAAATTTTTGGGTTACATTTAAATTTAATACTATAACTACTAAAATGACGAATCAAGCAGATGGCCCACCTGATGTAAAGCAATAACCTCTGCCTATGAACAGTGCATTACCTCATAGGTCACGTCCACCTAGGACGCGCCCTATGCGCCATTGCACTGCGCCCGCCACCCTGAGACATAAAGATGAAAAGTCTTATGTGCCTGTAATTTCGAGTACCGCAGGAACTAAATTTTTGGGTTACATTTAAATTTACGAGTAACTATAACTACTATTTCAAATTGTGGGCAGCATCCTCTATCCTGTTTTTTCATGGTAATTAATTTTTAGAAGCCCAAGTAGTCACGTCACATAAGCGCCTTTAGAGTTCTCAGAGCCTATACCACGGAAAAAGTAATAAATCTTGCTGAACCCCTACCTATAATACGCCCACGTAGATACACGTTAAATAATTTCCCCCTTATGCATGCGCCCGCTATAACAGTAGAAGCTGTTGACTTTAAACGGTGTACTGAAAACTGTTTGCGCAGCACACTGACTTGATCCCACCGCAAACTTCCAAGATACGGCAGCTGTGTCGTATATAAAGTATTCCACGATATTACCTCATATCTTTAGTTGAGCACGAGAATGGTAGACTGGTGTAAATTTTTGAAATTTCAAATGGACGTTCGGTTTTCTATTCAATAATCCCATCCACGATCCAAAATGAGGGGTAATGACGCTGAAGCTGCGACAGTCAAGGAGGAGATCCCTCATGACCATCTCTTTATGGTCACTGGGCTGTCGTCGAGCAACTTGGAGAAATTGACTCAAGGTATGCCCTTTAAATTATTTTACTGCTAAGGAGTGGAATACACTACCGTCGTCTGTCTTTGCTGAAAACTATAATCTGGGTCTCTTCAAGTCTAGAGTGCCATAGGTGCCATCTAGACCTTTGTGCTCCATCTTCGGCCACATCGTCACTTACCAACAGGTGAGATCGTGGTCAAACAAAGGTCTATCATTGTTTAAATTAGTATGATTTTTAGCTAGGTTAAAAGGTTTTAGCTAGGTTTTAGCTAGGTTTAGGTTTTAGGCTAAAACTACTTAGAATTAACTCAATCAAATGAAATCTGACAAGGCCTATGTTCGGTCCGCTTATATGTATGTACCTAAACAAAACCAAGTGCTCCCAGTGTTCCTATGGTGAATAAATGATATGACTATGACTATGACTATAAAAAAAAAAAAAAGTTATAATTTTAATGGTAGATGCCTGCTTAAATCAACAGCAGTTTTATAATGTTACTAGTCAACGCCCGCGACTTCGTCCGCGTGTAGTTTTTTCAGGGGGTAAATTTCGGAATTTCCTTTCATATTATACCCGTATAGAACACAAAAGTATGCCTTATGTTGTTGTATGTTAAGTACGTTGTAGTAGTCCTTTTGTGTTCTATATATCTTGTTTGATTGAACTCATATAAACCAGCAAATTTCTCAAGTACAACCTATCATCTTACCAATGGGATCAACAGTTCGAAAGTTATGCTCGAACAAACATACGAACAAACAAACAAACTTTTATAATTTTGTGTACGTTGACGCACAAAAGCCCTGCGCTTTCTCCTGTTATTTATATTTTGAATTTTTAAGTACTTTGCAATGTTTAAGTGTTCAATGTTTATAATGAAGCTTGTATGTAAAACACGTGCTTTATTCCAACAATAATCCTAAACTGAAAATAAGAGATGATGCATTTGTTTTTTGATGCAGTTTACCAGATATTCGTTAACTACAAGGTTTTTATGTACTTTGCCCAAATAACCCGCTGAATGCACATTAACATTTTTGTCGATATGTGATGTGTAAAACAGATTGTAGAAACCGAGATAGCTTATTAATTGCATGGGCTTGTCAAAGAACTGAAGGCTAATTCTATAATACCACACTGAAAGTTAGTTGACCGAATCGAAACTCTTTAGTGAATTGACTGAGAATATTTCGCTCCCTCATATCAACAATTTAGTCTACTTTTGATTCATGTCGACCATAGATTATAGTAGAATAGTGCTTTAATTTTTTTTTTTTTTTTTTTTACTACTTGAATGACGGTACAAGCAGATGGCCCACCTGATGTTAAGCGGTAACCTCTGCCTATGAACAGTGCAGTACCTCATAGGTCACGTCCACCTAGGACGCGCCCTATGTGGCATTGCACTGCGCCCGCCACCCTGAGACATAAAGATGAAAAGTCTCATGTGCCTGTAATTTCACCGGCACCCGTACCCTTCAAACCGGAACACAGCAATGCGAGCACTACTGCTTTATGGCAGAAATAGGTATGGTGGTCGTACTTCCCCGGACGAACTCTTTCACAAAAAAGCTCTACTACTACTAATTAGAAATAGGTTTTTTTTATGCGAGCACTACTGCTTTGCGGCAGAAATAGGTATGGTGGTAGTACTTCCCCGGACGAACTCTTTCACAAAAAAGCTCTACTACTAATAATTAGAAATAGGTTTTTTTTTAACATTGATAGACCTTTGTTTGACCACGATCTCACCTGTGTAAGAGATACGCGCGGTTGTTAAGCTAAACTTCTCCTATTAAAAGATCTAAATTCAAGTTTTGGTCATAGTATTACAGTCCGTGTTGTATTGTCAGTTAAGTAGAATACTGTTCGTGACATTTATGACATCGACACTGGATCGCAACATGATCCAAACTATATTTTGAATATTTTTTATTACGAGAATTGGGCTTCTAGCTTTCTTAAGTAACACTAACTATTGAAATGTGATTTAATGTTTGTGTTTTAATGTGTATGGTGGCACCAGCTGGCTCTCTGGCAGTCCAAACGAAAGCAATAACAAAACAGCTTTAAAACGCTCTCCTATCGTCAAAATACGCCAATAAATGAGTGCGCGACGGTGATCAAAACAAAATACGTCTAAATCTGGTCTGGTTTGACCAAATTCTGGACTGACGCCAGGACATCCACCTTGGCAGTTACTGGGAAATGTCACTACATTTTACGATGATATTATAAATTCTTATTGGGTTATGTTTATTTAGGGCTACGGGTGAGAAATCAAGGCCTTGTTCTGCCGTGTCTGGGTGAAAAGTTACGTCGGTATTGATTTTCTTTAGATCTCTTAGTTAGACACGCCCACCTCTTGTTCCAAAAATATGTAGCTACTCTGGCTAAACAAACTTTTAAAATTTTGAAATCATTTGTTTTTAAGGGTTCTGTACATTAAAAGGTACGAACAGAACTATTTTGACGACCACTGTGGCGCGGCGGGCGATGGTTCGCCTGCGACCCAGGAGGTTGCGAGTTCGATTCTCGCCTCGGCACAAGTATTTGTACGATCTGCAGACATTTCTTTAGGGTGTTCTGGGTATTTTCTATGTATAATAAAAAATATTAATTTATATAATGTATTGTATTAAGTTTATCAGTTATCTAGTATCCATAACACAAGCTCTGCTTAGCTTGGGGCTAGATAATGTCGTGTGAACTGTTCAGCATTATTTATTAATTTATTGGATTACTCTCGTCGGTCTATCTGTCACAGGGGCGAAATGGTTAGGTTATAGTGTAAATAAATGAATTATAATTTGGGCGTCTATATGGAGTATTTTTTTTTAAACCTTTTTCGTTTTCATTATATGATGTAACAAATAAAACCCCATTATAAGAAACATTTTTTTTTTTTATAGTGCGTTTTATAATATATCAAAGAAAAGTCCATTCACACTTATCTCTGAAAAACTTAGTTCTGGCCTAAAACCTTTGACAAATTACAAAACGTAGGAAAACACTCATAATTCACAGGAAAACCTGAGTGAAAATACTGTCTTTATATTTCCGCGATAAACGAATAATATTCTTGAATAGAGAATGCGTACAAAATGTGTTGTTTAAAATTATACCGATGAGTACCATAATTCGTCTAGCGGTAGCCTACTTGCAAGGAACCCTCTCCACGTGAGCACGACCTGCACTTGACTGTGTCTTTCTTTCGAAATATTTTTGTATTAGTAGAGCTTTTTTGTGAAAGAGGTCGTCCGGGGAAGTACTACCACCATACCTATTTCTTCCGCAAAGCAGTAGTGCTCGCATTGCTGTGTTCCGGTTTGAAGGGTAAAGGTGCCGGTGAAATTACAGGCACATGAGACTTTGCATCTTTATGTCTCAAGGTGGCGGGCGCAGTGCAATGCCACATAGGGCGCGTTCTAGGTGGACGTGACCTATGAGGTAATGCACTGTTCATAGGCAGAGGTTACCGCTTAATATCAGGTGGGCCATATGCTAAATCCATCATTCAAGTGGCATAAAAAAAAAAACTATCTCGGATTTGCAAAAAAATATATCAAGCATTCAGTGGCAATCTAAAAATGAATATTGTATCTTCACAGCAGAACCTCCACGCTCGGACTTCGAAGAAGCAATGGCAGCGACAGGCTATGGCAAGTTCAACGCAGTTCTGATGCTGTGCACCCTGCCGGCTTTCTGGTCTGCCGTCTCGGTGACCAGTTCAGCGTCATATATATTCACGAGAGCCCAGTGTGATATGAACCTGAGCCTGCTGGATATGGGGACAGTTTCTGCCATGACTTATGCAGGTACGCAAAGATACTCTCAGAAAACTGATGTTTTGGACATCATTCAAAATTATCCGTGTGATTTCAATGAATAAATTTTTTGTCTTTGACTTTTGCTCTATTTTCAAAGAAGCCAGAATCCATGCCTGTTTTGGCTGCAGACATGCCATTTACTTAATTCAATTATGAAGTAAATAGCAGTCCTACAACTCAACTCATTTATGAACCCAGTTGAAGCTTCTCAGATTATCACTTTGCGAAGTCCCGGTAAACTTGAAAACTGGTAAAACTGACAAAAATTTGTTTACTCTGTTTTCACAAAAAAATAGAAGTGGGTACATACTCGTATTATGTTTCTTTGTGTTAGAAATATAAACATTGCCATAGAATGACAAATATTTGAAAAAGTCATGAAAATCTGTGAGCATAATAAAGAAAATAATGTTATCGTTGGAATGACGCTAGAATCTGCGCACACTAACGCGAACCAACTTTTGTCCTCCAAGTATGACGCAACACAACGTAGAAGATAGAAAAAAACAGTTCAAAACTTCTATCTTACCTACTCTATTACAGGTACTACTAATTACCTTCATCAGTAGCAACGCAGTTTCTATAAAAATATTTATAGGTATCCAGAGGACAATCACTGAGAAGGTTCGTCGTAGCATCAATCCACTTATACACTCACTTTCAAGGATCACCTTCCATTTTTTGAATTATAATCTGACAAGAACAAAATAATAAAAAATATTTAAAAATGATAATGGTAGGATCAAAATAGCTCCTGCTGCCAACTAACGCTAAGCATAGCTTAGTAAAAAGAACCTGTGAGGTCGACATTACTGAATCAAGAACCACGTCTAAGAAGAACGTCTAGTAGAACCACGTAATAATCGGGAATCCCAAGTGGATGAAGGATATAATTTACAAGTTGTTTGTAGTATGTAGGTACCTACGAGGGAGGGGATATATGATAGGTATGGGCTCGAAGCTATCAGAGATGAACCCTTAAGGCAAGACTAAGGCTCAGTAATCATCTATCGCTTTGGATCCATGTCTGACAAATATTGTAAAGATGTGTGTCACACTCTTTAAAATCATTATATATAATAAAACTAAGTTGATAAAATGTGCGTGCCGATAAAACTCAAAAACGAACCAATGCAGCCCAAAAAAGGTTTAACCGTAGGGTAGCCCCCAGCCTTCCCATCCATGAAGAAGGTTCGGGTTTTGGGCTGCGCAGTTAAGGTTTAAAGAAAAACGGTTTAGAAGATTTGGGCGTAGTAACTATTAAGTAATCTGTGGTTTGGGTTTTGGACTGCGCGGTTAAGAATGAGATTTAGAGAAAAACGGTTTAGAATGAGGTCAACTTGACCTGAAACTCAACCAAAACTCTGGAAACAGCCGGACGGATTTGGATGAAAATTGTTCGGGAGGTAGCTTAGAACCAGGAGATTGACATAGGGTGGAAAGGTAGGAGGGGGGGGGGGGGGGGGGTTCAACGGGGCTACCCGAGCGAAGCCGGGGCGAGTCGCTAGTAGTAAATAGAGTAAATGAAGCTGTGTAATTCAGTGCATATTTAAATAAAGATACGTTACACAAATATTGGAACGAGAACATCCTATGAAATAATGCAAATGTTGATCGACGTGTTGCTATCAAAAGTTATTTAAAAGTAAACGGTTTTATTTGGGTTATATCATTGTCTAACCGCAATGTTAATCGTTTATTTGTTAACGTCTTTGAAATTCCTCCATCCACATTTCAGATATTTAGTTTCACTTATAAGCATAGTAAATAACATATAAATAACAAGGTAGTTAAAATCAAAAGCTAATTACAACTCTGTTATTATTTATACTTATATGTTAGTACTTAGTTCTAAGTATTAGTATGCGCCCGCGGGTTCGGTCTCGTGCAATTAGAATAAAAGTGACAATCTAGGTCATAACCAAATCGGTTTTGCTGTACCAAAATTCAAACTGAAATTCCTAGTTGTTTAATTTGTTGTTTAGTTTTATCAAATTTCTGGCCTCAAATGTTTGCTGGAAGAAAGCTTACCTGACGTGTCATGTACAAACATGACTTTTGTAATATTTTGTTTGTAAATATGTTCCATGTACATTATAGAATCATGTAATAATTTATTGAAATCGTTTCAGTCATTACCCACAGCATGGTTGAGTTTTTTTCGTTTTGTTTTATACTACTTGAATGACGGAACAAGCAGATGGCCCACCTGATGTTAAGCGGTAACCTCTGCCTATGAACAGTGCATTACCTCATAGGTCACGTCCACCTCGGACGCACCCTATGTGGCATTGCACTGCGCCCGCCACCCTGAGACATAAAGATGAAAAGTCTCATGTGCCTGTAATTTCAACACAGCAATGCGAGCACTACTGCTTTGCGGCAGAAATAGAATATGGTGGTAGTACTTCCCCGGACGATCTCTTTAACAAAAAAGCTTACTATACTACTATGAGTAACGAACAGTGTACATCTAAACATCTAATCATATGCATCTATAATATTAGTGGAATAGGATCGGCTAGGATAAGCCCGTAGAGTGAATAAGTCGGCCTTTGGCCAATTTGTAGAACTAGCAATATGGTACCTTAATATACCTTTATACAGGGACCCTTTTTTGCTTGATCACTTGACGGCCACCTTGAATGTGAGTCCTTGAATGTTGTGTGACGGAACCACTAACTTAAATCTAACGCAAATGCAACCCACGTCTGCTTACAGGAATGATCTCCTCGGCAATGGTGTGGGGTTTCCTCTCTGACACGCTCGGTAGGCGGAAGATCATGGTCTGGGGTTTCTTCTGCTCGGGTTTGGTGGAAATGATGGCGGCGATGAGCCAGAACTTCCCTATGCTGCTGGTCACGAGATTTGCTAGTGGATTTCTGTAAGTTTCCCAGCCATACCATTATTATCCTGTCTTCCTGTGTCCAGTATGTATAATGAGTTCCTTTCAATCTTCTGAAACTTTATTTAATGAACAGCTTATCTGAAATAGATTCATGATTTCCAGGCTGTTTCTTGGATTGTATAAAGTCCTAAAATAATGGTGACAGAGTTTTTTTTTAAATTTGTTACGAAACAAGCCGAGGGCCCACGCCAATTACAATGTTCGTAGGTTACGTCCACATAGGACGCAGCCTACGTGGCATTGCACTGCGCCCACCAGCCACCCTCAGACATAAAGATGAAAAGGCATAGGTTTCCGTTTAACATCATGTGGGTCGTATGCATGTACCGTCATTCGTGCATTTAAAAAAAAGCGGCCAAGTGCAAGTCGGACTCGCCCATGCAGGGTTCCGTACCAGCAAGTAACATAATATAAAAGTTATTGTAGTTCTTTGTAACTTTGATCGATGTTTTAATAATAGTGTATTAAAAAAAACTACTTACTAGATCACGTTCAAATCAACTTTCAGTGGAAGTTTACATGGTAATGTACATCATATTTTTTTTTTAGTTTTATCTTTCTCTTATTTTAGAAGTTACGGGGGGGGGACACACTTTTTACCACTTTGGAAGCGTCTCTCGCGCAAACTATTCAGTTTAGAAAAAAATGATATTAGAAACCTCAATATCATTTTTAAAGACCTATCTATAGATACCCCGTATGGGTGTCATGATACGTATGGGTGTCATGAAAAAAAGTTTTTTGAGTTTCAGTTCTAAGTATGGGGAACCCAAAAAGTGGCTGTGACATACACGGACAGACAGACAGACATGACGAATCCATAAGGGTTCCGTAATTTTTGTTACGGAACCCTAAAAAGGTTCATGTGCCTGTTATTTCACCAACATTCATACCCTTAAACCGGAACACAGCAATGCGCGCACTACTGCTTTGCGGCAGAAAAAGTCATTCCCCAGACGTTCTTTCACAAAAAAACTAAAACTGTTAAGTACCTATACATTTTTTGTGTTTAACGTTCTAGTAACTCTGTATTTCAGCTTTAACGGGCCCTTCGCAGTGCTGATCTCATACCTGGCTGAGCTACACAGAACTGAGCTACGGGCCAGAGTAATTCTTCTAACCAGTCTGTTTTACACCATCGCCAACACCACACTGCCTCTGCTAGCTTGGGCCATCCTCACCAATAACTGGGACTTTCATATCTGGCAGGATACATTCGGTAAGGATCTTAGGACCGGTTGACATCATCGTTTGGGTTGAATTTTCCCTGACGCTCAGGATTCTACTAAGATTCAGATACAATAACGATTCAGACTCAAGCTTAGGCTATTTTTTGTATAAGGTAATGTACAAAATACATATGAAACAGTTGTGCTACCTGAAGACCGCTGCAAGCGATCTAAAGGTAGCTCAACTGATCCAAATCACTACCAGACGGAAGCGTCCCTAAGATGCTGGCTGCATTGTCACGCTAAATGGCAATACTAATGCGTTGAGCCAGATAAGAGCCAGCTCTCGGGTCACGCGTCGCTTCGACCAGATGCCCTGAAAGAATTTTGAAAACGCGAAGGGCCCGGAACCTCACGGACCCAGAGTCTCGACCCCGAAAGGCTCAAATAAGTAAGCTCTGTATACCTTGTATTATTCTTTCTGTAAATAAATGTATTTTTTTGTATGAGTTATAGTCATAGCTATGTGTGGTGGAAATTGGTGCAGTCCTGCTCGCAATAATTTATTTAAAGGGAACTCAGACATATTGCACCTTCAGTTAGAGTTCAAAATGTTCATTTTTAACAACATCAGGCTAGATGGCCTTAGTATGAGCAGCATGGATGAACAGGATCTTGTGTATTATTGAAGCTGAATCTTCAAGTTTGAGCTCAATCTTCAAATTAAGATCACCAGACATGTCTTCCTCCTGCAGACTCTAGGTTCTGAGGATGACCATAACATGGTGAATAGGATCTAGGATGCAATGGGTGCTCCATTTTCAATTTGGTTTTATTTTTATGAACTGATACTGGAATATTGAAAATAGTTGTTGGTTTAGATATTTCTGCTTTGGTCCAGAATTGTGAATTCCTATTCAGTTCCATACTGCCGTGATTCTTATGCCTTTTTCTCTGTTTCAGTTATTCACTCCTGGAACCTGTTCCTCCTGACGACTGCCTTGATGCCAATTCTGTCAGGCCTTGCTTTTCTTTGGCTACCCGAGAGCCCCAAGTTCATGATGTCCAGGGGCCGGAATAAGGAAGCCATGGTGATCTTTAAAAGGATCTACGCACTGAATACTGGAAGACCTGCGGATGAGTTTCCTGTAAGTAACATATTGGAAGAGCGAACTTGATCTCGCCAGATGCAGGATGCAGATGAGGTGTGAAATAAACTACTACCGTTTATCCTATTGCTTCGAAGCATAATACCTACCTACATATTACCTGCATATTTACAGGCAAATGAGACTTTTCATCTTTATGTCTCAGGGTGGCGGGCGCTGCAATGCCACATAGGGTGCGTCCTAGGTGGACGTGACCTTTGAGGTAATGCACTGTTCATAGGCAGAGGTTACAGCTTAACATCAGGTAGGCCATCTGCTTGTACTGACGTTCAAGTAGTATAATTTAAAAAAAAAAAAAAAACCTTTTGGTTTGTATTGCATTTTTTCGGTTTGATAGGCCATTGATAACAATACTCGTATCTTCTTAACATTTTAGGCTGAGGAACCAATGCCAATAGCAATAAATTTCTGATGGGCAGAGGATACTGTTCCTCATTAGTCATTGCACTTTCAGGTGAAAGCTCTAGTAGAAGAGAAGACAGAGCAGCAAGGCCGAGGGGTCGCAGCCCTGCGAGGGGGTGGTGCTCAACTGAAGCCACTGTTTAGGCCACCACACGTGAAGTGGCTCTTTATGATATGCATCATACACCTTGGGTGCATGTTTGGGTAAGCGTTTCCTTCATAATATATTTATTAGCTAGCTTAAGATACCACATATTTAAAATGAATCCTAACCTCGTGTTTTCAGGTCCAACACGATCCGTCTCTGGTATCCGCAACTGGCTGCTATGATCGGCTCTAGCCAGACGCTCTGCGCGGCCATCGCACCCACCTCAGCTCCTGAAGTGGAGGTCGCCTGTGTGCCGATAGAGACAGATATGCTGACTTACCTTCAGAGTGCGGCTGTGGGCGCTGGGTCCGTGCTGACCTATGGGATTGGAGGAGCTATTGTTAACAGGTCAGTTGATTGACGTCCAATATATTGCAGATAGTCAAAATTAGACAACTGTAGAGTCTGATAAAGGAGAGCATAACTATTGGATTTGTGGGTGACAGCTATCACCACATTGAAGAACTACTTAACGCAAGCCGATGTTGTCATGAAGTGACACAGCGCTTTCCACAAGATGACGCTATCGCCAAGAAATCACAGAAAGTTCTGAATCGCGCAAGCAAATTAATTCTGGAGTTTGACCATACAAATAACCTCCCAACAACATGTGTTGCTCGTAAGACCCCGGATAAGTGGATGTCCTGTGGAAGATCTTCCCTTTTCAATGGAGTAGACATATCCAACCGTAGTTCTCCATAGAATGATCCAGACGTTTACAACTGAGAACTCATGTTTAGGGCAGACATGGACATGTGTTCTGAGGCTCAAATAATCACTAAAGCCCTTCTCCCATTAAGATACGCACAGGAGATTCAAGTATCCTGTACTAGTATCCAAGACTTGCAGGATACCTTCAGAATACTTGAATCGCCTGTGCGTATAGTAATGGGACAAGGGCCTAACATGATAGGCCCAACACTAAGAAAATTAAATCGTTTTTCATCATCATCAATAGCCTGTAGAAGGTCACTGTTAGACATAACCTCCGTCATCGCATGTCACCACGAACGGTCTTGGTAATGTTTGCCATAATTACTACGCTCGGTAGGATGATCGGTGATCGCAGTATTGGTGATGAATGCTGCTGCGCATCCCCTGGTATTATCCCTAAGTCAAGATAGGCATCAGCAGGCGCCATCTTGCGGGAAATGGTCTGTACCTGCTCTTATTTGCTATTTACTTTTAATGTAATTTTTCTTTGAGTGGGGTTTTGTCATTTCTCTTTGGTTTACTTACCTACTGAGATTTATATAATTATTAATCATCTGACAGACCCTCTAGCTGCATCTATTTGTAATCATGTATAAAACTAACATGTGGAGAACGTTGTGGACTACATTATTAACAAGTCTTACATAATTAAATTTATGTATTAATCCTGATTGTACCTAGATATATAATGTAGTTGTTTGTTTTTCCTTAATAAATAAAATTAAAAAAAATAGGGAGGGGTCTATTCTTAGGCCAGATGGCACCACGTTTTATGTAAGTAATTTTTAAATAATAAAAATATTTTGATCTCTAATTTACAGATGCGGCAAAAAACTAGTGTGTGGTATTTGTGGTATGGCGAGCGCGGTAATCATTGTGTTACTGCCATTCTTCGGCAACACGTCATCGTCGGTGGTCATCATGGTCACCACTGCTCTGGCCTTCACGTCGCTGTGTGGGGCTTCACTTAGCAGTATTGCTGTGGATCTGTTCCCAACGTCTTTGAGGTAGGTGAAATGGGAATTGGTAAAATACCATTTCCTTGGCAGATAATGAAGAAACTCTACTAGTTTTTTTCTTGTTTTTTATTGATGAGTGGTAAAAACAACACAAACTAAGTGTAGGTAGATACGGTATCCAAGATTAAGCACGCTTACCTAGACTTAACCGATCCACTTTTATCTTCCAAACAATTGCTGTAATCCTGCGCAATGGTGGGATATCTATCATTTATGGCATATTGTCTAGTTACGAGTCCATACATCTAGTTGTCAGCTGGTGGAAGGTCATGTGGTTAATCCGAAAATACCACTCAGGTAGTATTTCTTCTAATACTCTGACTATTATCATCCACTCCACGAAAAACTCTTGAAACTCTGACTAAGCTCTTTTCAAAGGCTCTACATAGAATACCTTTTTTTTTTTTTTTTAAGTGGGAAAATCCATCATGGATACTCTTCTGTCACATGGGTGAAACTGAACCTAGTTTCACTGTAAGTTGGAATATATGAAAATATATGAATGAATATATTATGTATGTGTAAATTTATTATTATTTTTAGTATAATTATTTTATTATTTATTTTGTTGATATAGAGGCAGTCTATTGTATTCAATAGACTGCCTTATTGCTAACAGCAATCTCTACCAGGCAACCTTTGGATGGACTGCATAAACAGAAAAAGAGAAGAGGCACACTGGTGTGGCTTCTATATCAACACAATAAATAATAAAATAAATATACTAAAAATAATAATAAATTTTAAAAATATTGATTATTGAAATACAATTAAATTGATTATTTTATTGTATTTCGGTGTGTTGATCAATAAAGAATTATCTATCTATAGTACTACGTAGCTACCTACGCCCACGTCTTCAGCAATTCAATTCAGGCATTGATTGTAATGGGCTGTAATTTCCTCAATCTGCAGAGATTCAGGCCAATTCGAACAAGAATCTATCAATCCAGACGTAGGTACGTAATAACGTGACCGGTTATTTTGGTAATAACATCAAAAAATAAGTTGGTACTTAAATTTGTTAATTTATGATGTTAGTAACTTTGGATGTTTTATTTGTTGTATTAGTTAACATTTTAGTAGTTAGTTGTTTTACCTATAGGTAAAACAAAGGTAAACTAGATATACTTAGTAAACTAAGTAGCAGTTTACGCCCTCGAAAAATTTGCGATGCCTGCAGAGGGCAAATAAGTCATAAGTGCTCACTATTTTATAAGACCAAATTGTAACACTTATTTATGCAAATAAATATCTTGTATCTTGTATCTTTATTGTTTCAGAGTAATGGCGATGGCTACGTTTTTGATGACCGGTAGAATAGGCACAATCAGTGGCACCGTAGCCTTCCCCGCCCTCATGACGTATGGATGTCTTCCGCCTTTCATCACAATAGCTTCTGTTATCGCGTGTAAGCAAACACCTAATCCAAAATGAGCTAATTACGCATACGATATGAAACAAATTTAAAGAATGTGTTTACAACGCCATCTAGGTTATCTTTGCGCGTCTCATAATGGTTGAGAGTGCCATCTACACCAAAAAGTTTGAATAAAGACGGTTAAACCACATAACTTTGTTTAGTGAAGGTAATAAACAATGATACCACCCATATACCAATTGGTTAGCGTGGCGTTTCAGAGATGGCACTGCACCTTCATTAACCCGGATTCACCGCCTCGGAACAAATATTTGTGCGATCTGCAGATATTTGTTCAGGGTGTTCTGGGTATTTTCTATGTATAATAAAAAATATATATCTATGTAATATTTTGTATTAAGTATATCAGTTATCTAGTACCCATAACACAAGCTCTGCTTAGCTTGGGGCTAGATAATGTTGTGTGAACTGTCCAGCATTATTTATTATTTTTTATTTATTAAAATAAATTGTAGAGCTGACTCCTCAAAATTTTAACTGGTTTTTGATAAGTTTATATTATTTCTTACGATTTCTTATTTATTTCCAGTGTGCGGATTTGCTTGTTTCTTCTTGCCCAACACAACGTTGAAGAAACTTCAGTAACTTTTGTGATATTTTGTTGTCTAGTGGCTATTTGTACCTATTATTTGTTTATAAAACAGTGTCGTCTTAGAAGTATTGTAGATAATTGTTATTTTGTATAATAGGTATTATGTCTAGAATATGCAGAAGATGTGTAAATGAAACGGCGAGGATAAAAATATTTCTCTTTAATTATTTATAATTTATCATTTACTATCCTAATCTCATCCATCGTCAGTCAGACTCACAACAATTAAATCGGCGAATCAGGGAGAACAAATTAATATCTACAATATTTATACTTAGCTTTGTATAAATTTTATACAAGGTATAATTATAGTTTGTAAACAACACATTTTTGTATAAAAATAATTATACATTGTATAAAATGCGAATAAGGCGCTAACTCAGTCTAATGCTTGACTAAACTGTAATTCACAAAATGAATAAAGTAACGGCGTTATGCAGGTATGCGTTTGTGACAGTTAACATTATATTATCAGTGTATCATCAGTTCATGGGTACAACTAACAAGCTGCCTTATTTATTTGAATTTTATTAAGCTCTTTTACCATACGAGTATTGTTAGAACGTTATCCAGATTCAATTGTCCTAAAACCTGGCCTTCCTACTAAATATCCTAATGGATCGACAAAGCAAGATTTTATTATAGACTAGAACGAATATCTTATTGTCAGCTCACTTGTCACGTTATACACTCTTAAATTCGAGGTTTTAATATAAACATTAATTTGTATAATTATTCGTATAGGCCAGTGAATTGACTGTATTACTCCATGTAAATTTCGGATTTTCTATAATTATTATAAATACCTATATGAATACAACTCAAGGCACAACGTTTTTATAAAGTGAATTGTTACTCGACTATCCTTTAAACATCATTACGATTGCACATTTAATATTTTATACAAAAGTTCTTTACACAATGGCAGATCTTTCTTTGATAATAAAACTTAAAATATATTATTGTGTCTAATTTAAGGTCCAGTGTTGCTCCCACAACGCACGTTTGAGATACATCATAACCCTTTACGTTCGAAGTCAGTTAAAAATGCTTTTCACACAGCCTTCTTCACATTTTTAAACAATTTGATTCAACTCACGAATTCAACACGTTTGTTTTTATTTCTTTTGTACAAAAAACAATTTTTACTCTTATTTTATAATAGCATACTTACAGTTACTAATTTAAGGCATATTTTCGTAATTATAAATATTTAATTACAAATATAGTACATTATTGAAACATTTATTTTATTTATACAGTCTCGCGTTGTCTTAAAGTCGAATTTATACAATAATTATACAATGTTATACAACTTGTTATAATAACTGTATAGGTATTTGAATATACAAGGAAAATATACAAGGGTAATAAGGCCTTATAGCTCATAGCTGTGTCGATGAAGGCATTTCTTATAAGATATGGATGCAAATGATGGGAGCACTCCGCAACTAAATTGGCAGCTCCAATCTGAGCGAGTAACAAACCATGGAATTATTTACAAAACTATAATCTTAAAATTTACCTTACGGTGATGATCCAGTGAAAGTTTGTAACCTATTTATTGTAGAAGTACTACCGTTATTCTCACGAGGTAACTTCATTTCAGGATAAAAAGCATCTTATATTTTAATTTAGGTTTTGGATACACAGCTCCAAATTTAATGAAAATCGACCCTGTCGTTTTGGCGTGAAAACAGACAACGTTTACTTTTAAATGTATGTAGGGATTCGACACATTCAGGATAAAGCTTCTAATCACAATTCGTTGAATAAGGCCTCAATTCATTTATCGGGACGTATTAGAGTTATTTACATATACATAGTTTAAAAAGACATTATAATACAGTTTATAACTGTAGTCAACAGGGAAATGATTGTGCAACGCAAGCACTATAAATATCAACAATATAAGTACACTAGACATTATAATAACTAGTTCTTACGAGAATAATTTTATAATTTATCAAAGCACTGGTTTAAATAAATTGGAATCATGTTGATAAACTCTGTAAGAACTGGTTTTTACAACCTGTATTTAAATAAAATTTCTTTGATAAAATGTTCACCGAGTGTTCGTACACTTAGAAATTAAAAACGTTTTTGCACTTTATGTGTCCGTTTTCCACGTTAGAATTGAATTGTCTGTATTTTTTCTGTTGCTTTCTGGTTTTGGAAACATCGTCAATCAGCTTTGACTAATATTACATTAAACGTAAATATTTGTAACATATAAATTATACAAAAAATAAGTAAGAAGTTAACAACGTCTGACGCAACGAACAATCTACAATTATACAATTTGGAAAAATAAAAACCAAACTCTGTGTTTTACAGCAGAATTTGGTTTTGAGTTATTCAAAGCGTAAAATAAGTATGAAAATCTTCGACCAAATAACTTTGTTTCCAAAACCAAACCACTACACTCAAGTTCACGGTCAGCTCGGAGGAGCTAGGAGCACCTCGAGCCAGCAAGGACACGCCGTCACATCCCTCCTCGAATACTTGGGACCCCAGCCCTTTGCAAAGGAGATCCTGACAGACCGCGGGTCTACCGGTCCTATGTGCGGTAAGGAGACAGCTGGCGGTGGACAGGACGGATCGAAGATGCAGAGACAGTGCCCTGGAGCTACACGCCAGACTAGTAACGCCTTGGCGGCGGCAGCGTCCAGGGCAGGGGAGCTCACGAACACAGGCTCAGTGCTGCGGTTATAGAGCCAGACCCCGTCAGATTCTAGTGACAGGGTCACGCCGAGTCCGATCTTTGCTCGAGTTTTACGCACCTGCAAAGAAAGAAACATTTAATTATTTATCAATAATTATGGAAAAGTCAAAAACAAAAGTCCAAACTCAGCGATTCATGAAGCGCAGTATTTAAGGAGTCATAGACCGCGTTTGCGATAGTGTTCTGCGCTCCGAAACTCAAATCGCGGATGTTCGGGTGAATTGAAGTGGTATTTTAGGCGGGCCACGTCTGCCGCATGTCAGACGGGTTATGGGCTAAAGCCACAGCAGAGTGGATGCCTCTAATCGGAAAATGATCTCATAGCAGACCGCGACTAAGATGGAGAAAACTTAGTATTCTATATTTCAGAATTGTGAGGTACCCTATAGGAACCTGAGGTACCTACCCTATAGGTATTGGAAGTTGCGTTTTCCATAAAAAATACATACACACATACATAGACACAGTCCTTTTTCCCCGAAGGGATAGGCAGAGCCCCAATGGACCTCCATACAAAATGTAGACATTAATTGCCATATCTTTTTAATGCATTGAGTTAGAACCTAATTTTTTAGGGGACAATTTGCTCACAAAATTTTATGTATAGTATAAATTTCAAGTTCTACCATTAGCCGTTCTTGGGAAAAAGGGTCTCGACAGACAAATTCTCTAATGGCTCCGTAGAAAACTTGCACGTTCTATGAGTTGAACATCCGATAAATGAGATTAGAGGATCCAGCGCACAGTGCGAGCTATCGTTCGTTAGTGGCGCCCTTATCTCCAGGGGTTATCTACCCGGCAAGATGCTAAATCAATCGTTTGCCACTTGCTAATAAGTCGACAATTACTGTAGCCTTATTACTTACTTCTATTATTGATTTAACAGAAATCAGTCAATGCAAGGGGTATTGAGGACACTGGGTACTGAAAATATATTATGTATCTGGTGTTTAAACTTTTTTTTTTTAGCTACTTAAATGACGGAACAAGCAGATGGCCCACCTGATGTTAAGCAGTAACCTCTGCCTAATACCTCATAGGTCACGTCACCTTGGATGCGCCCTATATGGCATTGCACTGCGCCCGCCACCCTGAGACATGAAGATGAAAAGTCTCATGTGCCTATAATTTCACCGGCACCCTTACCCTACAAACAGGAACACAGCAATGCGAGCACTACTGCTTTGCGGCAGAAATAGGTATGGTGGTACTACTTCCCCGGACGAACTCTATATTATCTATATTAATGTGGTACATACCATGAAACTGAATTTTAAACCGAACCCAACTGATTAAGCTGAAATTTTGCATAAGTTCGGATGACAATACAATATTATTATTGTGATGAATAATACAGTGAGCTGATCTAATGATGGAGACGGAATGTGAAAAACGGAACTCCTCGATGACTAAGTTTTAACGGGCATTTTGATCAGTCACGGTTCTGATCACAAATTTCCTAATAGCATGGATTAAAAAAAAAACTACAAATACTTATTTAAAACCAATCTTTCAAAATACTTAGGTGGTGGAAAATATCACTTTTTGTGATAAAGACCATCCATTTACATTTAATTTTATTTAGTTTAATTAAATAATTGATTAACTAGTTAGTGAGATGTAAAATAAAGTATCATTAATTCTTTTATAGGGCGTGGTATTTGTCCAAGATGCTCAAATCTACCTTTCCCTGAAAGATGCTGATATTAAGGTCGTCTTCTCCAGACCCTCACCTGTTCTGCTTGAGGCGCACCGGCAGCCTGCTCCAGTGCATCGAGGCACATGCCGTGGCGGCCCGAGCCGCACGCGCCGCCGCCGCCTCCGAACACGTCCACCTCTCGGCGTCGCACGCTGAACTGCCGGCCGACGCGCTGCGTCAGCTCCCAGTACGCTAGCCGGCACCACTCTGACTCCCAACTTTGGCGCTCTGAAAATAATTTAAAAGAAACTTGTAGAGACTTCAGGATTTCATTGAATTAATTTATGAATACAGAGATAATTGATGTTTTGTATGGCAGAGTCAAAAATATTTTATACTGGCGACTCGCCCTGGCTTCACACGGGTAGCCCCGGGTGAAAAACATCCCCCCATATGTGCTTCTCCTGGTTCTAAGCTACCTCCCCACCAATTTTCAGCAAAATCGGTTCAGCCGTTCTTGAGTTATAAGTGGTGTAGCCAACACGACTTTGTTTTATATATATAGATGTCCTGAGAACTCAAAATGAGCACAAACACGGTCAATCTACTATGATCCATCGAGGAGTTCCGTTGTCTCCATCATCAGTTCAGCTCGTTGTCATCATAATATTATATTGTCACCGGAACTTGACAGGCATGCCATATTTCAGCTCAATCGAATACCGACAAGTAATCGACAATAGGATCGCCAGATTTAACCGCCACAGGCAGAGGAAACCTAGTAAAATTAAAGCATTTTGTTGAGATACTTAGTATGTAGAACTGGCAGGACTGAAGATTGTGTCTTTTAGAAAATAATCGTTTTCGTTAAACTTTTACTAAATATCCTTAAATAGCGACGTATTAACTACTTAATACATAGATTATTTCAAAGGTTTTACTTTATTTTAGTACCGCATTTCATTCTGTGTTTCATAGGAAGCGACACAAGTGACGAAAGTGAAAAAACGCATACAAGATAGATCAGTTCCCAGAATACCTTTCAAGTCAAATGCATTTTCAAAGGAAACGCCAAACAATACACAATTGAATTATCATTTCTGTGCTATTACATCATTCCACGACTTGGCTCCTACATCACCTACTGACAAACAGTCAAAATCATTACAATTGATGCCAACAGTCTCCAACATTCGCTATCTTGGTATATCTTAACTGTGCCTTTGTCTTGGTAGGTAATCTGATATATGAAGAGAGTTTGGATTTTCGGAATGGACGGTGCCAAGTCTCGATAGACTGGAGGTGAACGATCTACCGGAATATTCTCGAAATATATAACGAAAAGACACAAAGTGAAGGTAGAAAGTAGTGTCTTCCATCATAACTCGTAATGTGCTACAGAAAATTTAAGATTCACATGAGTCCAAACACAAAAAGTCTCCAAAAACCATTCTAGGTGTCCGAATATTTATGACCAAAGTGATGACTTAAACCTGTTGGTAATTATAAAGGTAGATAACTGTCACAGTGACTAAATGCTTAGGTGAACCTAAGTCTGGAGGTCATGGCCATAGCTAAGCAAATATTTAGGTAACGTGCCATGATGACGCCAACAACGTTAGGTCTATTCTTTACAAAGGTGAAAAATGTTGGGAAATTTCGAAATTGTATAGGTATTACATTATTAAGCGTGTGAATATAAGTGAGAACAAAATTCAAGCATCAGATTCTACAATTAAGAGACTTTCTCAATATCGATTAGGACAGAGCCCAATACTATAAGACCTACACGATCCATTCGACCAATTTTCGTCGTTTGATGTTTACTAATATATCCAGTAGTAAAATGCCATGCTTTGAGAAAAGGAACCATCCATGAACCATCCAAACTCCCAATGAAACTCAGATTTCCAATACCCGGCATTATATAACGTGGTGGTGGTACCAATCCCATGGTGCGTCAGACTGGGCCTGGCGCCGGGTCGGCGGGACGCCATCGATCGTCAAGGTTACCCACCAGCCTGATGGGATTATGGGTTTATAGACTAAGCTGGATTCTAACGCTAAGAGATTACACTTCAGTACTTTATGATATGAACAAATTTAATGTATGAAGTGTTTAAGAAACTTCTGGAATCATTTTACAGCCGTAATGGCTTCGAGCGATCTTGATACCCACTACTTGCCACCATTATCACATTCTTCCTTACAGTTCTAAGGAATTTCTTCCAGACAAGAATTAGACAAGAATGTATTCTTTGTTATAGATTGAGAGTGTGCATTTATTTTGGTATTTGTAATTTAGTTAAGTTTTGTATTATAATTACTGTTCTTTAGATCAATTACGAGTTAATCTTCAATCTGTCTTGTATTATCTAATTTTCTACAAGAGTGGAAAGAAGCAAGTTTTTTTAAGTACCTATTAGATAGAGCCTTTTTGTGTAAGAGTTCATCCGGGGAAGTACTACCACCACATCTTTTTCTGCTGCAACGCAGTAATGCTCCGGTTTGAAGGGTTGATGGGTGCTAAGAAATTACAATGAGAATTCATATTTGTCTCCGGGTGGCGGGCGCAGTGCAATGCCCCATAGGGCGCGTCTTAGGTGGACGTGACCTGTGAGGTTAATGCATTGTTATAGGCAGAGGTTACTGCTTAATATCAGGTGGGCCCATCAGCATTTTTCGCCATTAATTCATATAAAAAAATACAGAATGCTCTTCCAACTCGCTGATATGGTTGTAATAAACTTTTGACAGTTTTAAAACATTTATTTGAAGGTTATTGCTAAATGTTAGATTGACGCTGTATACCAAAAGTTCTCGCTGAATCTTCACGTGCAACTGCAGAGATTTGTCGGTTACCCTATCTGTCTGTATGTATATCTGTTTGTATTTCTGTAAAAATCTTTCATCTTTAAAGATTGCAATTGATATTGTTTTTCGGTTGATGTCCTGCCAGTTTTTCGTTCCAAAGAATTTGTGGTTATCTTTAGGTGAACCAATTTGTCGCTAGGTTGTCTTAGAAAATAACAAAAAATTGAAGATTGCTTTTATCTGACTTCATAAAAGAAGGAGTTTAATAATAAGTTGGGTGTTTTTTTATAAATGTATAAAATGGTTTCACTTTTAAATAAAATTCTTTGTATTATTTTTCTCAGTGTCAGACGTTCAATGGCGTACGATAACTTTGACGACTACTAAACATAATCATGGTTTACTTGTAGCGTTAGCAAAAGTTAAGTTAATTGTTGGTGCAACACAAGAAATAAAGAAGCCTTGCTAGGGCTAAGATCCTTTTAATGTATTTACCAGAGTTCAACGCTTAAAGAGTCTCAATAACTACAAGATTAAAATTATAAAAAAAAACTTTTAGCTAACTGAGGTCTATCAATGCAGGTACCAAATTACTTCGAAATCGTTATAGTCGTTTCAGCATGATCAAGTAAAAAAACGCCAAATATCCGCACATTCAAGTTTTAACTCATAATTTCATAATATTCATAGCAAGTCCTTATTTTTAGACTTCATAAAATAATGCTGAATCTTACCTTCGCCGTCAGTGGCGAGGGAGCCTGCGCCAAGCCGCTCATGGTCTGTCCTTCTTGCATCTTCTGTGCTTTCACTTTGCTCTGTGGACAAAAGAAGTTTATCATTATCGTGTACAACTGACATAAAGTTGAAATTCGTGGGTCTAAACAAGAAATATCTACGACATTTTCAAGAATCTATTACGAGTATCACTTATTTGTTGCCATTTACATAAACGTGTCTTCTTGTGATCTTTTTACGGTTATACTTATAGATATACCTCTAACTTCATAAGCTTCTACGCTTAGTTTAATTCTGTATAACATTTTGCTAAATAAATAGTTAATCACAACTTGAGCTTCCAAAACAAAATCAAATTGGAAACGCACAAAAAACATAAGATGGCGACTGAACCAGTCTATCAGCTATGACATCATTAGACACCTGCATACACACACAGACACACAAACTTATAAATAATATGATATCAAACGTATGTAATGTATGAAGGAAATTATGTTCATCATACTTGTGTGATAGATCGGTAGCCCGGGGTGATTTTAGGGTTCTGGTGGGGCGATTGCTAAACCTTTTTTAAACATGTTACTTAGATTAGGTGTCAGTCTTTCAGATATTTCCATTAAAGCTCTTTTGCACAGCATAACTAATGTTCAAATAATGATAGCTAGGCTGATCTATCTATCTTGTTCTCGAGGTACCACACAGGCGCTCCTAGTAGTAAGAAGGATCATCAAAAGAAAAGCAGACCGTGTTTGTTGCCTGATTCTTCTAGGTCTGGTTGCGTTGGAACAGGAGTAAATGTAAATTTATTTTTTAAGACGATTCAAAATGATCCTTGTGATTTCAATGAATACATACAAATAAAATAAATTAAATAACAAACCTATAAGTCGTACCACGCTGCATTTCTTAGAAATGAATTAGTTACTTATTTATGTCTGTTAGAGTAAACTTAGTATACACATTCAATTATTTACCTACTTTAAATTATTCTAAGGATCATGTGGTGGGTTGTACTTAATCTAACTGATCATTGCAAAAATTACCCACCTAAAATAAAACCCACCCAAAAACCCAACCCATTAAAATACCTATTTCTGCCGCAAAGCAGTAGTGCTCGCATTGCTGTGTTCCGGTTTGAAGGGTAAGGGTGCCGGTGAAATTACAGGCACATGAGACTTTTCATCTTTATGTCTCAGGGTGGCGGGCGCAGTGCAATGCCACATAGGGTGCGTCCTAGGTGGACGTGACCTTTGAGGTAATGCACTGTTCATAGGCAGAGGTTACCGCTTAACATCAGGTGGGCCTCTTGCTTGTTCCGTCATCCAAGTAGTATAAAAAAAAAAAAAAAAAAAAAAAACTGATATATGCATGCGGCTTTGCTTGGATAAAAGTAACCTATCTTTGTGTCAATCTAGGTCAGGTTTGCCCTTTTTTAATCACATTTTTTATGGATGCGAAATAATTCATCTTTCGTTTAGATTATATCTTTAATTAAATACTTACACAAAGTCAAAAAATTATGTACGAAATATATTAGCATATTCGCGAACAAATCAAGGTCGGAAGTTACGTACAAAATTATATATCGTGTAGGTATCGTGAGACCACACCACCGGTGGCGAGACACGTCTCGTAATATGATATCTTAAATATTTAAAAGGTATGTCATGACTGTACATACATACATACATAGACACACGCCTTTTTCCCCGAAGAGGTAGGCAGAGCCACAATAGGCCTCTTTTCACAGTGGGTTGCACCATCGTGGAATATAGACGTGACAAGTGGTGAGCTCATCGCCGCCATTGCTTCCCACGACTGACTCAGCTAACGCTTTCTTCCAGTAATAACACATTCCATAATAAGCTACCAGCCAGGACAAATCTTACTGTATCTTACTTATCATGACTGTATAGGACAAAATTAGGAGATCTCTGTTTCATGGACTGTTGGAGAGAGGGGCAAGTGGGTCTATTACCCCCTTGTTTCCAGAAGAAATACCATTGGCCAGCAATTTAAAAGATGATCCATCCAGTGAATAGCTTTTCCCGATTTCTTCTTTTTCTAATGTATTAAGGTACCTCTATCCAGATGTGTATCAGTATTTCTATTTCTTTCAAATCTTTAGCTAAGTTTTTGTTTAAGTGAATTCAGGTAATATCAACTGAAACAATAACATTATATTACTTATTATTCTAGAGTTGTTGAAATTCCGGTTCTGAGGATGTTTTGAGAAGAGCTTAAATTACCAGATTGCACAAATCATATCAGAAAACTATGGTTTGAGAAAAGATTATCATTTATATTATTAATACTGATTTTAGTAGCATTATTTTTATATAGAGGGTTTTTCACAAAAATGAACTAAAAATAATTGTGGAAATTCCAAAAGTTGAACCTGTTTGGATCCGCAATCAATATGTTGATTTTCCTAATTACTGATCACATTTTGACGAAAGAGTAGGTATCTTTGGTAGATATTGACATCATGGTCTACGGAACCCGTTTGCCAATATTAAACGCACGCTTTACCATTCCAACTTGTGAAGCTAAATACTTATTTAGGTAAAGAAGTTGTAAAGCTTGTTTTGATTTTATTTCGATTCCTTGATCGTTTTTTTCTTATAAACACTCTTCTCTACAGTCCCATAGATAGCGTATAGCTATGACCTACCTATTTAGGTAAGTTTCAAGTAGGTAGGTAGTAGTAGGTTTAGCTAATGAGTTTCTAGCTAACGTTCTAACGAAAACATATCATTATGTACATTAATTTTCCCATGTTGGTTGAACTTAGCAGTGTGTAGCATATACCTATATTTTTTATAGTTTTTATATTTCCAAAAAATACACCATCTTTCTAGTTGCGCAGTCGGTAAGATATAACAGTGCATAGCGTGGTTCACACGAGCTCGGCCGCGCCGAATAGTTGTAAGCTCAATGACACCGCTGAGGACTCTTTACACGACCCGATACGACAACAATCCAATAAATTAATAATCAATCAATTTTAAGGACGCATAACTTTACAGGGCACATAACAACATATTAAAAATAAATATTAAGAACAAATAAGATATAACAAAGAACCTACTTCAGTTACTCGAAATAAATTGAATTACTTATTTTTACCTTTTATGGTGCAAATAAATAATAATGTAATATGAAATGAATATTTCTTAGGGATTCGCTATTTTACGATTAAATATGTTTTATGCCTACCTATCTCTTAGATACATATCCATGTATTTCGCATTCCTGTTTCCACAAAACACTACACTTACTCTATAGCGAGAGGCCGAGAGCTGATTTCTTTAACAATTTTCTAGTCTATGTTACCACTTTTGTAACGTATCATGAAAATGTATAAGATTAAAAAGATTTAAGGCGCGATAGGTTCTCAAATGTCTCTAGAATTTTAAAGTTTTTGACAAGAATTTTCATAGTTTTCTATGAAGAAAAAATATATGATATTCTTGAGCTTTTTACCTAGTGAAATCAATAACTCAATACAATAATTGAATTACTTCACTTGATAAAAAAAAACAACAAAGATACCTCCTTTTTAAAATTTAAATGCTATTTTTCACTCACTTCTCTCACGTTTTAATTTTTGAAACGTTTGGTTACATGTTAGTTATTATTTGAGTCAGTGAATTCATCAACAAAATTAAACAAAGCTTTGAACGACATTTTTATATAAATTTTTTATACATAAAAACACGGTATCAGAGCGTGCGCTCGCCTTCTTCGCCTCATACAAAAATGTTCGTTGAACCTATAGCGCCTTAAAAGTGTTGATGAAGAAGAAAATACAACTCTACATACCAAGAAGTAACATTTAGCCAGTGAAAGAAAGCAATATGTCAACGAAACAAATGATGAATAATCCTAGAGATAAAAGTCGGAAAATGTAAAACAGCCCACCGTTGACACACTAACACTACACTGCACTGCTTGTTTGGAATCCGCTGCACACTTCCCGAATTGTTTTAAACTTAGAAATGAAGTTCTTTGACTCATTCATCCAACAATATCTGAACTTCTTCTCATAATAATAAAACAAACAAATGAAGCAGTACTGAGTAGTGAGTATAATCTACACTAATATTATAAAGAGGAAAGATTTGCATTTGTGTGTGTGTATGTTTGTAATAAATAAACTCAAAAACTACTGTGCCGATTTCAAAAATTCTTTCACAATTGGAAAGCTACTTTCACCCTGAGTGTAATAGGCTACCAGGGGGGGTTAGGAGAGGGGGGGCTGTTTTCATCCTGAAACTACCCGCGCGAAGCCGGGACGTGTCGCTATAGTAGCAGATAAAGTAGTTCGCGTACTAAAGTAAAGTATGGTTTATCATATTAGCTGAAATTAGGAAGTTGTTAGTCTTGCTTTATATTATTTGAATCAGTATATTTGGTACCTATGTGCAAATCTTTAAATATCATAGGATTTGAATAATAAGACATTTTATATAACTGACTTGCAATTACAAATAAAGAACATTACATACATTACAATTACTTACAGCGTTCAAATATATATTTGCACGTTGATTGTGTTTTTCTGTCTTTTTCTGGTGTCCTGTGTTAACTGCTTAAATTGATTGATTGTGTACATAATTGTGAATTTCGTATGCCTGTATTGGTAGAATTTTAGTGTTACGCCTATAAAATAAGAACTGTCTTGTACCTACCTAAAATTCTAACGAAATAAATATATTTGTATTTGTATTTGTATTTAATAAATAAACCAAAATCAAAACTACAGTCAAAGATAAAAAAAAATACATTCCCAATACAAGATTTGTTAGAAGAATCTTATTCCTGTCTATAATGTTTTCTAGAATGTTGAATTCCTAGTTCCTAATTCTATAATCAACGTCATGTAAGAAATTTTTCTGTGACTTAAATCCTTTGCTTCATACAATAACCCGGTCTCCGTTGTATTATCATGCAGAAGTAAAGTAGAAGCAAAGTAGCATTTGACGACCCCTGTGGTGCGTCGGGCGAAGCTTGGCCAGCGACGCAGGAGGTTGCGGGTTCGATTCCCGACTCGGAACAAATATTTGTGCGATCGCAGATATTTTTTCAGGGTGTTCTGGGTATTTTCTATGTATAATAAAAAATATCTATCTATGCAATATATTGTATTAAGTACATCAGTTATCTAGTACCCATAACACAAGCTCTGCTTAGCTTGGGGCTAGATAATGTTGTGTGAACTGTCCAGCATTATTTATTTATTTTATTTATTTATTTTATTTAGAAGCAGTAAGTGATGGTGATGGTTATGATGTCATTCTATCTAAATTCCGCTTACGGCGGCATTGTGCCCGCTTTTTAGGACTCCGTACCCAAAACGTGCCAATCAGGGTGGTGTGTAAATGATCCATTGGAGAATGGATCAATCAGGAACAGAATTACAGGTATAATGGATCGAACAGGACAATACAAATACAAATAAATAAAATAAAATAAAATAAAATAAATAAATAATGCTGGACAGTTCACACAACATTGTCTAGCCCCAAGCTAAGCAGAGCTTGTGTTATGGGTACTAGACAACTGATATACTTAATACAATATATTACATAGATAGATATTTTTTATTATATATAGAAAATACCCAGAACACCCGGAACATATATCTGCAGATCGCACAAATATTTGTTCCGAGGCGGGAATCGATCCCGCAACCTCCTGCGTCGCAGGCGAACGTTTGCCCGCCGCGTCACAGAGGTCGTCAAAACAAATACAAATGTTTATTTCATTAACTTAAAGTCTACAATTTACAAGGGTTTGGACACTCCCTTTAAGCAAAAAATATGCTTGTGTTAGGAGATACCGCTCTTCTATATATCCATAGTTTTTTTTTTTTGGACAATGGATCATTCTCAATGGATCAAACAGGAACTACTATGTTTTGCTCGATTGCTTATATCTAGAACACTAATAAGAAGACACATAAAACTATTCAAAAAGTAAACTAATGCTGCTATGACAAAAAGTTTTTTTATTGTGCTATGTGATGACTTGCATAGCCAATTTTGGAAGTAAAAGTTAGTGATTAAAATAAGGCTTACTTTTTAACAAGTAGAGCAGACTCGTTGCTAGCATCTTTTATCTTTTTTTTATTTATATATACTACTGAATGACGGAACAAGCAGATGGCCCACCTGATGTTAAGCGGTAACCTCTGCCTATGAACAGTGCATTACCTCATAGGTCACGTCCACCACGCACCCTATGTTGCATTGCACTGCGCCCGACAGACACCCTGTGACATAAAGATGAAAAGTCTCATGTGCCTGTAATTTCACCGGCACCCTTATACCCTTCAAACCGGAACACAGCAATGCGAGCACTACTACTTTGCGGCAGAAATAGGTATGGTGGTAGTACTTCCGCGGACGAACTCTTTCACAAAAAAGCTCTACTATTACTAAAGTCCTGCTAAGTCACTTGCCATAACATTATTTATGGTTCAAACATGTTTGCGCGTTGCATGCTCGAGGAGATGTTGCGTTTCTACTAATAACACAGTAAACTCTTGGAACGTCATTGCTAAACTTAGCACTCCGTCTATACTACCAAGTTCATGAAACTTCAGTACTAATAAATCTAATTAATCCTCTCGTATTGTCTCTTGAGTAGCAACATCAGAGAGTACCAAAACAATGTCGCCCGGAATGCAAGATCAGAAGCCAGGACCGTTCCAGGAGTAGTGCTGATGGTGGGAAGGTGGTTTTATGAGTATTTCAGGGGACAATCCAAGTGTGTTCTGATAGGTGGATTTGGGGATAGCCATAGCATCAACGGTGTTGCTGAATCAAGGTGATGAAGCGGATTCGATTGCCACACTTCTTCAAGTTTTAAGATGTTTTTTAGGGGTCCAAGATTACGAAGTGGTTTTAGTTATACACTAGAAATAAATAAATAAATAAAAAACAAAAAACACAACCCACACACACATTTAACACATGCAATCAAGAAAGACATGAGTAGGTACCTACTTTGGGCAAGCCTACTATTTTTTAGCTGATGTTTGTAGGTATATTCATAGGTTTCGTTAAAAATCACGCCGCCCCGTAACGACTGAGCTGTTTTTGATGAGGTACACAGACAGATTTAGATTGAGAACGTCTACTTTTATCCCGGTATAACATGACCCTAGACAAACTGGGACACTAGTCTAGTGCCCCACATATACTAGTGGTTCGCCCCGAACTGAGACCTCGCGAATACAGGCGATGCAGGTAGGTTACCTACTTGCTGTACCTTTCTGACTGCAATTTTCTTGGGACATAGCTCCTAAACTTACCACAAATTGTACCAATCCCCCCTACCAAATTTCATGAAGTTTCAGGATTTTTCATGGGACAAACATCCATACATACATACAAACGCCGGTTCTTCCAGGTTGACTCAGAGAACTTGCTTCGCTCGTTCAATTATACAGACAATAGAGAACGATTTATTCTCCTGCGTACGGCCCTGGCAAGGAATGTAAGACCAAAGACAAGTAATAAGTTAGAAATTTCTTGTTTTCATTCCTTTGGTTGCTCTGTCCTTGTTACTTATTTAGTAGTTGTGGAGCTTGTTTTTTTTTTTTTTTTTATACTACTTGGATGACGGATCAAGCAAGAGGCCCACCTGATGTTAAGCGGTAACCTCTGCCTATGAACAGTGCATTACCTCATAGGCTTGTAGGGCTGTTAAGGCATGGGGAATTTTTAATATCCTGGGAATTTGCATCTCTTTGCTGTGATATACCTACATACGTAAAAGCTACATGATTGAGTGGTATTTGACTACTGAGGATAAATACTTATTTAGAATTTGTAAAAAAAACACTAATTTTGTGACTTAGGTTTAATTGGGTTTAATCTAAAACAATAAGGTAAACAATAGGGAAATCAGTATTTTGTATTAATCAGCTTAAAATTTATAAACTAAATAAGGCACTGATATAAACACAAATACCTAACAATGTGAGACCAACACCGTTAGTATCAACCATCGTAATAACAGTATATAAATACATAAATAGTTTTGAAACAAATAACAGTAACAGTTTTAGTAGTAGTAGAGCTTTTTTGTGAAAGAGTTCGTCCGGGGAAGTACTACCACCATACCTATTTCTGCCGCAAAGCAGTAGTGCTCGCATTGCTGTGTTCCGGTTTGAAGGGTAAGGGTGCCGGTGAAATTACAGGCACATGAGACTTTTCATCTTTATGTCTCAGGGTGGCGGGCGCAGTGCAATG
The DNA here is from genome assembly GCA_932527175.1 of Operophtera brumata. NCBI lineage: Eukaryota > Metazoa > Arthropoda > Insecta > Lepidoptera > Geometridae > Operophtera > Operophtera brumata. The sequence goes on along the minus strand of OW052228.1, from coordinate 42,258,171 downwards.
CGCATAGGGTGCATCCTAGGTGGACGTGACCTATGAGGTATTGCACTGTTCATAGGCAGAGGTTACCGCTTAACACCAGGAGGGCCAACTGCTTGTTCCGTCATTCAGTAGTATATAAAAAAAAAAAAAAAAAAAAAAAAACCTACGAACGTTTTTGTAGGTAATGTTAAAGACCCAAATTATGAATGCCTTGAAAAGCCAGGTGCTAATCCCCAAACCAAAGTATTATTACAAAATATTCATGCCTTGTGCCGATCGCGGAAGCTTTATCCGATCGCCTAATAAATCAACGTTCAAACGATAAACTCGCGTCTAAAAATCATTTGAAACCGTCCATCTCTATTAATATACTGACTTTTTAAGCATTTAACACCAAAATGGCATTAGTCACCGAATATGGCGGAACAATATCTTCCACAAAGCCCTAATAAATCACATGCTGACGTATAAAGACACACCTACAATAAACATGCCACGAGCCATGAGCCAGAGGTTCGACTTAGAAACTACTTAGTCAGAAAGCACTTTAAAACTTGATAAAATCCTCATGCATTAACTAAACGAGTGCTTAAGTACCATCAAACCATGAAATGGAAATAACCTCTTAAATCCATTTCGTAAGGTCTCCGATCCCGTAACAAATGTCCCATTGACGCAATCGATCCACAAAATGTGTTTAATCAGTGTCAGTGTTAAACATACAGATGGGATCGTAAAAGGTAAGTAAGTATACATAAGTATTTCGGTATAATATGTGCAATTGATCTTTAGTTTATGGATGACATACTAATTTATATAAAAGCCAATTCCTATACGATGCGACAAAAGCTTATGAGAATGAATTGGATCCCAGTTTATAATTTTTAAATGATTGTTAGTGATCGGAGACGCCGGTAGTACTAAAATAACGACAATAGAAGCAACAAGGCGTGAAGGGAGCTGAGCGGAGCACGGAGCTCCTAACAAGAGCGGACAAAGACAAACACGAACCGTTTATATTCGTGTCAGCGGCGAGGCGCCGGCGGCGCCACGATAACTTCACGATAACGTTAATGCATACAGTCGTTATCGCCGAGCCAATACTCGACAGATCCCTCCGCACGGCGACGCCGATGTTACGCCGCATCGCTACCAAAAAACATCTACACCCACTAACTAAAGACCAAATTCCGCTGACAAGAACTTAAAAACATCCAGAGATAAATTTGTGAGAGCAATGAATGGATTCGAGGAAGCACATGAGAAACACCGTAATGGACCTGATCGGAATGTCAGTGTCAACAGTATCAGAAAAAAGGGTCCGGATTTTAGCCGTCCATTCAGTAATCTGAGGCAGGATATCGAAATTGATGACATAGCCGTCCTAATCTATAAAATAAAGAACACCCAATAGGATCAATTTATGTTTGCTAATATTGAAATGGGCCAGTTCCATGAAAACGTTTATTTTATTTTATTTAGACTAACTCAAATAGTATCAAGATAAATTTGCATTTAGATGATTTATTTGCATGATAAGAAATGAAACAAAGCGTAAAGGCTACCGTGAAATAAGATCCCAATCTGCAATGCACTCGGGTGTATTAGCAACGTTAATTGCGGGCAGGAATGTAAATAAGAGGGGAGTGAGACAATAAAATATGGCGATTCGCAGACAGGCGCCAAACTGCAATGAAAAACGAAGGGGAGCAACGCGTCTAGCGTCAGGAGTCATGGGAAATTCTGCGGGGATCCCAGGGTGATAAAAACGAATTTGCTGGCCCCAGTATTTAAGCTAGGCATCGACTAAAGTTGGATTTCCTCTATTGTGTCGATAGGTATGTTTTAATTTAGCACCATGTATGTATGCATTAACTATTTCGAATGGGTGAGTTGAGTTGAACCGTAAAGGATTGTTGAGAATCTAATTAGAAAATTTGTTTATTTAAATCGTGTCTTTCATTAGTGTTTGATTACTTAGGGTACTTAAATAACTTCTTTCTCTTTTACTGAGAATTTATTTATATCTGCTGCTGGAAAATATTATTTAAGTTGCCTATGTGGCCATTAAGAACGTTATTTCATTGAATCAATTAACGTAGCAAGTAATTAATTTGTAAAAATTAAAAAAAACCCCCGACGCAATGAATCAGTTGAACCAATTCTGATCAAACATAGCTTAGAACACACACACACACGTCAAACTTATAACACCCCTTTGTTTTTACGTCGGGGTTTAAAAAAGGAATCTTGAAATATTTAACGCGTAAAACGTCATTTACAGAAGACTTTTCTAAAACATACTGTAAAACAAAATATAGATGAGACAAAAAGTGGCGCCACATGAACTGTAATAGTCGGCCAACGAATTCATACCCTTACGGAAACACAGCAAGGGACTTTACTAAAAACAAATATATCCTGGGCCCTGCGTGGTGTCTCAGAAAAAGCCGATGCAGCAGCGTAAGCATTAATAATGTAGTTTAAAGATGGCGGCGAGGAATGTGGGACCAGTCCGTAGGGACGGGTGATGCTCGATTGATGACTCAATCGTTTTTGATGTTTTAGTAATTTCGGCAACTAGTAAGAGTGTTGATGACTTCGGCAGACATTTTGGAAATATGGTTGGTTATCTATAAGAAACTAGAAATATGGCAATTGAAGTTGAACAAAATAAGCTAAAAGATAATAAAAATTCACGGTAGCATCTTCATCGTAGAAACAGTTTCCCTGAACTTTTTTAAATACAGAATGTGGGAATTTGCTAATAAATCTGATAAAAATAATTAAATAGATTTCATTGAACAACTGAAACCAACTGCTACACTTTACATTATATTTCTATCGAATACTTTATCATCCTCAGTATTGACAAGTTTTATCGGGGCAGGCGCACACGACCCGTTGGTAGATCTCGCTGCTTATTTATTAGCAAAGATAGTAAATATAATGTACCTAAACTTGCAAGTGTTATCAACATTATCTTGTGCGGCCGCTGTTGGTAACATGATGTGTGATTTTTGTGTGTTTCTGCGTATCCAGATTATTTAATTCAATGTTTACAAAGGGCAAAGATATGAAATACCGATTTGGAATGAGATATGACTCTGCTTTTATAAACATTCAACCATCTATCTTGTTTAGGGAATCATGGACGAAGCTTTCGGCCTACGAAAACTAAATATTATAGCTTTCTACGGACTGCCATATTGTTTTTTTCTTCTTAAATGTTATCGATTTCAGTTTCATCTCGGTTCTTTCCGCACTATGCCTTATTTATATCAACAAAGTTTAAAAAGTTAAATTATTTCATATTTCTCAATAATTATCAATCGCGTCTCGATCCCATCCAGCACCATTCCAAATTGCAAAGTTTTGTAATATCTTAAATTCACATCAAACATTATCGATGTCAGTCCAGTGTCGGTCTCATCCCGTACCATCCCTAATTTCCAGGAAGCACGGGCGCTGTGCACCGGCCGCGGTCAAATTCTACAATGCCCGCCTTTTCGTAAACTCTCTACCTACTCTAGATCAGGATATATGGCTTTATACTGTGTGTTTAGATAATTAATTTATTTATTGCTCCTTTTTTGTTTTGGGCTTAAAAATTATGGCTCTGAATATTTTTAAATTGAAAATGAGTCTCTTAAATATTTTTATTTTTGTCTAATTAATATGGTAAATACATAGAAACTTAAAGTACACCAACTATTTGATATAGATAGCAAACATTTGTATGCCCAATATTGTAATGGAGTGAGAGTTAGTTTAGTCACACTCATGGACAAGATAGCCTTGTATTTCAGATATACATGGGGTCAGATGATTGGATCCCTTGGAGTAGAAGTCCATCACGTCGCGATTTGATTTATATATATATAATATTATATACATAGGACGACAATTATTAAAAGTGTGTTATTATGGAGATTTACATACCTTTTCCTTTAGGTTTGACTGGTTTGAGTTCGTCCATCGCGAACCGTGTGTATGGAGGGGGAGGCGATTCTACAACAAAACATACATGACTGTTAGTTTTAGTCAATAGTTAGCAAGATTGATAAATGTGGAAGTAAATCAACTTGAATGCATATAAATTAAATTATTCATTGGTTTTTACGATGTTAAAATAAAACGGAATGTGCATTTTGGACGTTTATAGCCTCAAATTAGCGAGAATTTAAAAATTCCAAAACAAAACCTTAAATACTTGCGGACCTACTACTAACCAACCAAGATTCGAGACTGACTAAAACAAAAGTAAAACATAAAACAAACAACCGGAGCAGGTAGAGATGGACCGCAATTACCGAACCGAACTCCAACCTTGATCATCGGCTTCATGGGGCCAACCTATATTTTGACCCCATAACGACAGTTTTATGAGCACCCGACGAATTTTCGAATTCCATCATTCGTAAATCAATTTAAAGACTACATTTAAATTAGTTCGCTGCATCGGTCATCCTAACCTTTATTATGAAAATTCTATTACAATCTTCAAAATATACCTACCAACTGGAACAAACCTAACCCAAGTTAAATATTTGAATCCGGAACGCTAACTATTCCATTTACGTACAAACTGGCACGCGCTATTGGATATATTGGATTTCGAATGCCTGTATTTTCGAATTCAGAGTTCGGAGTAGCAGTCCAGAATGCGAATTGTGCAATTGTCATTTCATTTGCGATTCGGCGCCAGCCAGTAGCGGACCTGTCGCCGTTGTTTTTCAACTCGACCGATGTCGATGGACTTTTTGAATACAAATTACCATTATGATTCTGAATTCAATGAGATTTCATGTCGTAGAAGTGTGACACCGGCTTCTGAGAAGTGTTTTAAAGTTAAATGCGACGTTTGCGCGAGAAATACAAAACAATCTTCACACACACCTGCATACTGATCGGAAAATAATGAGGAATCAAGAAGATACGCTTTAAGTAACATTCGCTGCATGCTTTTAAAATCATTGCAGCTGAAAAATTACTCAGCGACGCGAAAGTAAATGACCCTAAACGCCTAGCGCACCATCTAGATTCTAGCATAATATCAGTTGTTGACTTTAATGCTCGCAGTATACCGGCAGAGACCTCAAGTTTGTGTCGGCAAACGACCGATTTGATACATATATATGTTGCCATATATGTTTACTCTTTCAATCATCGACGATATATCATTTTGCAATTTGAAAGCCGTCCATATAAATACATGTGGAGTGGCGTGACTGAAATTTCTTTTGAAGGAATTACAACATAACTCCAGATATTCGACAAAGGAAAATATACTTTGTATACCGCACATAAAGTACAGTTTTGCAACAGCATTAATTATAAATCATTAGTTCATTCGCTTCGAAGTTTAAACTTGCACTCGTTGCGAGGCAAAACAAATCGAAATGTTTGAGTACTAAAGTTTAGATTACGGTATGTCGCGGTGATATATCGAGTTTCAATTATTGTACAAATCAGTCAATGAATAATGGCTCGTGAATAAATATGCGTAGAGTTGAAATCTGTCGGGTGTGCGATGGAATGCCGACTGATGAGGTAGATAAGTACTACGGTAGGCGCGTATGTAGCTGGAGGCCCGGCATGTGTAATTAATCTGAACATTCAATCTGTAATAGCAATAAATACCGTAGGTTGTCAGTCAGTTTGTCCTTCGATTACTATGTAACTAGTGAACCGGTCAGCCTGGCCAGCTCTTACCTTATTAATTGCTCTATCGACAAAAACTACAATTTTAATGTTTTATGCTCGACTCCGTTCAAATTTTGTGGTAGCAACATGGTGGAAATTTTTATCAGCACAGTCACATACAAAATATTTAACTTCTACGCCTGTACCGCGGCAAAGAACTCTAGAAGATTTTACACCAACGTCGGCTTCAGTGATACCGATTACTATAAAGTAAACAATATTTGTGTCAATCCAGAACATAATCTGCTTAATATAAAATTTCATAGATTGGTTCGGTCGTTTTGGCGTGATAAAGAAACAAGCAATCCAAACTTTCAAATTAGGTACACAGGTTCTTAATAATAGGTGCCTACAAGTAGTATTTTTACTCACACACAACCTTGACTGATAGTAAAACAGTGCTTGACCCCAAAAAGCTTGCCAAAGTTGTGATGAGGTGAAATGTTTGACAACCAAGTACCTACTAACTATAAGTTCTTCAGCAAAGTTTCGAACACAAATGCAAAAATCCTAAACAACATTCAGGCCGACTCCGTGGCGCCAGCAAAACGAAACAAAGTTGCAAATATGTAGTGATTCATAGTTATGTTTAGTATACCTACCACTTTGTTACAGCCAAATTAAGCAGGTAAATGAGTTAATGAGATTCTTGAAAGTGTTTATTGACTTGGCTAAATAATATACGTACGTAATTTGATAAATCCTGTAATTCATTCGTTACGAATAGTTGAAACAGTTATGTTGATGATGCGAATAAATATTTAAGAATAGGTCAGCAATCTTGCATTTCCGGCAGACAATCTGTTCTGTATTCTAAAATATAAATTACAGAAACTCAGTCTATTCATTAGAATTAGACAAATAGAAAAACTAAATCCAAAACAATAAACAAACTATAAATCTAGTTTAATACACTATAAATATGCGAGAAAAGTGTGGAAACACTTCGGGAATACTGAGCGTCCCAAGGACGGAAATAGGTAGTATCGTGCAGCGGCTTTACAATTTGGCGTATCAAGAATTTGGCAAGGCTTCCAAAGATTAATAATTAATGCTGTTTCATGATCTTCATAACACGAGTAAGAATGATGAGAAGTTATACCGTATGTATGGAAGATGCAAGAAAGCCATCATGGTTATTTTTTATTTTCTTTCTATAATGTCAGCCAAGGAGAACGATAGCAGACAGAAATACCTAAATCAAAGTTAAATTCGTTTATTAAAATAATAAGAAGGAAGGAGCAGGTAGTACCTAATACAGTACGAAATGTACGACTCTAAGTTTTTCTAAAATTCAAAAAATGTACGCGCGGTTGTGTGCGCGTGCGCGTGTGAACGTACAGAAATAGCGCGCCCGAATTATAACATGTCGGATGGCGCCGGCGGCAGCGGCGCCGGCCGGCCGCGTGTCGCCCACGCAGCTCAGCTCCTACCGAACTGTACCAAAACCTTCGTAGGAAGAGACAATAATGATCCCCGGCGGACAAATCAAAAATATTCACGAACAAAGTTAATGATTACGACGAATAAAATTATTGAAACAGAGATATTCTGAATTATAAATGCAGATATGGCAATAAAACACAAACTAGTCACGCAAGCCTAGATACATAAACTGATAAAGGAAACCAAAATTAACTTTTCCTATAACACCTTATCTTGTAATTGGTTTGATTCATGTTCTGGAAACATCAGCTTCTTAGATTGATGTCACGAAGTTCAGTGTCGCCGATGACGCAACCCTGATACAGAGTGAGCTGGTGGAATGGAATCCGTGAAGATCTTCATCATTTCAATGTGTCGGATATCTCTTATGAAGCTATCGGCGAAGTTTCAACCGTAGGCGCTAACGTGGCGCCAGACATAATAATCAGAATGAAAACAATTTCAATAAGCGCACATATATCATGCCCTTTTTATTACCTACTCTCTGACCACGGTTTGATAAGAATTTATTGCAAAAATAAATAATGTAAGGTATGAGATAGTGAGAAGTACTGGGAATAAATACACCAGCATCCAATGACGTGTTGCATTGCGTTGCGTGGCCTGGCAACGCGGACCTTGCATGTCGACGCTTTAGACTACTGTAATGCCGGAAGGCACGCGTGACGTACTTACACGGAACAAGAATCTAGATGCTGCAAATGCTTATACTAAATCTATAGTCCATCCATACCGATGAATAAGAACAAGCTTCGTAAGTAAAGATAGAAAATATTCACCTTTGAACGAAGAGCGCGGGATTTACCCAACTTTTTAAATAATATGATGCAGATACTTGAGCTATAGAAGAACATTATGAACATAGCCCCAATTATAAGTTCAAAGGGTCTCACGTGGTGATACCGTCTCTTAAAACCAATTATGTTCAATTACAGCGATGGCTCGTTGATAATGATGGATATAATGCTTTAAAGTTTACATTTTAATATCAAATAGAAGAGATAAAATGTCTCTCATTAGTGGAACATACAAAGGCAATAAAAGTAAATATAATTACTTTCATCATAACAAGTTGTTTAAAATTCATCGGTTAATATATTATTTGCTTTGATGACTACAAAAACTTAGATAAAGTGTTACTTAATTGCTAAAACCTAATCCCCAAAAAGGCCCCTTGTAAGACAACCTGTCGGAATTCCTATAACATTACGACAGCATTTGTGTGACTCAAGTGGCCCGGTTATACATTTTCAAGCAGATACATTCAAAAATTAATAATGAATGATAGGAAAGGGCAGGGGTGTTGAAATAACATTCCCGCAAGGCTGAAGTTAATCCGATCAAAATGGGATTGTCTCGAAATGAGAATGATATGATTTATCACGTTGCTGACAACGTTGACGATGTTATTACCATTGAATTCCTCTTGTTGTTGTAAGAGTGACAGTATTTTTGTGCTCCACAATTTCTTGGAACCGGAGGAGACAGCGTAATGTTGGTACTATGTGATGACTTTTTTAGCTGTCAAAATATTATTATATTTCGTGCTACGTCCTCGATATTAGTAACCTGAAAGTCAATTTTTAATTAAAATTTTCACATATTGTAGTAACGCCTAAGTACTACCGCTCATGTCACTTGAGCGGTAGTACTTAGGCGTTACTACAATATGTGAAAATTTTAATTAAAAATTGACTTTCAGGTTACTAATATCTTCGGACGTAGCACTCATATAATTATGATAGAACTTCACTTACAGGTAAGTTCGTTTAATCACTAATTAAAACTTCAAGTAGGTACTGCAAAGCCCCCTTACAAGTGAAATGAACGATCACCATTACGTCGGCTCGGTCTGGTAGGTGTAGGTACTAAAAGACGACAATTTTTCCAGTTTTGCAAGAGCCGGCGTCGTGAGCGACCGGTTCTGTCACAGGTTCCGCCGGTGAATGGGCCACTTTGTGACACACTCTTTGCCAATAGACACTTCGCTGATAATATCCAGGCTTTCGAGATCTTTTAGTCGATGATCTATGATTTGGATCAGGAGCCTTGGATGAAACTATGTCACATTAATAGAAATGGCTGTTCTATCCCCTTACTTTCTGCACCGCAGTTCAAGAACAGGCGAAGGTACCGCCCAATGATGTCCAGTCAGAAGCCCTCTAAGAAAAATAGTGCTTCTGCCCCGTACCTATTAGGGTTTCACTTCAGTATTTGTATTCTCCTAGACTTCTGCAGACCAGTGCTAACGAAAGCCCTTCTCCCCGGAATCGAATACCGAAACATACAAACTCGATGCATAGGGTTTGACTAACGGGTAATGGGCTAACGGGTGACTACCAAATACAAAAATAGGCCCGCACAAATAGATCGCAACAAAACTCATTTTAATGCGTGTCTTTTCTCTGGCGCACATAATAAGCGAACCATTCACAAATTCAACAAAGCAACCCAAAAACATGACCAGACTACAATAAAATGAGAAAAAACCGATCACGAAAATCGAGTTGAGCTTACGCAGTGCGGCGGGCGTACCTGCGGCGCCGCACGCTCGCCCCCCGCCCCCCGCGCCCCGCGCAGGCGCGACGCGGCGGGCGCCGGCGCCAGTGTGCCGACAAGCAATTATGGCTAAATAAATATCGGCCATGCCGCCGCCTCCGACGCGTCGCTCCATCGACAGATGGATACCCGCGTATCTAGACGACATCATTACATGTTGGACCCCACTGATGCCTCGGTGAAACGGCGTGGGCAACGAGCCACTCGTGAATGCTAGTTAGAATTTTGTGATAATGCGTGTCCGTCGTCGTTTTTGATGTGGGTTTAATTGCCGGATGTGGGTGAGCGATTTCCGTAACGGGTCCGAGATGACATTCAGCTCGGCGCCGGAGCACCGGAGAGCGGCACGGGCTCTAGCGATGTTGGATTCTGCAAGCGCCGCGTCGCTCGAAGCCCGACGCCACGCGATAAGATAAGGATCCCCCCGCGGACACACCGCGGCCCCCCAAACCACGACCAGCCACGGCGAAGAGACGCGGTGGCCTATTGGCGCCGCCTTGCAACCTCCTTGGACATTACAGTACTACGCTCTATAGACATGCATGAGCATGTCGGCTGCGGAGTTATCATTCCTTGATTTAGTAGTCGAGGTCTTATAAGTACAAGTAACTACATTATCGATAGCGAAAATCCGTTAACGCGACTGCAACCGTGATAAATATAATGAAATAACAAGCGGTCACGATTATCAGACGTCGATGATGAAAATAATAAACCATACAATTCACAACATCGTTAACCTGAAACTGTAACCGGTGTCTTCGCAGAGCGTTGCTGCGAAGCAGTGAAACAGCCGTGAAGTAACCGACTATAATCATGAGGAATGTCAAATTTAATGGGTTTAGAAACGTAGACGAAACAATAGAAATCGAGACGGATGGAGGCGAGACAGGAGTTGCTAGGATAAACAAACACTCGCCGTGGTGCCAAAGTGCACAATCAAGCACAATCGAGCGCGAAATAATAAAGTCGGTGCGGTGGGAAACAGACGCGAAAGTTGACAAAAACAGTGGCGACATGAACCCGTCGAGACGGCCGTCATGCCGCCGCCACTACCGCAAAAAAATCTCCACAGGTGAGGTCTCAGTCTGAGCGTCATGCCGAAAGAACCAGGTGTATTTCGGATATTTCTTCACTTCCTGTGTAATTCGTTTGTGTTCGGAAGAGAACCGTGACACAAATAAAAAAATATCGTGTTCTCTCTCGTCTTACTGTTTCCATGAACTCTCTTCCTTTTTCTAGTATTCATCAACTTTTATGGATCTAATTTATCTTGTGGAAGAGTCGTTTAGTTTAGAGCATCTGTTGGACAAGTACCCTGTCAAGAACAGTTCAGACTGTCACACAAATCGGTTGTTCTCCGTTCAATCACTTACGAATATCAAGACGTACGTACAAGTGAAGCTATTGAGCAAATTACACAACTGGTAATGCGTGTGCGTAACTGATTTGACCAATTTGAAGCCCATTTATGGCGTTGCTGAGGTGAAAGTGAATGGTTCAGGACCGCTCGTGAAGATATTACTCATTATGTTCGGAGACGAGGCTAGGTTATTTAGGATATAATCTTAATAGTTTGTGACATTCCTGCTCGTTCAGAACTTTTCTCTTTCAACATATAAAGTCTCGTTCATTAAAACAAACAACGATTGTGGCTTACTTTAAATTGTTGCTACTAGATCAATCCACATGTTCCCGGTTTTCGAAAAAGGTTTTTTAGCGTACACTAGACTAATATGGAATGCGAGTCCTGTGCTGTGGTAGAAGAAACAAGTAGCGAGGCCGACTTCCTTAGGTCATAAGTACAAAAACTAACTGGTCGGTCCATCGCACCCGACATGGCGAGAGGCCCTGAGTGGCAGAGGTCTTACCACATAAGGAAACATTAATATTCATGTTTTTCTTGACTTTCTTCTTAATTAATATGCTAACAGGCATTGTCAACACACCTACGTACAAGTCCCTAAGTAATATACACTACAAATGGCGTGGGCGGCAGTTTGTAGGCGATTGACTGCGCGTGAGTTGATGTCATGGTCATTCATTAGTTCCGAAACTACGGATTTCATTTTGAGTTTATCTCTAATATGTCATATTACTTAGACTTAACAGAAAAAATCCTCAATTATAAAATACTTTGCTATGTTTTTTTTAAATAAAATAAAGTAATGTATCGGAAAATTAAAAGGAAGGAAATGATTAACTCCGTGATGTCACTATCAAATGAATGGTTGAAATCGAAGTGGTTCCGAATAAAATGACTAACTTACTCAGGTTTATCCTGATTAGCGCCAATCATTTAGTGTCATGATTGAACAATTCTTAAGGTAGGTGGCAGGTAAACACTACTCAGACAGGCCAATATACAATATTTATAGAAATCTTTGATTTATAGTTGAATAAATTAGATAATAATCGAGAAAAAGACATTTTATGACGGAATATGCGGCTGATGGGTGAGTTTCACGTCACTGCCAAAAATAGACAAACCAAGTTCGCAAATCCAACATGTTCGAACGGTTTGTAATTGTAAAAGTAATTTCACGAGGTCAGGAAACTAAGGAGGTGGAATGTGGTCATTTACGCCGGCTGAGTGGTGAAGGCGGCGGTAGCGCCATTGCCTGACGAATTAAAAAGTTAACGGGCTGCGCGCGCCGGGTGTCGCGGCATAGCGGCGCCAGCGCCGTGACCTTGTCTAGTTATCGCGAGCGAGTGACCCTCGCACGCCCGCAGATTAGGTGATAGCCACTTGCCGTGCTACTCCACCCTGAACAACAACCCAACCCATTGGTACTCGCCTCAGCTATGACTAAACTGGTCAAACTTTTCAAATAAGAATCCTGGTTGTTGAGTGAAATGATGATCTAACAGGTTCTCAGAGACAGGTTTGATTAACAACGAGCTAGGAAGAGACTCAAGGACTTCAGTATCGAAGGTCCACAAAACAAAAATGAAAGCCACTACAGGCAAAACAAAAGTAATATAGAAAAATACACTGATGTCACTTCTAAAAATAGATCTTTGAAGTCTTATGATATCTACTGTTTACATTACACATTTATCTAACACGCGAATGAAAGTTCGATCGTCGATAAATGAAGAGGTTAGCGTCTGTGACACACGAGGATCGGGCAGTTTGCGTCTATGCCACATGAGGACCGTGCAATTTGCGTCAATGCCACACGAGGACCGTGCAATTTGCGTCTGTGACCACACGAGGACCGTGTACTTTGCGTCTGCGCCACACGATGACCGTGCACTTTGCGTCTGTGCCACACGAGGACCGTGCATTTTGCGTCTGTGCCACACGAGGACCGTGCACTTTGCGTTAATGCCACACGAGGACCGTGCACTTTGCGTCTGTGCCACTCGAGGACCGTGCACTTTGGGTTTGTGCCACACGAGGACCGTGCACTTTGCGTCTGTGACCACACGAGGACCGTGTACTTTGCGTCTGTGCCACACGAGGACCGTGCACTTTGCGTCTGTGCCACACGAGGACCGTGCACTTTGCGTCCGTGACCACACGAGGATTGTGCACTGGCGACAACATAAGGAAAGATACAGAAACAAACAGTAGCGATAATAACGCTGATAACGAATGGCACTGATACTGAATGCAACCCACGTGAAGTCGATCATGAACCGCGTGAAAATACACAGAACTATGAGAAAACTGCAGAAACATTGATAGATTTTAATGAAATGGACGTGGGAAGTGTATCTGTTAAACTTTTCAAGACACAACATGTTCCCACACAAAACAACAACGAGAGAGTAGGATTAGAGTCTTCAGCGGTTTGCTGGGTTAACGATTCGCTATCCAAAAACAGAAATAAACAACATACATTTAAATACTTCAAATCACGAGCACGACACCTCGAAAACCATTCATTCACGTACGATATCGGTCGAGCACATCACATTCTATTTTGAAAACAACGCAACTCGCGAGATAGGAGCGATTCGACAGCGTTTACTAGATGCACTTGTTGCGCAGGTCATCGCCCTCCACGTACCGGGCTTGCAGAGCTTGCTCCAGTGGTAGGGGTTGCAACAGAGACGGTCTGGGCAGAGCGGGAGCTGACGCAGCTCCGTCAGGTCTCGCAGCTCGGGATAGCGGAAGGCTCGGAGGACAGCCAGGCGGAGCGGCTCGAGCTGGTCCGGTTGGCACGGCGCGCACGCGGCGCCGGCCGGGCCCGCGTCCAGCGCGCGCGCCAGGCGCCGCAGCTGCTCGTCCGCCAGCCTCGGCGCGCCGGCTGCTGCCAGCCGCCGCCGCAGCGCGCGTCTCCGGAACATCACATGCCGACCGCGGGGCGGCGTCACGAGCGCCACGCGGGACTTTCACGCGCACGACACGACATCACTCGCCGATACCAGCCACTCGACTGACGTGCCCGACGCACGCGGGCCCGCCCGCCCGCTGCACGTCACCGGCATCGCTACAGAGCGACACTGCTATAAACAACTCTCCCTAGTATTTCACATTTTAGGCATACTGCTTCATCGGCATCTTTCGTTAACCTACTTGTTTAGGGTAAACAGCTTTTTAGGCAAATATCATGTTTAGGTAGCCGTAGCTATAATGCCGTCGTTGGCATCTCGCGTTTTAGGTAATTCGATCAAAAGGGGTATTTCGTCGGTGATAATTGGCAGAGGTTTATTGCTAGGTACGTGATCTTCCAAATGCAAAAATCATTTAGATCATGCTACAAAGTCAAATTACCAATCATTTGATTTTTTTAAACACTACCTTGCCTGCACTTTCTGTTTTTCAGAAACAGCAGTTTCTTCGCTGTATAGAACACTAAACGCCTGATTAAGTACCTACTTCTATCTTAACTTCTCTGTAATAGACAAAGCCAATAGGAATAAGTAATTACACACTTATCAGCTTAAAAATCAGCCCTCGTTGATAGTTTAGTCTTGAAAAACAAACCTTTATTTATTGAAATTATCACGGGTATTTATCGCATGTAGACATTCTATGATAAATCAACTGAAAGCGTTAGCAGAATCAGTTGTGGATGTACCTATGTATAATATCAATAAATACCTATGTGTTCTGAATGTCTGTAAAACCTTTGTCACACAAAACTTTTGGTAGGAGCTTCAGTCGACGATCATTTTCACGCGGTATATTCTCAGTAACTAGTTCAATCAACTGTTCAATTAATTGATCTACTGAGACTTTTTAGTCACATTCGTTCATTTATATAATTTTGATTCACGAAGCAATCATAAAAAATTCTCTCCCATCTTGCTAATCCAATAATCTCAGCAACTCCCGGGACATTTTCTGTGCTGGCAACCCTGCAGCAAGCGGGCGGGTGGGTGGCAGAGTAGAGAGGGGGGAGGGAGGCTGGCGCCACCGACGCCGGCCGACGGACCGCCGCTGTAGGCACTATTTTGCTATCTGTGACGGCGGCGCCGCAGTAACTATCAGCTAAGCTGTTCCGCGGCGGGCGTCAGGTGCGCGCGCGTGTGTGCGTGCGGCGCCGCTGACGGCGACATGCACTGCCAATGGCCAGATACGACGGCACGATCGTGGTGTGTCTGCCTACGAGACTGGAGCCTTTCTGCGGCTATCCCCGGCTGCATTATTCACGACTGACCACACATACTATGACGAGGAACACAACAAATACCGTATCAATTAGTTATGTAAAATGACGAGGATTTACGAAAACTAACTAAAAATAAAAAAAAATAAAAAAAAAACAGAAAATAGAGTCGGGTGTTTTTACTCGGAACAAGTACCTACGTGAGTTATACCGGTTTTGTCAAATATGAATATCACTCACGGAAGTTTTCATAGTATTAACTAATTAAAAGTTATTTTTCATACCACTGGCTCGACAATGTCCAATTACATATCATGCAACCTCAACGTAAAGTAAGGCATTATCTCATATGGGATATAAAGTTGTATGAAACTTCCTAGGGAATAAAGTCGAATTTAGAATTTGCATTTGACACCTCAAATTCGTGTGGAAACTCGTGAAAAACTCTAAGTAAAAAAAAAACTAATGACATTGTAAGAGGTTTGTTCGAAAACTGAACAGGCCACAATAAGCAGATCTCAAAAAAAAATGGTAAAGGTGCGTTTACACAAAATGTGAAACAAGAGACGGTGTTTGGTGCTGTGATTTACAGTGAATTTTTATTATCTCGTAGAAGTCTGAAAAGTAGAGTACCTATTATATACTCCTCTGGAATAAAGCCTGTCTTCGTCATGGGCAGCTTGAACACCTCGCTCGCTCGCAGTACACTGCTTTATTCCCATAGTGTATAATCTACTATTATCCATTATTTGGAGACTACTAGTTAATGCCTCAGATAATTCGTTAGTGTTAGTTATAGCGATTGATTTCAAAGACATTTTAGACAGACAGAGTCCCTCGTTACCTCAGGGTTCAATATGCCGCCCGCGACGTAGTACACTGCTTTATTCCCATAGTGTATAATCTACTATTATCCATCATTTGGAGACTACTAGTTAATGCCTCAGATAATTAGTTAGTGTTAGTTATAGAAATTGAAATCAAAGACATTTTACAGATAACCTACCTACTACTTATATAAAACCTTGGAAACTATCACATGCCTTTCAATCTACCAAGGTAGAAACTACTACAAAACAAAACAAAAACATTCAAACTGTGTTCGGGCCGTCCTATCTATTCACTATTTAGCAGTCACTCATTGGCAATCCGTTTGGAATGTGCACAGCCAGACTCATCAAGTTAATAAATAACTGCCGCGAGATAGCACGACCAAATCTGCACCCGTACACAGGTCAGTTTGTAGATATTACTGCCTACAGCTATCTGTATCTCTATTTATAGTATGTATAGCAGTAGTAGCCTACCATGACTTACGGTGCCGAGACATGGACGCTCACGCAGGAGGCTGTGTAGAGGATGAGAGTTGCACAGAGAGCCATGGAACGCGCCATGCTCGGCATCAAGCTTATAGACCGTGTTCCCAACGTCGAGATACGAAGTCGAACGAAGCTCAAAGATGTTGGGAATCGTATAACGGAACTAAAATGGAGTTGGGCAGGACACCTGGCGAGACGAGGTGACGATAGGTGGAGTAAGGCGCTAACTGAATGGCGTCCAAGAACTGTATACAGAAACGTTGGTCGTCCAGCAGCTAGATGGGCAGACGATATCGCATGCGTCGCGGGCCGAACCCCTCTGCCTATGAACATAAAGGTGAAAAGTCTCATGTGCCTGTAATTTCACCGGCACCCATACCCTTCAAACCAGAACAGAGCAATGCGAGCACTACTCCTTGCGGCAGAAATAGGTATGGTGGTAGTACTTCCCCGGACGACCTCTGTGGCGCGGCGGGCGAAGGTTGGCCTTTGACGCAGTAGGTTGCAGGTTCGATTCCCGCCTCGGAACAAATATTTGTACGATCTACAGATATTTGTTCAGGGTGTTCTGGGTATTTTATATGTATAATAAAAATATGTACCTTTGTATTATATTGTATTAAGTATATCAATTATCTAGTAGCTTGCAGCGGTCTTCAGGTAGCACAACTGTTTCATATGTATTTTGTGCATACCTTGTATTATTCTTTCTGTAAATAAATGTATGCTTTATTTTATTTTTTTATTATCTAGTAAAAAAAAAAAAAAAAAAAAAACTAGTAAGCTCTAGTATCTGATAAGCAAGCTCTGCTTAGCTTGGGGCTAGATAATGCTGTGTGAACTGTCCAGCATTATTATTTATTTATTTATTTATTATTACTGCCTACAGCTATCTGTACCCCTATGTAAAGATAGTAGTAGATCGAAAGGAACAAGGTCAGATAGTATAGTGTTGCAAACGAGGCAGGGTTGACGGGTTTTGCATGATCAGAGGGGCAAGTCTGCAAATTTGACAAGCAACTTACACGGCCGTGTGGTGTACACTACACGGATTTTAGTATGGAGAAATCGAAGAGCGCCCCTAGCGAGCACCTTGAGAACCTCAAATCCCATACTAAAATCCGTGTAGTGTACACCACACGGCCATGTAAGTTGCTCGTCAAATTTGCAGACTTGCCCCTCAGAGCCTCGAGTCTGCAAATTTGACAAGCAACTTACACGGGCGTGTTGTGTACACTACACGGATTTTAGTATGGAGAATCCGAATAGCGCCCCTAGCGGGCACCTTGAGAACCTCAAATTCCATACTAAAATCCGTGTAGTGTACACCTCACGCCCGTGTAAGTTGCTTGTCAAATTTGCAGACTAGCCCCTCAGAGGGGACTCTGAGGGGGGGGGGGGGGGGGAAGTAAGCCGCTCAGCGCAACTCACGCGCCGTACTACACAGGTTGTCATCGTTGTTCTTTCATCTACAATCCAAAATATGTATCCACACACTCAATAATAACACTCGGCTCGGAATGGCCAGGTGCAGGTCGAGTGCGAATAAATAGTAGATTGTATCATAAGGGAGCAACACAATATTTTTACGGCGAGGGCGCTTTTTTGAATCCAGAGCGAAGTGAGGGATTCTAGAGTAGAATCCCGAGCGTAGCGAGGGATTCTTTAGTAGAATCCTGAACGTAGCGAGGGATTCAAAGTACGTCGCCCGAGCCAAAAATATATGTTGCGCCCGTGTGATACACTCTGCTTTTCATCACCCACTATGAGAAAATAAAAGGCGCCTCATATGTTATTGTAATATTATTATTTAATAAAACAAATGGTTGTTTTTTTGTGTTTTTTTTGTTGTGTTTTTGTGTTTTTTTGGGTGTTTTTTTGTGTTTTGTGCTTTTTTGTGTTTTTTTTGTTTTTTTTTTGTTTTGTTTTTTGTGTGTATTGTGCTTTTTTGTGTTTTTTTTGTATTTTTTTTTGTGTTGTGTTTTTTGTGTTTTTTTTTGTTTTTGTTTTTTTTTTGCGTTTTGTGTTTTTTTGTGTTTTTTGTGTTTTTTTTGTGTTTTGTGATTTTTTGTGTTTTGTGTTTTTTTTGTGTTTTTGTGTTTTTTTTGTGTTTTGTGTTTTTTGTGTGTTTTGGTTTGTTTTGTGTTTTTTTTGTGTTTTTGTGTTTTTTTTTGTGTTTTGTGTTTTTTGTGTGTACTGTGTTTCTTTGTGTTTTTTGTGTTTTGTGCTTTTTTGTGTTTTTTTTGTGTTTTTTTTTGTTTTGTGTTTTTTGTGTGTATTGTGCTTTTTTGTGTTTTATTGTATTTTTTTTTTGTCTTGTGTTTTTTTTTGTTTGTGTTTTTTTTTGTGTTTTGTGTTTTTTTGTGTTTTTTTTGTGTTTTTTTTTGTTTTGTGTTTTTTGTGTGTATTGTGCTTTTTTGTGTTTTTTTGTACTTTTTTTTGTGTTGTGTTTTTTTTTGTTTTTGTGTTTTTTTGTGTTTTGTGTTTTTTTGTATTTCTTGTGTTTTTTTTTTTTTTTTTGTGTTTTGTGATTTTTTGTGTTTTGTGTTTTTGTGTTTTGTGTTTTTTTGTGTTTTTGTGTTTTTTTTGTGTTTTGTGTTTTTTTTGTGTTTTGGTTTTTTTGTGTTTTTTTTGTGTTTGTGTTTTTTTTTGTGTTTTGTGTTTTGTGTTTTTGTGTGTATTGTGTTTTTTTGGGTTTTTTGTGTTTTGTGTTTTTTTGTGTTTTTTTTTGTGTTTTGTGTTTTTTGTGTGTTTTGGGTTTTTTTGTTTTGGGTTTTGGGCCGTCGTACCAGCCAGTATTTATTCAAACAATATTTGCATTCGAATTATTTGGCGCTGGTTCCAAATTCAATAAGTGCGCCGCAATTATCTTTGCCGCGCACTTTTTGAATTAGGAACTTAATAAGTGCGCCGGAAAACTCATTACTGCCCGCTAAAAGTTTCTCATAGAAAACACCACCGTTGGGTGCACTTAAAGGCGAACCCAGTCGTCCTTTTCGAATAGATGGGATGAAAAGTAATTAATCTTACACAAATGCGGAAAGAGGATGACACAACGCTGCAATCTGTGAAATGTCAATTTGCGAAAAACGGGTACCTACCTGCTCGTTTTCAAATTTTAATATTATAGTCCAGTCAAGATGTACATCCGTGCTTGCAAGAGTTCGGGTCACGCTGATTTTTTTATATGTTGTTAGGACCTTAACCAACATTAAATAACCACTTTTGAAACTATCATGGTTATGTACATAATTTTCACTAGAAACGGGATATCACCGAACTGTGCCGAAATATCGGGAACATATAAAACTCAAAAATCATGGTAAATATCCCGTTTCTAGTGAAAATTATTAAATAACCAGATTTGCAATTTTCCAAGTGCTGTGCGTTCGGCGCTATGCCCAAAAAACCATAAAATTTTGGGGTTTTTTTCCAGTTTTTTTCACAATTTGCCACCGCATGACTGGCAGAGGACTGCATTTACATGAAATATTTCGCAGAAAGGCAGGAGGTGGTGGATCCATGGTGGTGGGGATGGGGCTGAGTCCCTGAGAAGACAGCTTCTATCCCCAATCAGTGGGATTAAAGTTTACTCCCCACCAATTCTGCACTTGGAGGTAGCATCTTGCCGCATGGGTTTTAACTGCCTATTTTTAAATAACTGTATCTTGGGAATCAATGGATCTATAGAGCACGCGCTAGTGTAAAATTGTAGCAAATTTAGTCAACTTTAAAAGTATTCGCAGTGACTATACCGGTCAGACCCTTCCTTCACTAAGATATTGAACAAAAACTGAAAAAACCCCATAATTTCAAGGTTTTTTGGGCACACCGCCGAACGCACAGCACTTGGAAAATTAAAAATCTGGTTTTTTAATGTTGGTTAAGGTCCTAACAACATATAAGAAAATCAGCGTGACCCGAACTTTTCAAATCAAATCAAATCAAATCAAATCAAATCAAATCATTTATTTGCTAAATAGGGTTGAAGAGGTTCTTAAAACATTTATACACAGCACCATTCTATTTCACCATTCTAGGTTAAGCAAATTACAGTTTACAAACACATTATTGATTAAAAGATTATTAATTAGATATTATTAAACACACAATTAATTAATAAAACACAAACAGTTAAAATCCATAAACTAATTAAACACACACATTAGGAAAACTTACACATGTCAACAACAACAAAATACAAAAACTATGTGTACGCTTACCAACTCTTATAATTTATCAGTCAAGAATTCATTTATGGAATAATATGTCTTTAGGGCCAAAAAATCAAAAAGTTTTTTTTTAAAAATATTATTGTTTTCGATTTCTGCAATTGATATTGGCGTTTTATTGAAAAGTTTTGGTGCCATACCCAGAATACTTTTGTGGAACATAGATGTTTTATGTGAGGGCATAGCGATTTTATTCTTTAATCTCCTACTACTTAATGGAGTAAACTGATCCCTGTTTAATCGTACAAACATAATTAATTCAAATATATATAAAGACGGAAATGTCAAAATGCGCAGATCTTCAAAATATGGCTTACTTTTGCAAGCACGACCCAGTTTTTATGTTTAACTTGACTGGATTATTAGGTTTACCTATCTGTTTACCGAGAGCTGGCTCATATCTGGCTCAACGCATTATTATTCGCATCTTAGGGACGCTTTCGTCTGGTAGTAATTTGGATCAGTTGAGCTACCTTTAGATCGCTAGCAGCGGTCTTCATGTAGCACAACTGTTTCATATGTATTTTGTACATACCTTGTATTAGTTGTGTATTATTTCTATAAATAAATGTTATTACTTTGTTTTTATACATTACAAGCAGCAGCCCGCGGTTTCACCCGAGTAAGTCTCGATCCCGTGGAAATATTGGGATAAAAATGTGCCTGTCTGTTATTCCGGGACTCCAGAGTTATCTCCATTAAAAATTTCATCCAAATCCATCTTGTAGTTTTTACGTGAAAGAGTAACAAACATCCATCCTTACAAACTTTCGCTTTTATAATATTAGTAGGATTTGTCTTAATATTTGCTTGCTTTCAATAAAACATTAAGATACATTTATTTACAGAAAGTATATACAACAAATACAAGGTATGTACAAAATTAATAATATAAAAACATAGGTAAAACGCGGCAACTAAGTTTGCAATGTTTTACCATAACACAAGAACGTGTATGTCTCTCCCGCGCGCCTACACTTCACATACAGTAAAATGCTGCAATCCAGCGTACAGCGTTTTGCAAAAACATTTGATACAAACTTTAGGTTACCGTGAAATGTGCGTGTGTAACGTCGAATATTTTGGTAGTGGAACTATGTATTGAAATGTGGATTGAACTAGTATCTACCAAAGCTTACATAAAGTAGATTATTTTAGGCCCTGTTATCATAAAACGCTCTAATCCGGGTTGCGTTGTTTTGTCATAAAATGGTCGAAAGGATGTTTGTTTGTAACTCAGAAACGCCGTAACGGCTCAACGGATTTTGATAAAATGTAGTGGAAATATGGATTATAACCTGGAGGCCAAGATTGACACATAGCCATCGACTTTGTCAGCAGCTATGGGAATCGGTATCAGGGGTTTTTCATTATCTTCTGTTTTATTTAATTATTTAAATTGTTCTCTCATTTTCATTAAAAACTGTTCATTGTTCAGTGTCATGATGATTATCATGTGTAGGTACACAAATATATTGGTTTTACTATTGTAAAAAAGATTGTATAACACCATTTGAACTTACGCTGCCTACCACTTCCTAGAGGGATGTTAAAAGCCTGGCTCACGAACACACCCATTCAAATAAAAATAAAACCGGTCAAGTGTGCAAATCAGACTCGCGTGGAGAGGGTTTCGTGCAAGTATCATATCATACAATATCAACTATTGAACTTATTAGTCCTCGGTGAACTTAAGCTATACAACCTAAATACACAATTTTCTCTTTGCGAATAATTTCCGTATCCCGTGGGAATTTAAATAAACAGGATGTTCGTTTGGTTTCTTATAAAGTATGAGTGATGACATTCCGTATGGCTTCTCAATTTTAGACTTAGTAGGTTTGGAGATAAGGGAAGTGAATCCTCAACTTTCGTATCTCTATATATATATATATAAACAAAGTCGTCTTAGTTACACCACTTATAACTCAAGATCGGCTGGACCGATGTTAGTTATCTCTTTTTTGGTAGATTCTTCTCCGCTCCGAATAGCAGAATAAGTAATAAAATATCGGGGAAGGGGGGGCTGTTTTTCACCGGGGGCTACCCGTGCGAAGCCGGGGCGAGTCGCTAGTATCTTATAAATAACGCATTCTAAAACTATATGAAAAAAAAATTGTCAACTGTCAAGTTCTCTATACCTACCTAATTGTGCTGATCGAATCAACTTGCTCTCCAATTGATGCTCAGTTTAATTCGCCACAAATCCATCAACAACGATCCCTTTCATTTGATATGTTATAAATCTGCTTGAATTGGGTAAAATGATAATATTCGGTAATAACGGTGACAAATACGCATTTTTCCGAAAAGGGTAGGCAAAGCCTCAATAAGACTCTTTTCTCCATTCTGTAATTATGTTAAATAAAATATAAGTAGGTATGTGTAAAAAACTAAGTAAGTTTATAGTTTTCTAAACTCTAAATAAATAAGTATACCAACCTGTATCAGCTTCAGGCATCCCAAATATCTTCATACCACAACACATTAGCATAAGTTCTCCAACTTATGAATAAAATATCTGCAATCGCCAAAACTTTTCGTAACTATTGTTAATGTTCCGTCCAATATGGCCGCGGGTGTCATGGCGGATAGCGCGCGCGAGAATGCCGCTAAAACTAGGGAACTCTCGTATTTATGCGTGCGCAGATTCAGTTGCCGCGAAATAAGGGCTGAATGAGGCTGTGTGTGGCCTTATTCCCGCGTAGTTTAAGGGGGATGGTGCGATGAGATAATAACAACAAACCTTGATTTACTAGTGAAAATTTAATTATTCTAGCCACTTTTTCGATTTATGTTTTTTTTTAAAGTCTGGTAGAGTAGTGCTTTCTCTGTTTAACATTGGAGAATGTAGTGGTATTGGCTGTGCCCATAGACATAGAGTTTTCGCTACGTACATACGTACGTTCTCTATGACTGTGCCTACCCTTATGGACGTAAGGTTGTGACGACCCTGATAGACGACCTGAAGAGACGTGATGACTGCCTGCGATCAGAAAAGATCACTAAAGCCTTGTTTTTCTGTATTCCAAACATATGATGGTTTGCCTCATACATACATACATAAAAGCGTCTAGGTTTTCAGTGCATCTTGGTAGGTTTTCTAGTGCATCTGCGTAGGTTTTCTAGTGCATCTTGGTAGGTTTTTAGTGCGTCTTGGTAGGTTTTCTAGTGCATCTTGGTAGGTATCTAGTGTATCTTGGTAGGTTTTCTTGTGCATCTTGGTAGGTTTTTAGTGTATCTTGGTAGGTTTTCTAGTGCATCTTGGTAGGTTTTCTAGTGCATCTGCGTAGGTTTTCTAGTGCATCTTGGTAGGTTTTTAGAGCGTCTTGGTAGGTTTTCTAGTGCATCTTGGTAGGTATCTAGTGTATCTTGGTAGGTTTTCTTGTGCATCTTGGTAGGTTTTTAGTGTATCTTGGTAGGTTTTCTAGTGCATCTTGATCAAGCGCTGAGCGAGGTGTGCACTGACCTGTCGCCTGTGACGGTCAGGAGGCTATAAATAAATAAAATAATGCTGGACCCATTTCACACAACATTATCTAGCCTCAAGCTAAGCAGGGCTTGTGTTATGGGTACTAGATAACTGATATATATAATAAAATACATAACATAGATAGATATTTTTTATTATACATAGAAAATACCGAAGATCTGTAGATCGTACAAATATTTGTTCCGAGGCGGGAATCGAACCCGCAACCTCTTGCGTCGCACGCAAACATTCGCCCGCCGCGCCACAGAGGTCGTCAAAATAATAGAGTTTAGATTTAGATGGTTTTTATAGATTTTTATGGATTAGTGTTTTCGTCATGGGACTGTGTTCTCCTGCTCATAACCTGGGGTTGCTATCTTATTAATCTGCTGTCAGTTACCCCACTAGGTAGGTACATCTACATGGAGAGCGCCCGACCGGCGCGGCACTAGTCGCCTGTCGGTCGGTCTACTCGCGCCAACGATACTCATTACAACTACATAATATAGTTTTGTTACCTACTTGCGTTAAGGTGGATGCTTTTCGTATGAGGCGCTAAATTATTATTTTTTTGGTGTGTTTTGCCCTCGTTTGCCCCATTAAAGCTAATCAAAAATTCTTCAGATAGCGAAAGTTGATTTCGCGAGAACTAGGAGACTTAACACACATGTTTTAATTGATAGTATCTCATAAATATCATCAGTTTAGCTACGATCCCCCTAAACACATTTTAAACGTAGTTTTAGTTCTCGCGAAATCAACTTTCGCTGTATAAGAAGTGTTCATGAGCTGTAATGAGCAAAAAACACGAAAAAAATTGAATTTCGCGCCACAAGCGGCAGCATCCACTTTAATAGGTATACTTGCTTAGTTTAGAATTATCTACATGTGCGGTTGTAATTTCGTTGTAATTTTTAGAGTTCCGTAGTCAACTAGACAAGGAACCCTTAGGCTGGCCTCATACATCTTTGACGACCTCTGTGGCGCGGCGGGCGAAGGTTCGCCTGCGTTGCAGGAGGTTGCGGGTTCGATTCCCGCCTCGGAACAAATATTTGTACAATCTGCAGATATTTGTTCAGGGTGTTCTGGGTATTTTGTATGTATAATAAAAATATCTATCTATGTAAATGTATTGTAAGTATTAAGTATATCAGTTATCTAGTACCTATAACACAAGCTCTGCTTAGCTTGGGGCAGATAATGTAATGTAAACTGTCCAGCATTATTTATTTATTTATTTATTTATACAGCCGGAATGCAGCTATCAATAATTGAGAGAGGCAATTAAATTTTGAATATCTTTAATTTTTATTTAATTTCCTAAATCCGGCACCAAGCCTCACACATCTTAACAAATTAGATCGATCAGTAGTCTCGTGGTTTACGGCACATGCAAACGTATATTATGGAAGAGGAATCTACTAATCCTACTACTTTTGGCTATATACGTTGAAAAATCTGATTTCAGTATGTATGTGCCGCTCTATTAAATTTTATGGAATTACGCGCGTTATGAATTCATATTCCGATCAGATTGCATACGTAGTATCTTTTAGTACCTAGTCTGTGGAGGATTGGTCGCGAGGAACAGACAAAAAATCATTTATAATACCTGCGAATTTATTAAATTTAAAATAAAAGCGGCCAAGTGCGAGTCGGACTCGCCCATGAAGGGTTCCGTAGCAGCAAGTAACATAATATAAAAGTTCTTGGATGGATTACGATTTATGACGTATTAAAAAAAAACTACTTGCTAGATCTCGTTCAAACCAATTTTCGTTGGAAGTTTACATGGTAATGTACATCATCTTTTTTGTAGTTTTATCATTCTCTTATTTTTGAAGTTATGGGGGGGGGACACACTTTTTACCACTATGGAAATGTGTCTCGCGCAAACTATTCAGTTTAGAAAAAAATTATATTAGAAACCTCAATATCATTTTTCCTCAATATCATTTTTGAAGACCTATCCATAAATGCCCCACACGTATGGATATGATGAATTTTTTTTTTGAGTTTCAGTTCAATGTGTGGGGAACCCCGAAAATTTACTGTTTTTTTTCAATTTTTTTGTGAAATTCTTAATGCGGTTTACAGAATACATCTACTTACCAAGTTTCAACAGCCTAGCTCTTATACTATAGTTAGAACTCTTTCGGAAAAAAGTGGCTGTGACATACACGGACAGACAGACAGACATGACGAATCTATAAGGGTTCCGTTATTTTAAGTTACGGAACCCTTAAAACGTATAGGAAACGTTTTGTTGATTTTATATATTAGAATATCCAATGACAAAGACTAAAAACCAAGAAGCTTGAATTTGGGTAGTCTATAACATTATGCTAAGAAAAACTTGAAGCAAAACTTAGAACTAGGTGTCATGTTATCTTTTCATTTATACATAAAACCACAAAGTAAACGAAGATATTTTAAGTTTTTATTCGAATGCGTCTCATCCACCGTGCTTCATGTCGCTCTCATTGTTTCCCTAAACCCCTAACATAATTTTTTTTTTATACTACTGGAATGACGGAGCAAGCAGATGGCCCACCAGATGTTAAGCGGTAACCTCTGCCTATGAACAGTGCATTACCTCATAGGTCACGTCCACCTAGGACGCACCCTATGTGGTAATGCACTGAGCCCGCTACCCTGAGACATAGAGATGAAAAGTCTCATGTGCCTGTAATTTCACCGGCACCCTTACCCTTCAAACTGGAAAACAGCAATGCGAGCACTACTGCTTATAATAATAAGCATTAATGTTATGTACTCTTGATCAATTTGCAGGAATTTGTAAGCGCGTTGATGTCTTTCGTAGGCCTGATTAGCCTCTACGCTCGTAGCGAAGTCTACATCGTAAAAGCTCATTTTGTTTCTCACATAAAATGATTGTAAAAAACCTGTAATGCACTGCTGAAACAGATCCATAGAAGTGGCGCGTCGGTTGAGTAGCCGGATGAGATGCGAGAGGTTGCGGGTTCGATTCACGCTGGTGCACAAATATCTGTATATTCTGCAAAGTTTGTTCCGGGTCTGGGTGTTGTTGTAGCACAGTACTCGTAGTTCCTGATACCCATGACACAGGGGTCCTATAGTGTGGCACTATATAATTTATTATGTATTTGACTGTTGGGAGTTTATTTTAGGTAAGTACCTATATTTTGATTACGAGTTTATAGGCTTACTTACATACTTCGATCAAGAATATAACTAGGTTTCGGTTCACGTACAAAATCAAAGCAAAACACCGGCCGCGTGGGTATATTACTTATACAGCCATATTTGTTTAGAAACAAAAGTTTCAAAAATGTTCTAAGTTCAACCTAATTACAAACAATACTATTATATATTCTGTGCCATGACACCTAGCAATAAAGTAGCAAATCTTCAAAATATTATCTTATAATTACGATCATTCGTCACAAAAAACGAGCAAAGCAATAAATCACTCCTCTCACTTTGAAATGAAAAGACATAGGTTAAACAACATTTAGTGTGAAATCAACCTTAGAGAGCTAAAAATAAAGTTCTCACAAATACAAATAAAAATAAGCGCTCACTTGAAAAGTGAGCTGTTATTCACCGAGACGTATTTTTTTGCGCCAACCTGAAATCTAGTTGTATTCTTGATCGAAGATTACATAAGATAAGTAGGTATTCCTCAATATACGGTGTGAGTAAACAAGTGGTGCCGGCAGCAGGCGCCCGGCTGCCGCGGACAGAGGCCAACAACGCTGACGGCTGATTGGCCAGAGGAGCACAAACGGAAAGGAAGGATTCCAAATAAGAAGTTGGGAATTGGGCAAATAGTGTCATTGATTTGTGCCAATGTATTGACTTTGCAGTTCTATTACCAACAAGTTTATTTTATAAATAATTAAAAACCCCTGTTTATTTTCATTGTTCGGACACACGATTTCAAATAAATAAATAATAAATAATGCTAGACAGTTCACACAACATTATCTAGCCCCAAGCTAAGCAGAGCTTGTGTTGTGGGATCAGTTATCTAGTAAGATAACTGTTATACTTAATAATACATAAGATAGATATTTTTGATTATACACCTGAACAAATATCTGCAGATCGTACAAATATTTGTTCCGAGGCGGGAATCGAACCCGAACGTCCTGCGTCGCAGCGCAAGCGAACTTTCGCCCGCCGCGCCACAGAGGTCGTCAAATGCGTGTGTCGTAAGCGTTAGGTATCCAGTAAATACTGAAAACTAGTATTAGATTTTATGTACTAGTAAGCTAGCAGTCACTATAGACCTCTCCAACACACACCTAGTAGATCATAATATAGTCATTATAATCATCAAAAGATTTTATCGCGTCCACCGCTGGACAAAGACCTTCCGATTGAATACCACGACTGAGGCTCATGATGCCGCACGGTCAGACTTCCTGGGACCGTTACAAAGCCATATTGCGGTCTATCAATTGGGAGACCTACAAACATAGCCTTTCACCGTTGGTTGCACCATCGTGGGAACATAGACGTGACAAGAGGTGAGCTCATCGCCACCATTGCCTCCCACTACTGACTCGGCTAATGCTTTCTTCCAGTAATAAATAGCACATCCGTAGCTAGCAGCCAGGACAAATCTTATACCAACGAATTTTACTAAAAAGTCCGGATAATCCCTTAGTAGGCTTTTACAACATCCATGACAATGTTCAAGCAAATAAATATATCTTTATCTTTATGGGAGGAGACAAAGGGGTTCATTCTTAGACCGGACACACCACGACATATTTGGGGGGCCTATACTGCGAAATTCGGTTCGTGGTCGTAACTCGAGAACCTTCTTGCCAGCGGTTGTCAGATGTGCGAGCTGCATGGCAAACCCGTTGCCACTTTAACTTGCTCATTTTGAGATCTCTGCCGATGACCTTGGTTTATCAACGGATCTCCTCAGTTCGTATTTTATGAAATAGCCAATAGCTCCTTTCATAGTGTAATACCCCACAGCGGGATATCAGTGCTTTGAATTGGCTCTCTCCATAGCCCGTTATTCAACCTCGAGCTTGCGAACGAAGCCATATAGTAAACAGCCAATGCATTCTATGGGAGAGGCCTCGTCTCGTAATGGACGTCTAAAATTTGCTGATAATGATGATGATCAGAGTAAAACAGTAAAAATTATCACACTACTTATATCCTATTAATATTATAAACGCGAAAGTTTGTAAGGATGTATCTTTGTTACTCTTTCACGTAAAAACTACTGGATGGATTTGGATGAAATTTGGAATGGAAATACCTGGACTCCCGTAATAACACATGGGCACGATATTTCCACGGGATCGCGACTTACGCGGGTGAAACCGCGGGGCGCTGCTTGTAATCCTACCAATATTATAAACGCGAAAGTTTGTAAGTATGGATGGATGGATGGGTGGATGTTTGTTACTCTTTCACGTAAAAACTACTCGATGTATTTGGATGAAATTTGGAATGGAGATAACTGGACTCCCGGAATAACACATAGGCAAATTTTTATCCCGATATTCTCACGGAGTCGAGACTTACACGGGTGAAACCGCGGGGCGCTGCTAGTAAAAACTATAGCGCGACTACAGTAAACCACAACATTACATTGCAAACCTGTGTGGTGGCGGGCGAAGGTTTGCCTACGACGCAGGAGGTTGCGGGTTCGATTCCCACCTCAGAACAAATATTTGTACGATCTGCAGATATTTGTTCGGGTGTTCTGGGTATTTTCTATGCATAATAAAAAATATCTATCCATGTAATGTATTGTATTATATAAAGGGTCTTTCATTAAGCGCTTCCGAACTGTGTGTGAGATATCATATATTTATTTTATTCGTCTGAAAGGCCTATTTATGCCATTATGTGTGGAATATAACATCGTTTATATATCCGCCGCGGCTTCTCTGGGTGGCGCGCATCCGAAATGTTAAATTTTCCATGACTCTAGCGCATAAATCAGGATTAATTTGACGGATGGCATTGGTTATGTTAGCTTTGAGAGTCGCTGTGGTTTGTGGCTTATCCGCATAGACCCGCGACTTAAGAAAACCCCACAAGACCAGTATACTCAAATTAATCAACCACATTGCGAATAGGCCTTTCGGTAGGACGATTATGGCGACCGTAAAATGGGTGAAGCGCGCGGAACTTTGCCCGAACATAACACCTATTTTGATATAACAATTTTATCATTTGCACGTGTGGTTGAACGCTATATCCGTCCATGCTGGTTTGGCAAAACCATGGCAAAACAGACTGAATAAATGACGGCCATTTTGATAGATGTAGCTTCAACAAGATGGCCGCTATCAACAGTTATTTTTTCATTTCATTTTATTTATTTCACCTTATGACACAGTTTGTCACACTAGGCAAGTCACACAAACATATTTATAAAATTTCAAAGATTCACAAATTTAAATTAAAATTCTAGTAGGTATATAAGTTATATAAGTATAAAAATTCAATCTCAAGTTTAATATTTTACAATAGCTACTTACACCAAAACAAACAATAATAAAAATACAAAAGTCAGATTAAAATCAATTAAAATCTAATTATAATCCAAAAATAAACTACCTAAATGCATCTAAACAAAAAAAAATAAAAAATTAAAAATAAGTACTATAAATCATCATATCACACAATATCGTTATTTAGCAAAAATGAGGAATCTAAAACAGTCATGTTCATAAACTCGTTTATGCAGTAAAATGCATTTACCTCAAAGAAATGTTTAATTATCCTTTTGAAGTCTGATGTATGTTCCAGATTAGTTATTTTATTGGGCAATTTATTGTACATTAATATTTTATTATATTCTCCTTGTTTATGAACCTTTACAAGCCTAACTTTTGGTATACAAAGTTTATCTTTATTTCTTAAATTATAATTATGTATATCCTTTTTTTTTTAAGTAACTTTCCTTATTTTCGTGAATTTCTACTACGCTTTTATAAATGTATAAGGATATGACTGTCATTATTTTATTTTGTACAAAATATTTCCTTGCTGATGTCCTCCTTCTAATACCACATATAATCCTAAAAGCCCGTTTTTGACAAATCAAAACATTTTTGATGTCAGAGCTATTTCCCCACACCGT
The DNA here is from genome assembly GCA_932527175.1 of Operophtera brumata. Lineage (NCBI taxonomy): Eukaryota > Metazoa > Arthropoda > Insecta > Lepidoptera > Geometridae > Operophtera > Operophtera brumata. The sequence continues at coordinate 42,226,783 of OW052228.1, read as the reverse complement.
TAACGTATAACTAATGATCGAATGGACATAAGCGTAATATACTGATATCAGAGATCTTCTGTCAATCATAGGTTTTAATTTTAGTAGCGCATAGTTTGCACTTGCTAACTTCTTACAAACCTTATTAATGTGGGCTCGATGACTAACTGATTGATCCATCGTATACCCAAGGAAAACATGTTCCGATGTTCCTACCGTTTGCTTCATATTTCTAGTTTGGTAGTTGGTTAAAGTTCGGAAGACCCCAATGGAAGACCCTATATAACAGTTAACCCATAACACAAGCAGCTATGCTTAGCTTGGGTCTAGATAATGTAGTGTGAACTGTCCAGCATTATTTATTTATTTATTAGGTACCTACTTGTGTAACTACAAAATACAGGCCGTCCCAAGACTATGCGACATGAAGGGAAAGTACCTTAAATATTGTAGATAGGATATTTTGCTCAAAGGAGACTTTATTTTAATTTTAAAAAATAGTAATACTGCTCTCTATGATTTCCTAAAAGTTACTTGATTCGTCTGGTAATCGAACCGACTTAAATTTATATGTCTTAATGTTAAACAGCCCCGCATTTTTATGATGCCAATCGAAAGAATGGATAAAAAATAATATAGCCTCATAACTAAGATGGTATTCTAAAACAAAGGAATAACGTTAAATTAATCATTTTAATTTGAATTGTTGATTGAAGTGGTTCGATTTCCAGACGAAGCAAGTAATTTTTTGAAAATCAATGAATGCAGTATTACTAAGTTTTAAAAATAAAATAAAGTCTGCTTTCAGCAAAATATCCTATCTACAATATTTAAGGTACTTTCCCTTCATGTCGCATAGTCTTGGGACACCCTGTATTTGTATAAAGTATACCTACCATAGTACAAAATATAAATATAAATCTCAATGAACTCTGAATTTTCTCCAACTTCTGTCTCCTCTTTCATTTGAAAACAAACTCGATAAGATAGCAAAAAATCAGAGAGCCTTTTTAAACGGTTTTATTTAGCTTGCCCTGTTTGTTTTTATAATTAATAGTAGTAGAGCTTTTTTGTGAAAGAGTTCGTCCGGGGAAGTACTACCACCATACCTATTTCTGCCGCAAAACAGTAGTGCTTGCATTGCTGTGTTCCGGTATGAAGGGTAAGGGTGCCGGTGAAATTACAGGCACATGAGAATTTTCATCTTTGCGTCTCAGGGTTGGCGGGCGCAGTGCAATGCCACATAGGTTGCGTCCTAGGACGTGACCTATCGAGGTAGTGCACTGTTCATCGGCAGATGGTACCACTTAACATCAGGTAATCATTTGCTTGACCCGTCATTCAAAGTTGTATACAAAAAAAAAAGTTTTTTAGGTCTTTAGTCATTTAAATTTTACCCCTTTCCTGTTGACCGATTGATACCAAATTTTATACACACCTTTAGTTCTGATGACAATACAATTAAGTAGGTACCTACCTATGTTTATTCAGTATCATTGTAGGTAAATCCTGAAAACTATAATCTGGGTCTCTTGAATGCTATAGTGAATAGGTGCCTTCTAGACCTATGTGCTTCAACATCGGCCACATCGTCACTTACCAATAGGTGAGATCGTCGTCAAACAAAGATCTAACAAGATGGCTGCCGCCACAAAATGGTGGATTAAGTACACATATTTATTTTCGCTGTAACACCCGTTATACTGATTTTGTTCGTAATCAAATGTAGCCTATATCGCCCAGACTATATAACACGTTCGCTGCTAGAAAACACACACGTATGTGTTTTAAATTATACGTATTGTATTGAAAATTAAATCAGCAGCGAACGATTATCACCTTATTTATCAAAATCGGATGAATACTTTAGGCGCTACAGTGGAACAACGGACCTACATTATATATATAGACTACTAAAAACATAACCCTACCTACCTTTTGACTTCACCGTAGTCTTTAAATGGGTTCAATTGTTTAAAAGGGTCGATCCTGGGCTCTCTTCATAGTGTAGAAATGGAATCATTATCGCATTTCTCCAACCATCGATTGAACAAACAAAACAATCAATTTGTTTTCCTTCATCGGACTTGCTAATGAGCATGCATGCTGCCGATGCGATGCGATCAATCATTACGGGCCAGCAATTTATCTTCTAAACCTTTGGTAGGTAGGTATCTATCATCGGGAAATTCTGCTGAAAAGGAATTGATAAGAAATAAATATTTCGGAAATTATTTTGATTTATTTTCAGAACTTTCCTGAGATTTCGTTGCAAACTTAACCTAGGCTAGGTTTATGAGATAGCCTTCCTTTGGTTCCATAGGTTTTATGTGTCATTTAAGGTTCCAAAACCGTTTCCTAAACTATATGAAAAACCAATATGTCGGAGGAAAATTAGGTTTTTTTTTTTTTTTTATTATATCTTACAAAATTAACACAAACAAAGTATTATACACTCAAAAGACCCTTATGGGTTTGTTCAGAGTGTATACAAACCTCCTTAGGTATAAATACATAATCTTACTCTGTAATACAGTATCCTCTTCACCGCTCTTTTTTTAACTGTTTTTTAAATCCTGTTTTGTTAATGTATCTTTAGTGACTTTCGGAATTTTATTTATTATTCTAGGCACGATATAATTTGTTAACCTTTCTCCATACATATTTAGTACATATTTAATTATAATTTCATCACTAGTGTTTTATTTTAAGTAAAAATAATAACAAAATTACAATTACAAAATACCAGTTGAGTGAAAATAGTATATGAAACTGTTGTTGTGGCAAATTATTACTAGGTACTTACCTGAGTTGTGCTGTAGTTATATGCGACCAAAGCCATACGAATTATACAGACAGCTGGTACTAATGGATATTTGCGGCGCCCTGAATGAGCCCCATAATTGCTATTATTCCCTTCTTCTAAGGGTCGTCCAGTTTTACACATCAAAATTAATCTAACCCTAACTCAGTAGAAGAGAACCCATTCCGACAATTGTTTCAAAAAAAAACCAGTTTGCAAAAAATACACTTTAGTACCTACCTACTAGGTATTTATTAATAAGTATTAAGTATATATATTTTTTGTAATAAAACTGGCAACTTTTGTAATAAATAAAACTAGTGTTTTATTTATATTTTGATTAAATTATATTTATTCTATCACGGAACTTGGTTGCTCAAAGTTTGAATGGTAATCTTAGCTTACCTAGGTAATCTTATTTGGACCATCCACCTTAATGAGCCAGTTTTTAAGAGAATGTCGTCCCTAGGAGTAGGGAATATTTTCGGAAAGTCCTAAGAACCTAGATTGTCTCTATAAACAATGCTTTCACACGAACAATGTAGTAATCCCATCTAATTATCTGAAACAAATATAATTAATCAAAAATACGAAGCAAGTAGTCGCCGGCGGGATGGATACTGTTGACGACTGTCTGTACGCCGCGCCAGCGCCCGCCGCCTCCACGACATCGCGACTCGTCGCTCCGACGCTACATTTTGGCGCCAAATCCTAGGCGCCATCTTGTCACATTCGCATGATTCTCGACAATAAAAATAATTCTGTTCTGTTATGTCCTCTTATTGGTGTTTAATAAGTAGCAGGATTGTTGTTTATGCGAATATTTGTTTGTGTATTTGCATAAATTATTATGTTATGTACAGTTTTGGAGAGAGTTCCGCCTCTGGCGCGGCCTTTGTTAACACCAGAAGGGTTTCACCAATTCAGATTTTAGTTCTAAAGTACCTTCTGAAACCTGAAAGCTTACATTGCAGCTTAGAATATAGAATAAACTATTCGATTATTATATTTTATTGTATTATTGTGCATAATTATAGAAATAACTTTTGAAAAAAGAAAAAAAAAAAAAAAAAAAAAAAGTAAATATCCCGTTTCTAGTGAAAATTAATTATAGATAGTTAGCGTTTTGGTGTTTTAACTGTAAGCTACCTATCAACTTTTTATAAATAAATGTCTAATGTCTAAATGAAGCATTGCAAATGGTTGCCATCATTTTTAACGAACAAACCAAAATCATTTATTCATACGGAGAAAAACACAGTTATATATGTAAGTATATTCATTACATCATCATCATCTTTGGCAGTCTTTAGCCGTCCACTGCTGGACGTGGCCTCACCCATATAATGCAGTGGAGTGATTAGCCATAACCACCACTCTTGGCAGGCGGTTTTTTTTATTTAGTGTGTGAATTAGTAACATACATCGAAACATCGTAACTTTGAGATAATTTACGATATAGTGTGATTATTTTAGAATTTTGTGTAATAGGAACTTAGGTTTACAGAGGATCATTTACCCACCATAATCTGTCTTGGATAATTGCAACACTACACCTGCATCTCGATAGGTACCGCAATGGCTTCACCAAGAAAATATTAAGCATGATTTTATTCAGTAGTTCTGACATCGATAAATATCCCACTCCCCTTAATTTATGTAACTCTGTCCCAATGCTGTGCATCGCAAACATTCAAAAACTGTAGGACAGTGGAGGTCGGGCCGCGGAACTCGCGGCGGGAGAGAACATTTTATGAAGTTTTAAACGACTATGCAAGTAATGGGGCCTCGGCAAACATCGGCTTCTCGAAACAGAAATATGATTGCAAGTGATTGAAAAACAAACGATTGCGGAGGCACATTACTTTCCCAAGCCTAGAATATATAATATGCTAAGGGTTAGAGTCTAACTAGTCATTTTATGGTAGTTTTATCGCATCAACTTGCGTTTAGCCAGTAGGAACGGTACTTTGTACCAACTGAGCCGAAAACTGCGAAAGATGAACAATAAGGCTGACTTGTTGATAAGATTCGTTGGTATAAGATTTGTCCTGGCTGCTAGATTTTATACTACTTGAATGACGGAACAAGCTGATGGCCCACCTGATGTTAAGCGGCAACCTCTGCCTATGAACAGTGAATTACCTCATAGGTCACGTCCACCTAGGACGCGCCCTATGTGGATTGCACTTCGCCTGCCACCCTGAGACATAAAGATGAAAAGTCTCATGTGTGAAATTTCACCGGCACCCTTACCCTTCAAACCGGAACACAGCAATGCGAGCACTACTGCTTTGCGGCAGAAATAGGTATGGTGGTAGTATTTCCCCGGACGAACTCTTTCACAAAAAAGCTCAACTACTACTAAACGATTATTATGTTATCGGGAGGTATTTTTCTATACCTCATAGTGCCTACGCTAATCTTAGTTTTTTATAGTTGTTTTAACCTTAAATATGTTATATGCACTAAGTAAAATATCCTCAAGTTATGAAATAAAACTATTCTATTCTATTATATTATGGAATGTGTTATTGTTGGAACAAAGCGTTAGCCAAGTGGAAAGCAATGGCGGCGATGAGCTCACCCCTTGTAAAGAAGCCCATTGAGGCTCTGCCCACCCCCCTTCGGGGAAAAAAGCGTACTGTGTCTATATATGTATATATAAGGCTGAAAAGCTTTCTGTTTAGCCTTGCCCCGCAGACGATCTTCCCCGCCTTGACCTTACAAAAATAAGTAAGCAACTCAATGGGGCTTATCGCCGAGAGCGATCTTTTCCAGGTAACGGCCAAAGATGTCGATGCGTTTCTCTGCTAACATAGGTGTGTTGCACTGGATTCGTAGAACAGTTGTAGTAGCTTTTCTGTAAAAGAGTTCGTCCGGGGAAGCACTGCCACCATACCTACTCGTATTTCTACCTCAAGGTATATACTGGTGCTCGCATTGCTGTGTTCCGGTTGCCAAGCGGTGCCGCTGAAATTACAGGCAATTGTTGCAGGTGATGCACTGTTCATATAGGCAGAAGGTACCGCTTAACATCAGGTGGTCAATCTCCTTGTTCCGTCGTTTAAGCTGTATAAAAATGCATTGTAATCCTTTTTGGTACAGTTGATGTGATCCTGCTGGTTTCCTCTTGTGTGGCCGCTCCGCTACCCGCTAGTTTCGTGGCCATCCCGCAGAGAAGCCGCCGCAGCGGCATGCCCGGCGCCCGCCGTCGGCGCCGACGCGACGATCACATCTGATGCCCCACGTTATTATAAACAACTATATTGATCTATTTTTATACACGGAATGTTGGCATGACACCCAATCACGGGGGGCTGCTAGTTGTAGGGAATTAAGTAGAGTGGCGCCCTGGCCGCCGCCAAGATGCCAAATGGAGAGCAAAGATCATGATGAATGCTTGGGGGGGAAATCATTTTAAATAGTCTTGGTACCTACTAAAGAGCCTCTATATTGTAAATGTCAAGGAAGTCAGTGGATGGAGACAACTCTAAACAGTTTGACGTGGCGTTCTATGTAGGACTGTCTATTGTCTTACCATTGATCGCCACCGTGCGCGCCACCGCGGACGCGGGCTGATCGCGTCGGTTTGGCCATAGCTTTAGGCGGCGACGGCTCAGCGGTTAACATCTCTAAATCTTACTAAGTGAGCCCTAAGCACCCTAAGTGTGGGTTAATAACGATTACGGCCATAGTTTTGTACAAGCTTTTAATTAACTTGCAATATTTGTAAGTACGGGTCAAATCTTGCAACTGAATTTTAAAGCATTTATCCTCAACCGTTTGTGATCAAATTTTGCATACCTGTCAAGTTCCGTTGACAATACCATATTATGGTGACAGCGAGCTGATGTGGTGATGGAGACGGAAGGTGAACAACGGAACTTCTCGATGGATAATAGTAGACTGGCCGTTTTTAGGCTCATTTTGATCAGCACATGGTTCCGATTACTAAATTCATAAAAGCTTGTAATAAAAAAAAAAAAATACTCAAAAATCTTATTCATCATTCACAGATAAAACCCTGTATTCTAATAAAGTAGTAGTTCGCCCCGAACTTCGATGTATATTGTGTATCAATAAATTAGTATGAGTTGAGTTGGTATATATTTTTGAAGACCTCATGCATGGACCCCGTTAGCTCAAAAACACTTGTACATTCAGGCATAATGCCCTGCGCGTCCAGTATAATAATGGCTCGAGGATGCTGTTGGGGCTACCTCGTTTCTGTAGAGCTTCAGGAATGTGTGCAGGATGGATTCCACGCAATCATGCGGAAAGAGTTGCCTCCTTGAAGAGCCGCGTGCGAGGTAGCACCAATAGCCTCCTCGTCACCATCCTGGACAGGGTTGAGTGTCCCGTCGTGAGACACTGGCATGCCATACTGGCTTCCAGAGCCGCTATGTTTAATGTGTGTTAGGTGTGTGCTTTTGTTTTGGCTCTTTTTATTTATTTATTTAAAAACTTTCACACAAGACAATAGTGCAAGGAGGACTTAATGTGTGAACTAAAACTGTGTGTGTGTGTGTGTGTGACTTAAATTGTGTTTACCTACTGTATGGATTTTATCTGAAATAAAAAATGATTTGATTTGATTTTCCACGATGGTGCAACCCACTGTGAAAAGAGGCCCATTCAGGCTCTGCCTACCCCTTCGGGGATACATATCATATGTATGATAGTTGCAGAACTCCTTTGCCAAAAGCTATTCCATGTGAAATCATTTGGAAAGTATATTCATTGTCAATATGTTCAAGTATATAATTGATATGATTCACGAAAGTTTTTATAGTAAAATGTTCAAGTATGTTCATATGGAGTGCAAAATGGAATTGGAAAACTTTTAAGTGAAGCAAACACATCAAGTGCGGTATTACATGAACCGACTTTGTGAGCACATTTCAAAAATAGTTATGTATTTAATTTCAGCTAGAAACTTACAAGTGTAAAAGAGTAAATAAAATAAGTGGGCCTCTTGCTTGTTCCGTCACCCAAGTAGTATAAAAAAAAAAAAAAAAAAAAAAAGTACACAATAATATAGGTACCTCGTAGTGACCCTCAATTATTATAAGTTTAAAACCACGGTCCGCTAATTAAATGCGACATCGCATGAATGCGTTGAGTCCGAACATAATACCCAAGCAGACACAGATATAACATTCAAATAATTCACAGCTCTAAGGAGACAGTCAAATGTATAAGCGATGGCCTAAAGTGGGATCTGAGATATAATATCTATCATTAGAAAGGGCTTTCTAAGCTCATAATAACTATTGACTTAGGTAAACCTTAACTTAACTTGAACCTTAGGTTTGAATTATGTATTTTTAAGTTGACCTTTGGTTTTTAATGGTTGATTTTTGTATCTAAATTCTCGATTTAATTATTATGTGTTAATTTGAAATGTACCTATTTTTATGTAGATACCCTTTAATTAGTGTAATTGATAATTGTTTGTCGTTCTAATTAAAGTAAATATAAATAAATAAATAAATAAATAAATAAATAAAATAAATAAATAATTTCTTAATAATGAGGCATCAAAATTTACTAGGAGAAAAAACATAAAAACCAATAACTATAGGTATATTAATAAGGTAAAACGTTTTTATTTATACTCATATAATAAAATACTGACTAAGAACTTAAACATAGTGTATTTAATATGATATATTTTGTAATAACCTTTGTCTGCAATTAGAAAAAAACTTTAAATTATTGTTTTCCTAACAAAATAATGCTCTGAATTACATTATGGTACAAGTGTGTAATGTTGGTGATTACCGCTGAGGCACCATTGAGACCCGATCTTGTACTAATATTTATTCTGTGCCCGAGCCGTTAGGTGAGGTTCTTAGGAGCAGCCAACACAAGTAGTTTCGATAAAAACGCTAGTGCTCAGCTCGTACGTGATTATGAAGTGGTAACAATTTTTTCGTCAGATGTTTTGGACAAATATGTATCTTGAAGAATATGTCCAGATACGTGGACAAACTTTTTTTTTTACCAGTAACTTCTGTGTAATAAAAAATCAGCTTATTTGCACAACTTTACCTGAACTTTGGAGGTTCATAATGTACTTATAAACTGTAAAAGTAAAAAAAAAGGCCCATGCTGTGTAGAATCTAAATTACAAGCATTTTTTTCACAAACTTGTAAGACTTTCTTAAAAAAACGTACGTGCTGGAACAAGTTTTATGAATATTTTGCGCGTTTATTGCCGTTTCGCAAGTAAGTAGCGGAATTTTCCGAATTCCAACCGAGGGATCTGGCACTAGCTCTCATTTTACACAGTGCCTCTCTTTAAAAAATTGAATTGTACGAACCTACAAGATTTTAGTTCAAAAAGGGAGGGTGAAATTAGAGCCACCTTATGAGCAAGTGTGTTCAAAAATATATTTTTTTCCATTAAAATACACTACGGCTAGACAAAGACAACTTCATGAAATTTTTACTCATTTACATTTAATTATATTTAATTTTTACATACAACGATTTAACATTTAATTAAATGAATGAATATTGGTAACATTAAATTGGCGTTTGGACCATGGACGCGACCATGGCGCGTTTGGATGGATATACATAAATCAATTTACTATAAATCAAAAACACCCAACACTTACATACATCGGCCTGACTCCACGCTAGGATCCCCTGTGTTGTGGCTATCCGGAACTACGAGTACCATGGTACCAAACACCAAGACACAGAAAAAATATTTGCAGATAATATAAATCGGAACCAAACCCGCAATCTCTCGCATCTCTGCCGGCTAATCACCCGCCGCGCCACAGAGTAAACCAAAGGTTAAAAGCCCTTTCGAATAAGGTCTCACATCGGGTACAGCCTTAAACCAGCGGCGCTCAGTTGCCTTTACATCTCTCTCCATATTCTCTCGATGACACAATAAAAGATAAAGTCCGCATCCGTTGGCGGGTCTTGTCGCCGGCCTGCCGGACGCCGGCGCTCCGTCGCCGGACGGGAGACGCCGGCGCTCCGTCGCCGGACGGGAGACGCCGACGGCGGAGCCTGAAGAGACGGGCATCAGTGACCAATGATGCGGGAATGTGGAAGGGAAACATGATAATATGCAATAAGTGTAATGTTTTATGAGCGAGGGATGGAATGATTTAGTTTTTGTTATGAGTGGGGCAAAAAGAGATTTGACTCCTAAAAGTAATTCGGTGCGCGGATCAAAATTAACAACGAGAATTTAAACCAGTTTTGGTTGAAAAATATCTTTTACAAAACCAGCTTTAATGACATTTGAGATCAGAACGGTGTGCTGATCAATATGAGCCCAAACACTGCCAGTCTCCATCGAGGAGTGCCATTGTCCACCGTCATCAGAACAGCTCGCTGTCACCATAATATTATATTGTCATCGGAACTTGACAGGAATACTAAATTTCACTTCGGACCCACCACCTGACCAACCATACCCCTGGGGGTATGGTGGGACGAAACCATACCACTATAGTAGTGTTTTCAGCTCAATTGATCACCGGAAAGTGGGTGAAATTTAGCTTGTAAGATTTGATCACAGGCACCGGTAGGTACAGGTAAAATTAAATAAAAGCTCAGAGAGCTGTTTGAGGGCTCAGTCTAAGCCCGTACCAAGGGCGCTACGCGTGCTACGTCAGTCGTAGCACTGCTACGAGATTATAAAAACCTAAATGATTTGAAATAACAATATTAAGGTTATAATTTTGTTAGATCCTGAGACCTCTCGTTTCTCAGTGGACTAATCGTCCGTCGCGCCTCTCAGCGGGGGGTCTTGTCACGCGTCGTGTGTTCAGCTCGTGGTTCAACTACAGATTAGTGTTACATTTAAAACGAACATGACTTTTTGTGCTAGGTGTTCTTGTAAACAATTTCAAATCAACATCAAATAAGTATTTTGTGAACAATATTTTTTTCAATACAAGCATTTATAAAATTAGTGATCGTAACCGTGTGCTGATCAAAATGAGCCTAAACACGGCCAGTCTACTATTAGGTATCCATCGATGAGTTCCGTCATCCACCTTCATCAGATCATCTGGCTCTCACCATAATATTTTATTGTCATCGGAACTGTACAGGTATGCCAAATTTCAGCTCAAGTCGAGGATAACTGCTTTAAAATTCAGTTTCGTTTCGTTTCGTTTCGTATGAGGTAGTGCTGGCCTCTGGTGTCGGAGTTTGTCAAGCCGCCCGAGGGCCTCTGACATGGCTTATCGACTGTTATTAATCAATAACAGCCGGGACCGACAGCTTAACGTGCCCTCCGAAGCACAGAGCGATGGAAATCCGCACATAACTTAGAAAAGTCATTGGTGCGGAGCCTAGGATCGAACCCGGTATCGTTGGATTCTGAGTTGCACTATTGAACCGTTAGGCTACCATCGCTCCACCGTTAGGCTACCATAGCTCCACTTAAAATTCAGTTGTAAGATTCCACTCGGATAAACATATTCCACCCGGAGATACATTACAATTTGCAAGTTAATATGAAGCTTGTAAAATGGATTATCCTGAATTAAATGCAAAAAAACCTGTTTTTCATTTTCCTGTTGATATTTTCTTTACACTTTACCCTGTAACTTTTATGCACATTATACCTTAACCAAAAATCATTCAAAAATCCACTCCAAGACTCGTTTAACGATTCAGAACAACAACACGTGGGGATAATTTCTCTACACGTTTCCTTCATCAAGCACACGGTCTGATATTACGTCGGGTAGGCCTATAGAGACGATTAGCATGACGTGTATTTGAAGCGCTGTGCCCATCGAACCAATATGACAGTAACTTGACGTACTTTTGCTTGGAAGTTGAGACGAATGGCTAGTTACGTCCCTAGATTAGGTAGGTACTTGTCAGATCACGTGTCATGTTGCTTAGGTGGGCACAGTGGTTACCACAGATTACCAGATGATTGGAAATCTGACTACCCAATACCAAAATATACTAAAGTCCCTAAGGGGGATTTCAGGCGGGAATAGAGGAATAAGCCAATTATTGAAATAATTGAGCTAGAAAGTCTAAAATTTCTAGTACCCTTCGGCATATCTTACCAGCCAAGCTAGGTCCTGCAAAATCTTACGCTATGTATACGGTGGGTCCAAAATCCTGTCTACGCCCATATAGTAGAACCTCTAGAAGTTTATCTTTGACATGGCTAGCGAACTTTAATCAAAGCTAGAGACGAGCAATAAAGTGTAATCTGGCAAACTAAACAAGTAAATAGGTATTATCTTGTACAAAAGAATGTTCCAATGTTCACAAACAACATTAGTACACCTATGACATCAGTGGCAGCCGGCTGGCCGGGTGCAAGACAGGCGCCTGCTTATTTGTGCCGTCGGGTGCCGCGACGCCGCGTCGGGGCGGCGCGGCGGCCGGCCGGGCGCCCCGCGGTCCACATGAGAGCCGGGGATACGGCGGAGTGATGAGAGGGGCGGGCGGGCGACTCGACGGCGACAGGTCTTGCTGCAAATAATTTAAGCTTTTTATCATTAGATACCTTTTTAATGCAATCGAAAATCGTGTTGAATTAGTAGAATTTGTTCATATGTGAAAGTACCAGAGAATGCCTTGCGCACCCTGCGCTGTAACCCGCAGGAGAGAGCCTAGAAGTCGCTAGTGAGCTTGGTTATGTAGACTAATCTACCAACAAGGAACCTGAAAAGGTTTAAACCAAAGCTGGGGCTAGGTTGGCGTGATGAGATCATGAGGGACGGGCGACTAAATGGCGACACAGTACAGCGCCAAGACATTGTCGTAAAAATGTACAGATTGCTTTCGTCGTAAAACTCTAGTTACCTACCTACCTATGGTTTATTGTAGGTACCTAGGTATACTATTTCGCTGTAATAGTCACCAATGCGAATAAGAAGGTGCTGATAACGAAGTTCAAAACGAAAGCTGGTGGTAGGTAGTTAGGGTGATGAGAGAGACGAGAGAGCCGACAAGATTAGGTAAGTAAAAATAATGATTTTTGGCATATCAGCCTACCTAAAAATCATTTTGTTTTTCATTATGCTATGGTCAAACAGCCGTAATTCAGAGCTTGTTTTAGCTCATGCCAGCAAGGGTCTATTTTTTTTATGGAACCAAAACAAACCGTGGATAGGTTGGAGTGATGATAGGACTCCTATCATAGGAGTCGGGGTTTGCTGCAATACCGTTAGGCGACAAGGCTGTCGTAAAAATATATATTGGTGAGTGTTTTCGTTAAAAACAAGGGAATATCGTTTTAATTAGGTATGTATCTTTACAATTGGTGTGAAAAAAATCGTGATTTAGGTTTCTTCCAAGAAGTACTTAGGTAGGTACTCTGAATAAAGTATGGTGGGATGACCAGGATAGGCATAACTAATAACAATGAAAAAACTGTTTCAAAAAAAATATAGTGTGATTTGAAACGTGACAAAATAAAATAATACCTAGTACCTAACAAGGTCTTGTTTCTACCTACAACAACGCGCAACGTTTAATGAGTGCTGACCTTCAATGCGCAGAAGTAATTTTTGGTTCTGTATAGTGAATGCGCCAATGTAAACATGCGCAGTCAACCCCACCAGTTTCGCCGAGCGCTCATTACTCGTTGCGCGACTTATACCACAGAATATATAATAGTACAAGTACCTTTACCTACTGCTAGTGGTACACTATATTTATTGCAGAAGCCTAGGTATCTCCTTACTTGATAGTACATGATAAACTCTGATTTATTCAGTGTCGTTTCTACCTACGTAGTTTCAGATCGCTTTAGAAAAGTAGACTCGTGCTGAGCTGTGTCCGTCCTAAGGATAGAATAGACCCCTCCGTCTCCTACCGTAGTGTCGTAAAACCCGACGAAGCGGTAGCACTAGGGTATGGGACACAACATCCACCTGAGTACTCAAGTAACTATATTAAGTAATATGTGACTAAACGCCTACTGCCTACATCTTTTATAACATGTATTTCAAGTAGGTAATAAAAATACTTTGACTTTGACTTGGACTTTGACTTTGCGGTTACCAATCTGCCAAGAGTGATGATTATGGCAAAACCCCCATTGCTTTAAATGGGGTAGCTCGTCCAGCAGCGGATATCTAAAAGCAGCTGAGTAGGTACGTATCTACCTACGAAGGGTTGGCGAAACGAAAGTATGTTGACCAAGCATGAAATAAAACGAATCGTACGAGCAATAGCACACTAGCGACTAGGCTGCAGCGGCCAGGTCGCGGCGGCCATCGAGATAGATACATTAGTATGAAATCGCCATAGAGCACGCGCACCTGGCCGCACGCGGCCAGCGGTCACACTAAGCCGCAGCGGCCAGCGAGATCGAAGCGACGCATTTGCGGCCCGTGTTCAGTCGCTGGCCGCTGCGGCCACTGAGATCAATTGCATTGTAGTTAAATCACCAGTGTGCGCGCACTAGCCGCGGCGGCCGTAAGATACAGAAGCACTGCTATTTCCTCAACGTCCATTTTGATGCGCGCTGTATGTGCAACTGACGATCGTAGCCGCGGTTTTGGCCGTTGCAAATCACAACCCCTGCGGCCGGGCCGCGCGACGTGGCCGCGCTGCCAGGTCGCTAGTGCGCTATGGCCCGTGCGCTCTTTCAGCTTTCCCGGTTTCATGCTCGCTCGCGCTTGCCGCTGCGCCTGCCACAGTCGTCGGAGACTCCAAATGCCCCACTAATGATTGCTCATGATTTATTTGGTGAGCTTATTTTTATCGCGCCTGAACGGGGCCGGATGATGGAAAGGTGTCCCAAGGACATCTTGTTTGTTTTCTAGTTTGTATGAGACAAGAACTGTTGACAGCTTTTGTAATAACGTCTTTATCAGTTGTTCTGGCAGTCTTGTTTAGTAAGGTAGGTATGTATATTATAATTTTACCCGATTCTTTACCCATAGTAGGAACACCGTGGTGAAGTACGCATACATACATACATACACAATCACACGCCTTTTTCCCCGAAAGGGTAGGCAAAGCCCCTTTTCGTGGGATATAGACGTGACAAGTGGTAAGCTCATCGCCGCCATTGCTTCCCACGACTGACTCTGCTAACGCTTTCATCTAGTAATAATATACATGTTATACAAATTATTATCGTATTAGGTACCTACAAACAAGTCCGGGTAATTCCCTATTTTTTTAAATTCTTGTACTACTTGAATCACAGAACAAGCAGATGACCCACCTGATGTTAAGCGGTAACCTCTGCCTATGAACAGTGCATTACCTCATAGGTCACGTCCACCTAGGATTCACCCTGTGGCATTGCACTGCGCCCGCCACCCTGAGACATGAAGATGAAAAGTCTCATGTGCCTGTAATTTCACCGGCACCTACCCTTCAAACCGGAACACAGCAATGCGAGCACTACTGCTTCGCGGCAGAAATAGGTATGGTGGCAGTACTTCCCCGGATGAACTCTTTTACAAAAAAGTTCTACTACTACTAAAAACGACTATATAAATTAATACTACTACGTACTAATATACTTAGCGGTGATGGTGGCAGCTTGGTTATTTCTTGCGAACCCATACTTACTTAACACCCTAGTTGCATACGTTAGTCCTGAAACCATACCAGAGAACATTTTATACATACAACCCATACGATACCCATACGATACTATGAAGAAACAACACCCAACAGTCACATACAAAGACCTAATCCCACACTAGGATCTCCTGTCGAGGGTATCAGGAACTACAAGTAGCATGGTTGGTAACACCGGAAATTTGTACCGCAGTGGGAATCGAACCTGCACTTCTCGCGTCTCAGCTGGCGTCTCCACCGCGCCACGTAGGTCTCTGCGTATAGGTAGGTGTGTGTACAAAAGTAATTTGTCTGGGGGGTGTGGGGGGGGGAGGGGTTATACAACTAAACGGAGTTATTTAGTAAAAGATAAATTTATCGTTATAATTAATTTATTAAAGTAAAAAGTGCCACGATCCATTTCTAATTATCTTTAAACACAATATTATAGTACCTACGAGATTCGGCTTAACAGCTACGTCTGATAATCTTAGGCCGAATCTTGTAGTAGGACTAAAACAAACACGAAGTCTTCAGATCCAACATCTGGAGAGTTAAAATATTTTAAACATAAGATATCGTGATCACGTCTCGTTCATTGGGAACATCAAGGTAGCGTGAGCACGGCACGTTCATTGTGAACATCACGATAGCATGATCACGTGTTGTTTATTGAACAGATCAAGATAGCGTGATCACGTATCGTTTATTGGGAACATCAAGGTAGCGTGAGCACGGCTCGTTCATTGGGAACATCAAGGTAGCATGATCACGTGTTGTTTATTGAACAGATCAAGATAGCGTGATCACGTGTCGTTTATTGAATACATCAAGAAAGCGTGAGCACGGTACGTTCATTGGGAACATCAAGGTAGCGTGAGCACGGCTCGTTCATTGGGAACATCAAGGTAGCGTGAGCACGGCTCGTTCATTGTGAACATCAAGGTAGCGTGAGCACGGCTCGTTCATTGTGAACATCAAGGTAGCGTGAGCACGGCTCGTTCATTGGGAACATCAAGATATCGTGATCACGTCTCGTCCATCGTGACATCAAAGTAGCGTGATCACGTGTCGTTTATTGAATACATCAAGATATCGTGATCACAATCTCGTCCATCGTGACATGAAAGTAGCGTGATCACGTGTCGTTTATTGAATACATCAAGATAGCGTGAGCACTTCACGTTTATTGAATACATATTTAGTACCTAATTGGTACTATTTAGTAATTTTTTAAAACAATTGTACCTTTTCGTCTAAATACGTAATATTTCGCATTACAATCGCATTTATGAATTTCAAAACACAATATTCTGCGCTAATCAAATAAAGCGTACTATGATAAAATTTGGAACCGCATACCATATATATCAAGATAGACACCGCAAGTGCACCTAACTTGCGTGTCGCTTTGCCTGTCCGAAAGCTTGCACAATATACGTGCAAACCTCAAATCAGTTCGCTCTTGGCCGTCTTCGCGATAGGAAGTCGGATGTTAATAGAAAAATTACTAATTGCGCCATATTGAACGGTAAAAAATCTTCGAAATCAGCTAGCTGTGCGAATGGAGATACATTTTGTAGCAAAGTAGGTGCAAAATAAAACAGCACGCTTGGTTTCATACAAATTTACGCGTTTGCGGTGTCTATCTTCATTCATAGCCTGGGCTGGAAACGAATTAAAATTGACCGGGGTCAATGCATTATAGTTATTCCCAATTACATCAATCAATACTTAGCTTAGGAGAAAAGTGGGCTTAACTTTCCAATATCTGAAATGAGCTAGAAATTTTATATTTTCATCACGTGCGTAACGCGGAAACCAATAGTTTTTTTTATAAATTTTATAAAACATTCGAAGGCCATGTTCAGAGGTTATTTTCCTATATTGATATTAAATAGTAAATTGATAGTAGTCTTCTTCTTCTCTTCTTTTAATGGCTTCTGAGGAATACTCCAATCGTAACCTTTCGAATCTGCTTTACAGTTTTTCATACAAAACTGTAATTTATGCTGCAAGTATTGGTGGTTGACAATGGACATAAGAAAAGTCAAGTCTAATATTAAAATTTACTTGCTAGCGGCTTGTATTAAGATGTACAATTATTAATACAATTATTATTATTGGAGTTAATTATACAATATAACTAATTTATTATATTTTATTTATATTCTGATTATATCTAGAAATCAAAACAAAGTCAAAATACCGCCGCGGCTAAAACATGCTTTATTTATGGATAAATAAAGGTTATATTTGTGTAATTTTTTTATTCAATTTCAAAGATGATTGGAGGCGGTATTCAAACCTATGTACTACAGTTGCATAATTTCATTTCTTTTCATGAAAATTGCGAGTGCCATCCAAAACTAATCAGAAATCTGTTGAATAAGGACAAACTCAAACAAATCAGAGTGGCTGCTTAAAGGGAATAAATGAAAAAGCGACTTCTAAAGGTTTTTGCAACAGGCTGTTTTTGCAACAGGCTGTTTTTACAAACAAATGTAAATTCAAAAAATAAGGACTCTTTTGCGTTCAAAATAATATCGTAAATTACGTAAAACGTAAAATTACCAATCCAGACTGTTTTTGTAGCCAAATATCTAAGTAAATTTACCAATCCAAGGACCCAGACTGTATTACAACAAAATGTTTATGTAAATTTATTGAAAATGCGACTTCTAAAGGTTTTTGCAACAGGCTGTTTTTACAAACAATAGTAAATTCAAAAAAATAAGGACTCTTTTGCTATCAAAGTAATATCGTAAATTACGTAAATCAGAGCGTAAATTTACCAATCCAAAGACTGTTTTTGCAGCCAAATATCTGAGTAACTTTACCAACCCAGACTGTGTTCCAACAAAATGTTTATAAAAATTTACCAATCTATGGATTCGGACAGTTTTTGCAACCTAATTTCAGTGTAAATCTACTACTCTAAGGAGTCAAAGACAGTTTTTGCAACCTGTTAAATTAGTAACTCCTGCGCAAACGAATCAGTAGTTCCTGTAGCGGTTGTTATTGTAGGGCGGGCTGGGCCCCGGCCCGCCCGGAGAGTTCAGGAATAGCTCGATGTAACGATGCTCCATGTTGTTTTTGTCTCGTCTCATTGCCTGGAAATGAAGTTAATTTAGCACCTCATGTTTATTATATCAATGTCTGCGTGGGGCTTCGCTCGCGATATACCGGGATAAGGAGTAACCTACAACTCCTACGCTGAGTAGGAGCAACCTTCGCATTATGGCCAGAGCCTTGACTGGACACTGTCGCCTTAACAAGCACATGTTCAAGTTAAGGTTATGCGAAACGCAATCCTGCAGATTCTGTGACGAGGCGGATGAAACGCCTCTTCATCTGCTAGGTGAGTGTGGACCACTAATGTACAAACGCAGCATTCATCTGGGCAAACACATCCTCAGCCCGGATGAACTGAGGGAAATCACCCCTAAGAAAATCCTAGTTCCTAGCAGCTGTAGGTCTTAGCGGTGAACTGTAAACGCCCTCTTCAGGGGCGGTATGTAACTAGTGGCGATCACAATTGGCCTAACTAGTCGCAGTGGTACAATAGCCACAACCAGCTAATAAAAAAATAAAAAAATATAACCTACAACTCGATGGTGCCGTGGTGTATCCGGCCCAAAAGTAGACCCCTCCATCTCCTCCCGTGGATGTCGTAAGAGCCGACTAAGGGATTACCCGGACTTGTTTGTAAGATTCGTTGGTATTAGATTTGTCCTGGTTGCTAGCTTATTTAAGGAATGTGTTATTACTGGAAGAAAGCGTTAGCAGAGTCAGTCGTGGGAAGCAATGGCGGCGATGAGCTCATCACTTGTCACGTCTATTTCCCACGATGGTGCAACCCACTGTGAAAAGAGGCCCATTTGAGGCTTTGTATACCCTTTCGGGGAAAAAGGCGTGTGTCTATGTATGTATATATGAACAACTCGATTCAGGTAATGATCTACTCATATGTACCACACTGAAACACTAGTAGTGTGATGAGTGAGTGTGTACTCCCCAATAATAATAGGGTGGGCCTCTTGCTTGATCCGTCATCCAAGTAGTATAAAAAAAAATAATAATAATATTAACATGACTGTTAGTAGTAGAGCTTGTTGCTGGAGTTGTGAAAGAGTTCGTCCGGGGAAGTACTACCTCCGTACCTATTTCTGCCGCAAAACAGTAATGCTCGGATTCCTGTGTTCCAGTTTGAAGGGTATCGGTGAAATAACAACCACATAAGAATTTTGATATTAATGTTTCAGGGTGGCGGGCTTAATACAAATACAAAATACAAATACAAATGTTTATTTCATTAACTTAAGGTCTACAATTTAACAGGGTTTGGACACTCCTTTTAAGCAAAAAATATGCTTGTGTTAGGAGATACCGCTCTTCTATATCCATCGTTTTTTTTTTTTTTTTTTTTAGTATTATTTGTACATATACATAACAATAAACATTTTTAGCAACAAAACAGAGACAACAAACAGACAGCGCAGATAAAAAGTTTGATAATTATTGTAACCTAATAATTGTAACCAAGTATGAGGAAGTGTATGTGGGTGTGTGGTGTGTGGTGTGTGAGGCAGTGTGGGTAAATGTAAGAACGGGCTCTCCTGCTACCACCAGTCTCTTAAGAGTCTGGGTATCACAGGAGAAACACTGATGAGTGAATGTGAGTGCGTGTGTGTATATGTGTTTGTGTGTGTATGTAGGTGGGTGTATGAAAGTGTGTGTGTGTGTGTGTGTGTTTAACTTATAACATAATCGTTTGCACCATACTCTCTATTTCACCATAACTTTTGGTTTTCAGCCAAACAGTGAGCGACTTTTTGCAATTAAAGTATGTCAACGGATAAATTTCTAATTCTTTGTTTATCTTATTATAGAGGTGGGATGATTGTCTTGGGTACTGTCTTTTAGCAAATGTAGTCTTAACTGTGACATCAGGTGCAGCGTTTTTCTTTCTCCTACTTTTGATTTTATTGTTCTCGATCTCGACATCATAAAAGAGAGATTTATGTTTTATTAGAACCAGTTGGAGTATGTACAGCTTTCTTACAGAAAGGAGGCCAGATGTTAGGTAAAGGCTTTCTGTAGGAAATCGATAAGGTTTGAAGAACATTACTTTTATCAGTGAACGTTGAGCCCTCTCTAGTTCAAGAAATTTCATTTTTGAAGCTCCTCCCCAAATTGGCAAACAGTACCCTATAACCGATTGAGTCAGCGAAATATAAATTTGACTCAAGAGACTTTTTGTGGCTATATGACGCAGTGTTTTAAAAGTCCAAATTAATTTCCTGATTCTATTCATAATTAGTTCAGTGTGCATGTGCCAAGACAGTCTCTGATCAATCATTATACCCAGATATTTAGTGTGCTGCACTTTATCAATTTGAACACAGGAGCAGTCAGTAGAAAGGTTATTACATTTATGAATTTTTATTTGAAAATCAACTGAGGGCTGGGTACGATCGTTGAGAGAGAAGCAAATGTAATTAGTTTTTAAAGCGTTAAGGGTTAGGAGATTAAAGTCGAGCCATGCAGCCACCTTCTTCAGCCCAGTTTCAGCACATTTTCGGGTGCAGTCCCATGTCTTGCCTGTGAAAATTATCGCGGTATCATCTGCATAAGAGAAAACATTACCCCCATCCACAGTCATATTACTAAGATCATTTATGTAAATGAGGAATAATGTTGGCCCAAGTACACTTCCTTGTGGAACTCCGTAAGTACTGATTACCTCTGAGCTGATAAAATCACCTACTTTAACCCTTTGTTTACGTCCAGATAAATAATCTTTGAATAGTGAAAGAGATGGGCCTCTTATGCCAATATTTTCAAGTTTGTGCAGAAGAATGGAGACCGAAACCGTATCAAAAGCTTTTTTGAGGTCGAGAAAAACAGCAAGACATTTACTCCCGCTATCCACCTTATCTGTTACAATAAAAGTAAGAGCTATGATGGCATCTTCTGTAGACATTCCTTGTCGAAAGCCAAATTGCGAAGGTGAGAGAATCTTAAACTTATTTATGTAGCGGACTAATCGAGAATTCATTAGCTTTTCTAAAATTTTCGAAATTGCCGTTAGTACTGAGATTGGTCTGTAGTTTGACATTACAGACTCGTCTCCACTTTTGTGGACAGGCGTTATAAGGGCTTCTTTCAAGACTGATGGGAAAATTCCCTGCTCAAAACAAATATCTGCTAAGTGAGATATTACAGGTACAATTTGTTCGTGAGCAGCTTTTAGAAAACTCGTCGGTATTTTGTCATGTCCAGGGGCGCTGTCTGACTTTAGGCTAATTAGTATAGCTCTTACTTCCATTGGGTCTGTATTGAAGAGCACAAAAGACGAGACTGAAGGACCTTCGTTGAAGTTGAGATTTTGACCTCCATGAGAACCTGTCACTGTGATTTCATCAGCTAGATGTTTACCTACAGCACAAAAGTACGCGTTTACCTCATTAACAGACTCTTGGGGAGTAAACCCTATTTCTAGCAATTTAGTGCTCTGTGATTTCCTTAATTTTCGTTGAGTTATATAATTTATTGCTTAATGGAATGCATTAGTAGGGCGAATCCTAGGTAGACGTGACCTGTGAGGTATGAATTGTTTTAGGCAGAGGTTACCGCTTACACATCAGGTTAGCCATCTGCTTGTTCCGTCATATATTCACTTAATAAAATAAAACCGCCCAAGTGCGAGTCGGACTCGCGTACGAAGGGTTCCGTGCCATTATCTATAAGAACGGCAAAAAAACACGTTTGTTGCTTGGGAGCCCCTTAAATATTTATAAATTTAAGTGAATTATTTATTTATTATGTTTATTTATTTTGAATTTTTATTTTTAGTATTTGTTGTTATAGCGTCCACAAAAATACATCATCTGTGAAAATTTTATTTGTCTAACTATCACGGTTGAGGTACAGCCTGGTGTCAGATTTTCAGCGGAGTCTTAGTAATAGGGTCATGTTTTAACCTTTGGGTACGGAACCCTAAAAACTATGAGAGTTTGACCAGTTTAAGTCAGTTTGAGTTTGAACATTGCATGAATGGAATCTCCAAGGCATGAATGCATCAAAGGCTTATTTCAGCCTCACACTTAAGTACAGAAAAGAAGAAAGCAGATGACACATACCCTCATAGCATCTTCTTGGCATTCGAACTCAACGTCCGCCTCGCCCGAGGGCCGGCCCGAGTTGTCGAACATTATATTGATGTTCATTGGCCGGATCGGTTTGAAGAACTGAAACGTATTATAATACACATTTAAATATCTGAGAGTGAGGATAAGCGGGCGTTGCCGGTGCATTGCTTCGTCGCACCGCTGTCATTTCGCCGCACTGAGTGCCACTCGGGCAATGTGGTCGCCGCTTACTAATGTGGTCGCCGTTAGACGCAGACGGGGCGCGGACATTTGTTTCTTCCGCGTCCCTTTCATACAAAATGTATAGAGGCGTCGCGACGCAAAACATACAGAAAAAACAGGGCGCGGCCGCAACGCTTTTGCGTCCGCGCCTTTTGTTCAAAACACACAGGAGAGACGGGGCGCGGACGCGGCGGGGACGAGGAGACATGCCTGATGCGGGATGGCATGCCTGCCGGGCGGGTCTCGCTCGCTCGCACAGTCAACGTGTACCGTCGCGTCCGCGGCCCGTCTCTTCTATATAACTTCAAAAGTCGCGTCCGTTTCTCGTCTCCGCCCTGTCCTTACGTCTCTTCTATCTGGCTTGCGCCTAAGACGTCGCAGCGTCTCGTGTGTCTTTGAATGACAATGGAGCGATACGTGTTAAGCGATAAGACCGCAAATTGTACTTCCGTGTTTAGTTTAATATTAATTCTTAATTAGCTTATTTTCTGTGTTGTGCAATAAAGTGTTTTCTATCTTCTATCTATCTATCTTGTTCTTACGATACATATGTTTATAACTATCAAAATTAGGAGGTCTGTAAACTATAGCTAAAGAGTATAAGGAAGCAAGTTCGTCAATCAACAAGTAATAAATTTTGTAAATATTAAAAAAAACCTCAACGCAATGAAACGGCTGAAAGGATTTTGATCAAACATAGCTAAGAACACTCCCGACTAAACCACCTTTAAAACAAAACAAAAAAAAACAGTTCATCCGTTCGGGAGCTACGATGCCACAGACAGACACACATACAGA
The DNA here is from genome assembly GCA_932527175.1 of Operophtera brumata. Classification (NCBI taxonomy): domain Eukaryota; kingdom Metazoa; phylum Arthropoda; class Insecta; order Lepidoptera; family Geometridae; genus Operophtera; species Operophtera brumata. The sequence goes on along the minus strand of OW052228.1, from coordinate 42,203,290 downwards.
CACGTCAAACTTATAACACCCCGTCGTTTTTGCGTCGGGGGTTAAAAAATACGACACCATAATTATTTTATGAAAAGCGATTTTGTAACAACAGTTTTTATGAGAAAAAGGGGAAGTAAAAGATGTGAGTAATGTACAGTCTTGATCTGTAAACTTGTATTATAATACTTACGTATGCAATATCCTGTGGCGTGGCCTTGAATGGCAGTCCGCGCATGTGGATCGAGAACCCGCCTCCGCAGCCACCGTCGCGGAGCCGACCGCCGCCGCCGAACCCGCCGTCGCGACCGCCGTACCCACCGCCGCCGAACCCGCCTCCACCACCACCTGCAGTCCACGAAAACACTTTTATTACTAAAATGGTTAACCAAATGACTGATATTCTTAAAATCTTAATATTACATTTTTATCAGATCTTTTTTTCCGTTTTTAGCACGTATTTGTAATAATCTATTATTACCCATCGAGGAGTGCCGTTGTCCACCTTCCGTCTCCATCATCAGCTCGCTGTCACCATAAAATTTTATTGTCGTTGGAACTTGACAGGTAGGCCAAATTTCAACTCAATTGAACAAGTGGTTAGACTGTAACTTGTAAGATTTGATTACAGACACTTTTATTAATTGTCATAAATGTGTTGTCATAAATTGTCATTTCCGTTCCCCATACCTAATGGGGAAGAAATGATCCCGAGCAACGAGTCGTACGAGAAACCCAGGGATCTATGATGTGTGGATGAGCTTTGTCACGGTGCCGGGACGAGCGATGGTAAAATCTCGATGCGGAGATGAGATCGAAAAGCTTGTCAGAGCATTCCCTGTTGTACAGGCGGTAGAACACGCAAAGGTTAGTCTCGAAGTAGCAGACTTTCTTATATCATGAGTGGTACTAACCGTTGTAAGAGTCCCGCCCGAACCCTTGTCCGCCGCCACGACCCCGGCTGTTGAACCGGCCCCCGAACCGGTCGTTCCGGTCGTAGGGCGCGGGTCGGTAGCCGCCTCCCCCCGCGCCGCCCCGCGCCGGCCCGAACCGGCTCTCCATGCGGTCGCCGTACTGCCGGACCTCATCGGCCGAGCTTATGAACACCTCTATGTATCTGTGGACGTGAAGGGACGCGATCAGAGATTGATTTTATTGGTGGTTGCTCTAGGAATTGCCAGGTTTTTGTTGATTTTATACAATACTAGACAAAATTATATGATTGTTTCTTAAAAACTGAACAGTCTCTATATTATTAGAATATTATTAGGTGGTATAATACAAAGTCCAAAGGTGTTAAGGTGAATGCCCACGCTTGCGGCGCGATATTCAATTTTTTTAGTGTTTTTTGCCCATTAAAGCTCATCAACACTTCTTCAGATAGCGAAAGTTGAGTTCGCGGGAACTAGGAGACTTAACACACATGTTTTAATTGATAGTATCTCATAAATATCATCAGTTTTGCTACGATACCCCTAAACACATTTTTACAGTGTTTTTTTTTTAGGGGAATCGTATCTAAACTGATGATATTTATGAGATACTATCAATTAAAACATGTGTGTTAAGTCTCCTAGTTCTCGCGAACTCAACTTTCGCTATGTGAAGAAGTGTTGATGAGCTGTAATGGGCAAAAAACACCAAAAAATTAGAATTTCGCGCCACAAGCGTGTGCAAAAACACCAAAAAATTTGAATTTCGCGCCGCAAGCGTGTGCATCCACCTTAAAATGACCAGGGGGGTTAGTACGAGAATTTGACAGTATTCGAAACTGTATGAAGTTTCGTTTCCTTCCATACAATTACTAGCAGCGCTCCTAGCGAAAACGAGGAGAAAACTAAGGACGCTGTCAGAAAATGTATTGAAGAAAACGAAACTTCATATAGTTTCGAATACTGTAAAATTCTCGTACTAAGGGTACTGGATAAAATACAAAATTATCAAAATGTAAATAGTATAGCTATTGTCGAAAGTGTGGTTTAGTGTCAAATTTAAAGTTACTTACTTAAAATTATTTAACAACGAAATTGAAAGGTGACTGAATTGTGAATTGACTGAAAATCATTGGTATTCTGCTCAATTATCATTGCAATTTGGTTTAAATTTTTAAAGGATTTACTTTAAATTTGACTCAAAAATATTCTGTTCCAGCGGGACTCAGACCCACATCTTCGCCTCTAATCGGCAATACCTTGACCAGTTTGGCCATGGAATGAGGTAACACTGGCGACAGAAGGATGTAAGTGACTGTTGGGTGTTATGTTATGTTATAAATAGTACCATAAGTGTGACTATCACTTGAACAAATAACAAAATTCGAAAGGATTGGTTTAGATTCGTTCAAGTTACGATCACATTACGATGTATTCATATTTCTACATGCAATACATCTGAATGAACAAATGTATTCATTCAAGAGCCCAATTCTGCTAAACCAATTGTATTAATATCGTTAATGAATCGTCTCATACGTGTCACACTTTTGACACTTTTGGTATTCTACTAACATCAATGGTTTTTCAGTTGCATTATAATTATGACCATTTAGAAACAATCGTAAAATCTTTCTACGTAAAAATACGTAAAATCATAAATTTAGCAGACTACCATTTTTAATGACAATTGTAATTGAATTGTAAGTGCATAGTACAATAATGGGTTTCCTTTAAAAAATAGTACAATTGGGCCCCAGATTTATTGTCAGTTGAGAAGAAAACCATTTATTTGTGACATTTATGACATTAACACTAGATCGGAACATGAACCATAATTAAAAAAAAAAAACATTTATTAAAATATTTCATTTCAAAACTCAAACAGAAGTTTATATATACTTAGCACAAAGTTTGTGAAACATGTCATCATCGTCATCATCATCAGCAGCCGAAGTTAGACATCCACTGCTAGACGAGGCCTCCCATGCAATGGGGTAATTTGCCATAACCACCACACTTGGCAAATTGGTGATTGCAGTTTTGGAGTTGATTATTCAGTGCTGCTGCGCGTTCCTTGGTGTTATTCCATCAGTTTTTACGATATCCAAGGAGATGGAAGGGTCTATTCTTAGGCCGGACACACCACAGCTAACACAGTGAAACATGTATTGTTACCATATAAACAAAACCATATCCTTCGCTAATCATCTAGGTATGATACCCGACTACTCGTTCACCTCGCAGTGTCTTCCCCTCTTGTTCCCGGAGACGCCCTCTGCCCCCGCTCCCGTCTCGCCCAACCTTGACAACTCAACAACCAATCACTAGCGCACTTTTATAGTACCTTCATTTTGTGTTCAGGTGCAGATATCAGCAGAAGGGATGGCATGCAGTTTTAAAGGGGTTTGTGTGGTGTCAATAATATCTTAGTTGGGGGCGTTATTTGAGGTAAATGAATTCTATTTCGTGCTGCATTAAGGTAGATGCTCAAGCTTGCGGCGCGAAATTCTATTTTTTTAGTGTTTTTTGCCCATTACAGCTCATCAACACTTCTTCAGATAGCGAAAGTTGAGTTCGCGAGAACTAGGAGACTTAACGCACATGTTTTAACTGATAGTATCTCATAAATACGAGTATCATCAGTTTAGCTACGATACGCTAAACAAAAAAAAACACTGTAAAGATGTGTTTAGGGGTATCATAGCTAAACTGATGATATTTATGAGATACCATCAATTAAAAACATGTGTGTTAAGTCTCCTAGTTCTCGCGAACTCAACTTTCGCTATCTGAAGAAGTGTTGATGAACTGTAATGGGCAAAAAACACTAAAAAAAAGGAATTTCGCGCCTCAAGCGTGAGCATCCACCTTAAGGCTCAGAATATATATAATACTACATCGCTCCGCCCGCGTATTTCACGTCCCCGCAGCCCGCCCCGCAGAAGGTGGGTCTAATGTCGGGTTTCTCATACTAACCGAATCGTCTATTGTTTAGGCCGCGCTGTTTATGTAAGTGTATTCATTTCAACGCGTTGTTTAAGAGTTTTTTTTATACAACTTGGATTGACGGATCATGCAGATGGCCCACCTGATTATAAGCGGTACCCTCTGCTTATGAACAGTGCATTATCATATAGGTCACGTCCACCTAGGACGCACCCTATGCGGCACTGCAGCGCACCCGCCACCCTGAGACATAAAGATGAAAAGTCTCATGTGCCTGTAATTTCACCAGCAACCACACCCTTCCAACCGGAACACAGCAATGCGAGCACTACTGCTTTGCAGCAGACATAGACGTCGCCGGACGGACTCTTCACAAAAAAGCTCTACTACTATAAAATAAGTGTACGGGGTCTGATTGAGTTTGGTTGGATTTACAGGTGATTAAGGTGAAATCTAATTGTGTTTCACAGCTCATCAACACTTATTGAGATACTGTAAACTGATTTTATGGAAACTATGAGACGTAACACACATGTTTTGAATGATAGTGTCTCATATATATCATAAGTTTAGCTAAGGAAGTCCAAGAACAAAAACAAAAATAAAAAAATAATTGAAGGATATTGTAAATAGACAGTTTAGGCAGCTAAATGTATCTGCAGATATCTGAACCACAACACTTATTATCATAAAGGCAGTCTAAAAGTACGGTATTTAATCCAAATTACATAAATAACCTGACCCAAGTTAAGCCATAAATTCAAATATTACGGTAATGGGAATAGAACCTTAGACAAACCAAAATGTCCCATACCCACTACACCAAATATAAATGCAATCGTGGTTTGATTATAACTAAAGGTATGTTTAACAATTTTGGGTCCTAACTTGACACTTCTATACATTTCGAATCCAACATGATCCCAAACAAGTCTAAAAAGTATCAGATATTGAACAAAAAAAACAATAAATTCAATTTATTTTTTTGACGTTCCTATCTTTTGTGGAGTTTTAATTTAAAAGTACGATTTCTATGTGGGAGTAATTCTCGGAAAATTCTCGTGCTCGAGATGACGTCATATCTCTAATACCATATTTTTAAGGTCTTGTTTTGTATCATGTTTTTTTCATTATTTGTAATGTAGATGGGCCCACCTGATGTTAAGTAAGCGGTAACCTCTGCCTATAACAATGCATTACCTCGTAGATCATGTCCACCTAGGACGCGCCCTATGTGGTATTTCACTGCCCCCGACACCCTGAGACAAAACGCAGTCTCATGTGCCTGTAATTTTTCCGGCACCCATACCCTTCCAACCGGAAAAACAATGCGACCAGAAATAGGTATGGTGGTGGTACTTCCCGGACAACCTCTTTCACAAAAAAAGCACTACCTACTGGTTACTAAAACATGTGACGTCATCTCGAAGACGATATTTGTATGAGAATACGGAGATCTGACAGTATTTCAAAATGGCCAATCATACCCGCACCAAACCACGTGCTAAAAGGAATGCCCCCCACCTGTGTCCTATTTTCTCCCTGTCTCTGGTGAGAGCCTCCTGAGCGCTCCCCTTGTCATTGAAGTGAACGAACGCCTCGCCCGAAGCCCGCCCCGATGAATCCGTTAGCAAGTGGACACCGTCCGGTGAAACCGTGATCCCTGGAGCCCCCATGGTTAAAAGTTTAGTTCATGGTCATTGTGGATGTAGCGGGTAGACGTGTTGTGGATATTATGGAGATCTTTGCTAGTTAATCTTTTACATTTTCTCTTTAAAAGTTAAGGCATGTGTGCCAAAATGTAAGTAACGGGGTTCGAACATATTTGTATGGAGAGTGGCATCGCTATGAGCGGGAATTTTTTAATATTTTTGGATCTACAACGCTCTGTGAATCCTATATTGGATATAGGACCCATATACAAAATAGCAATATTTAATACTATACAGAGTGTTTTTTTTAACTTGGACATTATGGGTATATCCAAATCCTTAAGAGATACGGGAAAACTGTCTTTGTAACCATTTACTCATTTTGTAAGAAAACGATTTTGGCGTAATTATTTTGTTGGTCAACAAAGTTGAGTTCTCCATAAAAATTAGTAGTTTTGCGTAATGCGTATCGATTAAAAAATCCATCCAATCAAAAATCGGATCTAGAAATATTTATTTTATTTATTTATTCATATTATACAGGCCTCATTGAGCGAACATCAATATGAAAAATAAATAAAAAATGGCCGCTGATAGCAAGTAATACCACTAAGGTTCAAACCCCATTGCTCAAGTTAAATTAAGGAACAAAGGAAAGTTTTAAAATATTTTTATTAATATGTTTGTTTCAGAAAATAATCATGTTTGTCTTAAAATTGTTGATCACACCAACACAATCTACCCAGCACAGTCTAAAACATCCCCAAATACAACACAATGTAGTTGACTCGTTCAGTAATACGTACCATCGAAAAATGTCACAATCTCCTCCTTAGAGCAGCCGAAAGGCAGGCCTCTGAGTTTCACGATACCCATGCTGTCATTGAGGTAAGGTATGTCGTCAAAGCCATCCTCATTCTGGCGCATGGCGTTCAATGCCCATTCCATGTCTTGGCGGTCAGTGGAGAATACTGAAAAACAGAATATAGGTACTACAATTTATTGAAATAATTATACCCGTTCAAAATTAACAAAATACAAATGAACTATCTACTACAGTACAGTAGAACTATCCAACGTTGCAAACAATCTATAGATAGCCCTTCTGATCCAGATACTATCAGGTTGAAGCACCCCTAAGGATTTGTCTCTGCAACATGCCTGGGTATTCAATCAATCATTATATAGAGAAAATTGAATCACGAATTATCAAACACGATCAGGCTCTAAGAATTTTTAAAGTTTGGTCTTTTAAATTTGGACATTTGGTCAAATTATTTATTTTAAATTTCTCATGTCCTGTGCTTTTTGGGATAACCAGCAGAGTCTAATGATACTTCAATCATCTTTATCGGATAAGGAGTTCAAAAGATACTTAGGTACTACAAAGTGGTCAACTAAACGTGTGCGTCTAAGGGCGATGGGCCGGTTCGAACATTGTGCGCGTCTAAACGCGATGGGCCGGTTCGAACAGTGTGTGCGTCTAAACGCGATGGGCCGGTTCGAACAGTGTGTGCGTCTAAGCGCGATTGGCCGGTTCGAACATTGTGTGCGTCTAAGCGCGATTGGCCGGTTCAAACAGTGTGTGCGTCTAAACGCGATGGCCCGGTTCAAACAGTGTGTGCGTCTAAGCGCGATTGGCCGGTTCGAACAGTGTGTGCGTCTAAACGCGATAGGCCGGTTCGAACAGTGTGTGCGTCTAAGCGCGATTGGCCGGTTCGAACAGTGTGTGCGTCTAAGCGAGATTGGCCGGTTCGAACAGTGTGTGCGTCTAAACGCGATGGCCCGGTTCAAACAGTGTGTGCGTCTAAACGGACGGCATTGACATTATTATTGACTGTTATTATTTTTAAAACATAAAATCCTCAACCATCCTGTTTATGTTAAACTCATTCATTAATAATAGGATTCACAGTATTTAGATTATTTATTTTTCCCCAAAATATAAATGAAATAAAAATAAAAACCATCAGTAGAAAGTAGATTGGCATCGATGTGTGTTGTTGTATTCGTTTTATAAGCATAAATCTCTCACAGACAATCTATATAACTATAAGCCCAATGAAATTTATATGTGCTAATTATGTGAGCTATGTCGGTAACCATGGTTCTTTCTTCTACAGATTTCTTTCACTCACCTTCAATGTATCTCTTCCCCAAATTTTCTTTATCCCTCTTCAGGGCTTCCTCGACATCCTCCTGACTTTCCACTTCCACAAAGCATTCTCCGGATGGTCTGCCAGGTCGGACCTCAGTCAAGTGAACTCCTGAGATGACAAATTTGATTTGTTGTGGTTAAGACAGTTCTTTCACTCAAGGGGACAAGGTGTAACTGTAAGATTTATTCCTTTAGCGGTGTATTAGATCGATGTTTAAAATACAAATGACTGATAGCTGTGAGCCACTATTCCTAAAGTATAAAATTCTGACACTTCCGTCGCTATATATTTTTGAAATAGCATTGTTTGTGAGAAAAAATCCTTTACTATTTTCACGTATGGCTGACGTTGCAGTCCGAAACAGACGAGATGGCAACAGACTATTTATATCCGGCTACAAAACAGCATTGTTACGGAAGAGTGTAGTGTGCATGGCAACACGTATTAACAATAAAACACCAAACTCTTTTAAAATCCTAAATGAGAATTTATTTAAATCTAAGTTGAAACAATTGTTAATCAGTAAATGTTATTATAATATTCGTGAATTTATGGAGGACACTTTGTGATTTTAGGGCTTATGACTTTAATTTTAATTTGATGTACCTATTTAATTCTGACATTCTTTTGTATTTTTGTAATTTGCATGCTAGATAAGGTAGAACATAATTGGAACTTACATACTTATTTTTAAGACCTATATGACATTATGTTCAAGCAAATAAATATATCTTTATCTTTATCTAGCCACTACAAACAACTCTACTAGCAGAATGAACTCGGAAAAAAACATTCCAGATAGAATGTGGTACCAAACCAAATATTTGTACGATCTGCAAATATTTGTTCAGTGGGTATTTTCTTTGTATTTTAAAAAATATCTATCTATGTAATGTATTGTATTAGGTATATCAGTTATCTAGTACCCATAACACAAGCTCTGCTTAGCTTGGGGTTAGATAATGTTGTGTGAGCTGTCCAGCATTATTTATTTATTAGAATAAAAAAAAATGGCGTAACTTTGGAACAGTTTGTATAAATAAATGGCGTAACTATGGAACAGTTTGACTAACTAATTTTTAGTTAGTTAGTTATTCATTTATTTGTGGTGTGTCCTATCGTGTATCCTATTCATTTGTTGTGTGTGTCATACCGTGGTACGTCTGGCCCAAGAATAGACCCCTCCATCTCCTCCCGTGGATGTCGTAAAAGCCGACTTAAGGATTACCCGGACTTGTTTGTAAGATTTGTTGGTATAAGATTTGCCCTAGCTGCTAACTTATTTATGGAATGTGATAATACTGGAAGAAAGCGTTAGCTGAGTCAGTCGTGGGAAGCAATGGCGGCGATGAGCTCACCACTCATCACGTCTATATTCCACGATGGTGCAACCCACTGTGAAAAGTGGCCCATTGAGGCTCTGCCTACCCCTTCGGGGAAAAAGGCGTGTGGCGTGTGTCGTATGTATGTATGTAGAATAAAAAAACACGTCCACTGCAACAACAATATGATGCTATTTATAAACCATCAAATCAGGGCTTTTTGGCCAGGCCGGCAAGCACTGGCTATTTAGTTCTTCATCAAGAACATTCATCCCCTCATCCCGACACCAAACATGGGAAGCTGCGGGTAGAATCACAGAATAAATAATAGTACAAATAGCAGTGTTGATAAGGGGGCACTGAGGAAGACTTTTTAGGCAAAAAAAGGTTATAGCGTTTTTCTTAGCCATCAATATTTTTTTTTTAATTAAATGTTAATTGCATGTTTTCCTGTATTTTCACTTACTGCTTTTGAGATATGGTTTTTTTATGGTCGGCATTAGAATCGGGCATCCGGAATTCGGGGTTAATTTTTGTTGCATTATATTGGGGTTGGTTACCCCTTACCATCCAACCACCTCCCCGCCCGCGGAGATGATTTTTTTTTGTTAGTTTTCTCTTAGGAAACGCGAATGGAATTAGTTACAGGCACGTAATTTTTGTAGGTAGTGATCTCGTATCTGTCATAAAATCACCAAATATGATAAAATAAGTGACAGAACCGACACGGAGCACCCCCACTCCACGTGGTCTGGTGCGTCACGCCCCTAGAGTGTGTATAAAAACGCGGAGCCAGTAGCTCGCGTGGGAGGCCGGCGACCTCCGTAGCGCAGCGAAGGTCGAATGGGTGAAGCGACACTCAGGGGCAACCTCGCGAGAGTACTGGCATGAGCCCATACCGGAGTCCGACACTTCCAAATGTAAATATCTATATCAAATGTTCTGCAGAGTGTGTTAGCGAGCAATATAACCTCAAACTTTAAGTATGAATATCTCTGGAACCATGCAACGACGCGGGGCGGGGGTGGTACCAGGAGGTATCCCCCCCTCCCCCTAACACTTCGCCCTCCCCCAGCCCTTAAATTTCCGGACACCGATTCTAATGCCATACCTTTTTTTAGAATAATTTCTGAGTTTATTTTCTGAGTGCCCCCTTATCTACAACACCCCAACCAAACAATCATCTCCTAACTACAATAACAAAAAAATAGGTGACACCAAGATTGCCTTTGAAGCTGAAGTGGCAATTGCTGGGTTATGTTTGCTGAATCTTCGGACGATCTAAACAAACATAACACCTACACCTAGCGGGAAACGAAACGGCAACGCAACATCTCGCATCTCAGCTGGTTACTTGCGCCACAGTCAGGTCGTCAGAGAGATGATCATGGTTACAGAGAACGTGTCGTTTGAATAAATTATCATGCATGGCCTATCGCTAGCAGGAAACATGCGAGAATTTGTGTTTGGTAGGAAAGTAACAAGATATTACGTAGGTACACTAATAGGTAAATGCCACATTTTATTGGGCTGCTCCGTGACCGATATTTAGAGTGAAAGTCTTACCATCTTTCCCGTTTAAGATATTGACGTCGGATAGAAAGGTCACCACTTCTTGCACTGTGGTGGAGAAAGGCAAACCACGTAACTTTATAATATAGCTGTTATCACCGGACCCGTTCATTTTCACGAATTATATATTAATGCTAACACGACAGGATCTTATTTAATGAAGCACACTAGAAATTAATATCAATGACAGAAATATTTCTAATCAATTCTATTTTTAAACAACGACCAGACAGCGTTCTTTTCTCTCAATCTGAATGGCGGCCATACATTACATTACATAGTTACATACCATAGACAAACTGATACATATTTTTAATTTAACCATTGATAAAATGTTGCCAGGTCTTGTTTTAAATTTACCCAACCTTGGTCTCAATATCAACTATCAAATCAACTAATCTTCGATTCGCCGATGATATTGTCTTATTTTCCTCAACAGCAGCTGAGCTAGAGACGATGCTCCAAGATCTGAGCAGAGCAAGCCTCGAGGTGGGACTTTCAATGAATATGAATAAAACGAAGGCGATGACGAACGGCACAGAGAGAAAGATTGAGGTTGAGGGTGTTGAGATTGAATATGTCCATGAGTACATATACTTAGGCCAATTAGTCTCTTTCCAGGCGAGACAAGAACAAGAGGTTGCTCGACGCACAGAAAACGCCTGGAAGAGCTATTGGTCCATGAAATATCTAATGAAGGGACCGCTTCCACTCTCTTTAAAGCGGAAACTCATGGACATGTGCATTCTCCCCATCCTCACCTACGGTGCGCAAACCTGGTCGCTAACGAATATTCAAAAGTCCTCTCTCGGGGTATGCCAACGAGCTATGGAGCGTAGTATCCTAGGAGTGAAACTCACGGACAGAATAAGGAACTCGAGAATACGCTCCCAAACACAGATAGCTGACGTCGCTCAAAAAGCTGCTAAACTTAAATGGGACTGGGCTGGACATGTGTGCCGTATGTCAGAAGAACTATGGGCAAAAACCACGACAGATTGGATACCAAACAGACGACGGCCACGTGGAAGGCCCAGACGGAGATGGCGGGATGAGCTAGACTCCTACTTGAAGGATTGGTCCCAAATAGCCAACAATAGAGACGAATGGAAGGAAGGAAGGGAGGCCTTTGCCCTGCAGTGGGACACCACAGGCTCACAATAATAATAATTGGTCTCAATAACCCGATAACCCTAGATTGAGAATTAGTTTGGAAGAATACCGTAACCCCCATGAGAAATATCTAGTTCCAAAGATATCAATATCTGTCTAAAAGTCATAACCTCACTTTAATTGGGTGGGAGCGTTTGACGTGAATACGATGAATGTCTTCCTCGTCATCCCATTCATTTCAGAAATATAACGTAACTACCAAAAACGTGTAGGTACTTTCGAGAGCTTTAATCTCAAAGCAAAGCCACAAAAGTGGCAGTTATATCGCTTCGTTGTGATGATCCATCTAACAAAAAGACAAAAATATATGCCAAATTTCCCATTGGCTTTCCCTGATAACATGACAGGCCACGCAAGTAAGCATTAAAAATGAGGCACGGTTACTGCTCTCTAAGAAGCTAGCGACGAAACAATTTCTCCGTTCCGTAATTCATACACAATAATTTACAATATTTTGACACTAACAATAATAACAATGGAAATAAATATGTGGCAAAGATTTGAAAATAAAAAGCCATGACTAAAAAATGGAAGAGCAAAATAAACGACGACCTCTGTGGCGCAGCGGAAGAAGATTCGCATGGGACGCAGGAGGTTACGGGTTCGATTCCTGCCTCGGAACAAATATTTGTACGATCTGCAGATTGTTCAGGGTGTTTTGGGTATTTTCTATGAAAAAAAAATATCTATCGATTTAATGAATAGTATTTAAGTATATCAGTTATCTAGTTAACCATAAGAAGCTCTGCTTAGCTTGGGCTAGATAATTATTAAATGAACATTTCATTTTTTTTTCATTTCATTTATTTCACCTTGTAACATAGTTTGTCACACTGGGCAAGTCACATAATAATACAATTTAAAAATTTCACAAATTAAAATTAAAATTATAATATATTAGTATACAATTTCTATATAAATTTAATATTTAAACACCGTTACTATTCAAAATAACAAATAATCATAAAACAAAAGTCAACCAAAAATTTAATAAAATCTAATTAATAATCTAATACTAAACTACCTACATCTTACCCAAAAACTAAGTTTATCAGTCGTCATTATACAATTTTTCAATTTTTCAATTTTTCCAGCACCTTCCGAGAGCACACTACACAATATCGCTATTTAGCAAAAATGAGGAATCTAAAACAGTCATGTTCATAAACTCGTTTAAGCAGTAAAATGCATTTACCTCAAAGAAATGTTTAATTTTTCTTTTGAAGTCAGATGTATGTTCCAGATTAGTTATTTTAATGGGCAATTTATTGTACATTAGTATTTTATTGTATTCCCCTTGTTTTTCGGAACCTTTACAAGCCTAACTTTTGGTATACAAAGTTTATCTTTGTTTCTTAAATTATAAGTGTATATCCTTTTTTTTTAAGTAATGTTCCTTGTTTTCGTGAATTTCTAATACGCTTTTATAAATATATAAAGATATGACTGTCATAATTTTATTTTGTACAAAATACTTCCTTGCTGATGTCCTCCTTCTAATGCCACATATAATCCTAATTGCCCGTTTTTGACACATCAAAACCTTTTTGATGTCTGAGCTATTTCCCCATACCGTTAAAGCATAACTAATGATGGAATGGACATAAGCGTAATATACTGATATAAGAGATCTTCTGTCAATCATAGGTTTCAATTTTAATAGCGCATAGTTTGCACTTGCTAGTTTCTTACAAACCTTATTAGCGTGAGCTCTATGACTAACTGATTGATCCATCGTATACCCAAGGAACACATGTTCCGATGTTCCTACCGTTTGCTTCATATTTCTAGTATAAAGCGATATTCAGCGAAGTCTGAACAAATAACAAACCAGTCAAGTGCTAATCGAACTTGCATGGAGTTTGCTATGGAATCCTCCATTTACCAATTTGGGAAATAGCATTATTGCAAGTCTTGAACTTAAAAATAGGGTAATTTGCAAAAACTGGCAATGAAACAATAAAGTTTCCAGCATGAATAAAGGTTTCCAGTTCCGCTACAGTCTATGATTTATCTTTTGTTTTTAAACGGTGCTACAAGGATCATTTGGCACGTCTTGGGGCCGGCCGCCGCGTGCGTTGGTTGTGGTGGCATGGGATGGGATGGGGCGCTCTGATTATTGATTGATTTTATTTGATTATTGGCGTTATATATCCACCAAATTATCTGTAGAACCATTTACCAACGTTTTTCTATCATCTACATACATTTCATTCGACAGATACAATAAGTTGGTGGATCTCTTCTCTAGTTCTGATTTTGGCCACGTGCCAAATTAACCTTGTAGCACTTTATCTTTATGTCCAAGTTATGTGACTGACCGTGACTGAACTGACCAAAGTAACCTTTGTGACTGACTGGACTGACGGATGACCATAGATAAAACCTGGACTGATGACGGACGCTGGAAAAGAAAAAGCGTTTTCGGGTTTCTTTTTTACAAAATAGTAATAGATAAAGATTGATTGCGCTGTTTGAGATTTTGCGTTGTGTATAATAGTGCTGCTATTACAAAGTGTTATCGCTGCAAATATGACTGTGGACGGTGATGAGAAGCCGGCCCGGGATCGGGTGTTTATGGATATTTCTATTGGAGGTTTACCATCAGGAAGATTGGTTTTTGAGCTTTTCAACGATGTGGCTCCAAAGACCGCCGAGAACTTCCGTGCTCTATGCGCTGGGGATATGGGCATCGGGAAGAATACTGAGAAACCTTTGACGTACAAGGTTGGTTACATGAAGAAAAACAAGTCAGCCCTATTTGTGTTATCGTATTTTCCTGCAATTAACCTAAATCTCTCTATCTTCAATTCACTATCACTTATACAGGCGTTACAGAACCGGTGTAACACTGATATAAACATCTGTTAGGGTTACAACAGCTGTTGAACATTCCCGATAACTGTTGTTGGGTCAACGTGAAGAGGCACCTTTTATAATTAAGAATATCAAGTAACTCATAAATTTTGCCAATTTGCAGGGCATGGTATTCCATCGAGTGGTGAAAGACTTCATGATTCAGGGAGGAGACTTCACCAATGCCAATGGAACTGGAGGGGAATCCATCTATGGTGGAACATTTGAGGGTAAAACTTGAATATGTATTATTATTATTATTTATTATTTATTTATAAACAGCACAGGCAGCTCTCGTATTATATTATTATTATATTGACTCTAAGTCTACAGTCACTCCGATACCTGACGCAAGAATCGCCTTTAGTAATAAAACTCGCTGGGTTGGCAGCAGGGTTTTAATTCCAAAGCCTGTTTTTGTGGAGTTCTCCACTAGTGAAGAGCCGATTTAACAAATAACATGTGTTGTTTTCAGATGAGAACTTTGAGTTGCAACATGACAGGCCATTCTTGCTATCTATGGCCAACAGAGGCAAAGATACCAATGGCTCGCAGTTCTTCATGTAAGTTTGATTGTAAAGGGATGTCGGTAAGAGAATGGCGTAGTATCTATATTAACTTAACAAAATCTTCAGAATATTTAGCCTTTTGTATTTTATACCTAGTATAGCCACTTAATATGATCCTTCCTAGCATTTACATGCAGCTTCATTTGTGAGATAAAAGTTTCATGTCTCATTCTAGATTGAAAATCTATCTTTTTACCAAATTTTATCAAATTTTATTAGAGTGGTTGTGGTTGAGTTGTTAATCGAACTTACTTTTGATATGTTATTTAAGTAGAAAGATTGACTCCTATTACACAACCTCTGTTGTATGTTAGTAATAATAGCTGAGAACCATATAAAATTGCCATTTTTTTTTTTTTTACTTTGCCTTAAGGATGCTTTTGGGTAATGTAAATATTATACTATAGTTTGTAAAATATTGCATAAGTCCTGTGACATGTGTTATTTTGATCATTTTGACCATCTTATCGCTGTCCAAAAGTTTTGAAACTTGAAAAAGTGGAAACTTCCTAACCTAAATTTTCCCATTTTCAAGTTTCAAAACTTTTGGACAGCGATAAGATGGTCAAAATGATCAAAATAACATATGTCACAGGACTCATGCTATATTTTTCAAACTATAGGTAGGTTATTGCCTATATACAGGTTCCTTCAAGAGTTTAGTGATGATTATGATGATTTATTGATTAATTTTCCCTGAGAAATATTTATTATTATGTGAACACTGTTGTTATTTGGTATGAAGTGTGTATTCATTGTGTAGAGGGCGAGGGCAGCGCGCAGGCACCCGCTATCATTGTTGTTCTGTTCTGTGTGTTGTAGTACAACACAGTCGGCGCCGCATCTCGACAAGTAAGTACAGTATGGCCTGTGGATGTTCCAAAACTGTTTCCCATACAAACTTTGAGGAAACTATGTCGGTGATAGGATAGATCTATTTTCATCATCTTTTATTATATGTAAACCTAATTACAAAATGGCCATTTCCGAGTTTTATTAAATACTAGCGACTCGCCTCGGCTTCGCACGGGTAGCCCCCGGTGAAAAACAGCCCTCTCCTAACCCCCACCCCCCCTAATGTGCTTCTCCTGGTTCTAAGCTACCTCCCCACCAATTTTCAGCCAAATCAGTTCAGCTGTTCTATGTAACCAACACGACTTTGTTTTATATATATAGATATAGATTAATGAGATAAATAAATAATGCTGGACAGTTCACACAACACTATCTAGCCCCAAGCTAGGCAGAGCTTGTGCTATGGGTACTAGATAACTGTTAAACTTAATACAATACAAATATAGATACATATTTTTTATTATGCATAGAAAATACCCAGAACTTCCTGAACAAATATCTGCAGATCGTAAAAAATATTTGTTCCGTGGTGGGAATCGAACCCGCAACCTCCTGCGTCACAGGCGAACATTCGCTCGCCGCACCACAGAGGTCGGTTTTATAATTGTTAAAAGTATGTTTGTATAAAAAATATATTACAATTATTTATTTGTAATAAGTCTGGGTAGCTGCCATTTTATAATTAGTTTTTACTTAAAATAAAACACTAGTGATGAAATTATATCTATTCTATCACCAACATAATAAATATTAATATTATGTTATATGTGTTGTTATGTTATATATAAATATATAAATAAATATAAACATTGGTTCCTATGATAAACAATTTTGGACCATCATCTTAATACTTATATATAGTTTTATGATAACCGTTGGGAATTAAAGGTTCTCGAGCGGCGACCACAAACCGGACGACGCAAAAGAGGAATGCCCCCTTTCGATGGACCAAATTTCCTATACCAATGGACGTTTTTAATTTTTTAACCCCCGTCGCAAAAACGACGGCGTGTTATAAGTTTGACGTGTCTGAGTGTGTGTGTGTCTGTCTGTGGCATCGTAGCACCCGAACGGATGAACCGTTTTTTTTTGTTTGCAAGGTGATTTCAACGGGTGTTTTCTTAGCTATGTTTGATCAAAATCGGTTCAGTTGTTTCAATGAGTTGAGGGTTTTTTTTTAATTTTTATTAAATTAATTACTTCTTGTTTTGTAAACCTTATGGTAGGAACTAGAGGACTCTAAGCATTTTATACCTAGTTTCACAATCAATAAATATTTCAAATATTTAATTTAATTTAATTTCAAAAACATGGAGGTCGCAGGACGGCGGCCGCTCAAGACCGGTCTTCGTGGCATTCTATAGGGGAGGTCTATATCCTGCAGTGGACTTATAGGCTGATGACGATATTCTGTGTAACTCAACGTAACCGCATTCTCGTTGTTTCCAGTGTGCACGTAGTATTCGGGCAGGTAGTCGGCGGCGCGACGCTGGTGCGGCAGCTGGAAGCTCTGCCGGTAGACCGCAACGCGCGCCCGCTGCAAGACGTCACCGTGGCCAACTGCGGACAGCTCGTGAAGCTACAAGCTGGTAAGTCGGCGGCGCGACGTTGTGCGGCAGCTGGAAGCTCTGCCGGTAGACCGCAACGCGCGCCCGCTGCAAGACGTCACCGTGGCCAACTGCGGACAGCTCGTGAAGCTACAAGCTGGTAAGTCGGCGGCGCGACGTTGTGCGGCAGCTGGAAGCTCTGCCGGTAGACCGCAACGCGCGCCCGCTGCAAGACGTCACCGTGGCCAACTGCGGACAGCTCGTGAAGCTACAAGCTGGTAAGTCGGCGGCGCGACGCTGTGTGGCAGCTGGAAGCTCTGCCGGTAGACCGCAACGCGCGCCCGCTGCAAGACGTCACCGTGGCCAACTGCGGACAGCTCGTGAAGCTAAAAGCTGGTAAGTCGGCGGCGCGACGCTGTGCGGCAGCTGGAAGCTCTGCCGGTAGACCGCAACGCGCGCCCGCTGCAAGACGTCACCGTGGCCAACTGCGGACAGCTCGTGAAGCTACAAGCTGGTAAGTCGGCGGCGCGACGCTGTGCGGCAGCTGGAAGCTCTGCCGGTAGACCGCAACGCGCGCCCGCTGCAAGACGTCACCGTGGCCAACTGCGGACGGCTAGTGAAGCTACAAGCTGGTAAGTCGGCGGCGCGACGCTGTGTGGCAGCTGGAAGCTCTGCCGGTAGACCGCAACGCGCGCCCACTGCAAGACGTCACCGTGGCCAACTGCGGACAGCTCGTGAAGCTAAAAGCTGGTAAGTCGGCGGCGCGACGCTGTGCGGCAGCTGGAAGCTCTGCCGGTAGACCGCAACGCGCGCCCGCTGCAAGACGTCACCGTGGCCAACTGCGGACAGCTCGTGAAGCTAAAAGCTGGTAAGTCGGCGGCGCGACGCTGTGCGGCAGCTGGAAGCTCTGCCGGTAGACCGCAACGCGCGCCCGCTGCAAGACGTCACCGTGGCCAACTGTGGACAGCTCGTGAAGCTAAAAGCTGGTAAGTCGGCGGCGCGACGCTGTGCGGCAGCTGGAAGCTCTGCCGGTAGACCGCAACGCGCGCCCGCTGCAAGACGTCATCGTGGCCAACTGCGGACGGCTAGTGAAGCTACAAGCTGGTACGTCCACAATCGGTTTGTTACTAGTAGAGCTTTATTGTGAAAGAATTCGTCCGGGAAAGTGCCTAATACCACCATACCTATTTCTGCCGCAAAGCAGTAGTGCTCGCATTACTGTGTTCCGGTTTGAAGGGTATGGGTGTCGGTGAAATTACATGCATATGAGACTTTTCATCTTTATGTCTCAGGGTGGCGGGCGCAGTGCAATGCCACATAGGATAGCGTGCAATGACGTGATTCCATAAGAGTTCAGATTTAAATTTATTTTATAACTAGGGCCTGCCTGCGGCTTCGCTTGCGTTTTACCAGGATAAAAAGTAGCCTATAGCTAAATCCAGGTCATAATCTATCTGTGTACCAAAGTTAATTGAAATCCGTTTAGCCGTTTCGTCGTGATTCAGTTAACAAACATCCAAACATCGTAACTTTGTGTTTTTTTTATTTTTATTTAATGTCTCGACAAACTGGCTTACGGCCCGCCTGATGGTAAGCGGTTACCGTCGCCTATTGACATCTGCAACACCAGGGACATTGCCAATGCATTGCCTGCCCTGAAGGACCCATTTTTTTTTATTTTCAGCGGCTCATGTTGTATTTTAGTGGAAATGATATAATTGGGATAAACATGTAATTATTGATTGTTTCAGGCAAAAAACGCAAGGAGAAAGAGATAAAATCTGGATCTGATCCTGAAGCTGAGAGGCCTCACAAGAAGGATAAGAAGAGGAAAAAGGACAAGAAAGAGAAGAAGAAAAAACGGTATGATTCTCAACTCATGTTTATTTGTTCTCTTTGTGAAAAACGGTATGATTCTCAACTCATTTTTATTATGTTCTCTTTTTAAAAAACGGTATGATACTCAACTTATTTTTATTTTGCTCTCCTAGTAAAAAATGGTATGAATCACAACTCATTTTTATTTTGTTCTCTGTGTAAAAAACGGTATGATTCACAACTCATTTTTATTTTGTTCTCTGTGTAAAAAACGGTATGATTCACAACTCATTTTTATTTTGTTCTCTTAGTTGAAAATTGTAAGATTCTCAACTATTTTTTTTTGTTCTGTTTGTAAAAAACGGTATGATTCTCAACTCATTTTTATTTCGTTCTCTTAGTAAAAAACGGTATGATTCTTAACTCATTTTTATTTATTTCTCTTAGTTAAAAATTGTAAGATTCTCAACTATTTTTTTTTTGTTCTGTTTGTAAAAAACGGTATGATTCACAACTCATTTTTATTTTGTTCTCTTAGTTAAAAATTGTAAGATTCTCAACTATTTTTTTTTGTTCTGTTTGTAAAAAACGGTATGATTCTCAACTCATTTTTATTTCGTTCTCTTAGTAAAAAACGGTATGATTCTTAACTCATTTTTATTTATTTCTCTTAGTTAAAAATTGTAAGATTCTCAACTATTTTTTTTTTGTTCTGTTTGTAAAAAACGGTATGATTCACAACTCATTTTTATTTTGTTCTCTTAGTTAAAAATTGTAAGATTCTCAACTATTTTTTTTTTGTTCTGTTTGTAAAAAACGGTATGATTCTCAACTCATTTTTATTTCGTTCTCTTAGTAAAAAACGGTATGATTCTTAACTCATTTTTATTTATTTCTCTTAGTTGAAAATTGTAAGATTCTCAACTATTTTTTTTTGTTCTGTTTGTAAAAAACGGTATGATTCTCAACTCATTTTTATTTCGTTCTCTTAGTAAAAAACGGTATGATTCTTAACTCATTTTTATTTATTTCTCTTAGTTAAAAATTGTAAGATTCTCAACTATTTTTTTTTGTTCTGTTTGTAAAAAACGGTATGATTCACAACTCATTTTTATTTTGTTCTCTTAGTTAAAAATTGTAAGATTCTCAACTATTTTTTTTTTGTTCTGTTTGTAAAAAACGGTATGATTCTCAACTCATTTTTATTTCGTTCTCTTAGTAAAAAACGGTATGATTCTTAACTCATTTTTAATTATTTCTCTTAGTTAAAAATTGTAAGATTCTCAACTATTTTTTTTTTGTTCTGTTTGTAAAAAACGGTATGATTCTCAACTCATTTTTATTTCGTTCTCTTAGTAAAAAACGGTATGATTCTTAACTCATTTTTATTTATTTCTCTTAGTTAAAAATTGTAAGATTCTCAACTATTTTTTTTTTGTTCTGTTTGTAAAAAACGGTATGATTCACAACTCATTTTTATTTATTTCTCTTAGTTAAAAATTGTAAGATTCTCAACTATTTTTTTTTTGTTCTGTTTGTAAAAAACGGTATGATTTTCAACTCATTTTTATTTTGTTCTCTTAGTAAAATTTCGGGTGCGTCCGCATTCATCCCATTAATTCATCCCACAAGCTAAAAGTAATAACAATTACATGAAAAACATAAGGCTATATTATGGTACCAAAGGCCAATTGTTAGTCGGGGGGCTTTTAAGTTAAGTGTAAAACGCATTTATGTTTGTAAGTTTTTTACCATAATATTTTTAAATAAAATCAGTAAAGAGGATATTCTAAGAAAAACCAAGCTCAACGACATATCTCTTAAAACAGCAAGTTGAAGTTTTTTTTTTAACTATGATAGACCTCTGTTTGACCACAATCTCACCTGTTGGTAAGTGACGATGTGGCCGAAGATGTGCTTCAGAAAGGTCTAGAAGGCACCTATTCACTCTAGCCTTGAAGAGACCAAGAAGTGAAGACCTTGAAGTGGCAATGTGCAGGCCATACAGCTCGCAGAACCGACAACCGTTGCTGAAATCTAGAATTAGGACCACAAATAGGAAGACACAGTAAGACGGCCCTCGATCGAAACACAATGACGTTGTAACTGTCGCGGATATCCGTGGATGCAGGCGGCTCAAAATTATTCGTTATGTCATCCGTTTGGCCAGGCCTATGCTCAGCATTGGGACGTTTTTCGGCTGTTGAACTGCTATACTGCCTGAATGAATGTCGACCTCTGTGGCGCGGCGGGCGAGTAATGACCTGCGAGAGGTGCGGGTTCGATTCCCGCTGCGGCACAAATTCTAGTATAATCAATGAATATTTGTTTCAGAAGGCCTATCACAGGTTTGTAATATGTTACAACTCGGAATAGCGAAAACCGAATTGATTTTTTTTTTTTTTTATTTCTTAAAGAATTAACACGAACATTGTATTATAAACTCAAAATACCCTTATGAGTTTGTTCAGACATAAAAACAAATATCGATTCGGAATTCGATAGTCGGGATACCGAATGCAAAACATAGGCCCATTGTCCATGCACGTAACCGCACGTCATACGCACGCTTGCGTCAATTGACGATTGAAAGACGAATGCTTGCATCTTGCTTAGAAACAATGAAATCTGTGTCCACGAAGCGGCAACAAGTCATGACGAACGCATGACGAGCGGCTGACGCCACGTTGCCGCTTCGTGGACACAGATTTCATTGTTTCTAAGCAAGATGCAAGCATTCGTCTTTCAATCGTCAATTGACGTAAGCGTGCGTATGACGTGCGGTTACGTGGACAATGGGCCTTAGACAAACCTGTGGTTGGCCCTCAGATCAGAGTGTTGTGGTACAAGGTACTCATAGTTCCTGATACCCACGGGGAAGCCTAGTGTGGGATCAGGACTATGTATGTGACTGCTGGAAGTTTTTTTTTTGTTTTTTTAAATGCTACTTGAGTGACGGAACAAGCAGATGGCCCACCTGATGTTAAGCGGTAACCTCTGCCTATGTACAGTGCATTACCTCATAGGTCACGTCCAACTAGGACGCGCCCTATGTGGCATTGCACTGCACCCGCCACCCTGAGACATAAAGATGAAAAGTCTCATGTGCCTGTAATTTCACCGGCACCCTTACCCTTCAAACCGGAACACAGCAATGCGAGCACTACTGCTTTGCGGCAGAAATAGGTATGGTGGTAGTACTTCCCCGGACGAACTCTTTCACAAAAAAGCTCTACTACTACTATGTGACTGCTGGATGTAATTATTCTATTGTTAATTGACAGGCACCATTCGGCTTCTATGGAGGAAGACGAGGCTCCCGAAGCCCCTTCCCACCCCCTGGTCATGACCTCCAAGATAGACCCCAAGGATATACCGGAGGTGCCCACCAACAGGTTCCTGATGCGAGGGGGACGGGATCAGGACAAAACAGACCCGAGGAAGGATCGCGAGAGGTAAGAGTCACACCTCAGCTCTTTATCAAAGACATTGTAAATTTAACTCATCCGCTGTAAAAAGTAAGCTTGTGATCAATTGGTCATAATTAACCAATTGATTACCGTGGTGTGTCTGGCCTAAGAATAGACCACTCCGTCGTCTCCCGTGGATGTCGTAAGAGCCGACTAAGGGATTACTCTGACTTGTTGATAAGATTTGTTGGTATAAGATTTGTTCTGGCTGCTAGCTTATTATGGAATGTGTTATTACTGGAAGAAAACGTTAGCTGTGTCAGTCGTGGGAAGCAATGGCGGCGATGAGCTCACCACTTGTGACGTCTATATGCCACGATGGCGCAACCCACTGTGAAAAGAGGCCCATTGAGGCTCTGCCTACCCCTTCGGGGAAAAAAGCGTGTGTCTATGTATTTATGTATGTATGATCACACGCTTACTTTGTTTTTTTTTATTCATCTTGGAATGACGGAACAAGCAGATGGCCCGCCTGATTCTAAGCGGTATCCTCTGTCTATGAACAGTGCATTACCTCATAGGTCACGTCCGCCTAGGACGAGCCCTATACGGCAAGCACTGCGCCCGCCACCCTGAGACATAAAGATGAAAAGTCTCATGTGCCTGTGTGTTTAGTAGTAGTAGAGCTTGTTTGTGAAAGAGTTCGTCCGGGGAAGTACTACCACCATACCTATTTCTGCCGCAAAGCAGTAGTGCACGCATTGTTGTGTTCCGGTTTGAAGGGTAAGGGTGCCGGTGAAATTACAGGCACATGAGACTTTTCATATTTATGTCTTAGGGTGGCGGGCGCAGTGCAATGCCACATAGGGCGCGCCCTAGGTGGACGTGACCTATGAGGTATGCACTGTTCATAGGCAGAGGTTACCGCTTTACATCAGGTGGGCCATCTGCTTGTTCCGTCATTCAAGTAGAATAAAAAAAAAAAAAAAAAAAAAAAAAACATCGGCACCCATACCCTTCAAACCGGAAAACAGCAATGCGAGCACTACTGCTTTTCGGCAGAAATAACTATGGTGGTAGTACTTCCCCGGACTAACTCTTTCACAAAAAAGCTCTACTACTAACAAAACACCATAGTATTGTATAATTATCTGTTTAACGTTTTACAGCTTCAGTCAATTTCTCATGTAAGTTTTGAATCATATTTGACTTCTTTTTCAATGTCAAAAGTAAAAAACAAACATTGTTGAAAAATATTTTTTTCAAAAGAAGCTTTTATGAAATTATTTATCAGTACGGTGTGCTGATCAAAATCAGCCCTGACACTGCCAGTCTACTATTATCCATTGAGTAGTGCTGTGTCCACCTTCCGTCTCCATCATCAGTTCGGCTTGTTGTCACCATAATATTGCATTGTCATGGAAACTTGACAGGTATCAGAAATTTCAGCTCAATCGAGCACCGGGAAGTGGGTCATATTTAACATGTAAGATTTGATAATGCCGGGACAGGTGAAAAAAAAAACAAAAGCTTGTAAAAGCTCTCACATGCATAGTCTTCTGTATAATATCTGTGGAAATCACTCGCCATACTGAACCGCTGACAAAATGGACGTTTCAGAGGAGGCTGTCAAGACTCAAATAGGCTTCTTTTAAACGTATTTTTAGCAAATCTACACAGTGAGTACCGCCTTTAAGAACTGGGACGGACGACTTTGGAACAGCGTACAAACGTGGCGAACTCATAGAGTCCTACAAGATATTGAATGGTCACTATAACATACCTAACTTGCGGAATGTATTTACCTTAAATAGCAACAAGTTGGGGGGACACTCACAAAAGCTCGTAAAGCTGCCTGGAACCAGCAATCCCAGGAAACACTTGTTGCCAACCGTGTAGCAAACACTTGGAACCGGCTACCAGAGACAGTGATTAGTGCTCCCTCCGTGAACTCGTTAACGAACCGATTCGATAAACATTTTAAAAACACAGTGCACTGATATGATTTACACGCATCAGCTTATGCTGATAGTGTTTTAAATATAATAATAATCATAGTTTATGACAACAAAAAAATATAATGTTATCATGTTCCCAAGGGCATGATAGAGCCCAAAACACGATTTCGATAAATTTTCTCGATAACAAAAAATCGTGAACTAACCTCTACGATGAGCTTATAACGTAAATATCTCCATTACCTATTAATGTACAATGATAAAATTAATAAGAGTAACATATAATATTATTTAAAAGGACATAGTCAAAGTCAAAAGTATTTTATTCATTGAAATCACAAGGATCATTTTATTCGTCTTTAGTAGATTTATTTTTTCGATTACGTCAAACTGTTTTTCGTGATTTTCGTTCACTTTTCGTTGCGCGAGCTTTATTCTGTCACTTTCTTACATAGCTGAACCTTACTGAGTTAGATAGTGATGCAATTTGTTTGTTGTCTGCCTCTTACTCAGTGTTATTGGTTGTGCAGGATGAGGTACCGCGAGAGGGATCGCAATTCTTACACTCGGAGCGGAAGGATCATCAAGGGCAGGGGAGTTTTCGTAAGTATCTTGAAGTACACACATCAGCATTGTCTAAGGCCTACTGTCCACGCACGCGTCATTTGACGTATGCATGTAACTTACAAATGAAGATAGGCGTATTTTGCATATTTGTTATGTCCACGCAGCTTCATGTAATAGTCAGTCACGCTACAAACGTCTCAGTTTTTTTCAACTAGCATCGAGAAAGCACGACTGTTGTTGTGAAAATGTCAAGTGATGATAATGAAGTGATTATAGAAAAAAACACAAAAAGCAAGCGTCTTTCTCACGAGTCGGTCGAGTAGTGACTTGTTGCCGCGCGCACCGCATGACGAACGCATGATGAGCGGCTGACGCGACGTGTCCGCTTCGTGGACACAGATTTCATTGTTTCTAAGCAAGATGTAAGCATTCGTCTCGCAATGACGAAAGCGTGCGTATGACGTGCGGTTACGTGGACAATGGGCCTAAGGGTACGCTTAGGCATTTGAGAAGCTTTATATTGCAAATATAAAAATAAATATTGGGCTGCGTTTCCACCAGCAATGAGCGAAGATGCGTAGCGAGGGATGTATTTGTTAAGAACCAATATAATCACTTCATTTATTTAGTCTCGCTCAGTGCAGCTCTGCTGGAAACGGCTTAGCAAAGCGACGATTTTAAACGTACAAAACAAGCCAGGGATGTGTGCGGGGGAAATGTGCAAAGGATGGACGCGAGCTTTGGCGTTTGGAGTTTTCCCTCGCATCTATTTATTTATTTATTTATAACATATGGCACACAACAGAATACTACCGATTTTTTTATAAAAGTACATTACGGAAATTTGTAACTAGGTTATATTCCAAAACATGTGTACACTTCACGAGTATATTAAAACAAACAGTAAAGAAGATTATAATATAACAAACATTTTACATTCAAAAAAAATAACACTTAAAACAGAAGGAGTAGAAAACTCACTATTTTGCAAGAGCGGCTAAAGTAGCTCTTTTAAATTTAGATAAACTATTATTTAAAACATCAATCGAGCTGCTATTGCCGATTAACAAATCGTTGAAAAGATCATCTGATAAGAGACAGCTACACATCCTCGCACCGCTTATCTGCGCACATTTTCATAGCGTCGCTACACATCTTCGCACGGCACCGCTCAGCTGCCTAGTACATCTCTGGTGAAAACAATCACATCGTTCCACAGCCTCGCTACGCAACCTCGCACCTCTCATCGACCTGGCACATCTGGGTGGAAACGCAGCCTTATTCCCCTTCGGTTGACGGTTCTGTGAGCTATATGGCATGTCCATTGCCACTAGTGTATGTGTTGTTCAATAAAGGGTCTTGGTTACAGCGTTACCGGACCCCGTCTCGTTCCCGCTCCCGCTCCCGCTCCGTGACTCCGCCCCACTGGAGGGTGGCGCAGCGTCGTATCATCAAGCTGTCTGAATTCGAGGTAAGTCGTCATGAGACGTAGTATTCCAGTAAAGTAAAGTAAAGTAAAGCATTTATTGAATAAATCAATGGACATATTAAAATGAAGCTCTCGACTCCTAAACTAGGGCTACCTGTATGTCAGGAGTCAGTTTCTTCGCAGTAGGTGTAACATAATAGTAGTTTATGCAACTGTCATATAAGAAGGGGTATTAAAACACGAGAGTCTGTTTATAGGATAATACGATAATAGGTTGACTCGAGTGTTTTAATACCCAAGTTATATGCAGTTTCATACACTACTTTATCTTCACTCATAGGAAAAATTGAAATTAAACAAAGTAGGTAGGTTACAAGTAATTTATTTGGTAAAAAAAATGTATAGGAAGCGCGGGAAATTAAGTTCAAACTACGCATGCGTGCGCCATTTTTTCACAGTTCTAACTGCGCATGCGTGCGCCTTTTTTTCATATTCAGGCTATAACCATAGACTAGTTTAATGAATTAATAAATAAAAAGATAGCGGTACATAAACAGACTCTCGTGTTTATACCCCTTCTTATATGACAGTTGCATAAACTAGTATTATGTTACAGTTGGAGGTACTATAATGAGTTTTATTCTTAATTTTATGTATATGCGTCTACAAAGTGCGTCTGTATAGAACCGTCTTTGAATTTGTAATCCGAATTTTTCGATTTGAGTGTAGATAAAAATGGTTAATACATCAACAATAATGTTTATATACTTATAATTATGTAAACTACTACACAAATCATACTTTTTATATACTTATAATTATGTAAACTACTACACAAATCATACTTTTTATATACTTATAATTATGTAAACTACTACACAAATCATACTTTTTATATACTTATAATTATGTAAACTACTACACAAATCATACTTTTTACAATCATAACAACATATAGTAGTTGTTAAATTGCAAATAAACTCTATTGTGCTTATTATAAAAAAAACTAAGTTAGTCCTGGTTTAAACCCGAACTAAGTAGTCTAGTTTTGTCACGGTATTAAAGTTATATACAACTTTAACACAAAGACAGATGGTTTATTTTCTATTTTTCCGACGTGTCAAACTGACGGATCTTGTGTCAAAGTGTCACATCACAATCGATATGCAAACTTCTATCCAACAAGCAATCAACTGTCAATTTTTAGACCATTGTAAAACTAAAGGGCGGCTTGGTTTAAGAAAAACCAGAGATAGTCCGAGACTTTGTAATTTTTGACATAATATTGAACTATCTAGCTCTAGAGTTGACTTCGGAAAACAAACCATCTGCCTTTGTATTAAAGTTGTATATAACTTAAATACCACTACAAGCCTAGACTACGTAGTTCGGGTTTAAACCAGGACTAATTTAGTTTTTTGTAATAAGGCCCTATAAGTTATAATGTGAGCGTGTGGAGTGTTAACATGGTTGTATTATTTTAGCTCAACAAAAAGATCTTCAATCTCAGTATACTCAAAATTTTGAAGCCAATCTGTAATCTTAATTTTACTCTGATAATTATTTAACCTTTTAATATTATTATGGACTGAATTGATTTTGTTATAAATAAATGGAGCTGTGCAATTATAATGTCTTCTAGCTAGCTCCTTCCTAGTTTCCGGAACAGTGCTGGACATAGAGCCCTATCAGCAGCCCAATATTGGCACTGTATGAATCTACAGTTTGTGATAAATGTCATTGCCCCTCCCGTGGGCGCATGTACGTGCGCCGAGAAGTGAGCGCGCTTTACAGCTCCGGTACCATTCATGGAGAAATGGTAGTTAGCTTCTCTAACGTCCTTAGCTGGGATTTAAGCTAGCACCCTTTCAGTGGTGGTGAGCGACCATTACCGCTCCAACACCATTTTGGAGAAATGGTAGTCTTCTGCAAAGTTCACGAGCAACGCGCGTGATTACCCGGATTGTAAGTCTCTTATGATTGGGCGGCAAGACCTACCGCACGCAACTGGTCCTGGCTTCGGCCAGGTAAAGTGCGCTACCGCGTATAACCGAAAGGTTGGTCGGGCAGCCAACTTAAGGTGCTATAGGTTCAACGAACATTTTTGCATGAGGCGAAGAAGGCGAGCTCACGCTCTGATACCGTGTTTTTGTGCATAAAAAAATTATATAAAAATGTCGTTCAAAGTTTTGTTTAATTTTGTTGTTGAATTCACTAACTCAAATAATAACTAACATGTAACCAAATGTTTCAAAAATTAAAACGTGAGAGAAGTGAGTGAAAAATAGCATTTAAATTTTATAAAGGAGGTATCTTTGTTATTTTTTTTTATCGAGTGAAGTAATTCAAATATTGTATTTAATTATTGATTTCACTAGATAAAAAGCTCAATAATATCATATATTTTTTTCTTCATAGAAAACAATGAAAATTCTTATCAAAAACTTTAAAATTCTTCACTGCCGCTAATGCGGTTGCGATGTCATCCAGTCACGACAGAGCAACCACTCTACCGACCCCGCCGACGGGGTCGAGTCTCCTCAGTACTTTAACACCTTACAACACCGGTACAAGCATGTTCCGGGCGTTTTTCTGCGATCCCCAATTTGGCAACGGCCCAAGCCCAACAAGCCGGGCCAGCTAGCTGACCTACCGTGTACAAGGGTGCTTGGTGTAGTTTTGATAGACAAAATAGCTCACTACCTGTATGCAGTTATATAGCAGTGACCTACCTGATGTAAAGTAGTCCCAGGAACTTCATGATCTGATCCCACCATCTCCTTTTCATCATAGGACGAGCAGGCGCACGGCTCGGTACCACCCTTACCTGATTAGTACATCACATAGAGACACCGACAACACCGGGGGCATTGTCGATGCTACCATGAAGGTTTTTTTTTACATTTTGCTTGTAGCAGCCCTTTCTACCAAGCTGGAAAACATCAGGTGGTAGCTCAGTTTTGGAGTTGGTGTTCGACTATGGGACACCAGACGTGCCGTGTCGGTTTTTCGTCCACACATCAAAGGGTATTGGCGCCAAGTGCGTTCACTCGTTAGCCAAGTGTTCAATGGGCTCATACGGTGCAGGTGTGTTTTTACCTTGGCAAAAGTTTGGCTAGCGTTTAGTCCAGCTTGTAAACGGTATCAACAATACTGGCCCAACTGTTGGCCCAACAATTCTGCCTGTACAAGGTTCTTTACCACAGTGTAACGATAAACAGTGACAAGACTAATGTTAAATTGAGATAAAATTTATACGAAAGCTTCACATTAAAGAATGGTCAGTGTTTTAAAATTTTGACCCATGAACAAGTATCAACCTTAATTGACAGCGAGCCGAACAGGAGCGTTCCGACTTGGAGCAGGCAGAAGCGGCGAGGAGACCGTCAGAAGTACATCACAAACGTAAGTTTACCTATCAGAGTATATGTATATATTTTGTATATTTTATTTATTGAGGAACAACAAACAGAGGCTTAAAAACCAAAATAGAAAACGATGATAATCTGCAGTATACCCTAGTTCAGAATTCAAGATATTTTTTGTAAACATAGGGGATACCATAGCAAAAAAATAAGTGCTCTATGGTAGTTTATTAAATTAGGCCAATAAACAGGCTCGG
Organism: Operophtera brumata; assembly: GCA_932527175.1. Taxonomy (NCBI): domain Eukaryota; kingdom Metazoa; phylum Arthropoda; class Insecta; order Lepidoptera; family Geometridae; genus Operophtera; species Operophtera brumata. Next base: position 42,172,921 of record OW052228.1, on the reverse strand, counting down.
GCATGTTATTGTAACTCAGATATGATAAACTATAAAGTAATCAATATTTTGTCGTATATATTTTTGAGTTATTTCGGTTATTTACAAAGTTATCAAGCAAAAATATATTTGTTAGTAGAAAATATTTCATGTTACTTGGAACACTGCAGAGATTCTAAACAATGGGCTTTGTTTTGAAAGCCGGTCCCCATTTTGTTCAATTCATTCTTTTCTCCTCATTTGCGGAATACGAATGTGCTTTTCGCATAGTTTTACAATGGAATGGTCATACTGTATCAATAGGTAAGAGTTTTAAATAACATTTTGCCGTTTACACATTGACTCGTCAGATAAACTTAGGTAGGTAGTGGGTTTGTGTTTATTTGCCGCAAATTGAAGGTACATACCGCGGGAGCGAACCCGCTAGCGGATATTACAAACATTTAATACCGTAGGAAAAGCCGCGGGTCAGTACTAGTAAAACATGAACCACGCAAAAAAAATATTTTACCACTGGCTTGTCTCTTTGACGGTGACATTTGTTTGTTTACAAAAAATATCTCGAATTCTGAACCAGGGTATAGTTATAAAAACTGTGTCGCAGACATCAACGCCCTCCCCCGTTACATAAAGTTATGAGTTCCAAACAAGTTATAGGCATAAAGTATAATAGGTTAGAGATTAGTTTAGTTAACAATTTAAAATTCAAAAGAAAATTTAATAAATTACTAGTATGCGAGTGTGTGTGTATGGGAGTGTATGTGTGTGTGTGTGTGTGTGTGTGTGCGTGTGAATGTGTGTGTTATGTGTTTGGAAGAACGAGTAAGTGTGTAGTGTGTCAGTGTAGTGTGTGTAAAGTGAAACATAATATACTATTTGACAACCCTAGATTAGACAAAAGAGTAGATTAATTTCTTCAACTGCCACTTGTTTAAGGGTGCAGTGATATAGGTCGCGCAACGAGTTATGAGCGCTGACCTTCAATGCGCAGTAGTCATTTGTTGGGTCTGTATAGCGAATGCGCGAATGTAAACATGCGCAATCAACCCCTCCTCTTTCGACGAGCGCTCATTACTCGTTGCGCGACCTATACCTAAATTCACCACACTTAGCAGGCGGATTGGTAATCACAGTATTGGTATTGAGTACTCAGGTGGATGCTGCTGCCCATCACTGGTGTAATTCCTTAGTCGGATTGAACGGCGGAGAGTTATAGAGGCAATAAAAAGGATTAGGTTTTTACTTATTCCTGGACATTGTGAACTAATCCATTTTACGGATTTATCGTGTATTTAATTTATTTTGCTAGCATTCTTAACGTCAGCGATAGAAAAAATTAAAATCGTTCGTTTAAGATTGTTTAGACCTCAAAGTAAATAGACTTTGGGTCAGCGCTCAAAAAGTGTCCGAACCAAAAGAGAAATAAAACGCATAAAAATAAACAATTCTGTCAAGTTATATCCGTCCATTGCTGCTTCATTATGGAACACATTTGAAGGACTAGAGTGTGAACCGGCAGTGTATCGAATTTATTTGTGATTGTTTGAATTTTCTTTCGATAATCGGTGGAGTAAACGAGTTCTTGAGTGGAGACCGCGTCTAGGCAAACGTAGTGTAGGACACCCACTGGCTAGGTGGAGCGACAACTTGCGCGGGGTGGCTGGCAGAAACTGGATGAGGAGAGCCGAAGCCCGGGCTCAGTGGCATGCCATGGGAGAGACCTATGTCCAGCAGTGGACTGCAGTAGGTTGATGATGATTATGATGAATTTTCAAAGATACCATAGTTTGGCTTGATAGTTTTTTTTTTATTTACAAGCAGATGGCCCCACCTTTTGTTAAGTGGTACCCTCTGCCTATGAACAGTGCATTGTCTCATAGGTCACGTCCACCAAGTACGTGCCCTGTGTGGCTTTGCACTGCGCCCGCCACCCTGAGACATAAAGATGGAAAGTCTCATGTGCCTGTAATTTCACCGGCACCCATACCCTTCAAACCCTTTTGTATGGAATCCATCGTAGAGTTATTAGAAAGTCTTGCTAGCAATAATAATTTATTAAAATAATTTGTAGGTGCTGATGAAGAAGGCACTCCTGAACAACCTCGGGAGGAGAAGGAGGAAGGAGAATGTGATACAACATTCGGTTAGTACATATTTTAAAGTCACTTTACTGTGTATTTACATACCACTGGAACTTCGAACTGGGCTTAGTCTGCGTGGAGTTTTTTCAAACAAACTGCAACACCCCACTGCCCCGTCGTCGCTGCGCCGTCCTACATATAAATTACAGTGACATGCCCCACGGTGTGTTGCGACGTCGTGCGGTCACGCAACGCGCGCGCAATGAACAAGGGGACCAGAGAGACGAAGCGGGGAGGGATGATGCGCTTCGTTACGGAGCGGTGACGACGCGTCGCCCTACATATCAATTACAGTGACATGCCCCACGGTGCGTTGCGACGTCGTCGTGCGGTCACGCAACGCACGCGCAATGAACAAGGGGACCAGAGAGACGAAGTGGGGAGGGATGATGCGCTGAGTCGCCTGAGCGGTGACGCTGCGTCGTCCTACATATCAATTACAGTGACATGCCCCACGGTGCGTTGCGACGTCGTCGTGCGGTCACGCAACGCACGCGCAATGAACAAGGGGACCAGAGAGACGAAGTGGGGAGGGATGATGCGCTGAGTCGCCTGAGCGGTGACGCTGCGTCGTCCTACATATCAATTACAGTGACATGCCCCACGGTGCGTTGCGACGTCGTCGTGTGGTCACGCAACGCACACGCAATGAACAAGGGGACCAGAGAGACGAAGTGGGGAGGGATGATGCGCTGAGTCGCCTGAGCGGTGACGCTGCGTCGTCCTACATATCAATTACAGTGACATGCCCCACGGTGCGTTGCGACGTCGTCGTGTGGTCACGCAACGCACACGCAATGAACAAGGGGACCAGAGAGACGAAGTGGGGAGGGATGATGCGCTGAGTCGCCTGAGCGGTGACGACGCGTCGTCCTACATATCAATTACAGTGACATGCCCTACGGTGCGTTGCGACGTCGTCGTGCGGTCACGCAACGCACGCGCAATGAACAAGGGGACCAGAGAGACGAAGTGGGGAGGGATGATGCGCTGAGTCGCCTGAGCGGTGACGACGCGTCGTCCTACATATCAATTACAGTGACATGCCCCACGGTGCGTTGCGACGTCGTCGTGCGGTCACGCAACGCACGCGCAATGAACAAGGGGACCAGAGAGACGAAGTGGGGAGGGATGATGCGCTGAGTCGCCTGAGCGGTGACGCTGCGTCGTCCTACATATCAATTACAGTGACATGCCCCACGGTGCGTTGCGACGTCGTCGTGTGGTCACGCAACGCACACGCAATGAACAAGGGGACCAGAGAGACGAAGTGGGGAGGGATGATGCGCTGAGTCGCCTGAGCGGTGACGACGCGTCGTCCTACATATCAATTACAGTGACATGCCCTACGGTGCGTTGCGACGTCGTCGTGCGGTCACGCAACGCACGCGCAATGAACAAGGGGACCAGAGAGACGAAGTGGGGAGGGATGATGCGCTGAGTCGCCTGAGCGGTGACGACGCGTCGTCCTACATATCAATTACAGTGACATGCCCCACGGTGCGTTGCGACGTCGTCGTGCGGTCACGCAACGCACGCGCAATGAACAAGGGGACCAGAGAGACGAAGTGGGGAGGGATGATGCGCTGAGTCGCCTGAGCGGTGACGCTGCGTCGTCCTACATATCAATTACAGTGACATGCCCCACGGTGCGTTGCGACGTCGTCGTGCGGTCACGCAACGCACACGCAATGAACAAGGGGACCGGAGAGACGAAGCGGTGAGGGATGATGCGCTGAGTCGCCTGAGCGGTGACGCTGCGTCGTCCTACATATCAATTACAGTGACATGCCCCACGGTGCGTTGCGACGTCGTCGTGCGGTCACGCAACGCACGCGCAATTAACAAGGGGACCAGAGAGACGAAGTGGGGAGGGATGATGCTCTGAGTCGCATGAGCGGTGACGCTGCGTCGTCCTACATATCAATTACAGTGACATGCCCCACGGTGCGTTGCGACGTCGTCGTGCGGTCACGCAACGCACGCGCAATGAACAAGGGGACCAGAGAGACGAAGTGGGGAGGGATGATGCGCTGAGTCGCCTGAGCGGTGACGCTGCGTCGTCCTACATATCAATTACAGTGACATGCCCCACGGTGCGTTGCGACGTCGTCGTGCGGTCACGCAACGCACGCGCAATGAACAAGGGGACCAGAGAGACGAAGTGGGGAGGGATGATGCGCTGAGTCGCCTGAGCGGTGACGCTGCGTCGTCCTACATATCAATTACAGTGACATGCCCCACGGTGCGTTGCGACGTCGTCGTGCGGTCACGCAACGCACGCGCAATTAACAAGGGGACCAGAGAGACGAAGTGGGGAGGGATGATGCTCTGAGTCGCATGAGCGGTGACGCTGCGTCGTCCTACATATCAATTACAGTGACATGCCCTACGGTGCGTTGCGACGTCGTCGTGCGGTCACGCAACGCACGCGCAATGAACAAGGGGACCAGAGAGACGAAGTGGGGAGGGATGATGCGCTGAGTCGCCTGAGCGGTGACGACGCGTCGTCCTACATATCAATTACAGTGACATGCCCCACGGTGCGTTGCGACGTCGTCGTGCGGTCACGCAACGCACGCGCAATGAACAAGGGGACCAGAGAGACGAAGTGGGGAGGGATGATGCGCTGAGTCGCCTGAGCGGTGACGCTGCGTCGTCCTACATATCAATTACAGTGACATGCCCCACGGTGCGTTGCGACGTCGTCGTGTGGTCACGCAACGCACACGCAATGAACAAGGGGACCAGAGAGACGAAGTGGGGAGGGATGATGCGCTGAGTCGCCTGAGCGGTGACGACGCGTCGTCCTACATATCAATTACAGTGACATGCCCTACGGTGCGTTGCGACGTCGTCGTGCGGTCACGCAACGCACGCGCAATGAACAAGGGGACCAGAGAGACGAAGTGGGGAGGGATGATGCGCTGAGTCGCCTGAGCGGTGACGACGCGTCGTCCTACATATCAATTACAGTGACATGCCCCACGGTGCGTTGCGACGTCGTCGTGCGGTCACGCAACGCACGCGCAATGAACAAGGGGACCAGAGAGACGAAGTGGGGAGGGATGATGCGCTGAGTCGCCTGAGCGGTGACGCTGCGTCGTCCTACATATCAATTACAGTGACATGCCCCACGGTGCGTTGCGACGTCGTCGTGCGGTCACGCAACGCACACGCAATGAACAAGGGGACCGGAGAGACGAAGCGGTGAGGGATGATGCGCTGAGTCGCCTGAGCGGTGACGCTGCGTCGTCCTACATATCAATTACAGTGACATGCCCCACGGTGCGTTGCGACGTCGTCGTGCGGTCACGCAACGCACGCGCAATTAACAAGGGGACCAGAGAGACGAAGTGGGGAGGGATGATGCTCTGAGTCGCATGAGCGGTGACGCTGCGTCGTCCTACATATCAATTACAGTGACATGCCCCACGGTGCGTTGCGACGTCGTCGTGCGGTCACGCAACGCACGCGCAATTAACAAGGGGACCAGAGAGACGAAGTGGGGAGGGATGATGCTCTGAGTCGCATGAGCGGTGACGCTGCGTCGTCCTACATATCAATTACAGTGACATGCCCCACGGTGCGTTGCGACGTCGTCGTGCGGTCACGCAACGCACGCGCAATGAACAAGGGGACCAGAGAGACGAAGTGGGGAGGGATGATGCGCTGAGTCGCCTGAGCGGTGACGCTGCGTCGTCCTACATATCAATTACAGTGACATGCCCCACGGTGCGTTGCGACGTCGTCGTGCGGTCACGCAACGCACGCGCAATTAACAAGGGGACCAGAGAGACGAAGTGGGGAGGGATGATGCTCTGAGTCGCATGAGCGGTGACGCTGCGTCGTCCTACATATCAATTACAGTGACATGCCCTACGGTGCGTTGCGACGTCGTCGTGCGGTCACGCAACGCACGCGCAATGAACAAGGGGACCAGAGAGACGAAGTGGGGAGGGATGATGCGCTGAGTCGCCTGAGCGGTGACGACGCGTCGTCCTACATATCAATTACAGTGACATGCCCCACGGTGCGTTGCGACGTCGTCGTGCGGTCACGCAACGCACGCGCAATGAACAAGGGGACCAGAGAGACGAAGTGGGGAGGGATGATGCGCTGAGTCGCCTGAGCGGTGACGCTGCGTCGTCCTACATATCAATTACAGTGACATGCCCCACGGTGCGTTGCGACGTCGTCGTGCGGTCACGCAACGCACACGCAATGAACAAGGGGACCGGAGAGACGAAGTGGTGAGGGATGATGCGCTGAGTCGCCTGAGCGGTGACGCTGCGTCGTCCTACATATCAATTACAGTGACATGCCCCACGGTGCGTTGCGACGTCGTCGTGCGGTCACGCAACGCACGCGCAATTAACAAGGGGACCAGAGAGACGAAGTGGGGAGGGATGATGCGCTGAGTCGCCTGAGCGGTGACGCTGCGTCGTCCTACATATCAATTACAGTGACATGCCCCACGGTGCGTTGCGACGTCGTCGTGCGGTCACGCAACGCACGCGCAATGAACAAGGGGACCAGAGAGACGAAGCGGGGAGGGATGATGCGCTGCTTTGCAGTAGCGGTGACGCTGCGTCGTCCTACATATCAATTACAGTGACATGCCCCACGGTGCGTTGCGACGTCGTCGTGCGGTCACGCAACGCACGCGCAATGAACAAGGGGACCAGAGAGACGAAGCGGGGAGGGATGATGCGCTGAGTCGCCTGAGCGGTGACGCTGCGTCGTCCTACATATCAATTACAGTGACATGCCCCACGGTGCGTTGCGACGTCGTGCGGTCACGCAACGCACGCGCAATGAACAAGGGGACCAGAGAGACGAAGTGGGGAGGGATGATGCGCTGAGTCGCCTGAGCGGTGACGCTGCGTCGTCCTACATATCAATTACAGTGACATGCCCCACGGTGTGTTGCGACGTCGTGCGGCCACGCAACGCTCGCGCAACGCACAAGGGGACTAGAGAGACGAAGTGGGGAGGGATGATGCGCTGAGTCGCCTGAGCGGTGACGCTGCGTCGTCCTACATATCAATTACAGTGACATGCCCCACGGTGCGTTGCGACGTCGTCGTGCGGTCACGTAACGCACGCGCTACGGACAAGAGGACCAGAGAGACGAAGCGGGGAGGGATGATGCGCTGCTTTGCAGTAGCGGCATCGCAGAACACGTTTTGATTCATATCGTTAAAAGACTGACACCCAACACTGTGACACTGCGGCGTCGATAAGCGGTGACAATGACTTAGGAACAGGAGTAAATGTAAATTTATTTTTTAAGACGATTCAAAATGATCCTTGCGATTTCAATGAATAAAATACTTTTTGACTTTTGACTTTTTGGCCCACGAGCGGTGCGTCGCCGCACCGCAAAGACGGCGTCTCACACTATTCACACTCCGGCGTCGCAACGCATTCACCCCTCCCCGCCTCGTCTCGGTGGTTGCAAGTCCGGTGCGGCGCCGCACCGCAAAGACGGCGTCTCACACTATTCACACTCCGGCGTCGCAACGCATTTACCCCTCCCCGCCTCGTCTCGGTGGTGGCAAGTCCGGTACGGCGCCGCAGCGCATCGTGTGACATGCCACAGATATTACTTTGTAAGACGACGCAGCGACACCGCTCCGGCGCCGCACCGCCGCCGCAACGCATCGTGTGCCCCCGGCCTGACTGCATCGAAATCGTAGTGGTGCGACGGCGGAACGCACTGGCAACGCCCTTGTATCCACTCTTAGGCTAAGGTCAAACCAACGCAATCAGCCCGCGTCCGCGGTGGCGTGCACGGTGGCGATCCATTGTCTTGCCATTGATCGCCACCGCGCACGCCTCTGAGGACGCGGGCTGATCGCGTTGGTTTGGTCTTAGCTTAAGTCAGTCAGTTATAAAGCCCTTCTCCCATTACGATAAGCACAGGCGATTCAAGTATCCTGCAAGTCTCGGAGACTAGTCGCCGCCAAGTATCTCGCATACATTTGAATGCAGGCTAGTGTGCGAGCCTGCATACCGACTGCATGTCTAAGTCTCCGAGACTTGCAGGATACCTTCAGGATACTTGAATCGGCTGGGCGTATCGTAATGGAAGGGCCTAAGACTAATTTTTTTTCATAACTTAAGCGATTTGTACTTGAAAATCGATCCAAAATGATACCTTGATTAGTTGTAAAATACTAATAATGGCTTTGATTGCCTTTTTCAGAGCGTTCCCGTGACGAAAGGATTGACTATAACGCATTGGACTTTGAAGAAGATATTGAACACGATGGTAAGTTTTTTTTTCTAAACTAGCTTTCCCATTGAATAATCCGATCATACTGTCCCATAATTTTTGCAAGTCCATGAGTCGACAGAGACGGTTTAACGCATCTCTCTATGAAGGAGAAGGTCGTGGGTTTGAATCCCGCCTGGTTGGTAAATTTTGGGATAGTAATCTTCATAATAAACAAATTATTGTGCTCCTTTTGGATAACGTCCAGGCCTCCATTTTGTTTTTTTATAGAAATATTTATGTGAGACCATCCTGTGGAACTACAGACGAATCTCTTTTGTCAAAATCGGTTCTTTGGTTTTCGATCTGTGAAGGTTCATAAATACAAACATACAGGCGCTAAACTGATTATCCTCTCTTACTGAATCGAGACATAAGCTTTACCCGCGTCTACTTCGACGTGAAGGCCGCACAGGTGGTGGAGTACATCAAGAAGAAAGTCGGAGTGGGATTGAGGGTCATGAAGTTGGACTCTCGTCATAATGTGGGCTTTAGCTCATTTATGGTGAGGGTCCCTACGGAAGATCTGAAGATCTACTTGAGCCCCGACTTGAAAAGGGTGAAGTTCCGGCGTTTCAAGGGCCGTCTGTCACGTGATCCACGGGGCCGCGACGCGTCGGCGATCACACGTGTGTTAGATTAAGTTATAAGAGTTTTTACATGTATGTTAGTTTCTAAGGTATTTATGATGATATGGGCTTACTGTTTAGGGTTAGTGCATTTCTCAGTCAGCCTGAAATAAAGATATTTGATTTTGATTTGATTTTTACTCAAAGTAGTTGAGTAAAAAATTCCACAAATTGGTAATTCGACGTCTAGATCACAAAGAAATTCAAGATATTTCATGGTGCCTCTTTAGCATAAGGCCATCGAAACCATCTTTGTATCAAAAATTCAAATCTAAGAATATGAATTGTATTGTTACATAGAAGAAGCAGAGCCTCCATTCAGGCGAGTCCCGGAGCGAGATTCTCGCCGCCGAGAGAGGAGACGCGATGACTCTCCGCCTCAATCGCGAGCCGATGTGCTCGCCAGGGCTCTGGGGGTCAACCCAAATCGTGCCAAGTAAGTGTTAATGATGTCTACGAGTCCCGGAGCGAGATTCTCGCCGCCAAGAGAGGAAACGCGATGACTCTCCGCCTCAATCGCGAGCCGATGTGCTCGCCAGGGCTTTGGGGGTCAACCCAAATCGTGCCAAGTAAGTGTTAATGATGTCTACGAGTCCCGGAGCGAGATTCTCGCCGCCGAGAGAGGAGACGCGATGACTCTCCGCCTCAATCGCGAGCCGATGTGCTCGCCAGGGCTCTGGGGGTCAACCCAAATCGTGCTAAGTACGTGTTATGTCTAAGAGTCCCGGAGCGAGATTCTTGCCGCAGAGAGAGGAGACGCGATGGCTCTCCGCCTCAATCGCGAGCCGATGTGCTCGCCAGGGCTCTGGGGGTCATCCCAAATCGTGCTAAGTACGTGTTAATGATGTCTAAGAGTCCCGGAGCGAGATTCTTGCCGCAGAGAGAGGAGACGCGATGACTCTCCGCCTCAATCGCGAGCCGATGTGCTCGCCAGGGCTCTGGGGGTCAACCCAAATCGTGCTAAGTACGTGTTAATGATGTCTAAGAGTCCCGGAGCGAGATTCTTGCCGCAGAGAGAGGAGACGCGATGACTCTCCGCCTCAATCGCGAGCCGATGTGCTCGCCAGGGCTCTGGGGGTCAACCCAAATCATTCCAAGTAAGTGTAAACGATATCTACGAGTCCCGCAGCAAGATTCTCGCCGCCGAGAGAGGAGACGCGATGACTCTCCGCCTCAATCGCGAGCCGATGTGCTCGCCAGGGCCCTGGGGGTCAACCCAAATCGTGCCAAGTAAGTGTGAATGATGTCTATTGTTTTACTAAAGCGTTGTCCATTGAGACAGCTGGAATAGCTTCGCTCTGAAATGTCTCCTTCAAACTGAAGTCAGTTTCATGTTCTAAAGTGGCCTTTGTTAGTGTACACGGTTCATGGAATCTTAACTATATGCGAGAGCGCTCATATCAGACAGTAGACGCACGGCTCGGTACCATCCTTACCTCATTAGTATACCCTCTATTCGTACTAAACGTTTCAGTTCTACCTTTATAATGCGAACTGCTAAGGAGTGGAATACACTACCGTCGTCTGTCTTTCCTGAATACTATAATCTGGGTCTCTTCAAGGCTAGAGTGAATAGGTGCCTTCTAGACCTTTGTGCTGCATCTTCGGCCGCATCGTCACTTACCAACAGGTGAGATCTTAGTCAATCATTTCTCGTCGCAGAGAGAAAAGACGCGACGACTCACCGTCTCGATCCCGCGTCTATGCGCTTGGCATGGCTTTGGGAGTCAACCCTAAAGCCCTTCTCCCATTACGATACGCACAGGCTATTCAAGTATCCTGCAAGTCTCGGAGACTAGTCGCCGCCAAGTGTATCACATACATTTGAATGCAGGCTAGTGTGAGATACTTGGCGGCGACTAGTCTCCGAGACTTGCAGGATACCATCAGGATACTTTTATTTGTTTTTATTTTTTTTATACTACTTGGATGACGGATCAAGCAAGAGGCCCACCTGATGTTAAGCGGCGGCGGCGGTTTGTTACTTGAATCACCTGTGCGTATCGTAATGGGAGAAGGGCTTAACTGTGCCAAGTGTGTTTGTGTGCTGTCTCTTGACTAACTAAAGCGCTGTCTAAGCTGCAGCTGGTAACAGTTATGTAGAGATAACCAATCTAAACTGAACGTCTTTCCACCGCTATTACTTGGCACTTGATACCAGTATGGCGTTTCAAAATGATCCTTATTTCAAAGGAAGAAGGAATATTTTATTTTTACGCAATTTAATAGTGATGTGTTCAGTTTTACCTTGGTTTATGTCTGCATTGCTTTAGCACCACTAAACACTTAAAAAGTCTTAAAATAGTTTTTTGTTAAAACGGCATTCTTCGTCCCAAACAGTCATTGTGAGAATTACGAGGTGTTTTCGAAATTCTTTACGGTGTTTAATAAATAATAATAAATAAATAATGCTGGACAAGTACACACAACATTATCTAGCCCCAAGCTAAGCCAGAGCTTGTGTTACGGGTTAACTGATATACTTAATACAGTACATTACATAGATAGATATTTTTTATTTTACATATAAACCACCCAGAACACCCTGAACAAATATCTGCAGATCGCACAAATATTTGTTCCGAGGCGAGAATCGAACCCGCAACCTCCAGCGTCGCAGGCGAACCATCGCCAGCCGTGCCACAGAGGTCAAATACAATACATCATATAGATAGATAATTTTACTATGCATTAAAAAAAAACCAGTATATAAAACAAAGTCGTGTTAGTTACACCACTTATAACTCAAGAACAGGTGAACCGATTTGGCTGAAAATTGGTAGGGAGGTAGCTTAGAACCAGGAGATTGACATGAGGTGCGAAGCCGGAGCGAGTCGCTAGTGTCTAATAAATGATAATTTCTGCCACAGAGACATATTGCAACAACACCGCGAACCGCGTCGCGGATTGTCATCCTCCGTACAAGCGGCTCCAAAGATGCCTTCAGCCATTGCCCACGGTCCTGATTTCCAAGGTCACGGTCAAGGTCTCGGCCAAGGTCAAGGCTACGGACAAGGACTGGGTCAGGGTCAAGGGCACGGTCAGAGTGGTGGTTCGGGGGGTCTGGGACATTCCGAAGGCTATGACCCGTTCAGTCTGCTGAGAAGCACCTTCAGGAACAAGGAGCAAGGGCGACAAGGAAGGTGAGATAATCATGTTTCAACAAGTTTTGGTGTCAAACTATTTAAAAACTAATAAACATGCTATAATAATATGCCAGATTATTGAAAACCATCTTCTCTATTTCAATAGTATGGAAGCCTGTGGTGAGAATGTGTAAGAATCAAAAAAGTGTGGTACCTGCTACGCGTCCGGATACCGTTAGTGTTGTGTGTCGAGGTGGAGTGAAGTGTGACAATGAAACCGATGGTAGTGGTATCGTTCGCAATAAAAGAGTGAGAAAGAGGGTAGATCGATATATCTGCCAATAACATCTACTCGCAAAGACTTTAGTTAGTTCTCCCGTGATCATGGCGCATGCAACTGTGCCGAAATATCGGGAACATTCCAAACTCATAAATCATGGTAAATATCCCGTTTCTAGTGAAAATCACGTACATAACCATGATAGTTTCAAAAGTTATATGCTAAAATAAATTGCTTGCGTGAAACGCTGATTGTGGCAGGACATAAACAGTTGCAATTAACATTCTATAACAAACCCATATTACGCAATAAATTGTTTTGATTTGATTTAATATGAAACAAAAAATAAAAAAAATGCTGGACAGTTCAACTAACATTATCTAGCCCCAAGCTAAGCAGAGCTTGTGTTATGGGTACTAGATAACTGATATACTTCATACAATACGTTACATATATATATATATTTTTGATATGCATAGAAAATACCCAGAACACCCTGAACAAATATCTGCAGATCGTACAAATATTTGTTCCGAGGCGGGAATCAAACCCGCAACCTTCTGCGTCGCAGGCAAACCTTTGCCGGCCGCGCCACAGAGGTCGTAATGCCTCAGCAAAAAGGCTATGCCCTCACCCCATCTGCTAGGCTTTTATTTCCACAAACAATGCGACGCGTACTCTGTTTGCAAGAGTGATAAGAGCGTGGTAATCGCTTTACCGACGAGGTTTTAAATTGTTATTAAACAAAGTAGGGTGTAGGGAAAGTAAGGTATTACACACTACATGACTCTTTTAATGATAAAGCCGCGTGGCCTGATGTCGCTCTGCCCCTCGACACCTAATTTGTCAATTTGCAATGTCTGTACCTACATATAATTTATTATTGATGTGTTATTTATGAGTATATCAAGCGTAGAGTGTACTGCCTTATGAACTTTTGCTGATTCTCTCTATCATCTTACTTTTGACAGCCTACCTAAGTAAGGCTTTTAAGTTGGTTTTCCTTTTTTCTTTGAATCGGCTTCCACTTGTTCTCGAGGCACTAAGAAGGATCATCAACAAAAAAACAGACCGTGTTTTTTGCCTGATTCTTCTAGGTCTGGTTGCGTTAGGAGTAAATGTAAATTTATTTTTTAAGACGATTCGGAATTATCCTTGTGATTTCAATGAATAAAATATTTTTTGACTTTGACTTTGACTTATCTATTTCAAAACGTTGTCACTCCAATAAGTGAAAAAGTATATATGTTAATTTTACGGAATGACAGCGATCAAATTCAGTTTTTTTACGAATAATTATTATTTATTATTCCTCAACAGTGGCCCCAGAAACGATCGTCCCGAACGCTTCCACCAAGAGCGTTCTGACCGCCCGGAACGCTTTCAACAGGATCGTCCCGACCACGCGGAACGTTTCCAGCAGGATCGTCCCGACCGCGTGGAGCGCTTCCAACAGGACCGTCCCGACCGCGTGGAACGCTTCCAACAGGACCGTTCCGACGGCCCCGAACGATTCCAACAGGATCGTCCTGACCGTCACCAAGATAATAAAGACAGAGAGCGCAACGAACGCCGCGATCACCGCAAGGGAGAGCGAGATGAAAGACAGCGCAGACATTCTGATAGGGATAGGCCTGACCAATCAAAAGATAGGAAAGAAAGGGATAGAAATGTAGAGGGGGAAAAGAAAGACACTAAGAAGACTCAAGATGTTTATGAAGATCAAAAACAAAGGACTGAAAAACCAAAGGAAATAGTTTCGGAAGCAGTTACAAAGGAAGCTATCAACGATAATGAATTAGGCAAGGAAAAGGATCACCAAGATAGATCTAAGAGTCATGATAAAGAAGGCAAGGAGAAACGAGACAGATCTAAGAGTCAAAATAGAGAGAAGCGTAGAGACAGAAGCAGGAGCCAAGAGAAGCGTCGGGTTAGAAGCAGGTCTAAGGGCGGCGATAGACGTGATGATAGACGTCGCGACCGAAGCCGAAGCAAGAACAGGGACGATGCTAGACGAGACAGTCGTAGAAGCATAAGTCATGAGAAGCGTCGCGACCGAAGCGCAGAGAAGCGTAGGGACAGGAGCAGGAGCTTGGAGAAACGTAGAGATAGAAGCCGCAGCAGAAATAAGGATGACGATAAGAGGCGTTCTTATTCCAAAGATCAAGAGAAGCGTCGTGACAGAAGCCGAAGCCAAGAGAAGCGTCGTGATAGAAGCCGTACCCAAGAGAAGCGTCGTGATAGAAGCAGGAGTCATGAGAAGCGTAGGGAGCGAAGTAGAAGCTTGGAAAAGCGTAGGGACAGAAGCAAGAGCGCGTCGAAGCGTAGGGACAGAAGCAAGAGTGCGCCGAAGCGTAGGGACAGAAGCAGGGACAGAAGTCGTAGCAAGAATAAGGATGACTATAGAAAGAAGCATGCTTCCCGTTCGAGATCTAAATCTCGATCACCGCGCAAAGAAAGGTATATATCAAAATTACTACTCACAGCTTTGACACGTTCACATAACATTAAAACACTAAGCGAGCAAAGGCCTTTCAACAACTGGCAAAATTTGCTTTCATCTGTCTGGATGTATGTATGTATGTTGGTACTAAACTTGCATTTTGATATCATGGGGCAGAAAAAATCGGTACTCATTTGTAAACAAGAATTTCGATGAGCAAAAACGGTCAAGAGGTTGTCAAGATGTACAGTTTTTTTAAAAGTTTTTTTTTCAGGGCCTCTTACGCGAATTCGTGAGAGTTATCGAAAAGTGATAATAGAGTTACGGGCTCGATTTTGTAAATAATAAGTACCTAACGCAATAAAAAAAAGTTTATTTCGTTTTTCTGAACAACAAGTCAGATTAAGTTTTTTTTTCCTTTTTGGGTTCTCTGTTTGATCATTATGGATCGACTTGATGCATAGTTTAAAATTGTGCTGGCGAGGACTACTGTTCGCAGAACTTAATTGAACTTGTATGTGAAAATTAAATGATTGTTAAAAGTCATAACATAACCAAGATTGTTTTAAAACACATCGCTTGAATTAAGCTGAGGTCAAACGATCCTACCTAAGCTTTGATTGACCTAAGCTTTAATTAATAGTAGAATTGAAGTAGTAGTAGAGCTTTTTTGTGAAAGTGTTCGTCCGGGGATGCACTACCACCATACCTATTTATATCTATCTATCTATTTCTGCCGCAAAGCAGTAGTGCTCGCATTGCTGTGTTCCGGTTTGAAGGGTAAGGGTGCCGGTGAAATTACAGGCGCATGAGACTTTTCATCTTTATGTCTCAGGGTGGCGGGCGCAGTGCAATGCCACATAGGGCGCGTCTTAGGTGGACGTGACCTATGTGGTAATGCATTGTTCATAGGCAGAGGTTACCGCTTAACATCAGGTGGGCCATCTGCTTGATCCGTCATTCAAGTAGTATAATAAAAAATTAACGTGAATAATATATTGATTATTTTATAAAAACGGTAAATTTTCACGTACCGTTAAATCGATGTAAGCACCGACATTGTTTCGACCCCTTTCGAGAGTCTTTTTCAAGGTGAGTGAACGCGTCCCGTTTAGCACGTTTGCATGTCGGTGCTTTCATCGATTTAACGGTACGTGAAAATTTCCCGTTTTTTTAAAATAATTGATATGATTCACGAATATTTTTATGGTGATTATATTAATAATGATGTAATGAAATCGTTTTTGTTTAGATCTCGCGACCGCATGCCGTCTACGTCCGACACTCAGAAGGGAGGCGACAAGTTTCCAGCTGATGATAGCAAGAAGGTAAGCGAGCATGTAATCGTGTGTTATCAACCTTGGAACTTCATACATATTTTAGAGGACCTTCTTCGATATAAATTGACCTTGCCGATCTAGGCCGGATAACAATGGAAATAGGATGAAAATCTATTAAGTCGTGGGAATTTTACTATGAAAATGTAAACATACATACATAGACATACATATCAGAATGTTTAGAGTGACTAACCTAGGATAAGAAAACAAATAACACAATTATGATCCAATTGTTGATTGAAATAAATGAAATTATATTATAAATAGACACACGCCTCTTTCCCCGAAGGGGTAGGCAGAGCCTCAATGGGCCTCCTTTCACAGTGGGTTGCACCATCATGGATATAGACGAGACAAGTGGTGAGCTCATCGCCGCCATTGCTTCCTACGACTGACTCAGCTAACGCTTTCTTCCAGTTATAACAATTCTATTTCACATTCTATAACAAGCTAGCAACCAGGACAAATCTTATACCTACGAATCTAATCAACAAGTCCGGGTAATCCCTTAGTCGGCTTTTAAGACATCCACGGGAGGAGACGGAGGGGTATATTCTTAGGCCGGACATAACCACAGCCATTCTTAGGCCGGACATACCCTACCGGATATAATTTAAAATTACCCTGAAACATATATAACGCTAGACAAGTTTAAGAAAAAACAGGTGACCAAACGTTCGACCATCATCGTCTGACTAGCAGGCTGCGACAAATAAACCCTTTTTTTTTCGATCGATAAAATTTACACATTTTAAAGAAACGAGCCTCGGAAACTTTTTTTTTTTTTTTTTTTTTACTTTGATAGACCTTTGTTTGACCACGATCTCACCTGTTGGTAAGTGACGATGTGGCCGAAGATGGAGCACAAAGGTCTAGAAGGCACCTATTCAACTCTAGCCTTGAAGAGACCCAGATTATAGTTTACAGGAAACTTGATACTTATTGGCCTTATTTTGTCAACGTATTATTATTTATTATTATTCTCCATTGTAATAAAGACGATATATCTTCGCAGGCCAGTATGTTTTGGTTTATTTTTCTCTCCTGTTGACAATATTAGCTAGCCTGATTTCAGGTGCATCTAATTAAAATTTAGACTGCAGTCATGCAAAGTAGGTGTAAAGCGATGGTAGCCTAACGGTTCAATATTGCAACTCTAAATCCATCGATACCGGGTTCGATCCTAGGCTCCGCACCAATGACTTTTCTAAGTTATGTGCGGATTTCTATCGCTCTGTGCTTCGGAGGGCACGTTAAACTGTCGGTCCCGCCTGTTATTGATTAATAGCAGTCGATAAGCCATGTCAGAGGCCCTCGGGCGGCTTGACAAACTCTGACACCAGAGGCCAGCACTACCTCATACGAAACGACAACGACGACGGTGTAATTATAGGTGTGTGGATGCAACAGTTTTTTTATTTTCTTAGTATACAAATTTACATGATGGAACAAGCAGATGGCCCACCTGATGTTAAGCGGTACCCTCTGCCTATGAACAGTGCATTACCTCATACGTCACGTCCACCTAGAACGCACCCTGAGTGGCATTGCACTGCGCCCGCCACCCTGAGACGTAAAGAAGGAAAGTCACATGCGCCTGTAATTTTTTATTTGTTTTATGTTTTTATACTACTTGAATGACGGAACAAGCAAATGCGCCACCTGATGTTAAGCGTACCCTCAGCCTATGAACAGTGCATTACCTCATAGGTCACGTCCACCTAGGACGCGCCCTATGTGGCATTGCACTGCGCCCGCCACCCTGAGACGTAAAGATGGAAAGTCTCATGTGCCTGTAATTCCACCGTATTTGATTGCAGGGGGAGCAAGATGACGCCCGCAAGGAGCTGATGGAGATCGTGCGTCTCATCAAGTCTCGACAGAAAGACAGGGAGTCCAAAGCCGCAAGTGTATCAAGTAAGAATGTGTTATTAATTTATTTATTTAATTGGTATTAACAAATAAATGTATAAATAATGCTGGACAGTTCACACATCATTATCTAGCCCCAAGCTAAGCAGAGCTTGTGTTATGGGTACTAGAGAACTGATATACTTAATACAATATAATTACATAGATAGATATTTTTATTATATATATATATATATAAAATACCCAGAACACCCTGATCAAATATCTGCAGATCGCACAAATATTTGTTCCGAGGCGGGAATCGAACCCGCAACCTCCTGCGTCGCAGGCGAACCATCACTAGCCGCGCCACTGAGGTCGTCATTAATATTACAGGGATATGAGAATTTTCACCTGTAGATCTTAATAGGAGAAATCCTTTGCCACGTAGTCAGGACCCAGGCGTATGTGACCGACGTGACTAGTAGCCCAGTACCGTCATACATAAAAAACCTGACAAGTGCGAGTAGGTCTCGTGTATACAAACTTCATTATGTATGTAGTTTTGTAGGGGGTTGTTTTACAATTACTTGTGTAATTGTAAGCACACCACACAAGCTGCATGCAGTTCGCACCACCCAACCTCTAGACACAACCCATGCGTTGTACACAACCCATGGCCAGATTTCCAGCTCTTAACTGCCTGAATCCTAGAAGTTGTTATAATATGCCCTTCTTAGTTTGTCTTCTTATTATTTACTCCTAAAAACACGTTTTCTTCATTCCTGAATGGGGAGAGAGGAGTTCATAAATTCTCCGAAATCATAAAAAAAAATAAAAAAAATGCTGGATAGTTCACGCAACATTATCTAGCCCCAAGCTAAGCAAAAATATCTATCTATGTAATGTATTGTATTAAGTATATCAACTTAATACAATACATTACATAGATAGATATTTTTGATTATACATAGAAAATACCCAGAACATCCTGATCGAACCCGCATCCTCCTACGTCGCAGGCGAACCTTCGCCCGTCGCGCCACAGAGGTCGTTGAAATTACCCCAAAATTAAATGTGAGTGAAAACCTTGCTAGAAGCCCCTCATATCATAAAAGTCTCCACTCTACTATAGGGGCGGGTCTACGTCCAGATGTACTTCTACGGGCCTCTGATGATGAAGGTTGGAACGGAAAATAATCAGAAGCGAAGCCCCACGAGGTTCCGGTACTGACTTTATGATATGGGGGGCTTCTGGCCAGGTTTTCGGCTTGCCTGTCCAAGAAGTGGTTCTGCCGGAAGACCAGCGTTGGTTGCCAAACAACTCATGCTGAGGCAGGACCATTTTGTTTACTTGAGTTACACCTCGTTCCTTCATATATGTTTCTTGTTAGTTAAATAAGTTTTTTTTTTTTTTTTTTTTTAATTCTACTTGAATGACGGAACAAGCAGATGGCCCACCTGATGTTAAGCGGTAACCTCTGCCTATGAACAGTGCATTACCTAATAGGTCACGTCACGTGTTTCTGTGTAGCTCATGTATACAAATAAATATATATTCTTTCTTTCTTTCTTTCATCCTGGTATGATACGGGGTAGGCGTATGTCCAGCAGTGAACGAAATGATGATGATGACTTTCTTGTGTAGTGGAGACAAAGAAGAAGCGCGACGCGTCACACACCGACGACTCCGATGGTGAGAGGAAGCGTCGTTCACCAGACAGAGATGGAAGAGGTGGAAAACGCAGTGAGAGTCCTGGGTAAGTCTACTCTCCTCACTGGTTCTTTTTTGTCTATCTTCTTTCTACTCTGGATTATAGTAGCCAGGCCGTGTTGAGGCGCATTTTGATTAGTACAAGGTTACTTTTTTTTATAAAGCATGTGTACCTATTGAAAAATATTGAAAAATATATTTTTCACAAAAACTTATATTTAAATGGCTCGTAATAAAACCTCCGAAAAAGAATCACAAAATACCTGCTTCAAAAATCATTTATTTACTGCAATTTATGCTAAGTTACCGCCAATTTTGTTCCGAATTATAATACCAAACCTTCCGAAAATAAAATACACACTACTAGGATTAATACTTTGTTACTAGTTCAATTTCTATTTTGACGACAATTTAGGTTCGACATTTTGACCATAATTTAGGCTCTGTAAATTTAAATTTGAGGTTACTCCTTTACTAAACTGGGGTTTCCATTAAACTAAAACGCCATTGCTATAATACTGTAGTGAGCGATACCTAGTGTACTCTTAGAAAATACAAAAAATGGTCATATTTATTATAATTTAACTAACAGGTTTTTGACTTTTGAGGTTGTAAATAAAAATTGATTTATTTTGTCGGTAGATATTACAAATTTAAATTAGTATTTGTTTCTGTAACTAATTTTACCGCAGCTCAGATAGTTTTTTTTTTATTTTTATTTTTTTTTATACGCCTAGTATGACGGAACAAGCAAATGGCCCACCTGATGTTAAGCGGTAACCTCTGCCTATGAACTGTGCATTACCTCATAGGTCACGTCCACCTAGGACGCGCCCTATGTGGCATTGCACTGCGCCCGCCACCCAGAGACATAAAGATGAAAAGTCTCATGTGTCTGTAATTTCACCGGCACCCTTGCCCTTCAAACCGGAACACAGCAATGCGAGCACTACTGCTTTGCGGAAGAAATAGGTATGGTGGTAGTACTTCCCCGGACGAACTCTTTCACAAAAAAGTTCTACTACTACTAAGAAATAGGTATGGTGGTAGTACTTCCCCGGACGAACTAAAAAATAGGTATGGTGGTAGTACTTCCCCGGACGAACTAAAAAATAGGTATGGTGGTAGTATTACAGTGTGCAAGCAGTTCGCTGGGATTTAATTTGTTTTTCGGAGGCTATTATTATAATATTTAATTGTGTTTGCGGTATCCTGTACTATCATGGTATTCTGTGACCAAGGCGGCAGTGGCGCGCAGCGGCCAATCTAAGCCTGCTTATTTTCCGTGGAACAGTTTTGATATTATGCGTTATGTTTTTATGTAACCCATGTGCGTAAACGAGTGTAATCTATTCAATGAAAGTGTTTTATTCAAAGCGCACAATCGTGTAAACACGTATTGCGTCATCCAGAAAAACATTGTTCCAAAGATATTTTACGGTAGATTTGTGCGTCTGTGTTCAGTTTGCTCTAAGTTGAATCAGGACGAAAGTCTACAATCAGTGCTTGTCGCCAGTGATGATGACGTAAGGCACTGAGAAATGTTTTTTTTTAACGTTGATAGACCTTTGTTTGACCACGATCTCATCTGTTGGTAAGTGACGATGTGGCCGAAGATGGAGCACAAAGGTCTAGAAGGCACCTATTCACACTAGCCTTGAAGAGACCCAGATTATAGTTTTCAGGAAAGACAGACGACGGTAGTGTATTCCACTCCTTAGCAGTTCGCATTATAAAGGTAGAACTGAAACGTTTAGTACGAATAGAGGGTATACTAATGCGGTAAGGGTAGTACCGAGACGTGCGCCTGCTCGTCCTATGATGAAAATGAGATGGTGGGATCAGATCATGAAGTTCCTGGAAGCATTCCCCGAAATGTAACCTATAGATAGAAAAGCACGCGACCTTACGGCGGCTAACTATTGGCTTTGTACACAAGCACAAAGTAGTTAAACGGGCTGTGAAGCAACATGGCTATTGCGACGGAAAAATCTGAACCAAAAACCTGTACAACACTGAGTCAGCTCTTAAAATGAGTAAGTTGAAGTGGCATCAAGATAAGATAAGATAAGATAAGATAATTTATTTGCCAGAACATTGTACAAAGTTCAAGCTGGCCATATAGCTCGCAGAACCGACTACAGCTAGGGAAAAATCGTTGGCGAGGGTAGGAGGTCCCCCTGTGACTGCTCAAGATCGTTCGTTGTGGTACTCTATAGGGAGACCTATGTCCTTCAGTGGACAGACCGGATGATGATCCGGCTTGAATCGTGAGGTATCTGCTAACATAATCGTTCTACCACAAATAAACACTGTTTGCAGACCAGAAACTGGAAAAGATAACGACTCTTCAAATCCAAAACTGTACCTACTACTCCTACGACGTGGCTAGTACTCGCCTAAAGCCAAAACTGTTATATCCAGAGATAATAATTCTGGTGTTCTTCCCAGCCGACGCGAGCGATCCAACTCTTCCCGCCGCCGCCGCCGGTCCCGATCCCGATCCCGGCGCGAGGATCGCCACCGGAGACGCTCTTCGTCATCACGCTAACCCTGAACCACAGGACCTTCCACGCTAAACTGAAGGGTAGTGGAGTTTAGGAGCTCTCTCGAACCTGTGAAGTGGATGGGATGTAAGGTGGTAGGTGTGACTGTTGTATTCTGGCGATGTTTCGTCGCTTTTTATTTACATAGTGCTGTTCAAAGTAATTAAACCTTGTAGAAAATTGAGATTTTATCCGGCTCGAAGGATCAAATGCTAGTTATAATTTTGTTAGTTTATTGCATCAAACTATTTGCATGACACATCTCAAAAAGCAAGGAAGTAGAGTCGTGATCTGGATCAAAGAACCAAGTGGTCCTTCGAGAAAATACCAAGAGAATACCTAAAATGCCTTTAACGTTTCTTACATTACATAATCATCCAACTGACTTAACTTTTTTTTGTCGGGTTCGTTGAACCAAGAGTTAATTTTGTTCCTTCAAGTCGGATTTAGTAAGCGTCATCGTACTTTACTAACAATTTGACATGACACAATTCAGAAGTTAGGTAAGCTCATGGTATAAATAACAAGGTAGGTATTGAATTCCTAGACATGATTTGAAGTTTTCTTATTGGTATAATTGTGAAATGGCTGAAATGACGTAGTCTGGGTTTTTTTTTTTTTTTATAATACTTGGATGACGGATCAAGCAAGAGGCCCACCTGATGTTAAGCGGTAACCTCTGCCTATGAACAGTGCATTACCTCATAGATCACGTCCACCTAGGACACAACCTATGTGGCATTGCACTGCGCCCGCCACCCTGAGACAAAAAGATGAAAAGTCTCATGTGCCTGTAATTTCAGCGGCACCCTTACCCTTCAAACCGGAACACAGCAATGCGAGCACTACTGCTTTGCGGCAGAAATAGGTATGGTGGTGGTGGTATGGTACTAGAACCATACTACTAATACCATGAATGTGCTAAAATAGCCACTAATTTTATAGAGTGTTCCTTCTTACTCCTATCCTTGAAGATAGCTTGCTATCCTATGTTAGAGAGAAACAAATATATTGTAACACGACAGTCGTTTTTCCGTTCCGTACCACTGAATATTGGTACCATGAATGTACATCTTCCTAGATTGGTACCATGAATGTAGTAGTAATTGGTACCAAGTGTGACATTTGGCCTGGTACAAGTTACACAAATAAGAACTGATAGATGTATGCTTGTCTCATTCCAACACATGAACATTCATATAAAAGAATGAGACTGGTATAATCGAATCCGGTTTGTTTATAGCCTTATTTCCATCTTCCTAGGATAATACCTTATATTATTGTACCATGCGTCAGCTAAGTTACCTTATATGTACATACTTACTGACTTGAAAACCGACGGTACACTACTAATATATCTATTTTTTTTATAGTTATCTACACGCGTAACAGATTTGGTATTTATATAAAAAAACATTGTTTTTGGACGCAATTAAAGTGCCCGATGTTTTGAAAAGAGATTGTCTGATAAAAGTGATGGTATCTTAACTGACATAGGTCACTAAACACAGCCTTATGTGTTATCTATGCTGATAATAAAGTTACATGAAGTTGGGAAGGGCTTGGCCACAGTGAAACGCGGAGGGGTTTAGCCCGAATGTATAGAAAAGTTGTATCTAAGTTGTATGTATGGTTTTCTTGAGTTTCTCAACAAGTCCGCTAGGGGCGCTTATCATTTCCTCCATACATGAACCGATATTTGGACTCGCAATTCAGTTTTCGTTATTCCGAGTTGTAACAAAATATAAACCTGTGGTAGGCCCTCTGGACACATGCTGTTTTTTTTTTTTTTTTTTTTTTTTATAATATAAAGTTTTTCTCAAGCGCTTCTCTCAATTGCAAAATCACCAATCAAATCTGATTTTTGTTTTAAAAGTCCTTTCAAACGACTTACACCAATATTTAAGTACGGGTAAAAAATTGTCATGCCTCTTTTAGTAGTGTCGTGGCCACCATATTTTGTTGCAAATATTTAAATCCAAGTACCAATAGGTCAGTTAAATGGATTTTCAAAAATATTTTTTTTATGCTTAAATTTTCTCAGTGTACCGTCCGAGAATCAACAAGACGAATCGATTGACACCTCTTTTATCAAAATCGGTTCAGTGGTTTTCGAGTTGGGAAAATTCGTACATACAAACGTACATAGCCGCTAAACTCACCTTTCTTCTCTGAAGCGAGACCTATCTTCACTATGCCTCGCTATAGTAGTCGGGAAAAAAGCAAAGCCATGTTGCCCTGATTCTTTAGGTTTGGTCGCGTTGGAACAGGAGTAATTTTAGTTTGTAAGACGATTCAAAATTATCCTTGTGATTTCTATGAATAAAATACTTTTGAATTTGATTTTATGATATGAACTGTTTTATCCGTGTTTTCATACATTTTACAATGTCCACGGCCGAGCGCACGTTTTGATTTTTCAATATAGCCTTGCAATTGTTCCAATCACTTCTGAAATAATAAATGTTAGTGATTTCATATAGTATCTAATTGTATCTAAACTAGCTTTATAAAATTGCACGTTTTATTAAATTTAAACCAAATAAGTACCTACCTAATAATATTACGCAATATTTTGTATCTATCTGCGCGCCATCGAATGAGGGCGCGTTTTACACGTTCATTATCAGACATTGATTTCTATAAATCATAAAAAAAAAACTCATGATTCTGGCCACTAGGCCAAATTAATACTAATAAATTGACCTAGGCTTTTTTTCACCTGACACTTTACTCGTGACAAATCGTCGACTTTCTAATAACTCTACAATGGACTTAGCTATACAATATCAACGCTAAAATACCTATGGCACCTTTGAAAATTCGAACGATGACAAATTCAATCGAAACACTGCCGGTTCACACTCTATTCCTTCAAATGTATTCAGTAATCAAAGAGCAATGGATGGATAAAAAAATACAGAATAGTTTCTGTTTTTGCGTTTTGTTTCTCTTTTGGTTGGGACACTTTGAGCGCTGTCCCGAAGTCCATTTACTTTAAGATAAATGTGTCAAATTTAAATTTTTCAGTCAATTTGACATGAGTTATGTGTCTTGTTAGTCAAGTCTTAGTTCAATGTTAAAAATGAGTATTAGATTTCTAAAAATAAGGCAAACGTGTGCTTGTTTAAAAAAATATTTATTTACCGTGTCTGTTTTACTCAATAAACTGGATTAAGTATATCTATATAATTTGTTTTATTGGTACACCCTGGACTGGACCCTTTATACTAATTAGGGATGTGGGTCATATTGCGATCCGTGAGTAGACATGTGACCTTAATTGCGGTTTAGGTCAAGTACAAAATATGCCGTGTTTACCACATCATATTTAAAAGAACCCTTTTAAAAAAACCATTGACAAACTCAAGACAAATTTGATGAAAAAACAAACACAAAGAGTTTAGCAATTTACAAATAAGTTAAGCCGTTATCTCGGAACTAGCACATCCCGCCCCAAGCTCGCTATTTAGTTACAAAAGTTCGCGAAATTCCTTTAACGAGTTCCGGCGAAGGCAATAACCAAAACAAAATGACAGACGCGCGTTCAGTTTGAGCGCGCTGCGGAGATGGCTCGCGAGTAGGTACTCGTGACACACATAGTGCTTTAGATGCAGCGCGCGTGCTTGAAAGCGGAAGTATAATTGGTATAATGCCATTATCGATTTGCTTATGACAGAAAATGCGTTGAATGGACGAGGCCTCGCGGGCGCGGGGTGCGAGGGGGCGGGGCACGCAGGGGTCGGGTCGGGAAGCGGGGCTCGGCAGTGCGCTGAGGCAGCGGGCTGCGGCACACGTGTCCACGCAGCCCGCGATCGCGAACTTCCGAGTGTTGTGCAAATGATTGTGTTTTTATGGCGGTCAAATTACTGCAAGTGTTGGTGTTGGGTGTGATCGCGGCGGCGGCTGACGATGGTGCGTTGTTATCTGTGTTGTGTCCTTTAGCCACGTGCTCGCCCGGGAGATGTTTACGGCGGTGGACGCATGCGCGAGCCTTGTTTGCCTCCACCGGGTCAAACACCGGCCTAACCTCTAGGCTAGAGCCTACCCTTACCATACATACCTATGGTCCAGTAAGTTTAGCTATAGCTCGGGAGATGTGACGCTACGCTACGCTACACCACGGTAAGATCGATACCTTCCTGAAGCCTCAAATATTTACTAGCTCGCTTGTGTTTACAGTCGCCGCAGCGTGCGGCCCATACTTCGCTCCACTATTGTGAACTGGTTTCAAGGTTATCCTCTAATTAATTCTTTTTTTCTGTTCCTTACCTGTTTTTCTTTAGTTAGACGACTTAGACGTCCGCAGTGGCTCCGATCTAACGTAGACTCGTCTTGAGTTATTATACAGATTAGGATTAATCTGAATAATTATTCTAGCTGGGCGGAGTCTGTAATGTCTCATAGTATTCCGTAGTGCGTAGTTAGAATAACAACACAATTTGAAATGTTTAACAATGAATCAGTGGTAAATGAATGTGCTGAATTTAATACGAACAGGTTTCGCCAGGTGGTCAGAAATGAATAAGAACTGCTTTGCAGTTATAATGCGCAGTAAGGATAGCCCATCGTGGCCCCTTGAACTGACAACTGGAATCATAGAAAAGTGTAGGTTTTCATCGATGACATGACAGAATAATTGTAAAGAAAGACAAAAGAGAGATAGAGACACTTTGGTTATGGACTTGTTACATAAAGAAATGAAAGTTTGAAAGTACAAGTAGTTACAACTGAAATTAAAACAAAAAAAACAGAGTGATTCAAAAGACAAGTTTTTAGACCAGAAATGAATTTTAAGAATGTAGATGAAAAAACTATGACTGACATACGAATATGATAAATAATTCAATGTAGTACGAAGGATCATAAGAAACGAAAACTTGTAATATGTACCTACAAGAAATACTTGAAAGTAATATAAAGGAAGATAGAATACGCATCGAGTCTACCAAATTCCTTTTAAACGGTAGGTATTCGTTTTTATTACAAATTCTTATAAGAAAGGATAAAGCAAAGAAAAAACATAAAGGAGCGCAAATGGCAGATACATTGTCAATACAGAAGGGTTAGACTAAAATATAGAAGCAACGGCACCCTAGGTAACAACTGGAGACTAACAAAAGTAAACAATGCGCTTTGACCCCGTGAAGCTTTTGAAAAGTACCTACAATTAAAAGTTAGAGAATTTGACCTTGCCGAGATAAAAATACATCCAGGCTTAATACATATTTACGTAACGGTTGAGATAGGTCAATGTTGTGAGCCCAAATTAAAATACCTAAGTGCTGAGGTCACTGCAGTCGCAATTACCAACTATACACGAGACGGTCCTATGAATTCGTTGCCTGATGCTGGCTTTGTTATCGTGATATGACAATTCGCTTGTTATTCAAGCATCACTAGTGAGAGGTCTATGTTATCGAAATTGGCACTGGGAACAACAAATACGAATTACTTTGGTATTCCTAGTTTAGGAAGGTCATCTCGATAGACCAAGGACTTTAAAAAAGTCTCAAGACCGTTCGCCGTGGCCTACCTACTATGGGCACAGATAACATAATACTAGGTATTCTAGTATTAATGGGGGAGGCCTTCTACTGGCTGATTATAATAATGATGATTCCTTGTGTTATTGCACAGACATGACATTAATAATATTTAAATGTTGCGTATAATGTTGTTAATAATGAGTGAAAGTGAAAAAAAATACTCATTATTTTGACTCGATACCTAACTGAAAATAGAGTCAGATGGTACTATTTTAGTTGCAGACGTAAATTCTCCTGAGTAAGTATATTATAAGAGTGTTCAAAATGATCCATTCGATTTTAATGAGTAAAACAGTAGAATTTTGAGAAAAAAACGTTAATTTAATGTATTGATTTATTGAACTTATTAAAGAACAATAAGGTGATCTTGACTGCAAGAGTATTATTAAAACTAAGTAGGTATATAGGTAGGTACTGTAACGTTAACTTTCCGATCACTCAGAAAGAAACCCGTAATCCAATCCCTTTGGTCAACTCGAACTCTACAGCGAGCGGTCAACGGGGGTCATGTTTATCTTGAAAAAGTTTTAATAAGTTAAACCGAGCCTTTGAAGATTATTTGTGAGTTGCCCCTTTTTATGTAATCGCTAACCGGGAAGAAATTATGCAATAATAACGCAGATTATGAGCAACTTAGCAGCAATGTTTGGGAAATAAATTGCGCAAGATGTTCGAGGCAAACATAATGCTAATGTCAGTGAGGGACCATGATTTGTATGCCACTAATCTAAAGTTAAAACAAATAAAATTTTGCTTCTTTGAAGCCATACTTGAAAAACCTAAACTTGAATGTCAGAGACCTGTTCAGCAATACCTACCCTTTCCTCAGAATGTGCGCCGCCGCTGACGCCCTAAAAAAGGTTCATCGTCCACCTATAACATATTGAAGGGCGCTCGAAAAAATAACTCTATTCTCTTCTAATCATATTAGGATTTTATATAAATAGTGCAACGTTGATACGGAAATCGAGGCATAATACATGTCGATGGACAAACGGACACATGCACGCCGATAGGTTTCGTTTTCGGTATTTGGTTTCTGAACCATAATGATGGTCCCTCGATGGTGCGTTGGTTAGGTTTCTATCGATAAATAGGTGGGCGGTTTGGGAACTAAGTTATCTGCCTAGATACCGGAGTTTTCACGTTTCTATATAATTTATTCCTTTATTCCCCAATATTTTGCGAAAGAAGGAAAACTAATATGTCTTACGAAATTACAAGAACTCTACAACATTGTATCACAAGATCCGCACCGAATCGACGATCCGAAATCCGGAAATAACTTTATGGACCCGGAACCCAATAATTTTACCATAACATTACAACTAAAGAAAGCATGATTTATGACAGCAATAACTTTCCCGTTCAGCTCCAGAACATAAAATGCTGAAGTTTTCCGAAACTGTATGGTAGAAATGTAGAATAGAAACTACAACAAGACAACAACAACAAAACAAGAACAAGACAACAACAACAACAACAAGACAACAACAACAAACAACAACAAACAACAACAAACAACAACAACAACAAGATAAACAACAACAACAACAAAACAAGACGAACAAGACGATTCGACCTAATTGGAAATCAACAACTGGTAATCTTGGCTTTTATGTTTTGCACCTCATTTTTACCTAACACCTAATTTAAAATGTAATGAGTGTCTGCTGTCTGCGTATCCTCAGTCAAGACTTAAGTTTATTCCGATCCAGAAAAGTAATTGGTGTTATCAGTTCAAGACTTAGCAAATCAACTTTTACGATATCTATTGTTGATATTCATCATTACTTCAAGATCACTAACTCATTTACATGATAAGATTCACAAGAGCAAAGATAATTTTATCTTTTTCTCTCATTCCTAGATGTTATTACGTCATTGTCTGAAAACTGATTAAATTACCCAATGGTTACTTATCATTATGCGAAAAATTGTGAACAAACTTCGGATACTCTGATTTTATAAGGTTTTTTGACGTCATAACTATTCGCAAAGTAGAAGCGCTCTCCGATTAGCTTTTTACTAGATGAATATTATCTATCTAACAAGAAATAACAAATTGCTAAAATTGGGAACCTGATAATCTGATTTCAAGGAATTGGGTTCTAAAACTTTGATTTTATGTAGATAATGATAATCCAACACCTAAGTTTTAAAGAACATGATCAGGTTTCTTCTCGCTAACTTTTATTACTCATTAAATATCAATTTAAATTAGCGCCGATCATCCGTCTAACGAGAGTTAGAACTTTGCGAGTAAATATTTGTTATATCTGATATCAGAATCTAATAACTAGGTAGATATCTTCAGGCTAAATTTTAGCGAGTAGTCGATTAGGTACCTACTATATTTATTATGAATACTCAAGACTGAAAACAATATACTCAGGTAAGGATAATAATATCTACAATTTCTAATAGACGAAATGGTACTGCGAAAAACCTGACTGATATTTCAACACCTCGCATAAAAATCCAAGGCTGTAAGAAGAAAATCAAGTCAGACATATCCACTTACGACATAAGCCTCCTCGCATTCGGGTGGAAACGATACGAAATTAATGTTATAATACTTCTCACCTTTCTGCCATTCCTTTGTGTCCTTGACATTCACCTAGAAATAGTAAGGCCGCATTCATCTACGCCAAGGTATCAATGGCGGCGTGAGACGTTCTATGGAACCTTTTGTATTGCAGGTAGAATAACAAGTGATCTATTGTGGAGACACGCCGTTATCAAGATTATAAGATAGTTTTGAAGTAAGTGCTGAACGTCTGGAGTCTGTAACGTGTCTAGTCGCTGTTCCGCTTTAAACCTTCCTCATTTGTGCTGTATGTAGGTATCTACAACAGCTTCATGAAGATTGAACGTGCAAGCACGGAATACTACATGAAGAAAGTTAAACCTCAAACAACTGCAGCGGTATAGTTATAGTACCTACCTCTGGTATATTGTTAAAAGAAAGGGCCCAAACTGCAAGCCCTGTCGTATACCAATTAATGAATTTCAAAACAACCCTCTCTACATAAAATCTAATTTGAAGCTAAGTCCAGATACGACTGAATAGCAGTCCGCTACACAAGGCGTCGTTGGCGTCGGTCACCTACTGAAGAACCAAATTAACGAATGATTCCGTCGAACGCTCAATAAATATTGATAAACTGCTCCGTTGGACAATATTTTCAAATAATTTTCATGAATCTAAATTTCATCAATGTTTATGGCGGACTTCAAAGCAAATAAACATTAATAAAAACAAAATAAACCGCCCTGACAATAGAAAAATTCAATAGAAATGTGATTAGAAGCGATGTCTTTAAAAATACAATATTGAATTGAGAAAATGTTTGCCGTTATTTATTTTTATGGTTTCTCTGAATAGGTGCCTACTGTCAACACAGGTAGAGTACGTGTATAAGTTTTATTAGGTACCTATATCTACTATAAAAACTGATGAACTGATAAATATTTCATAAATATTGGTGATATTCGTGGTCCAAAGAGATAGATTAAGCTTTGATGTACCAATATGGTTCAACGTTCATGTATCCTATCAAAATAATAGTAGGCATCACATTATTATATTTATTTATTAGAAAGTATATCTGTCTGTTTGTTACTTTTTTACGTGGTGTGTGTCTATACCTACATACATACATACATTATAGGTAACGCTGACGAGCAGAGTGAAGTACTCATAGTATCATTTGGGTTTCACTGTAGCGAAGTCCGGGTATTCCGCTGGTGATATACAGGGCGTCCCAAGACTATGCGACATGAAGGGAAAGTACCTTAAATATTGTAGATAGGATATTTTGCTGAAAGGAGACTTTTTGTTTTTTTTAAACTAAGTATACTGCAATAAAAGATTTTCTAAAAAAATACATGATTTGTTTGGGAACCGAACTGACTTAAAATTAAAATGATTAATTTTACGGTATTCCTTTGTTTTAAGATACTGTGTTCTTTAAGAGGAATTATTAATTTTTATCCATTCTTTCGACTGGCATCTAAAGATATGCAGTGTTTTTTTTTTCACATTTAAGTCGGTTCGATTACCAGACGAAGCAAGTAATTTTTTGAAAAACTTATAATACAGTATTACTTACTTTTAAAAATAAAATAAAGTCTCCGTCCCGCAAAATATCCTATCTACAATATTTAAGGAACTTTTCCACCATGTCGCACAGTCTTGGGACGACCTGTATAGGTAAGTTTGAATGGTTGTTTTTTACTTAAATGTCCGAACCTATTTTGATGACATTTTTAGCCTGATATCCGGGCTCTACGCGAGCGAAGCCGTGCTAAAGCTCATGTTCATGAATTTCTTCGATAGCGACATGTTTTTTACAGGTCTAGACGTCTAAGCAAAATACTGCTGTTCTTATCTATTATCTATTGTATTATCTCATTACCGATGGATTGAATCAGCTGCTGTAGACAAAAATTAGGGTAAGGAATAATCAAGGAATAATCAATTTATTAGTAAATACTAAGAAGGTTACCAAACAAATATATTTGAAAAGCAATTTGGGTCTAGTCATAATTTGTTGGTTCTAGACAGCCCACACAATGTACATATTTTAATATAGGTAACCCATTTCAGCATAAAGCTACATCCAGTTATTTGAATTTTCTTAGAAACGTTAAGCTGAAACGTTTATCTATAGAGGCTTCTTTACCTTATGAGATAGAAAGGATTCTAATTTTGGTATTCTTTGTTAGTTGTTCATTTTTATCTCGGGCATATTCTCAGCCTACAAAATATACATCCTTGTGAGTTGCGACTCTCTTTTCTATTCAAATTATTTATTTATTCTATTATATTCTATTTACACTCAGTTTAATCATTATCATTATCTGGGGTATTGATTTTACTAATTAAACTAGGCTGAAGTTTGATTTTAGATTTCCTCAAAAGGTTTTCCACGACGGAGCAGTGTAGCTATCTTATCTAAGTCCTTGGAGCTTCTCTTGGGGCCCGAAGCGAGCATGAATTTTAAGCTAATAGTAAAGTAATATCGTATTAGGCTGTTATTTCCCTTTGTTAGCTAAGGCACAGTTTGATACAATGTTATTCTTGACAAGTTATTCAATGAAGCATGTAAAACGGATCACTGGATTTCTAGTTCAAGCGTTCCAAAGAAGTATCTCACCATAAGATCAACAGCCTTAAATCTTGCCCGAATCTAAAAGCCTCTAAATTGCATGAAAGTCATTTTAGTCATAATATTTGTGAGAGATGACTAAATCAAATCGTTAAAGGAATACATTTATTTACAGAAAGAATAATACAAGGTATGTACAAAATACATATGAAACAGTTGTGCTACCTGAAGACCGCTACAAGCGATCTAAAGGTAGCTCAACTGATCCAAAGGAATTACTTAAAGGAATGTAATTTTACGGCAAATTATCGGAATAAAAATATCCAAATAACTACACACCGAGACAAAGAAAAACATATAAAGTCGTAAAATGGTGAACATTCACACTTCATACTGTAATCGATTACCTGTGATGGTTAATGGTTCTACCTTGGATCCTTAGCCGTTGAGCTTGGCCTTGGATGAGAAGCCACGCAATACAGTTTTTGTGTCTGTAATAAATAGGCGTCTAATAGGGCAATAGTCGAAAATTGTGAATGGAAGACTTACACATACTTTTGCTCCAACTATCATTAGATGTTATTGAACGCGTCGGTCTCTGTAAAGTGTAGAAATTTACTAAGAAATAAGAAGACTAAGTAGGTCCATATAAATTATATGAAACTCGAGCAGCTGCTATCTCAACAAAACAAAATAATAATGCGTAGGTAGTTTGGTTTCCAAAAACTCATTTGAATTTCCTATTATGCTAGATTTGCTTACGATAGTTGTACTGTTATTTATTCTGTGACGATAGGTAGGTAAGCTACTTAAAAATATAGTTCTGAAAGTAGCCAAAAAAACATCTCAATATTAAAGAAGACCTAGGTACTTTCAGAGCTTTAAGAAGTTTGATTTTGTTACCATTCAGAATTAATTACAGTAAGTCGCTTATTGTTTGATCAACCGATTAATTGAGTGGATGTCTTTGTCTTGTTACCAAAGGTCATCGAGTAGCGGACGTCCACGAGGTTCCGAGAACCGTTAAACAAGCCTTGTTATTTCAAAAACTTGCTTTAATTGCCTAAACATCTTCTGGTTTGTTAAATATTCTGTAGGCTCTTAGGTTTTGCTGTTCCTTTTAAACATCATTATAATGTTACTTACAAACATATTTTCGCGAAATTCTAAGTATTTATTTTTTCAGTACCTTTGAACCAGAGTTCAACATTCTGAACGGTGTAGATATTGTCGTAAAGAATAAGCTGATAAAAGTAGCTAATACAGACTTACAGATTTGTAACTGTACTTTTAATTGAAGTAGGTATATAACTGGCTTTCTTACTTTTCTCACCGAGAGTAGAATATTTGTTCGCCAAAACACTTTTCAGTGTTTGATGTTTCGCTAACCGAATAAATAGAACAAGATAACGTTTACATTTTATTGATATTTGCAAGGGAACTTATGGCGGAGGCCCACTGATTTGAATAAGCCGGGCGTCGAGCCAAAATCTCTCAATTTTAGGGCAAGTACGATAAGAGTATCATATTATAACGCCTGAAATATGTATGTGGAGAAAAATGCCAAGGCGTTTGTTCCTGAAATTGCGTCGCCACGGTTTCATAACTTGTCTTACTAGAAGTTAGTCTAATCTAGAAATTCTGGAGCTCTGTTGCTAAATTAACCTAACTCGGCTTATGAAAGTTTTGAGAGGTTTGAGCGCCTATAGGTAGTTACCTTGTTTTTGTTCCTAACTTTTCCTCGCCACGAGCATAAAAACTACACGGGTCTTTGAAAGCTGTAAGTAGATATTAGGTACAAGGGCATGTTACTTCGGGGTATTGAATGTGAGGTAGACATGCTGCCTCTAAAAATGGCTAGCACCAAAACTGTTATTCAATTTAAAGACAAATCAAAGAGACTACCTAAACATTTGATTATAGACGCATATTTCAAGGTAACTGAGCACCTATTTGTCTCTTCAGAACTCTTTGTAACACCTCTAATCAGTCGTTTTCAACAACAATTTCCTCAAATTATATTACGTTGATTACATAAAGTTGTGGAAATCGAAGCGTGTTTGGCAAGACGCGGGGGGAGGGGGAGCCGCGTGCGCGAACAAGGTCAGGGGCCCAGCTCGCGCCGTACGATTGTTTATTGACCAAATTCGGCGTGTTTCGTCGGCTCCACATGATGGAGCCGCGGGTCTTTCCGTTTTCTCACGGTCTCCATTTGGTGATGACAATTTTGCAAGTTGTTTTCGCTTTGACAAATTCTTTAGGGTTTTCTTGTAGGTGAGAGCGGTTTTGTGTCTACGATCGTGTGTAATCTGTCTGGCTCACAGACAGTTCACTTACCTACCTCACAACGCTCCTTTGTCAAGCTTTTGATTTACCAACGATTGAATAATATGATTGAATTAGGAACAAAATTTGTTAAAGTTTACACTGAATGTATCGATTTCTAATCTATTATTCTTCAAACTTCCATTTGTCTTAGGAAATGCTCCAAAGACAACTGGAAAGTAACTTTCTATATGCCTTGTTTGGTCCTTCGAGTCAGATCCAGTAGGTTTGACTTTTGCATCCGGCTCGACCAAATTTTACGGGTCGTTGGTGTTTTATAAAAAAACGACGGACTTTTGAGTTTATTTATTAATAAAATGGTCAAGTGCGAGTCGGAGTCGCGTGGGATGGGTTCCGTACAAGTAGGCTACCATATTTATTTATTTATCTTATTTTATTTATTGGATTTACAAAACAGATTACAATCAACTTAGCTTACACTTACATGCATATTTAGTACTATTCTAGAATTATCTTTTCAGTTCAGACATATATATTAACCAATATGTCTCGTTTCCAGTAGAATTTAAAGACTTTCGGTTAGGTTTTCCTGCTAACTAAGAGGTTAACATTTGAAGTTTTTTTTAAATTGTATGCTCAGTAGTTTCGGAGCAATTACTCAGTAGTTTAGTAATGGGAATGATCGATTTTCGTATATTTTCTGTGACATCTTTTAAACGATATATTTTAAAACTATATAAAAATATATTTGTGTTCTTCATAATGAGCCCTTTCATTTGATATGTCACATGAAGAATTTGCCAAAAAAAAAACTAGTTCTTCTCCTAAAATAAGTCCCAAAATCAGAATTTGTTTATTTACGCTACACGTAGGTACATGATTGGGTCACCTAACTATGTACGAGTATCTGTAACCATTCAACTTTTGTCGGAGACATAAGACTGTGACAGAGAGACAGACAGACAGACACGAGAGTGATCATATAATGGTTCCGTTGGTACCTTTTGAGGCACGGAACCCTAAAAACATACAAAAGTGAACTCATTTGGGTGTTCTGAGAGATGGGCGTGTCAAAAACAATCTTTATGGTCTTGTGATTTATGGTTAGGTACATTGTCCTCCGCAATCCTCCGAGAAGAATCAAATGACTAATTGCCTAATTTAAATTATTCCGGCGTATCTTCCAAATTAAGGTTGCCTCTTGAATTTTGTTTCTTATCTTAAGATACTCACTTCGATCTTACATGGTAATACTTACTCTACCACTGCAAAATTCAATTTTAGTAGTAGTAGAGCTTTTTTGTGAAAAAGTTCGTCCGGGGAAGTACTACCACCATACCTATTTCTGCCGCAAAGCAGTAGTGCTCGCATTGCTGTGTTCCGGTTTGAAGGGTAAGGGTGCCGGTGAAATTACAGGCACATGAGACTTTTCATCTATGTCTCGGGGTGGCGGGCGCAGTGCAATCCCACATAGGATGCGTCCTAGGTGGACGTGACCTATGAGGTAATGCACTGTTCATAGGCAGAGGTTACCGCTTAACATCAGGTGGGCCTCTTGCTTGTTCCGTCATCCAAGTAGTATAAAAAAAAAAAAACAGACACAGAGGAAGTAACGTTGGAGTCTCCATACAAGCAAGATATGAAGATGACCCAAAAGTGCCGTCCGTATTCATCCCATGAATTCATCCCACAAGCGAAAAGTAATAACAATTATTCCGGATTTTATTGCCTAGACGAATGTTCGTAATAAAACGCAATCTACTACGCAATCTCTATTCGTACTAAACGTTTCAGTTCTACCTTTATAATACGAACTGCTAAGGAGTGGAATACACTACCGTCGTCTCCGTCTGTCTTTCCTGAAAACTATAATCTGGGTCTCTTCAAGGCTAGAGTGAATAGGTGCCTTCTAGACCTTTGTGCTCCATCTTCGGCCACATCGTCACTTACCAACAGGTGAGATCGTGGTCAAACAAAGGTCTATCAATGTTTAAAAAAAAAACTTCTTTAGAACATTTTTGAAACTGGTATATTTTAAAGTTACAACGTGACCATGTCATACTTTTCACAAGAAACGGGATATTTACCATGATTCTTGAGTTTTATTTGTTCCCGATATTTCGGCACAGTTGCATGCGCCATGATCACGGGAGAACTGACTAAAGTCTTTGCGAGTAGATGTTATTGGCAGACCATACCAGTTTAATAACACGTTTATTTGAAGTATTTAATCATGAAGACATTCCCAGCGATTTCTAAGTACAACATACTACAAAATAAATCATGAACACAGCTGCTAACTGCTATAATCTACACTAATATTATAAAGAGGAAAGATTTGTACCTATTTTTGTATGTTTGTATGTTTGTAATGAATAGGCTCAAAAAGTACTGGGCCGATTTAAAAAATTCTTTCACCATTGGAAAGCTACATTCACCCTGAGTGACATAGGCTACCAGGGGAGGGGATAGGAAAGGGGGGGGGGGGCTGTTTTTCATACTGAAACTACCCGTGCGAAGCCGGGACGAGTCGCTAGTTACATTATAATGGTGAGCTGAATGTGGTTCCGAAGTGTCTCGCGAGAAAAACTGACATGTGCGTGTCGAAAAACGAAATAAACATCGGGTTCCGTCTGTTGTTTCAGTTTCAAATTTGTTTATTTCATAATTTATAACATAGTTTTATCACCAAAGCGTTAATTTAATGGATAATTAAATTCGAAACATTATATTACTTATTATCTAAAAACTACTCAAATAAAATTATTCTGTTAATTTAATATGAATAAATAATCATAAAAACTTATAGAATTGTCATAGTCTTAGGTAATCATAATAATTGATTAAATTTAAATGAGCTTACGAGAATTTTAATCCCAAGTATCATACGAATCATAAATAACTAGTAGTATTTTAAGGCATAAATTATAAAGTAGGCACCTACCTAAATTACTCTACGTGTTTTTTCATTTTTTGATTAAGTAACTAATGGAGCAAGCTTATAACCCAGTTCAGTAACCTCTGCCTTTAACAAAGCATGACCTCACAGGCCGCTTGGAACGCACTCTCGTGGTATTGCACTGCGCCCGCCACCCCGAAACAAAGGTGAACATACCTAACATCCATAGCCTGACTTCACTCATTGCTGGGTACTACATCCCTTATTTGTACCATCAAGTCTCATTTGCCTGTACTAACACCGGCACGGACTACCGGAGTGCTACTAGACTGGTTATTTACTGGTACTGGTCGACTTGGTTTCACTGCTCGCAAGTTGATTTAAATTACGTTACAAGTAGACGGATAGACAAAGCGTTACTTAGTTAGTACTCTTAGAACTAGGGTTCATTGTTTAAGGCGATATGTTAAAATGCCGAATGGGCGGAGTCTAGCAAGAAAACAATAGCTGCAATAAAGTGACAGCGCCATTGCCCACTTGAACCCGGGAAGAAATGAGGCATGAGGTTATCTCGTACAGCTCGCTTTACGAGATCTTTTCTCCCGCATACGTGCAAGTTGTGGAATGGGCTTCCTCCTGAGGTGAATCCGATAAAATACAACATGAGCCGCTACAAAAAAAAATGTAAAGAGTCCTTTAGGGCAGGCAACGCATTGACAATACAAATACAATTATATTTATTTCGTCAGAATTTTAGGTAGGTACAAGACAGTTCTTATTTTATAGGCGTAACACTAAAATTCTACCAATACAGGCATACGAAATTCACTTAATTATGTACCTACACAATCAATTTAAACAGTTAACACAGGACACCAGAAAGAGACAGAAAAACACAATCCTCTTTAAATACCTCTGGTGTTGCAGATGTCAATAGGCGACGGTAACCGCTTACCATCAGGCGGGCCGTAAGCCAATTTGTCGAGACATAACATAAAAAAAAGGAAAGATTTCTTCAACTCGGAAGTAACTGACGTAAGCGACAAATGATAAAACTTAGTTTTGCTTCTAAAGTAGCAAATAGAAAAAGTAAATTATCTATAAGTAATTAATCTAAGTACTAATGTGATAATCTACTGAGTAGTATACAAAACGCTTAAACTTTCTCTAATCGAACGAGGGTTCTGAAACGGGTTTAAGGAGCGGCAATTTTAAAAAAATTAATATATCGAGAAATGTTTCAACAATTGTGTTTCTTGACTATGATTTATTTAGATTACATCCTCAAGTAATTACTGTATTAACATCAAATTTTGACCTTTCCTGTTACTGAGTGTGCATGTGTAACACAACGACTCCAAAATTTATTCGTCATTTCGTCTTAACCACAGAGCCCTAATATATACCACCACCACTGTGTAGTTGTAGTACTACCACCATACCTATTTCTGCCGCAAAGCAGTAGTGCTCGCATTGCTGTGTTCCGGTTTGAAGGGTAAGGGTGCCGGTGAAATTACAGGCACATGAGACTTTTCATCTATGTCTCAGGGTGGCGGGCGCAGTGCAATGCCACATAGGGTGCGTCCTAGGTGGACGTGCCCTATGAGGTAATGCACTGTTCATAGGCAGAGGTTACCGCTTAACATCAGGTGGGCCTCTTGCTTGTTCCGTCATCAAAGTAGCATAAAAAATAAAAAAAAATAAAAATATGGCGTAAAAAATATCGTACGATTAAGCGTTGGTGTATAAATAATATTTAATTTTGCCATTGTCTGCGTAGTCTTAGGGTTTACTTCAGAAGCTATACTATAAAGCTATATATAACCGTACGCTTCAGCATCGCGCGCATAATAAGTGTGTTTTTAACCCCCGACGCAAAAACGAAGGGGAGTTATAAGTTTGACGTGTCTGTGTGTGTGTGTGTGTGTGTGTGTGTCTGTCTGTCCCAACGTAGCTCCCGAAGGGATGAACCGATTTCTTTTTTTGTTTTGTTTGAAAGTTGAATTTGTTGGGAGTGTTCTTAGCTATGTTTGAGCAAAATCGTTTCTGCCGTTTCATTACGTTGAGGTTTTTTTTTTGAAATTAGTTACTTGTGTATAAATCTTGTCAGAGCTGCGAGGCTGATAGCATCTAGATAGATAGATAAAGTCTTTATTTACCACTTCAGACACACACATACAAATTACAACAAATAGTACAGTGCACAAGTAAAAATAAACAATAAAATACAGTAAACTAATAAAAACAAACAATAATATATACAAAATCCAAGTAAAATGACTGTGTGTGCTGCAGTACGTCAAAAAGGCCATGGCTCAGCGAGATATTTTGCTCAAGAAGCAAAAACACTGATGTTCAGCCATAACCCGTCGATAGCAAGCAGAACATGCCACACAAAACACGCTAGTAATTAATGGGGTGGCAGACACGCGGCGCTGAAGCGTACGATGATATGTAGCTCAACCCTCATGTAGGCACTATTGGACTGTCACATGATTTTCTTATTCTTTGATCTGTCGCCTGCTTTGAGTTATATTGGAACCTTTAATTTTGTTGGTTGATACCTGTACCTACACGTCTATCTGTCTAATGATGCGAGGGCTGAAACATGTCTGTCTGTCTGTCTAATGACGTGAGACCTCAAAGACGATGCGGGCGTCCTCTGTGAGGTTATTGCGCAATTGTAATTTGAAAGGGGTAGAGGGTTTCTAGCAAGAAATACTGAACCTCGATTACATAAAATTGCTGTGCTGTTGCTATTTATATTGCAATTGCTGTGGTGAATAGAGCCCTCCGTCTACTCCCGTGGATGTAGTAAAA
The DNA here is from genome assembly GCA_932527175.1 of Operophtera brumata. Taxonomy (NCBI): domain Eukaryota; kingdom Metazoa; phylum Arthropoda; class Insecta; order Lepidoptera; family Geometridae; genus Operophtera; species Operophtera brumata. Next base: position 42,131,964 of record OW052228.1, on the reverse strand, counting down.
GCCAAAATCCTTGTATCTAAGTACTTAGATTCGACGTGGGCGGAGACTTACGCTGATCGAAAGTCGACACGACAAACTGCTTTATTGGTTGTAATCAATACTGACTGACTGACTGACTGACTGACCTACTGACTGACTGACCGACTGACTGACTTACCAACACACAGCCTAAATTCCTAGAGACCTGAAATTTGGAGATTAATTCCTTGTGTTGTCTAGGGATTTCTAACGTGGTTCAGCGGGCTGTTGAAGTTTGTATGAAAACAAGTAATAATTTTGTAAAAATTAAAAAAAACCCCAACGCTGAACGGCTGAACCGATTTTGATCAATCAAAGCTAAGAACACTCCCTACAAATACACCTATCAAACAAACAATAAAACGAAACCGATTCATCCGTTGAAAAAAATTAAGATTATTTTAGACAATTATATTAATATATAAGTTCTTAAGTTATTCTATTATATACTGAATTAATGACAAACTATAAAAAACACATTAATTATGCACATTTTCTAATCACCCGACGGAGAATATTACGACTGGTAATCCCATAGATTTAAAAAAAAAATACGTCTATGGGTAATCCTAGTTTGGGTACCTACCATGAATGTAGTAGTACATGGAGTGAGTGCTAAAATAGCATCCTTCTTACTCCTATCCTAGAAGATAGCTTGCTATCCTATGTTAGAGAGAAACAAATATATTGTCACACGACAGTCGTTTTTCCGTTCCGTACCCTGAATATTGGCACCATGCATGTACATCTCCCTAGATTGTTACCATGAATGTACTAGTAATTTGACATTTGGCCTGGTACGACTTCCACAAATAAGAACAGATAGATTTATGCTTGTCTCATTCCAACACATGAATACATTCATATAAAAGAATGAGACTGGTATAATCGATACCGTTTCGTTTTTAGCCTTAGTTCCACTTCCATGGTTTAGTTCTTATTCCGAGGTACCTACCTACCTACCAATGCTGTCAAATTATGAATTATGTACCTACTATATAACTTTATATTTGTATAATACTGGCTTTTGTAATGTTTGTGCATTTAAATAAATTTAAATTTAAATAATGTATGGTTCCGAGAAATAAATAAGGTGACCCAATTTGGAACTCTACCGTCATAATTACAATTTGTTAGCTTTATTCCCTCTAATTATTTTATACCGTCATGAAAAATGACCTCTATACGAAATAATGAGGCGCTGGTCGGAAACACACCCAGGCTTTCCATCGTGGGTGAAATAGCTTTGAACACCCAGACCTACATACTCCGCATAATTATATGGCATGCGTACTCACTCACGTAGGTATTATAATTATTAAATAAGTTTAAAAGGAGTATAATTTTTACTAAAACAACCCTGTAATTTTAGAATCGTAAATCATAAAAGTTTAAATTTAGAAAAAAAAATATGTTAATCTGCACTCTTTGATGTTAAAAACGGCCATTCAATCATTGATCAATCCATTCAAACTTTCAATACACGACTAGGAACAAACATTGCAGCGTTAAAAAAAAACGCAAAGATAGGTCAAAATTGAGATTTAATTATCTTTTATTTTATACTAGCGACTCGCCCCGGCTTCGCACGGGTAGCCCCCGGTGAACCCCCCCCCCCCCCCCCCCCCCCCCTATGTGCTTCTCCTGGTTCTAAGCTACCTCCCCACCAATTTTCAGCTAAATCGGTTCACCCGTTCTTGAGTTATAAGTGGTGTAACTAATACGACTTTGTTTTATAATATAGAATTCAGTCCCGAGCTGAAAGTATTGGAGGCGCAACATACCTAAAGTTCTTGAAAATACTCGCGCGCGCGTACAGAACGCGTAGCTACAGAACGCGTAGCTACAGGATGCCTTCACCTATTTGCTTTTCGCAGACTGATGTAGTTATTCACCGATACTTAACTAGGTAGGTAGGAATCTAATGTAAATTTCTGTAAGGTAGGTCATCGGCTGAAGGTCTTGCGTATCAAGCGTGTCTGCGCGCGCTATGTGCTGACTAAACCACATAATAAATATTAGTACAAACTAAACTCCCGAATGTTAAATACCTACCTACTCATATAAATGTCTAAATTGTAAACGGTAAAGCTGCTACAAGATTTCACTTCCTACGTCTAGTCTAGATTTACGTATCTACCTACCTACGCTTGTGTATTAGGTACGAGAACCTACCATTATGCTGAGCGCGAACCTTTTTTGACAGTACTGTACACAGCTCTGTACTTACATATTATGTGTTTTTTTATTGTTTCTGTGTGCAGTTTTGGTCATAATAAATACCTTTCTTTCTTTCTTTCTTTCTTTCTAATACCTTACCTATATAATGTACTATCATACGATAAAGAATATAGGTAGGTAAACAGATACCTACGGAACAACTACGTAAGCCTGTGATCATCATCATCATCAGTTAGACTTCCACCGTTAGACGAGGGTTCCCCCATTAGAATGCAATGGAGGCTTTTGGAGGTATTTGCTATAGTCACCACACTTGGCAGGCGGATTGGTAATCGTAGTATTCTGTTGATTACTCAGGTGGATGCAGCTTTTAAGATATCCACGGAAAGAGACAGGGGTCTAATTTATAGGTCGAACACGTCACGGCAAGCACACAGTAGTATTGAGTAAAAGTTTTGTGAGGAAGGGCCCATTTAGAAGTAAGAATACGAAACAGGAAAGCGTTTTGCGACTATATCTTAATTCTACAAATTTTGGTTGGGATTCAGGTAGATTTTGACGTAAAGGCTTTTCTTGTAATTTGCAAATTATCCGTTACAAGTGGGCCCTCAATCCTTCCCAATGTTCACTTCATCTTCTTATCGTGTCGCTATATATTTGTATATTTATGCTATGTATTTCAAATAACTTTGGAGTAATAGGTAACCACCTTAATCGCATTATCTGAGGCCGCATTGAGGCCTTCCCTCGTACAGGTGTTTGTGCACGAGGGGCACACCAACAAGTGTGGCATAGACTGTGTCGGGGCACCGCAGTCGCATTGGGTTAGATTCGGCTCCCTGAACCCCCATTTGCACAGGTTGAGTCTGCGTCAAGAGTCTTGAGTCTGAGAATCTTCACTGAATCCAAAATACCTAAATTTTCAAGGATTTCTAACAGAATGGCCACACCACACGCATGCATAGTTATTCTACTCCTATTTTAATAGGTAAGTATGTACTTATATTATTCGATTCTACTTAAGGCGAATGCTCACGCTAGCGGCGCGTTTTTTTTTTTTTTTGTGTTTTGTGCCCATTACAGCTCATCGACACTTCTTCAGATAGCGAAAGTTGAGTTCGCGAAATCTAGGAGACTTAACGCACATATTTTAATTGATAGTATCTCATAAATATCATCAGTTTAGCTACGATACCCTTAATCAATAAAAAACACTGTAAAAATGTGTTTGGGGTATCATAGCTAAACTAATGAAATTTATAAGACAGGTACTATCAATAGTTTTTGAAAAAACCATTGAAGCACAATCGTAGCTAAACTAATGGTATTTATGTGATACTATAAATTAAAACTTGGGTCATATAATTACCGGCAAATTAGTTTTCGCTATCTGAAGAAGTGTTGATGAGCTGTGATGAGCAAAAAAAACGAAAAAAAAAACTATTTCGCGCCACAAGCGAAATCAACCACCTTAACGCGTGACCCGAGAGCTGGCTCTTATCTGGCTCAACGCATTAGTATTGCCATTCGGCGTGGCAATGCAGCCAGCATCTTAGGGATGCTTCCGTCTGGTAGTGATTTGGATCAGTTGAGCTACCTTTAGATCGCTTGCAGCGGTCTTTAGGTAGAAAAACTGTTTCATATGTATTTTGTACATACCTTGTATGATTCTTTCTGTATATAAATGTAAATTTTACCACCTTAACTGACAATACGACACGACACGGAAATCTGAACGAAACTTGAACGCATCAGAGTTTTTCCGAGAATTTTAGCTTATAGACTCTTCTCTCTTTCACAATACTCCTTCCATCGATGAGCTCACCATGTCTTATCCATATTCCCACGATGAAAGCCACGGTGAAAAACGTTCATTTGAAGCTCTGCCTACCCTGCGGGGTAAAAGGCGTGTGTCTATGTATACATGTCTGCAAAAGACCGCTATAAATCAACAAACAATATGCTCTACAAATTGTAGAGCATATTGTTTTTGAGGTCCTGTGAGACTTCTGACCCCTGTAACTCTACGGTCGAAGCGGAACCTATGTTGCTCCAAGGGTGGAAGGTCAGAAGTAGTGCTTATTGTGACCCTTTTAGTTACACCACAAAGTGTCTGGTACTCACGAAGCGTTATTGTTGGCTGCGTAGGATAACAGTTTATAACTAATAATATAATATAATTTAGCCTTTTTTATTTCCTTAATAATAAATATTACAATTCATTTAGGAACTAATTATATAGTTGATTGAAAAATTAAATTAAATAAATTAATGTTTTTTTTTTATAAATTCATGCATTCAAATAATTACATGTTTCCATAATTGTTTAGTTTAGTTTTAATTATTAGGGACCTCTCTACGAGTAAAGGCCTCCTCCATTTTGCTCCAAACCTCTCTATCTTTCGCCTTGTTATTCCAGTCCGTGCCAGCGTTTTGTTTATTTCGTCTAACCATCTCACTTTTTTCCTTTTACCATGTGGTCCTGTCCATGTTGTAACTTTCTGTACGCGCGACGTGACCCGCCCATTTCCATTTCAGTTTTTGACAGTGTTCCAAAGCATCAATGACATTTGTAGTTTTTCTTATATATGTATTTCTTTTTTTGTCCAACCTATTTAGATTATAACTAGTAGACTTTAATTAATTAAATTAGATATTGACGTTATAAGCGCATTGTAGAAGAACCAATATCACCAACATAGCTGTCAGAATAAAAAGTTGAAGCGCCGATATTTAAAAGGTCGCAAGAAGTCGGTGGATGGAGGCGGCTCAAGACTGGTCGTCGTAGCATTCCATGGGCTAGGCCTGTCTAGCAGTGGATTTCTACAGTCTGGTGATGAGGATGTCATGAGAAGCTTCTCATCTTTTAATGGCTTCTGAGGAATTCTCCACACATTTTCGCCAATGTCAACTGATATCATCATGGGCCTTATAACATCTACGAAAGATGATTTAAGCAGCGTCAGTTAGGCATTTGCGTTCGTGACTAAATAGGCCTATACGGGAGCGGCAGCCACGGCCGCACTTTTGACACATGAATGGAGTCCCTGTAGGTGATGTAGGGTTAGCGGCGCGTGCATGTCTTACCGTCCGCTTGTGAGCTAGCAGGTCAAACCAGGCCTTATCGTGGGCGATTACTCCGTCAGCTACGGTTTTTCGCCACGAGTTGCGATCTTCTGCCTGACTCTCCCAGCTACCCCGGTCTATATTGAAAGTTTTCAAGTCGCGTTTAAGGCTGTCTTTGAACCAAAGCATTGGGCGTCCTACAGGTCTTTTGGCATCGGCGATTACTGAAAGTAAAGTTTTTCTCGGCAAACGAGAAGGGTCCATCCGGTGCACATGCCCAAGCCATCGCAAACGCCTTTGTTTCAGCAAGGCGATGACGCTAGGCAGCTGTGCAGTTTTCAAGACCCTCTCGTTGGTAACTTTATCACTCCAGGAAATGCCCAAAATGCTTCGGAGACAACGCATGTGGAAGTTGTTGAGTTTTCGTTCCTGTTTGGCATATGATGTCCAAGTTTCAGCTCCGTACAAGAGTAAGTACAAGTCGTAAGAGCCTCCGTCAAGTCATAACCCAGTTTAAATGGTGCAGAAAAAACAAGGTTTTGGAGGACAAAAAACACTACGACAAAGACACGCAATGCACTTATATTTTAACTACACCACACAATGCTCTTTATCTAAGTTACACCGGTAAAAATAAATAAATAAATAAATAATGCTGGACAGTTCACACAACATTATCTAGCCCCAAGCTAAGCAGAGCTTGTGTTATGGGTACTAGATAACTGATATACTTAATACAATATATTACATAGATAGATATTTTTTATTATACATAGAAAATACCCAGAACACCCTAAACAAATATCTGCGATCGCACAAATATTTGTTCAGAGTGCGGGAATCGAACCCGCAACCTCCTGCGTCGCAGGCCGAGCTTCGCCCGCCGCGCCACAGAGGTCGTCAAAAATGTACAAATGGTACATTTTACCGGTAAAAATGCCACCAAAATTACACGAAATAGCTCGAAAAAACACATTATAATGTAAATATTTAAAAATATGACGAAGTTTCTTTCAAAAATGGCAGATTGAATCCCCATGACAAGCTTTAACATGTCGAAACTAAAAAATATACCTTTGTCTTTGATCACTTGGTTGTATTCCTTTCGGTTAGCATTATTGTCCAGGGAAGTCGGCCAAATAATAAATCTGCCCCGTCCACAAACCTTGGGCCACAAAGTCAACATCCCCTAGTACTTATGGGTCCCTATTACCCACATGCTTACCCTAGCTTAGTATTCCAGCTATCACTAACCTACAAGTTATCCAACAATCTGGCGCTGGACAGCTGTTTAGTTACATCTTCGGCTGAAGTTTGTCTGATGTCATGATCCTAGTGACCCGAGAGAAATATTAATGCTTTGCTGCCTTTCAAAGTTTCTAAGTAATTCGTTATATTTGCCTTCAAAAGGTATAGTTAGTTAACATTGGTGTATACCTAGACCTACTAGCTGGATACCCGTTCTTTGCTACGCATCACATCACAACGTTGTCACCCCTTTTTAACCCTTTTTGATGGTTATTTTGAAAAATCCTTTATATATGTGTTCAATTATTCTAGAATTGAAACTATCATGATGAAGAGGCTTCTAAATTCAGTCACGAAACGTCAGCAAAGTGACGAAATTAGTGATAATTAGCCGTTTATCTATTAATTCAATTATTCTGTATTAATACATATTAAGTACTCGTTCAAGCAAAAGGCACCACGCGATAAAAAGTTCCCATACAAACTTTAACACCCCATTGCACACGCTTTTAGGGATAGTTCGTGAAAAAAATATTTTTACCCGGATATCAGTCTTCAGGGTCTGATAATGACTAGCACAGGATGAATAGGATCTAGGGTGCAAAGGGTGCTCCGATTTCAATGTTTTTTTTTTAAAATTGGGTTGAATCACAAATAGCAGTCGGTGGTTTTTACCCCTAAAGAAGGGTTTTTGTTTTTCGAGTGTATTTACTTAAGTATGTAGGTATACCTATTTCTTTGGCACGCTCTGTAGAACGGCTTCATAGATTTTAGCTTGAGAGGTCTCGTTATGAGGTTTTTAAATTGTACTTGTTTATTTTATGAATAACTTGTATTGCCTCCGTAGCAAGTGGACAGATTCGCAACTGGACAGATTCTCAACTGGACAGATTCTCAAGTGGATGTAGGTGTTTACATAAAATCAATCTTGTTGTGTCAGACAATCAAACAATATCTACTAAGTTAGATCATTCTTTTCCGCACGAGTAATTTTGCCAACATTTAGGGCAGCTAACTAGTTATTATCTTAGCATTTCACAGAATGTAAAGTTTATGTTGATTTTACGTAGGTACCCATATGTTACGTAGGTAGGCACCTACCCATATTTCCCGCTTTTCATAAAAACTGACCAGAGGCCCTGTGCCTATCGCGCTAAGAATAACATTTATAATATATCTAGGGTGCTGTTTGGAATATCCGTGGTAGGGATATGAAATTATATTCCAAAAAAATATTATGAAGAGGGCAACTGAAAATGTTTTGTTATAATTTCAGAAACGGTGTATACTATGTTGGTGATTCTAATAAATAAATATAATATAAATATAAATAGAAACACTAGTTATTAAGAGTTTGTACTAGGGCTACGCTTTTGACCCTATATTTTGTGCGCCATGCAAAGCTTCTTTGGCTGCGCGGTGCTTAGCTCTGGCTGAGTATTAAAACATGGTTCAGGGTCGTTCGTTTGTGAAACGCTTGCATATTTACTTTTTAATTAGTTACATTATTTACTAGTTTTTTTTAAGGTTGCTATCTTTTTAAACAAATGTAGACTAAATTCTATAGTTTCATGATTATTGAAAATTATGATATTACTGTTTTCTTTGTTTAAATTGATACTAAATACAAAATAAACAATACTAATTACCTACTTTGTCGTGGCACTTGTTATTTTAATGTTAGGTTAGTGACCATATTGAGGTTTGGTGGCTCTGAAAAGGGAATGTGAAAGAACCAGAGTAGTGAATGAATGCGGTAGCTGTGCGCTTCGCAGAGGCTACATCATGCACTTTGAATTTTTAGTTCTATGGCATGACGGTTTCCTCTCGATGTTTTTCTTTATTTTAAACTACCTACGTACTTTTAGTTGCCGAGCCAATTTATCTACAAATATTGAGAAATATCGCTAAATAAAACTTAACCAATTACTTTGAATTCTGATATTTCTACCTACGTAGATATTAAGAAAGTTTTATGCTTACCTACTTACCTCAGTGTGGGTGTATAACAACTTACCTTCTCATTTCAACAAGCAGTAAATTACATGTAGCTGTTTGGTGGTTTGGAAAGAGTCTAGAGCTTAGACGAGCGTTCATACAAGCGTTAGCGTAAAATGAAAGCGCTAAGATACCTTTATCACAGATAAAATAATACTCCTTTATGGAGTTAACATTTGACAAGCGTCGTCAAAGTCATACATTTGCTTAGCGTTTAACACGCTAACGCTTTGATTACAGCGTGTCTAAAGCTGGGTACTGACCAACGTTACGAGATGTAATGTAGCATTCGCATCGAGCATGTTACACATTGAGCATGCTTTTAAAAAGCGGCTCGTTGCTCGCTGGTTTCCCCGTAACACGTCCTACGTCCTGACTTCATGGATGCTCGCTGTGTATTATCATATTATGTTACATTACACCTAGTAACGTTGGTCAGTACCCAGCAAGAGTTGATGCCTATGCTACGGCTTCGTGGCGTAGCGTCGCGTAGGCGATCAACGTAGCGATTTTTGTTAAAAATTTATTATCCAAAACAAGCTATTTTGAAATTAGTGATCGGAACCGTGAGCTGATTAAAATGAGCCCAAACGCTTCTTCTTTCGTGTCGATGGTTCTCTGTCAAAATATTTTGGAGGAGTCCTCTGCCACGGCTATGGCATTATCAGTGGCTTCGTAAAGGTCTTTCAGTGTGCAGGTGTGAGGGCACTGCGTGCACGGGAGTAGGTGCAGCATTGTTTGTGGTGAGACTCCGCAATCGCATTTAGTCTCATTTGTGTATCCCCACTTGCTCAGATTGTACTTGCAGCGGCTAACCTGGGTACGAAGTCGGTTAAGCAAGGTTGACCAAGGTAGAAGTCAGCCTGCTGGAAGCTCTTCTGCAGGTACAACATATTCTGGTGAAGGATGTTTTTCTAGCCACTGTTTAAAACACTGCCAGGTCACTATTAATCAACGAGGAGTTCTGTTGTCCATCATTAGATAATTTTGCTGCCAACATTGTGTTGTCATCGTAATTTGACAGGTAAAGCCAAATTTCAGCTTAGTCGGATGCGAACTAGAGTCCGCGCCACGACTGAAATCCGGTGACTGGAGCGCTAGTTTCTATGCGTAAAAGTGCAAAAGCGAAAATCTAGGAACCTCTGTTATCCGTTAGTTCCTCAAAAGGCCGTCGGACTTCAGTCGTGGCGCGGACTCTACAGCCCGTTCACTAATGTCACCTGCCTAGCATGGCGTGCCAACCAAGGCAGGGGACATCTTACGGTGAGAGGTCTTTAGTGTTTGAAAAATAGATTAAAAATGTTGAACCTGAAAGACAAACGAACAAAGTAAGTAGTAAAAGCTTTTAAGAAGTTAAAGATTCGTAGAACCCGTAATTAAGAACTATTTCTGCCGTGCTTCTAAATTAGTTCGTACTTTTAATGAACTCAAAAGGGCGAGTTAATTAATAATTCAATGAAAAAGGAGTCTTCCCTTTATTTAATCAAAGATTAAAGTACAGAGTGGTCAAGTCAGACGCACTAGCGGTTGTTCACTGATGTCGTAACTAATCCTACATTTGCTTACTAATACCACAGATTAAATAATACTACTAATACGTATATTTATGAATAACCTGCCTCATTATAATAGTTCTTTAGCAGACTAGACATTTAAATTAGGTACTTACTTGCATGCGTAATGTGATGTGATATTAGGCAGGTAGTCTCATCTAGATATTATCGTTCGTTGCGCTTGTGAATTGAGAATAGGTATTTTAATTAAGACGGATTTAATTAATTTCTTAATGCTGCGGCAGACATGTTCGTCGCGCGCTGTTTGGTTAACGGTGAACTGCGTTGCCACATTCAAGTTCAAAACTAAATCTCATTTTGCTTTGTATTCGAAATACCTAATTATTAGTTGGAGACAAATTATTATTGATAAAAAAAATTGTTCGAGGGTTCCACTAAATTGACTTCTCTTCATAATTATTGTCAACTAGCAGTGCCCCACGGTTTCACCCGCATAGGTCTCAATTCTGTGTGAATATCGGGATAAAAATGTGCCTACCTATGTGTTATTCCGGGAGTCCAGACGGACTCCAGACGGAGTCCATTTATCTCCATTCCAAATTTCATCCAAATCCGTCAAGCCGTTTCAGCGTGAAGAATGTAACAAACACACTCACACACAAACTTTCGCATTTATAGTAGGTATTACTAGCAACGCCCCGCGGTTTCACCCGCATAAGTCTCGATCCCGTGTGAATATCGGGATAAAAATGTGCCTATGTGTTATTCCGGGAGTCCAGTTATCTCCATTCTAAATTTCATCCAAATCCATCCAGTAGTTTTTACGTGAAAGAGTAACAAACATCCATCCATCCATCTATCCATCCATCCATACTTACAAACTTTCGCATTTAAATAATATTAAATAGGAAGTAGGATAGTAGGATACAGTGGAGAGCTTTTTCGTGATGCCTCTCTATGGCGATACAAGGCATTCGACGCGGGTGAAGTCTGTGCTCGAGTAAGAACTCTGAAGTGTGGTGTGATCTCCGACACACGACAAAACTCTGTGCACATCACAGAGTTTTGTCGCGAAAGATCGAGCGCGCGGAGATCACACCACACTTCAGAGTTCTTACTCGAGCACAGACTTCACCCGCGTCGAATGCCTTGTATCGCCATAGAGAGGCATCACGAAAAGTTATAAGTAAATTGCAACTTGTCGAAATGTCAGTTTCCTATTAAAAACCGCCACGAAAAGTAACGATGCGTAAAAGACAATTACTCAGGATATTAACCCTCTCAAAATCATAATATTTTCTCTATAGAAAAAAAAACCAAAGTTAAGTCTATTTTTTCCTTTATTCGATTGTTTATTAAAATGGTGTATATTATTGAGTAAAAAATTAGACAAATAAAGTCAATACAACAAAGCCGATGAGCCAACAGAGCCTTTAGGGGTTTTGTAGAATTATCTATATTTTACGAGATATTCAACAAAAACCGCTTTTTCATAATGAGCGAGAAGTTTTTTGTGTATGAAGATGTCTGCCTGGCGTTGGCGTAGTCTTAATGATTGTACAGAGTGTACTGGATGGATATACCTAACCCACTGTGCGTAGTTATATACAGTCTGTGGGTGAGCACAGCATAATGATGAAATTAGCAAGTCAACACCCTCGCGTAAATCAGTGTTGTAGAAAAATATTTAATTATTTCGGAAATTAGTTGGTATCCTAGTAATCGGAGCTCATATGTATCTGTCTATCGTACCTACCGTGAGTAATATTACTCATTTATATAGTATAGTAGGTACCTACATGACTGCCGCGGCCGGCAAATCAGAGGCCCTAGTCGGAGTTTTGCAAACACCATCGTAACGATGAACGTAACGACGATTGCACGTGTATAACATAATAACTAGCTATTAATCTGTGCCAAAAACGTCACAGATTAATGGCTAGTTACTACGCAATACACGTACGCTCGTCGTTACGATCATCGTTACGATGGTGTGTGTAAACGGCGCAGATGGACGAACGTGATGGCAATGTGACGTGAGTGTACGCTCACATACCTACACTTAGCAGACACCTTTGTGATTTTGTTTACGTGAATTTTATAACAACATTGCCGGCCGGCCGGCAAGGTAGATTTTCCTGAAGGAGGTTGGCTAAATGATGATGTTTAAATCTCCAAACATGTTTGGAAAAAGTTTATTTTGTCATTGACTTCATAGGTATGTCGACATCATCAAATATTTATCGTCTGTGTAAAGATACTCGGTAAAATCTGAGTGAAATCGATAACATGTCGACATAACCTTCAATCTGCGCTATCCAGGCTAGTTTTATGCAATGTGTTAAATTTAACGATCAATTTTTCAATAAGTCTTTATTATTGTACAAGCTTTTATTTACTTTTACTTGTCCCGGTGTCTGTCATGAATACTACTAAGTTAACTTTTATCCACTTCCAGGTGTTCGATTGATCTGAAATTTGGCATACCTGTCAAGTTCAAATGACAATACAATATTATTGTGACAGCGAGCTCTGATGATGGAGACGTATAGGACCTATAGGTGAACAACTGTACTCCTCTATGGATAATAGTAGACTGGCAGTGTTTAGGCTCGTTTTGATCAGCACACTGTTACGATCACTAATTTCAGAAAAGATTGTTTTGAAACAGATATATTTCAACACTAAAGCTGGTTTAGATAGTATCTGTTGTGTCGTACACCCGTACACCACAATATAAGTATTCCTGAGGCCGTAGACAAAGTAACAATCGAATAGCGATGTCGCTTGTAGAAAAGCCAAAAATGTATGAGATTGACGTATGCTATCGAAATGCCACGTGGTCTTTTGTATTGAATTACGACTGTAAAAATGGAATCGCTTCGAAGCGAATGCCACTTGGCTAGGCCGGCTTGTTCCTTAGTAGCGGCTCCGACAGATCCTCGATCTCCACAACACCAACCATTATCTTGGTATCGCAGCCATCACCGACCGCTCTTACCATAGACTAATGTCTTGTTGTCCTCACTACCGTCTACATGGAAACAGGCAATCTGTCAGCCACAGAATGCCACAGACTCACATTATGATTCAGGCACATACACTACAGTATCATAAACAGAATATTGCGAGATCTCAGTTCGTGGCGAAGTACTTAATTTTTCAGGCTCATTACCTAGTTATTCTCTCGCTCATAACATCAACATAATATAGTACCTACTTCGGTTGGTAATAATACCATTTTAATAACATGCGCAAACATAGATACGCAAGTGTTTTCCTACTTAATACCTAGTATTGCATATTTAGAAGTATTGCTCTATTTTTTCAGGCATTACATAATGTTTAATTTCCCATTCGTAAACGTTGACAACATTATCTACATCTACACTAATATTATAAAGAGGAAAGATTTGTACCTATTTTTGTATGTTTGTATGTTTGTAATGAATAGGCTCAAAAAGTACTGGGCCGATTCAAAAAATTCTTTCACCATTGGAAAGCTACATTCACCCTGAGTGACATAGGCTACCAGGGGAGGGGATAGGAAAGGGGGGAGGGGCTGTTTTTCATCCTGAAACGGGCCGATTTAAAAAATTATTTCACCATTGGAAAGCTACATTCACCCTGAGTGACATAGGCTACCAGGAGAGGGGATAGGAAAGGGGGGGGGGGGGGGGGGGCTGTTTTTCATCCTGAAACTACCCGTGCGAAGCCGGGACGAGTCGCTAGTCTATACTAATATTATAAAGCTGAAGAGTTTGTTTGTTCGTTTGTTTGTTTGTTTGAACGCGCTAATCTCCGAAACTACTGGTTCGAATTGAATAATTCTTTTTGTGTTGGATAGTCCAGTTATCGAGGAAGGCTATAGGCTATATAACATCACGCTACGACCAATAGGAGCAAAGATATAGTGGTAAATGTGTAAAAAACGGGAGAAATTATAACTTATAACTCAAGAGCGGTGAACCGAATTGGCTGAAAATTGGTGGGGAGGTAGCTTAGAACCAGGAGATTGATATAGGGGGGAGGGGCAGGAGGGGGGGGGGGGGTTCTCCGGGGGCTACCCGTGCGAAGCCGAGGCGAGTCGCTAGTCCATAATAAAACTATAAGTTAAGAATACTGATAACAACAGAACCTCGTGTATTGTTAGAGCTGGCGAGTGTCGACTCGCCCTGAATGTGAGGCCCCGTTCATCGACCCGAGCGTAGACTAAAACAATAATATATGTAAATACAACCATCAAGCCAATCAATATAAGCATCTACCTAAACATGCGGCTAACGAGTTATACTTGACCACGCGATAACTTATCATTTTTACCCAATTATAATTTTTTACTTTTTACGCCTTTTTTTTGTAACTTTTTTTGTAATTCAAATTCACTAACTAGATTTGTAATGCTTGTATACTAGGAATACGTGTAGGTACCCATATTATTTTTTAACATGCGTTGGCATCATCTATAAATGTTTCATGTGTTTTTATTGTCGCTTTCCTGCAATCTGTGGGAGTGATTTCGTGAAAAGGGACGGACATGTGTTTTTTTTTTTTTTTTTTTTTTTTTTATACTACTTGGATGGCGGATCAAGCAAGAGGCCCACCTGATGTTAAGCGGTAACCTCTGCCTATGAACAGTGCATTACCTCATAGATCACGTCCACCTACGACGCAACCTATGTGGCATTGCACTGCGCCCGCCACCCTGAGACATAAACCACCAACCACCTGTAATTTCACCGGCACCCTTACCCTTCAAACCGGAACACAGCAATGCGAGCACTACTGCTTTGCGGCAGAAATAGGTATGGTGGTAGTACTTCCCCGGACGAACTCTTTCACAAAAAAACTCTACTACTACTAAAACAATGTGTAACAGGAAGCGCGCATTTTTCCGAGAGGTTGGTACTATCAGCCATGTTGCTTAGAAGTTAGTACTATCAGCGATGTTGCTTAGAAGTTAGTACTATCAGCCATGTTGCTTAGAAGTTAGTACTATCAGCCATGTTGCTTAGAAGTTAGTACTATCAGCCATGTTGCTTAGAAGTTAGTACTATCAGCCATGTTGCTTAGAAGTTAGTACTATCAGCCATGTTGCTTATTCGGTACAGACGCCTGCAATGCTCTATAAGCTTATTACCAAGGTGAGAAAGATCAGATGTCTGATCATATTGGACTGCTGTAAGGGCAAATCCGAATCTGAGAAAATACGGGTCGGATAGTCGTAGAACTATTTAGATCGGACGTAGTGCGAAACCGCCCTGAAGACTTGTACTATTATATATTCCGTGCCTGAGGCTCGCTCATTTTTGAATACGTAGGTAGGTACTAGGTAATCAGGCAATTTGAACATAATGTAGGTTATCTAAATACTAAACGCAGACGAAGTCACAATTATTCTAAAAGTCTGGTAAGTAATGTACTTATTTACCTACCTAGTTACTTATCTATTCATTTCCCGTCCTACTTTATACCTAGACATTCATTTATTATCTCCATTTTGTATTTGAAATGTGTAAATATTTCACGATGTCGGTGTGGTCTGTGTTACACCGCGTAAAACCTAGTAAAATTTGAATGGTTACGCAGTTCACGAATAACTCGTAACCGATGTTAGTATTTCTATTTCGGTCGGACTACGAGTCACTGAAGGGTTGGAATAGGGCACGAAAGAACCATCTGTATAATATTGTGTGTGGCGTCGTGTTTTAGTTTTCTACGCATTCAGACTTAGAGCATTGCAGCCTCCGTTTCCGTGTTGCTCGATGCTTTGAAAGATGGCTAAGTACTTCTTGGCTTCTGTGCGTTATTTGCAAAAATTTAGCCAATGTCAAGTGATATATTCATATATTTTTATAGTCAAGTCGTCAAGAGTCTCAGACAAGTCATAACCCAGTTTAATCAGTGGCAAAAAAAAACTGAGTTTTTACGGGGAAAAATCCACCATTTCCAAAGGACATGCAATACACTTAAATTTCACTACATCACACATGTGTCATTTATCCAAGTTACACCGGATAAAATGCCACTAAAATTACACGAAATAACTCGAAAAAACACATAAAAATGTAATAAAATAAAAATGACGACGTTTCTTTCAAAAATGCCAAATGGTTCCCCATGGCTAAGTATACCTATATACAGTCCGACCAGAAAGAGTAGAAAATAAATGAGGGCGCCACTATCGTTTACATGGTATCACCATATACTATGGCGAAATGTTTTGATACTTGATATTTTTGAATATATAAAACACATTGCAGTTCTCATTTTAATAAATTTTACAACAAATATTTATGCTCATCACATAAAGGAATAAGAATCAAACCCACTATCTTAAAGTAAACTAAAGTAAAATTGAATTTTAATATATAATGCATTATTGGTATCCAAACTAGTCCTATGACACTAGGTACTTTCTTTCTACCTAGAAAGAAAGTATAAATATTTTGTATACTCAGAGGGGAAAAACCACAGTAAACAATTTTGTTGAATAATAATATAATACTTAATCATACTTATCATGTTATAATACTTAAATCAC
The DNA here is from genome assembly GCA_932527175.1 of Operophtera brumata. Taxonomy (NCBI): domain Eukaryota; kingdom Metazoa; phylum Arthropoda; class Insecta; order Lepidoptera; family Geometridae; genus Operophtera; species Operophtera brumata. The sequence goes on along the minus strand of OW052228.1, from coordinate 42,115,395 downwards.
TCTAATGACTCAAAATCAAGATACTCAGTGCCCGACATCAATTCTTCTTGTGGTAGAACATAATTAGAAGTTCCTGCCATACCATCATTTTCATCTTCACTCTCAGATTCCTCGCTAGAGCTTTCATCACCGAGTTGTATTACCAGCTGCTCAATGTGTTGGTACATTGTTCGACTTTGCTCATAGTATTCCTTTTCGATTTGTTTCACATGTTCACAGCATCGCTTCCAGTCAGTTTGAGTAATGGTGTTGAATGACTCCTCAGTCAATTCTTTGATATATGAAGCTCCTACATTGCGTGAGGCTATTTTAGATTTTACTTGAGCCCGTATAAGCTCTATGGGGTCCAGTTCGCGGTAGTAGGGGGGCAGCCTGACCACTGTGTGTCCATACTCCGAGAGCAACTAATCTATTTCATAGACAGGTATCTGTTTATGTTTCTCAGCCAAAGCAAGCAACATTAGTTTCCTTAAATTTTCATCATAAGGAATATTATTTTCAGTTAACCATAGTTATTATTCTCATTAATAATCCTCCATAAAATGCTTTCCGATTTTCCTGCAAAAACATATAAAAGCAGATAAAGTATCAAAAATAAAGAATTGTACTACAAAATACGATTTAATGGGACAAAGATCAATAAAGACTAATTAGTATGATTCACAAGGATTTTGGATGGATTTACACGATTCTTTTAGTAAATTATAACAGTTTACGTCCAGTTTTATTCTTTTTACAGCTACTTACCAGTTAAATAAGCTGTTCGTTTATAAACGTCTTCTAATTCAGCCAGCAGCGTCCCGGCTTGATACTCAGCCAAACATCTCATAAACACTTTGTAAATAATGTCACGAGCCCCACTGCGTATAGTTTTATTCATATTGCTAATATTTTACGATTTATGCGATTTATTTGCTTTTGTTTAGAGAAATAAAAACATCAACAACAAATCAAAACAAACAATTCGAATACACGCGCTCGACTGAAGTTGCAGTGTTTCCGCTAGCGGAAAATTATTCTGGTTAGTCCAACAAATATTTAAATATGATTTCCAGAAATTACTTTACCATGTCTATTTTTTTAAATTCTGTGTATTCTATTGCAACGAAAATAAATCTACATACATAAATCACATCATACCTACCTATATAAATACCAATACGTGCATAATTTAATTTTGCATGTAAAAGCTGAATCTGGCGACAAATTCACTACAGAGACCACACTGGCTTATCATGAAGAGTTGCCAGTTTATAGTAAATTTTAGTTCCTTGATAATTAATTTCTACTCTTTATGGTCGGACTGTACCTACAGATTGACAATTCTAATAATTAAACAAAAACGCTGGAACGTATAAAGAAGTATGACCGCCAGCGTTCTTTTTACATGACGCGCATTAGAGGTAATCTGTCAAATTATTATGCATAACATTCCACAGCCGATATGCACTCAATTAAACATAATGGAGAGGATTAATTCGGTCGCCTCTATCTTCTAAGGTTACAGACATAGCAACCTCAGAACTAGGTAATTGAGACCCCAGCTACGATCAGAGGTATGTTTTCCCCCCTTTCTGAAAGTTTTCACTACAGCTGAAGTGCGGGTCTAATAAATGAAGCCGAAATTAATGAAGCCGTGGTGTGTCCGGCCCAAGAAAAGACCCCTCCATCTCCTCCCGTGGATGTCGTAAAAACCGACATAGGGATTACCCGGACTTGTTTGTAAGATTCGTTGGTATAAGATTTGTCCTGGCTGCTAGCTTATTTATGGAATGTGATAATACTGGAAGAAAGCGTTAGCTGAGTCAGTCGTGGGAAGCAATGGCGGCGATGAGCTCACCGCTCGTCACATCTATATTCCACGATGGTGCCAACCCACTGTGAAAAGAGGCCCATTGAGGCTCTGCCTACCCCTTCGGGGAAAAAGGCGTGTGTCTATGTATGTATGTATGTATAAATAATGGAGAGGATTAATTCGGTCGCCTCTATCTTCTAAGGTTACAGACATAGCAACCTTAGAAATAGGTAATTGAGACCCCGACTACCTAGAACCTAGAACCTATCGCTTTTCGCTACAGCTGAAGTAAGCCCGTAATTAGGATTACCTTACGTCAGGAATCGTCCGGACATTGTGTCCGGGTTTTTGACGTTCTGTCCGGACTTTTGTCTGGACTTTTTATATGCCGAACTTTCCATTATTTTCAGCACTTTCAAAAAAAAATTGACTTTAAAATCCAAGTAGCTGATTTTGGACTGGCGTCTTTGCAGCTAAAGGACGCGCCTTGAAGAGAGAAAAAAAACGCGTCTTTTAGTAAAAATTTTCGGATTTGTTTTAATAAAATTGATAATAATTTTTTCAACTCAGCACCTCAAAACGGTAGGTTTTGCTGTCTATAGACAGTGTGCAAAATTTGATTTTGCTGCGAGCGTGAGACAAAGTAACCGACATTAAATTAAATGGACACTAGATTGGAACATGATCCGAACATTATTTGACCAATTTTTATTATGTGAATTGAACTCCTGGCTATCGATGCCCCAAGGGAAATTGTAGGTCAACATGGAGTTCCACATTGTTGCACTAAAATTTTAATAATTTTAAGTTCTTTTGATTTTTCTGTAAATTCTGGGTACTCGTCGTCGTTTCGTATGAGGTAGTGCTGGCCTCTGGTGTCAGAGTTTGTCAAGCCGCCCGAGGGCCTCTGACATGGTTTATCGACTGCTATTAATCAATAACAGCTGGGACCGACAGCTTAACGTGCCCTCCGAAGCACAGAGCGATGGAAATCCGCACATAACTTAGAAAAGTCATTGGTGCGGAGCCTAGGATCGAACCCGGTATCGTTGGATTCTGAGTTGCACTATTGAACCGTTAGGCTACCATCGCTCTTGTACCATCTTGTACCATCGCTCGCTGGGTACTCAAAAGTCCGGACAAAGTTGTATAGCAGGTAACCCTACCGCGGTCAGCCATAAATACGGTCGAGTATCGATACCTCCTCTATTTGAAACCAGACTGAAGGTATTGGAACTTTGAGAGAGGAGATGTTTCAAAGAATGTTAAACTAAAGGATTAATTTGCGGTGGTGTTTACCCTCAAACGTTGCCGATGGGAAAGCGTGTATTTCACCTCATTGGTTCTTGTAGCTCTTTGCGTGACCGTGACCAAGAAATAATTAGTCATGAATTAACGGCATCCATATTTTTAACCTATTCATAGCCTTCAATTTAAACGTAATCCAAAAATTTCGTTCCAGGTGTCCCGCGAAATTTTTGAGTAACATTTAAATTTAATGTTATCCATAAAGTGTGGTTTACACTTGAAAAATAATAAACTATGATATTCATAGCCTGTTCATTTTTGTTAGCCGAGTCATTTGTGGTACGGAATTGCGGCGATGAGCTCACCACTTGTCACGTCTATATTCCCACGATGGTGCAATCCACGATGAAAGGAGGCCCGTCGAGGCTCTGCCTACCCTTTCGGGGAAAAAGGCGTATGTAGGTAGGTATTATTTTTAAACTCTTTAATATAAACTCACTCACTTTTTCTCTTTTTTATTTTCTCTCTTTTCTCTTTTCTAGCATTAAGTTCGCCTTTGTACTTCTTTGTTTTATGTGCAATAAAGAATTTTCTATCTATCTATCTATCTATCTATCTATCTTGTTTCTTGATTTTATTTGTTTGTTTTCTCAATTTAGTCAACTGCTTTCCATTTTGATTATAGGTAGGTTCATATTGATAAAATCAACGTCACCGAAGGGTCTAAGGCGCTGTCTTCACGAGCGAGAGAATCGTGACGAGTCCGCGCTTGCGCGTACAAAACATCGCCGCGATAACATCGCCGTGTGGAGACGCGTTTATAGAAATACATGGCACGAAGTTAATATCGCCGCGATTCTCTCGCTCGTGGAGACAGCGCCTAAGTGTAAGTAGGATAGGAAGGTATAGTAGAGTAGATTAGGTACTTACTTACATTAAGTTTGTTTGTCTTGTTCTGTTTACATCGGAAGAGGTTTGGGAAAGTTTCCATAATTGGATAAGGTTATTCGATTTTGGTAAAAAAGGGACGGCATAGTTCCACGCCACGTGACGTGCTTTCATAAACCCTAAAATAAAGCTCTTTTTCTGATAGAAAGAGATGCAAGGACCTTAGGACCAACATGGATCACTTGTTAAAAAGGGTTATTTATTGCATAAACCTTGTTTATTCGAAACTTCTGGATCGATTGAGTTGCGGTTTTTACACACAAAACTGATTTCTGAACAGAGGTTGATTCCCCAGGAGGATACTGGTATGTGAGTTACTGACTCGTTACGTCAATACTTAGCCACATTACATCACAATACATTTTACATACAGCCCCAACAACTGCACATTGACAGACTTGAATCAAATCAAATCATACCAAACCAAATCATTTATATGTTCTAAATAGGGTTAAAATAGTTATATACAGTACCATTATATTTTACCATTTAAGGTTAAGCAAATTATAGGTAAACACATTATTGATTACAAGAAACAATGAATGACTATGAATGATGCATATTGAATGACTTTAATATAATAACGCAAAATAACAAGTTAATACCTATGCATGGATTACATTATAATACCTATGCATGGATTACATTATAATACCTATGCATGGATTACATTATAATACCTATGCATGGATTACATTATAATACCTATGCATGGATTACATTATAATACCTATGCATGGATTACATTATAATACCTATGCATGGATTACATTATAATACCTATGCATGGATTACATTATAATACCTATGCATGGATTACATTATAATACCTATGCATGGATTACATTATAATACCTATGCATGGATTACATTATAATACCTATGCATGGATTACATTATAATACCTATGCATGGATTACATTATAATACCTATGCATGGATTACATTATAATACCTATGCATGGATTACATTATAATACCTATGCATGGATTACATTATAATACCTATGCATGGATTACATTATAATACCTATGCATGGATTACATTATAATACCTATGCATGGATTACATTATAATACCTATGCATGGATTACATTATAATACCTATGCATGGATTACATTATAATACCTATGCATGGATTACATTATAATACCTATGCATGGATTACATTATAATACCTATGCATGGATTACATTATAATACCTATGCATGGATTACATTATAATACCTATGCATGGATTACATTATAATACCTATGCATGGATTACATTATAATACCTATGCATGGATTACATTATAATACCTATGCATGGATTACATTATAATACCTATGCATGGATTACATTATAATACCTATGCATGGATTACATTATAATACCTATGCATGGATTACATTATAATACCTATGCATGGATTACATTATAATACCTATGCATGGATTACATTATAATACCTATGCATGGATTACATTATAATACCTATGCATGGATTACATTATAATACCTATGCATGGATTACATTATAATACCTATGCATGGATTACATTATAATACCTATGCATGGATTACATTATAATACCTATGCATGGATTACATTATAATACCTATGCATGGATTACATTATAATACCTATGCATGGATTACATTATAATACCTATGCATGGATTACATTATAATACCTATGCATGGATTACATTATAATTCCGAGGGATAACTGTACTAGAAACGCGATAGGACAATATTTTCTCGAAAAACGAAGTTACCTCTAACTTTTAGCTAGATTCGGTTGTTTATTAAAATGGAGCATATTAATGGGTAAAAATTATATATATAAAATCAATACAACAAAGCCGACGGCTTACTTTAGGTCTTTTGTAAAATTATCTATATTTTACGAGATATAACTTTTGAAACTATCATGGTTATGTACATAATTTTCACTAGAAACGGGATATTTACCATAATTTTTGGGTTTTAAATGTTCCCGATATTTCGGCACAGTTGCTTGCGCCATGGTCACGGGAGAACTAACTAAAGTCTTTGCGAGTAGATGTTATTGGCAGATATATCGATCTACCCTCTTTCTCACTATTTGATTACGAACGATACCACTACCAGATACGAGATATTCCATAAAAACCGGTTTTTCGAGCGGCGCGAGTCGTTTTTTTGTATAAGGATGTCTTCCAGGGATTATTCTGTCGGTCACTATTCGTCACCAGACGGCACTATAAATGCGATCAATATTACGTTATCGGTAGCTCGCAAGCGAAGTCGGGGGCAGATGCTGGTTAGATAAATCTAAACTTTTCAGGTCACGTCTTATCTCTGTTACGCGTAAACATATTCGCGCTAATTACCACGCCAACATTGATTATTTACAGGATATAAGATACATTTGTAATTTCAAACACGGTCGCTGCCCACGCGTTTGTTTGTGCCTCATTCAGTCATTCAATGATTTTTTCGATGTTTTAGTACGATCGGCATGCGTCATCGTGAGGCCAGCACTACTCTACGTACTTTTGTGAGGCCCGCTCTGCTGTCGGTTCTCAAGGTCTGCGTTGTTTTCATAATCTATCTACCTATGACGTTGACGTAATAATTCGAGAGAAAATATTTCATCTACCTACGCACTGTACTTTATATTTATTTATTTTACAGGCAAATTAGCTGATTTTTGGCAAAATTATGGAAGTAATTAGATGTAGTCACAAAACCTTTTCAAATAGTTTTGTTTGGCTTGAACATCACCTTTAATATAACTTTTAACAAATTCACCCCTCCGGAAAGGGGTGAAATAGGGTGAAAACCTTATAATACCCGTAACTTAATGGGGAAAATAGATGTAGTCGGTGCATTTTTTGCATACAATCAAGACCGTTATGATCTACATTTGCACCAAGTATTTTTTTAATCGGACTTACGGAACATACGAAAAAAAAAACATTTCTAAAAAACAAAAAAAGAGTCCTTCAGGGCAGGCAACGTATTGGCAATACCTCTGGTATTGCAGATGTCAACAGGCGACGGTAACCGCTTACCATCAGGCGGGCCGTAAGCCAGTTTGTCGAGCCATCAAATAAAAAAATTAAAAAATACTGTTCACTTTTTTAGTGAGTATGGTTAGTCTAAGCGTCCTAATTTTATCCATCCCTACTTCACCTACCTAGCCTAGGGCAGGGGTCGGCAGACTTTCGTGAGATGAGCCAGATATTAGCATAGGCCCTAGGCTATCACAAACTGATAAAAATAATTAAATGCGTGTTTTTTTATAGTGATCAATATAGTCAAAATATATGGTATACCTACCTAAGTAAAAAAACAAAATCTAGGTACTATTTTATCAAAATAGGTAGGTAATAGTACCTACGTTATTTTCCTTACCTAAAAATAGGAATTAGGTACTTCCATAAGAATAACAATAAAAAAAACAGTTTTCTATATACTTAATTGAAGATATTAAGGATACTACTTTTTACTAGATTTTTTAGCGCTAAAATATGCAAAATTCGTCAGAATTATGTTGACATAAGTAACAAAACATAAAAAAAGCGTTTTTAAATAATCAAAATATAAGATAACAGTATTTGGGCCTCAAAAAATTCAAAAGTGCTGCTGTAACTGATTGAATGACGGAACAAGCTGATGGCCCTCCTGACTGCCTAATACCTCTTAGGTCACGTCCACCTAGGACGCACCCCATATGGCATTGCACTAGGTGCCGTTCAAACCAGAACACAGCAACGCGAGAAATAGCGAGAAATAAAAAAATTGGTGGTATTACTTCCCCGGACGAACTCTTTCACAAAAAAAAAAACTAAGATACCTAGTGTGGTATGTGCGTATTGTGGTGTTTCCACTCATAATTACCAATGTGGGTAGTTTCGTCCGCGATGTGCGAGTAGGTACCCACGCGCTTAACAATGAGGGGTTTTCACGGCCATTTCACATCATGCTTAAACCCTTGAAAATAAATGGCGCCAGCTCTGTACTTAACTTTCAAATTAAAGTGAAATGTCAAAGTCAACAACGTAGTGATATATTTTCGTGGTATTTTGTTACTATCACACAAAAGCACAGACAATGCATTTGTTAATTTTGACAAGCCATTTGAGTCAGCGCCATCTACCGAGCCAAATAGAACTACTTTTTTTTATGCGATAATGAAAAGTCGTCTTAATAACAATATTACTTTAATTATGTGCCAGTATTCATGAAGTTTTATTGTTCATCTAGAAAATCCTGTATAAACCAGTATGTAGAAGCTTTCCTATTGTTATCGTGTAGGTACCTACATAGCTGTTCGCTTCGCACCCATGGAACGCACGCATCGCCACGAGGATTTGATGGTAAACAAACACGCTGTTCTAATTTTGACAATCCCTACTTTAACCCAGTTGTTTATAAATAGTTAACTGTTTCTTCAGCGGTGTTCAGGGCTGTACATTTCATTTTGTGTCTGCATATTTATGTAACCACACGACTCCTTTTAATCCCCCGACGCAAAAACGACGGGGTTATAAGTTTCACGTGTCTGTGTGTGTGGGTGTATGTGTGTGTGTGTGTCTGTCTGTCCCATCGTAGCTCCCGAACGGATGAACCAATTTCGTTTTTTTTTGTTTGAAAGGTGAATTTGTCTAGAGTGTTCTTAGTTATGTTTGATCAAAATCGGTTCAGCCGTTTCATTGCGTTGAGGGTTTTTTTAATTTTTACAAAACTAATTACTTGTGTATGGCTCTTGTTGACAATAAGTTTAACTCGTTTGTTAGTAGTGGAGCTTTTTTGTAAAAGAGTTCATACGCGGAAGTACTACCACCATACCTATTTCTGCCACAAAGCAGGAGTGCTCGTATTACTGTGTTCCGGTTTGAAGGTTTAGCGTGCCGGTGAAATTACAGGCACATGAGACTTTTCATCTTTATGTCTCAGGGTGGCGGGCGCAGTGCAATGCCACATAGGGTGCGTCCTAGGTGAGCGTGACCTATGAGGTAATGCACTGTTCATAGGCAGAGGATACCCCTTAACATCAAGTGGGCCATCTGCTTGTTCCGTCATCTAAAGTTGTATTAAAAAAACAGGCTGTCTGCCACTTAATGACTTGGTGAGAAAGCCCCTTAATTTAAGGAGCTAATACAAATCCTCTTATTTCTTAAAAGACGTAAAATTAAATCTCTTCGTGTATAAGAGCGCTCAAATAAACTTTTAATCATAAATAAAACGTGTTATTTCTGTTTGTCGCGTGTCTTCTGTCCATCGCGCGATGGATCGATGTCACGGGGGTCAAAGGGGGGAGAATTACCCCAGGGTAGTTCAAGGCCACGCGGCATGATTGATTCACGAACAATATGATATCAGGACTCAAATACCTTCCGGGTAATTTGACCCTCTAAGTCTTTACAGACCTTTTATTTTTGCGTGCGAGGTATGAAAAAGCGCCCGTGTTTTGATGCGTAGGTTTCGTGAGGTATGTTTGTAGGGGTGAGTTTATTTTGTAATTTTTTGGTACTGGGAGTCTTTTTATACCGTGTAAAATTATAAAAACAAATAGCCTTTAACCATGTTTCAGTAGTAGTAGAGATTTTTTGTGAAAGAGTTCGTCCGGGGATGTACTACCACCATATCTATTTCTGCCGCAAAGCAATAGTGCTCGCATTGCTGTGTTCCGGTTTGAAGGGTAAGGGTGCCGGTGAAATTACAGGCACATGAGACTTTTCATCTTTATATCTCAGGGTGGCGGGCGCTGTGCAATGTCACATAGGGCGCGTCCTAGGTGGACGTGACCTATGAGGTAATGCACTGCTCATAGGCAGAGGTTACCGCTTAACATCAGGTGTGCCATCTGCTTGTTCCGTCATTGAAAGCCACGTAAAAACGTTTCGCGTAGAAGCGATTCACTTCATTTGCTTGTGAAGTGATGTGTTAGAATGCCTTTACGATAGCGCTGCCATACCTAACCTATCTACAAACCTCACTATGAAACCAGGTTGACGGAGCCTGCTTCTTATATGTGATCATAAATACCTTCTGCCCTTAACAACGCATTACCACATAGGTCACGTCACCTAGGACGCGCTCTATGTGGTATTGCACTGCACCCGCCACCCTGAGACATAAAGATGAAAAGTCTCATATGCCCTTCAATCCGGAACACGCAGCAATGCGAACATTACCTACTGCTTTGCGACAGAAATAGGTATGAAGGTAGTACTTCCCCGGACGCACTCTTACACAAAAAAGCTCTACTACTATACATTTACGTCAGAGTGGACATGTTTGGGTCCCTATAGAAGAGACGCTCTCAAAATTATGTTTTTGTTATTTATGGACCTCAGAAATCTTGAGCTTGGATTGTTTGAGCTTGGATTGTTTGAGCTTGGATTGTTTGAGCTTGGATTGTTTGAGCTTGGATTGTTTGAGCTTGGATTGTTTGAGCTTGGATTGTTTGAGCTTGGATGGTTTGAGCTTGGATTGTTTGAGCTTGGATTGTGGGTCAACCTGTTTTTTTTTTTTTTTTTTTTTTTTTTTTTAATTCTACTTTGATGACTGAACAAGCAAGAGGCCCACCTGATGTTAAGCGGTAACCTCTGCCTATGAACAGTGCATTACCTCAAAGGTCACGTCCACCTAGGACGCACCCTATGTGGCATTGCACTGCGCTCGCCACCCTGAGACATAAAGATGAAAAGTCTCATGTGCCTGTAATTTCACCAGCACCCTTACCCTTCAAACCGGAACACAGCAATGCGAGCACTACTGCTTTGCGGCAGAAATAGGTATGGTGGTAGTACTTCCCCGGACGAGCTCTTTCACAAAAAAGCTCTACTACTAATAAAATGGCTGAGGAAAATAATATCGTCTGGAAAATATAGCTCACGATTCTCTGATTGCTCACTCAGAGAATGGACTGATACACTCTCAGCGGTGTCCTTTGATAAGATATTTGGTAATTGTGAACATTCTCATTTTTTATTTCACGGAAATGTATCTTAGTACTAAAGTAAATAAACAAATTTTGATAAAAAAAAAAATTACTGAAAACAAGGTGTGTGTCAGTTCGTCCAGTTCAGTATAAGATGCCCGAATAGGTTGCGCAGAGGAAGAAGATAACCACTTCACTTTTTGTTAACGCTCAATTTTACCTGTTATTGATAAATAGCAGTCGATAAGCCAGGGCCCTCGGGCGGCTTGACAAACTCTGACAACAGAGGCCAGCACTACCTCATACGAAACGAAACGAACGAATTTTACCTTTTTACTCTCCATTTATTAGCGTACCTTGAAACTGGCTTGGCTTTATATGAAAATCGATTCTAAAGAAGTAAGCTCCAAAAAACATTTAGTTTAAACTTCAATCTTCAAACTCACTTTGGGGGGGTTTCCGATTCGCTTTGCCGTCTGTACTTTATATACACATACCCTACCGAAAGGTATTTTGTCCAGTTCGTTGCTATACCAGATAACAGTTTAATGTATTTGGGCTGCTTAGTTATGAGTGCTGTTATGAGAGGTGGGACCAGATAATACCTACCAGGATTTGAATGACCATTCAGAGGCCTATGCCAAATTAGTATTGTTTTATCTGTCGACAAAGCAAGGTTATAGCTGTGGGTATATTATGGAACAATTACAATATTTTTTTGTGGTCTAAACACTCATTGCATATATCCCCTCCACTCACATCACCTTCAGGTTCACTGAAATGACAATACTGCAATTAATACTTATACCTAATATAAGTGTCAGCCCGCGGCTTCGCTTGCGTTTTATCGGGATAAAAAGTAACCTTTAACTCAATTCCGTTCATAATCTATCTATATATACCAAACTTCACCGAAATCGGTTTTGCCGTTTTGGCGGGATTGAGTAACAAACAGACATCCAAACTTTGACATTTCTGTTTTTTTTCGAATTTGACGTAGTATCTACTTAACCCATCTGAACATTTTTGTAAAAGTAGGCATAGGTAGGTACCTACCTAGGTAGGTACCTAGGTAGGTAACTTTATAGTACATAACATAATTATATTCTAAGAAGTAAGTAGGTGCTACAACTTGTGTCTCAAGTTAGTAGACAACAACACACTCGAATCTTCAGAAGGCACGATAAAACTAATCTTAAACCATAAAAAAATAGGAAGCAATGAATAATGCTCTCGGGTTTCCCGCGTCCACCATCTTGATGCAAACGTCAAACGGTCGTTGAACCCAAATGAACCCGCGCGATGTTGCATTTTTTGTTAGATGGTGGGTAACAAGTGCCTCTTAGATTAATCTTAGAAAGCATAGTACAAGATAAGTACTGACAGTAGAATGCGCTGCTTTTTTGGCATACAAAAACACTTTTTACAGGTGCTATCGCAGCGCCATCTATGGTGATTAAAACATTATGTTGATCCTGCACTGAAGTGTTTGTTTTTTCCATCTATTTAGTATTTCTTCTGTCTTAGTACCTCATAGTGACTTGTGGTAATAAAAACGACCTATGAATAAAGGTGTCTGCAGGAATGCACCGAAGGCTGCGCGGTGCGAGCCCGCAAGAAGTGAGAAAACGGACTCTGCCAAGAGTGTAACGGCCAAGAAGAAGAAAGCTGCGTACAGGTTACCTAGGTATACAAAGATAAATGGTTACAGACAAACAAACTCAAAAATATAATGGCCGACTACTTTCGTCGCGGTTGAAGGCCTGGTGAAGAGATCATTCTTACAAAAAAAAACATGAAAAATAAAGGTTTGCCTGCGACCCAGGAGGTTGCGGGTTCGATTCCCGCCTCGGAACAAATATTTGTACGATCTGCAGATATTTGTTCAGGGTGTTCTTGGGTATTTTCTATGCATAATAAAAATATCTAGTACCCATAACACAAGCTCTGCATAGCTTGGGGCTAGATAACGTTGAGTGTTTTTTTATTTTTATATTTATGAAAAATCAAAATAATAAAAGGGATTAAAAATAATAAAAGTAATTAGGCGCTCGTAAATGTCATTTTACAAGCTTTTATTTAACTTGCAATGTATGTCAGGGTGGAATCTTGCAACTGAATTTTAAAGCAGTTATCCTCAGCTGATTAAGATGATATTTTGCATACCTGTCAAGTTCCGTTGACAATGCAATATGATGGTCACAGCGAGCTGATCTGATGATGGAGACGGAAGGTGGACAACGGAACTCCTTGAGAGATAATAGCAGACTGGCCGTGTTTAGGTTCATTTTGTTCAGCACACGGTTACGTTCACTAATTTTATAAAAAATTGTATAGAAAAATAGATTTTTCACAAAAAAAAAAAAACTTTTAAAATACATAGATAATTTTACAAAAACCTCACGTAAGTTTTATTGTATTGATTTTATTTATCTAGTTTTTGGACCAATAACTTGCACCATATTGAGAAACAATCGGATCTAGCCAAAAGTAACTTTATGTTTTTTTTATTTTGAGAAAATAATTATATACATATGTATATGTAATTATAACCTTTTATAACTTTTAGAGATCAAAGCTCTCAAAAGTACATGTTTTTGGTAACGCTATTGTTCTGGAATGCCCGCTGGGATGACAAGGAAGAAGACGTCATCGAATTCACGTCAAATCTATACTTTCATACACTCTTTTATGAGCCCTGGGGTGTTAGGTTCCATTCTGGTAATAGAAATAAAACTGACGTAAAAATAAACGAAACAAAAATAATCTTCTTTAACCTTCAAAAGACGTAGGCCCATTAAATCTTCCTTACAAAATAAACTAGTGAGTATAATTTTATTTCAGGTTTTATGTACTGTATAATATGCGTGGGTACAATTACCTACGCAACACAATCTAGCAGGCTTTTCTCTGGACACCTTTAAATCTGTGTTTTGTAGCAGGCATAGAGATTGCGGTAGAGAAAACAAGGCAGTCGCAGGCAAGAAATTATTGTGCTGTCAGGATTTATACCCAGTAATAAAAAAAATACTTACTTATAGGGGTTTGTTTCTATGCAAAAAAGCGCAGTGAGCGAGTTTCCCGAAAATATATCCATCTATATTCTTCTATTTTTAGGGTTCCGTAGTCAACAAGACAAGGAACCCTTATAGATTCGTCATGTCTGTCTGTCTGTCTGTCCGTGTATGTCACAGCCACTTTATTCCGAAACTATAAGAGCTATGCTGTTGAAACTTGGTAAGATGTATTCTGTGAACCGCATTAAGATTTTCACACAAAAATAGACAAAAACCAAGAAATTTTTGGGGTTCCCCATACTTAGAACTGACACTCAAAATTGTTTTTTCCATCGAACACTTACTTGTGGGTTACCTATGGCACAGAAAAAATAATACTATACTAGTACCTATGGGCAGGTCTTCAAAAATGATATTGAGGTTCCTAATATTTTTTTTTTCTAAACTGAATAGTTTGCGCGAGGGACAATTCCAAAGTATTAAAAAGTGTGTCCCCCTCCATAACTTCTAAACTAAGAGAATGATAAAACTAAAAAAAAAAAATGATGTACTACCATGTAAACTTCCAACGAAAATTAGTTTGAACGAGATCTATCAAGTAGTTTTTTTTAATACACTATTATTAAAACATCGATCAAAGTTACAACGAACTATGCTATGCTGTTTCATCGCGATCGGTTAATTAGAAGCTGAGTATTATTCATATTAAGTTCTTAAGTCTGTAAAAACGAATAAAATCTTAACATATAATTTGGGTAGGACCTTTTTGTTGAAAGAGCTTTTTATACTATACCAGCACGGTTTTTTTAGTTTAACTCCGCTGCCACTGTCTGCGGTTTCCAAAAATACAACTTTAAATCTTCCATTCATACGTGATTCATAATAAAACAATAAAAATACCTATTGGACAAGTTGGTAAACTTATTAATTATTCATAAGAGTCTGTTAGGCGTGATTCATAGTTTTTGATCATTCGTAAATTACCGGTGCAGCTGCAGACGTGTGGCTTTCAGGCTGGTGATAATATATATATATATCATCATCATCATTGACAGCGATGGTAGCCTAACGGTTCAATAGTGCAACTCAGAATCCAACGATACCGGGTTCGATCCTAGGCTCCGCACCAATGACTTTTCTAAGTTATGTGCGGATTTCCATCGCTCTGTGCTTCGGAGGGCACGTTAAGCTGTCGGTCCCGGTTGTTATTGATTAATAGCAGTCGATAAGCCATGTCAGAGGCCCTCGGGTGGCTTGACAAACTCTGACACCAGAGGCCAGCACTACCACATACGAAACAACAACAACATCATCATCATCATCAAAGTCAGTGTATGTCAGTGTACACTAGTGTTGGCAGATGTCGCTTGAAGAAAGGTTTTTTTTTTTTAAATATCCGACTTGGAATGGCCGATCAATGCAGATGACCCCACCTGTTGTAAAGCGGTACCCTCTGCCTATGAACAGTGCATTACCTCATAGATCACGTCCACCTAGGACGCACCCTATGTGGCATTGCGCTGCGCCCGCCACCCTGAGACATAAAAATGAAAAGGCAATTAAATTCACAGGCAACCATATCCTTCAAACCGGAACACAGCAATGCGAGCACTACTGCTATGTGGCAGAAATTGGTATAGTAGTAGTACTTCCCCGGACGAACTCTTTCACAAAAAAGCTCTACTACTACAACTTTCGCTATCTGAAGACATGTCCATGAGCTGTAATGAGCAAAAAACACGAAAAAAAAGAATTTCGCGCCTCAAGGTAAAGCATTCACCATCCAGAGAATAAATATATAAAAGGCTTTCTACGTAGACCTAGCTCATGCTCAAATTACAATCACAAATTGTGATAAACCGCGCTTTCGGAGCTGTCGATAAAACGTGGCACAAAGAAATGTG
Organism: Operophtera brumata; assembly: GCA_932527175.1. Lineage (NCBI taxonomy): Eukaryota > Metazoa > Arthropoda > Insecta > Lepidoptera > Geometridae > Operophtera > Operophtera brumata. The sequence goes on along the minus strand of OW052228.1, from coordinate 42,099,560 downwards.
TCACTAAATGAGGGTTCATTTCGCCTATGTCATCGGATTCCTTTGATATCACACCATCAAGGACCCACAGAGTTAGAGTAATAATAAACACATTAAACTATGTGATGATATGAACTGGTATGAACCGTGCTACGCTCAGTGAATAAATGCCCGCTGTTAAGATGGGGTATAACGCAAAATTACCAATCTTAGATTAGATTTTTAACTGACTAATTAAAAATATGGATGGATACTACATTTACATTATAATACTGAGGAATCACCGAGACAGAAACAAGATAGGACAAAATTTTCTCGATAAAAAAAACACAAAGTTACCTCTAACTTTTGGCTAGATTAGATTTTTTGTCAATATGGTACAGATTATTGGGTCAAAAATTTTACAAATAAAATCAATACAATAAACCGGAGGGTTTTTTAAAATTATCTATATTTCACGAGATATTCAATAAAAACAGCTTTTTCGAGCGGCGCGTGGCGTTTTTTTTGTATGAAGATTTCTGCGCAGTCTTAAGAGGCTGTCAAGAGTCAAATAGGCTTCAATTAAACTTATTTTTAGCAAAAACTACACAGATTAATAAAGCAAAAAAAAAACTTCATCATATTTCCAAGGGCATGATAGAGCCCAAAACACGAAATAGACAAAATTTTCTCGATAAAAAAAACTGTATAATAACGCTTATATCGTACTTAGCTATTTCTATTACCTATCACCCAAATTTTATTGATAAAATTAATAAGAGTAACAAATAATAATATTTTAGAGGATATAGTAGGTTTATATTTTCGATTACGCAGCAAACTTTTGTTTAAATACTGTTTTTCGTGATTTTTTCAGTTTTCGCTGCGTTAGCGCTATTTTACTTTACTGAGTTAGATATATTGACAGCATTTGGCTAATTGTCTGCCCTTAAAACAAACTCTTGGAAGAAGTAACGGGCTGTTGTCTTTGTGCCCACAAATTTGAGCACCATACATTCTCGATGCGACACTGTGACCCATATTTACAACGTTCTGTCAATTTGGCCCTAATCACGCCACACGGGCTAGAAATATCCATTGTAAATAAGATGGTCTGCGCCCTGTGATTCTGTATCTATTTTACTTGCACGCATTGCATACGTTATGGTGCTGTTATGTCTGCTTTTAAGTAGACCCCTTCGTCTCCTCCCGTGGAGGTCGTAAAAGTGAACACATGGCCGAAGCCACCAATAGGTACTGCGACCACCAATCTACATACTTGCAAAGTGTGTTGATTATGGTAGCCGATCTACAACTGATGAACTACATGAACTGATCCCAACATCTCCTTATCATCATAGGACGAGCGGCGCACGGCTCAGTACCATCCTGTACCTCATTAGTAGACATCGGATTATATGCACTATCAAAATGCCAAAATATGCATGCAAATATGCACTAAAAAAGGGCGAAATATGCATAAAATATGCACAATCAAAAAAGGTAGATGGTATTCGCTTTTCACAAACTTTGCAAAAAATCACAGTGCCATCAGTCGTAAATTGGCCTGGGTATTTTTTTATCCAGGATTCCATTAAAATCTGGGTATATTTTTCACTGGCGGCATCATTTCAACAAAAATTAATGAACACAGCGAGACAAAAACAACTGAATTGCGTTAGGCGCGTGAGTGAAGCAGCGAGTGCGCGAGTCGGATGTGTTGACGGCGTAATACAACATGCCTCTGCCAACGTACTCGCATAAGTATTGAAATAAGCACTATCAATGAAAAAGTACCAAAATATGCAATAACGCTATAAAAATAGCATTATATGCATTTGCATATGCAAACATGCAAATGCATATAATCCGATGTCTACTTATTAGTATACTATTCCTACTAAGCGTTTCGGTTCCACCATTATAATGCCATCTTAGGGAATGGAACTCGCTATCTTCGTCTGTCTTTCCTGAAAACTATAATCTGGGTCTCTTCAAGGCATAGTTGCCTTCTAGACCTTTGTGCTCCATCGTCAGCCACAGTTTAAAAGTAACCTTAATTCCAGGTCTTGAACTATTGGATATCTACGTAAAGTTTCATCCAAATCTGTTTAATTATTCATTGGTTATTTCGTCCTGGCCCATTTGGGCTACAGCGACTGCTATGTGTTCATGATTAATGAGGGCTTATATGTTACTCTGCCCTTTGACGCGCTCTCCGGTGACATATCACTAATCATAGCCTAACCTAAAGTTATCTATATTACTACTAGCTGTGCTGCTCGCGACTTTGCCTGTGAGTAATTTTTGTAAGTCCCATACCTGCAACATTTTAAATTGGAACACAGAACAAACCATAGACTAAGAATTTTCGCTACTTGTAGATCTATGGTGAAAAAATAATTTTTCTTAGGTGTTTGACTTTTCCAAAGTGCGTCGGCTTCCAAATCGAATTTCAATGCAATATCGCGTTGTCGCAAGGTTAAATTTACCTTATTGCGACAACGCGATATAGAATAAAATATACTCAAGTAATTAATTTTGTAAAAATTAAAAAAAAAACCCTCAACGCAATGAAACGGCTGAACCGATTTTGATCAAACATAGCTAGAACACTCGCGACAAAACCAACTTAAAAAAAAAGAACGAAATCATTTCATCGATTCGGGAGCTACGATGCGACAAACAGACAGACACACATGCACGCACACACACACACACACACACAGACACGTCAAACTTATAACACATCTTCGTTTTTGCGTCGGGGGTTACAAAAATAAAGTTATACATTTATCAACTATGGTAAGGTATGATATAGCTTCTATCATACAAACTTAAGAAACCCTATTTTTAGGCACTGAAATTTCACAAAATTGTTTCTTTTCTCACGTTTGTAGGTTTTATTGTTTTGTAGATTAGCATGTTGAGATGTGCGTATTTGTTCCCAAAAACTCTTGATTTCTTTGTATACTCTGCTCTACATTTTCTCATGTTGTACAGATAATCTAATAGTTGCAGGGGTTGTACCAAATCGATGCTTGACAAAGGTCCGTTCCATGTCGTCCTTGAATAATTGAACACCCTTCAGTTCGGTAATTGTTTTATCTACTAGAGAAACAGTGTTTTCTCTCTAGTTAGATGTCTATTAGGTTATTTGGGTAACAAATATGTCAATAATGATAGCATTCTTACCTAGAAACATGGACTAAAGGCATGCAACTAAGGCTAAAAATTAAACGTTAGCGATTATACCAGTCTCATTCTTTTATATGAATGTATTCATGCGTTGGAATGAGACAAGCATAAATCTATCTGTTCTTATTTGTGTAAGTCGTACCAGGCCAAATGTCAAATTACTAGTACATTCATGGTAACAATCTAGGGAGATGTATATGCATGGTGCCAATATTCAGGGTACGGAACGGAAAGACGACTGTCGTGTGACAATATATTTGTTTCTCTCTAATATAGGATAGCAAGCTATCTTCTAGGATAGGAGTAAGAAGGAACACTCTATGCTATTTTAAGCACTCACTCCATTACTATTTTACCTCCATGATTCTTACTAACCTGCTTTCTTTAGGATTCCTTTACCGTTGCTGAGTGAGCAGGTATCGTAGCTATCCCAAAATTGTAACATGAATTGAATTATAGAATTGAAACTATCGTGGTTGGGAATCGCCGGTCCACTGTCGAACGCGGTCGCGGGCGGTGCTCATGATGAAGAGGCTTCTGAACTCAGTCTCGAAACGTCAGCAAAGCGACGAAAAATAGTGTTAATTAGCCAACGGCTAATTACCAATTATTATTATATAATGATCGGCGATTTATTTTAATCAATACAGCGTTATTCCATGAAAGTTATGAAGATAAACGTATCTTTTAATATTAATTGAATTGTTATGTTAAAAATGAGCAATACAACCATTTTGAATCTATCTATTTTAAACCACAACATTTTGTTTACTTCTTTCATTCAAAAGTAAATTAGATAACAACAAATCTACAAGATTTCTAAATTCCCAAACACGCGACGGAAGAAAGGCGCGGTGTGATGTTAATGTAGTTATGTAGGTATCTACATCAGCAGAACTGGTTTTTCTATTATTTGACGGTAAATCTAATCTGAGAATGCTGTGTGTCTCGCTTATCCAGGGTCATTGACCGCGCTCACTTTCACTAGGCTGTCTAGTTTTTCTAGACGAGAACAAATCTGTGGCTTATCATAAGTACAGTGGTGGCCATATAATTAAGAACGCTGATATAAAGGGAAGATTTTCTCCAACTAAGATGCAAAACTAATTGTATGCATTTGTTTTTATTTCTCTCGGTATCGTAAAACATTTCCATATTACCACTGTATTCATTGATACACATGATTGGCTAAAAATCAATAGGCAAACTTTTTACACTACTCTTAAACAAAGTATTCCTTATTACTGGCTGGTCACGTAATTAAGAACGCTAAGTAGTTTATACCTTTATTCAAATTTAAATAGAGAACACTCAGTCGATTTGTTACTGTTTGTATAATTTTGGCACCATTACGTGCTGTAAAAGATTAGAGGTGATTGCTTCTTTAGAAAAAACAATGAAAAAAATAAAAGTTGTGATAAATCTACAAGGGAAGTAATAATAAAACTTCGCCGGAAGAATTGGTCTTATAAAAAGATAGCCGACCATCTGCAATGTTCAAAAATGATGGTTTTCCACGCTGTAAAGCATTTTGCTACGTATCAAACTACTTCGAATGTTCCACGTGTACCTAAACAGAGAAAAACAACTCCTCGAGATGACCGAAACATCGTTCGTATGGCAAAACAAAATCCTTTTAAAGGGTCCAATGAGCTTAGAAAATAATATTTTGGTGAAAACAACCCTTCAGCAATCTCAGCACGCACTATTCGAAGACGGTTGGTAGAAGACAAATTGCACGGTAGGATAGCAAGAAAGGTACCCATGTTAAAACTTTGCCACAGGCAAGCCCGGCTTGCATTTGCGAGAAAGTATGAAAACTGGACTGTGCAACAGTGGAAAAATTTACTTTTTTCTGACGAGACGAAAATAAACAGAGTATGTTCTGATGGAAAACGATATGTACGACGTCCCCCGAATACAGCATTCGACCCAAAGTACGCGAAAGTTACATTAAAGCACGGTGGTGGAAATGTGAAAATTTGGGGTTGCTTTTCTGCACATGGTGTAGGACCTGTAAAGGTGATAGAAGGTAACATGGATCAGTTCCAATACAAAAATATACTGGAAGAAACAATGTTACCATACGCTGAAGACGTTCTACCGGTCATTTGGACATTCCAGCATGACAATGATCCAAAGCACACTGCACGCACCGTAAATGAATTTCTTACAGCGCAATTAGTTTCTGTCTTAGACTGGCCTGCTAACAGTCCAGATCTAAACCCAATAGAGAATCTGTGGTTTGAAGTAAAGAAAAAGGTTTCAAATACAAAGTGTGGAAATTTAAGAGAGCTGTATGACGTTTTTTAAGAAGAATGGAACTCTATTTCTCTTGCGAAATGTCAAAAATTAATAGAGTCAATGCCTCGCCGGTGTAAGGCTGTAATTAAAAGCCGTGGATATGCTATTAACTATTAATTTTAGTTAAATATTTATTAAATTCCTTGTTATGTTTCCTGTGCTACATAATATTGTGATTTTTTAAATCTAAGTGTCATACAAAACAATTCCCGAGCAGTTAAATAATTCGTTCTTAATTATTTGTCCAGTTTCATTACTATTTGAATGTGTTACTTTGATAAAATCAATAAAATTTGCAAAAAGTAGTAAGCGATTTCATACTTTATTCTTAAGTCAGGTTGCTCTATTAATGTGACTATTATATAACATAACTAGTTGCTTCTCAGAAGGTACACATCTCTGTGTATGATACGATTTAAATAAAAAACTTCTAGAACTTCAAATCGTTCTTAATTATATGACCACAACTGTATATGTATTAAAATAAACGGAAATAAATTCGGGATTTCAAACACCGAAATAGATAAAATCTACAGTTTCTGGCGGTTGATGTGGAACATCGCAGATAGCTTGCAAGCAAGCAAGCTACTTGTTTAAGATCATACATACTTACATTTTTCCGTAGCGGGAAGCGAGCCCGTAACCTCTCGTATCTCAGCTGGCTACTTGCCAGACGCAGGAAACTAACAGGATATCATGTGCAGGTTTCAATAACAAACTCTCTCACAAAAGTTACAAATGGTTGCCTGAAGTACCATCATCATCATCATCATCAGCCCACACTAGTCCACTGCTGGACATAGGTCTCTCCCAATACGCTCCACTGAGCTCGGTGTTCGGCCAGAGTGCGCCCCACGCTACGTTTGCCAAGACGCGGTCTCCACTCAAGAACTCGCTTACGCCAACGGTTGTCGGTTCTTCGGCATATATGACCAGCCCATTGCCACTTCAGCTTGGCATGTCTGGTGGGCTATGTCAATGACTTTAGTTATCTGTCGGATAATCTCATTGCGGATTTTATCTTTCAGAGAAACTCCGAGCATAGCCCGTTCCATAGCTCGCTGTGCAACCTTGAACTGGTGGATTAGCCCTACCTGGAAGTATGACTTAGGTGATCTTACATACAGGGTAATCAGAGCTCGAACGTTGACTGTTTTAAGCCCGTCATTTGGATCGTTCGTACTGAAAGGTACGATAAGGTTCAACGAACAGGCGGTTCACATTTTCATGCGAGTAATCTAAGATTTTAAGTGCCTAATATAAAATCATAGGAAAAACATTTACGTTGTTGAATAATTGTAAAAAATAAATAAAAAATATTGACATATAGTATACCACATTCATATTTTTTAATGATCAATCCCGCACCTAGTTTTACTGAAAAGCAAAAACAACTAACCTTCAGAGTCCTATTTCTTTTACTAAAAGTCATCAAATTGACTGAAATAAAAACGTATAAATATATTTATTTTATTTTATTTTATTTCATTAATTATTTAAATCCTTGTTGACACACATTAGACTAGAATATTGATTATTAATCACACTAAGAAATAAAATAAAAAGAACTTCTGCCTATTTCCACGAATTATAGCGGCAGTTTAGAACGATTTATTTTAATGAATACAGCGTTATTCCAAACAAAACGTTATATCAAATTAAAGTTAATTCTTTAGTTAATATAATTCTGATTTATTATTGATAATTCCACTATTTAATTAGACACAAAAAATACTTAGCATTGCTCTAAATTACAATAAATCACTATAACAAGCGCGTCCCGAACGCTCATAACCATTCCAGGCGAAACAGCTGCCAAATCTTAAGGGAAGTTTAAAATTTAGAATATTTGAACTTTCAATTAAATATTCTATCCCTTCTAAAGAAAAATTTTGCTACGAAATTTTGCGACTTCTCTACGTATCAGAATGCTATCTCTAACTAAAGAATCCAGACTTTAGAATGAATAACAATTCCAGTGACTATTTAACTACGCGCCACAGAAGTAGGTTATTAAATAGATGCATGTAAGCACACCTCATGCCCAGCCGTTGACAGGAAACCATTTGTGAGTAGGTAATGGCGGTTCCACACCAACGAGCATGCATGATGAATGAACGCTCGCGAACACGACACACGCGCACTAACAAGCTCGATAAAAAATTGCTTAGCCTGAGTGATGTTCATCTTTTAATAACATCTTCATGTTTGTAGTTCGCATGTCATGAATCAATTAACTTAGATGAGTCATCTAGAAGTGTGTGTTTGGAATGCTTTATGGCTCAAATCTCTAGTTTTAAGGTGCGGGCGTGATCTGAGTTGCTCGGCTAATTCTAAGGCTTTTGTAGGTATCTAAATTGTATCTTAAAGTTGCCTGGAAGAAATTGCTATAAGCTATTAGACAGCCCATTGTGTATTTCGGTTATTTATTTTTATTTTGTTAAGTTTTGTATTTCTGTGTGTTATATATCTGTTATGTACCATAAAAAGTTAATCTATCTATCTATTTATTTATTTGGCTTAAAATTGAACAAAGAACCAAGCAGTAGTAGTAGAGCTTTTTAGTAGTAGTAGAGCTTTTTTGTGAAAGAGTTCTTCCGGGGAAGGACTACCACCATAACTATTTCTGCCGCAAAGCAGTAGTGCTGGCATTGCTGTGTTCCGGTTTGAAGAGTAAGGGTGCCGGTGAAATTACAAGCACATGTGACTTTTATGTCTCAGGGTGGCGGGCGCAAAGCAATGCCACATAGGGCGCGTCATAGGTGGACGTGACCTATGACTACATCAATGCACTAATATATAATGCACTGTTCATAGGCAGAGGTAAACGCTTAACATCAAGTGGGCCATATGCTTGTTCCATAATTCAAGAAGTATAAAAAATAAAAAATAAACTCTACTACTTCGTATTTACAGTTCTTTCTTCGTCACAATGCGTTTATTTTATTGTTAGAATTATCTTTGTCTGTAGTGTACGTCAGGATAGTGAGAGAAATGGTTTAGTAAGTGTGTGTTCGCTCATGTGGAACAGGCCTTAACGTGTAGGTTCCCAGCCGTTAGTAACCGTAGAAGAGATCTAGCCTAGGCATCCAGCCAGTGCATGCCTACATAACGATAATGAGGCGGTCGTGACGCCTGCGCATGCGCAGTGTACTGTGGAATCCTAATGAATGGCGACCGTTGGACGTTTTGAATAACGTATTGAAATCGCATTGGCGGAGATTTCATGAGGCTTTATTATAACAGTAACATTGTTACTGATAAGTATATTCTAAGACAATTCACAAACAAATGAATCGGTGGTTACTCGTTTCGTTTCATATGAGGTAGTGCTGGCCTCTGGTGTCAGAGTTTGTCAAGCCGCCCGTTGGCCTCTGACATGGCTTATCGACTGCTATTAATCAATAACAGCCGGGACCGACAGCTTAACGTGCCCTCCGAAGCACAGAGCGATGGAAATCCGCACATAACTTAGAAAAGTTTTTGGTGCGGAGCCTAGGATCGAACCCGGTATCGTTGGATTCTGAGTTGCACTATTGAACTTAGGCTACCATCGCTTTTTTGGTTACTGTAAGGTATCGATGCGGTTGGACGCAGTGTTCAAGGTGTGGTATCGGTTCGATCACTGAGGTTTTAATAGGTTCGATGAGCAATTTTATGACGAAACTGGATATGCCTCATAGAAAATGTACAGATTTCCATCAAATTTGGCTTTAATGTGTTTAAGTAGTCCATTAAACTCATTAAAACACGTTTTATGATATACTTAAGTGCTGCTTTAATAGAAAATTCGTCAGCATTTTTATCATTCACAAATTCCAAGTGTTTTTAATACCATTAATAAATCTTTTTGAGCTTTCGCTATAGGTAATATAATTAGGCACAAAGACACGACAACATTCCGGTTTTTGTAAGAAATTTAGCTTTCTCAACAAAGAGCACAAATAAAAGATCGAAAAATCTTTAAAAGCTCAAGCTTCTTATTTTTAAATTAAGTTTTTTTTTTTTAATTAGTGGTCGGAACAATATGATGTTCAAAATGAGCCCAAACACGACCAGTCTACGATTATCCATCAAGGAGTTCCGTTGTCAGTCTCCATCAATCAGATCAGCTCGTTTTCACCATAATATTGTATTGTATTGTATTGCGAACTGCTAAGGAGTGGAATACACTACCGTCGTCTGTCTTTCCTGAAAACTATAATCTGGGTCTCTTCAAGTCAAGAGTGAATAGGTGCCTTCTAGACCTTTGTGCTTCATCTTCGGCCACATCGTCACTTACCAACAGGTGAGATCGTGGTCAAACAAAGGTCTATAAATGTTAAAAAAATAAATTAAAAAAAATTGACGTTGGAACTTCATAGGTATGCCTCAGCTCAATCAGATCTCGGGAAGTGGTCGAAAATTCGATTGCTAGATTTGTCCCCCACAGACAGACAGACAGGAAAGCAAGTAAAATACAAGCATGTAAAAAGATCGTAAACCTGTTCTGTAGGTAGGTACATAGGTGAGTAAACTATCTTGGCCTTGATAAAATATACAAACACGTTATGTATGTAGGTACCTATATTAATACGATAAAATACATACTTACTTTTTTAACATTGATAGACCTTCGTTTGACCGCGATCTCACCTGTTGGTAAGTGACGATGTGGTCGACGATGGAGCACATATGTCTAGAAGGCACCAGTTTTCAGGAAAGACGGTAGGTAGTGCGTTTCACTCCTTAGCAGTTTGCATTATAAAGGTAGAACCAAAACGCTTAGCTATAACTAATATAACAATAAAATACCCGACACAGCCTACTTTCTAAATACCAAATCGCATACCCTGTAGCTGGTATACCAATGTTCCGTTAATACATTCCGCGGCAAGTACACATTCCTAAGCTAAGGCTCTCCCACGGCACCCTCTCACCCCCCTCTCCCCCTCTTAGCCCCGCCCCTCCGGAAATGCCTGCGCGGGCGCAGCGAGCGTGCATGCAAAGCCTAGCCAGGGTGAACGCACTGACCAGCAACCAACGACCTATAGAACCTACAGCGGTGATACTATGTTTACAATTGGAATAAGAATCAGTATTAAGGATGGTTTTCAGCCGCAAAGCAGTAGTGCTCCCATTACTGTGTTCCGGTTTGAAGAGTATGGTTGTCGGTGACATTACAGGCACATGATATCTTTTTATCTTTATGCCTCAGGGTGGCGGGCGCAGTGCAATGCAATGCAGTGTATGTAGTAGTAGAGCTTTTTTGTGAAAGAGTTCGTCCGGGGAAGTACACCACCATGCCTATTTCTGCCGCAAAGCAGTGGTGCTCGCATTGCTGTGTTCCGGTTTGAAGGGTAAGGGTGCCGGTGAAATTACAGGCACATGAGACTTTTCATCTTTATGTCTCAGGGTGGCGGGCGCAGTGCAATGCCACATAGGGCGCGTTCTAGGTGGACGTGACCTATGAGGTAATGCACTGTTCATAGGCAGAGGTTACCGCTTAACATCAGGTGGGCCATCTGCATGAACCGTGATACTTACCAAGTTGTATAAAAAAAAATGGATGGCCTAATATCGTTGCCCACAAAACTTTGAACCGATGTCGGTGATAGAACAGATATAATTTCATCACAATGGTGTTTTATTTCTAGTAAAAACTAATCAAGAACGCCAGTTTTATATAAAAATATTAATAATATTCATATTTGTCACTAAAACGGGATATTCGGTATTCATATATTAACATTAACACAGTCGGTAGTCGATTCCAAACAAGAATTTTGAATACCAGCAAAATCGGTTGAGGTTATCTAGATATACAGGTGACTTTTATTAAGGGCCAGTTAGGAGTTACACAGGCTTGATTTTTAAAACAAAAGACATGTCATTTTTTTTTGAATAGGATAGTTTTGTTAAAAAATATGCCTTTTTGGAATCTTTGTTTTTTTTTTTTTTTTTTTAACATTGATTGACCTTTGTTTGACCACGATCTCACCTGTTGGTAAGTGACGATGTGGCCGAAGATGAAGCACAAAGGTCTAGAAGGCACCTATTCACTCTAGCCTTGAAGAGACCCAGATTATAGTTTTCAGGAAAGACAGACGACGGTAGTGTATTCCACTCCTTAGCAGTTCGCATTATAAAGGTAGAACTGAAACGTTTTGTTTTGTTTGATCATTACGGATCGACATGATGCATAGTTTTATAAAAGTTTGTGCTCGCGAGGTCTACTGTTCGCATACTTGTAGGTATGGATATGATGACACGAGTCCAACGACATAAAACGACGACGTAACGACATAACGACGTTTTTATCATTACATCAAAAACTAGAACTACGTGAGCGCACACTTCTCCTTAAATTAGTCATTTGTATACAAAAATAAATAGCTTGTTAACTATCTTATCACCGGGGAGAGAGAGGCCTCAGAACACCCCCTCCGCCCCCCCATCGGGGATGGACAGCAGGATCTACCTGGGGGGTTAGTACGAGAATTTGACAGTATTCGAAACTACATGAAGTTTGGTTTCCTTCCATACATTTACTAGCAGCGCCCCTGGCGAAAACGAGTAGAAAACTAAGGACACTGTCACAAAATGTATTGATGGAAACGAAACTTCATACATACATACATACATAGACACACGCCTTTTTCCCCGAAGGGGTAGGCAGAGCCACAATAGGCCTCTTTTCACAGTGGGTTGCACCATCGTGGAATATAGACGTGACAAGTGGTGAGCTCATCGCCGCCATTGCTTCCCGCGACTGACTCGGCTAACGCTTTCTTCCAGTAATAACACATTCCATAATAAGCTACCAGCCAGGACAAATCTTATACCAACGAATCTTATCAACAAGTCCGGGTAATCCCTTAGTCGGCTTTTACGACACTTCATATAGTTTCGAATACTGACAAATTCTCGTACTAAGGGTACTGAGTACTCTACACCAAAAATGCTATCATAATTATTTAGGTAGATCGGACTAACTTAATGACGTCCGATCTCCGTTTCTGTTCGTATTTTACAATGAAAATGTGGCAGCGCACCAAAAAGAACAATTACATTGACAGTTATAGATGGCGTGAGTGTCACAAGTACAGCTACGATCAGAGTTTTTTTTTCATAGAATACGTTCTTCTTTAAACGCTGTGGACAGTGAGTTAAGTCAAGAGAGCAAACTACATAGTAACAAACAGAGGACGAGATTATTTCCAATAATTCCGTTTGTCAAGCGTGGGGTTTTTTTTATTTTTTTATATGCTACTAGAATGACGGAACAAGCAAATGGCCCACCTGATGTTAAGCGGTAACCTCTGCCTATGAACAGTGCATTACCTCAAAGGTCACGTCCACCTAGGACGCGCCCTATGTGGCATTGCACTGCGCCCGCCACCCTGAGACATAAAGATGAAAAGTCTCATGTGCCTGTAATTTCACCGGCACCCTTACCCTTCAAACCGGAACACAGCAATGCGAGCACTACTGCTTTGCGGCAGAAATAGGTGTGGTGGTAGTACTTCCCCGAACGAACTCTTTCACAAAAAAGCTCTAATACTACTAATTGTGGATTGTGGCAAATTCCCCCATTGTACCTATTTCATGTGAAAGCCTCGACCAGGAGTAGACCCCTGAAGGCTTTAGATGATGACGATACGAATACCACTGAGTTAGAACATACTGGGGTGGGGGGTAAGTTGGTCTTTTACCAGCGTGAATCACTCTGTGGGCTACAGTAATTATAAAAAAAAAATAAAAAAAAAATGTTGATGGACAGTTTACACAACATTATCTAGCCCCAAGCTAAGCAGAGCTTGTGTTATGCTAGGCAACTATAATATATTACATAGATAGATATTTTTTATTATATACCTATAAAAAATACCCAGAACACCCTGAACAAATATCTGCGGATCGCACAAATATTTGTACCGAGGCGGGAATCGAACCCGCAACCTCCTGCGTCGCAGGCGAACGTTCGCCCGCCATACCGGAAGCAATCAGCATTCCAGCCAACGGCCAGTGTAACATTGTTTTGTGATATCACGCTGTATCTCTCTTGTTTTTACAATTCTCGCCGGAAATAGGTACATTCCAAGCATTTAGCATTCCATGACAAACCTGCACGAGCACGGCACTTTACACAAATTGTTTATTAATTGTTTTTTTTTTGTTTAATTGTTTATTGTTTTTTTTTTTATTTTTTTTTTTTTTTTTATTTTTTTATTGTTTGTTTTTTTGTTTATTGTGTTGTTTGTTTTTTTTGTTGTTTTTTTTTTTTTTTATTTTTTTTTTTTATTTTCTATGAATTTTTGCAGTTATTTGATTACGTTTCATTACAATTATCCCTAACAGGTTAGATAACAATTTAAAAACCCTGATTAAGTGTTCCATTCAAATTGAAATTCAACGGTAAACATCAACATGAAGATTTAGTATTCATCCTCAGATAATCATCATCAGACCTTAGAGACTGATGACGTGTAAAATTAACATTTTGAACTTAAGCTAAAGGTTCTGGTTGCAAAAATGACTGTCTTCGCCTGCGACGCAGGAGGTTGCGGGTTCGATTCCCGCCTCGGAACAAAGAGTGTTCTGGGTATTTTCTATATATAATAAAAAATATCTATCTGTGTAATATATTGTATTAAGTATATCAGTTGTCTAGTACCCATAACACAAGCTCTGCTTAGCTTGGGGCTAGATAATGTTGTGTGAACTGTCCAGCAATATTTATTTATTTATTTAAATCTAATAGTCAAAGTCAAAGTCAAAGTCAAAAGTTTTTTATTCATTGAAATCACAAGGATCATTTTGAATCGTCTTAAAAAATAAATTTACATTTACTCCTGTTCCAACGCAACCAGACCTAGAAGAATCAGGCAACAAACACGGTCTGTTTTTCTTTTGATGATCCTTCTTACTACTAGGTGGGGAGCGCCTGTGTGGTGCCTCGAGAACAAGTGGAAGCTGATTCAAGGAAAAAAGGAAAAACAAATTAAAAGCCTTACTTAGGTAGGCAGTCAAAAGTAAGATGATAGAGAGAATCAGCAAAAGTTTATAAGGCAGCACTCAGACAGTAATACAGACATCAGTGGTCTCAAATACCACAAAGTACGTAGGCGGCGCGCACCTATTTTGTGCAAATACCTACTCACTTACTTCCATCAAAAAGTGTCAGATATGATAAAAGCTAAGGGCCTACAAAATAAATGTGGAATAACAACTCCTTGGCTATTTCACGTTTATTTGTAAGACTCCTAAAGTTAAACTTGTCGGTTATTAGTAAGGACACAAGGTATCTATACGATTCTTAGAAGGAGCGGTGTATAAGTGTAAATCTTTTCTACCTGCTTGTGAGTGGATCTTTATGTAATAGGTAGACGTAGACGTGTGAGAACGAACAATCAGAAAATAGTTTTCAAATAAGTGATATAAAGTCTATCAGAAACGGTTGAATATATTATCTTGGGTTTTTTTTTTTGTTTTTTTTTTTTTTTATACTACTTGGATGACTGAACAAGCAAGATGCCCCCCTGATGTTAAGCGGTAACCTCTACCTATGAACAGTGCATTACCTCATAGGTCACGTCCACCTAGGACGCACCCTATTTGGCATTGCACTGCGCCCGCCACCCTGAGACATAGATGAAAAGTCTCATGTGCCTGTAATTTCACCGGCACCCTTACCCTTCAAACCGGAACACAGCAATGCGAGCACTACTGCTTTGCGGCAGAAATAGGTACGGTGGTAGTACTTCCTCGGACGAACTCTTTCACAAAAAAGCTCTACTACTACTAACTCTCTACTACTTACTGGGTAGGTAAGTATTAATACAGTATGGAATAACTTTTGAAACTATTATTGTTATGTACATACATATCACAAGAAACGGGATATTTACCATTATTTTGGAGTTTTGATTGTTCCCGATATTTCGGCACAGTTGCATGCGCCATGATCAAATTCAAAAACAAACAAGTGTTCTGTGAGCGTTAATGGTGGGTAAATTTTCGGTACATTCTTGAAAGCACAAAATAGCACCTTTTTCGGAACATCAATTTTTATCGTTGGTATACCAAATTATTAATATTTTTTCTATATAACCTTTTTTAAAATTGTTAATTTTTTGATACTTTACTTTTAGTACTTATTATTCTTCTTATTAGTTTTCATTATGTTAGTGTGTTGTATAGACGTTGTGAGTGGTTAGCCGTAACGCCAACAAGTGGTTCTGCCGGAAGACCAGCGTTGGTTGCTAGCTTGCTGTCAACCAACTCATGCTGAGACAGAGCCATTTTGTTTACTTGAGTTACACCTCGTACCTTCATATCTGTTTCTTCTTAGTGTAAAACGTGTTTCTGTGTAGCTCATGTAAACAAATAAATGTATATTAGGAATTAGGATTCCTAAATTTTTTTTGGATGTTTGTAACTCAATCACGCAGAAAAGCCTTAACCGATTTCTGTGAAATTTGGCATACAGATAGATTATAACCTGGATTGAGATTATAGGCTACATTTAATCCTGGAAAACCGCGAGTGAAACCGCAGATGGATACTAGTATTTAATAAGTCATAGATAGAGAAGAGACCATGAATTTCCACTAAGACTGAATCCATTTTCGTCTATATAATGCGAATTCAACAAAAAAATGGAAGCTACTTAAATCCATCTTCAATTTTATAGACCTGATAAGAGTTTGAAGGCTCATAATTGCCGTTAAAGCCGTTTGGATCGCATGTCCGATTCTCAGAAAGCAGGTGTATCGCCCGTTAAATCGTTAACGAGATTCTTGTTGGAGGTAGTACCTCAATTTACGGTGACAATGAACTTACATTATCGATCTCCGTTTTAACGACCTCTGTATTGTCAATAACAAGTTTTTTTAAATAAGGTTTTTTTTGATTTTATTTGCTAATATTTGTCAGTCACAGAATGATGAATAGTATGCAATTTCGCAGCCGAATTCAAATTTTGAAAATTCATTTCAACAATATCTACTGGCTTAAAACGTACATCGGAGGTTTTAAGGGTAAACACTAAGGGTAACAACACAGTTAGACAGCACGATTTAAAAAAAGAAAAAAAAAAGAAATGGTTCCTGTATATATAGGGTATGCGGTGTTGTTGGGGTAATCTTCAGAACCACATATCCGATTCCAAAAATTATTTCACTTGCAAGAAGCACATTATATAGGCTTCCGCCCGCGGCTACGCTCGCGTTATGTGTAGTTCCACTCAACTCCGCTTATAGCGGATTCCGTCGTGGCATTCTATGGGGGAGACCTATGTCCAGCAGTGGAGAGATTTTTATACTCTTTTGATGTAGAAAAGGGTGATAGGTATTCAATATAAGAAAACCCAAATGTTTAAGCAACTTTGTGAAACCGTTCCGTGCTTTTCCACCAGATGAAATAATATTAGCGTAGGTAGTTGTTTGTACCTGCGCAAGTTTTTAGTTGAAAAGTGAAAGATTTAATTCTGCTCAATTGAGTACAAAAGGTAACATAAAGCCCAGCCAAGTGCGTGTTGAACCACGCATAGTGTACGGTTCCGAAGTCAAGTCTCAGTTTTCTCTCCATACCTCGAAAAGTTTTAATGATTGTATGATCTGCAAATATTTGTGTCGTGTCTGGGTGTTATGGTACCATGGTACTCGTAGTTTCTGATACCCAAGACATAGGGAATCCTAGTGTGGGATAACGACTATGTATGTGACTGTTGGGTGTTATGTTTTCCTACATGAGCAGTTAATAGCCCTAACGGATTCATCCATTCGTGATAGCAAAGCGTTACCTACACTCAGTACCACAAGTAGGTTTTACTTGCATTGACATTTGACTCAAAACCATTTGATCACTTCGCGTGACTCTGCAACACACGAGCTAGTGTTGCCAACTAGCTTATTTTCGGGATAAAACAAAACCTTAAAGAAACGCTCCCTTTCAGCCTGTTCGTCTGTCCGTCTGTCTGACGAAGCCAGACAGATGAGTTCTTCGCTGACAAGTTTTATGACGCTGACGATATTGATCTCACCTCCTTAGGCCCAAACGAGCTAATAATGATATAATGATATACCATTTGGTACATAATGACATAATATTTTTTAGAATAAGAGTGCATTTTGTGTAGTTTATAAGTAACTATGTACTTAACTACTTTTTCTACATATGATGTACTTGACTGTTTGACTTATAAGAGTTTATGAATAAATGATAAAATGAAAAAAAAAACAATGATGGTCTGCTACTCCACAGTTCTATAAATAAAAGCGGCCAAGTGCGGGTCGGACTCGCCCATGAAGGGTTCCGTAGCACCAAGTAACATAATATAAAAGTTCTTGGATGGTTTACGATTTATGACGTATTCAAAAAAAACTAATTTTCGGTGGAAGTTTACTTGGTAATGTACATCATATACTTTTTTTAGTTTTATCATTCTCTTATTTTAGAAGTTAATTAAGTTAAGTTAATTTATATTAGAAGGGGGGACACACATTTTACCACTTTGAAAGTGTCCCTCGCGCAAACTATTCAGTTTAGAAATAAATTATAGTAGAAACCTCAATATCATTTTTGAAGACTTATCCACAGATTGAAGTATGGGTTTGATGAAAAATAAAATTTTGCGATTCACTTCTAAGTATGGGGAACCCCAAAAATTTTATGTTTTATTTCTATTTTTGTCGAAAATCTTAATGCGGTTCACAGAATACATCTACTTACCAAGTTTCAACAGCATAGCTATTATAGTTTCGGAAAAAAGTGGTTGTGACATACACGGTCAGACATACAGACATGACAAATCCATAAAGGTTCCGTTTTTTGCCATTTGGCTACGGAACCCTAAAAACGACCTAAATAACGACCGTCTGAAATACATGAAACCGAGCGGAGATTCTGCGCATTTTTTACAGGTCCACTCCAATCCTCTCTGCTACCGAGGCCGCATTGCTCTATGGCTACAATAGACGGATTTGAAAGAAAAAAACGGCCATAAATATTATAAAATAAATACTTACGTAATCTTTTCGTGCCATAAAGCATTCAAGAATTTTGCATAAAAGGAGCGTGTGCGAGTTGCACTGTATCCTTTCACCACACTGGTTCTTTCACCATTGGTCACCGGCCATTTTCAGGGTCACCATAACTCAAGCTGGTCTTACAAATGTATAAAGTAATAATTACTTAATAATTTATTGATTTAAATAGAATTTCAGCAAGACTTCCTTTTTATAAAAATATGGCAAATCTACGATTTTCATAACTTGAAGTAATCACTGTTAGTAGCTGGCAACACTGGATGGAAAGGGGTGAGAGGGGGTGGTAATTAAAGAGGGTTCGATGCCCTCACCCCCCAGTGCAATGCACCTGTGAAAGCCTAGTTTTAGGAATATTCAGGATGTTTTGCTTTTAGTAATTTCCGCTTCCTGAAAATAATGAAGAAAATGTATGGGACGGGTTTCACCTCGCTATCAATATTAATAAGTAATTAAGCGTGACTGACTGACTGACTGACTGATTGACTGTCTGACTGTCTGACTGACTATCAATGCACAGCCTGAATAGTAAGTTCTAGAGACATGAAATTTGGAGAGTAATCTTCTTCTTTTTTTTTTTTATACTACTTGAATGACCGAACAAGCTGATGTCCCACCTGATGTTATGCGGTTACCTCTACCTATGAATAGTGCATTACCATAGGATAATAGGTCACGTCCACCTAGGACGCGCCCTATGTGGCTTTGCACTGCGCCCGCCACCCTGAGACATAAAGACGAAAGTCTTATGTGCCTGTAATTTCACCGATACTCTTACCCTTCAAACCGGAACACAGCAATGCGAGCAGAAATAGGTATGGTGGTAGTACTTCCCCGGACGAACTCTTTCACAATAAAGCTCTACTACTACTAAAATGTTCAATCCTGATGATGGCTAATCCTGGAATTGTCAAGGAATTTCCGAAAATGGCCCCTGGGGGGTGCAGCGGGCTATTGAAGTTTGTACGGAAAAGTCGCGGACATCCCACTACTTTCTCAAAAGTATCTGAGTAAGCTTCGACCAAGTACCTATACCTGGTTGGACCATGGGTACGAAAAGGTACCCGTGGAGACTTAGGTGAACCACGTAGGTGGCCTTCGGGTTAGAAACCAGTATTTCATCTATTTGGCTCTTTGAATTATAGGTCCAGAACGACATTCCAACATTAAACAGTAAAATAAAAGGCAAATCCAGGGCACAGAAAGTGACCCAGGGGAAAAGTAGCAGTAACTGATAGAAAGTTTTAGTAGTTTTCTCAAAATCTTAAGATTTTACTGGATAGGTATCTTAAGGGAAAACTATGATGGGAAATTATTCCTGAACTATTTAAGAAAATAATGTTAGCTAAAAAAAGTACTTTTTTTTTAAAGTTACGACTATACAACCACGTACTTTACTTTTCTCCTGCTGACGTTTAATAGTAAAGTACGTGGTGTATAGTCGTAATTTTTCTAAAATGATACCAAGCCATGGTAATTTCAATTCTATGTACAAAATTGTTTAATTTTAGATTTTTTTAGCCTTATACAGTTAGCAAGTTTATCAATACCTAGTACAAAATAAGGACTCCCCCTTAAAACCAGACTCTTGCCAAAGCTGGAGTTTCCACTTTTTGAAGCCTTACTGCACTCTTGAACTCTTCAACTTTAACCTAATTTTCCGCCACGTTGACGATGTTATTTGACTAAATAGAGATAGTATGAGGAGAGTACCGCTAGGGGGCGCATACAAACCAAGTTTGCTCCTTTTTGATATTATCTCATCCAAACTCCATGAAACATCCATGGAGTTCTTTCTTTATGGCACAAAACCCTGAATGCGCGAGGTCCGACGCGCACTTGGCCGGTTTTTTTATATGCCGTGGCGCATTCTGCTCGTCAGCGTTTGGTTAACTATCAGAGTTTAATGGCAAAAAAATCTTATTTTTCTTGAAATTCCTATGACCTTCATACACACTATTAGCAGGTCTGGTTAATTCCATACATTTTAGAATTAGTTCACACAAAATATCGATAGATGGCAGTACTGGTATCGCTAGGAATATTGAACACATTAATTAGATTATTTTTTCACTTTTTTTGACGGCATTGCGTAAATAGTACCTCTAGAAGACTTTTTATGTGATTTTAACTAATAAAATAACAAAAATCGTTATAAAATAGTTTTTTTTTTTCAATGTTTTTACTGACATCTAGCAATTTCTAACCGAAACATTTTGATTGGGTTCTAAGGTTCTAAGTTTGGTCAAGAAACACATAGATGGCGTTGAAATAAAACCATGTTTCGGAGCAGTGTATTATTCGATAATATTTCGATAGTTACTCCGCAGAGTAGTAAGAATACTAACGTGTTACTCTATGATATGATGTGATGAAATACGCTTGATTTCTCAAGTATCATCTAGTGCGCTGTAAAGAAGGCAAGAGAGAAGCGCCATCTAGTACGCTGTTAAGAAAACAAGTAAGAATGCATATTAGTACGTTAGTACCGAGCGCGCGCCACGGGCGCTGCTCTTGCGCGACTTATCGTGGCAACGATCGTAGTACTAAGATTGTCTCTCTGTTGTACGTTAGTATTATTCCTTACTCTGTGCTATTAGTAAAATCCTATGACCTTCATACACACTATTAGTAAAATCCTATGACCTTCATACACACTATTAGTAAAATCCTATGACCTTCATACACACTATTAGTAAAATCCTATGACCTTGATACACACTATTAGTAAAATCCTATGACCTTCATACACACTATTAGTAAAATCCTATGACCTTCATACACACTATTAGTAAAATCCTATGACCTTCATACACACTATTAGTAAAATTTCATCATAATTGCCGTGAAAACGTAATAAATAGACAAAGAGACAGTTGCTTACTAATTTACACTATGAGTGAAGTGCGTGATTAATTTACGGCCTACGTAGTACCTACTCGTAAGTATTAGATTTAATATGGCTGACATTTGACATACGATCTCATCTCCCCTAGAACCATTTACAAAGCATCCCTTGAGCTATCTACGCGAACTTACACTCGTGCATATGTTCAAGTCAAATAATTATCTAATGTGAGTAGGTAACAGTCGCTGGTTACAAATTCTTAGTAAAATCTGGTTTCAAGAGCTATATTGATAGTAAATGTACATTACCTAGTAGGGGGGCCTTTTGCCCATCAAACCGGTAATCGCCTTCGATTACGATTTCGCAGTACATTGCGCCGCGAGTTTTAGCTTCTTTTCAAGAACGGAAATATTCGTAACATTCAGCGCAATGAACTGTAAAATCGTATTCGAATGCGATTACTATTTGATAGGCAATGGTTGGTTGTTGGTTTTATTTTGAATGAATTTTGAAGTATGTTTCTGTAACGATGTATTAAAAAAAGTATTAAAAAACTATTGCACGAAGGGTCCCGTACGATTATCTATAAAAACTGCAAATAAATTAAGTTTGTTGGAGCCCCCTTAAATATTTATTTTATTCTATTTTATAGTATTTGTTTGTATAAGAATAGGAATTACATCATCTGTGAAAATTTCAAATGTCTAACTATCACGGTTCATGAGATACAGAGATCCTGGTGACAGGCGGACAGACAGACAGACGGACAGCGGAGCCTTAGTAATAGGGTCCCGTTTTACCCTTTGGGTATTTAGAAATTTTTTTTACCACACTTTTTTGATTATTACACATTCTCACCACAGGCTTCCATACTCCAGATAATTGAAAACCATCTTCTCTATTGAAATTTCTGTGTTTAGATACTACAAAACATGAGTAAATGCCAAAAAAAATATTCACACTTGCCTCTGACTGGCTAGTCTGGCTACCCCTCAGTAGACTGTTTTCCCAGATCTGAGTGAGATCTGAGGATAATCTCCAAGGGGATTAGTCTACAGGCTATTAAATTGTATGTAGGTATGTATGTTTGTTTATGCGCAAAAGTTCCGACCATTTTCAACGGGAAAGGGTCACTTTGAATCAAGTTTTCATGGATCGTCGGGCTGTGGCATGAAATTTTCACAAACTGAGAAAGTTGGAAAGAAAAATAATTGTCTTGTTAATGAATTATTCTTCATCGTGACACATCATCATCATCAGCCTATTAAAGTCTACAACTGAACAAAGGCCTCCCCGTCGAACCTGCCTTGTGCACGTTAAGGTGGTTGCTTTCGCTTGAGGCGCGAAATCATTTTTTTCGTGTTTTTTGCTCATCACAGCTCATCAACACTTCTTCAGATAGCGAAAACTATGTTGCCGGTATTATGACCTAACACACAAGTTTTAATTTATAGTATCATATAAATATCATTAGTTTGGCTATGAATGGGCTTGAAACAAAAAAACATTGTAAATACCATTGAAGCACAATCGTAGCTAAAACTAATGATATTTAAGTGATACTATAAATTAAAACTTGGTGTTAGGTCATATAATTACCGGCAAATTAGTTTTCGAAGAAGAAAAAAAGAAGAAGAAGAAGAAGAAGAAGTGTTGATTAGCTGTGATGAGCAAAAAACAAGCGAAAGCAACTACCTTAAGCTATACCTACATTTTAGTAGTAGTAGAGCTTTTTTGTGGAAGAGTTCGTCTTGGGAAGTACACCATACCTATTTCTGCCGCAAAGCAGTAGTGCTCGCATTGCTGTTCCGGTTTGAAGGGTAAGGGTGCCGGTGAAATTACAGGCACATGAGACTTTTCACCTTTATGTCTCAGGGTGGCGGGCGCAGTGCAATGCCATATAGGGTGCGTTCTAGGTGGACGTGACTTATGATGTAATGCACTGTTCATAGGCAGAGATTACCGCTTAACATCAGGTGGGCCATCTGCTTGTTCCGTCAATCAAGTAGTATAAAAAAAACACATAAAGTAAGTTAAACTTTACACTGAATCAATAAACTATGCTGTGTATAGTGCCATAAGTGGTCCGTGCGCAGCATACAGATAAACTGCAGTAAACTTCAGCAAAAAATGTCAGAGAGCATTAGAGCGAAGTATAGGTACTAAGTAGCAGAACACCTTTTGGAATCTGGCTCAAATCATTGGATCGAGCTACACAGTCCGCAGGTAATCTCGACAGAGCGACATTACATACCGAGAATGGTACAAGAGGCAATTGAGATTACTAAGTACAGAAACTTCAATAGAGAAGATGGTTTTCAATTATCTGGAGTATGGAAGCCTGTGGTAAGAATGTGTAAGAATCAAAAAAGTGTGGTACCTGCTACGCGTCCGGACACCGTTAGTGTTGTGTGTCGAGTTGGTGTGAATTGTGACAATGAAACCGATGGTAGTGGTATCGTTCGTAATAAAAGAGTGAGAAAGAGGGTAGATCGATATATCTGCCAATAACATCTACTCGCAAAGACTTTAGTCAGTTCTCCCGTGATCATGGCGCATGCAACTGTGCCGAAATATCGGGAACATATAAAACTCAAAAATCATGGTAAATATCCCGTTTCTAGTGAAAATTAGGTACTAAGAGTAGGTAAGCCTAATAGAAAAAATTAAATACAAAGAAATCCGCAAAAAAACTAAATTTATAGATGCTTTAGAACATGCGCTAAAACTAAAATGGCAGTGGGCGGGTCACACGGCAAGAATGAACACAGGAAAGTGGGCCAATAAGGTAACCATCTGGAAAGGACCGAGACGAACAAGACGAGTAGGTAGGCTCGATGGTCGGACGACATAAAGCAGTTACACGGACAACCCAAACTGGGTAGAACTAGCTGAAGATCGCGATCAATGGAAGGAGCTGGAGGAGGCCTTTACCCGAGAGGGGTCCTAGTTATGAACTAGATTTGAAAATCTTACACCTAAGTATTTAAACTATGGAATAAACAGGCTTTTTTTTTTATTTGGCACGGACGTGGCACGAACATCCCGCTAATATCATGACGACCTCTGTGGCGCGGCGGGTGAAGGTTCGCTTGCGACGCAGGAGGTTGCGGTTCGATTTCCGCCTCGGAACAAATATTTGTACGATCTGCAGATATGTGTTCCGGGTGTTCTGGGTATTTTCTATTCTTAATAAGAAATATCTACTATTAATATATTGTAATGTATATCAGTTGTCTAGTACCCATATCACAAGCTCATGCTTAGCTTGGGGCTAGATAATGTTGTGTGAACTGTCCAGCATTATTTATTGTATTAAGTATATCAGTTATCTAGTACCCATAACACAGGCTCTGTTAAGCTTGGGGCTAGATAATGTTGTGTGAACTGTCCAGCATTATTTATTCATTTATCATAAATGTCAAAGTTACGATGTTTGGATGTTTGTTACTCAATCACGCCGAAACGGCTGAACCGATTTCGATGATACACAGTTAGATCTATAGGCTACTTTTTATCCCGGTACAACGCGAGCCAAGCTGCGGGCAGATACTAATAGTATATAAAGTACCAATTCTCTTCCTTCCATAGACGTATTTTGCACCACCTCCTATAGTATAGTATAGTATATATAGTAGTATAGTAGTAGTAGAACTTTTTTGTGAAAGAGTTCGTCCGGGGAAGTACTACCACCATACCTATTTCCGCCGCAAAGCAGTAGTGCTCGCATTGCTGTGTTCCGGTTTGAAGGGTAAGGGTGCCGGTGAAATTACAGGCACATGAGACTTTTCATCTTTATGTCTCAGGGTGGCGGGCGCAGTGCAATGCCACATAGGTTGGGTCGTAGGTGGACGTGATCTATGAGGTAATGCACTGTTCATAGGCAGAGGTTACCGCTTAACATCAGGTGGGCCTCTTGCTTGATCCGTCCTCCAAGTAGTATAAAAAAAAAAAAAAAAAAATATTAAACAACGCTGGTAGAGAATGCGAGTAGTTCCTGATGGATCCCTTGAGTTCGATCCCTTGTCCTGTTCGATCCCTTATACCTATATTTTTGTTCCTAATCGACCTTGACTCCAAGGGATCAGTTTAACAAGATTATTTTTATTAGTTTTTTGTTCCTGATGGATCTCTTAAGGATTTTTCAAAGAATGATGCTTCTAAGCACTGTGTATATTGTTTGTTTTGGTGTAAAATTTCAGTCCAATTCAGACAAGGATCCGTTTCTAGTTTTTTGTTTTTAGAAAGAGTACTTACAGCTTACTTTATCATAATAATAATTAATAAGTTTTAGTAACATCAACGGTTCATAAATTCATTATTTTTTTTTTTTTTTTTTTTACTTTGAATGTTTCTTCCAAATATTATCAAAATCGGTAAATGGCGCCGCAGCAAACTTCCCCCCTTTTTGGAAGAAATACCCCTCCAACCAAAAATCACCAACAACAAAAAAAAAAGATAAAATTGTAGAAACTGCATAGCATGTTTCGTGAAGATTAGTACAAAACACGACATGTACGCGAGTACCAACATAGACAGCGAGGTTAGTACGAGAATTTGACAGTATTCGAAACTATATGAAGTTTCGTTTCCTTCCATACATTTACTAGCAGCGCCCCTAGCGAAAACGAGGAGAAAACTAAGGACGCTGTCAGAAAATGTATTGAAGAAAACGAAACTTCATATAGTTTCGAATACTGTCAAATTCTCGTACTAACCCCCCAGATGAAAAGCCGTTTATGAAGACTACTCGCTCGGTCAATAAGCCAATACTTCCAAAATTCGCTGAGCTGCTAGATCCCGTTTACAAACAAAACATTTTACTTACTGTTATATAAATATAAAAAACTGAATCGACATTTCACGAGGTAGGGTTGCCCGATGTCGTATTTTACGGGTTATGCCGTTTTCAGCCGTTTGTAAACCAGAAACCCGTAATTTCGAAAATTACAGGAGGTTTAGCAAAGCATTTTTTTTTTTTTTTTTTTTTTTTTTTTTTTTATTATTAGTGTACTTATGTACAATACCATTACAATCTAGCCATAAAGCAGGCTAATAAGTAATTTAACATTGACCTAGATTTATAACATAAATTATACCTAAGAATGTGTCCATTGACACTTTTCTTACTGTCTCTATTTAAGGGGAGGAAACTTCGTTCTTGTGTTCTTTTTAGCAAGCACTAGTTTGCACTAAATTACACTATAGTTTACACTACACTAACTCATAAGGTTTAATTCTTTTGAGTCTTCTCACTATGTCCGTGTTGGTTAGAAGCTGGATTGAGCTGTGCCTCGACGTTCACATGATGATGAAGTCTACGTTCGTGAGCTTCTGCATACTTTTGAATGACTTTATTGACGAACTCCATATCAAAATCTATCGTTTATTATCTATCTAAAGCTATCGTTAACATCTGTTTTTATTTATTACCTACAGCTAATAAATTAATTAAATAACTAAGTATAAAAAATATGCCACAATACTTGTAAGTTTAACTTTAAAATGAATCGTTAGGAGTTAAAAATTGCAAATAATTAATTTTGCTATAATTAATTCGTTTATTGATTAATGTTTTAAAATCAACCGAATCGTAATACAGTTTTTTTGTAATAATTGTAAAGTTTATGAAACAGAAAATACAGTTTACAAAAACATGATTTCGTTGGTCGAAATTGTGTCCCGAAAATAACTAAAACCCGTAATTTTTATACTAGCAACCCTCAAATTAAGAAATGGCAGCCCTACGAGGGTACCACAGTTTTGTGAGAACTCCACCGGAAGCGGCCCCTTCCACACCCCCACCCCCTCCCGAACTTCCGGCCTGAATATTTCATCCTGAACCTCGTTTATTAGCGTTTTAACCGTTTAAGTGTAGGGTTATTGCATTAAATTCGCTCGTTGCGACAGATGTTTATTTTTATACAGCTTGCTGTTTAATTATTCTCGCGATGGTACACTATGTGGCGTGTGCGGTAGAATATGATGATTAAAGCCAACGGCCTCTAAGCTGTAGTAGTAGAGCTAGTTTGTGAAAGAGTTCGTCCGGGGAAGTACTACCAACATACCTATTTCTGCCGCAAAGCAGTAGTGTTCGCATTGCTGTGTTCCGGTTTGAAGGGTAAGGGTGCCGGTGAAATTACAGGCACATGAGACTTTTCATCTTTATGTCTCAGGGTGGCGGGCGCAGTGCAATGCCACATAGGGTGCGTCCTAGGTGGACGTGACCTATGAGGTAATGCACTGTTCATAGGCAGAGGTTACCGCTTAACATCAGGTGGGCCTCTTGCTTGTTCCGTCACCCAAGTAGAATAAAAAAACAAAAAAAAAAGCTGCTAACAACATTACGATTACGAGTATAAGCGGGCGTTTTTTTAATGATGGGAAGACGGGTGACTTTTTAGAAATTTTGGCGGCACTATAAACTACTACTCTATTTTATGTTTTCAAATTGCTGTGAAAAAACTAGGGCCACGGTCCAAATCAGGCCATAATCGATATTAGCGAGGCCCGAGAGAGCGAAAAAAAAAGAAAAAAACTAAGCAAAATAAAGCTTAAACAAAACTAACAAAAATAACTTAGTCCAATTTATATATAAAAAAAAACTTTTAATTCACAAATAACAATAAAGTCGTTGAAAAGTCACACAGTCTCATATGCCTGTAATTTCACCGACACCCATACCCTAAACAAACATAGAAATGCGAGCTACTACTGCTTTGTGGCAGAAATAGGTATCCCGTGGTACTTCCC
Source organism: Operophtera brumata (assembly GCA_932527175.1). Taxonomy (NCBI): domain Eukaryota; kingdom Metazoa; phylum Arthropoda; class Insecta; order Lepidoptera; family Geometridae; genus Operophtera; species Operophtera brumata. The sequence continues at coordinate 42,071,468 of OW052228.1, read as the reverse complement.
GGACGAACCCTTTAAATGTAAAGCTCTTCTACTACTAAAAACCTACAAGTGGAAATTTAATCGATGAACCCGAAAAAAATACTTTTGAGTTGGACTTAACTGGTTTGGTTTGCATGAATACTACGATTAAAATTATTTCGGACCTAGATCAAGGTACACGGTCTTTTGTTGGTGAGTTTGTATGAAAACGACCGCGCGTTATCACACCATAAAAGGTTCTATTCCCGATGTCCACGTTACTTTGTCCACGAAATCCCTTCTCGTTGTCAAAGGTTCTATACCCGATATCCACGTTACTTTGTCCACGAAATCCCTTTTCATGTCAAAGGTTCTATTCCCGATGTCCACGTTACTTTGTCCACGAAATCCCTTCTCGTTGTCTAAGGGATATACCTAACCGAAGTGGCTTTTCGCCTTTTTTTGCCTAGGCTAGATGTTTTAGTAATTCCGTTAGAGTACTAACTCAGAGCTGAGGAATCAAACTAGACCAGAAAGTTTAACAAGACGATTCAAAATGATCCTTTTGAGTCCAATGAATAAAATACTTTTTAATTTGATTTTGAACTGGTGACGATTTTGCCCCAAATATACCCTGAACGAAGACTCCATTTGGATAATCGATAAACTCAATGGTGGATAGTCCAAAACAGTATTCGACTTTGACGAACCAATGTCGGTTCTAGAATAGATATTAGTTACATTACTAGTGTTATATTTTAAGTAAAAACTAATTACAAAAGCTACAAAAACTAATTACAAAAACCTAACTAGTTGTATTACAAAAAATAAAGATGAATAAAAATTAGGTTAAAAGCCTACTTATTACTTATTTAAATTTTAAACAATGTAAAATTTGCATTGAACAAAGATTTAAACGATAGATTATGTATATATCTGTTTGTACAAGATAAACCTATTATAAACATGCTTTTTAGACTTCCATTTTGAGCACGCATAAAAATCGCTGTTTCCGTTTGGTAATATCAGTATGACTACTGGTATACAGATGTCCTCGTCTCCTCGTACTCAATCCAGAAGTCATAGAGCAGTGAAAGAAGGCATGGTGCCCAAGAGAAGATGAGGTAGAGTAGACCATACACCTGTGGTATAAGCACGAATAATAAACGTTAGCGAGACGATAGCTGTTGTCGCTGGCCGACATCGTCGTCTCGCTATAACAAGAAATTGCTAGTCAAAATCTTCGACCAAAGTAGTCGAAATATATATTTTTTGTGCAGAAAATTATAAGCGCCCCTAGCAGACTTCACTAGACTTCCTAGCGGCGGAAACCTATTAAAAACATACATTTAAAACAAATATCGACTCACAATTAGTTAGTCGGGATACCTACCGAATTCAAAACGAATACAAACCTGTACTAGGCCCTCAGGTCCTAAATAATAATCTCGGCCGGACTCATGGCCTTCGTAAATGCAAATCGCGTACATTAAATGAACCCTTCGCCAAATGTCTCGCATCCAGGGCCTCCTTACTCTGCAATATTTTGGCCCCATTCGAAAAAAACCCTAAAACACTATTTTTTTAATTTTTTTATACTAATTTTAATGACGGATCAAGCAAATGGCCCACCTGTTAAGCGGTACCCTCTACTCAACAGTTTTCTGCGAACGCGGCCCAGGACATAAATCCGTAGGTATTGCAGCAGACAACAAAGCATAAAATAATTTAAAAAAAAAATGCTTGACAGTTCACACAACGTTATCAAGCCCCAAGCTAAGCAAAGCTTGTGTTATGGGAACGAGATAACTGATTACTTAATACAAGACATTACTTAAATAGATAGTTAGTTATTCATTTATTTGCTTAAAAATATGGTAATTACAATGTTCTTAATAGATATTTAGTTTCACATATTTTTACTAGTTACTGCTAGCGTGCAAATATTTAGTAGGTACTATACAAATTTAAAAATGAAATAATATAATTATATCAATAGGTACTATCAAATTAATGAAATTAATCAATTATTTATTACATTTATGTCACATTCATGTTTTATAATTGTAAAAACGACACGAACCCTTTTTCAGAAAGTCGGATATTGAGTTAATGCTTATTTAAGATATTTTTTATTATACATATAAAATACCAAGAACACACTGAACAAATATCTGCAGGTCGTACAAATATTTGTTCCGAGGCGGGAATCGAACCCGCAATCGTGCCCTTCTGCGTCGCAGGCGAACCTCCGCCCGCCGCGCCACAGAGGTCGACCGATTATGGTACCTAGTTGTACGTTTTGTTACATTTAGTATATAAACCATACCAAATTCACTGTATAAAAAAAACATACTGTTTTAAAAATCGTAAAAAAAATAAAAAACCATGATGAATGTGAATTTTGTTAATTCAGTCTCTTCACTTCCTTGTTTAGCTTTTACGACTCACATTCTGGCTATAAAATTAATGGTGAATAAAAAAAGAAATAATGAGTAAAATATACAGTGGGTACTTGCCTAGGTACCTACTACATTTAATTACAGAAATAATAATACAAGGTATGTACAAAATACATATGAAACAGTTGTGCTACCTGAAGACCGCTGCTAGCGATCTAAAGGTAGCTCAACTGATCCAAATCACTACTAGACGGAAGCGTCCCTAAGATGCTGGCTGCATTGCCACGCTGAATGGCAATACTAATGCGTTGAGCCAGACAAGAGCCAGCTCTCGGGTCACGCGTCGCTTCGACCAGATGCCCTGAAAGAATTTTGAAAACGCGAAGGGCCCCGGAACCTCACGGACCCAGAGTCTCGACCCCGAAAGGCTCAAATAAGTAAGCTCTGTCGAGACTTGCATATTTGCGTCTTTTGAGGTCTTCAGCGGAATCTGCCGCTGCACCAGCCCTAACTGATGTCCCGGACAGATGAGATGTCGCAAGGGTATATCAACTTATATATCACATAGAAAATAAAGAAGTTAACACAATTTTTATAGAGTAATAAAATCTAAATTTAGGCTCAAGCAGCTGAAAAAACATTTTATTTCGGTATTATAATCCAAATAAGGCATTACGAACCTTGGGTTTTTAGTGCAGGATTACCTACCTAAGTATCTAGCCACTATTCTTATCACGGAGCGCATTGTTCCAATTCCGGAAGTCTCAACCGGTTCCCTTTTCTGTTTATATGTGTTACTCTTATGTCTGTTTTCAGGGTTCCAAAACAAAATGGCTAAAATAGACCCTTATAGATTCGTCATGTCCGTCCGTCGGGCCTCTGTGTGTCACAGCCGGTATTTTTCTTTCGTCGCACTACCTTGTGTTGGGTATCGTTAAACAGGTCTTTCAAAAGAAGAACTTTTTTAAAGAACCGCTCCGTAAATGTAGGGGTTAAAAGTTCTCAAAACTTTGCCCCAACAGATTTTCAATAACAACTTTGAGATTTGGGCTTGCGACTTCGGGACAGGTTTTTGCCGTCCCATCTAGACTAGTAAGTGGACCGTTTCCGGCCACCTTTATATTGGATACAGATTCAGATTTATAGAGAATGTTCAAATATTAGGCGCAAGCCAGATAGAAGAGACGTAAGGCGAGGACGGGTCGCGGTCATGTGTCTCTTCCGCGTCCCTTTCATACAAAATGTATAGAAGAGTCTCGACGCAAAACATACAGAATAGAAGGGGCGCGGCCGCGACGCTTTGACGTCCGCGCCTTTTGTTCAAAACATACAGGAGAGACGGGGCGCAGACGCGGTGGGGCGAGGATGGGGCGCGGAGTGGCATGCCTGCTGGGCGGGTCTCGCTAGTTCGCACAGTCAACGTGTACCGTCGCGGTTGCGCCCCGTCTCTTCTATACAATTTAAAAAGTCGCGTCCGTGTCTCGTCTCCGCCCTGTCCGCGACGCGTCTTCGCCTTACGTCTCTTCTATCTGGCTCGCGCCTTGTCCGAGCGAGCGAGACCCGCCCGGCAGGCATGCCTCAGCGCGCCCCATCCTCGCCCCCGCCGCTTCAGCTCCCCGTCTCTTCTGTGTGTTTTGAACGAAAGGCGCGGACGTAAAAGCGTTGCGCCCGCACCCCATCTATTCTGTATGTTTTGCGTCGCGAATACATAATCCCACATCTTATTAATAAAATACCTACAGACATTAAAAACAAAATTACTCAAAACAATATTAAATACACCTTAAAAAAGTATATGCTGAACAATTTAAAGAGCTTGGCATATAATGGAGCATCCTATGTTCGCGCGAGCACTCAATCAAGATGTTGTTACTGTGACTCGCATGTGTGTGTGTGCTCGAGTGAACGTACATCATTTGTTTATCTAACTACCTACTACTTATAACTCGAATGTAATTTTTTATGTACCTATCATCGAGAACCTAGTGTTACGATAAACCTAATATAGGTTTTTAAACACTAAATGTAAGAAACATATGTTGTAAATCATGTTCAATAAATAAAATAAAAAAAAAAAAACATCTATATACATTTTGTATGAAAGGGACGCGGAAGAGACAAATGTCCGCGCCCGTCTGCGTCTTACGTCTTTTATGTCTGGCTCGCACCTTAGGGCTTTACGTGCTAACAACGACAGTAGTTAGTTATGTCAAAGAACCAACAATTCAAGCATGTATTTGATATCTACTAAATCTTTGATTTCAGTTGACCCTTTTTCTTCATATTCTTTGTAGACTCTCCAATTCTTGTCCCAGACCACATCCGGTTCCTATTTCTGAAGAAATGTCTAGCTTTATATTCTGGGCTGGGATCGAGCCTGTTAAGAATTCTGCATTTCTTTTGTTATTCAAATAGCTTCATTTCTTACTTGCGAATGTAAATATATGTTGAATATTAATGGGGTGTAAACGTGTAGGCATTCAGTGACTGTTTTATTTAATTAAAATAAGCTGTCTAGCATACATAAACAGAAATAGAATTATTTTTAAACCAGTCAAAAGCAAGTAGGTGTCTAATGTTGCGTTCTTGCTTTGCAAATATATTTGTTTAAATGCGGGAATCCAACCTAACGTTACCGTTTCTAAGCCACCGCGTTCACCACATAGCCAAGCTATACAGGCTGGCGTACATTTTTGGCCCCTTAAGGGTAGCTACCTTTTCTTTTGTAGTTAGAAGGTTTTGTTCTTAGGAACCTCCTGTTTTATTTTGAAGTTTTTTTTTGGCATTTTTGGATTTTTGAAAAAAAGTACTGTTCACCCAAAATATTACATTAGTCAAAAGAAACAAGTTGGTCTTAATCGACTCTATTTCCAACCAGAAACACTTTTCCCAAAGTAACATACCAAATCAAATAGTAAGTTTTGGCAATAATAAAAAAAAAAACATTCTCCTCCCGAGGATGTCATAACAGCAAACTAAGGGATTACCCGGACTAGATAGTAAGATTCGTTGTTATAAGATTAGTCCTGGCGGAATATGTTGTGTCTGGAAGAAAGCGTTAGCCGAGTCAGTCGTGGGAAGCAATGGCGGCGATAGCTCACCACGTGTCACGACTATATTCCCACGATAGTGTAACCCACGGCGAAAAGAGGCCCTGCCTGTATGTATGTATGTAACCGCAAGTAGATGCCGAGATGAGCAGATTCTAATGTCTGGTTAAATTGCATCGGTGACAGACAGACAGCCTTGGAGAGTGCGTTCACGTCTATAATACATATTAAATTAGCAAAAACGCTGTTTTTTCCAGTGCTTGATAAACGTGCATAGAAGTTTACTCAAAAGTTTTTTCGACGCGCGCTTATTTTATGATTTTTTAGAGTTCTGTACCATGATAAAGCTGAACCCGTCTAGGATCATTTTTAGAGTTCTGTACCATGATAAAGCTGGACCCGTCTAGGATCATTTTTAGAGTTCTGTACCATTATAAAGCTGGACCCGTCTAGGATAATTTTTAGAGTTCTGTACCATGATAAAGCTGGACCCGTTTAGGATCATTTTGAGAGTTCTGTACCATGATAAAGCTGGACCCGTCTAGGATCATTTTTAGAGTTCTGTACCATGATAAAGCTGGACCCGTCTAGGATCATTTTTAGAGTTCTGTACCATGATAAAGCTGGACCCGTCTAGGATAATTTTTAGAGTTCTGTACCATGATAAAGCTGGACCCGTCTAGGATCATTTTGTTGTCCGTGTATTTGTCTGTCTTCAGTTCCATTTTTCAGAGGAACGGCTAAATTTATAACAATATAGCCAGCGGTTCCCAAACTTATTTTGTCTACTGCCCACTCTGAGAATAAATTATTTTTTAGCGCCCCCATAATTATTTTTAGCGCCCCCATTTTTTCACCTACTTGAAAACCACTATACCTTCAACTTAAATTAATTATTGTTAGCGGAGATTAAACATGCACAAATAGGGTTATTTAACAAAAACTTGTTAAAACATTGTTGCCCGCGGTCTATTATCTACGAAAATTACCTATCTAGGAATACTAATAATACTTTTTTAACTTATATAAAAAATAAGGCAATTTGTGTGTGTGTGCCCGACGCAAGCCACAAAAGGGGGTCCTCAGCTCAGCGTTTGCTAGGGGCATAATGGTTACCTATCGCTTGGTTTTTCAATCGGGTGGATTTTGTCCCCCAAAATCTTAGTAATTCTGCCACCGTTTTATTTGTTTGACTGAGACTCTTAACGACTTGACCTAATTTGATAAAAATAATAAACTTGACATTTGTAACATTAAGGAGACTCCTCAGAGGCCATAATTAAAAGAAGAAGTATAATAAATTGTTCCGTTTTTACAAACTCGGTTGGAACACTTAAACTCTTGAAAAGCTGAAAATTACTTGAACAAGGAATTAATTTATTATTGAAAGAAAGAAAGAAAGAAAGAATGCAAATTTATTTATTTTTCCACAAGACACGACACACACATAAAACATGAAAACAAAAACAAAAATCTACTAAGTAGGTAGGTACTACAAGATCAGTAAGATAAGCAACTTAAGAAAAAAAAAAAAGAAAAAAAAACTTTTTTAAACTTTGGTATTAGATTCGTTGGTATAAGATTTGTCCTGGCTAATAACTTATTATGGAATGTGTTATTACTGGAAGAAAGCGTTAGCAGAGTCAGTCGTGGGAGGCAATGGCGGCGATGAGCTCACCAAATGTCACGTCTATATTCCACGATGGTGCAACCCACTGTGAAAAGAGGCCCATTGAGGCTCTACCTACCCTTTCAGGAAAAAGGCGTGTGTCTATGTATGTATGTATAAACTTTGGTAAGTTGATAGTGTGGGGTAAAACAGGTCCCTGTCTCAGAATATGCTGCACCAGACCTAGGTTTAGTGCAGCGCTGGTTTTCAGACAGGACCTAATTAAATAATGCCACGAACATTAATAAACTACTGGGTGGTGGGGGGGGTGTGGGGGGGGGGGGGGATTTGGGATTGAGATGAAACAAGAGCCACGACCACGTTGTCACTGCGTAAATAAATCATAATAATGACGTAGTGACGTCACATCCTTCGGATGACGTCATACATAAATGATATCCTGCCTCGTAAACATTGAATTATGGGTATCTTTGTACATATTAATAATTTTGTGATATGTACTTCATTTGATTGATAAATAACATATCATAACATAACACCCAAGAGTCATATACATAGTCCTGACCCCACAGGCCCACACTAGGATTCCCTGTGTCGTGGATATCAGAAACTATGAGTACCATGGTACCATAATACCCAGACCCGGAACAAATATTTGCAGATCATACAAACATTTGTCCCACAGCGGGAATCGAACCCGTAACATTCGCATCTCAGCCGGCTACTCGCCCGACGCGCTACAGAGATCGTCTTATTGTTATTAGCCTGTGGTGTTCCACTGCAGGGCAAAAGCTTCCCTTCCATCCTTTCATTGTAATATCCATGCAAATTTTTATGTGAATATTTAGAAATCAAATCTGCGATTTATAATTTTACGCCATGCCCCTTAAGACTGCGCCAACGCCAGGCAGAAATCTTCATACAAAAAAAAAACGCCACGCGCCGCTCAAAAAAGCGGTTTTTATTGAATATTTCGTGAAATATAGATAATTTTTAAAAAAACCCCGTGGGTGAACCCTCCGCTTTATTGTATTGATCTCATTTATCCAATTTTTGACCCAATAATCTTTGACACGCAATCGAATCTAGCCAAAAGTTAGAGGTAATTGGTTTGTGTTTTTTTTATCGAGAAAATGTTGTCCTATCATGTTGCTGTCTGAGTGATCCCTCGGTATTATAATGTAGTATCCATGCAAATTTTTAATTTGAATATTGTACTTGATTTAGTCAGTTAAAAATCTAATCTAAGATTTACCCCACCTTAACTGAATTTGCTTCTCTAGTTTTCTTCTAGATACTATACCTATAATATGCCTTAATAAATTATTACAAATAATTCGAGTCCTTAGTTATAAAATGCGTGCATGCAGTACTCATGCAAGCTACTCATAAGATACGACTGAACTAAAATGCGCACATTAATTGAGGGCCGGCATTCCAAGATCATTGCACTGCGCAGGATTACATCATCGTTACATTACGTCGATGCACGCGGGCTAAAGCTTTCCATTTGTGTTTGTTCTGCAACCTTAACACGTTGTAGGACTGTACTACGAAGCTAGCCAACAACGCTACAGATACACTACTGTTTTTTCACGACTAAAGCAAAGCCAAAAGGAATGTTATGTTTTTAGCATGAAAACACAGCAGTCTATGTATGTATATTTAATTTACGTATGTGAGGAAACACAAGGGCCGTTTTCCCATACAAACGTAGTCCCCTGTTTTCTCCCTGGATAATAATACCAGTAGAGATTTTTTTTTTTTCCAAAAAATATATTGCCTCGTTGGCATGTCGTGTCCCTATATTTTCCTCTTTTTTATAAATTAATTATTAAAAGAGATATAAACATTCAAAAACCTAAAAATATGGTCAGATTTTCCGCTGTGTTCAAACATCCTGAAAATAAATATGTTTTTTTTAATTTTTTTATTTTGTTGTGTAATGCGGGTTCCAGACTCCTGTGTGATTCACGGCGTGAATTCACACCGTAATTTTCCCGCAAAGTCTGCGAGAAAAGCATGCTTCATACTCGCTATTGTTCACAGTATATTTCACGCGCTCGTCGAGAATGGACGCTAAAATATGCACCGCTATCGCCGTGACGCTGTGCGCTTTGGATCACTAAAAAAATACATAAAAAAAATGATCTGGGTTCGGCATGATAACACTCAACCGACACGAGTTCCTGCTCGTTCATCCAAGTGACGCTCATTTTGACGCACGTTCTCCGTAAACAAATAAGCACAACCTCACGGCACCGAGTCTCGCGCGTTACTGTTTTCACGCGCGAGTGAGGATGCGTTCGCGTTCACGGGAGGATCGCCCCGCGAACCCTTTGTCGCGGGCGCAAATACTGACACTGAACGGGGAACAAGGCGTGAACACGCGCGAAGCCCGTGAACGTGCGCGAAAGTCATCCACACTCGCAGTTCGCGGCTTTCACGGGTGTTCACGACGCGCGCGAATGAGGAGCCCGCATTAGAATGAAAACGTTTGGGTACGGGTACGGGAGAGTCAGAAAATAGATGTTTTCTGCGTAATCTTACCAATTTTGATTACTTAACATAACTTTTGATCATTAAAATGTATAATAATGTTAATTATGTTGACCTATATTTACATCTAAAACAGGAAAAGCCACAAAGTTTGACCTAAGTTGCATAAATAACAAGGTAGCTAAAACAGAAAAAATACAATATTGTAGAGGAAATACTATTCAAGGACATAGATAATTTTGCAAAAACGAACGTTTGATTAATTAAAATGTTTTTTGGCAGACAAAACGATTTTATACCAGGATGCCTGCCCTAACTCGCATCATAATGTACATTATGTCATACTTTAGTAGTAGTAGAGCTTTTTTGTGAAAGAGTTCGTCCGGGGAAGTACTACCACCATACCTATTTCTGCCGCAAAGCAGTAGTGCTCGCATTGCTGTGTTCCGGTTTGAAGGGTAAGGGTGCCGGTGAAATTACAGGCACATGAGACTTTACATCTTTATGTCTCAGGGTGGCGGGCGCAGTGCAATGCCACATAGGGCGCGTCCTAGGTGGACGTGACCTATGAAGTAATGCACTGTTCATAGGCAGAGGTTACCGCTTAACATCAGGTGGGCCATCAGCTTGTTCAGTCATTCAAGTAGTAAAAAAAAAAAAAAAAAAAAACTTATCTTATGAACTATTATTAAAGTAATTTAACTATGATTCATTTTATAAAAACGGTTAGGCATATCGATATCGAAGTAGGTTTCGACTCATTGCCAGGGTTCGGTCCAAATTCTGGCCAACAATGAAAGTACCTACAAGGATACCTTGTATTATTTTACATCATCACTCCAAATATTTAAAAAAAAAAAATTAGGGTTATTATTAAAATACATATATATTTTTATGAATTATATGGATGATATTCGTAATTATTCAGTTCATTTAATTAATTATACGTTACTTTTTGAAGCCTACAGAGGCCTTAGTGTGTGTTACGCGACCACCGCGTTGGTTGAGTCAAATTACACTGACACAAAATGATTCATTAACTCGCCGCTACGGGCTCTGTACATTTTTTCATACAAACTACGCGTAAAACGCGGTCTTGGTAGAGCGCGTAAGCTTGTAGCAAAAAGTACAACGGCTACTGTGGTCTTGGATTCTACTCTAATGTGATTAATCATCAGCATCTTCAGCTAAAAGTAAATAAATTCGTATGAGCTAATGGCTAACTCTTGTTGAGTTCATAGGCCGCCAAAAGCATTTTCATTTCTGGGCAGCATTTGTACCAAATTCCTTTCAAAGACTGGCAATGTCCTTTTCAAAGTCTTTTTCAAGGAGACTGAACGTCGAACGCTAATCAAAAAATGGCCCTTTAAAATTGTAAAAACATTATTTTTCCTTTTTCAAATAGAAGTCTTGAATTTTGAATTCTGGTAGAAAGACCCTTCAAGTGCAAATACAAGTTAATATTATGATAATTTGAAAGCCCTCGGCTGTTTTTAGTTATATTAATACACCAGTTTTTATAGAAATAAAACTGCATTAAAATTGGAGCATCCGTTGCACCATAGATCCTAATCATCGTGTGCTGGTCATTAGTAGAACCCGAAGCCTGATATCGTCTACATTTAGAAATTAAACTAAATCAAAAATGGTTCATCCATTTAGGACCTGCGAACTAATACATAATACATAATTGCTGTGTTCCGGTTTGAAGGGTAAGGGTGCCGGTGAAATTACAGGCACATGAGACTTTTCATCTTTATGTCTCAGGGTGGAGGGCGCAGTGCAATGCCACATAGGGCGCGTCCTAGGTGGACGTGACCTATGAGGTAATGCACTGTTCATAGGCAGAGGTTACCGCTTAACATCAGGTGGGCCTCTTGCTTGATCCGTCATCCAAGAAGTATAAAAAAAAAAAAAAAAAGTGGCTACGATGCCACAAACACACACAGATACACAGACAAACAGATACACTGTGATACACACATTCAACTTATTAACACTCCTTTTTTTGCGTCGGGGGTTAAAAAGGTTGCTAGCCTGCTCCACACAAAACCAATTTTGATCCTAATTTTGTAGACACAATTTACAGACTAATATTCTCGAAATGAAAAGTAAGCAAAAATCACAAACCATATCTAAAACAAGTAATTAATTTTGTTAAAATTCAAAAAACCCTCAGCGCAATGAAACGGCTGAATAAATTTTATCAAACATAGCTATTAAGAACACTACCGACAAATTAACCTTTCAAACAAAAAAAAACGAAATCGGTTCATCCGTTCAGGACCTACGATGGGACACACACACACACACACACACACAGAGAGAGAGACACGTCAAACTTATAACACCCCGTCGTTTTTGCGTCGGGGGTTAAAAAATGCGTAAATCGAAAATATAAATTTAATTTACGCATATTAATTTTATATATTTTATTTACATTAGAATCGCATTTTGTCGCTTTGTTCACGGTTTTTTTTATTTTGTTTTGGACTCCTTGAGATGTTGCTCAAAATACGTTAAAGTGAAGCCTATTTGTGGCGTCACACTCCCAGCAATTTGAAATGAATGATTGGAGGTCTACAATCCATTATCTGTCTAATAGAATAACTCGAGAATGCAGTTTATCCCGAGATACCCATCATTACACACGCTCACCCACACACAGAGGTTATAAGGGTGGGATGTACGCAGGCCGGGGGGTAATGGGGGGGTAATTTTGCCCCTATCCTTGTTTGGTTAACTTGTGTACGGTGTATTTTTATGTTCCTTTATAAATTTCTAGATAGTAAATTGCTTAATGTACGTTCCATCCATTATTTAATGTTTATCTTAGCATCAGATTGTAAGCCCCCTAATTGCTTTACGAACTGATAATCGCACGCAGTCTTAAAGCGTGAACCGTGAAAGACCCATCAGTTAAAACTCAACTAAAACTCAACATAAATGCTCGAAGTATGAGTAGAGATAGGGGAGTTTGTTATTACTTAACCAACTATAAAAGCATAAGTAATAAGGCTATGAGTTCATTACTTAGTTTACTTACCATTGATTTATTAATTTTGAAACTATCATGTACAGTTCTCCCGTGATCATTGGCGCATGCAACTGTGCCGAAATATCACGAACAAACAAAACTATGGTAAATATCCCGTTTTTAGTGAAAAGTATTGATTTATTAGTTAGTTAGTTTCGATGTGATAAGGAAAACCTAACCTTTGTAATCTTTGTACTTTGGTTAATGAGGAAAACCCAATACAACTATAAAATGCTCCCACAACAATATTAAATGAATGGAAACTTATTTTGGTATGTTAATGTTTAGATTTGCCTTATTTCTGTAATTTTATCTTACCTTGTAGCCCTGTATAAGATCACAGGATTTTCAATACTTTTGTACTGGCACTTCTCTTCTGTGGAAAAGCTCTGACCATCACAGTTCATCACCATCATCAGCAGCAGCCTTAGATGTCCACTACCGGACGAATTTGCCATTATCACCACGCTTGGCAGGCGGATTCGTGATCGCAGAATTAATATTGACTAATCAGGTGGACGCTAATGCCCCCCCGCTCGTGTAATCCTTTAGTCGGTTTTTAATATATTTACGGGAGGAGACGAAGGGATCTATTGTTAGGCTGGACACACCACGGCACACGGCTATCACGGTTACATACCTATAATTTGCCCCCTGATTTATATTAGGTAAAGCCCCTCCTGCAATCCTAGATGTGTCTCTGTGTCCCACACACACAGACTGGACTGCAACATTCTTCCGTTCGGTGCAAAATGTCCACTTATTGATGTAGGTCAGTGTTGCTGCGCTCTTCTCTCATATTTCTAAACGGTATTGTGTCCTTCTCACTCCGCGGTAGGAATTTATCGAACGAGCTGCCTCCATAACTAGATGCCTGTCCCAAGGGGAATTGATGGGATAAGATGCTTAGAAACGAATAATTATGTTGTGAAAATTTATTACATCTATTTTAGATGGGCCTGTGAGGTAGGTTATTATGGCAAAACCCAACATTTCCTACATGAATGGAGAGTTCTGGCCGAGAGGTGTCAAGTTCAGGAGGTTCTTCGAACGCCTGACACGAGACGCCGCGGAGTTGCGTTATACGTCGCCGTCTAAAAGTGTGCACTAAAATAAAGTATTTTATACATGTATGTTAGTTTTAAGGTATTTATTGCTATGGGCTTATTGTTTAGTTTTTTTTACATTAACCCTGAAATAAAAGTATTGATTGATTGATTGAATATATTCTGCCTCGACCAGGAGACTAAAGCAAGCACGCTAAAAAAAAGCTCTACTACTACTAAAGGTAGTAGTAGAGCTTTTTTGTGAAAGACTTCGTTCGGGGAAGTACTACCACCATATCTATTTCTGCCGCAAAGCAGTAGTGCTCGCATTTCTGTGTTCCGGTTTGAACGGTGAGGGTGAAATTACAGGCACATGAGACTTTTCATCTTTATGTCTCAGGGTGGCGAGCGCAGTGCAATGCCACATAGGGTGCGTCCTAAGTGAACGTGTCCTATGAGGTAATGCACTGTTCTTATGCAGAGGTTACCACTTAACATCAGGTGGGCCATCTGTTTGTGCCGTCATTCAGTAGTATAAAAAAAAAAAAGCTGTATGTATAAAATTTCCTGGGGGCTTATTACGAGAATTTGATAGTATGCAAAACTATAAAAAGTGTCGTTTCCCTCCATACATTTACTTACAGCGCCCCTAGCGGAAACGAGGAGAAACATGAGGTCGCTGTCAATAAATGTATGGAAGGAAACAAAACTTCATAAATGAATGAATGAATGAATTGTTTATTTGCTTAGAATGTAGGTATAAGTAGTAAAAACATAGATGGTAGGTATATATAAATTGAAGTTCCCAGTACATTCTGCCGTTAAGCGTGCAAAATTAAATCTTAAAAGCTAGTTATAATTAAGTTACATGCGAGGAAAACAACAAAAAATCACTAATAAATTAAGAAAAAAAAAAAAAAAAAAATTTAGGTAGGTTATCAATAGCACAAAAAGTAGTCCAGAATACACAATGTCAATAAAAAAAATAAAAAAAAAACAATTCATTATTCTGAGAGAGAGAAAGAAAGAAATAAATAAACCCTAATTATACGTTTCGAATACATCAAATTCTCGTACTAAGCCCCCTGAAAACCCATATACCACGTTACCTTTGATTTAAGTATCGAAAACAAAACCATAAACGATTAGGGGTATCAAAACTATCGTATAAATACTAACGGCCCTCAATAAAAACTTGCTGGCTCGGCTTTATGCATTTCCTTCGTCCCTTAAATAGTTTTTAGGGCTTATGACCTATCAATAGTTGTGGCGCTTTAATAAAAAAGGTTGCGATCACGTAAAATTGACAACAACACAGGCAGGTCTTGACAGGTGAGATCGTGGTCCAATAAAGGTCTATCAAAGTTAAAAAAAAAAAAAAAAAAACTTGTCTTAATGGTTAATAAGTTTAATAACATGATTTCCCAAAAAAAACAAAGAACTACTTACTAGAATGTCAAAGTTTCGGGATCAGGAATAGATATTTAATGGGGGTTGAAATCTGCCATTTTTGAAAGAAACGTCGTCATTTTTATTTTATTACATTTTAATGTGTTTTTTCGAGTTATTTCGTGTAATTTTAGTGGCATTTTAACCGGTGTAACTTGGATAAATGGCACATGTGTGATGTAGTGAAATTTGAGTGTATTGCGAGTCTTTTCGAAATGGTGGATTTTTTCCTGTAAAAACTCAGTTTTTCAGCCACAATTTAAACTGGGTTAGGACTAGACGGAGACTCTTAACGACTTGACTATAAAACTATAATAATTATATCACTTGACATTGGCTAAATTGTTGCAAATAATGCACAGAAGCCATTACCTAAGATAAGAAGAAGAAGATATTTAATGTTTCTTACGGGTCAGCCCGCGTCCACAATTGTTGCAACACAGTCGAAACAACGGGTTAAAATAATAATAAGGTAATACACGGGATAGATACCCGTGTGTAATACTCAATGTTTATTCGACATGTCAATTGATTTTAAACTAAAGTATAAGCATGTAGTTGATACACATATTTTATATTAATAGTTTCGTATAATAATCTAATTGTATTTTTCTAAATCTAGTTTTTATTTTATCGGATTTATCGAAATGTAATCTAACTAATTTTGAATGTAAATGACACTCCAGTATAAAGCAGTACAAGTTGGGCATTGAATTACAAAGATGGCGCTAGTTGTTACATATAAAAATCTCGAAGTCCTATGAGGTGGCAAAGGTCTTATTTTAAAATAAAATAGTGGGTTAAGAATCGCAATCTAGTATTATTTATTCAACGTTCTTATGTCTAGGCAATTTAAACAATATTAGTTACACAGTACAATATGAAGTTACAGAATACAGTTCCACATCGTGGAAGGTAGTAAAGATCTTATACTAGATGGTTACTGTTACAACACCCTTGGTTCATATCACCACTAGGATAGACTATCTCCTAACCTACACGTTCCTGGCTAGCTAAACTGCAGTAGGTCTGGGAATGTGGGCGATCGTAAGTGAGCTTGAGACTATGTATTTCTTATTACTGATTTTATATTGAGACTTTTAAAAAGGTTTCGATGAGATGCTGGGCGCCAGGGCTGACACTCCGGGGAGCATCCAGCCCGTAAGTTAGTGGAAATTACAGTGCTCCCTCGAGCGGAGAGTACGTTCAAAAACAGGTCACTCGGAAGGTGGTACTAGAAGAACTTAACTGGGTGATAGCTGAGCGTAGAAAACGGGCCGCAGACTGCTCGGACTCCCTGGTCAGGTACTGGGCTGGGTCCACCTCCGGGCCTCGTTGAAGCCACTCGAGGAGATGACTCACAGGAATAAAATCCCTCTCCGGCCGTAGCAGCGGTGGGGTTTAATAATGTAAACCGAACACCTCCTGGAATTGTGTGAAACAAGATGTTAGAATAAGCACAGAGCCAGGCGGTTATGTTTTAGAAATCCTTGGGTGCCCTATGCAAAGGCGGGTAAAGATTTGGCAAGAGAGATGCCTTTGCATAGGCCCAAGGCGATAGATTATATTCAAAAGCAGTCAATTTATGGCAGAGGAGGGCCTTGCGAATTGGCAGCAGATATCACCACATGGTGATTTCAAATTAACACATGTGGTCGACCAGTCGGTAGGTTGTTTTCCATCGGACTGGTCGGTTTGCCACTATAGTAGGGTGATACGGCTTGTATAGCTTTAGTTAAATGGAAAGAAAGAATAAATGAAAGATATGAGCGGTTGAAAATCAAAGGTTAGGTTTTAAATTTGTAGGGTCATTGTTCTGAAATAAATGGCATGTGGCATGTTAAATGTGTCGGCATCTCAGGAGGAAAGCATTGGTGCTTCCTCCACAAGAGCGGGACCGAGGTTATAGATAATTCACACACATGGGATCATCGACGTAAATAAAATTTTACTTTGGTCGAAGCATGGGATGGCAAATGCAATTGAGCGGGCAGGTTGACACCGAATGGTGACAACGTGGTATTTTTAACAAAATAATAGTTATTGCGATGCATTTGGTAGGAATAATGTATGGCGTAGTCCTTGGGCTTACCAGTTAAGTGAAGGTGTCGGTAGCTCGGAGTGTGCGTAACCACCAATGGTTACGACGCGTGGCTAGATGTGGGTCGGCTCAAGGCTTTCTCAAGATGTCCTCGGCGGCGTGGAGTTCGTAGGCGCAGATATGCTATGCCGTGGTCTTTTCAAAGGCGGGACGGAGAAGTGACCGGGTTTGCTGCCGATGTAGGTCGATGAGAAAGGACGGTTTCTGACACCACCTGGCTATTTAAGTACAAACTCCCACTACCATGAAAATTCGTATTACTCGGTGGGGCAATACGTGAGTCTGCATTTTCAACTGAAGCAAACGTCAAAGACAAAATTAACAAGCTAAACGGTTTGCTTGCTTGATAACTTCAAACTCATACAAATTAAATAAAACGATCCTTTCCACTTGGAAGGCTTTCCTGAAACGATTTAATTAAGAATTATAATTAAGTAAATTAAATATATTATGATTGATTCGAACGATTTCGAGAAACGTCGCAAAAGCGCCATCTAGGAGAAATCAGGAGTACTAGGAGGTATTCTTTCATATTTTTAGTGAACTTCGCAACCAACAGCGCCATCTCTTGGTTATCGAGCGTGCTACGTCGCGATGTTAAATAAAGTTGTAACATAGTGGAGCAGTACTGACTAACCTAGAAGTCAATGTTGGTTACTAAGTCCAAGGCGATAAGAAAAGGCAAAAGGGTACCTAATGGAATAATTATAGAGGGCGGCGATTTGGCCGCCGAAAGTTAATAGTCACTCTACCGAGTGCAATGTAAAGTATTGATGAAATTACAAGATGCTATATAAAGTTTTACAGTATTTTATTAGAATTTCGCTTGGGCTAACACGTGATATTAATAATACTTACTAGAGTTTCAGTCCGTGTAACTGTTCAAAGCAATGTTTTTATTATGACAAGCTTTGTATGTCCGGGTAGAATCTTGCAACTGAATTTTAAAGCAGTTATTCTCAACTGATTGAGATGATGTTTTGCATTCCTATGAAGTCCCGATGACAATGCAATATTATGGTGACAGCGTGCTGATCTGATGATAAATAAAAAATAAAATAAATAATGCTGGACAGTTCACACAATATTATTTATCTAGCCGCAAGCTAAGCAGAGCTTGTGTTATGGGCTAGTAGATATCTGATACACTTAATACAATACATTACATAGATAGAGATTTTTTATTATACATACAAAATATCCAGAACACCCTGAACAAATATCTGCAGATCGCACAAATATTTGTTCCGAGGCGGGAATCGATCCAGCAACCTCCTGCGTTGCAGGTAATCCTGCGCCCGCCACGCCACAGAGGTCGTCGATGATGGAGACGGAAGATGGACAACGGAACTCCTCGGTGGATAATAATGGTCTGGCCGTGTTTAGGCTCATTTTGATCAGGACTCAGTTACGATAACTAATTTTATAAAAGTTAAGTGCATGTCTATAATATTTGAGAAGCTCCCTCAATTCCTCGTGGATCCCATCATCCGAACTAGATTCTGATAAAAAGATTGACGTATCTGGATAATAACTAGCATTACTTTCTAATAAAAAAATACAAATAGCTTTTTAAACGACGGAGACATTGACTGTAAAGTTCTTTGAAAAATCCTCAATGGATCAAGCAGGAATAAAAAACTAATTATAATAATCATTTTAAATTGATCCATTGGACAATGGATCAGTCAGGAACAAAATTATAGGTATAATGGATCAAACAGGACAATGGATCAATCTCAATATATCAAACAGGAACTACTCAAAATTACAACCTAATTGAGAAACTCCTATTTTTTTAAGTAGGTTCAAAAAAGGAATTCTAATTATTTTAAGGATTTAATTCTGAATTCCTCAGGGTTCAAACTAATTGTTAAGTGGGTAATTTAGAGAGACCGCTCTAGGCTCTAGATGTAACGTAGAGAAAGGTATTTACATGTTGAATAGTCAAGAGAATCATCTGGGCTACGTAAATAGGCAGATTCAAGGACTATCTCGCAATACGAGCTCAAAAAGGGCTTCATACAAATCTTTCAGAAAACGTACAACACGATTATTTGACGACAAAGTTCTACACCCCTCTAAGCTATAAGCTTTATGTTATGAAAGTGAAAAGCCAATATCGTGAAAACAAATTGCTATAGCAGATGTCTCACTGGGACTAACTAAATTGCCATATTTTACTATAAAAAGTAGTAGTCGAGCTTTTTTGTGAAAGAGTTCGTCCGGGGAAGTACTACCACCATACCTATTTCTGCCGCAAAGCAGTAGTGCTCGCATTGTTGTGTTCCGGTTTGAAGGGTAAGGGTGCCGGTGAAATTACAGGCACATGAGACTTTTCATCTATGTCTCAGGGTGGCCGGCGCAGTGCAATGCCACATAGGGAGCGTCCTAGGTGGACGTGACCTATGAGGTAATGCACTGTTCATAGGCAGAGGTTACCGCTTAATATCAGGTGGGCCGCTTGCTTGTTCCGTCATCCAAGTAGCATAAAAAAAAAAAAAAAAAATAACTTTCGTGAACTTTCGTTTAACTTTTCGTTAAATTGTCATATTTTTACGTTTTTGTTAGAATACTACCTAAGTACCATTCATTATTATGGACACCGGTTTGACTTAAGTTTATCTGTTTATCATGTTATTTACCCTACTCTTTTTAAGTTGTTTTGTAATTACTTAATAAGTACGAAGCTATTTGAATACCAGGAATTTAGAGAAAGTAAGTAAGACACGAGTCCTCTACATACGAATGTTTTGAGTTCTTATGAACAATAATAATGTAATCAACTAGATATGTAGATATACATACATCTTCTAGATACTGTTATTCGATAGAGCATCATATTTCGAACAATCTTTTACAAGCAAAGCTCCTTAAGGCAATCTTTAATTGTTACCACAAAACCGAAACAATGTACCTACCGTACTGTTATTGAACTTATCTCCAACAAGAAATTAAATTCAATTGCTGTCAAAGTTAAGCCTTGTTACTCGTTGCTGAGATTTAACAAGTTTTATATCATAAATGGCTCAATTGCTATGTTTTACGACTGTTTCTTTTTAGTAATTAGAGTTGTAAAATTTCTTGAGGCGGCTCAGCTGCCGTCAATTTAGAAAATTAAGATTTTAGAACTCAGGCTTGTTGGCAATAGTTTATAATTAATTGTATACAAGATACATACAAATCATTTTCTGTAAAGTTTTGACTGATTTAATGACATATGCACCTAGGAATATGGACTAAAGCATGGAACTAAGGCTAAAAATGAAACGTTAGTTATTATACCAGTCTCATTCTTTTATATGAATGAGTACATGTGTTGGAATGAGACAAGCATAAATCTAACTGTTCTTATTTGTGGTAGTCGTACCAAGCCAAATTTCAAATTACTAGTACATTCATGGTAACAATCTAGGGAGATGTATATGCATGATACCAAAATTCAGGGTACGGAACGGAAAGACGACTGTCGTGTGACAATATATTTGTTTCTCTCTAACATAGGATAGCAAGCTATCTTCTAGGATAGGAGTAAGAAGGAACACTCTATGCTATTTTTAGCACTCACTCCATTACTATTATACCTCCATGATATGCACTCATCATAGTATATTATTTTTCAAGTGTAAACCACACTTCATGGATAACATTAAATTCATCATTGGGACATTGGTGTCATCTCTTGTCAATGTTTCGAACTAATTTCGGACTTTGAACAGAAGGTTTCTAATGAAACACCTGTAGATGGCTCCCATCGGCGCTATAGCCGAGTTGATAGTGCCCACAAATTTCGTCTTCAGCGTTATAGTGTTCTATGTCCGAACTGGTAAAGGCATTGCCAATCACAGGCAAGGTTGCGGGTTCGAGTCCCGCTGGAACGGAATTTTTGGGTTACATTTAAATTTATATGCAGTCATGGTAGGTATGCAATTTAATAATAAGTGATAACAGGTAGAAAGAGGTACCGGAGCCCTTCGCGTTTTCAAAATTCTTTCAGGGCATCTGGTCGAAGCGACGCCTGACCCGGGAGCTGGCTCTGATCTGGCTCAACACATTAGTATTGACATTCAGCGTGGCAATGCAGCCAGCATCTTAGGGTCGCTTCCGTCTGGTAGTGATTTGGATCAGTTGAGCTACCTTTAGATCGTTAGCAGCGGTCTTCAGGTAGCACAACTGTTACATATGTATTTTGTAAATACCTTGTATTAGTTGTATTATTCTTTCTAAAGGTTAGATATACAAAAAGTCAGGCAATCTGTCCATATAGCCTCTGGCTCCGGTAAGTAGTGGAAAGTTTCCAAATTGATTATTATTTGATGGTGGTAAATTGGGACCCTAAGCGCAGTTACTGTCTTAGATGACGGATAGTAGGTGGTATTATTGATAGTAAATTACAGAACTATCGTGTAACTTTAGTAAGTACAAAATTATTTAAGCTAGGAGCTCGGTTTGATTGCCTAGAAGCTTTAGGCAAGTAAGTAGATAGGTATAGCTATTTGATTACTTACACCGGATTTAAAGGATTAGGTTTGAACTTAGGATAATTGGTGAGTTAGATAGATAGATAGATTAACACTTTATTGATTACCACACAGAAATAATACAAAATAATAATAATAATAATAACATTAAAAAAAAAACAGGCAATACAATGGGTGGAGTTAGCTTTTCTTTGGCATTACTGCCTGTCATTGTTTTCACCACAGACAGATATCTGAAGTTTCTTTCTACGATGGTGCAAACCACGGTGGTAAGAGGCTTTTTGAGGCTCTGCCTGCCCTTTCGGAGAAAATTTGTGTATGTATGTATGTATTTCAGATTCATAAAACATTTGTGATTTCATGTTTATCAACTTACCTTACCTTTTTTTTTTTTTTTTTTTTTTTTTTTTTTTAATACTACTGGAATGGCGGAGCATGCAGATGGCCCACCTGATGTTAAGCGGTAACCTCTGCCTATGAACAGTGCATTACCTCATAGGTCAAGTCCACCTAGGACGCGCCCTATGTGGCATTGCACTGCGCCCGCCACCCTGAGACATAAAGATGAAAAGTCTCATGTGCCTGTAATTTCACCGGCACCCTTACCCTTCAAACCGGAACACAGCAATGCGAGCACTACTGCTTTGCGGCAGAAATAGGTACGGTGGTAGTACTTCCCCGGACGAACTCTTTCACAAAAAAGCTCTACTACTACTAAAAAGCTCTTAACTTGTATAGTTATCTACAAATTTCACGTTTCGTTTTTGTTATTGGTATTGAAAACGTAAATTTTAAGTTTAATCTAATATTAATTTTAACAGCTTTCAAAGGGGCTTTCAAAGAGGCTTTTTTTAGGGGCAGTCGTGTAATAACAGAATAAAACTGAAATATTGAAAGGGTAGGACAGGTAGTATACAACATTCTATGAAAAAAGAGCGGCCAAGTGCGTGTCGGAATCGCCCATGAAGGGTTCCGTAGCAGCAAGTAACATAATATAAAAGTTCTTGGATGGATTACGATTAATGACGTATTAAAAAAAAACTACTTACTAGATCTCGTTCAAACCAATTTTGAGTGGAAGTTTATATGGTAATGTACATCATATATTTTTTTTAGTTTTATCATTCTCTTATTTTAGAAGTTACGGGGGGGACACACTTTTTACCACTTTGGAAGTGTCTCTTGCGCAAACAATTCAGTTTAGAAAAAAATGATATTAGAAACCTCAACATCATTTTTGAAGACCTATCCATAGGTAAACCACACGTATAGGTTTTATGCAAAAAAAAAAATTGAGTTTCAGTTCTAAGTATGGGGAACCCCAAAAATAATTGTTTTTTTTTTATTTTCGTTTAAAAATCTTAATGCGGTTCACAGAATACATCTACCTACCAAGTTTCAACAGTATAGCTCTTATAGTTTCGGGGAAAAAAAGGCTGTGACATACACGGACAGACAGACAGACAGACATGACGAATCCACAAGGGTTCCTTGTCTTTGACTACGGAACCCTAAAAACCATACAGCTATTCAGCTACATAATGTGACAAAATATTCTACTTTAACAAAACAATATATAAGTGCTTACAATTATAGAATACATATTCATACAGTAACATTCTCAAGAGTTATATTCTTATTATTGTTTGATATTACTTATTGTTTGATGATTGATATGCAAACAGAGAGGGAAAGATAATAATAATTTGTTGGTTTCTAAGAAAATATTGTGAAAATAACGTGACTTATGTGTGAATATGGGTACGAGTAGGTAAGAAAAAAACTGGCCAATTGCGAGTCAGACTCGCGCACGAAGAGTTCCGTACCATTATCTAAAGAAAACGGCAAAAAAACATTTTTGTTGTATGGGAGCCCCCTAAAATATTTATTTTATTCTATTTTTTAGTATTTTTTGTTATAGCGGCAACAGAAATACAATATCTGTGAAAATTTCAACTGTTTAGCTATCACGGTTCATGAGATACAGCCTCTGGTGATAGACGGACAGACAGACAGACGGACGGTCAGAAGAGTCTTAATAATAGGGTCTCTTTTTACCCTTTGGGTACGAAACCCTAAAAAACGAACGAGCCTTACTTTCGCATATGATGTGTAACATCTGACATCTCACCTGCTTGGTAATAAGCAACATGGCTGAGTACCATCAACCTCTCGGAAAAATGCGCGCTACCTGTTGCACACTTCCGTCCCTTTTCACGAAGTCACTCCCACAGATTGCAGGAAAGCGAGAGGAAAGATGTTACGTATCAGTCATTTCAGGAAGTGATGAGGTAATTAGCCTCAGACAAAGCAGAGGGGGATCTCCATAAGACTCAGTTCCTCAGTTTTATCATATGCCAACATCTAAATAAAAGTTGCTAATTCTTGTAACTGACCCAGTATTTTCGTTACCTTACAGATGTACCGATAACATGGTTGCCGTCGCGATACTCGCTGCCGTGTCAGGTTCCTGGTGCTGATAGGATCCCGGCGCGGCGCCCCCCGCCTCCCCTTGATGCCGAGGACAGGGCGCGACAGAAGCCCTATGTCTGGAGACGTGGAGATGAAGAGTTAAAAAGGTAAATACTCATCTTCTTCTTTCTAATGATATGACATACGATGAAGTAGCTTTTTCCGAGTACAGATTATAGAGATACTAGCGACTCGCCCCAGCTTCGCACGGGTAGCCACCGGTCTAAAACAGCCCTCCCCCCCGATATTTTATTGAATTCAATTCAATTCAATACATTTATTTCAGGCAACAGTGAAAAATGTACATTGTGCCTAGACAAAGGCCCATAGTAATATATACCTTACAACTAACATACATATAAAGATATTTATAACTTAATCTAACACACGTGTGATCGCCGACGCGTCGCGGCCCGGGGGATCACGTGACAGACGTCCCTTGAACCGCTGGAACTTCACCCCTTCACCCTTATTACTTATTCTGCTATTCGGAGCGGAGAAGAATCCACCAAAAAAGAGATAACTAACATCGGTCCAGCCGATCTTGAGTTATAAGTGGTGTTACTAACACGACTTTGTTTTGTATATATAGATTTAAAAAGATAGGTCTGAAATATATCGTACCGACGAATTTCAGACACAATGATCCATAGTATCTACATAAAAAAAAACTGAAACTCAGGTTAAAACAATAAAATTATAAAATTTACGTAGCTTGGAAGCTACTTAAAACGGGGCCCCTTTGCAACTCTAGCAAACAAAATGCATACTGTCATTGGAGTGTTGCTCCTTTAAGTCCTTCAGACACGATCCACCAGTATTTATCTTTGTCAAGAGTCCATCCATCATATTGTGCTAAATACACCAAAACCAAGGCTCACGTTAAGTGTTATTTCAGGGTATCAAACAATGGCACACTGGAGGTGTCGAAGAAACGCAAAGACAGTGAGGGTCTCTACCAGTGTTCCACAAAGTATCAAGGCGGGAAGGTGCTGGGATATCCTGTCAATTTGAAGTTTGCCTGTAAGTACCATTACCTTATAATTTCGTCTGTCTGTGTATCCAGTTGTATGTGGCTTTGTAACCTGGAATGGGGTTTCAACGTGGTTTTAGTTTAGTTTTAAAGGTGGTTTATGTGAGATGGTTTTGTGCCGCAGCCGTTTTCAGGATACTTCTTAGTCCTCTGCATTACTAACTTAATCCTCTGGGTCAATGGCTACCGCAAACCAGACGACGCAGTAAAGGAAAGTCCCCCTCTCGATGGAACAAACACGTTATAAAGGTCGCACCAAGTCGACAACTTCAAATTCAACTCAATACCATTCGTCGTGGCAGTATGGGTAAGCCCATGTCTAGCAGAGGACTTCTACAGGCTGATGGTGATGATGAACATGTAAGGCTCAGCCCAAGGTCTTCAATCGATTATCGCGCAGCCAGAAACTTCGAGTCAAACATCCAACCGAGGTGTATAACCAGCTTTCGATTGGTGCATCGGTTTCTGGCGGTCGGAGGGTGAACAAGAATGTCACCAAGATGTCACTAGGGGTAGGTGTTCGAAGTTCAGCCAAATATGCGTCTCGTGATTTATGGACGCTTCCTAAGTATTCTCATTCCTTCTAGATATAACCAAAAGTTTGAAGGTGAGATCTTGTGAAAGAAATTTCCAAGCCAAGCTTTGACGATTCAGTGTTTTCCATAGACTAAGAATTTTCGCTTCTAGATCTATGGTGTATTCGCGGTGGTATTCTACGCCATGGGTTACTTTGGTTGAAGGCTTTGGGAACCATTCGTATTCATATCGATAACTAGCGACTCGCCCCGGCTTCGCACGGGTAGCCTCCGGTGAACCCCCCCCTCCTACCCTTCCCCCTATGTCAATCTCCTGGTTCTTAGCTACCTCCTCACCAATTTTCAGCCAAATCGGTTCACCCGTTCTTGAGTTATAAATGGTGTAATGTAACTAACACGACTTTGTTTTATATATTTAGATTTACTTACACTGTTATGTCTCTATGGACCCATTTCTGTACAAACGGTAGTTTCAAGTTTGCACGTGGGATTGGAATGTTCATAGTACCTAGCATTCAAATTTTATTTGTAATTCGATTCAGCCCGCGCTAAGGGATTCATCAAGAATTTTCAAGTTACTTGAAAATGTTAAGGGATCGAACAGGACGATCAAAGTCCACAGGATAATTTTCAAGGGATTGAACAGGAACTACTCGATAATTTAGTTACCTGGCTGGAAATTTATAATAACATAGTTAAATTAAAGCATTGCCAAATCGCGATTAAATCACGGAACTACGTTTGTTTGGAAATAGGTACGTGGTCCGTATAACCCATAACTGCACCCAAGATAAAAGTTCCTAAAGCTACAACCACCAACGCGTTCAGCCCATTGTACATTTAGTTTTTTTGTTTAATTGTTATGTGTTGATTTTAACTAGTTTGTAAGGTGTGCAATAAAGTATTTTCATTCATTCATTCATTCATTCATTCATTCATGCACGGTGGCCATCAATGGTAAGACAATGGAATGCCACCGTGCACGCCACCGTGGACGCGGGCTGAACGCGTTGGTTTGGCCTTAGCTTAATAGATCCCGTGGCTTTGATCCATGAGTCGCCGTAACACTTCTTGAATAACACATCACTTTACCTGACTAGGTACATTGGTATGTGGGTGTACCTTATGTAGGTATATAAGTTAGTATCGTTTGATATTCAAATAGATTCGGGCAAAGTAAACGTGGCAATGTTATCAAAATAACAGGGTTTGGGAATTATTCATGACATCGCGAACTCGACACCACTCGACACATTACTCATTATACCTACCCGGCAAAGATAAATGTTCACAGAAGATTTTTTATACTTAAGTAGTTTGACGACCTCTGTTGCGCGGCGGGCTAAGGTTCGCCTGCGACGCAGGAGGTTGCGGGTTCGATTCCCGCCTCGGAACAAATATTTGTGCGATCGCAGATATTTGTTCAGGGTGTTCTGGGTATTTTCTATGTATAATAAAAAATATCTATCTATGTAAATTATATTGTATTAAGTATATCAGATATCTAGTACCCATAACACAAGCTTTGCTTAGCTTGGGGCTAGATAATGTTGTGTGAACTGTCCAGCATTAAAAAAAAAAAAAAAAAAAAAGTTACGCACACACATGTAAATATAATTAAATAAGTTAGTGACATGACTTTCGCGTCAGCATTGAGCGTGGTATAGATGGGAATTAAAATAATACAGAAATTGAAATTCCCACTAGTACCGATTTTATTTTCGTACGAGTGGTACAGATGGGAAGTGCTCGTTTTAAGATGTCAGCTAAATCTGCATGACAGTGCATGGAAAATGTCACGTTTTTTCTTATTATTTCTCTTTATCAGCCGGGAGACATCTGCTGTTGGACGATACCTTCCCATAGAATTTTTATTTTATACTACTTGGAATGACGGGTCAAGCAGATGGCCCACCTGATGTTAAGTGGTACCCTCTGCCTAAGAACAGTGCTTTACCTCACATATCACGTCCACCTAGGACGCACCCTATGCGGCATTGCACTGCGCCCGCCACCCTGAGACATAAAGATGAAAAGTCTCATGTGCCTGCAATTTCACCGGAAAGGGTAAGGGTCCCTTCAAACCGGAACACAGCAATGCGAGCACTAATGCTTTGCGGCAGAAATAGGTATGGTGGTAGTACTTCCACGGACGAACTCTTTCACAAAAAATCTCTACTACTACTAAAATAAAGACATAGAATAGGAGGGACTTACGACAATTACCACGCTTGGCAGGCAGATTAGTGATCGCAGAACTGGTATTAAATAACCAGGTGGATGGTTGCCTTTTACGACATCCACGGGAGGAGACTGAGGAGTAATATTCTTAGATCTAGAGCCCGCCCGTTCTTTAACCTCCCAAACACGTGGATCATGTAAATATATAAGCTCTAGGTAAATACATTTGATCAAAATTATCATAATTCTCCGTAATTTGGAGCGCCTGTAATATCTGGTTTTGTTGTTATTTAGGCCCAAGGGTCATTCACGTAGAAAACAGGTTGCCTGCGCATGTCGACTGTATAGTACCAAAATCAAAAATAACATAAAATCAAATCAAATATCTTTATTTACTAAAGTATGGTACACTTATGGGTAGGTATAGTGAGCGTCATGTAAAAAGAACGCTGGCGATGCTTCTACAGGCGTTCCAGCGTTCTTTTTACATGACGCGTACTATAATTGTACATTATTTGTAGTAAACTAGGTAGGCACTCATTCAATGCATAGGTATACATCTCTTAAATAAGTAGAAAAGTAAGAAATCTCTTAAAAAGAACGCTGGAACGCCTGAAGAAGCTTGACCGCCAGCGTTCTTTTTACATGACGCGCACTATTAGCCAATAGTCACGTAAACGGATAAACCAACGTTTTATTAGAGAGAAAGGTGTCCCATACGAGCATGGCACTTTGGCGTCTCACTTTAAGGCAAAATGTTTTGTAAAAGATACCTAATTTTGATGACTGATAAAGATTATTTAGGACTCTCCAACAATATGTACCCCACTCGAAATAGCGCGTACCTACATACCGGTACTAGTGCAGTATTACTGCCGGCGATCCTGCGCGTGCGCGCTGCCGCCGCGCTGCGCAGAGTGCGCGCCAGCCACAACAGCCTCCTGGCTGTGGTAGCCGATAGGCCAGATTCCCACCTCACTCAGCACTGGACTAAGATGCATTCACTCATGGCCAATTTCACATATAACTGAGTGCATTATTCCCAGTTGTTTGAATAAAAAATTTAACTGTGTTACTGTAGGAATTAATAATATTTTTTCGTAAGTGCTGTATTTTTGTGTGTACTAACCAAATTATGGATAAAATAAATGACTGTTTTTTTTTTTTTTTTTTTTTAATTATTTTATCTGTGTTACCGGTAAGCACCGGAGGACCGGCACCGGCAAGTTGACTGCGTAAATGAGGCCCTTATTCTTAAGGGTATTTTTGAGAAGTATCAGTATTCAGATTCCGTACCCGACCAGCTTTTAACATTTTAAATTGATGGATTTAGTAATTTCTGGCAGTGTTATATAGAGCTTTGTACCTAAACTAGATAATTATTAAATAACAAGTAAACTCAGGTCGCGCAACAGGCTATGTTTTTTTTTTAATACTACTTGGGATGACGGATCAGGCAGATAAATAAATAAATAATGCTGGACAAGTTCACACAACATTATCTAGCACCAAGCTAAGCCAGAGCTTGTGTTATGGGTACTAGATAACTGATATACTTAATATAATACATGACATAGAAAGATAGTTTTTTTATTATACATAGAAAACACCCAGAACACCCTGAACAAATATTTGTTCCGAGGCGGGAATCGAACCCGCAACCTCCTGCGTCGCAGGCGTACCATCGCCAGCCGCGCCACAGAGGTCGTCAATGATGAGATGGCTCACCTGATGTTAAGTGGTACCCCATCTGCCTATGAAAAGTGCATTACCTCATAGGTCACGTCCACCTAGGACGCACCCTATGTGGCATTACACTGCGCCCGCCACCCTGACTCAAGGATGAAAAGTCTCATGTCCTGTAATTTCACCGGCACCCTTAACCTACAAACAGGAACACAGCAATGCACGCACTACCGCTTTGCGGTAGAAATAAATATGGTAGTAGTAGTTAGTAGTTCCCCGGACGAACTCTTTCACAAAAAAGCTCTACTACTACTAAGAGGTTTCAAGAGGAACCCGAAACAAGAAGATCCATAAAACCAAGGCCACACACGTAGCTCTAAGAAGTAGCGAGATCACAACCAGCATTCAGAACCGACAACCGCTGGGGAATACAGGTTCTCGCGTGGCGGCAACGAACCGGACGACCGCAGGACCCTACACTCGATATACCTGTGTGTGACACCTTACGGTTGAAGGGTAAGGGTGCCGGTGGAATTACAGGCACATGAGACTTTTTATCTTTGTCTCAGGGTGGCGGGCGCAGTGCAATGCCACATAGGGTGCGTGCGTCCTAGGTGGACGTGACCTATGAGGTAATTCACTGTTCATAGGCTAAGGGTACCTCAACATCAGGTGGGCCATCGGCTTGATCCGTCATAACAAGTTGTATAAAACAAAAAAATAGGCAGAAATCTTCATACAAAAAAACGCCTCGCGCCGCTCGAAAAGCGTTTTTATTTTATGTCTCGTAAAATATAGATAATTTTACACCCTCGGCTTTGTTGTATTGATATTTTATGGGTGCATCCGTATTGATCCCATGGATTCATCCCATGAATATTTATTTCCGGATTCATACCAAAATGTAGGCCGTATTCATCCCACGAAAATTTATTACATTTTTTACCCTATAATATGCACCATATTATAGGAAGAATTTGGGGGAGACCTTTGCCAAGCAGTGGGACAAAAAATTAAAAAAATCGAATTTAGGGAAAAAATAGACATTGATACCTTTGAAGGTACTGGAGGCCAATTCTCGGATTGTAGAGATTATCTCTAAATTAGAGATAATGTCGGAGCATGAATGTCTACAAAAAATGTCACGAAAATGTCACAATAACCATCAAATCGTATTCGATTTGAATGATTTTGGTCGACTTATGTCTATTTGTGACATCACGAGAATAGCAAATTAGGATTTTATTCGACATTCGCCATCTTTTTTCGACATATGTCGAATTCGACTAATCTCTAAAGCACGAGAATTGCCCTCCAGGACCCTACAAATTACAGGTTTTGTTTCTCGTCTCGGTGTATGACAAGTTTCCATCTCGTTAATGAAACCAACTACAGATAGGTACTCCCTTCACTTGAAGATAAATATCTAATGTAGGTACGTACTTACCTATATTCACTTCCATTAGAATAAAGAAAAAAGAAAGAATATATATTTATTTGTATACAAGAGCTACATAGAAACACAGAACACACTAAGAAGAAACAGATATGAAGGTACACCTCTCACCCACTAACAATAAATTGAGGAAATGGAGGCGATCCTCGATTCGTATTTTAACCAAGAGTTGGTTATGGAGCGATACGGATCTATTAAAACATTTTTAAAAAGGTTACTATACACACATACATACATAGACACACGCCTTATTCCGCGAAAGGGCAGAAGTAATTCTGTTATCCACTTGCAATGTAGTTACACACACATACTATAATTTATACATTTGAGCAAATTGTATCGTAAAGCATCCAAAAATGGCCACCGGGGGAGCACTACTACCTAAATACAACATTTAAAACAATTGAATCCAGCAGTACCTAATGCTAGCGGGCTATTGAATCTAAATTGGGTCACAAATTACACACGTGTAGTGAAAAGACGGCTATAAAAAAGCGGCCAAGTGCCATGAAGGACTTGCCCATGAAGGGTTCCGTAGCAGCAAGTAACATAATATAAAAGATCTTGGATGGTTTACGATTTAAGACGTATTAAAAAAAACTACTTACTAGATCTCGTTCAAACCAATTTTCGGTGGAAGTTTACATGGTCAACGTATTTTTTTTTTTTTTTTTTCTCTTATTTTAGAAGTTACCGTGGGGGGGGGGGGGGGGACGATATTTTACCACTTTGGAAGTGTCTCTCGAGCAAACTATTTAGATAAAAATGATATTAGAAACCTCAATATCATTTTTGAAGACCTATCCATATATACCCCAAACGTATGGGTTTGACGGAAAAAAAATTGTGTTTCAGTACTAAGTTTTTTTTCTTTCTATTTGTGTGTGAAAATCTTAATGCTGTTCACAGAATACATCTACTAACCAAGTTTCAACAGCATAACTTTTATAGTTTCGGAAAAAAGTGGCTGTGACATACAGACAGACAGACAGACAGACAGACAGACATGACGAATCCATAAAAACGACAACAAGTTACTTACTTTATAAAGGACCGACAAAGTAAATACTTAAAGGATAAAAGGTATAACATAATGAATACATGATTAAAATATTAAACGGTTTTTCCTGCGTCTTTGATGGAATTCAATTCTTCGTAACAATATATATAGTAGTATTCGTAGTTATATTTTTCTTTCGTGAACAAGTAATTTGAATGGAGACATGGGTGGTATAGGTTCATACCACCTTCCTTACATTTTACGTCTTTTACTTATAATATAATTTACCTAGAATAATTTAACCCTTGAATGTGTATTCAGAGCAATTGTCAGATTGTAGGCGAAATATTTGAATACAATTTTTATTTTTTATTTTTTATACTACTTGAATGACGGAACAAGCTGATGGCCCACCTGATGTTAAGGTGATTAGTTTTGCCGAAACTCAAAATAGACCTTTTTAGAAAGCCTACTCCTCCTACAAAAATGGCCCAAATAATTAAAAAAAAACATCTAATAGGTATAATATAGACAAGAATAGAACTATATGTTTACATTTTTTAAATTGCTGTTGCTTTTGACAGGAAAAAATAAAACATTGTTCCCTATAATTTACGCAAGAATTCCTACTCCTTCCAAACGCCTCCAGCTATTTTAATGATTCTTTCACAATATTATAGACAATTTACAGACTTTACACTTGATATGTTTACATTTTCAAAAATAATTATAATTTTTAAACAATAAAACAAAAACTGTAAAACGAGCTGCTACGGGCGGTTCGGCCGCGGAAGTCAGTCCGGCCCAAGCGTTCGCACAGGGTACCCGCGTCACTTTTTTGCTCCGCTCCTGTGAGTGCCACCGACCGGTTCGGGCACAATAAGACACGATAGCAGTTACTGTACTCATCGTAGTTTTTTAGTTGTGCTTTGTGTTCCTTGAACAAAACATTGTAAATATTGATCGTTTTCGTTTAGATATCTTGTTTGCGCGAGGACGCTTTTTGGTTTCTTATCTTTGACGACCTCTGTAGCGTGTCGGGCGAATAGCCGGCTGAGATGCGAATGGTTGCGGGTTCGATTCCCGCTGCGGGACAAATGTTTGTATGATCTGCAAATATTTGTTCCGGGTCTGGGTGTTATGGTACCATGGTACTCGTAGTTTCTGATACCCACAACACAGGGATGCCTTGTGTGGGATCAGGACTATGTATGTGACTGTTGGGTGTTATGTTATGTTATGTTATCTACTATAAAAATAAGAACGTATATGAAAAATCACGAATGAAAAATCTCGAATGAAAAATCTTGGAAAAAATCTCGAATGAAATCTCGAATGATAAATCCCGGATGAAAAATCTCGAACGAAAAATCTCTAATGAAAAATCTCGGGTGTAAAATCTCGAATGAAAAATCTCGAATGTAAAATCTTGAATGCAAAAACTCGAATGAAAAATCTTGAATGAAAAATCTCGATCTAAACATCTCTAAACAAGAAAAGAAAACAAGAAATTAATGTTGTAAATTTAAAAAAATACCCCCAATGCTGAACGGCTGAACCGATTTTGATCAAACAACGCTCCCGACAAATACACCTTTCAAACAAAAAAAAACTAAATCGGTTCATCCGTTCCGGAGCTAAGATGGGACAGACAGACACACACACACACACACAGACACGTTAAACTTATAACACCCATTCGTTTTTCGTCGATGGTTAAAAAAAGAAAAGAAGTAAAAAAAACAGAGTAAGAAAATAAAAATAAAAAAGTAATTATAAGAAAAGTCCAGTTTACATTTTGCTACTAAATTTAGTGTACATTTTGAGAGAAAAATACCAGTGTACATTTTGCGATGTGGTCATTTTGAGAAAACGCACGGATTACGTTATGAGAAAAAATCGAGTGTACATTTTGCGAAGTGGGCTTTTTGTGAAGTGTTCATATTGAGAAAAAGTGCGGTATATATTATGAGAAGTGGACGTTTTGCGAGCCGCTTTTGGCTTCATTCGGTATTTTTTTTTTCAAGATTTTCCATTCGAGATTTATCATGCGAGATTTTTTATTCGAGACTTTTCATTCGAGATTTAACATTCGAGATATTTTGTTCAAGATGTTTCATGCGAGATTTTTCATTCGAAGTTTTTCATTGGTCTACCCATTGCTGTTTGGATTTTTAAGAATAAACCTTTATGAAACAATAAAACTACTAAGTAAAAAATAGGTACTTTATTATTTATATTCGGGCGTGTGTCGTCTATGTATGTATGTATCTTGTATATATTATATTAGTTCATTAGTCCATAATGGTTTTGCCTGACCTTTTTTTTAATACTAATTAGTATTATAATAAGTAACAAGCAGATGGCCCACCTGATGTTAAGCGCTAACCTCTGCCTATGAACAGTGCATTACCTCATAGGTCACGTCAACCTAGGACGCAGCCTATGTGGCATTGCACTGTGCCCGCCATCCAGTACTGTGACCGTGTGTACTGTGTGTTGTACTGTGACCTAAAGTAAACATGTTTTATTGTTATTGTATTTTGATTTGTCTCCGTGTCCTGTTTTTTTGACCTGTTGTCTGTATTTCGTAATTCAAGGGACAGTGTACCTATTTCATTATCTACCATACAGGTCAAACAAACAAATAAAAAAAAAAAAAAAATTGACAATGCCGCCAGGCATATACTATAGCAATAGCGCATAATTACCGATGCTCAAAATCAAAAGTGCGCGAGTTCTCAAACACAAACTAGACAACAGATATGACTGCATGACTAGTACACGGCATGCCAAACCGCGGCCGCTGCCCGCCGCGCGCCGCGGTCTGCATGACTAGCGCGACGCGCTCCACGCCGCGGCCGGCGCCCGCTGCCGCGCTCGCCGCTCGCCGCGATTATTCATTGTTTCTGAATATTGTGCCAATGTTTATCCATAGCGTGTGGTGCGGGCTCGGGATGCAACATTTCCTAGGCTCCGCCCAGATGCCCAAGGTCGTTCGAGGCTATAATCACCTTAAGCGGTAACCTCTGCCTATGAACAGTGCATTACCTCATAGGTCACGTCCACCTAGGACTCACCCTATGTGGCATTGCACTGCGCCCGCCACCCTGAGACATAAAGATGAAAAGTCTCATGTGCCTGTAATTTCACCGGCACCCTTACCCTTCAAACCGGAACACAGCAATACGAGCACTACTGCTATGCGGCAGAAATAGGTATGGTGGTAGTACTTCCCCGGACGAACTTTCACAAAAAAGCTCTACTACTACTAAATAAATTTGATTGATGATTATGATTGCGATAAAGTTCTTTCAAAACGAAGTAATTTATGATTGTAAGATGTATGTACTTACCTACCTAATTGTTAAGAAGTGGTTTGAAACCATCCAAAATTCATCACCATAAATAAATAAATATTGCTGGACAGCTCACACAACATTAGGTATATAGCCCCAAACTAAGCAGAGCTTGTGTTATGGGTACTAGGCAACTGATATACTTAATACAATATATTACATAGACCACAGATAGACAGATATTTTTTATTATATATAGAAAATACCCAAAACACCCTGAACCAATATTTGCGGATTGCACAAATATTTGTTCCGAGGCGGGAATCGAACCCGCAACCTCCTGCGTCGCAGGCGAACGTTCGCCAGCCGCGCCACAGAGGTCGTCAACCATCATTATAATCAGCCTAAAGAAGTCCACCAGGTCTCCCCCATAAAATGCCACGACTAACGGTCTTGAGCCGCCTCCATCCACCGCGTTCCTGCCACCTCTATAATGTATTTGGTCCATCGGAAGGGGGCATTCCTTTTTTGCGTTGTACGCTTTGTGGTCGCCACTCGAGAACCTCGCTTCCTCAATGGTTAGCAGTTTTGTGAGCTATATGGCCACTCCAACTTGCTAATGCTGTGATCTTGGTTCATAGACCATACAGGTCAAAAAAGGTATTTTTTTTTAAAACCAAACAACATAATTTAAGAAATTGATTAATAAACCCGAGAATAGACCTTATATTCTTATAAGCCGACTAAGGGATTACCCGGACTCGTTTGTAAGATTCGTTGGTATAATATTTGTCCTGGCTGCTAGCTTATTTAAGGAATGTGTTATTGAAGAAAGCGTTAGCAGAGTCAGCCCAGCCGTGGGAAGCAATGGCGGCGATGGCGACCACTTGTCACGTCTATTTCCCACGATGGTGCAACCCACAGTGAAAAGAGGCCCATTTGAGGCTTAGCCTACCCTTTCGGGGAAAAAGGCGTGTGTCTATATATAAGTATGTATGTATATATAATTTAATCGTTGATGAAAATTAAGTTCATTTTGGTCGACAATCATTTTTGTCCTATTTCAAGGGCATCTTTATGTGTAGGTGTTCTTCTTCTTTGTCCTCGCTCATTCCCGTTACTCGGGGTCGGCTTTCCTAATCATGCGGCGCCATGTATTTCGCTGGTTCGTGTCATCTTTGGTTAGGCCAAGTATTTTCATGTCATTCTGGACATTTGTCAACCATGTGTTTTGTGGTCTTCCTCTTCCCCTCTTTTTAGTGGCAATGGAAAGGCACTTTTTCACTACGTGGTCCTCTGGTCTACGCATAACATGCCCGTACCATCTCAGCCTTGATTCTGATATTTTATCAATTATGTGTAGGTGTTATTTTTCCTAATTTTTCTGTCATTCATCTATCTTCTTCCTCCCATTGTGCGCATCATCCATCATGATGTGTACCTATTTCTGATTGATGATTGCACACAGCATTCTGTTTGAGGAAATACCTTCAAACAATATTTCATTGCGAGTGAAATGTCAAGTTTGTTTACGTTCTCTGTTTTCCTCTGAGAGTCGGCTATAGATATATCAGGGATAGATTCTCGAGCAAATAGGTTACTTTTATATCTTTTTCAACACACTTGCTCATAAAGTGGCTCTAATTTCACCGCAATTAGGCACATAATGACACCTGTAATCAATCGGTGACTTTTTCATTGCTATTATTCACTAGTGTGTTATAGAGACAGTTGAACATTTACACAGAGTGTGTATTTCTGTTTTATTATTATTAATCCTGGATTAATAAAATAAAATAAATAAATAAAATAAATAAATTTCCTTCACTAGTGTCTTGAAAAACGTCGTATTATACACGTGTATACTTATTGATGATTACGGTCCTCGGCTCTCTTGTCAACATCCCTCTTAAAGCGGTAATCACCAACATTACACACTTGTACCATAATGTGCTATTATTCTCTCAGTACCTATTATAAAATAATATTGTACTTACACACTTGTAATTGAAGATCTCTTCTGCAGATCTATCGAGCTTTCAGTAGTTTTCACAATACTCGATAGCGTCTGTCTTAGAGAATATTTTTTTTGTCGATATATAATCAAATGCTAAGGGGGTGTGTTAGATTAAGTTATAAATATATATATATGTATGTTAGTTGTAAGGTATATATTACTATGGGCCTTTGTCTAGGTACAATGTAAATTTTTCACTGTTGTTTGAAATAAATGAATTGAATTGAAAGGCGATGTCTGTAGTAAAGTATGTATGTATGTATGTATGAAAACCTTTAGTACATCAAACATCTACTAAAGGCGTTGTTTAATTTTTGGTACATAATATTTTTGGTGTGTCCGGCCTAAGAATCGACCCCTCTATCTCCTCCCGTGGATGTCGTAAAAGCCGACTAAGGGATTACCCGGACTTGTTGATAAGATTCGTTGGTGTAAGATTTGTCCTGGCTTCTAGCTTAGTATGGAACCGCTGCTGAACAGATTTTGATGAAATTTGGTACCCAGATATATATGACATTAATTGAGTTATAGGCTACTTTTTATCTTGGTAAAACGCGATTGAAGCTGTGCGCGGACAATAGTATTTAATAATTCTAAATCCAGTTTATCCTCTTATACTCCCCAAAAAATCGTCAGGGATATTCATCCACAATATTTATGCTTGTCGGGCAGTTGTGGTTTGGTATACGGGTATGCGTCGCTGGCTTCCCGAGCTACCACTGTCATCAAAAACAGTGTATCCTGAAACCTTAATGTTACCCTTACTCAATAATTTCCTTTCTTTAACTCCCCACCAGCAATGTGGTGTCTACCCATTACAATTATGGGTGTCGGTTATGACCCTCTGGTCTACGGAGGCCCTACGAGGAGGCGTTAGTCGTACCACACGACACCCATAATTTGTAATGAGTCGGACAAGTTTGTCGGTCGTTTTGTTGGTGTAAGATTGACAGAAAACGCTGCCACCCATTTTCTAATCAAATATAATGAGTAGCAGCGTTTTCTGTTAGTCTTCCATCACTGCGATCTCTAACCCGCCTGCCGAGCGTGGAGATTACGGCAAATTCCTCCAATGGGAGAGGCTTACGTCCAGGCATGGACTGTTACTGGCTGTTACAGAACTACACAAAATAGGAGTTGTGAGCCACTTAACTTTTGAAGGTGGTTGCTTTCGTTTGTGGTGAAATATTCAATTTTTTTCGTGTTTTTTGCTCATCACAGCTCATAAACACTTCTTCAGAAAGCGAAAACTAATTTGCCGGTAATTATGTGACACAAGTTTTAATTTAAAGTATCACATAAATATCATTAGTTTTAGCTACGATTGTGCTTACTTTTGTGCTTATTTTGTGTAGAAACCATTGGGTTTCTACAGTGTTTTTTTGTTTCAAGCACATTCATAGCCATACCAATGATATTTATGTGATACTATGAATTAAAACTTGTGTGTTACGTCATATAATTACCGGCAAATTAGTTTTCGCTATCTGAAGATGTGTTGCTGAGCTGTGATGAGCAAAAAACACCAAAAAAAAAGGAATTTCGCGCCACAAGCGAAAGGAACCAGAAGCCCAATTCTCTTATTTATATTATAACCACACTGCAAGTTGACCGAAACGAGATTTTATTGTAAATTGACTGAGAAATTGGTATTCTGCTCCCTCATAACAACAATATAATCTACTTTCGGTTCTTGCGACCATATATTAGAGTAGGATAGTGCTATATAATAATTGAAAAGAGTGAAAGAGAGAATTCTCAGAACATTGAAACATTAAAGTTACAGTCACATTTCGATATAATCACACTCCGCGTTGTATTGTCAGGTGAGCAGAATACCATTTTTGTCGTTTGTGACATCGACACTAGATCGTAACATGATCCGAACTTTAATTTGACTATTTTTTATTACGAGAATTGGGCTTCAACTTAAGCCGGAGTTGTGCGAAGTCAGTATGGGCAGGTCCCTATGTTCTTCAGATTTTTACCTTCCTACTACATATTTATAAGTTTGTTATTATAAGTAGATTAGGTGATTGTTAGCTAAGCACCTATGATCTTATAAAGTGAGCACTTTACTAACTCACCCAAAACGATGCTACACACGTACCTACACAATCTTAAATTAGGGTTTCACTAGAATATCCTTTGATCTGTACTTTCCTGTCTTCGTCGACATGAAGGCTTCATACCCGTCTCTCGGTCCTAGTAGTCGGCTTTTTACCTGTCTCTCATAATCCTGCAGGCTTTCAACGTGTCACGGCGCAAATAAAGGTAGTTTTCTTCCATTTGTAAGATATAAATAGTTTAGTTTTGCTTATTTCAATTTTGCATGTTGTTATTTAATTTGAATAAGCCTACGCGAAGACTATACTTTATTCATTAAAATCACAACGATGATTTTGAATAGTCTTTTATACTAAATTTACTCCTGTTCCAACGCGACCAAACCTAGAAGAATCAGGCAACAAACACGGCGCGCGCTTTATTAACCCCCGACGCAAAAACGACGGGGTGTTATAAGTTTGATGTGTGTATGTGTGTGGGTTTGTGTGTCTGTCTGTGGCATCGTAGCTCCCAAACGGATGAACCGACTTCGTTTTTTTTGTTTAATGGAAAGGTGAATTTGTCGGGTTTGTTCTTAGCTATGTTTGATCAAAATCGGTTCAG
Organism: Operophtera brumata; assembly: GCA_932527175.1. Taxonomy (NCBI): domain Eukaryota; kingdom Metazoa; phylum Arthropoda; class Insecta; order Lepidoptera; family Geometridae; genus Operophtera; species Operophtera brumata. Next base: position 42,031,465 of record OW052228.1, on the reverse strand, counting down.
CCGTTACATTGCGCTGAGGGTGTTTTAAATTTTTACTAAATTAATTACTTGTACAAAATCGACTCCTGTTCCAACGCGACCAAACCTAGAAGAATCAGGCAACAAACACGGCGCGCGCTTTATTAACCCCTGTCGCAAAAACGACGGGGTGTTATAAGTTTGACGTGTGTATGTGTGTGTGTGTGTGTGTGTGTGGGTTTGTGTGTCTGTCTGTGGCATCGTAGCTCCCAAACGGATGAACCGACTTCGTTTTTTTGTTTAATGGAAAGGTGAATTTGTCGGGTTTGTTCTTAGCTATGTTTGATCAAAATCGGTTCAGCCGTTTCATTGCGCTGAGGGTTTTTAAAATTTTTACTAAATTAATTACTTGTACTAAATCGACTTCTGTTCCAACGCGACCAAACCTAGAAGAATCAGGCAACAAACACGGCGCGCGCTTTATTTGATGTTCCTTCTTAATACTGGATGGGAAGCGCCTTTGTGGTGCCAGGAGAACACGGAGAGCCTGATTCAAAGAAAAAAGAGAACCAACTTAAAAACCAGTATTATAGTCAAAAGTAAGATGTAAAGAGAATCAGCAAAAGTTCATAAGACGCACGCTACGCTTGATATACTTATAAATAACAAGCTGATAATATACAGGAACAGATATTGCAAATTACCATTTTTAGCTGTCGAGGGGCAGAGCGACATCAGGCCATGCGGCTTTATCATTTATAATTATAGTCACCTAGAATGTAATATGCTTTCCTATTTAGATTATTCGTTATGTAGGATTTAAACCTTCGAATAGGAACTTTAGATGCATTTTCCGGAAGTTTATTATAGAACTGTACAGAATTCCCCATAAAAGACCCACTGTGCTGCTTACTTTCTCTGATCAACATTTGGGAATATAAAGTTTATTTTTATTTTTAAGTGACTTAAATGTCTTAATAATAATATCGGCGTTAACGTAACTAAAACTAAACTAGACGCTCCAGAGGCAGATGATTGTAAAGACTGGGAATTTTAGGTATACTAGAGAAAAAACTATCTCGACCTCAATATTTTTCGATAATATTGTATTGTTTATGTTCAAATTGATATATTTATTACAAGGTTTCAATCTGTTTGATTATTTATTTATTTCCAAGTTGCCTTAGTCACAGATACAATAATACTATACTAGTACCTTGGTTTTATTTGCTGACTAGCAGCACTTGCGGTTTCATCCGCGTAAGTCTCGATCCCGTGGGAATTTCGGGATAAAAATGTGCGTATGTGTTATTCCGGTAGTCCAGTTATCTCCATTCTAAATTTCATGCCAATCCGTCCAGCCGTTTCAGCGTGAAGAAGTAACAAACACACTCACACACACGCACACACACACACACACACACACACACACACAAACTTTCGCCTTTATAATATTAGTGTGAGTGTGATGTGATTTTTCTATTCTATTTTTAAAAACAATGATTTTGATGCATGATAGTCATGGAATAGTTATTTATTTTTACAAGATAAACTTTGGGTCGTGTACCATTAATTCCCTAGCCACACAGAGTTCAAAAAATTCTAGCGCTTAGATTTGGAAACACCTGGTGTAGCCCAATCAGCTAACATTAGCTCTAGCCTTGCATGTTTTCTGTGTTCCTTTTGGAAGGATGTTTCCTGAATTATAAAGATGTTATAGGTGATGTCAGGATAATCCCACATTACCCTGGCACGATCTGTCTCATTAGTAATCGGCACGCGGCTGATGTATTACAAGACAGGAGTCAGGATATAGAGTACTAGAGGGTAATAATACTATAGGGCGCGCATAGGAGTATGTGGGTGTTGATTCTCCATCATAGTTGGTCATACCTTGTCCCAGATTCTGGTAGTTAATTTTTTTATGTAATGACTAGACAAACATGCTTTACGGGGCACCTGTTGGTAAGCGGTTTCCGTTTTATATTGATATCTACAACTGGGCCATGGCGTTGCCTGCTCTGAAGGACCCTTTTTTTAAAAAGCGGGAAATTCTGTTTGTTTGTGGAAATACCCCAGAAGGGAGCCCATTTCACAACTTGCACCATGTGAAAGTTTCGTAGTGAAAAGATCTCGTAAAGCGAGCTGTACGAGACACCATGAGTCGATGATGTGTGAATGAGCTCACTTCCGATGTGCGACGGTAGAAAATGAATGTAAGAATACGATCGAACAGTTCCTCATAGCATTCTCTATTATAAAGTCGATAGAACACACTGAGCGAGCTGATGTTTCGGCGCAGACTCAATGGTTCTATTGTACTGGTGAGCTTGGGTTCGTTGACGATTCTAACGGCTTTTCTTTGTAGGTAATTAGGCGACGTGTCATGTGACCCATCTACGTAGGTGGCTCGACTCGACATCGGAGAGGTTGTAAGCACACCGCCTCGCACGTAAAACGAGTCCGATACGCATCCTCGCACCGCTCAGCTTCCTAGCAAAGCTCCGGTGGAAGCGTTGCCCTCTGGGATTACAAATAATGTATCTGCGGAGGAGGATGTGACGCCTTGGTATCACGTTTATGCGAGGATACTCGCTTCCCGATGGAATCGCTTGGGATTCAGGAGACGCTGTTTCCTTTTTGATATTATCTGCACGTTTTCATACGACTAGGGTAGCGCCTTGGTTTTGCTTACTTTAAATGCTAGTGATGAAAAAAAGGTGAGGGAAATCAAATCAATGCTTTTCTCCACAGTTTCAGAATAATTTATATATGTAGTAACTTCATTTTTATAATAGTTGGTAAGTATTAAGGTACCGACTTAGGAAGTGGAAGTGGCTATGGGCAGGCCATATAGCACGCAGAACTAACAACCGTTAAGGATATATAGGTTCTTGAGTAGATACAACAAACAGGATGCCTCAGTGTAGAAAGTCCCCCCCCCCCTCTCAATGGTTAGTTAGTTAGGAAAGTTTTTCTGAAAATATAATGTCTAATGTGCCTGCAGTAATTTCACCCGAACCTTTCAACCCGGAAGCCATCAATGCGAGCACTACTGCTTTGCGGCAGAAATAGGTATGGTGGTAGTACTTCCCCGGACGAACTCTTTCACAAAAAAGAACATTTACTACTATAATTTTTAAGGTAACTCTTCTATGGTTACAGATTTAAACAAGAATTTCTCTGTCCATCCTTCGAATGCGACGGCATGGCGGGGACAGCCTTATGTTCTGATGTGCGACATCTCATCAGGACCACCAGCTTCTATCTCCTGGTTGAGAGACGGGAAACCTCTGCCCCATGATAGCAGGTAAGCAAATGCCCGCCAGTCTGTTCTCTAGTTCTTTGTCGGCATTCGAGGTCGGCTTAGTAGCAACCACCCCGGTGGTGGGTTCTGATCCAGGTTCGTGTCAATGGTTCTTTATGATCACCCTGCGTTAGGTCTGTGAGTAGGTTGAGGTATGGTGACTCTGAAAAAGGCCATTTGACCAGATGGTGAAAGAACAGGTAATTTAATGAATAGGGATACTCCTAGAAAGATCTTGAGATATAAAAAACAATATTTATATATGGACTAGTGGAATGCCCGCGACTTCTTCCGCGTGTACTTTTCTATACAAACTTAAACACCCCGCTGCACCTCCTCAGGGGTTGAATTTCTGGAATTCCTTTCTTAGTGCACCCCTAGGCCACAAAAGGAACGTAAAGCTGTAAATTCTAGTAATATGTTCAGATATTTTTATTTATTTATTTAGTATATTTTGTGTAGTTATATTATATATTTATGTTATTATAAGTTAGATTGTATGTATACGTATACTTTTATTTATTTATTTATTTGATCTACACCACCGTCCTTTATCGTTCTCGTCAATTCCAGTCCATCCCAAGGTTGTCTGGAAGAGATCGCTCTCAGCGATAAGACCGCCCATTGTACTTCCATAGATACTTATTTTTCTGATTGTTTTTAATGTTATTTTTATTTTTGTGGTGTGCAATAAAGTGTTATCTATCTATCTATCTATCTACCCTCCAAATTTCAGGTCTCTAGGAATTATGGTTTAGGCTGTGCGTTGATAGTCAGTCAGTCAGTCAGTCAGTCAGTCAGTCAGTCACGCAACGATTTTATATATTTTGATTTTGAAAGTCTGACGATCACCAATCCGCCTGCTAGGCGTAGTGATTATGGAAAATCCCTCCACTGGATTCTATAGAGGAGGTATCATTCTATGTTCGTCCAGCAGTGGACGTCTAGCAGTGGGTGCTGATGATGATTTGATGATTTTGAAAGTCAAGTTCAATTTATTATACGGGAGTCAGTAACATGCACAAACGGAGTTTTCCACTAGAAAAGAATACCGGTAATTCTACCACGACCCACGAAACCACGGATAACGTGAACACGAAGTTTATTACGAATCACGCAACCATGCCACGGAATATTTCAATCACGAACAAACGCTACCACGAATTTAAACTGTTTCGGTTGTGTGCTTGTGTGTGTGTGTGTGTATTAGTGTGAAATACAAATATGTCAAACTGTACAGGAAGTCTTGAGAAAAGAAATGTCCTAGAACCTAAAATTCCACTTGTGTTTATAACAAGGGAGGGACCTTAGTTGTATGTCAGGCTGTAATTTATTTTATACTAGTTTCTGCCCGCGGCTTCGCTCGCCTTTCACCTGGGTAAAAATTGGCCTATAGCTCAATCCAGGTCATAAACTATCTTAACCCTACCACACCCTCAATGTGGTAGGGTATCTGGTAGCAGATTTTCACCTCGTCACAAAAAAAAAAAGGTCATAAACTATCTGTGTACCAAATTGCATTGCAATCTGTTCATCTGTTTCGGTGAGACATACAAACATCGTAATTTTGATGTTTATGATTGAAAATTCGAATTCAAAATTCATATTCAAAATTAAAATTAAAATATTTACCTTATAGACCTTATACATACATACATACATAGACACACACCTTTTCCCCGAAGGGGTAGGCAGAGCCACAATAGGCCTCTTTTCACAGTGGGTTGCACCATCGTGGAATATAGACGTGACAAGTGGTGAGCTCATCGCCGCCATTGCTTCCCACGACTGACTCAACTAACGCTTTCTTCCAGTAATAACACATTCCATAATAAGCTACCAGCCAGGACAAATCTTATACCAACGAATCTTATCAACAAGTCCGGGTAATCCCTTAGTCGGCTTTTACGACATCCACGGGAGGAGACGGAGGGGTATAGGATCCTTATAGGATCACATTATTGTCTGTCTACCTTTTCTACACAATCCACTGGTTGTGATTGTTGGAAAGTTGATACTTATTTATTATTTATTTATTTATTTAATTATGTTTTTGTTTCAGATATATTTTTCTGAAGAACCAGTTACTTATAACGGAAGTATTTCACAATGATACAGGGTTGTACAGGTAAGACTCACTCCTCCTTTCCTAGTTCTGCAACCCAGGACGCTGTTAGGGGTCTCACTTTTTGACGACCTCTGTGGCGCGGCTGGCGATGGTTCGCCTGCGTCGCAGGAGGTTGCGGGTTCGATTCCCGCCTCGGAACAAATAATTTGTGCGATCTGCAGATATTTGTTCCGGGTGTTCTGGGTGTTTTCTATGTATAATAAAAAATATCTATCTATGTAATGTATTGTATTATGTATATCAGTTACCTAGTACCCATAACACAAGCTCTGGCTTAGCTTGGGGCTAGATAATGTTGTGTGAACTTGTCCAGCATTATTTATTATTATTTATTTTATTTACTTTCTTCCACCATTATATAATATGACCTAATCCGCATTGCCACATCCGGCTCGGTACCACCGGTACTAAACGTTTCAGTTCTACCTTTATAATGAGAACTGCTAAGGAGTGGGAAACACTGCCGTCGTCTGTCTTTCCTGAAAACTATAATCTGGGTATCTTCAAGGCTAGAGTGAATAGGTGCCTTCTAGACCTTTGTGCTCCATCTTCGGCCGCATCGTCACTTACCAACAGGTGAGATCGTGGTCAAACAAAGGTCTATCAAAGTTAAAAAAAAAAAAAAAAAAAAAAAAAACTTTATTCATTTTGTTTTACTTGGACCAGTCATAAGCCAATCAAGTAAATCAATTGCACCACTCAACAGCCTCATCAAAAGGTGTCAAGTCGGAAATCGAACCCGCATTGTAATTTGTAATGTAGCTCGTTGGTCGATTGGTGTGATTCAATAACACCGCTCAGAATAAACACGCTAACGAGACGACCAAGGTGTATACAGGGTGAATACACGAGCAGGCGTCCGGCTCAGTACCATCCTTACCTCATTAGTATACCTTCTATTCGCACAAAACGTTTCGGTTCTACCTTTATAATGCGAACTGCTAAGGAGTGGAATACACTACCGTCGTCTGTCTTTCCTGAAAACTATAATCTGGGTCTCTTCAAGGCTAGAGTGAATAGGTGCCTTCTAGACCTTTGTGCTTCATCTTCGGCCGCATCGTCACTTACCAACAGGTGAGATCGTGGTCAAACAAAGGTCTATCATTGTTAAAAAAAAAAGCCCGGGTCTTGTGACCGTGTTCGTGCGTGACGGCCTCTGTGGCGCGTCGGGCGAGTAGCTGGCTTTCAAGGGTGCAGGTTCGATTCCCGCTGCGTGATATTTGTTTGTATGATGTCCAAATATTTGTCCCGGGTCTGGGTGTTATGGTACCATACTCATACTTCCTGATACCCACGAGACAGGGAATCATAAAGACATACAATGTCTTACTCGCATGTTTCGTGAAAATCGACTGTTATGGTTTCAAATATATTTTCGGCTTACCAGTATCTCACGAACAGCTCAACCAATCCCAGCTGACTGAGTCACCCCCTCCACCAACATTACTGAGAATTTTGACAAATGACTTCAGTCGGCTCTAGGATTTCTCTCCGTGAGGGTGTTTTTGCGCCGAATATTTCTAAATTAGGGACTCCGCTAAAACTAAGATATCTCGAAAACTTCAAGTCGGATTGCAAAAATACAAAATAGGATATTCAAGAAGCATTCACAGAAAAAAATTAACAACAGGATTAATTTAAAATGGCTAGAAAAATCACTATAAAACTACAACCATTTTTTTTTACCAATATCCGGCAAATCCTATGTTAACCTGCTAAGGAGTGGAATACACTGCCGTCGTCTGTCTTTCCTGAAAACTATAATCTGGGTCTCTTCAAGTCTAGAGTGAATAGGTGCCTTCTAGACCTTTGTGCTCCATCTTCGGCCACATCGTCACTTACCAACAGGTGAGATCGTGGTCAAACAAAGGTCTATCAATGTTAAAAAAAAAAAAAAAAAAAACCTGCGACAGGCATATCGTTTGAAAATGAAAGAAATTGGCAGAGAACTTAGACAATGGCAACCATTTGAATATATTGTAGTTTTTGAGTCAGTCGGTCCCTTCCACCAATATTAACGAGAATTTTTAATTTTTATTCTTTCTTGCACATTATTCCATATCTACCTACCTATATAGTACCTAGTTTTAGTAGTAATAGAGCTTTTTTGTGAAAGAGTTCGTCCGGGGAAGTACTACCACCATACCTATTTCTGCCGCAAAGCAGTAGTGCTAGCATTGCTGTGTTCTGGTTTGAAGGGTAAGGGTGCCGGTGAAATTACAGGCACATGAGACTTTTCATCTTTATGTCTCAGGATGGCGGGCGCAGTGCAATGCCACATAGGGTGCGTCCTAGGTGGACGTGACCTATGAGGTAATGCACTGTTCATAGGCAGAGGTTACCGCTTAACATCAGGTGGGCCATCTGCTTGACCCGTCATTCAAGTAGTAAAAAAAAAGAAAAGAAGAACCATGTGCAGACTTATGCTTTGGGAAAGAATAAAGGGTGGATGGGGTTTCGTCAATCTCTGCCAATTTCTTTGATTGTACCACGTCTACCTGGGCATTTTTTATCTCACAATCTCTTTCTATCCAGGTGTAGAGCAACTAACTCAGGTGCCAACAAGAGCCGTACAAGCCACGGTGGTCGGTTGGCGGTGGAAGACAGTCCTGGGGATCTGGAGACGTCCTTCCTACCGGTGCTTTATGAGAGGAATATTTCGACGGCACTGGGGAGTAGAGTGGTGCTGGCGTGTCCTATTGTGGGGGACAATAAGCCTAAGGTAAGGTTTAAAGATATACAACACACAAAGTTCAGAATAAGAATCCCTGTTTGTAAAAACCATAAAATATATCAAGGATTCACACTACTTATACTATATTATACTAGCTTAGTTATAGAATTGAAACTTTCGTGGTTGGGAATCATATTAAATAAATAACGGCTTACTACCACTCATCAGAATTCATCGTCGAACGTGGTCGCGGGCGGTGCTCATGATGAAGAGGCTTCTGAATTCAGTCTCGGAACGTCAGCAAAGCGACGAAATACAGTGGTAGTAAGCCGTTATTTACAAGCTTAATTGTTTTTAATATAATTATTTATAGCAAAAAGACAAACGCAGTCAACGGAGAGGGTAAAATAAGTTTTTGGTTGAAAAATATCTTTAACAAACCAATATTTAATGAAATTATTAATCGGAACTGTGAATTGATCAAAATGAGCCCAAACACTGCCAGACTACTATTATATTAATTTTCACTAGAAACGGGATATTTACCATGATTTTTGAGTTTTATATGTTCCCGATATTGACCCCACAGATGCAGAGTAGAACGTAGGCCAGCGTTTCTGCCATATGTTAAGGGGGTGACGGACAAAATTGCGAAAGTCCTGCAAAAGTTTTCCGTAAAGACCATCTTCACTCCCTTAAAGAAGATATCGCACTACTTGCGTTCACCAAAAGACAGTTTTCCACTTGAAAAGCCAGGGGTGTATAAAATTGATTGTAGCTGTGGGAGTTCGTACATTGGCCAAACGAAACGTACGATAGCGTGTCGGGTTAAGGAGCACATACGAGCGGTCAAGAACAGGGACATACATAAGTCAGCCATAGCAGAACACCTTTTGGAATCTGGCTCAAATCATTGGATCGAGCTACACAGTCCGCAGGTAATCTCGACAGAGCGACATTACATACCGAGAATGGTACAAGAGGCAATTGAGATTACTAAGTACAGAAACTTCAATAGAGAAGATGGTTTTCAATTATCTGGAGTATGGAAGCCTGTGGTAAGAATGTGTAAGAATCAAAAAAGTGTGGTACCTGCTACGCGTCCGGACACCGTTAGTGTTGTGTGTCGAGTTGGTGTGAATTGTGACATTGAAACCGATGGTAGTGGTATCGTTCGTAATAAAAGAGTGAGAAAGAGGGTAGATCGATATATCTGCCAATAACATCTACTCGCAAAGACTTTAGTCAGTTCTCCCGTGATCATGGTGCATGCAACTGTGCCGAAATATCGGGAACATATAAAACTCAAAAATCATGGTAAATATCCCGTTTCTAGTGAAAATTATGTACATAACCATGATAGTTTCAAAAGTTACTATTATATTAATCATATTACTATTAATCATTATTTATTTATTAGTTCAGTTCACTGTATTGTAGGTAGGTATTGTCACCAGAACTGACAGGTTTACAAATTTTTTGCCCAATCGGTTGGATGGAACTGGTTTGAAATTCAGTAGCAAGATTTGGCCCCCACAGACAGACAGACAGGAAAGCAAGTTACTACGACTACTTTAATTGCTCCAACAAGTTTTCATACAAGAAAGCGCTAAAACTCATTTTAACGAGCGACAATTTTTTATTCCATCCCACCCTGGCGAGTAAACACCATAACTATCTAAGAACCATCGCCGATGAATCACAAGCACTTTACAGAAAACCGAATCAATCAAAACATTCAGGAAGTAAATGCGAACATTCGTTTACACACACACACACACCCTATCACCCTTTTTTTTTATAAGTACTACTTGAATGACGGAACAAGCAGATGGCCCACCTGATGTTAAGCGGTAACCTCTGCCTATCAACAGTGCATTACCTCATAAGTCACGTCCACCTAGGACGCACTCTATGTGGCATTGCATGTGACAGTTCACAGAACATTATCTAGCCCCGAGCTAAGCAGAGCTTGTGTTATGGGTACTAGACAACTGATATACTTAATACAGTTTTAGTAGTAGTAGAGCTTTTTTGTGAAGGAGTTCGTCCGGGGAAGTACTACCACCATACCTATTTCTGCCGCAAAGCAGTAGTGCTCGCATTGCTGTGTTCCGGTTTGAAGGGTAAGGGTGCCGGTGAAATTACAGGCACATGAGACTTTTCATCTTTATGTCTCAGGGTGGCGGGCGCAGTGCAATGCTACATAGGGTGCGTCCTAGGTGGACGTGACCTATGAGGTAATGCACTGTTCATAGGCAGAGGTTACCGCTTAACATCAGGTGGGCCTCTTGCTTGTTCCGTCATCCAAGTAGTATAAAAAAAAAAACAATATATTACATAGTTTTTTTAGTATACATAGAAAATATCCAGAACACCCTGAACAAATATCTGCAGATCGCACAAATATTTGTTCCGAGGCGGGAATCGAACCCGCAACCTCCTGCGTCGCAGGCGAACATTCTCCCGCCGCGCCACAGAGGTCGTCAAAATCACATTCACCATTTTTGTCACCAAGACAATGCCTGAGCATGTTGCTTACTTGCAGCTTATCTGGGAGTTGACAGCCCCCGGACAGAGGACAGCTGAACTGGAGTCCGTGGAGGAGAACCTGGTCCTCTCCGACATCCATCTCGATCAGGCTGGAGTCTACACCTGCAAGGCTGAGGGCATCAGCGATTTAGTTAAGGTTCGTATTGTGTGGACGAGACCGTTGTTTGAGGATAGTCTTCTTTTTCATAGACTGTAGAAGCAGGTGGCTTACCTGATGTTAAGCGGTACCCTGTCTATAATAATGAATTACTTCATAGGGCATGTCCAAATAAAACGCGCCCTATGCGGCATTTCACTGCGCCTGCCACCTTGAGACAAAGATGATAAGTCTCATGTGCGTGTAATTTCACCGGCACCCATACCCTTATCAGAACACAACAACGCGAGCACTACTGCTTTGCGGCAGAAAAAGATATGGTAGTAGAAACATCCCCAGACGTTCTCTTTCTCAAAAAAGCTCTACTATACTCTAAACATGAACATGCTCTGAAGAACGTAAAGTCAAATTCGAAGATGATGAACCAACTTGTGGGTATTTCTCAGCGTTCACGTTAAAAACTATGGGATTTGAATTGTTGGGAATTTTGAAGATCTACCTTCAGCAAAAAAAAACATACCCTGGAAAGGTTGGGCTGAGAAGATCAAACAATAGCTTCGTCGGGCCTTTGCTATTGTTTCAGGTTCATGTTTTCTTGTGGATACCACGAGCGCATTGAAAGATGCCCCTCCAATCACTGGATCGATGACATTGTAACGGTTAGTGGATGGAGACAGCTCAATACCGTTCGTCGTGGCATTCTATGGAGGAAGATTATAACCAGCATGAATGTAGACATCCATCGGTAGATTGGATGATGGTGTTTTAAATGGTGGTTCAACCAAATCGAGTTAGCATTAGCATTCTTCGTTACAGACATTTAATGTTACTCTCACCGAGCCGGTCAGCATCATCCACGCTCCGAATTCCAAGCAAGCGTTGGCAGCTAGCACGGTTCGGTTCAACTGCACTGCAACTGGGCGTCCAGAGCCTCATATCACCTGGTACAAGGATGGGAAGAAATTGCAGTTGACTGATAGGGTATGTTACTTGAATTTTAACTGGGTGTAAGCCTGATTCATCTCACTTTGAAGCCGTGAAAGTGAAAGGCCTCATGCGCAAACCAATTTCACCTTTTTGTGGTCAATAACACATCAATATATATATATGAGTCCTGTATTATAACAATATGTCCTATGTATAAAGTATATCCTGGAATCTGACAAGAAAAATTAAATGGCCGCTTAGATTTAAGTAAGGATGAGAGACGCTCTGTAATTTGGCCTATCAGGACTTTTAGGCGTAGTGGTATTTGAGATTCCTTGCAAAAGCAAATAATATTCCAAAAGGAGTGTCGCCTAATAAATTTAATGATGACACTTATCATCAGAATTAAGCTTTTAATACTTCCGTTGCAGATTAACGTGATGCTCTCAGCTGAAGATAAGACACCACAGTTATTGATCAGAAGTGTAACATCGGAAGATGCAGGTATAGTTAAATGTTTCATTTATACAGGAAGAACAGAGACTGAATCAATAAGTGATTAAAGGGAGATGTCAATAGATTAACTAAATACTATTTTAAATTTTACGACTGTGTAATAATAAAATATACTAACAGAGAACTAAATATAGTACATATTATACATTCACTGTCAGTATCCCCAAACAGTCACTTCCTCGAGATGGCATTATACATGATGCATAGACAACACAATTGATGCAAAATAGCTTGTGCTCGCGAGGTCTACTGTTGAAACGACTAGTTTATCCTTTTAGTGGTGGACTTTTGGTTAACAGACATCTCTTGATAGTGACCTTGGTGGCGAAACTCCCGTTACGGCTTTATAACGGACCTCTTCAAATTAAACCGCCGCAAGGTTGCATGCCTTTCGATCTTCTATAGGTTACATTTCGGGGAATGCTCCCAGGAACTGCACGATCTGATCCCACCATCTCCTTTTCATCATAGGACGAGCAGGCGTACGGCTCAGTACCATCCTTACCTCATTAGTATACCTTCTATTTGCACAAAACGTTTCAGTTCTACCTTTATAATGCGAACTGCTAAGGAGTGGAATACACTACCGTCGTCTGTTTTTCCTGAAAACTATAATCTGGGTCTCTTCATGGCTAGAGTGAGTAGGTGCCTTCTAGACCTTTGTGCTCCATCTTCGGCCACATCGTCACTTACCAACAGGTGAGATCGTGGGCAAACAAAGGTCTATCAATGTAAAAAAACCTGTCGATTTTGCGTTCATTAGCCGTGTCGCTGGGTCTGTTTTTAAAACCTCGCGGTAGGCCAGTGATTTGAATTATGGAATAAGCAGATGGTCCCCACCTGATGTGAAAACCTCACCACACGTAACATTGCACTATGCATGCCACCCTGGGGCATAAAACAGGAAACTCTCATGTGCCTGTTATTTCAACGGCACCCATACCCTTGAAGGGTACTGGAACACAGCAATGCGAGCAATACTGCTTTGTAGCAGATATAGGTATGGTGGTATACTTCCCTGGACGAACTCTACTACTAACTAAACTACTACTACTAACTAAAGTTTAAAGGTTTAAGGTATGGTGGGATCTTGATGGGGAACCAGTGTAGTTCCATGCACATGAAGTGAACCACTAGAATTAGATTGAACCACAATTAAATCGATCATTATTAGGTTGTTTACAAATTATGCTGAGTTAGATACCTTTTTGTAACAGCAAATCTGACTATCATTTTGTGTATTTTCATGTTTTTAAGCCCTGACGAAAAACGAAGGGGTGTTATAAGTTTGACGTGTCTCTGTGTGTGTGTGTGTGTGTGTGTGTGTGTGTGTCAGTTCCTCGTACCTCCCGAACGGATGAACCGATTTCGTTTTTGTTTTTGTTTGAAAGGTGTACTTGTCGGGAGTGTTCTTAGCTTTGTTTGATCAAAATCGGTTCAGCCGTTTCATTGAATTGGGTTTTTTTTTAATTTTTACAAAATTAATTACCTATTCTATTCTTCTATATTCTATCATCAACTATCAATCCTCAGGAGTATACCAGTGCTTCGCTAGCAACTCCGTGTCAGTCAACTCCGCCTGGGCCGTGCTGAATTTGACCGATGTCGTGGTGGATGCGCCGGGTAGCCTGAGGTGCTGGCCGGCAGGAGCGGCTACCATCATTCTTAAATGGACATGCGTGCCACATGATGTCATCGCTTATACTGTGCACGCATTTTCCATGCCAGGTAACTTACACCTAACGCTGAAACATGCCTGATGAGATAGAAGATCGCCTTTGTGTGTAACTAAAAAACATGGTAAAGACTTCATTATTTTAGTATGTCATGTACCAGAAAGGCTAACTTCCTACTACATCTAGTATATTATATATTATAATTATATTATTAATTAATGATTAATTATATTATATATTATTATTGTATATTGTATATTTTAGTAGTAGTAGAGCTTTTTTGTGAAAGAGTTCGTCCGGGGAAGTACTACCACCATACCTATTTCTGCCGCAAAGCAGTAGTGCTCGCATTGCTGTGTTCCGGTTTGAAGGGTAAGGGTGCCGGTGAAATTACAGGCACATGAGACTTTTCATCTTTATGTCTCAGGGTGGCGGGCGCAGTGCAATGCCACATAGGGCGCGTCCTAGGTGGACGTGACCTATGAGGTAATGCACTGTTCATAGGCAGAGGTTACCGCTTAACATCAGGTGGGCCATTTGCTTGCTCCGCCATTCCAGTAGTATAAAAAAAATAAAAAATAAAACATCTTCCGCCAAATACTGCCTTCAGACCAGAAGTTATTGGACAGATTGATTCCTTAAAAGCCTATGCCTAGAAACCCTATTATTCGACGAGAGCTCTAAACAGAACTAACTATTGATTTATTGATTTCAGGAGGAAGTTCGTACCCCGAGCAGCCGTTCACCAATACTACTAACACGATAAAAGTCAAGTTACCCTTGACACCTTACGGTTTTCGAGTGAGTTTTCTTAGTTCAAAAATTATACCAAACAAGCAGCGCCCCGCGGTTTCACCCGCGTAATTCTCGATCCCATGAGAATATCGGGATAAAAATGTGCCTATGTGTTATTCCGGGAGTCCAGTTATCTCCATTCCACATTTCATCCAAATCCATCCAGCAGTTTTTACGTGAAAGAGTAACAAACATCCATCCATTCATACTTACAAACTTTCGCGTTTATTAGTAGGACAGGATAGGATAGGATTGTCTAAGTACCTACTCCATGTTCACTAGTAGACCACCGTGCTTTGCTCAGGCACAGGGAAAACACTCCCTTAAATACCCTACAACCACAAAGGACACCGACATACTACAGCCTCTAAAAAGCCCTAAGAACCCATATAACCCCTAGGAACCCCTACAACCTCTAAAAATCCTACCGAGTTACCTTTAAAAGCCTCAAGGAACTCCTACAGATCCTAGAAACTCCTACATCTGCTAAAAACCCCAAACAATTGCAGGACCAACCTAAATCTCGGCCTCTAATGAATTTCATCAAAATCGTTTAGAGCCGTAACGTTGTCGAGATAATTTGTACAGACTGACAGACAAACAAAAAAACAAATATACGCTGCTTGTTCATAAGTAAGGAACTCGAGATAAGTATGATACCGAAGTACGGGTTCTTTAGTCCAAACTGAACGTTGTACCTGCCAAAGCACACATCTGCTGTGTTCCGGTTTGAAGAGTAAGGGTGCCGGTGAAATTACAGGCACATGAGACTTTTCATCTTTATGTCTCAGAGTGGCGGGCGCAGTGCAATGACACATAGGGTGCGTCCTAGGTGGACGTGACCTATGAGGTAATGCACTGTTCACAGGCAGAGGTAACCACTTAACATCAGGTGGGCCATTTGCTAGATCCGCCATTCAAAGTAGCATAAAAAAAACCTGCTTATATTTCCGAACACAGACATGTTCGATCTGTTGTTTCGAGCAAGTTATGACGTTTCTAATAATGAAGCACTTGAAACAACAAATATCTCTATTTCAGGCTTATTGGAAAATGTATAAAAACCTAAACAATAAGCCCATAGCAACATAAATACCTTAAAAACTAACATACATATAAAAACACTTTTAGGCTAGACTATCATTTAGACACGTGTAGGCGTATGACGCACCTGCGCAATGCCACTTAGGGTGCTTCCTAGGTGGACTTGACCTATAAGGTATTGCACTGTTCATAGGCAGAGGTTACCGCTCAACATCAGGTGGGCCATCAGCTTGTTCCGTCATTCAAGTAGTATAAAAATAAAAAAAACTTTCCTTCGTTAAAACAGTTGTTTGTCTGCCACAGGTCCGCGTCTACACCAGCAAGGGCGGAGCCAGCGACTTGTCCCTACCCGTCGTCTGTGAAGGACAAGGAGGTAAGTAAACCTTCACTTATAGGTGTTCAAGCAAGGGGAGATACCTAACTGAAGAAAGACACTGACGAAGGCTTTGATGGCTCCCATCCCAGCTAGGGTTCCATGGCCCAGCAGAGGCTTGGACAGACCAGTCCTGAAACTCGAGTCTGCAAATGTAACAAGAAACTACACAAACTTGTGGTTGTAAACTACACAGATTTCAGTATGGAAAAACGGAAAAGAGTCTAGCGGATACCTTGTAGCAAAAATCCGGTACTATATACCCGTGATCCACATTATAAATATAAAGGCTGGACAGTTAACACAACATTATCTACCCCCAAGCTAAGCAGAGCTTGTGTTATGGGTACTAGATAACTGATACACTTAATACAATATTATATTAAATAGATAAATATTTGTTATTATATTTTTTAAATAAATATCCAGAACACCCTGAACAAATATCTGTAGATAGCTCAAATATTTGTTCCGAGGCGGGAATCGAACCCGCAACCTCCTGCGTCGCAGACGAACCTTCGCCCGCCGCGCCACTGAGGTCGTCAAATAATAGGTAGGTACTACGTGGTACCGCGTGGTTTGTCCGACCTAGAATAGACCGCTCGGTCTCTAGATGTCGTAAAAACCGACTAAGGGATTACACCAGGGGATGGGCAGCAGCATCCACCTAAGCACTCAACACCAATGCTACGATCACCAATACGGTGTGTTTTTTTTATACTACTTGGTATGACTTGTCAACCAGATGGGCCACCAGATGTTAAGTGGTACCCTCAGCCTATGAACAGTGCATTACCTCACAGATCACGCCCACCTAGGACGCACCCTATGCGACATTGCACTGCGCCTGCCACCCTGAGACATAAAGATGAAAAGTCTCACGTGCCTGTAATTTCACCGGCTCCCTTACCCTTCAAACCGGAACACAGCAATGCGAGCACTACTGCTTTGTGGCAGAAATAGGTATGGTGGTAGTACTATATTTATTACTACCACCATACCTAACTATATTTGGATCCTATTTGGATTATAGCAAATCCCCCCCATTGCATTCTATGGGAGAGGCCTCGTCCAGCAGTAGACGTCTGAGGGCTGCTGATGAATATGGAAAGCATACTTTATTTCTCGTGTCAATGATCGCTTTTCGCTCTCGGTATGAAAATAGATTTAGCTAATCCTGTTTTATTTTCTTGCATATATACCTGAAATTTTTGTATCACATCACCAGTTCCTATAAAACTGACGAAATTTGAAGAGGATGCCAATTCCGCCATTTTGGTTTCGTGGGAGCAGTTCTACAAAGATAATCCTGGCGTGGTGGAGTGGATTCTACAGTATAGGGGTGAAAACAGCACGAAAGAAAAGAACGTGACGATAGAAGGACATGTTTATAACTACACTTTGAAGGGTAAGTAAAATACTACGTAGGACTAAATAGCAGGGTGAATAAATAAGAGTATTATTTATTTATAGAGAAACCAATGGCAATACAAATGAATGAACAAAATCTTAGAACTAGAAACATTAGACTAATAACGGGTTTCTACGTTTGAGTGTAGTTAAGGAAAGATGTCGGGAACAAACAACAGCTGTTTGCTGACTAGCTTTATTACATACTAGCAGTGCCCCGAGGTGTTACCCACATACTCGATCCCGTGGGAATATCTGGATAAAAATGTGCCTATGTGTTATTCCGGGAGTTAAGCTATCCCCGTTACAAATTTAGTCCTAATCCGTCAAGCCGTTTCAACGTGAAGAAGTAACAACACACACACTCACAAACTTTCGCATTTATAATATTAGTATGATAGGTACATACAGTAGGTAAATGCTATGCTCACGAGTAGATTAACCGGGAATTCTTTTTACCTATTTTCCTTTTTAACACCCGACGCAAAAACGACGGGCTGTTATAAGTTTGACGTTTCTGTGTGTGTGTGTGTCAGTCTGTGGCATCGTAGCTCCAGAACGGATGATCCGATTTTATTTTATTTTTTGTTCGAAAGGTGTTTTAGTCGGGAATGTTTGATCAAAATCGGTCAGCCGTTTCATTGCGTTGAGGGTTTATTGATTTTTTGCAAAATTAATTACTTGTTAAATCAATAATTTAACTTGGTTTTTGTTACTGTACCTACTCATGCCTACTGTATTGGTGATACCAACTAACTTACTATATAAACATGGCGATTGAAACTACACAACGGTTGAACTCCATTAGTTAACACAGAGAATTCCGCTTCGCTCGTTCATTACTTTACATTTTCCAGTGCCTACGTTGAAGCCTATTCAAGTCCGAGTACTGGGTACGAGGTCGTTACCCTGGAGCCATCAGGACTTGTCACTGGTTCCTTGGAGCTCCTCCGCCACCGCTTCGCACCAACTGGCGCCCGGGTGAGGTTCTGTCGACTCCAGACAATAATAATACGAATGTGAAGTGATGGGAATGAGATCAGATTGATGTGAGAATTAGATGAGAATTACTGGAAAATGAAATGAGATAGAGTTGAGAATAATTGTGAAATGAAATGGTTTATTCGCTTGTAGATCATCATGCATCATCCTGTCCTTATCCCACTTAAGTGGGGTCGTTACAACATGTTATTTTCTTCCATTCTCCCCTACTCCTGTCAAATCAATGCCGGTGAAATTACAGGCACATGAGACTTTACATCTTTATGTCTCAGGGTGGCGGGCGCAGTGCAATGCTACATAGGGCGCGTCCTAGGTGGACGTGACCTATGAGGTAATGCACTGTTCATAGGCAGAGGTTACCGCTTAACATCAGGTGGGCCATCAGCTAGATCCGTCATTCAAGTAGTATAAAAAAAAACAAAAAAAACAGTACAGTACCTTATACACATACCTTGTTATACCTTATGAGACATGTAATCTTTCACACAGTTCATTGTACTCATATAATTGACAACCTCTGTGGCTTGGCAAGCGAGTAGCCAGCTGAGATGCGGTTGTGATGCTGGTTGGGTTGCGGGTTCGATTCCGCTGCGGGACAAATGTTTTTATGACCTGCAAATATTTGTTCCGGGTGTTGTGGTACATGGTACTCGTAGTTCCTGCTACCCAAAACACAAGGGATGCTAGTGTGGGGATCAGCCCCCCTATTCCCTATCTTGAAAGTCACTCAGTGACCAACGTTTGACAAGTAAAATGACCATCAATTGACAATTCATAATAGTATTTTTTTTAATTGATGGTCATTCTTCTTGTCGAACGTTAGTCACCGAGTGACTTTCAGTTAGGGAATAGGGGGGCAGGATTATGTATGTGACTGTTGCAACAGTCACATACATAACATAACAAAACACCCGTGTGTTTTTACTGTTCCGTAACAAAATTACGGAACCCTTATAGATTCGTCATGTCTGTCTGTCTGTCTGTCCGTCCGTATGTCACAGCCACTTTTTTCCGAAACTATAAGAGCTATGCTGTTGAAACTTGGTAAGTAGATGTATTCTGTGAACCGCATTAAGATTTTCACACAAAAATAGAAAAAAAAAACAATAATTTTTTGGGGTTCCCCATACTTAGAAATGAAACACAATTTTTTTTCATCAATCCCATACCTGTGTGTTATCTATGGATAGTTTGCGCGATGGACACTTCCAAAGTGGTAAAATGTGTCCCCCCCCCGTAACTTCTAAAATAAGAGAATTATAAAACTAAAAAAAATATATGATGTCCATTACCATGTAAACTTCCAACGAAAATTGGTTTGAACGAGGTCTAGTAAGTAGTTACGTCTTAAATCGTAAACCATCAAAGAACTTTTACATTATGTTACTTGCTGCTACGGAACCCTTCATGGGCGAGTACGACTCGCACTTGACCGCTTTTTTATGTGATTTTATATTTTGTTTGAACAGTGAGATGTTTGCAACACCATTCAACGTGGAGGTGTTAGACGTGAATCCTCGGAACTTCACGGTGCGTTGGCAGTATGCGCAGGAGAGGAACTATGCCTATCTCGTGTGCGTCAAGATGGTGGGGGGAAGCGACGACTGTCAAGACAGGTTAGCTGAACAGCCTGTAATGCTATTTCCACTGGACTTATGTTGGACTGGCTAGAATCATCATAAATCATTTTCATTTATTTGACTAAATTAAAGTTACACAGATAAAGTTGAAGCCCTGTCTCCCGGAAAAGCGTAAGCTGTGGCCCAGGAAACAGTTCTCTCCCAATTAAAATAGCACAATTTTTACATTTGCAATTTGAAGAAAATGGGTGGCGGTGAGAGTGAGTGTAAAAGTTAGGGTGTATTATGTTAGTGTAGTGTGTGAGTGTGTTGTGTGTGGTGTGTGGTGTGTGGGTGTAGCGTGTGTGAAAAGTGAAGTTGAATATGTGCGCAGGCTCTCCTGCTACCACCAGTCTCTTAAGAGTCTGGGTATCACAGGAGAACCCGCAGGGTGTGTGGGTGAGTGTGGATGTAGGTGTGTGTATGAGGTTGTGTTGAGAGGGTGTGTGCGCTAGTTAATTAAGTTCTCAGTTTGATAGTAGTCAAAGGACTCTAACCATTGAATTAAAATAGCTTTTAGTTGGTAGTTGCTGCACTGATTGATACACAATCTGGAATCAATGTTTTTGTATAAGCGGGGTGCGTTATAAGAGTAGTGACACCGAGCTATATAACAACGAGTATGTGGAACCGGGTAAAGGTTTCTTCTTTTTTGATTTAGTATTAATGTTGGGACAGTAAGACGGTGATATCGGCGAATGCACTGGTAAATATACAACTTGCGAACACTAAATACCCTAACCTGGTTATATAGGATTTTCGTAGAGAAGCGGAATGGCAAATACAACATAGTTTTGAGGAGAGCTCTTTGCGCGCGCTCAATTTCTAACATAAATGTCTTTGCAGCCCCTCCCCATGAACATATACAATAGCTTATTAGACATTCACAAAGTGCTTTGTAAGTTTTAATAAGAAGACTTACATCGGCAACAGTTCGAAGATTTTTAAAAACGTAAATGAGGGATCTGACTCGTTTTGCCGTGACAGTAATATGTTGATTCCACTGAAGTTTTTCGTCAATCAAGACACCTAAGTATTTTACATGTGTCACTTTAACTAAACTATCACATCCGCAATCATCAACATGTTCAGTAAATTTGTTACACGGATGCGTGTGTACGGTAACTTTGAAGTTAGTAGGAGGACTGGAAGCAAGAGTCTTATGAAAACATAGAAGTTTAGTTTTTGAAGTGTTTAGTGAAAGAAGGTTGTCCTCTAACCAACCGGTAACATCACATAAGCCCCTTTCTGCGAGTGCCCTAACATTATCCCATGTCTTATCATGAAAGAGAAGAACTGTGTCATCTGCGAACATTAACAGTTCCGCACCTATAATGTTCATATTGCACAAGGCATTTATATAAATGATGAAAAGTGTAGGTCCAAGAGTGCTGCCTTGTGGAACACCACATGTACAAGGTGCTTTGTCACTGACAACTTTTTCAACTCTAACTGCCTGTGTCCGGTTGCTCAGATAGTCCCTGAACCATTCAAATGGCACTCCCCTGATCCCTATGTTTTCAAGTTTTGTTAAAAGTATTGGGATTGAAACGGTATCAAATGCCTTTTGAAGATCCAGGAAAATACCCAGGCATCTCTCTCCTTTATCCAGACATGATGATAAAAGTGTTGTTAGCTTAAGAACTGCATCATCTGTAGAGCGACCTGTTCTAAATCCAAATTGGGCATTTGATATTAAATTATTATGCTCCAGATACTTAACAAGCCTTTCATTCATAAGCTTTTCCAAAATTTTAGAGAGAGGTGAAAGTAGGGATATCGGTCTATAATTAGCAGCCAAATGTTTATCGCCTGCTTTATGGATGGGGCAGACAGTTGCTTGTTTAAAAGCATTTGGAAATATTCCGCGCGATAGGCTTAAGTTACAAAGGTAACTGATAGGAAGAGCAAGATCTTTTTTGAACATTTTAATTAAATTTGTTGGGATAGTATCAGAGCCAACTGAGTTACTGTTTTTAAGTTTAGATATTATTTTTATTACTTCAAAAGGATCAGTAGGTGCCAACATCATCGATTGAAGCGGCGCATTTAGCTCACGTGCATTTCTGGAAAGCTCTAATTCATTGGTACAAAGCTTGGACAGGGTCTGGCCTGCCAGATCTCTGCCAATGGTGGTAAAGTAATTGTTTACATGATTTAACGATTCTACAAACGATGGACCCAAAGTTAAAAGTTCTGTGTGCGTGGTTTTTGACTGGTTATTGTTACAGACTTCTTTTATAATTTTCCAAGTCTCTTTCGAGTTACCCAAGCTTTTGGTTAATTTATTTTTATAATATTGTTTTTTAAGAAATTTTATTAGTTTATTGCAAGTATTTCGATATTTTAGGTACTTTTGTTTGAGGTCTTCGTCCCCTGATATCTTAACTTTCTTATACAATTTATTTTTCGTCCTTATCGATCTTACAACACCAACTGTTATCCAGGGTTTCAGAGGTTGTTTTTTATTAGATATCTTTTTATTAGTAGAGTTTTCCCTGATTATCTTCTGAAGCATGTTAATCAAAAAGTCAGCTGCCTCATTTACGTCATTGATCATATAAAATGCCTTCCAGATATCATTGTTGCTCAGTATTGTTCCAATTTTAGCAAAATTTATTGTTAATTTAGAAAAGCTTAATTCTTTACGCGGTATGTTTGCATGAGACATGTACAAAAGTATTGGGTTATGGTCTGTAAGACGTTCAAAAACAGCAGTATCAACTTTGCTTCTTGTTTTTACCATGAAGTGGTCTAAGCATGTTTTGTCGTTTCTAGTGGGACGATCTATTCCTTGTATTAGACCAAAACTTGCCAACATATTTAAATATACAGAAGCAGATCCATTAATATTATCAGGCATAATATTAATATTAACATCCCCAGTCAAGATAACGTTTTTACATTTTACATCTTTAAGTACATTCAGAAGTGAGTCAATGTAACCCGTGGGGTTACGAAAGCAGTGTGGCCTGTATGTACATAATATACAGTAGTCGGAGCCAATATCAACTTTGAGGAGATTTCCGTCATTGAAATGCGGTTCTGAAGCTGTAGCGACAATTGTATTTCTAACGTAAACCACAACGCCGTCATTTTTGTTATAGTTTTTGGTCGTGTTAAATGTGTTATAGTTATTTATATTTGGTATAAACGTCATATCCTTCGTAAAACATTCAGTCAAAACAATTATATCAATTTCTACACTGACACTAGACATGAAAACTAAAAACGAGTCAAGATTACAATATATACTTCTAATATTAGCTGTAAGTATACTCAAATCACACGTACCGTTACCAAAAACTGTATTACACTCCAATGGGTCTAAAATGGAGTGACATTGAATGTCAGGAGTATCAAGATCCTCCATTAAATTATCCACGTCACTAATCATGATTGGTATTTAAAATTTGTACTGGTCCAGTTTTTAAGGAACGGTGCAGTGAGTCGCACATTATGTATGTAGTTGACCAAGTTGACGCATTGTTACCCAAATATGTAAGTAAGTGTATCAAGTGTGATGTAGAAGCAATAGCTCTCGTGTGTTTGTGTGTTGTTTGTAATGTGTATACAAAAATACGTAAAGTTACATTAAGAAACGCATGCATAAAAAAGAAACAAAAATATAAATAAAAGCTCGTAATTAGTATGAAGGATAGTCACTTCACCTCTTGGAGTTTTACCAGATCGGCTTCATGTACCACACGGATTAATGGCATATTTTCCTTTTTTCTGAGGTAAACATTGCCATTGGAAGTCCAGCAGTAATCATACCCATGGGTCTTGGCAAAATCCCGTGACAAAAAGAAGAGTTTCTTCGCTTTTTGTGTCAGTGACTCAGATACAAATACGGGCCTTGCTGGCCCTTCTATCTTTACGTGTCTCGTGTTGAGTTTATCCTCCTTCTTCTTCCCCTTATTGAATCTCTTGATAGTATTAAGCAGCGTTTCCTTTTTCAACGCACTCACGAATTCTACCACTATTGGGTTGGTAGATTCAATTTTTGTATTGACTCTATAAATGTCAGATATGTCTTGCTCTAGAATCTTTACATCTAGAGTATTGCCTAGACTTGTGATCACATCACATAAGTGGCTCTTGGCCTCAGACTGCTTGGTTTTGGGTACGTTGCGTAGTTCAATGCAGGAGTTCCGTGATTTCCGCTCAAGTATATCAACTCTGGTTTCGAGCACCTGAATTATCCTATGATTGTCCTCCTTTTCAGACTCGAGCTTAGCAATCTTGTCTTGGTAAGTATCCTGTTTTTGTGACAGAAACTCAATGGTCCTGGCTAAGTCACTCATTTCCGACTTGAAGGATTCAATTGAAGATCGAAGAGAGCCGAATTGTTTTTCATGTTTAGAGGACAAATTGGCAAATAAAACTCTCATTTCAGACACTGCCGATTGCACATCCCCTGCATCTATAGCAAGATCGATCTTGCGTTTAGATCTAGTTGCGGTGCGGGAAGACGGTCGATCATCATCTTCAGACGTGTTGCTGTAGACCGACTCCGACTCAACATGGTCCGGAATTATAACTTGTTTGTTTTTCTGCACATTATCTTGACTCTGTTCTGATGTTGATGGTGGACTTCGTCGTGTTAGTGGCATAGTGAATTAGATAGGTCCTTACAAAAGTTTCGTGTATTACCGAGAGCAGGGTTTTGCTATGAGTATTTTTCAAGGCGCTACACGGAGACCGTTTAGTGCAGGTTGGTCTGATAAAGTTTTTACGAACCACAACAGAAGTTCTTTGTTGATTATCTTTGGAAATCACCAAAGTTAACTTTCACAATCACTTGCACTTTAAACCGTACTACTTATGATCAGAACTAAGCACTTTGAAAGAGATTATGAGAATTATTTATAATAAAAAATATTTTTTATATACGCAGCGTTACAAAACAGCGCCTACTACTTTAGTGGTCAGGACGAGAGAGGAATGGGGAGACACAATGTTTTTTAAATGGCTTGTTATATTATATTTTGACTTTTGACTCCGTGACGCACCCACATGGATCCGGCGGAAGACCAGCGTTGTGTAACTAGTGTACACAACATCATGCTGAATCGAACTCCAATTTGTGACGTTGCTGCGTGGATGGCACTGAGAGACACTCTATTAATTGTAGAAGTACTTAGTTTTTGCCTTTTGTATGTATTACCTATTATTTTTATTTTATATGTCGAGTGTTTTTTGTCCTATCCATGTGTGCCGTTACAAATAAAGATTTAACCTTTCTTTTCTTTCTTTCTTTACACTGTTTATTTATCTCGATAGGTGGCGCATTAGCACTGGTGTTGTTTCGTGGTTAAACAAAGGTACATAAATATTAAAAAAAAAAACTGCCGAAAGTGTCAAATAAAAAATAAAAATAAAAATAAAATATAAATGCCTTTTATTCCTTGCATTACATTGCATTTTTCATAATTACTTATGTTATTTTGTTAGTTAAACTTAAGATTATTATTGTGTTTCTTTTTTACGCAAGAAACCCAGATTGGGTGAAGGCCTTTTTTTTTTTTTTTTTTTACTACTTAAATGACGGAACAAGCTGATTGCCCACCTGATGTTAAGCGGTAACCTCTGCCTATGAACCGCCCTCCAAAGATGCCCATATGTCTCTGTCTTGTTCTAATTGCTCCCAGTTTGGCCCAGCTGTTCTTTTGATCTCATCTTCCCATCGTGTCAGTGGTCTCCCTCTGCCTCTTTTGCCTTGCGGGCCTCTCCACATGGTTACTTTTATGGTTCTTTTCTTGTCTGTAAGCCTCGCTACGTGACCTGCCCATTTCCACTTTAATTTTTGTGCATAGCTCAAGGCATTAGCTGCTTTTGTTATTGACCTTATTTTCAAAGTGTCAAATATCAATGGATAATTTTAGTAAATAGTCATTCAATAATAGTCTGATATAAAACATGCCTCTGTGTAGTGCATTTCAGTGTAAAAATAATGGTACACACCATTTCCCTTCTGTTGAGAAAAATACCACTAAATGACAAGCACCAGCGATGGTGGCGCCACCTGAGATTAGTTTTGCCTGTGGCTTCCCATTGCCGGGTTATCACGTTACACCAAGCGGGGCCAATGATTATTGGTTGATGTCTTCTTGTTTGCCAACCAGTAGATGTCCACAGCTGGACGAGTCCAATGGAATAAGGGGGGACTCGCCATTAAATACTACGCCTGGCAGGCGGATTGGTGACCCCAGTATGTTCTGCCCGATCTACTCTGGTAGTTCTTTAATCGGTTATTTTTAATTCAATTCAATATATTTATTTCAGGCTTATTGGGAACTATACAAAACCTAAACAATAAGCCCATAGACACACAGTAATCCAGTAGTAATATGGTCTGTGGTTTCTACAGAGTAATGCGTAAGCGCTGCACATCCCTGGTGCGCAGGGTTCGGGCCAGCTCTAACAACATTCTGAAGATGTTTGCTGCTAGGTTTGATTGTCAGTATCTGAATCATTGCTGTATGGTGCATTTATTGACGATCAAATCTAGGTAGGCTTGTATAATTACTGTTGATAAATGTAAATTCGTATTATATAAATTATTATTTGTGTGTAACCTGTGTATATTGTCTAATTTTATAACTAATCCTAACAATCCTATGTTGGTCAAATAAATAGCATTTGAATTTATAGCAACATAAATACCTTAAAAACTAACATACATATAAAAAAACACTTTAGTGCACACGTAATGACTGATGACGTTAATAACTTCGAATAAATGTTAAACAATAGATGTCAGATTTCAGACCGATACATATTACACTAGATAATGCAAGTTCACCTACCTACATTGCATGGTACTTTCCACACCGAAGTTTGAGCAATGCTCCAATTAGCAAAACCTTTTTAAATCATAATTTTCACTAGAAACGGGATATTTACCATGTTTTTAAATCAGTTCACTGTCGGCCGTCTTCATGATAGCACATCGGGTGTTTATAGAAAAATGCCTAAAAATTCTTCGAAATCAGCTAGCCGTGCGAATGGAGATATTCGTAGCATAGTAGGTACAAATTAATACGGCACGCTTGGTTACATACAAATGTTGTTGTTCGCTGTCTCTATCTTGATATATGGTCTGTGGTTTCGCCGTTTGGGCTGAAGATCCGGCTGTGAACGCGTGGTCCGCTCTAGTCTGCTCGATCGGACGACGTGAACTTTTTTTTCCTATTGGTCCTACAACGTTACCAAGGAATTTAAGGGCATAATTACATGTGTGTTTGGTTTGTTTGTCAACAGCTACCTCACGAACATTAATATCGGCCACTTGGAACCGGACACAGACTATGAAGTAAGGGTAAAAGCAAAGCTGCTGGGGAAGGCAGCGGGAGGAGATTTCAGCGCTCCAATACTAACCAGCACACCACCCGAAGGTTAGTCTTCATTTAAAGGAAAAACTGTTGAAAATTTAATGTTACATTTTGTAATTTCACATATACCTAGAGGCTTTGGTCAAAGCCTGGAGGCACGTTTTGTTCCACACTAAATGTAGCTTTATGAGAAAGTAAACATAGTAGTAGTAGAGCTTTTTTGTGAAAGAGTTCGTCCACCATACCTATTTCTGCCGCAAAGCAGTAGTGCTCGCATTGCTGTGTTCCTGTTTGAAGGGCAAGGGTGCCGGTGAAATTACAGGCACATGAGACTTTTCATCTTTATGTCTCTGGGTGGCGGGCGCAGTGCAATGACACATAGGGTGCGTCCTAGGTGGACGTGACTTATGAGGTAATGCACTTAACATCAGGTGGGCCATTTGGTAGATCCGCCATTCCAAGTAGCATAAAAAAAAAACCTGATTGTATTTCCGAGCACAGACATGTTCGATGTACGTCTGTTGTTTCGAGCAAGTTATGACGTTTATAATAATGAAGCACTTGAAATTGTCGTTTTGAAATCATGTGCCTATCCTTTTTCACTAGTAGGTCCTTGCTGTGTTTCGCACTTATCTTTGTAAGTATGCTTGTATGTATGTGTTAAAAAAATATTGAGCGTTGCATCTTGGTGTATGAGGTATCCATCTTGACCCGGACAGTGCTGTAGAATGTAGGGTACTATACAAATATTGAGAAATAATTATTTAATAGCTACCAAATAACACTAGGTATCTATGAAATCCACGGGTGTATTAAAATCAAGAGATTTATAGGAAGGTTTCAAACATGTGTATATTTTAGGTAAAATTAGAGAGACTAGGCCAATTAAATATAAAGGAAAATCACTTTTGTTTTCCTACACAATCTATATATATATAAAACAAAGTCGTGTTAGTTACACCACTTATAACTCAAGGCTGGACCGATGTTAGTTATCTCTTTTTTGGTGGATTCTTCTCCGCTCCGAATAGCAGAATAAGTAATCAAATATCTGTTTTTCACCGGGGGCTACCCGTGCGAAGCCGGGGCGGGTCGCTAGTATTCTATAGATTTAAGAACGATCTTCGAGGTCGTACAAATCGTTAACAAAAATCTGGATTCAACTTGGTTATGCTGTTTTTGTTTTATTAACAGATGAGGTCCAGCATACCTACACCAGAGATGCGTTGGTGGTTAGCTGGCGCGGCGCGGGACCGCGTGTCGTGAAATACTCGCAGAACCTGACGCAACCTGTTGGCACCTGGCACTCGATCAACACCACCACTCAGACTCATGTACAGGTAAGCCTTTATTTCCTAGCTGTAAGCCTTCCGGAACCCTTAAAGCTTCATCTTTTTCAACGATTCCTTGATCGAATATCTTAAAACTCCCTTTTTAGGATTCCATAGGTAGGTACTAGGGGGTGCAGTTTTGATATTTGTGATATTGCATAGCATTGTGTACCTACTAGGTACAAAATGCTATGCTGCCGTCTAGCTGTCTGTCACAGGGGTATATATATCTTGGCAGCTATAAGAGGTAGCTAGTTTACATACATTTTCACATATGATATTGTTGTGGCATGAATGATAAATAAATACGGACAAGTGCAAGTACTTAGGACTCTCATCCTTTCATCCCAAATTACAGTGAATTTTAGAGCTAATTTTTACTAACTTCACCCTAACATTCTGAGGGTAAACAAGACGAAATTCCCCAGTTTTACATTGTTCCTTTATTTGTGTCACAAAGCTTCCTATAGCATTCCAAGTTTCAGAATTGTGAGATCAAATATTGAAAATATCTACCATTCACTATAGCCTTGAACAGCCCCAGATTATACCTAATTTTCAGGAAAGACAGACGACGGTAGTCTGTTCCACTCCTTAGCATTATACAGGTGAAATTGAAACGTACGAATAGAATGTATACAAATGAGGTAAGAATGGTACCAAGCCGTACGCCTGCTCGTCCCATGATGAAAAGGAGATGGTTGGATCAGATTGTGAAGTTCCTGGGAACATTCCTCGAATTGTAACCTATAGAAGATCGAAAGGCATGCAACCTTACGGCGGTGTTCGAGACTCCGCCATATGTTGCTCACCTACAAGCGTGAAAGCTCTGCGTTCGAATCCAAAGCAGCAAGCTGGTGTTTGGCCGAGCCATCCCAAACGTGGCAGCAGTACTCCATACCAGCCCGGACTTCGTATAAATTCATAATTCATACAGATCTTACGTATAAATTTATGTTATCCTCGGCACCCCGTAGATTCTGGAGATTGCTTACCTATATTCTGTTTATAGATCACTGGTCTGGATCGGAAGCGGTCCACATTCGTGATGGTAGCTGCGCCGGGGCCCAGAGACCAGGGGCGCTATCCGGTCAAGACGTTCAGGCCTCCGCCCCTCGACGAGACCTCTAACATCTATATGTGTAAGTTCCCAAAATTACATAATTTATTTTGACCAGCACAGCCTTCTGAATTTCAACTAATTAATTTTGTATCTGCGTGGTGATAGGTCAGATTTTGGGTTTCACTGTTAGTAGTTAAGTAGTAGGTACCGTTTATTTTAAAAAAAAACTGGGGATTTGATCAACTTATGTATGTCCTTGTTGTAATTGTGATTGATTAGTACGTGTTGTAGTTGCAAGCTTGTACCTATATAATCCATGCATTTATAAATGCGAAAGTACCTACTTCTGACTGTCTGTTACATTTTCATACCCAAACCGCTGAACTGATTTCGTCAAATTTTAGCAAGAATGTATTTCGAGAAAGGACGTAGGTAGACTTAGCTACCTTTTGTCTTCAAAAATAAACTAAAAATAACAACGCGGGTGAAACTGTGGGCGATCTAGAATTGTAATAAATAACGTAGGTACCTATTGGATATCTGTTATGTATAAAGAAATTGAATTGAATGTTGGTGTGTGTCCACATCAATTAAGTATTGCATTTTTGTCATGTTCAAGTTGCTGTAAATTTTTATAGAACTTTATAGATGCGTGATCATACGTCAAAAATGAGTTCTAAACCAGATACGTGATAACAGGGTACTGTATGCTGGCTGATGCATTCTTAATCTCTTTTGCAGACATCGGTATTGGTTGTGGAGTAATTCTGTTGATCCTGCTCGGTGCTGCGGCCTTCTGCATCTGGCGCAAGAGGAAGGTCAGGTCAAGGATCCGGACCAGGTCTCCAATTGGAACTGAAGAAGAAGCTACAGACATGCAGGTAAATTTTGTTGTTATGTCTAGTAGTATATCTAGTAATTATGGTGTCTTCCCACTAATTGTCTAACTTTCATTATACTTTGACCATTACTATTACTATTAGCCCATACTGTCCCATTGTTGGGCAAAGGCCTCCCCCCACTTCCACCAGTCACCACGGTCCTGTGCAACCGTTTCCCATTCCCTCTCATAGGCGTCCAGTTCATCCCGCCACCTCATGCGTGGTCTGCCGCGACGCCGCCTGGCTGTATCAGGGCTCCATGCCGTGGTGATTTTGGCCCAAAGTTCGTCGGGCATGCGGCAAATGTGACCGGCCCGATCCCACTTCAGCCGCGCGGCCTTCTCTCGGCGACTTTGGTTTTGGAGCGCAGTATGGTGTTTCGGATGCGGTCAGTTAGTTTAACGCCTAAAATACTGCGCTCCATTGCTCTTTGGCAAACCTTGAGTTTGGATTTCTGGATGTTTGTCAAAGACCAAGTTTGTGATCCGTAAGTCAAGACTGTAAGGATGCACATGTCCATTAGTTTGCGTTTTAGTACCATTGGAAATTTACCCTTCATCAATTCCTTCATCGACCAATAGCTCCTCCAGGCGTTCTCAGTATATTTTATATATTTTCAGAACGTTGGAGATCGCCTCGCAAACAGCGGTGGTTCGAAGGACGCTGGTGAGCCGCTGCTCAACGGACATGTCCATATTACTGAGAACCCTTCGGTAAGCTCACTCTTTCAAACTCAAGATCACTCATAAGACCGCCCATTGCACTTCCGAAATTAGTTGTATACAATAAAGTGATATAATTTACTGATACATTTAAAAAGTAAGATGCGGTCGATCTGCATTTTGTCATAGCGCCAAACGACCGATCGCGTGCGAATTAAGTCATAGACTGTTAGTAGCAGAGTTTTATTGTAAAAGAGTTTGTACTACCACCACACCTATTTATGCCACAAAGTATTAGTGTTCGCCTTGGTGTGTTCCGGTTTGAAGTGTATGGGTGCCGGTGAAATTACAGGCACATCAGACTTTTCAACTTTATGTAATAATGTGTTGGCGGGCCCAATGAAAAACCACATAGAGTGCGTCCTAAGAGGATGTGACCTATGGGGTAATGCATTGTTAAAGGCAAAGGTTTTACCGCCTAACATCAGGTGGGGCATCTGTCGGCATTTTTTTTTTTGTAACACGCTTCATATTTAGGCACCGAAAAATTTACAGACATTGTATTACATCATCTGGCCTGTCCTTACGCTAATAATATTGTCTATTTCTTTACTTTACTATATTTTCTCGAAAAGAAGAGTTACTAATAATTATGTGTTTTTTTCAGCAATCTAAAACACCTAACGGCAAGATCCGGAAAGGATACCGCTGCGATACTGCGATGTTTGACTTCGCCCGGTACGACGAACCCGACACCACGCTGGAAACTGTCCTCGATGACAGCACAAATACCAACCTGAACCTATTCGACACCTCGCGCAGGCCAGAGTTCGACCACAGGCCGCGAGAAGTCAGCCCTAACTCCTCCTTCAACAAGCTACCTGATGACAACATGAACTCTGAAATCACTCGGAGTACCTTCGAACTAGACAACAGCAAAATTCTCCCCACCCTCCAGCCGAACGGTTGAGACGCTCTCTCGCGGCGGCTTACAGAACTACATAGGGGTAGGCGGCCCCTACGATCGGTCTCCGATCACGCGTCAATTCAAGTCTTGTATAGTTAAGGAAAGTTTGAGATTTTGTACAGATTAGGCGCTCGCGATGCCGAGGATATACGATAGGGTACCTACTTGTTTAATAGTTGAATTGAGGCTTGAAAGTGAGGTTCGCGCGAGGATGGCTTGGCGTGATTTGTTCCTAATCATAGACTTTATTTTTAATGACGTAAGGCTGATTTTTTGGTAAACAATAGTACGGGTACGTGATAATTTTAAGCGTAAAAAATCAGGTCTAATATAGCTCTTGTTTCAAAGGCACGTGAAGTTATTCTCGCTTGGACTCGCCTCTGCTTCGTTTCACAATAGTCGTCTATAGCCTACCTAACGTAACCTACGTGTAATAACACGTTACATGTAAATATACATTTTCTCAAACATGCTTGGATCTTCATACATTTTGTCAAAAACCATCTTCGAGATAAATCATGCAAGCAATTTTAGTATGAAAATCCATTATGTCTTAGTATCTATCGCAAGGAGAATTTCACTATGAAAATGCGAAACATAACAGTTCAAGGATACAAAGTTTAAGATAAAAGATTAAAGAACATGTTAGAGAGAAACTATAAAAGCTAAAGTAAGCCTAAGCTAAAGTAAAAGCTATAGTAAAGTACTAGGCGATAATGTTCTCACGTGTGTGGGCGCCATTCTCACGTTCGTGCATCATCGCCTGGCATGCAGGCCCAGCAGGAATGTACTATTACTGTCAGTTTCAGGTGAAGAGCACTGTAAATAGCGTTGTTGATTCAAGTCGGCCTGAGGTGTTAAGCGTCGGGACAATAAGATAAGGAAGACGCGAAAATTATTATCGAGAAATATTTGTACTGTTGCTAGTAAAAAAAACTGACTTCAAACAAGTATTCATAAATAATTGTAAAGTAAAACAGTGCCTCGTAAAAGTACACTACATATAAATCATTCGAAAACGTTAAAAAAATATTAAAAAAAACACCGTTAGTGCAACATTATCGTACAAAACATAGACCAAAATAAATTCCAAACAACCGATTAATAATTACCTAAATTCTTGTGTACATATAAATATTTATCGATGTTACAAAGTCCCTATTTATTTTTTCCCTACTTCATAAACAAATCTTACACAAAGCGTTAGATGCTACATTGTGTATCATTCCACTATCCCATAGCTCATTTTGTAAATACCTCCCCCATACGCACAGTTTCTATATAATACCTACATTTTAAGACAGCTATTTAACTATAGGAGACACAAATTTAGATACTTACTTAAATAGGACTCAAGTAGATAGCAAAAAGTAAACTAAAGTGTATTTAATATTAATAGTTATAAATACAACGAACTATTGATTTTAAAAGTTTGAAGTAGAGTATTGTAGTAACTACTTTTGTTTGAACTCGGTTCTATCCTGCCACAGCTCATTAAGAGAATACAGGAGCTGTGCTTTAGCCAAAAGACATTCTCTCAAATTGATATGGTCCAGTGGATGTGTGTTTTACTGCTGTTGTGTATTATATGACGCAGTGATCCACACAATTACTTTGTATCGGCAGTTACTGACGAAGCATAAAATATTTCCAGCACATTGGTCCAAAACCGTTTACTATACCAACTTTGAGGATACAATGCTGGTGATACATTAGATAAAAAAAAAATTGCTGTTATAAAACTGGGAAATTGCCATTTTGTAATGAGTTTTACTTCAAATAAAAATTCATCATCGAAATTGGTTCCTCAATGTTTGTATCTATAGGTAAACAGTTTCGGACCATCCACCTTACATACAGAAGATAACTTATAGTTCGAATGCTCAATAGCTAATATGGATCCAATTTTTTATTATTTTTTAGCTGTGTTCAGACTAAAATTTGAAGGTTCCATATATAACCAATGTTTTTCCATATCACAATTTGAATCTACCTCATTTTATTCGTTAAGATTATAATTTTAGAAATATTTTTGATGTTGATTGAAAATATTAAGTTTTTACTTCTGCCCATCGACCTGTGGTTATATAATCTCTTTTTTGTTATCCCTTTCTACTGATTGGAACTTGATCTACTTATTGGTTACTTTTATTTATTTGCCGTATAATGATAAATACCTATACGTTTGCATTACGTTGCAATTTAATCTAGTTTAGTTAGAGTTTGTTTTAACTTTTATTCTTATTAGTTTTTAATCGCAACATAACTGTCAGTTGTGTTTTGTTTTCCATTTTCAAAACAATATAGTTGAATTGATTTATCAGATAAGTGAAAGTTTACGCAAGATTTTATATAATTTCCGCCTATTTTAATATTTGTTTATTAATACACGCCTTCCTTTGTAGTTTTCGCAGTAAATTTACTGTTAATTTTATTGCACCAATGTTATATCCAAGTAAGTACCTACAAAGCGTTTTGATACAAAAGGCACCAAGGTACAACTTATAAAAGCTAAGATTATTATGAACGCAGAGTATTTTTAAGTCAAATTTGTAAAAAAAAACATGACCAATTTTGACTCTAAAATGACTATGCTGTCATTGTAAATAATATAAAATAAATTCAGGAAAGAAATCGCTGACTACATGAGTACCTGAATTTCAATTACAATTAAGTAAACTAGACTTAGTGTGTAGTTAATACGTATAATAAAGTTCTAGAATTTATTTTGAACGATAAATTTTGCCACAAGTTTAAGCTCTGATTGAACAATTATTTCGATGAGATTTATTACCAACTGGAGCTTAGCAAAAGGTATATACGCGTACATCTATCAAATAGAGATATTCTACAATAACATTGAAGGCCTTTTCCACTACTAAGATAAGAACATTACAGCTGAGAGACAATTTAAAACGTCTTGCTTATGCTATTCAACTGACACTACATGTAGAATAACAGACATGAGACCTTTTCAGCGGGGGCTATACTACCTTAAATTATTTCCCCATTCCATATTTTCGGTAGATAAGTTAATTTTACACAAAACAACCCCGACTATTTTCATTGTTCTATTAAAATTTGTAAAACTATAGTCTGCAGGAGAAAGACTGGAGACTAACTATGTCGTCATAATTTAAAGTTTAAACTTAATTATGACGATTCAGCTTCAGTAGTACCCGAGATCCTGTCCATCCTATGCTGGTGTCACACCTTGGAATCTGCGTGCGAAAGATATGTAATGTCGTTTTAATTTTATTTTACAAACATGAAGATTCGGGTTCAGTAGTCTAGATCCTGTTCATCCTAAGCTGGAGACCCAGGATCCTGAAATGTAACCTGATGTCATCGAAAATTACATGTTTACTCGTATTTTCGTACGAACGTTCTGGTGGCAAATATGTCTGAGTGCCCTTTAAAAAATGAGTTGTGATCCTTAAAATACCAATGTCTACTAAACATAGTAAGAACTATCACGTAAACACCATCTTTTGTAAAAAAAACATTGAAATCAGTGCACCTGTTCTGAAACTATGAGGCCTCAGTCAAACAGACTAACAGACGAGTAAACTATGGCCTCAAACTTATAACACCGAACTTTTTAGTCGGGCGTTTAAAATATCTACACTTCAGCGTTTTGTGAGCAAATTATTAGGTATTGTGAGGGTGGATTTTGCTGTTTTCTTTTATTAATCGAGTTATTATTATGTTCTATGTAAACTTAAATATTCACTTTCATCAGAGCCAATTGAAATTGCTAAGTGGCTCGAAAGATTTGTACTTGCGTAAGGGCCAACATTCAAACGAGATGCGGATTAGCAACGCCTTTAATATTTCTGTTTAAAACACAGAATAACGGCAACTGCAGATTTTATCTTTGCGAATTCGCTTAGCTTTTATTGATTCAACCTTGAGAAGGAACATTTTATTAAGTTAACTACCGAAGCTCTTTAAATCCCAGTGTTATATGACCAATGTAATGCTTTAGCATTTTTAATTTTATTATTATGTTTATAATAATTACCATACATACGTATAAAATATAGAAAAAAATAGTAATAATACCTTTATGAAAATGTTCAAATAGTATTTAGCTTAGTTTATTGTCAAAAATAATACCTAGTGTTTACCTTAAGTACCTTGCAGGTTCCACAGTTATTATAAATATTAATATAATAATTTTAACAGTAGTATACTTTGCTTTTCACGTTATTTTAACAAAAATAATTAAATAAGCTTTATAAGTAACATTAAATTACATGTTATCAAGAACTTTGTCCCTTTCACTCGCACAGTTCACTCGAGGTTGTGTTATGCATACTGTATAAAACTTAATTATTCTTGTTCGTTATAATTATTGATATTTATACTACCTACATGCTTAGTGTTTTTATACCAAACTTAAGTTAAGCGTCTACACGTGTGTATCGTACAACTCGGATGAATTTAACTGTGAACAAAATTTAAAAAATGCCAAACCCTTCAGCACCTTTACGAACTTCCAAACATTGCGGGGTTTTAATATTCATTTATGCTTAGTCCACTGATCCACACACACGCATTGTACTTTTAACGTTAGTTGGGTGGAGTACCTAGAGGATTTCTAATGCGATTCATCCGATACGTACAATTCGACCTGTTGACGCTTGCCTTGATAGTACCTGAATACCGTCACACCGTTTAAAATTGTCAAAACACTCCTTTCTCAAAGATTCACTACCTTGATTTATAAATTTGTACCTTCCACGTGAATTTTATCAAGATTCTGATTAAATCTTTTTTGAAATATATTGATCATGTTTGAATCTGGTAATGAATTTAGGGTATGCAAAGATAAACCAAAACTGCCTTGAAATGTAATATTTTTTCTTGTTTAAATGGGTTTATCCGTCCTTTACTTGAGTCTATTGGGGAATAGTTAATAAGTTTTGCATGAATTAATTTATTGACTTTGTCGAGTAGATTTTTTACAATTAGTGTTTTAATACTTGCGCACTCTACGGTTAATCATCTTATTGCAATTCTATAAAACGGGTATATCATTCCATTTTTTTCATATATATTATAAACAGTAGCTTGTTATTGTTTTGTCATAATAGCTTATACAATACACATTCCATAATTGCCTGCAATAGTTTTACTTACCAGATTTTATTTGTTATTCACCGTTTCTAATTTATAAACTGTAATAATAGTAATAATAGTTATCATTAATTGTATTAAAGCATTATTATCTCGTGATACTGTAACAACAAAGCAATAGTTGTTGATAATATTTTGTTATTTTGTATTAATAAAAGAGCATACTTAACGTTGTTTGAAATTTAAATTGAACTTTTTTGATATTTATTCATGATTACAAGTTTCATAATTAACTACAAAGCATTTTTAATGTTATGATTTTGTAAATACCTATAGTGTAAGTAGGTACTAGAACTATTTATATGTAGGTATACTTACATGTTTCTTTCTATTTTAAAAACATTGTTAATATAACATTTAATACTGTTTTAACACCAATTAATTGAAATAAGCCAGATTCTTAATATCATTATAATTCTGCTCATAGCAATGTTAATTAAGATTATTATTTTCATATTCATAATGTTTATAAGAGTTCGTTTTTAGTGACTACGATTGTGTAGGATGTAAGTACATGTACTTACTTAAGATCGTCCATAAACTGTTATTAGTTTTTGCGAGTTCTAACAGTGGCTTAAGTTTTGTGAAGCTTTCATATTTTATTTTTGTTTTGCCTTTCAGTTATTGGTTCACTTTGCGACGATTAACGTCAACTATAATAAAGACAACTGTACTTATATGGATAAAATTAATAATAATGGAATACGCAACAGTATTTACTAGCTTGAACCAGGGGACCAAACTGACCTCTGTTGTGTTCAGTTTTGTATCCTTCTGTTACTAACTCGTACTCATAATCCTGAGTATGTTACAATATTTTATTGATAGAGAGTAATAAAACAAACATAGCATTTTTAACTAGGTCATGATGTAATTTAATTCTCCCTTCTCACAATTTTGATCTTATTGTTATTTGACTGTTTAATCAATTCATTTCAATTCAATATTTATTTATTTATCTTTTGGCACAGTATTATGCACTTAGACATGTCAGGTAGGTATACGTTTTCTTTGAAATATATTCAAATAGGATGTGGAGATAATATAAATCACGGTATTTGGTACTATACCTGCATTGTCAATTCATTTGGCTGCATAGTAAAATCTATGGCTTTGATTATAATTTTATCAGTATAATCGGTCGGTATAAATAATAGTTTTGTGACTCTCAATGTCTCGACTATAAGAAGCCATGTTTATCTGTAACTTTATTTTTAATTTCGTTGCAAATAACCAAGAAACCGATTGCAATCAAACGTAGGTCATGGATCATAGCATTTCCACATGAGTACAGAAGAAAGCTAATACTTTATTAGCACATCCCCTTAACTAGGGCAGGGTTGATCCTCGCCTGGTCGGTAATTTTTGGGATAATAGGATCTTAGTATGAGAAATATTATACTTGATGTATTTTTTGTAAAATTTTAAAAAAAAGTATTAGAATAAAAAAAAACTGCTGTAAGGAAAACGGATACAATTGTAATAACTGAATAATTTTAAACGACTTTTTTCAATATACTTTATCTACAGAACGATTGATACAACTAAATACAAGTAGATATGTAAATAATTTTTAAAAATGGAAATTCAATAGTTGAGCTATCTGAAGACCGTTGCAATCGATCTAAAGGTAGCTCAACTGATCCAAATCACTACCAGACGGAAGCTTACCTAAGTTGCTGCTTTGTTCAAAATTAAAAAATATGTAATTAATGTTGATATTAGCCCGTATTCTTTAAAGTTTGACTAATGGTTTTGTATCAACAATCAACATTGATACTGTTAATTATGCAAATTCAAGTTTTTGTAATTAAAATAATATAATAAACTGTTTTTTTTAAATAATATAGTACCTTTGTACTATCTGTTATCGTGTTCCCACAAAAGAAGTTAGTTAAAAATGTAAATCTACCTCAACCAAATTACCCAATAACGTTGTTTATAAGTGTTGTTTGAGTCTTATTATTACTAATAAACTGAATTGTAACGTTTTTAGAATAATCATAAATATTATTATTAGTTCCACATCCCCTTTTGATAAGGTAATTATTGTTACCAAACATATTGAATGTGGTCGATGGAGTGTTGAGCGGTATTGTAAAGTTCGAGATGATATTAAATTTTATGAAAATAAAGAGACTTTGTGATGTTTTATTTGTGTATCAACTCTTCAACATATTAAGTATGATTATTTAAGTAACTGTTAAGGTTGGTTTTGAAACCAACTAACTGGGTTTTAAACATTTTGGGTTTGCATTATGTGATATTATTATGCTTAGTTAGATAGGTCACAGAGGAATTCTACACCGTGTTTAGACCTATACTTTAAAATAATTCTTTTTGAAAAAAAAAACGGTTTCGAAGTTAGGGATTTATCCCCAATACAAGATTTTATAATATTAGTGATCGGAAGTTCCGATCACTAATACTACTACTAATACTAATACTACCGATTCGGAACCGTGTGCTGATAACAATGAGCCTAAACACGGCCAGTCTACTTATCCATCGAGGAGTTCCATTGTCCACCTTCCGTCTCCATCATCAGATCAGCTCTCTGTCACTATTATATTGTAGTATTGTCATCGGAACTTGACAGGTACCTAGACCAAATTTCGGCTCAATCGGATATCGAAAAGTCACCCTTATCGACACCCGTGAAATACTTATCATTGTTCCTTAGTAGTTCCAATGGCCATGTCTGGTCTTCTTCATCATTTCAACTTTACCAACTGGCACTTTCTGAATGTACGTGCTTAACTTGTTTTACCGAAATCGCTATATGTGTGCCTAAAATATTTGAGGAGTTCCCTCAATTCCTCATGGATCCCATCATCAGAAAGAGATTTTGATAAAATCAACTAAAAAAAAAGTTTCATAAATGACGGAGATAAAAAAAAACTGGGGTAAAAAAACACGATTTGAGAACCTCCTCCTTTTTTGGTGAAGTCGGTTTAAAAATGTGTATGTCGACTCCGACGCATGACTGGAGTTTACTCGCATCCAGTTCAGTATAGGATACACGAATATGTAGCGCAGAGGGAAAAATATAACGATTTCGGGACTTCACTGTTTGGTAACGCTCGTTTTCACTATTTTACTCCCCATACACTTGCGTACCGTGGGCCTTTTATAACAATAAAACCTACTGAAACCGCTAATCACAGGTTCATTTTTAACCTACTTTATTTACCTTTCTAACCGACTTCTAAAAACATTTACCTACTGAGTTTTAAAATTTCTCGGGTCCACCTCAATGTACATTCCTACACATCATCGAAAAAACCTTTAAATATGACTAACCAACGGGGCATTAAACATATCTATTAGTATACCAAACTCGCTAAAGAATTAATTGGTTACTTCCTTTCAAGAAGTCAGTTATCATCTCAAAATAATCTAGCAAGTGTGTCACGATGTAGCAGTACCTAATGCAAGAAAACCATATGCATCGTTGTAAGGTTTCGAGTACCATCGTAAATTTAGACCAAACGTAGTGATTACCTCCTCAGTGGTTAGACCTACACCATCGTTCAAATCCCTTGAAATGGGAGGTCAACAATAGATCTTAATACTTATTGTTTTTATTTTTTTATCCCGTACAAGTTCCAAAATGTTTCAATTTTGGACTTTTCCCTGTATTTGCGTCACCAAAGCTACAAGCATACCAAATTTCAGCTTTATGGGATTACTGGAAGTGAGAGAGGTTTAGTTTTTTAACATTTTATACCTTCCCTAATATCTCAAAAACTTTATACTTAGTCTAAAAAATAATTAAAAACAGCGTTGAAATGTCTAAGCAAAGTGGTTTCACAAGACAGCCCACTTGATCTGACAGACTGACTTTTTTTTATCCCCTCTTGAAATCTCAACAACCCCCCGACCGATATTGCTCATAGCCTTACATACAAATTGTACCAATACTGTCTACCCCCCCAACCAAGTTTATTGAAGATCGGATTAACAGTACGGAAGTTTTTTTTTACAACTTGTTATGACGGTTTTAGGAGATGGCCAGCTTTTCCTATGAACAGTGCATTACCACATAGGTCACGTCAACTTAGGACGCATCCTATGTGGCATTGCACTGCGCCCGCCACCCTAAAACATAAAGATGAAAAGTCTCATGTGCCTGTAGGTAATTTCACCGGCAACCATACCTTTCAAATCGGAACACAGCAATGCCTTCCCCGGATGAACTCTCTACTAGTTCTCATAGGTATGTATAGTTTAGTTTTCTAGTTTTCATCGGACAAACATACATACCTACAAACGCCGAGTCTTCCAAGTTGACTCCGAGAACTCGTTCCCCTCGTTCAATAAAACTCAATTCTACTAATACTAAAAATATTTTATTGCTTATTGATAAGTTGCACTAGCAGGCTCTGTCGACAGAGTCGCGAGACCGCGCTCTCATCCTTAGCACTGCGTCGGAGCTTCGCTGCCAGCCGCGCCAGGCTGAAGCGCGATCTAGAGCGACCTTCGCGACGTCCTCCTGAAAAAATAAACGTTATTGTTTTGTTTTGTCGTTAGTCTTTTCATTTCTTCCGTATCATTCATGGAGGTGTAATATTATGGAGTGAGTGCTAAAATAGCATAGAGTGTTCCTTCTTACTCCTATCCTAGAAGATAGCTTGCTATCCTATGTTAGAGAGAAACAAATATATTGTCACACGACAGTAATTTTTCCGTTCCGTACCCTGAATATTGGCACCATGCATATAAATCTTCCTAGATTGTTACCATGAATGTATGAATGTAGTAGTAATTTGAAATTTGGCCTGGTACGAGTTACACAAATAAAACAGATAGATATATGCTTGTCTCATTCCAACACATGAATACATTCATATAAAAGAATGAGACTGGTATAATCGATACCGTTTCGTTTTTAGCCTTAGTTTCATGCTTTAGTCCATCTTCCTAGGTATCATTCATCTCTTCATTCAATTTTGTTTATTCTGTCTCTTTTGTCCAAATCTTTTGACGTCCTCTTCTTCTTTCTTTTTCCTTGAGCGAGAATCTTTACAATGATGATCTTTT
The DNA here is from genome assembly GCA_932527175.1 of Operophtera brumata. Taxonomy (NCBI): domain Eukaryota; kingdom Metazoa; phylum Arthropoda; class Insecta; order Lepidoptera; family Geometridae; genus Operophtera; species Operophtera brumata. Next base: position 41,988,960 of record OW052228.1, on the reverse strand, counting down.
TACAAACTTTTATTTATAACTTGCAATTTATGTCTTGGTGGAATCCAGGTGGAATCTTGAAACTGAATTTTAAAGAAGTTATCCTCAACCGATTGTGCTGAAATTTGACATAGGTCTTGTTCCAATGACAATATGGTGACAGCGAGCTGTTCTGATGATGGAGACGGAAGGTGGACAACAGAACTCCTCGATGGATAATAGTAGACTGGCCGTGTTTAGACTCATTTTGATCAGCACACGGTTACGATCACTAATTTTATAAAAACTTTTATTGTAAAATATAGTTTTCACTAAAAAGTTATTTATTAAACTAATAAAGATATTTAAAAAAATACTTATTTCCTTACCTTCAGCAACTCGTTGCCATGCCTCCCGGTCCACATTCACCATGCCGGTAGAAGCGCTTCTTTCCAGGTTTGAATCCTGGGTTTGTGAGCTGGAACTGTGAGATTCAGCCACGTCACTGTCGCAGCTGATTGTACTGGATCTGAAATTAAGTAGGTTTATACTTGAAAAATGCTCTACCAAAAAGGTATTTTGTCCAAAGTCCAAAGAAAATTACACATACCTGTCAGCAGTTCTTCTCAAATCGCTGGCTGAACTGGTTCCTTCTCTTCTCCTCATTGATCCAGAAGACAATAAAAACCTATCTCGAGCTGCCTTTATCCTAGCAGCTCTTTCAGATATCCTCGCTGTGGCTTTAGGATCTACTGGGAATACTGGAGCATCTACTGTTGACAGTGATCTTCCATAGTTTGAAGGATTTACACTTGGACTTTCTGATATAAGTCGGGAATAAGTAGGTATGACAGTTTCGGAGAACTGTCTCATGACTGGTAACGATTGTACTGTTGTGGTACTTGTAAATTTAGGAAGGTTCTTCGTCAGATCAGGGACGATCGTATCTATACTTGCTGTTGTACCAGTCCCAACAATGGTCTCCTGACTGTCTTCTAGCTTTTCTTCAAGTTCTGGGGAATGCGGCCGTTTATCAGGGTGCAAAGTATTGGCGCTATGGGATTTGAGGACACCTTCGAGGCTTGTAGAAGGTGTAGGTGTGAGACGCTTTTCAGCAGATGTCTGGTCCCTTCTGGATAGTTGACAGGCACTGACCGATTTCTGGACTTCCCTCTCGAGGAATGGGTTATTTCTATAACAAAAAAAAACTTTGATTTCTCAGTGATGTAGTTTCTTAGAAGACGTGCAATAAAATAATACCTACCTTATATTAACCCCAACGGGCATATCAGGAGGTCTTCTTCTTTCAGCAGTAGGTGATCTCCAAGCTGGTGATGAAGCACCGCTGTTCTCTCCAGAAGTGTGACCTGAAAATGTATGTGCTATTAATCTTACAGCCCTATTTTACGTTTAGCAAGTTTATGATGATATTTATAGTTACCATCTTCGTGGATTTTCTTATTGTATCTTTGTATCATTATCCTGATAGATGGTGCTGTCTCTTTTGACTGAGGTTTTCGTTGCGAAGATGGTGACAATGGTAGAGGAGACTGAGGTTTTCTTTGCGAAGATGGTGACAATGGTAGAGGAGGTCGACTTCTCTTTCTTTGTTCTTCTCCATCTTGTAGATCACCAGATCCTTTAATACGAGAATTGTTCTCCCTGGATGTGTCTGTGTTTACTTCTCTTTTTATGACATCATGTCTGTGCTGAGTTTGAGGTCTGACGTCAACTAAGTCTTCTACATTTACAGGTATAACAGCTCTTGGTACTGATTCTCCACAGCGAACGACTGGTGAGAATATTTTTCTAGTGGTTTTAACGATCACTTCTGGTGAGATATCACGCTGTTCTGGTGCTTTAAGCTTGAGGACGAAAACCTTAAAAAGTAAATAAAAATATTATATCCAGTTCATGGCTAAAATGTAGTGTAGAAAGTAAGCTTTATTATGACCTAGTAAGGAGCCATAGCTACCAACACAGTTGTGTAGCAATAAGCTTTTATTGGTGCTCCAAGTCTATTTATGCAATATAAATATTAATAGGTATTGCTTGTACGTACTTCTCCTTCTGAATCTGAATGTAAAGAAGTTGGAGGAGTTCTAGGCTTTTCAGAAGCTCGTCTTGGTCTTTTCCTTCTTCTCGGAATCTCCACAGTAACTGTATCTACTTCTGGGTCTGTATCACTTTCAGAAGGTTTCGATTGTTCTCTTTCTAATCTGGCTCTGCACTTGGTTTTCTTTTTACCATTATTTTTATCTGCATCTTTCCGTTTACTGTCTTCTCTTAGATCATCAGTACTGGTTTTATCCTTGAGTAGTTCTTTAACATTGTTTTGTTTTGAAGACTTTTGAATACTGAAAATGGTATTAGGTGGTGATTCTCGTTCAACAACTTGGTGGTCTCTTTCAGAGTTTGATTCTTCTTCCTCTTTGAGATGCCTAGAACTACCTCTTTCTACTTCTTCGATTGTTTTTCTGATAAGTTTAGCATCTTCTTCTATGCTTGTTTGCCTACTTATTCTTCTACGGTTTTTTTCTGATGTTTTGAGCTGTAGGTAGGAATAACTTTATCAGAAAGAAGAAGGTAAGTTTAAGGGTAAGTAATAATTTCATGATCCGTTTTATTTTACCTGTTCCCGCGTGGTTGTTAATTATTACCTGTTCCCGCGTGGTTGTTAATTATTACCTGTTCCCGCGTGGTTGTTAATTATTACCTGTTCCCGCGTGGTTGTTAATTATTACCTGTTCCCGCGTGGTTGTTAATTATTACCTGTTCCCGCGTGGTTGTTTTGGGTCGCGCTCCAGTTTCTTTTGGTATTTCTGCTTGTTTTTCTGAAACAACAACTGTGGAGAAATCCTATTAATAATAATAATATGAATAAATTCATAATTAATATTAATTAAAAGAGTAATATTTGTTTTGAGATCTCGAAAACGGTTCTAACGATTTCGATAAATTTGCTACATTGAGGGTTTTTGGGGGCGAAAAATTGTCTAGCTAGGTCTAATCTCTGGGAAAACGCGATTAAAGACAAAAAAATATTTACTTTTCTCTAAAAACGGGATATTTACCATGATTATTGAGTTTTGTTTGTTTCCAACAAACAAACAAAACTCATAATCATGGTAATTATCCCGTTTTTATGAAGGTACAGAAGCATGATAGTTTAAAAAGTTATAATAATATATTATTCACTGTGTCAGTCAATACAGAATATTGAATAGTTCGACGAATCAATAAGAGTCAATTTATACTAGCGCAGAGTCAAAGCGCATCGAAGCGTCTATCCAAAACTGAACATAACAAACACAGCGTAACAAACATCTAATTTAGAATTTTGAACAGGCTTATTTTAAATTCAAATAGACAATACTAGCTGAAGAGGAACATTTCTAATAAGAGTAGCGATAAATTTAGTAAATACAATTTTACAAAAAAAAAAACGCCAAGAAGTCATTTGCCAACAGATATTCATTCAATTCATTCAATTTATTTATTTCAGACATTGTCCATATTTTGTTAGTCGCGCTTATGATAATGTTAGTAGAGAGACACATTTACAATTAAAAAAATTAAATAAAAACATTTTTCGCAAACCCAACATGCAGGCGCATCCAGCGGTTTGCTATAGGACAGTCCCACCTGTCCGACAACGCGTTCACGATGCTATTCGGGCTTCCACCGATCCTTCCCCTCATTGACGCACACCTCTTGCGCATGATGCTATGGAAGCCATCAACTCTGCTTTCCGCAAACATGCCAGAGGCGCTGCAGAAACGAGGCCGCCCCACCAGCACCCTGAACGCGTTGTTGTACTGAACGCGTAAGGCATTGTATGCTGTCTGCGTATAATTGGTCCAGAGGCTGCAAGTGTAAAAGGACTGGCAATACGCTCTAAAGAGCGTTACCTTCACCTGTTCAGTACACATTGCAAACCTCCGGGCCAGCATATTAACGCGAACACACAATGCCCTACGCTCTCTTTCCAGGTCGAGATCATCCCTCAGGTTATCAGTGAGCCAATGACCCAGGTACTTAAAACGCGTGGTGATGTTTAGAGTCTTGCCGTTAATGGTCACAGGTGGTATGTGAGAATATGTTTTACTTCCCGACTTGAACATCATCAACTCACACTTTTTATATTGACGACCTCTGTGGCGCGGCGGGCGAGGGTTGGCCTGCGATGCAGGAGGTTGCAGGTTCGTTTCCCGCCTCGGAACAAATATTTATGCGATCGCAGATATTTGTTCAGGGTGTTCTGGGTATTTTTCAATGTATAATTAAAAAATATCTATATATGTAATATATTGCATTAAGTATATCAGTTATCTAGTACCCATAACACAAGGTCTGCTTAGCTTGGGGCTAGATAATGTTGTGTGAACTGTCCAGCATTATTTATTATTTTTATTATATTGGATATATGAACGAAGCTTACTACTCAGCAATTCAGCATTCAGCTTATTATTGAGCAGCCATATTTTAAGTTTAACTAATTTTGAATTCCTCAATCATCATTCATGGTAATAATAATATAAAAAATAGTAAATATGTTTGAATATAAGGTTGCTCATTGATAATCTTACAATTAAAATATATTAAACTGGCTGTCATTCACCACGAGTTTAATCTCCATCATATTTTACACGCTTTTAATTTTAACTTTCAATGTTATGTCTTTGTCTGGATTGAATCCGGGTGGAATTTTGAAACTGAATTTAGAAGGGTAGTTCTTCGAAATTTCATTCTTCGACTGATTCATCTGGGCAATTTTTTTTTCACTTTCTGCTCTGTCGCATATGTTCATATGAAAAAAGGTAACCAAAGAACATATATTTCAATGAGGGGCTTGTTTTTATGAAGTAGTTTCCAAGATATCTACGTTCAAATATTTTGTGCCCAGATGAATCAGAATTTGCTACAGATGAATCAGAATCGGAAATATTATATTTACATATTTGGCTCTGTATTAAGAAAATAATCATATTTTAACAACTACAATAATTTGAATTTATGAAAACAATTATCAGTGATCATATTACCAAAGAAATCTGATGAATCAACAATTATTCTTGTAAAATATTTTTAAAAATCTAAAGTCAAAGTCAAATTCAAAGTCAAAAAGTATTTTATACATTGAAATCACAAGGATCATTTTGAATCGTCTTAAAAAATAAATTTACATTTACTCCTGTTCCAACGCAACCAGACCTAGAAGAATCAGGCGGTCTGTTTTTCTTTTGATGATCCTTCTTACTACTAGGTGGGGAGCACCTGTGTGGTGCCTCGAGAACAAGTGGAAGCTGATTCAATGAAAAAAGGAAAATCAAATTAAAAGCCTTACTTAGGTAGGCAGTCAAAAGTAAGATGATAGAGAGAATCAGCAAAAGTTCATAAGGCAGCACACTCTACGCTTGATATACTCATAAATAGCACATCAATAATAAATTATATGTAGGTACAGACATTGCAAATTGACAAATTAGGTTTTGAGGGGCAGAGCGACATCAGGCCACGCGGCTTTATCATTAACATAGTCATGTAGTGTGTAGTACGCTTTCTTAATTAAACTATTCTTTATGTAGGATTTAAATCTTCGAATCGAAAGTTTAGAAACACTTTCTGGAAGTTTATTATAGAACCGAACCGAATTCCCCATAAAAGACCCACTTACTTTTTAAATCTAAATTTGAGAATATTCAGTTTATTTTTATTTCTCGTGTTAAAACAATGCACGTCACTTTTTTTCATAAACCTATCTAAGTGTTTATGTGTATATAATAAGGTTTCGTAGATGTATTGCAGTATTACCGTGAGAATGTTAATTTCCTTAAAACGCTCCCTCAAGGAGTCACGTGGCTTCATTTTATAAATGGCACGTATTGCCCGTTTTTGTAAAACGAATATTGCTTGGATGTCTGCTGCTTTCCCCCACAGTATTATGTCATATGACATAACACTATGGAAGTAGCCAAAATAAACTAGCCTAGATGTAGCTTCATCAGTAAGCTGCCTTATCGTACGAACTGCATATGCAGCGGAACTAAGTGCCTCAATTTGTGGTCCCCACTGCAAACTTGCATCAATATTAAGTCCTAAGAAAACAGTAGAGTTTACAAGATTGAGTGTCTCACCATTTACTTTAATATTAGTTGGGTAATGTTTTACTTCATGGCAAAGTGAATTTAATACATTTAGTTTTTTTAGCATTAAGCAACAGATTATTTACAGTCCAATCAAGAACTCGCGATAGTGATTTATTTACATCATCGTAATTAGCTTTTGACCTATCAACTTTCAAATTCCTATCAAATTCGGAACAACTCAGTCTGATGACAATACAATATGATGGTGACAACGAGCTGATCTGATGATGGAGACGGAAGGTGGACAACGGAACTTCTCCATGGATAATAGTAGACTGGCCGTGTTTAGGCTCATTTTGATCAGCACACGGTTACGAACACTAATTTTATAAAAGCTTGTATTTCAGAAATATATTTTTCTTAAAAAACTTGTTAAGGTGGATGCTCAAACTTGTGGCCCATAATTAAATTAGTTTGGTGTTTTTTGCCCGTTACAGCTCATCAACACTTTTTCAGATAGCGAAAGTTGATTTCGCGAGAACTAGGAGACTTAACACACAATATGTTTTAAAAAAAACACTGCAAAAACTCATTTTTACAGTGTTTTTTTTAATTAGAGGGTTATCGTAGCTAAACTGAAGATATTTATGAGATACTATCAATTAAAACATATTGTGTGTTAAGTCTCCTAGTTCTCGCGAAATCAACTTTCGCTATTTGAAGAAGTGTTGATTAGCTGTAATGGGCAAAAAACACCAAAAAAATTGAATTTCACGCCGCAAGCGTGAGCATCCCCGTTAATATTACAATGTTAAAGTTTCTCACCAGCCCCATTAGACCGAAGAACAGCAGTGCCCGTCACAGCCGAGCTAGTCTCGCACAGTAACCTCGCCTCAGCCTGCCCGTAAGTGTACACCGGTTTCTGAGGAGTATGTCGAGGAGACACAGCCATGAGGGGAGCCGCTGTACAGACTTCTTCAGCTTCTACTTCTACCAGCACGGCTCCTCGAGTGTTGGTATCGTCGTCGTCTAGTCCATCGAGCTGGAGACGAAAACTTGGGGTTAGGTTTCAAACACAATCAGTCTACGTTTCATGGGGCTTAGACTGTATATTTTACCAGTGGGAATTAACGGGCTGTGCTTTGCCATGCGGACTCAGTGAGTCCCATTGTTACCCAGATTGGAATGTCACAATAAACTTCTAGCCCTTAGGCACAATATCTCTCAATGATGATGTAGTTACATATAGATGATGTCTTTCTTTAGTTTCCACTTTGCATATAGCACACAGTCACTTGATTCTTCACCCGCGCGTATGACATACAGAACCCATTGTGTTCTGTATGTGTCTCCACAAAATATTTTATTTCACAGAAAGTGCACCACAGATATAGGAACACTATTGTTCTATAAATCGGATGAGGAGTTAGTTCCTGCTATAGCTTATGTTTGACTACTAAACTCTAAAATTTTTTGATTAACCCGTACTTGTTTGTAAGATTCGTTGCTATAAGATTTGACCTGGCTGCTGGCTTATTTAAGGAATGTATTATTACTGGACTCAAACTCGATCGAACGCAGAGCTTTTAGGCTTATAGGTGAGCAACATATGGCGGAGACTAAGATCCAGAGTCTCGAGCATCGCCGTAAGGTCGCGTGCCTTTCGATCTTCTATAGGTTACATATCGGGGAATGCTCCCAGGAACTTCATGATCTGATCCCAACATCTCATTTTCATCATATGACGAGCAGGCGTACGGCTCGGTACCACCCTTACCTCATTAGTATAACCTCTATTCGTACTAAACGTTTCAGTTCTACCTTTATAATGCGAACTGCTAAGGAGTGGTATACAGTACCGTCGTCTGTCTTTCCTGAAAACTATAATCTGGGTCTCTTCAAGGCTAGTGTGAATAGGTGCCTTCTAGACCTTTGTGCTCCATCTTCGGCCACATCGTCACTTACCAACAGGTGAGATCGTTTTCAAACAAAGGTCTATCAAAGTTTAAAATAAAAAACTGGAAGAAAGCGTTAGCAGAGTCAGTCGTGGGAAGCAATGGCGGCGATGACCTCACCACTTGTCACTATTTCCCTCGATGGTGTAACCCACGGTGAAAAGAGGCCCATTTGAGGCTCTGCGTACCCTTTCGGGGAAAAAAGTCGTGTGTCTATGTATGTATGTAATTATAGCTTACAGATTGTTCTCTTTCGTATTCTGATTCGAAATCATCAGCGTCATTGACGCTCAGGCTGGACGCATGGTGCCTGCCCGAGCCTCCTGCTGACGGCGCATGGTGCCTGCCCGACCCGCCTGCTGACGGTGCCACGCTGCCGTCTGACTGCGTCCTGGTGAGGGTAGCTTGAGGTACCTTCTTCTGAGCCCTGGCCGCTTGGAGCAGAGCTGAGGTGGATGCTTCGGGAGCTATGCCCCGGGACTTCTCCCATTCATGCAGCTTGCGCGTGAAGGATCGGGATATCCCTGAAATATTACGTTCTCAACATAATATAATATAACTCCCAAGTCCCAACAGTCACATACCTACATAGTCCGATCTTGCACTAGGATTCCCTGTGTCGAAGGTATCAGAAACTACGAGTGCCATGGTACCAAACATCCTGGCCCGGAACTAATAATTGCAGGTCATATAAACACTTTGCTGTGGTGTGTCCGGCCTAAGAATAGACCCCTCCGTCTCCTCCCGTGGATGTCGTAAAAGCCGACTAAGGGATTACCCGGACTTGTTGATAAGACTCGTTGGTATAAGATATGTCCTGGTTGCTGGATAATTGTAGAATGTTTTATTACTGGAAGAAAGTGTTAGGTGAGTCAGTCGTGGGAAGCAATGGCGGCGATGAGCTCACCACTTGTCACGTCTATATCCCACGATGGTGCAACCCACAGTGAAAAGAGGCCCATTTAGGCTCTGCCTACCCCTTCGGGGAAAGAGGCGTGTGTCTATGTATGTATGTATGTATGTATATAAACACTTGTCCTGCAGCGGGAATCGCACGCGTAACCTCTCTCATCTCAGCCGGCTACGCGCCCCCCACGCCATAGAGGTTATCATGTACTTGTTATTGCGCCTTGGTGGTGGTTGGTGAGGGGCGTCTTACATCATCATTTCATAACACTGACTCATTAACTGAATACCTACTACTTTACTTACAAAATTTTCAAATACCTATTACCGCAGATAAAATAAAACTATACTAGCTATTACCGTAGGTATTTTAAAATATTTAAAAAATTATAAAACTCAAGTTTTTTTTTTAAAATATTATTTACCGGAATTATTATTATTATTTATTTATTACTTTTGAAACTATCATGGTTATGTACATAATTTTCACTTGAAACGGGATATTTACCATGATTTTTGAGTTTTATATGTTCCCGATATTTCGGCACAGTTGCATGCGCCATGATCATTTTATTCGCCGTGATCATGGCGCATGCAACTGTGCCGAAATATCGGGAACATATAAAACTCAAAAATCATGGTAAATATCCCGTTTCTAGTGAAAATTATTTATTTATTATTTCACGCACGAAAGGTTCCGTACTATTGTATATAAAAACGGCAAAAAAATTACGTTTATTGTATAGGAGCACCCTTGAATATATTTTATTCTGGTCTTATGAAATGAAATGAAATGAAAAACATTTATTTGGCACAAACAAAAAAAACAAACAGAAAAAACAGAATGCTAGGAAAAAGTAGGACAAAAAACAGAAAAATAAATAAAAAATAACAACCAAAAACATACAAAAACAGATACAAAAACATAATTTAGACACTTAAGTTATAAATAAAATAAAATCAAAAATTAAATTTAAAAAAAATAATAATGAAAAACAATACAATAATACAATTTATGTATTTTTTGTTATAGCAGCAACAGAAATACATCATCTGTGAAAATTTCATCGGTCTAACTAGGTATCACGGTTCATGAGATAAAGCCTGGTGTTTAAAATTGGTAAAAAAAACACGTTTGTTGTATTGGAGCCCCCTTAAATATTTAATTTATTCTATTTTTTAGTATTTGCTTTTATAGCGGCAACAGAAATACAAAATATGTAAAAATTTCAACTGTCTAACTATCACGGTTCATTAGATACAGCCTGGTGACAGACGGACGGACAGACAGACAGACAGACTGACGGATAACCGAGCCTTAGTAATAGGGTCCCGTTTTACCCCTTGGATACGGAACTCCTGTGCTATTACGCAGAGTTATGGATAAAATAACGGGATACAGCTACATACTTAGCGTTACAATAAAATCTTATGGGTGTAAATAAATCAATTGGATTGTCTATGTTAACCCAGTCTATCCATATAGTTGTACTCCAAATAACATTACGCGTACGAAGTCGCGGGTTTATAGCTAGTAGTAATATAATAATTGACGGTCAATGAATGAGTGAAGTTAAAAGTTCAGCGTGCCTGCAGCTATAGTATTCAAGGGTACGGAGCTTGAAGCTTACCTTGGAATTTGAAGAGTCCAGTAGAAGTCTGCACGAGGACCTCATCCGGCTTGGGCTCTTCCTCCCACGCTGGCACTGTGTTGGTATCCTTCATCCGTTTCCATTCATCTGCCATTCATAAATATTAATGTTTTATTAATGGTGGGTAGTACCTACCTAGTACCTACCGTTTCATTTTCATTTATTAGCTGTAGGTGTAGCTCGTACCCAGCTTTGCTCTAGAATAACTACTCTACCGGAACAATTGCCATTTGGATGGGCTGCGCCTAATACACAAACAAAAATTTAAATACAAGAAAAGGCCCACGTCTCTAGAAAAAGGTGTTTTAATTGAATACCTACATTTTATTCAACGAATCCTTCACATTAACTCTTCGGTTTAGGTTTAGGTTTAATTTCATTTCAGTTTAAAATATCCATTCATGACGTCTTTGATCAGGCGATATATCAGATGAGCTTAAGAGTTTGTCCTGGAAAGTACTACCACCATTTCTATTTCGGCTGCAAAGCAGTAGTGCTCGCATTTCTGTGTTCCAGTTTGTAGGGTATGCTTGCCGGTGAAACATACAGGAACATGAGACTTTTATGACCTATGAGATAAAGTACTGTTCATAGGCAAAGGCCTTAGAATTTATAATAAACCAGAAGGTGCGTACGATGTTATTAGTACGGGGTGCTGCCGCGCTGTGTCACCAAAACACAATGCGTCCCGCACCTATCATAATATACTTCCCACCGGTGAGTAGGGGTAAAATTTTAATGATGTTGGCAAAAACACAGAATAAACAATAGAACAAGGCAACAATGACAAAATGGACGCTTGACTTTTTCCAAAGAATGAATGGTAAACAAAATTCATTAAGTATTTAAACCAAAAACATATTAAACTTAGGTACGTATGAAATGTGATTCTATTGTTTTTATTTTTACTACTAGCAGATTTTTTACATGTCGGTGCATGTGGGGACGACACACGACGGCATATTCACAAGAAACATATTTCGAGTTCGACACGACTAGCCACACGGCTGACCACAAACAGACTGGGTGAAACTATTCTCATTGAGACTAGTTTGCGTGGTGCTGTTTTTAAAGTGACACGGGTTCTGGGTTATTCTATATTCTAAGGCAGAGGCATAAACTGCTTGTTCCGTGATTTCATCAAATTGTATATAAGTACATATATAAAACTACATATCGCTGAGTACAAAAGGTGGCATTATAGTGGCCTAATGATACCTAAGGAATTGAAACTATCGTGGTTGGGAATAATTTTAAATAAATACCGTCTTATTACCACTGTATTTCGTCGCTTTGCTGACGTTTGGAGACTGAATTCAGAAGCCTCTTCATCATGAGCACCGCTCGCGACCGCGTTCGACGGTGGACCGGCGAATACTGCGTGCGGCCGCGCGCTCCGCTCGCTGGGACAGCGGCGCGGCGGCGGAAAAGCGACGAAATACAGTGGTAATAAGCCGTTATTTATTTAAAATGATACCTAAGGAGTTAGTACAAACATGCTGAATAGGTTAGGTAACTTTTGAAACTATCATGGTTATGTACATAATTTTCACTAGAAACGGGATATTTACCATGATTTTTGAGTTTTATATGTTCCCGATATTTCGGCACAGTTGCATGCGCCATGATCACGGGAGAACTGACTAAAGTCTTATGTCTTGTCTCTCTTAGTCTGTCTTAGTCTTAGTCTTATCTTATCATGGCGCATGCAACTGTGCCGAAATATCGGGAACATATAAAACTCAAAAATCATGGTAAATATCCCGTTTCTAGTGAAAATTAGGTTAGGTAAGGTAGAAATGTACCCCATCTCTTCAAGAAGTCCTCGCTAAGGTCTTGTCTCGCTGGAATGGGCAGCGGCTGTTTGACGCCCTTCTTCAGCTTCCATTCCTCTAGTTTCTTCCTGAAGTCTGCTGACAGCTGCTCTTCAGTCGCTACTGGACGAGTTGCTGAATGGTAGGAGACTGAGAAGAATACAATTAATTGAATAAATAATGCTGGACAGTTCACAAAACATTATCTAGCTCCAAGCTAAGCAGAGTTTGTGTTATGGGTACTAGATAACTGATATACATAATATAATACACTAGCGACTCGCCCCGGCTTCGCACGGGTAGCCCCCGGTGACCCCCCCCCCCTCCTTCCCTTCCCTCCTATGCTACTTCCCCACCAATTTTCAACCAAATCGGTTCACCCGTTCTTGAGTTATAACTGGTAGTAACTAACACGAATTTGTTTTATATATATAGATTGCATAGTTTTTTTTTAATTATACATAGGAAATACCCAGAACACCCTGTACAAATATCTGCAGATCGTACAAATATTTGTTCCGAGGTAGGAATCGAACCCGCAACCTCCTGCATCGCAGGCGAACCTTCGCCCGCCGCGCCACAGAGGTGGAATTGAATAGTTGCTGTAGAAGTTTGTCCAGCAGTAAATCCTCACTAAATTTTTTCCCACCGCGTGATGTCTGGCACGCCTACACTCAACTAGCGAGAGTGAACGGACCATGATCCGACACGAAGCTCCAGTGCAGACTGGGGGTTTTATTTTTATGTAATGGCTCGACAAACTGGCATACGGCCCGCTTGATGGTTAGCGGTTACCGTCGCCTATTGACCTCTGCAACACCAGGGGCATTTTTGTAAATGCGTTGTCTGCCCAGGTGGGTTACTATGAGCTCTTATTGCCATGCAGTTGATAAACTATTCAGTACAAAATATTGGTTCCGTGATGTTCGCAACTATATTTAAAGGCACAATCGCAGAGGGTCTACAGACTTCTACGATTAAAGTTATTCAACGATGAAAAATGTCAACGATGAACCGATATTTTGTACTGAATAGTTTTTGAACTGAATGGATATAAGAGCTCATAGTAACCCCCCTGAAGGACTCTTTGGATGTCACATTGTAGGTTATAGGATCGATGATTTCATACGATGTTTTCCTTTCTTACAGGATAGAAAGAGACGAAGGGTAAAAAAATGATAATACCTACTCAGGAGAGACTAAAATAATCCTTTATTAGAATTATTTATCAGTCTGTCTATGATCTGCTCTGGAAAAAGGCCAGATCAAGAGTACACCGACGAGCATGTATGAAGAATGTGATGAGAATTAATGAAGCAAAAGAGGTCGTGGTCTCTGCCTACCCCTCCGGGAAACCAGCGTGAGTTTATGTGTGTATGTATGTATGATGTCCTGCGGAAGTCGCTTATGAAAAATTATGAGACTTCGTCCAGGTTTAAGAGTCTTCAACTTCAAAGGAAACTCACCAGCATGAAGCTTGCCACGTCTATCAGAGATCTCTCTGCCCAGTCTGGTCTGTAGAGCAGCGTAGTTTCTGGCAATCTCGTCCCGCACCCCGCTGGCTTCACAACCACTGCTCATGCCCTCTGTATCTGCAAATAATACAGAATAACATGTGAAATAACACAAGTACCCATAACACAAGCTCTGCTTAGCTTGGGGCTAGATAATTTTGTGTGAACTACGTCCAGCATTTTTTTTTTAAATCCAGTTTTTCGAGTTAAGTGGTCGCGTCCTCGTATCTAGAAAAGGCCTCGACTGGCCTGCGGATTACCTCATTTACATTACATTTTAGTAGTAGTAGAGCTTTTTTGTGAAAGAGTTCGTCCGGGGAAGTACTACCACCATACCTATTTCTGCCGCAAAGCAGTAGTGCTCGCATTGCTGTGTTGCAGTTTGAAGGGTAAGGGTGCCGGTGAAATTACAGGCACATGAGACTTTTTATCTTTATGTCTCAGGGTGGTGGGCGCAGTGCAATGCTACATAGGGTGCGTCCTAGGTGGACGTGACCTATGATGTAATGCACTGTTCATAGGCAGAGGTTACCGCTTAACATCATGTTGTTCCGTCATTCAAATGGTATAAAAAAAATAAAAATAAACATTCAACCGCTGCCGCTGCCCTCGCGTTGCTGGCAGTAATTCCCTAAATACTTCTAGAGCAGGATCGAGAGGAGTGTGTGTTTACATGCTGCCCTACACTACACTTCGCTTTCAAGTTTCGGCAATAGCGGACGTCAAAAGAAACTTTTTACTCGTAGCGATAATAATTATGGTCAATATTTTAAATCTCGAGCAGCTGCAGCAGTATTTAGGGAATTATTTTCGGCAGCGAGAGGGGCAGTCTAGGGGGCAGTCATGGAGGTATAATAGTATGGAGTGAGTGCCAAAATAGCATAGAGTGTTCCTTCTTAGCCTTAGTTACATGCTTTAGTTCTTATTCCGAGGGGGCAGTGCTAAAATTTTCTCTATGGGGTTGTGGCAGGGGCTGAATGTAAATCATAGAGATTTTTTAATATATAATTATGTATATATGTATATATTTTTAAAAACTCTGTGATGTAATGTGTGTAAAGCCGAGTTTTCACAGTACGAGTACACTCGGACCATCAAGCTCGGATGTCTACTCGGACGCTACTCGTATAGTGTAAACACGTAATCCGAGCCCACTCGGACGCCAGCCGCCAAACCGAGTAGACTCGGACCGTGCTCTATTTTTCAAGCTCACTCGGTTCAATTTTATGTCAACATAGGCAATAACATAGCACTCCTATACAACTAAGTCGTATACATCCACCCGAGCTCACTCGGCCCGAGCGCATTCATACTGTGAAAACCCGGCTAAACTGCAATATGAGCGCACTCCTATACAACTAACTCGTATACATCCACCCGAGCTCACTCGGTCCGAGCGTACTCGTACTGTGAAAACCCGGCTTTATTGAGGTATTAGTCTATGGCTGTTATTCGCTAGAGGTTACTTGACAATAACCTGTGACGTCACAATGTATTCAGGTTATATTCTTTGGCAAAAACTACAATATATACAGGGTTCTTTGCATAACAAAATCGCGGAGTAAAACTATTGAAAATACGGAAAATGTAAAAAAAATTGGTATTAATTAACAGTTTCGCCTTGTAAATAAAAGTAAAAGACCATGTTAGATCCAAGATTTATTCATATCTCTCAGATTCTGGAATCGGACTATAATGACTATGAATATTTAATTTCTACATTTCAGTGGCAAAAAGATTCATTCAAATGGTTCTAGGGTTCATAGTGATCATCGTTTTAGTTTCGTCTTTATACTACGTTTGCGTAAGTGTATTTTATAAAATCTGGTGTGTCCGGCCTAAGAATAGACCCCTCCGTCTCCTCCCGTGGATGTCGTAAAAGCCGACTAAGGGATTACCCGGACTTGTTGATAAGATTCGTTGGTATAAGATTTGTCCTGGCCGGTAGCTTATTATGGAATGTGTTATTACTGAAAGGAAGCGTTAGCCGAGTCAGTCGTGGGAAGCAATGGCGGCGATGAGCTCACCACTTGTCACGTCTATATTCCACGATGGTGTAACCCACTGTGAAAAGAGGCCTATTGTGGCTCTGCCTACCCCTTCGGGGAAAAAGGCGTGTGTCTATGTATGTATGTATGTATGTATGTATGTATGTATGTTCTCTAAGCACACTTCATAAAAGAAACAAGAAAGAATATATAATTTATTTGTATACATGAGCTACACAGAAACACTTATTAAACTAAGAAGAATCAGATATGGAGGTATGAGGTTACTCAAGTAACAAAATGGCTCTGCCTCAGCATGAGTTGGCTGACAGCAAGCTAGCAACCAACGCTGGTCTTCCGGCAGAACCACTTGTTGGCGTTACGTTGTTAAAACGACCAACTACTCTACACGAGCTCTGCCCAAGGTTTTAGACCTTAGTTTCAGTCTTTGATGACTTTGTGTACACGATTCACTATCGAGCGTAGGATTAGGGGGACTACTCCCAATCCCCCCATTGCACAGTACCACTACCACCCCAAGAGATGGCACATTGCTGATCGCTGTTGAGATGGCACATTTAAATTTTACACAATCTTATAGGAAAATATAAAAAAAAAACTATGAGTTTCCGCAATTCCTCCTTCAGAGGGACCCCGCCCTGACCCCTCAACCCCTCAATCCATGGTAAATGTGGTACATTCCAGCCTCTGATAATAAATTGTCGACCTTGTGGCGCGGCGGGCGAAGGTTCGCCTGCGACGCAGGAGGTTGCGGGTTCGATTCCCGCCTCGGAACAAATATTTGTACAGTCTGCAGATATTTGTTCAGGGTGTTCTGGGTATTTTATATTTACTTATTAAAAAATATCTATCTATGTAATCTATTGTGTTAAGTACCCACACATAACACAAGCTATGCTTAGCTTGGGGCTAGATAATGTTGTGTGAACTGTCCAGCATTATTTATTTATTTAATTACATCCATTATTATGCCTTGAGACACCTACAAGCTCAGACAAAGCTACTTACCTACATACATAAACTCAAACTGTGTTCAATAAGAGTAGGCAGAGGATTACAACACAAGCCATATACTAAGATAGACACCGCAAATAAATAAATAAATAATGCTGGACAGTTCACTCAACATTTCTAGCCCCAAGCTAAGCAGAGCTTGTGTTATGGGTACTGGATAACTGATATACATAATACAATATATTACATTCATAGATATATTTTAATATACAATAGCGACTCGTCTCGGCTTCGCACGTGTAGTTTCAGGATGAAAAACAGCCCCCCCCCTTCCTATCTCCCCCCTAGTAGCCTATGTCACTCAGAGTAAATGTAGCTTTCCAATAATGAAAGAATTTTTGAAATCAGCACAGTAGTTTTTGAGGTTATTCATTACAAACATACACACACACACATAAATACAAATCTTTCCTCTTTATAATATTAGTGTAGATAGAAAATACCCAGAACACCCTGAACAAATATCTGCGATCGCACAAATATTTGTTCCTACTTATAAATGTACCTACTTTGGGTGTTAGTTTGCCTGTCCGAAAGTTTGCGCAATGTACCTTTTAGTAAACCTCAAATCAGTTCGCTCTCGGCCGTCTTTGCAAATGCCTAATTGCGCCATAGTGAACTATTTTTATTTCTTAATCAGCTAGCCGTAAGAATGAAGATATATCGTATAGTAGCAAAGTGCAAAATAAAATGGAACGCTTGGATCCTTTGACCAAAATAAAAATACTTGGATCTATACAAATTTACGTGTTCGCGGTGTCTATCTCGAAATATATTTAAAAAAAAAAACGACTTCATACTACTCTCGCCTCATTCATTTTTTTTAATTCTTCAGACATGCTTGTAGAGCTTGATAACCCTTGTTCTTATAGTCACATGAAAACACCGAACTTGCGGCGACTGCGTCTGTCATCAGGCAGATTTGGTCGGAGGGCTGCCAGTTGGCTTGTCGGCAGAGTCAGTGTGGTGAGTCTGATGGCGGACCGCCGGCCGCCTCCAACCAACCTCAATGCGTCTGTCAGACTTGCCCTTGTGCTATGATAGACAACTTTTTGAGGTAAGACCATTGAATAAATAATAGTGAGACACTAGAAATTTTAAGATCACTTTATTATCAATGTGGTATTCTCACTTTTATAATCAAGGGCACATTCCTTTTATCGTTTAGGGGGTCCGAAATTCACATTGTATGTTTATTTTTTTATTTTTTATTTTTTAAATATAGCATTGATAGACCTTTGTTTGACCACGATCTCACCTGTTGGTACGTGAAGATGTGGCCGAAGATGGAGCACAAAAGTCTAGAAGGCACCTATTCACTCTAGACTTGAAGAGACCCAGATTATAGTTTTCAGTAAAGACAGACGACGGTAGTGTATTCCACTCCTTAGCAGCTCGCATTATAAAGGTAGAACCGAAACGTTTTGTGCGAATAGAAGGTATACCAATGAGGTAAGGATGGTACTGAGCCGTTCGCCTGTTTAGACGTTTGGATGTAAGGATGTTTGGACAATTGAACGTTTGGACGTTTTGACGTTTGGACGTTTGTAAGTTTGGATGTTTGAATGTTTAGATGATTGGAGGATTTGATTTTGGATTTTTGTATGTTATTACTGAATCACGCAGAAACGGCTGGAAACCTGGACTAATCTATATGCTATTCTATCTGGGTAAAACGCGAGAGAAGCCGTGGTTGGACACTAGCAAGTAATAATATTACAAACCAGCTCAGGCAGGACTCACTAAGCATTATGCCTTACAGGCATATACATGTCTTGACACATGCCTAGTTACTAGAAACTAGTTTTCCACAAGGGTTTCATAAATAAGTCCTAGATACTACTATGCCGTAGCAGCCTATGGAGTAACATATTTATGCTTGCAGGACGTGCAGTCCAGCAACTCGAATGTGTACAAGCTTTTCGCAATCTTTCTTGTACTGCTACAACTACATATTATCAACGGTAAGCAGGTATACCTACAATAGTCTGTTACCACAACGAGGTAGGTAGGTATATAATTCAATATGAAAAAACTATCGGACGCGTCCGTGTCGCGGCTGACAGACGCGGCTTATTGATATCTCTGTGCAAACTATCGGTCTTAAGACGCGGACGTGACATTAAGTCGCCCTTGAGCGTTCAGACGTCTGAACAGAGTCTAGCCGGCTGGATGTTTGTGCGTCCACGGACGGTGTGAAAGGGGGCGGGATGCGGCCGCGGACGTTTCGAGTGCCACAAGCGAACCAACAGCGCTCGAAGAAAAAATAACAGAATGTGTTCGTGGCCATAAATGCTTATATAACCAAACAGAAGAAAATTCAATTGGTCTTCATTCATTCTTAAGTACATTTTGTAACGTTTTTCATCTTTTTGTAAGTCTGGATACAATGTATGAAATTCACCATACTCGAGTCGTTGTAAACACTTTTTTTTGGGGACAACATATCGGCGCGTGTGTTGGTGCCGTCTCGACTACCGTATCAAGCACACCGTTAAGCCGCGTCTGGCCGCGGCTGACGGACGCGTCCGAAAGTTTGTTGTCAGCTTTTCCGTTAAAAGGTACATTTCTATGGAGATTCGTTAAAAATAATAGTAGGTATATACATTTTATTATTTTTATTTTTATACTACTTGGATGACGGAACAAGCAAGAGGCCTACCTGATGTTAAGCGGTAACCTCTGCCTATGAACAGTGCATTACCTCAAAGGTCACGTCCACCTAGGACGCACCCTATGTGGCATTGCACTGCGCCTGCCACCCTGAGACATAAAGATGAAAAGTCTCATGTGCCTGTAATTTCACCGGCACCCTTTCCCTACAAACCTTGGTACCTAACCTTGTTTACCCTTGTGTTACAAGTGCCGTAAATAGGTTATTGCAAACGAGTTAACGCTTTGTAAACCCGAGCCGAACGGCAAGGGGCTACCATCGTTACGAGCTTGCAATAATCTTTTCATCCGTGTATCATACGATGTTCTTCAATACAAGTTGTGAGAAAACAGAAAAATAATTATCTTAAGCCAACCTATCTCGAGATTCATTTTTCTTCGTCTACAGATGACATAATTTTATTATCTTTCTTAAAAACTTAAAAAATTATTTATCATCGAATAAAGTTGACATAGATAGGTTCGATTTAATGTTTGAGCGCTATTTTAGTGTCTATAAATGTCTGAATATAAATTATTATCTTTCAAATCTCCTAAGAACTAATACCCTGCTTCACTCGATCATATTCGTGCCATGGATGTCTTGAATTAGGTTGGATATAAGCTATTAGGTATTTTGAATTACCTATAATTAGATTTTAATAAGTTTTATATTTATTTAGCTTTTTACAGTCTAGGAAGAAAAATAAATACCTACCCCAGAATGATACCCCTAACACATTTTTACAGTGTTTTTTTTTTGTTTAGGGGGGTATCGTTACGGGTGAAATTTATGAGATACTATCAATTTTGACGACCTCTGTGGCGCGGCGGGCGAAGGTTGGCCTGACAGGAGGTTGCGGATTCGATTCCCGCCTCGGAACAAATATTTGTGCGATCGCAGATATTTGTTCAGGGTGTTCTGGGTATTTCCTATGTATAATAAAAAAAACTATATATGTTATGTATTGTATTAAGTATATCAGTTATCTAGTGCTCATAATACAAGCTCTGCTTAGCTTGGGGCTAGATAATGTTGTGTGAACTGTCCAGCATTATTTATCTATTTAATTAAAACATGTGTATTAAGCCTCCTAGTTCTCGCGAACTCAACTTTCGCTATCTCAAGAAAGTGTTGATAAGCTGTAATGGGCAAAAAACAAAAAAAAAAAAAAAATGCGCCGCCAGCTTGAGCAAAAGATTGTTTTCATGTTTCAATGGACAAAGTCTAAGTGACCCCCTCCCCCCCCCTCCCTCTGGCTTGAATTTTCATTTAATTGTAGGCTACGGCACGAGACGTGGTCGCTGACTATAATATTGCACACACAAGTTCAAAGTCGCGCAGAGGGCTATGCTTCGGGTTTTATTACGTGATAGAATTTGAAATGAAGAGATCCGTAATAGACGAACCAAGAACGCATAACTCTCAGAGTTTGCTAGTTGAAGTGTCAATGATTAGGTCATGTAGCTCGCAGAACCTAACTACCTTTGTAGAATAAAGGTCTCGAAGAACCCCTATCGAAGTACCGACGACATTTTAGGGATAGCAAGTAGTGGGTGGATGGAGGCGGCTGAAGGCCGTTTATCGTATTGTATGAGGCCTATGTCCAGCAGTGGACATCTACAGACTGATGATGATGATGTAGGGCCCAATGACGATAATGATCATCTTTGCTATGTCGGTGTCTTCCAGGTTGTAGGTGCCTATGAATCTGCTTCTGGGATTCTGAGGAGCGATGCCTCAAGTCAAGAACAAGCTCAGGTAATTACTAAGTACGTATACCTAAAAAACTTTATATTACACTAGTGACTCGTCCCGGCTTCGCACGGGTAGTTTCAGGATGAAAAACATCCCCCCCCCTCCTATACCCCCCCTGGTAGCCTATGTCACTCAGGGTGAATGTAGCTTTCCAATGGTGAAAGAGTTTTTGAAATCGGCTCAGTTGTTTTTGAGTTTATTCATTACAAACATACACACACACAAAAATACAAATCTTTCCTCTTTATAATATTAGTGTAGATTAGTGTAGATGTAGATTAGTATAGATGTAGATAGTGTAGATTGTATTGAATTAGTAGTAATTATTTGATGCAGAAGTTTTCCACAAAATCATTATCTACTGTAAATTCACACTGCACTGGCATTCTAAATTTATTTTAAATCCAGTAGGTATTTGCCCCTGAAACCATATCTTCTTCTCTTTTGGCAAGAGCATAGACTCTTATTGTTTCAGATCGAGAACAAAAATAAATATAAGTCCTCAGAACATATCAAATTCAAGCAGAACAATGAGGGAACTAACCAGAAATTGCCTACATTGAAGCTCAAGAAATCGAGCATTACCTTCAAAGATCAATTGGAGCTTCAATCTAACAACTCCAGGGAAGGAGCAAGACAGAATGATCAACATACAAATAAATCAAACACAAAGGAAGTGTCTGTTGAGTCATCGTCTGATAACTATAGCTACTGCTCAAAATGTGCTAAAAAAGGAGAAGCATGTATTAACTGCCCACGAGCACGTGAAATTATTGAGCCTGTTGAAGGATCTTCTGGATCGGTGTCACCTAACTACAGCATCTGTTCTAAATGTAGTGAAAAAGGGATGACGTGTATGAAAATGTGTCCACGAGCAATGTCTGATGGAACCCTTAGTCCTCCTGGGTCATCGCCCGGATCTGTGTCGCCTAACCATAGCTACTGTACAAAATGTATTGCAAAAGGAAAACCGTGTGGAAAAAAGTGTCCGCAAGCTAATAAACATTAAGGTTTCTGTGATAATAGTGTCTAACTTTAATAAACTGGTAATAAAAGATCGCGATCGAGTTTTTATGATAGAAAACCGTATATCCATCCCGGAGGACGTATTGCACTAGGAAGAGCATGGTGTATCGGTATTAACCGGAGGCCTGCAATGCTCTAAGGTATTTAAGTATTGCCTAATAAAACAGAGTGCCGAAGACTCCAAGCAATGGCGTACTTACCTACTATTCATAGATAAAACCTCACTATTCTGCTGACTGAATCGCGAGAGAACGAATGGCAAATATAGACAGGGTCCTGGAGGCCAATTCTCGGATTGTAGAGATTATCTCAAAATTAGAGATAATGTCGAAGCATGAATGTGTACAAAAAATGTCACGAAAATGTCACAATTACCATCAAATCGTATTCGATTTGAATGATTTTGGTAGACTTATCTGTATTTGTGACATCACGAGAATAGCAAATTAAGATTTTATTCGACATTCGCCATCTTTTTTCGACATATGTCTAATTCGACTATTCTCGTGATGTCACAAATAGAATAAGTCGACCAAAATCATTCAAATCGAATACGATTTGATGGTTATTGTGACATTTTCGTGACATTTTTTGTAGACATTCATGCTTCGACATTATCTCTAATTTAGAGATAATCTCTACAATCCGAGAATTGCCCTCCTGGCGCGATGTAATGTATATAATGTGTGGTTATACTTAGCAGATTCACCTTACTATGAAATGTCCATCTTTAAAAATATTATTAGCAGTAGGCATAGTTTTTGAATTATTTGTATTTAGGTACTGAAATAATAATACCTACAAATAATACAAGGAGGTAAACACAAAAATCAAAAGAACAAATTAAAAAGTTGAGCTACCTAAAGACCGTTGCAAAGGATATACCTGAAGCTAAACTGATCCAAATCCCTACCAGATGGATGCTGGCTGCGTTACCACGTCTAAGGCGAGTTTTGGGCGAGTGGAGTCCCTTTTTTGTCATGGACATCGTATTGAGTGGGATGATATATAAAGGTACTTTGTGGTGTGATGTCAAATGAAAGAAGCTTGAATTTGGGATTTACCCATGGACTTGTATACTACGGCCATGGATTTTCCTATAACTTCATGCAGTAGGAACTGCCCACTTGCTATGCTCTCTGCATTTAATTGGCAGTTTACTCTTTGGCCTGATGCGTGATAAAATTCCATGTCTATGGTAATATCTCTGTTTCGTTTTTCATCGATGTCAAAACTTCTATCAGCTGAAAATTTAAATCAAGCGTTTGTTTTATTTTCGGATAAAAAATGCCGCGTGTACTTATATACAATCCATTGTTGTAGCCAGAGCTTGTCCTATTCTGGTTCCAAATAGATATGGAAAATAGATTGTGTCGGTGCTATGGTAAGAAGTCTTCAAAACCTATCTGCTGCACTGTTAGCTACGGGCTCTCAACAAAGTTGAGGTTGGAAGGTCAACGGTCGACTCTCAACTACACGGTCGCCAGCAAAGCATTCCGTCTGGACGTTCGAGGAGTAGATAAAGATGTGACATGGCACCATGCTACTTTTAATTTAAACGAATATTTTCGTAGAACATTTTCCTATTCTTCTATTTGACTTTCTTCTTCTTCATATAATGGCTTGTATGGAGTGCTCCAAACAATTTTGCCAATGTAGAGTGATATATTCTACATACCTTATTCTCGCTCTACAATTCGACTATATCACTTGACACTAACGAAGTTTTTGGAGAATTTGTTGTTATTTATATATTTTCTTGTCTTTTAATGGCTTTCAGAAGCCATTAAAAGACAAGAAAATATATAAATAAATATTGCTGGACAGCTCACACAAGATTATCTAGCCCCAAACTAAGCAGAGCTTTGGGAGTTATGAGTACTAGATAACTGATATACTTAATTCAATTCAATTCAATTCAATACTTTTTATTTCAGACTATACACAAATAATACACAACATATAAGGAATAGTCCATAGTTTGGTTAAATAAATATGATTACTATACTACTAAAATATACAACTCACCGTATATCACAAGAAACACTGGACTAAGAAAGCATGACATGCTCCCCTGTCCAGCGCTTAATAAAATACATTAAATTGATAGTTTTTTTTTATAAGTTCATAGAAAATACCCAGAACACCCTGAACAAATATCGTTTCCGATTGTACAAATATTTGTTCCGATGTGGGAATCAAACCAACCTCCTGCATCGCAGGCGAACCTTCACCCGCCGCGCCACAGAGGTCGCCAGAAGCCCTTGCATTTACCCCTTTTATAAATATGTTATGTAATATATAGATAAGTTAAAAACATAGGGACACTTTTGGACAACAGTACATTTCGGGTTACCACTTTCCTCCGTGCTCCCTGTCAAGTGGCATATCGCTACCAGTGTGGCGAGATGGCAGACAGTGCAGGGCATGTGCCGCGTCACAACTCCCTATGACATCATCCGTCGGGCTTTTTCCAGCACTTTAGTGACGGCTACTCTCGAACCGTGTGGCTTGATGGAGGATGGGACGAACTCTGGTGTGGGACGCTACCTTTGTCGATACTCTGGCGCCGTCCCATCTTCCGGGTACATCAGTGCGGGCTGGCTCCTCGGCAACATCAGCGGAGTCCCTCAACCGGCGCAAGTATGCATTACTCGATAGAGGGTAAACATTTTAGCCGTTTGGCGTGGAAACTGCCCCTGGAGTGTCAATTTTATGTACACATAAAATTTACAAGGAACTTGCGGAGCGTCTTTTTGAGTCCACGCGTGACCGGAATGCTGCCTTTTATTTTGGTCAACGAATAAGCATTGCCATTCAGCGTGGCAATGCAGCCAGCATTCTGGGCACGCTGCCGTCGGGTGACGGCTTGCTGATCTGATAGGTACGTTTTTATTTTAGTTTTGGTTTATTGTCTTAGTCTTAAATGTCTTACGCCCTCTGTGGCGCGGCGGGCGAAGCTTGGCCTGCAACGCAGGAGGTTGCGGGTTCGATTCCCGCCTCGGAACAAATATTTGTGCGATCGCAGATATTTGTTCAGGGTGTTCTGGGTATTTTCTATGTATAATAAAACATATCTATCCATGTAATATATTGTATTAAGTATATCAGTTATCTAGTACCCATAACACAAGCTCTGCTTGGCTTGGGGCTTGATAATGTTGTGTGAACTGTCCAGCATTATTTATTATTTATTTATTTATTTGAGTTTGATTGTAATCGCCACTTATGTTCAAAACGGTATTCTCAAAGGATGATTAGCATTTGACAACTGCGTAAGTACGCCTCAAATTCTATAAGCAGCCATCAAATATAAGAGTACTCACGACCTATCCTAAAATCCTAACCTAACAACGTAGGTAGGTATCTTTATTTTGCACGTCTGAATCTTTTTTTTTATACTACTTGAATGACGGAACTAGCAGATGGCCCACCTGATGTTAAGCGGTAACCTCTGCCTATGAACAGTGCATTACCTCATAGGTCACGTCCACCTAGGACGCACCCTATGTGGCATTGCACTGCGCCCGCCATCCTGAGACATAAAGATGAAAAGTCTCATGTGCCGGTAATTTCGCCGGCACCCTTACCCTTCAAACCGGAACACAGCAATGCAAGCACTACTGCTTTGCGGCAGAAATAGATATGGTGGTAGTACTTCCCCGAACGAACACTTTCACAAAAAAAGCTCTACTACTATTATGTATATTCGCTATCCTCGTTGTCTGACGAAGAAGTGGTTTCCACCGGGCGGCGAAACGAAGAAAAGCTAGAAGCCTCTGCAAAATATGACGAACTGCAGTTTAAAATAAGGTTCCGCCTCGATAAACAAACTGTGCTGCGTTTGTGTTCTCTGTTTGGGGAAAATATTCAGCCCCTGACCAGGCGATACAAGCAGTGGACCAATTATTGATAGCGCTTCGGTTTTTTGCTACTGGCAGTTACCAGAGGGTCATTGGAGACATTTTTCATGTAGAACAACCAACAGTTCACCGTATAGTCCATAGAGTGGCAACAGAAATAGCAAAGTTAAAGGGAACCTCATGTACTTACTACGTCCATGGGGAACCAACATAAAAATGTTTTTTTTTTCTAAATTTTGCTTTTCTTGACTGACAATGAAAAGGGCAAGACACATTTTACGTTTCGTTACCACTTAGTAGATACATTTTATTTAAAATTATCATGTTCACTGCGTAAAACGAAACTCTCAGTCCAAAACAATAAGAAATGTAATAGGAAACAAACTTTTTGAAATAATATTGCCATATAAAGAAAAATTTACGGGCTCTCAGCGAATCATGGTCTCAATGCTGCTAAAAGGCATTTGAGTATGCCACTTATATTTAAGTGTACGTCATAATTAAATAGCCTTTAGCTAATTTGATCAGATGAGTAGCGTTTCAGTATTCGGTCGTTAATATTTTAAGTTAATATTTATTATTGTGTTTTCAATATAATCTATTTGTATTGAAATAAATAAAACAATAATAGATAGGTAAGTTTAAAATTACACATAAAGTTTTGTTATATGTTCATAATAATTTATGTTAATATAACTGTGTGTACTAATTATAATAGTTTCAATGTGTATTTCTCCTAATTTGAACTCAATACTTTTGCTTGTTTTTTTGTTAATTGGCTCCATTCACCGGAATCTCCTGAACTTGTCGTAAAGTGACTGTTACTGTTACTGTTAGCCTGAATCATCCCATTGTTGATCAAAGGCCTCCCCCCATATCCATAATCCCCCATATCGTAAAGTGACATTGGCGAAATTGTGGTCGACTCTGCAAAGGCCACTAGTTCAAGAACTGAACCGAACTGAACTGAACTGAACATTTGATTGATGGATGAACCTATTACATTTTAACAGGCGCAAGAAGTCATGAGGAAGGAGGTTGTCCAAAGACCGTTTGTCGTGGACTCGTGGCATTCTGTGGGGGAGGCCTATGTGCTGCATTGGACTTCTACTGTCTGATGATGATGATGAGGATGATAACTGGTGATTTAACGATGATTGACTATAAGGCTAGGCTCAGACTCACTTTCCGCCCATATTAGAACCACAAAAAAGTGGTAATATGTTGAGAGGACTGGTATAGTATGGAATGTCGTGACAATTTCGACTCAGACGGACGACAAACTGTGGTCGAAAGTGGTCGATACGATTGACAGTTCAACCACATTTCGACCACTGTTTTGTGGACGGAAAGTGGTACGTCTGAGCCTAGCCTAATATTAATTTACTAATTTCAGTTCACGAATGCCCGTTGATAATATGTGTAAAGTGTATCCTTTACATCACCCTAGCTGCTTTTATTTTGGTTAGTCTGCAAATTTACTTCTTTTTTTTATACTACTTGAATGACGGAACAAGCAGATGGCCCACTTGATGTTAAGCGGTAACCTCTGCCTATGAACAGTGCATTACCTCATAGGTCATTTCCACCTAGGACGCACCCTATGCGGCATTGCACTGCGCCCGCCACCCTGAGACATAAAGATGAAAAGTCTCATGTGCCTGTAATTTTACCGGCACCCATACCCTTCAAACCGGAACACAGCAATGCGAGCACTACTGCTTTGCGGCAGAAATAGGTATGGTGGTAGTACTTGCCCGGACGAACACTTTCACAAAAAAGCTCTACTACTACTAAAACTTTACTTTTGCAATGTGAGTTATTGATTTAATTTTTTTTTTGATCTTACAGTTTTTCCCACTGGGTGATCGTAGAACAAAGCTTTCTGATGGATCATTAGATGATAAAAACGAATCAGTACGGTTGCTTTGTCGTGTCTACATGAATATAACCGAGTAAGCAATATTTAACAAATTCAATTTTCACTGTACACTGTGGTTCTAGTCTTGTTAGATATAACTTTCCTTGATGCCGTAGGTATTGAGACTCTCTTAAACATCGTCGGAACTTGTCAGCTGAATGAAATACGCTCAATTCTTCATGTTTACTGTATCAAAACCAAAATTGATTTCGTATCATGATACGCCTTATCCAAATAGGCATATCTACAATGAAGATCTGACTGCTGTTTTAAAAGAAAGTAGCCTGAAATTAAAAAAGATTGCTTCGCTCTATTTTAAAAACTACAATTCCGATCAGGTCACGTTCAGGTCGGCTGAGGAAACTGAAGACAGACAGTGACGATATAATTTCCGCAAAGCTGGAGATTTCACGAGGGGGTCTGTCGGGCTCTCCGTTAGCTAGCACCCAACGGCATACCGACTAAAAACCCATCGATATTCCTTCCTTCACCTTAATGCTAGTGCATCATCAAACCACTCATCATCTGACGAGTGGTTTAGAGATGCACTAACACTTGACAGGGTCACGGGGTCCCGGTTGGATTCTACCGCGGACAAAGCTCTGCTCCTGCCACGACTAGCGATGTAAGAACCCACTATAACGAGGGTATCCCGGACGTCAGCCTATACGAGATCCATTGCAAAGTTCTGCTCCTGCCACGACTAGCGATGTAAGAACCCACTATACCGAGGGTATCCCGGACTAGAGCCTATACGAGATCCATTGCAAAGTTCTGCTCCTGCCCGTACTAGCGATGTAAGAACCCGCTATACCGAGGGTATCCCGGACGTCAGCCTATACGAGATCCATTGCAAAGTTCTGCTCCTGCCACGACTAGCGATGTAAGAACCCACTATACCGAGGGTATCCCGGACGTCAGCCTATACGAGATCCATTGCAAAGTTCTGGTCCTGCCACGACTAGCGATGTAAGAACCCACTATACCGAGGATATCCCAGACGTCAGCCTATACGAGGTCCATTGCAAAGTTCTGCTCCTGCCACGACTAGCGATGTAAGAACCCACTATACCGAGGATATCCCAGACGTCAGCCTATACGAGATCCATTGCAAAGTTCTGCTCCTGGCACGACTAGCGATGTAAGAACCCACTATACCGAGGGTATCCCGGACGTCAGCCTATACGAGATCCATTGCAAAGTTCTGCTCCTGCCACGACTAGCGATGTAAGAACCCACTATACCAAGGGTATCCCGGACGTCAGCCTATACGAGATCCATTGCAAAGTTCTGCTCCTGGCACGACTTGCAATGTAAGAACCCACTATACCGAGGGTATCCCGGACGTCAGCCTATACGAGATCCATTGCAAAGTTCTGCTCCTGCCACGACTAGCGATGTAAGAACCCACTATACGGAGGGTATCCCGGACGTCAGCCTGTATGAGATCCATTGCAAAGTTCTGCTCCTGCCACGACTAGCGATGTAAGAACCCACTATACGGAGGGTATCCCGGACGTCAGCCTATACGAGATCCAAATGGCACTCAAACAGCCTAAGAACAGCAACAAGGCACCGGAAAAATTACAGAGCTTCTGAAAGCCGGTGGAACAAGGTTCAGGGTCCTTCAGAAGCTATTTAATTCCGTCATCCTCGGGGGCACAAAGCCAGAGTCGTAGTGCTGTTCTTTAAGAAAAATTATAACACCTCTTTAAGGAGGATGCTCTCATTTGGGTTGCTGGATATAATTTTTTTTGGTGTTTTAATAATCGGATAAGGTATATTAAGGCACAAATTTTATTTATTTTGAAACTGTGAACCAGAAAAGTTAGCGTTGCAGCGTAAGCGTAAGCGTTTACCGGTAAATTTGACGTGTCTTACGGAAGCCTCTTACTAATTAGGCTCTTGGGTATGGTGAGTAGTGAACCTATAAGTTCTTAGGCTTGGGTTCACCACACTGCAGCGTCCGGCCGCAAGTAAAAATATGCCAACAATTTCGCGTACTCTATCTATCGTGGCGAAATAAACGAGCTATTTCGGGAGTATCTTTATGATGATTATATTGTCGGACAGTAGTTATAACTTCTGTAACTGCTTTTAAATGCGTCGTTGAGAAATATGTGAGAGCTGACCGGAATTGAGAATGAAAAAACTGAAAAATGCTACTGTTACAAAAACTTTTATTTCGCGGATGTACATAATGCTTAACTACATTCGTAAAATTTTAGTGTTTTGTGAATCTGGATTACATACGAATCTTTATAAATAAAAATTAAATGTTCGTTGGTAAGCAGCGCATCACAGCTGGATTTGATTTTTTAAGAATAATTTGTAAAGTTGCCCTGGAAGTTCTTTAAAAACTGAAAGTTCATTTTCTATGGGATTTTCGTTTTTAACCCCCGATGCAAAAACGACGGGGTGTTATAAGTTTGACCTGTCTGTGTGTGTTTATGTGTGTGTCTGTGTGTGTGTCTGTCTGTGGCATCGTAGCTCCTGAACAAATTAACTGTTTTTTTTTGCCTTTTGTTTGAAAGGTGTTCTTAGCTATAAAAAGCTATGAAAGACAGGAGTGTTCTTAGCTATGTTTGATCAAAATCAGTTCAGCCGTTTCATTGCGTTGAGGGTTTTTTTAATTTTTACAATATTATTTACTTGTGTATGAACACAAGACCATTGGACAGGACAGCGGATGTTGGGTTAACGGTTGAGCAGATTTTGATGATATTTGTTGAGTGGATGGATGTTGGGGGAGGGAGGGGGGTTTGGGAAACCACCACCAAAACGCATGCGAAGCCGTGGGCAACAGGCTAGTATATATAAAATATTTTTTTTATTTCAGTTTCTTTAAAAAAGCTATTGATCTGGCTGAAAGATCGACTTGCGTGTTACTGGATACTCTATACGAAGCCAAATTAAAGGTAGGGATGAGCTAAGTAAGCTCTCCTATATTTTTACAAGCTTTTCATTAACATGTAATTGCCCGGGTGGAATCTTGCAACTGAATTTTAAAGCAGTTATCCTCAACCGATTGAGCTGAAATTTGGCATATCTGTCAAGTTTCGATGACAATACAATATGATGGTGACAGCGATCTGATTTGATGATGGAGACGGAAGGTGGACAACGGAACTCCTCGAGGGATAGCAGTAGACTGGCCGTGCTTAGGCTCGTTTTGATCAGCACACGGTTACAAACATTAATTTTATGAAAGGTTGTATTGAAAAAAATATTTTTCACAAAAAAAAAAAACTAAATACGACCAATCCGCATCAGCCATTGCTTTATTAATTTTAGCTCTTAGGTATTTTAAGCGATATCACTGTTTGAAATAACATCCATTACTATACATGTTTGTCCTTTTTGATACAATAATAATAATAATATATGATAATAATATTTATTAGTAGTAGAGCTATTTTGTGAAAGAGTTCGTCCGGGGAAGTACTACCACCATACCTATTTCTGCCGCAAAGCAGTAGTGCTCGCATTACTTTGTTCCGGTTTGAAGGGTATGGGTGCCGGTGAAATTACAGGCACATGCGACTTTTCATCTTTATGTCTCAGGGTGGCGGGCGCAGTGCTATGCCACATAGGGTGCGTCCTAGGTGGACGTGACCTATGAGGTAATGCACTGTTCATAGGCAGAGGTTACCGCTTAACATCAGGTGGGCCATCTGCTTGATCCGTCATTCAGTAGTATAAAATAAAATAAAAAATATACATGTTTGTCCTTGTTGATACAATAATAATAATATATGATAATAATATTTATTAGTAGTAGAGCTATTTTGTGAAAGAGTTCGGCCGGGGAAGTACTACCACCATACCTATTTCTGCCACAAAGCAGTAGTGCTCGCATTACTATGTTCCGGTTTGAAGGGTATGGGTGCCAGTGAAATTACAGGCACATGCGACTTTCCATCTTTATGTCTCAGGGTGACGGGTGAGTGCAATGCCACAAAGGGCGCGTACTTGGTGGACGTGACCTATGAGATAATGCACTGTTCATAGGCAGAGGGTACCACTTAACATCAGGTGGGCCTGTACCGTCATCTAAAGATGTATAATATATATATGATACCTGTTTTTTTCAGTTGTACAATATTTTAGGGTTCGTTGACAGGGAGGATCTGTGTCGCTCCGCTTGTGGTACGGTAATTACGGTAAGTACGGTAAACAATGGTTTCGTTCGATTCTCTAGATTCTCTAAAACAAAAAACAAACAGCGGCCAAGTGCGAGTCGGACTCGCCCATGAAGGGTTCCGTAGCAGCAAGTAACATAATATAAAAGTTCTTGGACGGTTTACGATTTATGACGTATTTAAAAAAAACTACTTACTAGATCTCGTTCAAACCAATTTTCGGTGGAAATATACATGGTAATGTACATCATATTTTTTTTTTAGTTTTATCATTCTCTTATTTTAGACGTCACACGTTTTACCACTTTGGAAGTGTCTTTCGCGCAAACTATACAGTTTAGGGCTTGATGAAAAAAAAAATTGCGTTTCAGTTCTAAGTATTACCCCAAAAATTTATTGTTTTTTTTTTATATTTTCGTGTGAAAATTTTAATATGGTTCACAGCATCTACTTACCAAGTTTCAACAGCATAGCTCTTATAGTTTTGGAAAAAAGTGGTTGTGACATATGGACGGACAGACAGACTGACATGACGAATCCATAAGGGTTCCGTTCTTTGCCATTTGGCTACGGAACCCTAAAAAGGTTGAATAATTGCGCTCGTTTTCACTTTGGTTCCTTACCTGAAAAGGTACTAAATGAACCATTCAGAGTCAAAGTTAAACATATTTTGTTCTATGAAATCACAAGGATCATTTTGAATTGTCTTCTATTTTGATTGACTATAGGATCACTCTCGTGTCTGTCTGTCTGTCTGTCACAGCCCATTTATCCGATAATACTAGACAAAAATGTTGAAATTCGGTACTTACATAATAAGAGTTGGGGCGTACACATAGAACTTCCGTTTTGAAGGTCCGTTAAAACGTATGTTATCTCGTATGTAGTTGTACGAGCGAGTTCACACAGAATACAGTATTTCGGATCCAGTAAAAAATACCGATCCGACAAAATAAGCAGCAATCCGTTTTACAGGTCCGTTTAAACGTATATGTTATTAGCGCATGTAGTTTTATGAGCCAGTTCACAAACATGACAGTATTCCAGAGCCAGTAAAAAATTCCACACGCAACGGAAATACTGATCCGTTTTATCGGATCGAAACCGCGCGAGGCTTGACACGGGGGTGCGCGGGGTGCGGTGTGGTGCACACAGCGCCATTTGCCGGTTTCATTCTTCATAAAATCGGTCCAGTAAATGCTGTGTGAATATTAGCTCCAGTAGCGACGGATCCGTTAAAATCGGTCTGTAAATGCTGTGTGAATATTACCTTCAGTAGCGACGGATCAGTTAAAAAGGATCCTGTAAAGTCGGGCGTTCTATGTGTACGTGCCCTTAGGTGACACAATAACGGACGCACCTCTAACTTAAATAAAATAAATTCTGACTTTAGGAGGCATTTAGTATATAAAAAACTTTTGTCAAGTGACTTAAATACTTACAATAAATAAATACAATTGAAATGTGTAATAGTTTTTTTTTATTTTCAAATGCATATTTAAAAACAAATGAATGAAAATATACGAAAAACAAGCATTGAATCCCCCGACCCCGCATTCCGTGCCCGCGTACACTTGGCTGGTTTTGTTTATCCCACATTATATCTTTTAGAAGCAAGAAGAAAAGGAAGACCTAAGCGGAAGCAAGAGACGGAAACGTTGCCGGTTACTGAGGAAGAAATGTAACCAACATTGTTAGCCTGTGTCTTCATACCGACAAAATCACAACCAAGGTTATGTTCTCTTCAAATTTGTCAATAGAGACATTTGTACAATATTTGTCTTTCACCCTAATTACCGTTTTTTATCATGCTACAGCTAAGTTCATGTGACTAAAAACGGTAATTAGGGTTAAAGACAAGTATTGTACAAATGTCTCTATTGTCAAATTTGAAGAAATGAGACATTTGTACAATACTTGGCTTTCACGCTAATTACCGTTTTTTATCATGCTACAGCTAAGTTCATGTGACTAAAAACGGTAATTAGGGTTAAAGACAAGTATTGTACAAATGTCTCTATTGTCAAATTTGAAGAAATGAGACATTTGTACAATACTTGGCTTTCACGCTAATTACCGTTTTTTATCATGCTACAGCTAAGTTCATGTGACTAAAAACGGTAATTAGGGTTAAAGACAAGTATTGTACAAATGTCTCTATTGTCAAATTTGAAGAAATGAGACATTTGTACAATACTTGTCTTTCACCCTAATTACCGTTTTTAGTCATGCTACAGCTAAGTTCATGTGACTAAAAACGGTAATTAGGGTTAAAGACAAGTATTGTACAAATGTCTCTATTGTCAAATTTGAAGAAATGAGACATTTGTACAATACTTGTCTTTCACCCTAATTACCGTTTTTAGTCATGCTACAGCTAAGTTCATGTGACTAAAAACGGTAATTAGGGTTAAAGACAAGTATTGTACAAATGTCTCTATTGTCAAATTTGAAGAAATGAGACATTTGTACAATACTTGTCTTTCACCCTAATTACCGTTTTTAGTCACATGAACTTAGCTGTAGCATGATAAAAAAATGCGCCGTTATTTACCAAAACCTTTATTACCCTTTATTCTGAGTTGTCATATAAATAATAAATAAAATTAATAAGTAATTGTTTTAGATGTAAGCGTTTTATTAGTTGAATACTAAGTGGACTAGAGTCAAGGCGAGATGATTAAGGAGAGATTTTTTACTTTCAGAATAGAACGGTGGGCCTGCTGCTTGATCCGTCATCCAAGTAGTATAAAAAAAAACAGAAGTACATTTTTCATTTTTCACCCATGTTTTCACGCAAAACAACAGAAACAGAAGTACATTTTTCATCTTTCACCCATGTTTTCACGCCGAAATGGCTAACGGCTGGGTCAATTTTGATAAAGAACTGAACCTATTATTAATTAATTTAAGTCAATACATTTATTTACAGAAAGAATAATGCAAGGTATGTACAAAATACATATGAAACAGTTGTGCTACCTGAAGACCGCTGCAAGCGATCTAAAGGTAGCTCAACTGATCCAAATCACTACCAGATTAAATTTTGTAGATACCTATTCTAGAGACTGGAAACAAAACACGAGTCTGGATGTTAGTGTATCGGTCAAGTTTAGAATTTTTTATGGAGTTTGATGAGATAATATCCAAAATAGGAGCAAACTACATTTGTACACAGTGAGATCCTGATGAGAGAGAGAATGCTCATTACTCGAGCGGTACACTCCTCTTAAAACGATGGATACATTTTGTCCCAAAAGTCTGTCCACTCCAGAGAATAACGTGAGTGAATCACTACAGGTCTGGTCCCTGAGGTATGGGAGCGGTAAGGGAGGGGTGTTTTCGTCTCTCAAACTTTTTTTTTTAAATTTATTTTTTAACATTGATACACCTTTGTTTGACCACGATCTCACCTGTTGGTAAGTGACGATGTGGCCGAAGATGAAGCACAAAGGTCTAGAAGGCACCTATTCTCTCTAGACTTGAAGAGACCCAGATTATAGTTTTCAGGAAAGACAGACGATGGTAGTGTATTCCACTCCTTAGCAGTTCGCATTATAAAGGTAGAACCAAAACGTTTTGTGCGAATAGAAGGTATACCAATGAGGTAAGGATGGTACTGAGCCGTACGCCTGCTCGTCCTGTGATGAAAAGGAGATGGTGGGATCAGATCGTGCAGTTCCTGGGAGCATTCCCCAAAATGTAACCTATAGAAGATCGAAAGGCATGCAACCTTACGGCGGTGCTCGAGACTCTGGATCTTAGTCTCCGGTAGTTAGTCTTAGATGTTACGAAAACGCCCCTCCCGTGCCGCTCCCATACCTCAGACTCACTCAGTTAAGCGTATTACCTGTAGTAATGTATGAATTCCAAAAACAAAGTATGCCACAGACAATACAGGTGCAGTGGACCTCAATACAATGTTGTAACCCAAAACTGAACCCAGAATTTTAGTAATATTGTCACGTTTTTCTTCACTCCTTCCATGTACGAGTATAACACTATCTTACTCTAATCTATGGTTGCACTAAATTGAAAGTGTACTTATGTTATTATGAGGGATCAGAAAACTAATTTTTAGTTAGTTCACAATTTTGTCTCAATTCGGTCACCTTTAAGTGTAATTTTAAAATAATTACGAAGGTCTTCTGTTCAGATATAATTATTGTTACCGTGACCTCAAATTCTAGATTAGAATATTTTTCTTACAACTACCTATTTTTGTATTGTCTCTCTAAGAGTGGGAGCATTCTTAGAACATTTTAGTAGAATCTGAGAAACATTACCGATACTAAACAAACGTGGTAGCAAAACATATAAAATTTTATTTATATTTACCTAAATATTTTTAGGTATACAATAATTTAATATCAAATTCGCATTCTAAACCAAATCAACACTTATTTTGCGATAAAGTTTCATTTTATTGAGAGTTTTATCGTTAACTCTTCGAGTTGAATCGAAGAATCGCAGCTATTTCTAGAGGGTTATTTATATATTTATAACCCCATCGCCCGTGATGAGGAATGTCCAGTGGTTTATCGGTGTTTGCGCTGTATGCTCTGTGGCTTTGGTAAGCTATCTATTCATTTTATATTGTGTTTATTTTATTGGTAATCGGGTTTATCTATTTCCTGGATAAAAGTTGGCACTCATTAATTACAAGTTTAATCTCTTAGTTTTCGCTATGAGTTTGGATTTGATATCTTTGGAGATATTTTTATCTAAATCGATTTTTAACTGACTTATTAATCCACTATTTAAATTGTCTAACTATATAGAACTATCACAAACTGTTTTCTAAAATAAGGAACTCAATTTGAAATTGTTGTAACTACTTTATTATCTTAATTTTGTTAAAAACAAACTAATTTATATTTAAACTAGTGGAATGCTCGCGACTTTGTCTGCGTGTAGGTACCTACTTTTCCATATAAATATAAATACCCCGCTGCACCCTATTAGGGGTTGATTTTCTGGAATTCCGTTCTTAGTGCACTCCTAGACCACAAAAGGAACGTACCTTTCTAATTTCAGGTCTCTAGGACTTTCTGTTTAGGCTGTGCGTTGATACTCAGACAGTCAGTCAGTCAGTCACGCAACGATATTGATTCAACAAAAGTACTCAACGATAAATAAATTTAATTTTTCTTAATCAATTTGAAGGTGAAATCAAAGGAAATTATAAAAGAATCAGTAGATGAAGTAATTGAAGATGAAATAACACAAAAGCTGAGTGAAGACCTATTACAAAGCATCGAGAAGAAATTCCAAGTAGACCTGGAGAAGTGAGTATACATATTGATGTCTACAAACAATAGCAAAAAATAATATACATTACTTATCCTAAACTATATTTGTTTATAAAATGTATATATAAATATTATGTTATTTTGAAATCTCGGAAACGGCTCTAGCGATTTCGATGAGTGCTATTTGATAATATTTGCTATATGGGGATTTCTGGGGGCGAAACAACTTTATAGTTAGGTTTTTTTTTTATATCTGGAAAACGTGATTTTTACAATAATATGTTTTATTACTAATCTGTGTCGTCATCATAGAATAGAGCCCGAGCGCCCGAATTTGAATTTCTAACACGCTTATTCTTAATTCATATAGAAAATAATGGATGAAGAAACATTAGAGATTGTAAGGTTTTGAGGATAGTGATAAACTTAGTAGACACGATTTTACAAAAATAAAACGCCGCTTTTATATTATTTTACTAACCACGTCAATTTTATGAAGTCGGATAAGCCTCAAAGTTTCGCTGGACTTCAGGCCAGCTTGTTCACGAGTTTATCGATGTACCTAATATACCCATAATATTTACGTGATTGGTAACTGTATTTTAAATAAGTAGGTATAATGTCACACCTCTATAGTTTTGATACGATAACGAAAACAAATTAAAAAAGAACTTCATGTAATCTCAATACCCATTTTCCTTAGCCATAAACTAAATGATAATTTAATTAACTTATCACCTTATCATCGACACCACTTGTTTTTCAAGTCAAGCTGAGACCTACATACACTTACACACCCACACACTTACTCACATATATACACACACCTACACAGACACACACACTCACACACATACCCACACATTAGGCATATTTCTTACAAATAATTTATCTTGTGTTAGTTATTAGTAACCTAAATTAGTTATCCAGATTTTATATTTTTCTTTAAGTTTGGGAATGTATCCTAATCTTACGTAGTATCCATTTGGCACGTCCTTTAAAATTTTATCAAATTTGTGCTGAATATAAACAATAGCTATGCTTATGACACCTGAATGGGCGCTGTGGACGGACACTGCCCCCCGAGATACAGTTTACACTAGTTCGGGGGACGGTGAATGTCCAAAGCATGCACCAAGCACTGTGGTCAAAAGCATAGCTTTTGTCTTCCCTCAGGATAGTCAGGTCGTCTGGAAGAAATCGTTTCATCGATAAGACCGCCTTTTGTAACATATTATACTGTAATTGTTATTTACATTATGTTGCAATAAAGAACTTTGAATTGAATTGAATTAAATTAACTGGTAGTCTCAGCAATAACATGTGCAATTTTCACCCATTACATAACTTAAATAATTTATCTGTTTTCGAGAGATCTGTGGATATGGTTTTATTGAAAATCAAAACGCTCCTGCAGAACGGGACATCTCAAATCCAGGACAAATTAGCGGAGCTTCAGAACATGCTTGAAGTTATCAAAATACACGGAGAAAAAG
Organism: Operophtera brumata; assembly: GCA_932527175.1. Taxonomy (NCBI): domain Eukaryota; kingdom Metazoa; phylum Arthropoda; class Insecta; order Lepidoptera; family Geometridae; genus Operophtera; species Operophtera brumata. The sequence continues at coordinate 41,949,938 of OW052228.1, read as the reverse complement.
AGGTAAGGTTACGTCAATATTTTTTCGAGGGAAAGTCAGCCCAGCCTTGACCTATCAATTTATTTGAAGTACGTTGTTAAGATTAATGTAATGGCTCCTGACAAGGTGGTTTCCTGAGAGAGACGGAAGACTAGAAAGAGAGACTATCCGGCTGTAGATGAAGGATTTGGAGGTTGATGATGTAGGTAGGTATTGTACAAAGATTCTAAGTTTATCATCGCTAGTAGTATTTTAGTTTATCGTTCATTTTAGTATCGCTTGCTCAAAATAACAAAGTGCTTTCGACTAATCCTTTACTGGAAAAGAAGTTTTTTTTTTATGTATTGGCTCGAAAAACTGGCTTACGGCCCGCCTGATGGTAAGCGGTTACCGTCGCTTATTGACATCTGCAACACCAGAGATATTGTTAAAGTTTAGCGGAAACACCTAAGGATTTACCATTCCATTCCATTCCACCATCCCACAATTTGCACGTATGGCGTAAAGCGAGCTGTACGAAATACCCACGTGTCGATGATGTGTGGATGAGCTCCCTTGTGTTGCGTTGCTCCCTCCCACTTATTTTGTAATTGGTATGTACGAGTATGCTTGGATTTAAACAAAGATAACTTTAACAGATTGTAATGAACTCTACTTCGACTTCGAATTACTTTACAGCTCGGAGCTTGTCTTGTAGACCACCGGAACGAGACAACATTGCTGGCAGAGAACGCTCTTCATCAGATGGTGGTGTGTGGCTACGCGCTGATAGGTCACGATCCAGCACAAGCAGTGGCCAAGGTCATAGCGCTGAAGAGTATGATCAGTCAGGGCATCAAACCGGTAATTTTCCTAATCTTTGGAAGACCTACACTAATGAGGTAAGGATGGAAAGTGTGCAACCCAGTTCCATGATGTAGACCTGTCATTGAAGATATTATAGGTGTCTGGTGAAAATCCAGATATCGCCCGCCCGGCAGCCATGGTTTTACAGGCTACCAGGAAGTACGGCAGGTTTAGAGCAAGCAACCTAAGGCGCAAGCCAGATAGAAGAGACGTAAGGCGAGGACGCGTCGCGGACAAGGCGGAGACGAGACACGGACGCGACTTTTGAAATTATATAGAAGAGACGGGGCGCGAAGGCGACGGTACACGTTGACTGTGCGAGCGAGCGAGACCCGCCCGGCAGGCATGCCACACCGCGCCCCGTCCTCGCCCCCGCCGCATCCGCGTCCCGTCTTTCCTATGTGTTTTGAATAAAAGGCGCGGACGTAAAAACGTTGCGCGCGCGCCCCGACTATTCTGTATGTTTTGCGTCGCGACGCTTCTATACATTTTGTATGAAAGGGACGCGGAAGAGACAAATGTCCGCGCCCCGTCTGCGTCTTACGTCTTTTCTGTCTGGCCCACACCTAAATCTATGGTACAGGCAATTCAAATGAGTGCAGGCCAGGCATCTCCTACAACTGGATCTTGCACTATAATGTTGTTTGAACGATATTTTGACGCATGTTGAATGTTATTGCAATGGCTTTTCACTCTATATTTACCGTGTAACAGTTTACACAAGACTACAAAGTAGAAATGGCACGAGCTGCTAATACATTCAATCAGCACTTGCATCATTTCCAACTGAGAGCCAAAATAGAACAATACTGTTAAAATTACAAATACATACTAGGTATTTTATATGCAATAAATTCAGGTCTCTCGCTGGGAAAAAACAATTAAAGTCATACAAGAAGTTTATTGTGCCACTGTATTTTTAATCCCCGACGCAAAAACGACGGGATGTTATAAGTTTGACGTGTCTCTGTGTGTGTGTGTGTGTGTGTGTGTGTGTGTGTGTGTGTGTGTGTGTGTGTGTGTGTGTGTGTGTGTGTGTGTGTGTGTGTGTCTGTAGCATCGTAGCTCCCGAACGGATGAACCGATTTCGTTTTTTTGTTTGTTTGAAAGGTGAATTTTACGGGAGTGTTCTTAGCTATGTTTGATCAAAATCAGTTCAGCCGTTTTATTGCGCAGAGGGTTTTTTAATTTTTACAAAATGAATTACTTGTTATTGATGTGTAACATCTTTCCTCTCGCTTTCTGCAATCTCTGGGAGTGATTTCGTGAAAACGGACTGAAGTGTGTTACAGAATGCGCGCATTTTGCCGAGAGGTTGGTACTATCAGACATGTTGCTTATTACCAAGGGGTGAGAAGTCAGATGTTATACATAATGCGACAACTGCAAGGCTCGCTATTTTTTTTTTGTATATATTTTTAGTTACAGTAAAGTATTAGGAAATAAATTATATATGTAATACATCGTAAAACCCCGTTTATCTCGAAGTTTATCTCGGTACCTACTTCAAACACTCGAGCTGTTGCATTTTCACATAGAGTATGGAAAGTACCTACAGATTTTTCAACTGGGAAGTTACCTATTACACCCAAAAATCGGGTACATAGTCCTGATCCCACTCTAGGATGCCCTGTGTCATGTTGCTACTACGAGTACCAGGGTGCCGCAACACCTAGACGCGGAAATATTTGCAGAACATACAAAAATGTTACGTGTTTCTGCAATGCAAAAGGCCTATTTTGCTAGTTCGCGTCATCGTCAATATCAAGTGGAAAATTAACAAAATAACTATAAAAAATCAACTCATTGTAAAGGAGGCGGGCAACCGCTGACCCAGGTCAAAAATAAATGAACCAGGGCCCCTTCATGGAAGTAATTAGTACGGTTCTAAATGTTGTTTTTTGTCAAAATTTTCTGAAGAACTTGTATATTTATAGAAGTTGGGAAGCAAAAGTTGTATTTATTAATAATTAGATAAATCAACTCATTGCATTTGCATGAAAGAAAACGCAACAAGCTTTATTACTATCCCGCAACTTCTATGTAAGAAATTAAAATAGCTTATCGTGTGTTAGATTAAGTTATAAATAAAGCGTTTATATGTGTATGATAGTTTATAAGGTATTTATGTTGATATGGGCTTACTGTTTAGGTTTAGTGCATTTCTCAGTAAGCCTGAAATAAAGTTTTTTTTTGTTTTGATTTTGATTTTTAACATATATTATCAATAACCAAAATTATCTCAACTCACCAACTGTACGTTACGTAAGTCAATTAAGTTGGGTCAAATAATTATGAAGAGTTGCCGATGTTTTTTTTTTTTTTTTTTTTTTTATACTACTTGGATGACGGTTCAAGCAAGAGGCCCATCTGATGTTAAGCGGTAACCTTTGCCTATGAACATTGCATTACCTCATAGATCACGTCCACCTAGGACGCAACCTATGTGGCATTGCACTGCGCCCGCCACCCTGAGACATAAAGATGAAAAGTCTCATGTGCCTGTAATTTCACCGGCACCCTTACCCTTCAAACCGGAACACAGCAATGCGAGCACTACTGCTTTGCGGCAGAAATAGGTATGGTGGTAGTACTTCCCCGGACGAACTCTTTCACAAAAAAGCTCTACTACTACTAAAATGTTCTTTATTTATAATGCTTTGAGGTACCTATATCAAATAAACTATTAGCATCTGAATCGACATCCCGACCTCGCACATCAAAGGCAGAGTGCGAGGCCGGCTGACAGATTACACATTAACATTACAGATATACGGCCAGAAGAAAGAAGTGTACGGGCTACTAAAAGTCTGTGGGCATGACCACGAAACACTCAAGAAGGTCATTAAGTGCGTCATCTCGAAGGTGAGGGATGGATTTAGTTTAAACTGTGTGTGTGTGTGTGTTTTAAAGCACATAATTTCGCTTACAATAAAAAAAAACTCATTTTCTTATTTCACCTCTGCCTCTTGTAGAAAGACATTATCAAAGTAGACCTTTCCCTTCGTTGCTAACATTGAACAGGCTTTGTGACAAGGTGCATGAAGAAAAAACTAAAATTACGTTTATTTTTAAAAACTTGTGAAAGACTTTTGTTGCTATTTTCCTTCTAAATTTTTTTTAAAGTTCTTTTAGGTTTTCGTGCCTCAAACCAACTGTCTATGTATGTATGTATGTTTTTTTTTTTTTTTTTTTTTTATACTACTTTGATGACGGATCAAGCAAGAGGCCCACCTGATGTTAAGCGGTAACCTCTGCCTATGAACAGTGCATTACCACATAGATCTGTATAGGTATTTATATCAATCAACAATCCCAAATTAATTGGAGCTTGCTGAGAAACGCAATGCGGAGGCATACAGACATACAACTCAGTATATTAACCATACTATAATTGTCCACAAGGTTTGTTTTACCATTCTGGCCAATTTTATTTGTTACGGAACCCTAATAAAACTCATTGAAGACCGCCATCGATATTGTCACTCCAGAAGAATGTACTTACACTAATCTTTCGTTTAAACGCAGTTTACAAATCTCATCATATACAACCTTCGCGACGGTGCCAGCCTTCTACAGCGTCATCGGTTGTCGTTATGTTATGTTATGTTATGTTATGGACTGTACATGACCTGTCCAGTTGCTAATCCGTCCACCTGAGAATCTGTCCAGTTGAGAATCTGTCCAGTTGCGAATCTGTCCACTTGCTACGGAGGCGATAAATCGAAGTATACAACAATAAATGCATCGATGTCTAGAACATTAGCCGAGATTGTCAGTTTCCGGAAGCAACATTTGCAACACACATTGCAACGTCATGAGATAAATATTCCAAAATTTCACGGAAAATTCGTCACATCCGGTGTATTTAAAACTCTGGAATGGAAGTCAATTCATAAATGTTACGAAAACAATTCCTACTTTTACAATATATTTTTAAGTAAAACCTAAATTATATAAAAATAAATACAGACAAGTGCGAATAGTACTTCCGTACGGTGGTTTTGGCATTACTTATCCTACCATGCCAAATTACAGATATTTGTAGAGATTTTTCCTACAAACTTCACCGACCAATTTTTTTTTACTTTGATTGTGTTAATTTTTTAAGATATAATAAAAAAAAAAAAAAAAAAAAAACATAACACTCAACAGTCACATGCAAAGTGCTGATCCCATACTTGGATCCCCTGTGTCGTGGGTTTCAGGAACATACAAGTACCGTGGTACCACAACACCCAGATTCGAAACAAATATTTGCAGAGCATACAAACATTCGTCCTGCAGCGGGAATTGAACCCGCGATCTCTCCAATCTCAGCCGGCTACTCGCCCACCTCGCCACAGGGGTAAAAAGTTCAAATTCCTAAATTTAATTATATTTCTCGTTTATTTTTATCACATCTTAAAGCATCCTAGGATTCCAAATTTCATAATTGTGAGTTTACTGTAAGTACCCTAGAGGTTTTTAACTTATCAACGCATCGAGGAAGAAGCTTGTTTTTTTACAGCACTATAAGCTTACAGAAAGACCTAAAGTTAGATTTGGTGTACATTTCAAGTAGATACCTTCTGGTATTTTTGAGACAAAGGGGCCTGACAGACAAACAGACAGACAGACGGATAACAAAGTGGTAAATACTATAGGTATACCCCGTAATTTCCTGCTGAGATACGGAACCTAATCTAAAATTATATAATTTTAGTGACGAATCTTTTTAAGACGACAAATGTTGGTGTTTCCTCGTAACTGGGTTATGAAAGTAGAGCACAACCTGTTACTTTTAATGGGTTAATAATAAAAAGAATAATTTTGTGTGGAACTTTGGATAGGGTGAAATCCATACAATTCAATGTAAGACTGGATGTACGAGTAAGAATGTTGTTTTATTTACAGTCACCGCTAATAAAATCAGCCATGATGGAAATATCTGGTCATCTAATCGAAGGAGTGGTGGATCTTACTAAACTGATGGCTCACGGAGCTATGCACGAAGCCTGTCTTATCGAAGTCATCAGAACCACTGAAGAGGATGCCGTCAAACTTTTGAAAACAGTCAAGAACTGCGTGTACGGAAACGAAAACTCACCAGAACTACAAAGCTACATTGAAGAGAATAATGCGACAGTACTAGACATTGATAATAGAAAAGAGAAAATAAATATAGATAATAAGGATGAAAATATCAAAGAAATGAAAGACGTGATCAGGAGAATGCTTTCTGATGACAAAGGGCAGGAATTAGATAAGCGATTCAAAAAGAAACTGGTGAAAATGCAAAAGGATTTGGAATCGACTCATGATAATCTGATTAATAATGTAGATGTGAAAAATAATAAACTTGATTAGTACATTTTTATTGAAATAAAAGATGATGTCAAAAGAAATATTGATATTCTTTACAGTCATAATCTTAAACAAAATAGGTAATGATTATCTATGGAGATTCGTGTTTATTGTGTTATTTTAAACAACAAATAATAATAACGAGAAAGAGGTTAATGTACTGCAATGTAGACTAAATTGAAGCTTAGGATTCCCGCGTATGTTATGAGTTTTTTGTTTTATTTGGCCGAAGATTTGACCCAGAAGCTTTTTATATCGATGTAGGCGAAGTTTGCGAAACACCAAGTGTGAATACCTACCGAAACCAGTGTAAACGGTGTTACTTGTTTACGTCTCTCTGTTTATTCCGTCGTAAATATGGGATACGTGAGATATATCAGGGGTATTCGTGGATTGCGAGATTTAAAGGTTATATCGCGATGAATCGATGTTGTTTTGGGAAAACTGGGTTTGTAAATTGGAGATCAATCGGCTTTTGATAGATTTAAAAAAAAACAGTCAAGTGCGAGTGGGACTCGCCCATGAAAGGTTCCGTAGCAGCAAGTTACATAATATAAAAGTTCTTGGACAGTATACGTTTTTTTTTTTGTTTTATACTTCTGATTGACGGAACATGCAGATGACCCACCTGGTGTTAAGCGGTAACTTCTGCCTATGAACAGTGCATTACCTCATAGGTCACGTCCACCTAGGACGCGCCCTATGTGGCATTGCACTGCGCCCGCCACTCTGAGATATAAAGATGTAAAGTCTCATGTGTCTGTAATTTCACCGGCACCATTACCCTTCAAACCGGAACACAGCAATGCGAACACTACTGCTTTGGGGCAGAAATAGGTATGGTGGTAGTACTTCCCTGGACGAACTCTTTCACAAAAAAGCTCTACTACTACTAAACGTATGACGTATTAAAAAAAACTACTTAACTTAACTTTCAACGAAAATTGGTTTGAACGAGATCGAGCTAGATCTCGTTCAAACCAATTTTCGTTGAAAGTTTACATGGTAATTGTACATCATATATTTTTTTTTACACACACACATTTTACCACTTTGGAAGTGTATATCGCGCAAACTATTTAGTTTAGAAAAAATATATATTAGAAGCCTCATTATCATTTTTGAAGACCTACCCAAAGATACCCCACACGTATGGTTTTGACAGTTCTAAGTATGGGGAACCCCAAAAATGTATTGTTTTTTTTTCTATATTTGTGTGAAAATCTTAATGCGGTTCACAGAATTACTTACCAAGTTTCAACAGCATAGCTCTTATCGTTTTGGAAAAAAGTGGCTGTGACATACACGGACAGACAGGCAGACAGACAGACAGACATGACCAATCCATAAGGGTTCCGTATTTTGCCATTTGGCTACGGAACCCCAAAAACGATGGAATTTTTGTTATAATTGGCAAAAGTTCGATTTCTTGTTGATGTATGTTGACAGTATACGAGTATTATACCTACGCGAAAACCGGGGTTTGAAACCCACCTGCTGTTTTGGGTATTTTTAGGTTATCGTGAACCTTCGTACTCTGGAGTTTAATTTTAATAACGTAAGTATATTGCCGTAGTTTGTCCAGCCAAAGAATAGACCCTTCCGTCTCCTCCCGTGGATTTTATAAAGGTCGACTAAGGGATTATACAAGGATATAGGCAGCAGCATCCACTTGAGTCAAACCAGTAGGTAATGCGATCATAAATCCGCTGCGATTATGGCTGATCTCCTCATCGCATTTTATGGGGAGGGCTCGTCCAACAGTGAGCGTGTAAAGGCTGGTAGAAATTTTGAAGAAGTAAAATTATTTAATTTTCACTAGAAACGGGATATTTACCATGATTTTGTACCAGTAGTTTTTTTTTTCTTTTTTTTCTTTTTTTTCTACCGATTTTCATATTTTTCTTTTCTGATTTTCATACTTCTTTTTTTTTCCGTTTTTTTTTACCCGTTTCTTGTGAGAATTATGTACATAAACATGATAGTTTCAAAAGTTAAAATGATTTAGTATAGCAAAATTAAGTTTTATTATAGGTTGATGTAGATTTTGGTATTAGTTTCGTAATCAAAATATTATGAGATTTATGGAAATAAGTAAATAAAATAATATCTCACTTTCGTCATTTATGAGTTAATAAATGACAAAGTTACGATGCTTGGATGTCTTGATGTTAAGATGTTTATAAATCAATCGTTTTCTAAGAAATTTGGTACACAGATTGACCTGATTGATGACTTGTTTTTTTTTTTTATTTATTAAAAGGACTTTGTCGCTGATCGACAACATCGTCCCGTGAATACAACATAAAATCAAACTACAAAAAACAAAAAACTAAAATTATTCTAACGCTAAATCAGCCAGTTTATACAATAATTTTGCTTCCTCTGACGAAGGACACGCTAAAAAACTATTGAGGAGGCCAATGTACCACCCTTACCTCATTAGTACAGTTCTACCTTTATAATGAGAACTGCTAAGGAGTGGAATACACTACCGTCGTTTGTCTTTCCTGAAAACTATAATCTGGGTCTCTTCAAGGCTAGAGTGAATAGGTGCCTTCTAGACCTTTGTGCTCCATCTTCGGCCGCATCGTCACTTACAAACAGGTGAGATCGTGGTCAAACAAAGGTCTATCATTGTTAAAAAATAAAAAAAATAAAAAAAATGTGTTCCAACCTGTTCCTGATAGGCTACTTTTTCCGGGTTAAATGCAACCGAAGCCGTGGGCGGACACTAGTATTCTATAAAGAAAGGTAAAATGTAGTATTCGCATAGTCAAAAATAATGATTTTAAAATTATCTATTTAAGACAGGATCAATCAGGAACAAAGTTATAGGTATAATGGATCGAACAGGACAATGGATCGATCTCGAACTCAATGGATCGAACAGGAAATACTCTCTGTTTCATGTTGGATACGGACAGTTAAGGTCCAATATAAATGGCCCATAACGAAAACAATGACGGATTTTGATTAAATTTAGTTCATAGATAGATCTGGGTCTGAGTTATAGGCAATTTTTTATTCCGGTAAAACGTGAGAAAATCCACGAGCGGTCACTAGTGTTTCATAAATTATCTTTCACATTATTATAGCATTGGCCTAGAGGTGAATGCCTTACTTGTTAATTATTAACTTTTCGCCATTGGCGCGTTGCCAGGTTTTAATGGATGGACACGCGGCCAGACGGCCCTGTTCCTGAGTTTTTGTATTTGTGTGTTTGTGGGTAGTCGAAAAGTGGGTTAGTTTGTTTATGTGGAAGTAAGGGCTAGTTCAAATAAGATCAGAAAAGTTTCATAATAATAGAATCAAGGGACCTAGTAGTAGTAGAGTTTTTTAGTAGTCATCATCATCAGCCTATCAGTCCACTGCTAGACATAGGCCTCTCCCAATGCTCGCCATTTAGACCGATTTCCAGCTCTTGTCATCCACTTTCTACCAGCCGCCTTACGCAGATCGTCGCTCCACCTAGCCAGGGGCTGCCCCACACTACGTTTACCAAGACGTGGTCTCCACTCTAGAACAGGTTTACCCCAGCGGTTGTCGGTTCTTCGGCATATATGCCCAGCCCAATACCATTGTTTATTTTTTTTTTTAGTAGTAGTAAAACTTTTTTATGAAAGAGTTTGTCCGGGGAAGTACTACCACTACTATTTATGCCGCAAAGCAGTAGTGCTCGTATGGCTGTTTTCCGGTGTGAAGGGTATGGTTGCCGGTGAAATTAGAGGCACATGAGACTTTTTATCTTTATCTCTCAGTGTGGCGGGCGCGGTGCAATGCAACATAGTTCGCGTCCTTGGTGGACGTGACCTATAAGGTAATGCATTGTTCATAGGCAGAGAGTACCGCTTAACATCAAGCTGGGCCATCTGCTTGAACCGTCAATCCTAGTTGTATAAAATAAAAAAATAAAATAAAAAATCCCATATAGTGCTAGGTACATTTAAGAACATGATGTAACCGGTATAGCTACCTCTTTCATTAGGGGTTGAGTAGTTCATGTACTTAATCATAGAACTTTTGAAACTATCATGGTTATGTACATAATTTTCACTAGAAACGGGATATTTACCATGATTTTTGAGTTTTATATGTTCCCGATATTTCGGCACAGTTGCATGCGCCATGATCACGGGAGAACTGACTAAAGTCTTTGCGAGTAGATGTTATTGGCAGATATATCGATCTACCCTCTTTCTCACTCTTTTATTACGAACGATACCACTACCATCGGTTTCATTGTCACAATTCACACCAACTCGACACACAACACTAACGGTGTCCGGACGCGTAGCAGGTACCACACTTTTTTGATTCTTACACATTCTTACCACAGGCTTCCATACTCCAGATAATTGAAAACCATCTTCTCTATTGAAGTTTCTGTACTTAGTAATCTCAATTGCCTCTTGTACCATTCTCGGTATGTAATGTCGCTCTGTCGAGATTACCTGCGGACTGTGTAGCTCGATCCAATGATTTGAGCCAAATTCCAAAAGGTGTTCTGCTATGGCTGACTTATGTATGTCCCTGTTCTTGACCGCTCGTATGTGCTCCTTAACCCGACACGCTATCGTACGTTTCGTTTGGCCAATGTACGAACTCCCACAGCTACAATCAATTTTATACACCCCTGGCTTTTCAAGTGGAAAACTGTCTTTTGGTGAACGCAAGTAGTGCGATATCTTCTTTAAGGGAGTGAAGATGGTCTTTACGGAAAACTTTTGCAGGACTTTCGCAATTTTGTCCGTCACCCCCTTAACATATGGCAGAAACGCTGGCCTACGTTCTAAAACATATAAAACTAACATATAAAACTCAAAAATCATGGTAAATATCCCGTTTCTAGTGAAAATTAATCATAGAAATTCTTCAGTTTGGTATTTTTTGATTTTTTGGTTGTTTACTCCATAGGAATCAATTTTCATATCATACGCAAAAAGATGGGGAGAAAAATTGCCTTGTAAAATCGAGCGTTAACAAATAGTGAAGCCGTTACGTTTCCCTCTGTGCGACATATTCGCGCATCTCACACTGAACTGAACTGAAGTAAACTCCAGTCGCGCGTCGGACAACCACCATTTTTTTAACACAACTGTCTTGTCCCTGTTCTTGATCCCACACTAGGATTCCCTGTGTCGTGGGTAGGTATCAGAAATTACGATTACCTTGGTACCACAATACCTGGAGCTGGACCAATTATTTGCAGATTATGTAAACATTTGTCCCACAGCGGGAATCGCACCAGCTACCTCGTGCATCCTAGCCGGCTACTCGCCCGCCGTGACACTGATCGTCTAAGGTGGGTTAATTTCTATCTTCAGTACCATTACTCGATTTTATCAATATATATAAAATCGTTGCGTGACTGACGTGACTAACTGACTGACTATCTATCAACGCACAGCCTAAACCGTAAGTCCAAGAGACCTGAAATTTGGAGGGTACGTTCATTTTATGGTCTAGGGGTGCACTAAGAAAGGAGTTCCAGAAATTGGTGCAGTGGGGTGATTAAGTTTCATTTGTTTTCCTTGGTGCAGTTGGGTAGTACAGTTGACCGGACCACGTTTAAACCAAATTAACAGTCATACAGTTAGCCGGACTAGGCTTTGTTTTTTGTATGGAAAAGTACACGCGGACGAAGTCGCGGGCATTCCACTAGTCGCTCATTAAATGTAATCACCACCACCAAGGCACCAAAGAGAACCGCTTCACAAAACGCTATTCTCACTGGTATAGTATTTCTGTACCCATTACTCATGGTGTTTTAAGTGAGATCTCATGACGATGAACGTCATTGCAGACCTTGGCACATTTGAACGGTAATCCTGGGATATTGGCGTATTTATTGCTCAAATTGGTGTCAAAATACCGCTGTTTATTACTAAGAGCCGTAAATATGTTACTAGGAGCATTACGTTATGTAGTTACGTTAGTATGACACAGAGCATGATACAGAGGTTAGCGCTATTGCATCGAATGCCATACTGTGTTTGATCCAGAAATAAGTTGGGATAAACCAACGCGTTCAGCCCGCGTCCGCAATGGCGTGCACGGTGGCAATCCATTGTCTTACTATTGATCGCCATCGTGCACGCCACTGAGGACGCGGGCTGGACGCGTTGGTTTGGCCTTAGCTTCATATCCTCAAAGTTCAGCGAGGTGATATGAAGAAAGCTAATTCGAAGTAGATCCAATTTGAGACTTGGGAAAGGTTCTCAACAAACCACAACCATTAGTACCATCAGTAGAGCTTTTTTAAGAAAGAGTTCGCACGGGGAAGTACTACCGCCATACCTATTTCTGCCGCAAAGCAGTAGTGCACGCATTGCTGTGTTCCGGTTTGAAAGGTAAGGGTGCCGGTGAAATTACAGGCACATGAGACTTTTCATCTTTATGTCTCAGGGTGGCGGGCGCAGTGCAATTCCGCATAGGGTGCGTCCTAGGTGGACGTGACCTATGAGGTAAAGCACTGTTCATAGGCAGAGGTTACCGCTTAACATCAGGTGGGCCATCTGCTTAATCCGTAATACAGGTAGAATAAAAAAAAAAAACTCAGTAGAAGTGACAGTGGGGCTAGGTCACACCACAGAATATATAATAGTACAAGTAGTCGCACTCTGAACGCCTATTAATTTGTGGAGGCAGACCGGAAGGCTGCCAGGTTGCTGGGCCGGCGGCGTAGTGAAAATTGGTTGTACCATGGTCTAGCGTCAGGTATGCTACTCCGAGATCCGATGGTCACGTGGTTATACCAGACGACGTCATACCAATGAGAGTTGAGACGCTGTGCTTCGAGTAGTGTGCAATCTAAGTCCCCGGCGCCCTTAAGCCGCGTACGGACTGCGCGTTCCAAATGTACGCGTATCCAGAACTCGCTGTCCACGCTTACATTGGATACGCGTACACCTCCTGTACGGAGCGCCGTGAGCCTGTACGTAACGTCAATCGACATAACAATCATAGCATAGCTTATTATCGTCATTTATAACTTAAGTGTCTAAATTATGTTTTTGTATCTGTTTTTGTATGTTTTTGGTTGTTATTTTTTATTTATTTTTCTGTTTTTTGTCCTACTTTTTCCTAGCATTCTGTTTGTTCTGTTTGTTTTTTTTGTTTGTGCCAAATAAATGTTTTTCTTTTTTTTTTTTTCGATCCATAGCACTACGCGTACCTCGCCAGTCATCCGCCATGACTCCGATACGCGTGTCTATCCATTTTGCCGTCCAAGCATAGCGTACCCAGGTGTACGCGTCCCCTTTGACGCGCGACCAAAAATCGACAGACTGTGGCTCCCGCGCGAGCCAGCTCGCGCGGTACGCATTCCCCAAGAGGGTACGCGAAGCTGCAGGTATGGACATGGCGTTCCAAGATACGCGTAACCGACTACGCGTACATTGTCACGCACAGTCCGTACGCGGCTTTATACTATCTGTCCGATCTGATAAAACCACGAGGTTATTAGTAAATAAGTTTTTTGTTGCAAAATATTTTTTTCAATACAAGCTTTTGTAAAATTAGTGATCGGAACCGAGTGCTGATCAAAATGAGCCTAAACACGGCCAGTCAGGCTTCGCTCGCGTTCGTACCGGGGTAGAAAATAGAGAGGAAGTCATTAGTCTATCTGTGTACCAAATATTGTAAACGCTTCATCCGTTTTGCTTTGATTATATATCCAGCCATGCCTTATTTAAATAGATAGGTAAGTTCCAACTTCCTATACTACATTGCTCTCTACTTCAACTACCTACTAACAATCATCTATTGGCGCATTTCTTATGAATCTCATACCGTTGTGATTTCCAAAGAAACGGACAGAGAAACGGAATAGGATGAGCTATCTCGAAATAGCCGGAAGCGTCGCGTCGCCCATCGCTCGTAATTACGATACGCGCGAGAGACGAAAAGACAGCTAAAATCCACCGCTGTAATAGTTATCACTACTGGGTAATGGCAAATTGTGTTCGAGACAAGGATGTAGTAGTAGTTCTTCTGTGGTTCAAGACAAGAAGTCTGGCTTATTATTTACGAAACTTCTGAAGTGTGAAGGTAGAGATTAACGTTTTATGTACAAAACCGAAGCTATAGTGAACGCCATTGCACACTGGAATATAGATAAGGACTTTACAATCAGATTAGTAGCTTTAACGTTACGTAGAGTCTATTCAAAAAGAGAAGCGTCGTGGCCAAGTTGTGAACTAACGTTTTATTTCGTTTATATAACTATTCAAACTGTCGGCATTTTGAACTTTATACTAAATAAATAGTTTAGTTGTAAAATGATCAAAATAGAACAGACGCGCTATTGTATTGCCAAAAAAGGTACATTAGCACAGCTGCGCCCTCCAATCCCACGACGCTTCTCTTTTTGAACAGACTCTAAATTATTATTATTAGTAAGTTTGTTAAGTTAGTAATTAGTGGTATGTATAAGTTTTTTCTATAGAAATAAATATTTGATATTTGATCTATAAAAGATGTTATTTATTTTATTTTATTTTAATAAGAAAACAAACAGTATATATATATATATATATATCTAACTAGCGGCTCGCCCCGGCTTCGCTTGGGTAGCCCCCGGTGAATCCCCCCGTCCGTCCGTCCTACCCCTCCCACTATGTCCTATCTCCTGGTTCTAAGCTACCTCCCTACCAATTTTCAGCCAAATCGGTTCACCCATTCTTGAGTTATAAGTGGTGTGACTAACACGAATTAAAAAAAAAAAAAAAAACGTATAAACCTCACGGAGCCCGAGAACTTTCCAACGAATGCAAAACCGTGGAAATCGGTTCGTGCGTTCTGGAGTTATAGCGTCAGGAAGGAAAACCCGACCCCGATGCGTAAGTAGTTTATAAAAAATTACTTACGCATATCTATGGAAATATTGTTAATTGAAAATGATTTGAGGTGTATTTGGTAAACGGCATCCAACTACCTTATTCGTAAAATTTCAAGTGTAGTCCTACCAGCGTTCTTGTCCTCCGTTTATAGCACTTGTTCTTTGGTTAACAAAATTCCCTCCTCCTCCTTCTCCTTCTCTTGTGGCTCTTTCTGGCAACACTCTCAAAATGTCATACTTAGACGAGGCTCGAAATGCTTGGCATAGTGCTTGCCCCAATACTACTCCCCCCAAATCTCTTTCGTCTCAACGGCAATGGAACGGGCCTCTGTGCGAGCTGACGCGGAATTGTCTGTTACAAACGTGCTCAAGGTCCACAGATCGTGCTCGTCTCCTGGCCGTTTCCAAATGGGAGGCAGGGTTTTGGTTGCAAGCACTTCCATCACAAATACTGGTACTTTAATGGATCCAGTTTCTTTCCGTATTGCAACTTCTTTACGGTTGGGTGCAGGGTGCTGTGCCCCCCATCACTGCCAGTGCGGTACTGCTGTTGATCAGCTTGGTCACCACGGATTATCGTGCACCAGGGCTGCCGGTAGGATTTCCCGCCACGCTAGCCTTAATGATATCATTCGCCGGGCCCTTACCAGCGTTAACATTCCAGCCATTCTAGAACCGAATGGTCTACTACGTGACGATGGTAAGCGGCCTGACGGCATGACTCTTGTTCCGTGGGAGAAGGGTAGGCCTTTGGTGTGGGACGCTACATGCGTTGATACCCTTGCGCCATTTCATCTGTCCGGGACATCAGTTAGGGCCGGTGCGGCAGCAGATTCCGCTGAGGACCTCAAAAGACGCAAATATGCAAGTCTCGACAGAGCTTACTTATTTAAGCCTTTCGGGGTCGAGACTCTGGGTCCGTGGGGTTCCGGGGCCCTTCGCGTTTTCAAAATTATTTCGGGGCATCTGGTCGAAGCAACGCGTGACCCGAGAGCTGGCTCTTATCTGGCTCAACGCATCAGTATTGCCATTCAACGTGGCAATGCAGACAGTATCTTAGGGAGGTTTCCGTCTGGTAGTGATCTGGATCAGTTGAGCTACCTTTAGATCGCTTGCAGTGGTCTTCAGGTAGCACAACTTTTTCATATGTATTTTGTACATACCTTGTATTATTATTTCTGTAAATAAATATATTTTCTGCTACCTTATTATACACCTTAAACCTTGAACCTATATATTTAACCATCGGTAAATATATAGGTTCAGGAAACTACGCCATAGCTTCTCGTCATAGATACCGCAAAGCCTCAAAAAGGAAGTTTATAATCAGTGCGTGTTGCCCAGTGATGACTAGAGACCATTGAAGAAATTGAGTGTTGTTTAATACGGTTTTATAGTCCACTAACCTGCATCAGTGAAGAACGCAGAATGCCTGTTAGGACTGGACGGCACTGAAGCTGATGCGGATGTGAGGAAGGCTCGCTTCACCTTGGTCCACTTGGATGCTCTGGGCGGGCGGTGCTGTGGTGGGCGGGCGCCCAGCTCCAGGGAGCGTTTGCGGAGCATGGGGTGGGGCTCGGATTCTGTAAGAAATGTCAGGAATAGATCGATTGGCTCCTTTTATAGACTTTTCTTCGAGGTAGTTCTCGAACTTAGCTCCTTTTATATCATGAATTTGAGTGGTTCGCTTTCCTCGCTATTGTGTTGAGCATGGAATAGCCTCTGCGTTGGAAAAAAATCATGAGAGTCTCTCTTCGTTTACTCTTATTGTCTGCTTATTACTGAAATAGCTACTGTTCCATCATTAGCACTCCCTTAAGACTGCGCTCCCGCCAGGTAGAAATCTTCATACAAAAAAAACGCCACGCGTCACTCGAAAAAGCGGTTTTTATTGAATATCTCGTGAAATATAGATAATATTAAAAAACCCCGTGGGTCAACCCTCCGTTTTATTGTATTGATTTTATTTATCTAATTTTTGACCCAATAATCTGTACCATATTGACAAACAATCGAATCTAGCCAAAAGTTAGCGGTAACTTTGTGTTTTTTTTTTTATCGAGAAAATTTTGTCTTTTCTTGTTTTTGTCTAGGTGATCCCTTGGTATTATAATGTAGTATCCATGTATTTTTTTAATTTGAATATTGTACTTGATTAAGTTAGTTAAAAATCTAATATAAGATTGATAATTTTGCGTTATACCCTAACTGCAGCTCAATTCGTTTGCCGGTTACAAAACGAGGTGTCTCAGGAACATCTGTCTTACCTAGCTCCTCAGAAGAAGGTATAGTCAGCGTCAGTGCAGGTGGAGCATCACTATCCCCTCCATCGCTAAAAGACCGTCGTCTCAACTGCATCGTTTCAGGGGAACTCTTGGATCCTCGCGTGGACCCTCGTGATCCACGCTTCTTCACCGACTCTCGGTGGGTCTGGATGATGTCTCGCATCTTGCCCCAGGGGGTTTTATGGAGCTTGTTCGGGGAGGGGGATGTGGAGCTGTCATCCTGGGAATCAGTTTAGCTTTTAGGATCCAGCACAAATTGTATACTTACTAAATTTTATACAAGATGTAACATAATATCCCTATAAGCCCGGGGATGGGGTATTCTACACATCATGGTGAATAACTTTAGTTCTACGCCTTTTTAAATTTCGAAGTTTTTCATTCACGAAGTGCCCCGTAAAAATCCTGAAATTCCCATAGAAATTCTTGAAATTCCTCAAAAAATTTACCTAACAGAGCATGAGGCAGCCCCACGCAAGGTACCCGTACAAGGTACAAGCGTACCGTAACGTCTCATGTATCTTTTACGTACGTTTTTGGAGGAAGTCAGGATTTTTACTAGGCATTTCATGAATGAAAAACTTCGAAATTTAAAAAGTCGTAGAACTAAAGTTATTCACCATGATGTGTAGAATACCCCCTCCCCGGGCTTATAGGGATATTATGTTACAGCCTGTATATTAGATTATTATAGGAGACTTATTTAATCTCAATGTTAATCTCTCGTCTGATTAAACCTACGTTTCTAAATTAGACGATGATTAGACATAATTGCAAGTTAGAATAAATAGCGAAAAAGATCAGAATGGTAACAAAATTAAACTACTACGGAAATCTCAAAATAGAAAAAACCATTCAAATCGGTACCCAAAATGGATTAGGTAATTAATATACTTAAATAAAAACATGCACAGCCAACGAATTGATAGGTATCTTCTTCCAATTTGTTGAAGTCGGTTTAAAAATCACATACTAATGCTTGGCACCAGAACTAATTAAACATCTCAAACATTATCTCGACTCTAAATGCAACCGGATTTCTCCAATAAACATTGAATTGAATCGCTTAGAATGAATAACGCGTAGCGTAAGCAAAGTGGGTACCTACTTATTTCAGTTCGTACCTGCGTGGGAGGGTGTAGGGATGTGTTGTCGTATTCATCGGATCGCAGCTTTCTGATACCTGAAATTAATATTCTCTATTAAATTATTAAATGCAGCAGAGATGAGAATGTTCAGATGGATGTGTGGAGTAACAAGAATGGATAAAATAAGGAATGAGCATATAAGAGGACGTTTGAAAATTGCACCAGTGACAGAAAAGTTGAAAGGAAATCGTTTAGCTTGGTATGGGCATGTTATGAGGAGGGATGAAACGCTAAGAAAGTTATGAATATGAATGTTAGTGGATGGAAAGGAAGAGGAAGACCTAAGAAAAGATGGATGGATTACGTGAGAGATGATATTAATGAGAAGGGAGTGAATGATGAGGTGACGGCAGACAAGGGAGAGTGGAAGAAAAAGACGTACTGCGCCGACCCCAAATAAATTGGCAAGACGGTCTAAAAAAACATACCCCTCTGTCTTTTTTTTTTTTTTTTTATGCTACTTGATTGACGGTACAAGCATATGGCCCATCTGATGTTAAGCGGTAACCTCTGCCTATGAACAGTGCATTACGTCATAGATCACGTCCACCTAGGACGCGCCCTATGTGGCATTACACTGCGCCCGCCACCCTGAGACATAAAGATGAAAAGTCTCATGTGCCTGTAATTTCACCGGCACCCTTACCCTTCAAACCGGAACACAGCAATGCGAGCACTACTGCTTTGCGGCAGAAATAGGTATGGTGGTAGTACTTCCCCGGACGAACTCTTTCACAAAAAAGCTCTACTACTACTACTTCTTCCGTGAATGTCGTAAAAGTAGACTAAAGGATCACAGCAGAGGATGGGTATCAGCATCCACCTGAGTATTTAACATCAACACTGCGATTGCCAATCCGCCTGCCAAGCGTGGTGATTACGGAATCTCCCCATTGTGTTTTATGATGGCGGTCTCGTCCAGCAGTGGCAGGTAAATAAAGAAAAAACACTGGCCAAGTGCGATTCGGACTCGCGCACGAAGGCTTCCAAACCATTATCTATAAAAACGACAAAAAAACACGTTTGTTGTATGGGAGCCCCCTTAAATATTTATTTTATAAAAAAAAATAGTATTTGTTGTTATAGTGGCAACATAAATATATCATCTGTGAAAATTTCAACTGTCTAACTATCACGGTTCATGAGATACCGCCTGGTGACAGACGGACAGAGCAAAATAAAACACGTTTGTTGTATGGTAGCCCCCTTAAATATTTATTTTATTCTGTTTTTTAGTATTTGTTGTTATAGCGGCTACAGAAATACACCATGAGTAAAACTTCAACTGTCTAACTATAACGGTTCATGAGATAGAGATCCACCAACTTATCTGTAGAATGAAATGTATGTAGGAGATAGTAAAATGTAGGTATATAGTTCTTCAGATAAGTTGGTGGATCTATACAGCCTGGTGACTGATGGACAGACGGACAGCGGAGTCTTAGTAATATAGTGCCGTTTTACCCTTTGGGTACGGAATCCTAAGAAGATCTATAAAAGCAATTTTTGTGTTTGTTACGTGAAGTTTGCACACTGGTTCTTTCTTCTTTCCCCAAATACCTAATTCTAGGACCTTTCAGGGCACTATTTATACATACCTCAAACTGGTCCTTGACCTAACGAAAACTTGGTTGTTACCTGCATCAATCCTCAACTCCTCACAAGAAGAGTTGGGTGTCAGAGATATTGCGCTTCCTGGCGTCAGACTGGCAGAGTCCCGCGGGTCAGGGTTGGCGAGCGTAGCTGATGATGGAGAGGATCCGGCCAGGGCCACTGCTCCCACCATGGCACCAGCAGCCACGGCCCCAGCTGCACCGCCCATGGTAACTGTTGTCCATTGGGCTTTCTCCCATCTGATGATTTAGTGTGAAAAAGCATAGTTAGTAGGTACTAGCGACTCGTCCCGGCTTCGCACGGGTAGTTTCAGGATGAAACCCCCCTCCTATCCCCCCTGGTAGCCTATGTCACTCAGGGTGAATGAAGATTTCCAATGGTGAATGAATTTTTGAAATCGGCACAGTAGTTTTTTAGTTTATTTATTACAAACATACACACACAAAAATACAAATCTTTACTCCTTATAATACTCGTATTAGTGTAGATTAAAGCTACCAATGTATGGTATGTCTGGCCTAAGAATAGAGCCCTCCGTCTCCTCCTGTGGGTATCGTAAAAGCCAACTAAGCGATTGCACTAGGTGATGGGCAGCAGCATCCATCTGAGTAATCAACACCATTACTGCGGTCGCCCATACCTGCCTGGGTGATCCAAAACCCCCATTGCATTTTATAGAGAGGTCTCGTCATCAGCCGTGGACGTTGAAAGGCTGATAATGAGCTATCAATGATAATAAATAATAATAAATAAATATTGCTGGACAGTTCACACAACATTATCTAGCACCAAGCTAAGCAGAGCTTGTGTTATGTGTACTAGATAACTTACTTAATACAATACATTACATAGATAGATTTTTGTTATTATACATAGTAAATACCTAGAACATCCTGAACAAATATCTGCAGATCGTACAAAATATATTTGTTCCGAGGCGGGAATCGAACTCGCAACCTCCGCGTCGCAGGCGAGCGTTTGCCCGTCGCGCCACAGAGGTGGTCAATGATAGTGTAGTACAGAAAGCAGGGTCTTTTTAAAACGGTATTTAGTAAATACCTAAATATACAAATCTCTAAAAATACGAGTCTCGCAAATACACGAGAGTCTTTCTCGGCGAAATAATCGTTTATTTCTACCCTCATAGCCGCATTGCAGCCTGAATGATTGTGAAGCCTGTATTCTACAAAAATACACCTTATATCAACAAGAATAATCCTCAAATTAGCAACTCCTCTCAAACCACGCAATAAGGTTCCGAAGTTTACTATACTCAAAACTAGATGTCGCTACCGGAAAAAATTAAACATGCTATAGGTATCATTCCTTGAATGGAAAACTCTTTGCATGGGTTCTTTTTTACAAACTTTGCAATGTATGTATGTTTGTCTGGGTGGAATCCGGGTGGAATCTTGTCAACCGATTGAGCTGAAATTTGGCATACCTGTCAAGTTCTGATGACAATACAATATGGTGGTGACAGCGAGCTGATCTGATGATGGAGACGGAAGGTGAACAACGGACCTCCTCGATGGATAATAGTAGACTGGCCGTGTTTAGGCTCATTTTGATCAGCACACGGTTACGATCACTAATTTTATAAAAGCTTGTATTGCAAAACATATTTTTCACAAAAATCTTACTTCATACTCAAACAAGAGCATTGCACTCACCCCGCAAACAGCAGATAATCTATGAAAATTTAAATTAGCTACCTCCTCCGGCTGCCGAGCTAAAGGCACAAGACTGAAAACAGACAGACGGACAGACGGCGTTGGCTTAGTACCAGCGTTCCGTTTGGCAACATTTGGGTAAGGAACCGAAAAAATTACTTGCCCAACGATTCCATAAACACGACTGCCATGATTTGAAAGTCAACCTATAATTTTGGAGTTTTTTGAGAACTACGCAAAGTGTTTGAAAGTAAGTAGGTACCCAAAAAAAACCCTCTTCGGTTTATAGTACTAATCGATCAAGGAATACATTTAAAATTCACGAGTAAAATACCCGCGTGTCTATTTCATTCCTTTTTAGGGTTCCGTAGTCAAAGACAAGGAACCCTTGATTCGTCATGTCTGTCTGTCTGTCTGTCTGTCTGTCTGTCCGTGTATGTCACAGCCTATTTTTTCCGAAACTATAAGACTGTTGAAACTTGGTAGGTAGATGTATTCTGTGAACCGCATTAAGATTTTTACACAAAAATTGATAAAAAACAATTATTTTTGGGGTCCCCATACTTAGAACAGAAACTCAAAAAAAAAACCATCAAACCTATACGTGTGGGGTATCTATGGATAGGTCTTCAAAAATGATGTTGAGATTTCAAATATAATTTTTTTCTAAACTGAATAGTTTGTGCGGGAGACA
Organism: Operophtera brumata; assembly: GCA_932527175.1. NCBI lineage: Eukaryota > Metazoa > Arthropoda > Insecta > Lepidoptera > Geometridae > Operophtera > Operophtera brumata. The sequence continues at coordinate 41,927,511 of OW052228.1, read as the reverse complement.
CTTCCAAAGTGGTAAAAAGTCCCCCCCCCCCCCCCCATAACTTCTAAAATAAGAGAATGATAAAACTAAAAAAAATATATGATTTACATTACTATGTAAACTTTCACTCAAAATTGGTTTGAACGAGATCTAGTAATTAGTTTTTTTTGAATACGTCATTAATCGTAAACCATCCAAGAACTTTTATATTATGTTACTTGCTGCTACTGGACCCTTCATGGGTGAGTCCGACTCGCACTTGGCCGCTTTTTTTTATAAAAAATAATGAACTTTACGTGACCTTTTCATAAAATAATTCGGAAAACGAAATGGTCCAATATATTTATTTTAGATAAATATTGTCTAATAAAGCATCTTTAGGCACATGTTTCACTGTTTTTATTTTTGGAAAATTGCGTCTGGTTACCGAGTAATTAGTTTTTATCAGATTTTTGTTTTTATTATTGTACTGCACGTTGCTACGTGCAGTAAATGAGCGAAAATAATTCATAACAGGTTAAATAGGGCAAGTCTGTAAACAATGCATTTATGTTGAAAAACACCAGATGGAGTTTTGCTGAACTGAATCACGGCTGTTTTGGCACGCGGCGGCCGCGGCGGAAAAACAACCCGTTGCTTACGGATTGCATTGCAATCAAATGCACATAAATCTTTTCGTGCTCTAGTGACGAAACGCTTGATACTTTGTTGTGGGATCTAATAAGAGTCCTCTACTCCAATATGTTCAACTATCTGTTCAACCAGTTGAACATATTGGATGAATTTTCTCCAATCTTTTCAACTACAAAATGTAGTTGTTTTTTTTTATTTATTTTTTTAACAATGATAGACCTTTGTTTGACCACGATCTCACCTGTTGGTAAGTGACGATGCGGCCGAAGATGGAGCACAAAGGTCTAGAAGGCACCTATTCACTCTAGCCTTGAAGAGACCCAGATTATAGTTTTCAGGAAAGACAGACGACGGTAATGTATTCCACTCCTTAGCAGTTCTCATTATAAAGGTAGAACTGAAACGTTTAGTACGAATAGAGGGTATACTAATGAGGTAAGGGTGGTACCAAGCCGTGCGCCTGCTCGTCCTATGATGAAAAGGAGATGGTGGGATCAGATCATGAAGTTCCTGGGAGCATTCCCCGAAATGTAACCTATAGAAGATTGAAAGGCACGCTACCTTACGGCGGTGCTCGAGACTTTGGATCTTAGTCTCCGCCAAATGTTGCTCACCAATAAGCCTGAAAGCTCTGCGTTCGATCGAGTCCAAGGCAGCAAGCTGGTGTTTGGCCGAGCCATCCCAAACGTGGCAGCAGTACTCCATACCAGCCCGGACTTGTGCTTTGTACAGACTTAAAAGCTGTCCTGGTGTGAAGTAACGCTTTACCTTATTCAGGATACCCAGCTTCATGGAAGCAGTTTTTGCCTTAGACTCGATGTAGGAGCCAAAGTTGAGAGTAGGCGTGAGTGAAACGCCTAAGAGCTCGAGGTGATCTCCTATAGCTACAGGTACATCCCGAAAGACAGGAAATTGGAGAAACTGTCTTTTTTTCGCCGAGAAGAGACACGCCTGCGTTTTCGAGGCGTTGAACTTGACTAGGTTGGCATCGCCCCAATCGGATACAGCCTTGAGAGTCAAATTCAGACGCTGCAGCATCTCATCTCTTAACTCCAGAATTTCATTCTGCCTAGCACGCGCAGTGGAAACGTATTTCTCCACAACTGTGCTGTCGTCTGCGTACCCAATGATACCGGGCATTAGCAGATCATTAATATGCAGCAGAAACAGTGTGCCAGATAGCACTGACCCCTGAGGTACCCCGGCATTTATAGCCATTTGATCCGACGAGCAGCCATCAACAACTACTCGAATGGATCTTTCCCTCAGAAAGTCTGCGAGCCAGGAACAGAATTGAACTGGCAGTCCGTAAGCAGGAAGTTTGCCAATAAGGCTTGCGTGCCAAACCCTGTCAAAGGCCTTCGAGACGTCTAATGAAACAGCCAGCGCTTCACCATATTGCTTGATGGATGGTAGTTGAACTCTTCTATGAAGAGAGATAATCACACTAATATTATAAATGCGAAAGTTTGTGAGTGTGTGTGTGTTTGTTAATTCTTCACACTGAAACGGCTAAACGGATTGGGATGTAGTTTGGAATGGAGATAACTGGACTCCTGGAATAACACATAGGCACATTTTAATCCCGATATTCGCACGGAATCGAGACTTACGCGGGTGAAACCGCGGGGCGCTGCTAGTAGTGGTCTCAGAAATAAAGTAAGAGTGGGATTGAGGGTCATGAAGTTGGACTCTCGTCATAATGTGAGCTTTATTATCATCTAAATAATCTGAGATTATATAGCACGCTTTTTTAGAAAGTTTATTTTTAATTAAGTTTTTAAATTTGTTTATCGACAACTGTAGCACGTCGCTTGGGATCTTGTTATAGAAGCGAACACATTGTCCTTTAAACGATTTACTAACTTTATGAAGCCTGATGCTGCATTTGATTGACATGTGCAACACCAGAGGCATTGACATCTGCAACACCAAAGGCATTTGATTGACATCTGCAACACCAGAGGCATGATTGCCAATGCATTATCTGCCCTGAAGGACTCTTCTCACATTTCAGGACTTTCTCGTATTTTTCAAGTAATCTTGACGAATCTTGATATACGGATTAAAAAAAAAACATAGTTTTTATGTCGTTGGTGATGCTTGATTGGAGGGGTATTTCCCCAAAAAGGGGGGAAGTTTGCTTCGCCGTCATTTACCAGCCAATTTGGCAGAAACATTTGATAGTCAATTATAAGCAAGAATTTCGAATATGAGCAAAATCGGTCAAGAGGTTGTCTAGATATTAAGAATGAGTTTTTTCCAGGGCTACTTAGGCGAAGTCTGAAACCGTGAGAGTTATCGAAAAGTGATGTTAGACGTTAGGGGCTTGATTTTGAAAATATTAAGCACTGCATTAAAAAAAGTTGAAATAGTTTTTCTAAAATTTAATAATAGTACATTATGGTACTAGTGTGTAATGTTGGTGATTACTGCTGAGGCGCCATTCAGACCCGAGCCGTTAGGTGAGGGTCTTAAGAGAGCCGAGGACGGTAATCATCAATACCACGTGTTGTAACACCCCCCCTACCTTATTACTCTACTTAATAATCTAACTACCTAATATACCGCGCGCACTCACCGACTTCCTACTTTACTCTGTGGAGTTTACGATAACTTTAAACTTATCTACTTTTTTAATTCACTATAAATTTGGCCATATGATCGTCTAGATATATACCTACGTTGTGTTTTGTAATAACTCGATTCTTTATTTGTTAATATTGTCGAGTCTTAACGTATCCTAACTACATGAAATATCCTACATTTTTACCGATATCCTCGTAATTAGTTGCTACTAATTCTAATAGAAAAAATACCTACTTAAATTTTATTTTACTTCTGTACACTTCGGAACAATTAAATAAAAGATTACTCCAGGGATTTATTTCCTCTATAGTTTGTTATTCCTTTGTTAAGAGAATAAGCTACAATTAAAGTTCCTAGTAATGTTTCGAACTTTCTGATTTTTACAATATCTGAGGGATATTAATTTTGATTCTAGCTTCGATACAGACATGTTTGTCTTGTGCTATTTCAAGATACTTTTACGTGACAGATTTGCATCTATAATAGATCCATTAGGGAAATGACAAGAAATTACTTGTATAAATTATTTGCTTCTCAGATATAATTTTTAAGTTATTTCTTTAATTATTTGAAGGATGAACCAAATTTGATAAGGTTCATATCCAGAGATAAGCGACTTTTGGAGAACAGCCCCGTCCGCGCTGCCCTCGGTGGATTTCTTCCAATGCTTTTGGTCAATCCTCCCTCGCTTGGACATAGGTAGATTACCTAATATTGTCCGAGAATTTTATCCAAATGATATTCTAATTCAAATAAATTCCGTTTTACTTTAATACAAGGGATTTTAGAGGATCGCGAACCTATTTCCGTCGGAGTAAGTTTGTTAGTCATTTTCAAACATTCCAGGGAATTTTACATTTAATCAATAACGCAAAATCAACCACATACATCCTTCACCTTTGGTTAACTTTGGGATTTATCTAGGCTTCCTGAAGCCTAGGAAAATCCCTACTTGATTCATACCCCTACTTACAAATAATTCTAAATATTCTCTGTAGGATAAATAGAATTCCTAGTTGGATTATCCAGGTAGGAATAATCGCTTGTGAAAATTCTAGACTATATTTAAATGAAATTTTCCTTCCGAGAATGATAATATTCAATTACAAGATTCTCCTTTTATCTAGTATTTTAATACGTTTGATAATTATTTTGCCCGTTCCTTTATGAAAGAATAATAGTAAACTAAATTAATTCACCGGTTAAATTTTAGAAAATGCCAATTTGTAAGATTGGTCTAAATACGCACTAATACAATGCCTATATAAGTGTGCCTAATTACCTGGCTAAATTGGGTGTGTGTGATTCAAACTTTGAGAAAACCGTTCTCATTTTGTTTTAAATGTGCAGTTAAATGTGTATGTCTTCTGACGAGGTGCAATGTCAGAATACCTAGATTGAACTATTAAGGATAGGATATCTGTCGCTGTGTAACCTAAAGCGACAGACGGAGCCTAGAGGTCAGGAATAAGGTTTAAGGAGGGATGAGATTTTGCCTTTCTAGCGGACTCACTAGAAAACCTTTTCAGGCGGATAGAGGTTTCCTGTCCAGCAAAAAATGGATTCCTGAAAACATTAAAACAGGAGAGGATCTATTGACTACGACAGTCCAACAAATATCTCTCTTCGAAGACCGTTCACTTTTTCACTAGCTAAACATAACTTTGACTTTGAATATTTAAGAACACTTGAAAAACATCTCCAAAAAGAAACTAGTTAATTTCTTTTATTTTGGACGGCTTTTCAAATTAATTTTATATTTCACAAAAATTTAAACTTTCACTAAATTATATTCAATTTCACTTATTATGGTCTACTTCCCAGAATCAATCCTAATATTTCAAAGTATAAATTTCTAGCTTTTAAACGAACTTTAAAATCACTTCGTAATTAATTAACACAATTTAATATTTTACCCCAGCGTTACCACGCAAACGTGATACTACTCCCAGAATTATCCAGCACTGATCTCCCTTCAGCTGTTACATTTCTATTTAAAGTCGCCAACCAAGATAAAACATTTCATTCAATTTTGAATCTTATTCATACGATTCCTAAATAGGAATTGGTGTGTTCCTTCAAAGTATTCTGAAAATCGGATGTTTATATTTTTTGTATATAAACATTCTCACAGCCCATTTCTCTGAAAAAACAACAGAACAAACCCTCTATTGTTTCCGACCTCATTATTCAAGTATCGCTCGATTTATTTGATAACAAGATATAATAATTTTATTTGAGTATTTGTGAGATACTAATGAATCCAGCACAGATGGTTCGTTACAGTCGCCCCTCAAAATTTACGCAGACACTCAACTTTGTGTCCGGAGAAAATTTTCCTCGCCTATTAATCTCACAAATATTGTTTAGTACAATCATAATTATGATATTTGTATACCATATCTTCCAAAATATTTTTTTTTTTTTTTTATTATTACCCTATTCTTTATTAAAATTAATCCTCATCTAGATCCATGTTGAATCAACATAAGCTTTTTATTTCATTATTAATTTAATTCCCAACCCCAAAATATTTTTTTTTCAAATCATCTGGTTTCCACACTTTCATTCAGTCATTCTGCCTCTGTTAATTCAACAATTCAACTAGAATATTATTTACACCCCAACCTTTATTTATTTATGTTGATTAATTCTGAAATCAATTCCATATACTATAAATTTGTAAGATATTTGCTATCACATAGCTCAGGAATCTCTGAAGAAAATTTATCTACCGGTATTAGCATAGATAAATTTTAGGCATGGTTCTTCATACCTTAAAACTGAGTAAATTCAGACAGGGACTTTTGAAGAATAATTATTCACCCGTATCAGTATGAATTAATTATAGGCACTGCTTTGCTTGGCCAAAGTATGTACTAAACTTACTAGTTAATTCTAACCACGAGTGAAGAAAAGGCAAGAATCTCTAAATCCTTTCTCATCTCTTCACAAATATGTATATTAATTTCAGAATCAATTTATCTTCTCCTTTTGGTTTTTATTTACAAAACCCCTTTTCGACAGTGTTTTTTTTTTTTTATTTTGGAATCAGTTTCCTATATATTCTGAATGTATTTTTTTTTTTTTTTTTTTATTCTTACGATATATATATTTGTATATTTATTATTATATATTCTTTTATTTTTATTTTATTCTTAAGCCACTTGGCTACAACAACTCTCAGAAGTCTTGTTCTCCATTGCAAAATAAAATTCTTTACAATTTACTAAGGTCAAATTCAAACAGTATCGATATGTGTGTTTCACCTGTGTGCGTGAGTACCTAGCTGATTAGTGTAATTTAGACCAATAATCAATAACGTACATCTTCATACCAATATTGACATCAACTACATGTTGTCGCTAGTTTATCTGATTCATTATCCCAGCTTGGAAAAGACTGCACGAAGGAAAATGGGTTGTGGATCCATCTCATCCCTAGTAGAACTAAGGCCGGCACAGTCCTAGGAACAACCAACATTACGTTTCCCTGGAGAGCGCTCCTTTGCCAACTACAATCTACTCCTCCCAATGTCTTCAATCCTCAGACAAGCACGTATAACATGTCTAAACCAACCTCAATAATTCGATGCATTTATTTAACCATTGGAGTTGTCCGTGTGCTTAATCCGGGCAAAAAACCGATTTTGCCGCACGTATAATTAGAACTGCTAACTAAAGCACTCTGTGACGGGGAATCATAGTCTATTGACTTTAACCTAACACCAAACCCCTCTTTAGTCAACCGTCCTTTGTGAAATGTGATGTCTGTTGAATACAACCCTAGTAAAGTGTTTCATTCTACAGATCCTTAGTTTCCCAGAGCCCTCATTCTGATTTTAAAACATTCACACAATCACCCTTAATATCTCTCATTATATGTTATTCGTTCCATACTCTTTCATACAAAATTATTTTTTTGTTTTTTATTCACTCCATTACTCAAATTTTCCCTCTGTTTCATTTCTCCTTTCTCACTTTCATTTCTTCTCTATGAACCTAAGGTTTCTTTTGTAAACTGAAACTAAATCTCCCAAATTTTTTTATAATTCTGAATTAAATACCCTTCCCTTTTCAAAACCAAATTCTAGTATGTTAATGAATTTAATAGAGAACAATTCATCCGTAAAAGCTGTCAACCAAATATTTTTAATAATATTTTATTATTTGTCAGTTTGTTGTTGTACAATTATTATTCTACCACTCATGGTGGTTTGTGTTATAGTATTTATTACACATTATTTTGTTTCACTTTATATTTTTTTTTTTTTTTTATTATTGTTATATATAAATCAAAATGACTTCTTAATTCCTGTTTAAAGATCGTAATCGTTGTACATCTCAAAATATAAAAAAATATTTTGATTTAAAAGAGGAAAGTCGCCGACACACCCCTTTACCTATGGATACTAATCCCAATTGATCCACATTAATTTTACTTTATATTTTTATAATCCTGTTTTCTTTTACAGGTCAAATTGTTTTCTGAATTCAAAACTAGGGTCAACCAGAACTTTATATCTATAAGTAAACTCTCCCCCAAGCCTCCAGTTACAATTTTTTATTTTTATTTTTATTTTTATTTATTAATTTAACAAAATCTCTTATTTTAATATTTTTAAATTTTGTTCTGTTGTTTCCGTATTGGTTATTTTACAGTGTTCCTCTCCACTTTCTGCCACCTGATTCCGCTTCCAATCCGTTAGACGCTTGAATTTTATATGTTTTGACTTCTTCGCTTAAGGCATCCACTTTAGTAGCTAAGGACATCATGGTCTGTTTCAATGTTCTTAAAAAGGCCCCCGTGGATTTTCCACTTTTTGGTTTTTCCTTGATTGTAGAATTTGATTTTTTTTTACGTTTTGATGTAGATTTATCTTCCTTTTCCAAATTTTGAAAACTTTCCGACTCCAAGATTTCTTGATTTTGATTTGTTTCCGTCTCTTTACTTCCAAGGCGATCTGGCCTTTTACGCTTTCGTATAGGCTTCATTTTTTTTTTGTTTGATTGGTTACGATTTGTTTCCGTTTCTTTGTTTTTAAAGCGTTCTGAGCTTTTTCGTTTTTCGGTTAGACTTCACTCCCTTTTTTTTTTTTTTTTTTTTATAAATAAATAAACTTGCCTAAAGTTTATTTAATTATAACCTTTTTTTTCAATTCTGGTTTCCTCCTGAAATCAAAATAATATAGCTTCCCTAATCTCTAACCATGTTTTAACTTTGATAAATAAAATAAATAAATAAGTAAATTATGCTTAAAACAAGGTTAGTGAAAAGTAATCAAGTCAATTAAATTAATTCAAAGTCAAATTAAAAATAATCAAATCTATTCAAAACGAATTAAAATTAATCAAAGTTATTCAAAGTTTAAATTAAAGTTATAAAATAAAGCAGAGGTTTAAATTTATTTTTTATATAATATTTTTAATCGAAATCAATCAAAATTAATTATAATTATTCAAAGTTTAAATTAAAGTTACAAAATAAATACAAAGGTTTAAATTTATTTTTATATAATATTTTTAATCGAAATCAATCAAAATTAATTAAAATTATTCAAAGTTTAAATTAAGGTTACAAAATAAATACAGAGTTTTAAATTTATTTTTATATTTTTTTTTTTTTTTTTATTATTATTTATCTATCATAATTATTATTCATTTTTTATTATCACTGTCATCGAAGAACTATTTCCGTTTTTTTTTTTTTTATATCATATTAACGCCCCCCCAAGTTTTATACTTTTGAAATCAGCAATCGCTCTCCAATGTTTTTTTTTAATTATTTTATTTAGTTTGTTAAAACTTAATTATTTTAAGAATAAATTTTAAAATCCATTTTCCGTCAAACAATCGTAATATTTTTAAACTCCCGTGTTTATAAAAGAAACCATTAATCTTCCAAGTTTTATAGACTAGACTTAGCAATTGTGTAACCTAAGTCGCCACCCGTCATATTCCTATCTGTCTGTCAAAGTAATCCACGATTTTTATTAAAATATCCTGACTTTTGCGAATTCAATCTATAATGTGAACCCCCCCCAGATAAAATCATTAAGCAAATTATTATTGGTATTGTTCAATCATACATATTTTCTTACATATGTAATATCACTATAACGTTCTAATGTTTAAATTCATACATTTCTTTATGATGTTACGTAATTTTACGCAAGTTAGTCAGAGCCCAAACGAGCGCACATTCGTCTCTAATATCTGTGAGCTACTGCAGATGAATTAGCTGGAGCTTTGGATGGAATTGTTGCCAACAGCTCCTTTTAGCAACGCGTGACTTTAATTAAATCGGACAGTCGAACAACAAACCATTATTTTAATTAATTTTTTTTTTTTTTAAGCCGACTTAAGGGAAACAGTTCCATACTAAAAAATTAGTTGAATAAGCAGCCCCACGTAATCAAACAGTGCTACCTATCCTAGCCAAATTCGATCAGTCTTAAGATATTTTGCGCCAGAAAAATGGGTCCAACGTTCCAAATATTACGCCAAATCTAACCGTACCTTCTTAGACCGGCCTCCCTAATTCGATCTGCCAAATGACAATAATTTTTACTCTGTGGCAATTTGATCTGACTTTACTACGGCGTTCAAAAAGTGAAAGTTCACGAGTGTGTTGTCTCTATTTATGTTGAGATTTGCTCTGCGACATCATATTAATCGTTGCTTTCCAATATTAATTGTCAGAAGATCCAAATAAATTATCATTTGAGAAACTAATATTACTTTGATGTAGTAGGCAATTATAATACGAAAATGAACCGCGGTGTCTCAAAAATTAACCTTGTATATACAGAACAAAGATAACTGTATGGACTAATTACGGCTAACCATACTGCTAGTGACATCTTCCGGCCTTCGCAAAGAAATGCTTTCAAATTTCAATCGTGTAGAACACGTGAAACGAACCTCATACAAGTAACCAACCGAGTTCCTCCTCTGGGCACCAGATGTCAGCACAGAACCTACTCAAAACTTTTGTTAATCGCGATTTACTTTGTATAAAATTCAAAAAGATATTAGTCCTAGTGTTAATTTTTGTCCTAGATTTCTGTGAACTTTATAAATGACAAAGTAATTATTATTTCAAAACACCCAGAGTCACATTGATAAGCGCGCCTAGTGTTGTCGAATTTTGACTCTAAGAGAAAATCGTTAAATCCCGTGTTAGTTCACCTACTCAACGATAAATGTTCACCGTTCTATTTCGCAACTAAATCGTAGGTTCGTATGAGGCGGTGTCGACCTCTGGCGTCAAATTCTGTCAATTCCGCCATCGCCTCCCCTTAGCTTAATCAGCAGCCCGGACCGAAAAATCGAACCATAGTTATAGGTACCAGCCTCGCATAGTTTCACCTAGATGTCGCTACTGGAAAGATTAGAATGTATTTATCGTAACGTTTTGACTTATTTGTAATTAATTTCCGAACAAAACGGAGTCACTGTGTTCTCTCATTCTTTCACTACGCTCTGTTACGCACATCGTCTCTGTCTCTCGCTTGTTTGGCAATACGAATAAAACAGAGTGGCAACGTCTCATAACAGCCAGTATTGCACGAATCAACAACTTCGCGTCGCTCATTGCGTTCCGAGCTGAAGATTAGAATACTCAACTAATCTGTACTACTCTAACATGTGGAGTCCGTCTCTCTCACACGCATCCACAATAATGCCCTGTTCTTTTTTAGATAATAATTGATTACTTTAAAAGGCCCAGCGGTATGGCAGACCGTAGTGATGCGCGACTTTAACTAAATTGGACAGTCGAACAACTAGCCACTATTTAATTGTTAAGTTGAATTAAAAAATAGTGCTTTACTAAAAAGTTAGTCGAATAAACGAATACTATTTTAATTCAGTAGGTAATAATAGTACGAAGACGAACCGCGGCGCCTCAAAATGATCTCTGTGTACACGGAACAAGGAACATTTCAATGAATATAGGCTTGCCCATGTGGTCGACTGCACGAGTCACGTATAGTATGCAGGTACCTAGTTCAAATCAAAAACACAACTCCAGAGTCCAGACAGACCGTTATGCATGTGTAACGAGCGTAGCTGATAGTATCTAGGTAACGTCTCTTTCACGCAACATGAAGGGCCTAGCACTGAGCCGGCGAAGGCAGCCGATTCGCGACGGAAAACTGCGAGTCGGTTAAGTACCGAAATAAATAGTGGAAGAACAGGCGGAGGCACCCGATTCGCAACGGAAAACCGCGAGTCGGCTAGGTAACGAAAAAAAATTAGTGGTACTGCATTGGAAGAATGAATTCATTCAATGTTTACCGACTTCAGTCGCACTAGTTGAATATTTTTGTTAGTTGAATAAGTCGAATACTTTTATTCATAGTCGCGCATCGCTAGCAGACCGTTCCGTGTTCCGAATTCGATAGTACTTAGGTTCACACCTCTCCTAAATAACGATTAACCAAATCCACTTAAACCACGCGTGCCTACGAAGTCCCAGTTCGGGGCGGACCACCAGTTACTAAGATAAATATTACCCCCAAATCAAAAAAACTTCTATAAACAACTTATAAATATTACCAATCTGTCAACCCACTCAATTGCTGCTACTTAAAAGTGAGTAGTTCACACTACCCACTTAATGACATAAAATACCCACGCGTCAATAGCAAATCAACAACAAAGTCCTGTTCAGTGAAATGAAAGTTCTCACGTCTCAAGTGTAACGATCACTCGACAACAATCACACAACAACGCTTTGTTTAGTGAAACTAATCACTCACGATTTGAGTGGAGTACTCTCGCAACAATAATCCTTTGTTTCCTAAGTAGGTGGGTTAAAGAATGACCTAATAACCCACATATTTTGTTTATATCGAAAACTCTACTAGAAAGAAACTACCAACAAAAAAAACTAAATTATACCGTGAATAAGACCCGACAATAACAAATCCCATACCACAGACAACAAATTGCCAAGTTTTGACTTGGCTTTAAAAATAAGAAAGTTATCGTAACATTATTAATTATTTCTTAGCAGTATCCTTAATAACCAAAATTAATCCTGGCGTAGGTACCAAATTGTAACACCCCCCCTACCTTATTACTCTACTTAATAATCTAACTACCTAATATACCGCGCGCACTCACCGACTTCCTACTTTACTCTGTGGAGTTTACGATAACTTTAAACTTATCTACTTTTTTAATTCACTATAAATTTGGCCATATGATCGTCTAGATATATACCTACGTTGTGTTTTGTAATAACTCGATTCTTTATTTGTTAATATTGTCGAGTCTTAACGTATCCTAACTACATGAAATATCCTACATTTTTACCGATATCCTCGTAATTAGTTGCTACTAATTCTAATAGAAAAAATACCTACTTAAATTTTATTTTACTTCTGTACACTTCGGAACAATTAAATAAAAGATTACTCCAGGGATTTATTTCCTCTATAGTTTGTTATTCCTTTGTTAAGAGAATAAGCTACAATTAAAGTTCCTAGTAATGTTTCGAACTTTCTGATTTTTACAATATCTGAGGGATATTAATTTTGATTCTAGCTTCGATACAGACATGTTTGTCTTGTGCTATTTCAAGATACTTTTACGTGACAGATTTGCATCTATAATAGATCCATTAGGGAAATGACAAGAAATTACTTGTATAAATTATTTGCTTCTCAGATATAATTTTTAAGTTATTTCTTTAATTATTTGAAGGATGAACCAAATTTGATAAGGTTCATATCCAGAGATAAGCGACTTTTGGAGAACAGCCCCGTCCGCGCTGCCCTCGGTGGATTTCTTCCAATGCTTTTGGTCAATCCTCCCTCGCTTGGACATAGGTAGATTACCTAATATTGTCCGAGAATTTTATCCAAATGATATTCTAATTCAAATAAATTCCGTTTTACTTTAATACAAGGGATTTTAGAGGATCGCGAACCTATTTCCGTCGGAGTAAGTTTGTTAGTCATTTTCAAACATTCCAGGGAATTTTACATTTAATCAATAACGCAAAATCAACCACATACATCCTTCACCTTTGGTTAACTTTGGGATTTATCTAGGCTTCCTGAAGCCTAGGAAAATCCCTACTTGATTCATACCCCTACTTACAAATAATTCTAAATATTCTCTGTAGGATAAATAGAATTCCTAGTTGGATTATCCAGGTAGGAATAATCGCTTGTGAAAATTCTAGACTATATTTAAATGAAATTTTCCTTCCGAGAATGATAATATTCAATTACAAGATTCTCCTTTTATCTAGTATTTTAATACGTTTGATAATTATTTTGCCCGTTCCTTTATGAAAGAATAATAGTAAACTAAATTAATTCACCGGTTAAATTTTAGAAAATGCCAATTTGTAAGATTGGTCTAAATACGCACTAATACAATGCCTATATAAGTGTGCCTAATTACCTGGCTAAATTGGGTGTGTGTGATTCAAACTTTGAGAAAACCGTTCTCATTTTGTTTTAAATGTGCAGTTAAATGTGTATGTCTTCTGACGAGGTGCAATGTCAGAATACCTAGATTGAACTATTAAGGATAGGATATCTGTCGCTGTGTAACCTAAAGCGACAGACGGAGCCTAGAGGTCAGGAATAAGGTTTAAGGAGGGATGAGATTTTGCCTTTCTAGCGGACTCACTAGAAAACCTTTTCAGGCGGATAGAGGTTTCCTGTCCAGCAAAAAATGGATTCCTGAAAACATTAAAACAGGAGAGGATCTATTGACTACGACAGTCCAACAAATATCTCTCTTCGAAGACCGTTCACTTTTTCACTAGCTAAACATAACTTTGACTTTGAATATTTAAGAACACTTGAAAAACATCTCCAAAAAGAAACTAGTTAATTTCTTTTATTTTGGACGGCTTTTCAAATTAATTTTATATTTCACAAAAATTTAAACTTTCACTAAATTATATTCAATTTCACTTATTATGGTCTACTTCCCAGAATCAATCCTAATATTTCAAAGTATAAATTTCTAGCTTTTAAACGAACTTTAAAATCACTTCGTAATTAATTAACACAATTTAATATTTTACCCCAGCGTTACCACGCAAACGTGATACTACTCCCAGAATTATCCAGCACTGATCTCCCTTCAGCTGTTACATTTCTATTTAAAGTCGCCAACCAAGATAAAACATTTCATTCAATTTTGAATCTTATTCATACGATTCCTAAATAGGAATTGGTGTGTTCCTTCAAAGTATTCTGAAAATCGGATGTTTATATTTTTTGTATATAAACATTCTCACAGCCCATTTCTCTGAAAAAACAACAGAACAAACCCTCTATTGTTTCCGACCTCATTATTCAAGTATCGCTCGATTTATTTGATAACAAGATATAATAATTTTATTTGAGTATTTGTGAGATACTAATGAATCCAGCACAGATGGTTCGTTACAGTGTATCATACGACTTTTTCAACACACTTGTGAAGAAAATAATATTAAAACAGAAATACATACTCTGTGTAAAGGTTCAACTGTCTCTACTCACTAGTGAATAATATCAATGAAAAATTAACAGTTTGATTACAGGTGTCATCATGTGCATAATTGTAGTGAAATTAGAGGCACTTTACGAGCAAGTGTGTTGAAAATATAAAAATTGGCTTGCTGGGTTCTTTGGTCATTATGGATCGACATGATGCATAGTTTTTTTACAAGTTTGTGCTCGCGAGGTCTACTGTTCACAGAACTACTATTAGTACCTATATTATATTAACTATAGCTTCGACCAAAGTGGTCGAAGAACTATAGTATATTATACATATTACTAGCGTAAGGAGAAGGAGGTGGACATGATAAAATGAATGCAAATTTTTCTGTATCAGAATCGGATGTACCAGTCTATGAATAGATTGCATGCAATCGGTGGTGTTTTGTGTTATGACATACTTTAAGTTTTGTAGATCCGCCCTTAGTTGGCTAGGTTTGTTTTCTTTGTGAATTTCCTCGGTCTCTAGACTGATGAAATACTTTTTTTTTCTTCTTTTTTTTATACTACTTGAATGACGGAACAAGCAGTTGGTCCACCTGATGTTGAGGTAACCTCTGCCTATGAACAGTGCATTATCACATAGGTAACATCCACCTAGGACGTGCCGGCACCGGCACCCTCACCCTTCAAACCGGAACACAGCAATGCGAGCACTACTGCTTTGTGACAGAAATAGGAATGGTGGTAGTACTTAATTCATTAACTTATAGCACCATAGAACGTTGAGGTAGTACTTAATTCATTAACTAATAGCACCATAGAACGTTGAGGTAGAATCAAAAAATTTGAGAGAGTTTAAGGCCAGGATTCTCGAAAACAACCTCTTTTTGATTCAACTTTAAACCATCAAATATGATTTGTTTTAATCGGATAAAAATATATGTTGTAGTCTGAAAACCATTCTAGATTATTCTACGGTTCAAAACACGATACGTACAATTTCACTCGATCAAAAAAAATTAAGAAAACACTTAAATCTTAATCGTTTTTTGAGTTGTACTCAAAGAATATCAGCCTCATACTCACAAAAATTCGTCAAAAAATAGGAAATGAGGTTATCTAGATTATTCTACGGTTAGTTTTTCTCAAAAGGTTTTTTTTTTTTGTAATGAGCTATTATATAACAATGCGGCCCGCGCGCCTCGACTCAGTAGCCCGCCGGGCGTCTCCGAGGTAGGACCTGTGGCGTTTTTTGCTGGCTCGCTACCTTCCCCCGCTAATCGATCGGAACACCTATCCGATAGATTACCAATTGTTTTCATGTTTTGTTTTTAGGTAGTGCTTTGTGTAATAGGGAAAAAATGGGGAATATAAACAGAAAAAAATACAAAAAACCCATAAAAGAACTCCGGAAGATTTTAAAAGAAAGAAGGTGAGTTCCATTTTACCTGTTTGTAATTAGTTAGTTACAAATCTCATTTAGTTAGTAATCCTCATTTATCAATTGGTAGGTAATTACACCTATCTGCTTGAAATCTATAGTACCTACCTATATACTGTGACGAAAGCAAGTTGGCATAGTACTGGTCTGTCGTATCGTCGTGTCGTATGTAACTATACGACGGTAGAACGATCGTTCCTACTTGCACGTCATAGGTATCGGTAATATTAGTACTGCACATTGATTCCTAGGGTAGCTACATTTAGTAGTTAGGTACTTACCAACTACCAACTGCTTTCGCACAGGTAGCTAGGTGCATTAGCTGTAGTCAGGAACAGTACCTAGGTAACAGAAGCTAGTAGGTAAGTACCATCTACCTACCTACTATTTTTGCGTAGACAGCTAGGTGCATTAGCTGTAGTCAGGAACAGTACATAGGTAACAGAAGCTAGTAGGTAAGTACAATCTACCTACCTACTACTTTTGCGTAAACAGCTAGGTGCATTAGCTGTAGTCAGGAACAGTACATAGGTAACAGAAGCTAGTAGGTAAGTACAATCTACCTACCTACTACTTTTGCGTAAACAGCTAGGTGCATTAGCTGTAGTCGGGAACAGTACATAGGTAACAGAAGCTAGTAGGTAAGTTTATATAAGTGTCATATTTTCTTGGTAACAAATATGGAGCCAAAGCTGTTACAATTTTACGCAAATGTTTACTGCCTGAAATCGTTGATAGTAGGTATGAACGTGGCATGCCAATCAGAAATCTTTCATTGCAAGACAAGGAAAATGAGCAGCCTGATAAGTCCGCATCCAATACAAACACTCTGCCGCAACCAGATTTACAGCAACCAGATTTGCAGCAACCAGACCCAAGCACGCGCGTGATTCATATTAGTGAGTTTTGATTTTTTGTGCTAGCAGTTGTATTTTCGGGCTGTGAGTGAATAAATGTTTCTAATATTACTGTTTTTCACCTTTATGTTGACGCTTCGAGACGTTCAGAAGCTTTTTCATCATGAGCACCACCCGCGTTCATTCGCATACATAGTTCTGATCCCATACTAGAATTCCCTGTGTTCGAGTTCTGAAGGGCCAACAATACATCCATGCAGACATAAAAACATACATAGATGCCAAACTCACTACCCTTCCTACTGAAGCGAGACATAGCTTCGCTATCCCTCACTAAAAGTAGTTGGGCTAAAAACACGCGTAAGCCCTCAAAGACGTATCGCGAGCTGCTAACATCGAGGCGTAGTGTATATAGCTCGGGCTTGCACTCCCCGCCCCTCGCGCCCCACGTGATTGCCGGTCTTGACATCTTCGTTGGACGACTGTATTATGAATTGTTATAGATCTATTAGACTGTGCTAATATTGAGAATACTGAGAGGTAAAAATATGGATTTATAATGAACCCATCACAGGGTCGATGGTTTTTGCTGTTGTCTGCCACTGGGGGACGGTGGCACTTTTTCCTATCGTCTCCCAGGGGCGCCGAATAGGTGGGGGACAGCGGGAATGAACGTTTATCACGTTATTTCTACGAGTATTAGTTGGTTGTACTTAGATACTCCACCTATCTACAGCACCTACCAAACTGCTTGAAAGTAGTAGGTCGGTAGATACTTACCTACCACGCCTAGCTACTGTTCTTGACTTCTTCACCCAGTTACTGCATCTATCTAACGCACCTACCTGTCTACACGAAAGCAATAGGTAGGAAGATGGTACTTAGCTGCGAGATTTTGTAACCTATGCACTGTTCCTGACTACAGCTAATGCACCTAGCTGTCTACGCAAAAGTAGTAGGTAGGTAGATTATACTTACCTACTAGCTTCTGTTACCTATGTACTGTTCCCGACTACAGCAGCACCTAGCTGTCTACGCAAAAGTAGTAGTTGTGTAGATGGTACTTACCTACTAGCTTCTATAACCTAGGTACTGTTCCCAACTACAGCTAATGCACCTAGCTGTCTACGCAAAAGTAGTAGGTAGATAGATGGTACTTACCTACTAGCTTCTGTTACCTATGTACTGTTCCTGACTACAGCTAATGCACCTAGCTGTTTACGCAAAAGTATTAGGTAGGTAGATGGTACTTACCTACTAGCTTCTGTAACCTAGGTACTGTTCCCGACTACAGCTAATGCACCTAGCTGTCTACGCTAAAGTAGTAGGTAGGTAGATGGTACTTACCTGCTAGCTTTTGTAACCTATGTACTGTTCCTGACTACAGCTAATGCACCTAGCTGTTTACGCAAAAATAGTAAGTAGGTAGATGGTACTTACCTACTAGCTTCTGTAACCTAGGTACTGTTCCCGACTACAGCTAATGCACCTAGCTGTCTACGCTAAAGTAGTAGGTAGGTAGATGGTACTTACCTGCTAGCTTTTGTAACCTATGTACTGTTCCTGAATACAGCTAATGCACCTAGCTGTTTACGCAAAAATAGTAGGTAGGTAGATGGTACTTACCTACTAGCTTCTGTAACCTATGTACTGTTCCAGACTACAGCTAATGCACCAAGCTGTTTACGCTAAAGTAGTAGGTAGGTAGATGGTACTTACCTACTAGCTTCTGTTACCTATGTACTGTTCCAGACTACAGCTAATGCACCTAGCTGTTTACGCAAAAGTATTAGGTAGGTAGATGGTTCTTACCTACCAGCTTCTGTAACCTAGGTACTGTTCCCGACTACAGCTAATGCACCTAGCTGTCTACGCTAAAGTAGTAGGTAGGTAGATGGTACTTACCTGCTCGCTTCTGTAACCTATGTACTGTTCCAGACTACAGCTAATGCAAGTTGTCTACGCAAAAGTAGTAGGTAGGTAGATGGTACTTACCTACTAGCTTCTGTTAGGTACCTATGTACTGTTGCAGACTACAGCTAATGCACCTACCTACCTGCGCGAAAGCAATAGGAAGGTAGATGGTACTTACCTACTAGCTTCTGTTACCTATGTACCATTCCCGACTACAACTAATGCACCTACCTGTCTACGCAAAAGTGTAGGTAGTTACCTACCACACCTGGCTACTGTTCTTGACTACTTCACCTAGTTACTGCATTCGCTCCTCGTATCATCGACGATATCGTCGTAGTCTTTATCGTCCAATGTGAAAGCGCCCATTCAAAGTAGTAGTTAGGTAACTATCTTCGAAATCGCAATACTAATATTACCGATACACAAAAATAAATAACGAATTTTGTACAACAAACTAAATTATAGCGTTACTACTGTTGCAATATATACTGTGACGCACAGAATATGCACAATAGGGTCAGAGAGTTCATTTGAACTGCGAGTCCGCGCGACTCGCCTCACGGGGAGGGAGGTAGCACTAAATGCCTACTGCGCCCGGATAAGAAAGCCTTAAAATACTTATCTCTAGAAACATTGGGAAACGTGAACGCTGTGTGCCTTTAAGTTTTAGTTTTTAGGGTTCCGTAGCCAAATGGCAAAATACGGAACCCTTATAGATTCATCATGTTTGTCTGTCTGTCTGTCTGTCTGTCCGTGTATGTCACAGCCACTTTTTTCCGAAACTATATGAGCTATGCTGTTGAAACTTGGTAAGTAGATGTATTCTGTGAACAGCATTAAGGTTTTCACACAAATATTAAAAAAAAACAAAAAAAAAATGTGGTTCCACATACTTAGAACTGCAACTCAACAATTATTTTTTCCTCAAACCCGTACGTGTGGTTTATCTATGGATAGATCTTCAAAAATGATATTGAGGTTTCTAATATCATTTTTGTCTAACCTGAATAGTTTGTGCGAGAGACACTTCCAAAGTGGTAAAATGTGTGTAACTTCTAAAATAAGGGAATGATAAAACTAATACAAAATTATGATGTACATTACCATATAAACTTCCACTGAAAATTGGTTTGAACGAGATCTAGTAAGCAGTTTTTTTTTGAATACGTCATAAATCGTAAACCATCCAAGAACTTTTATATTATGTTACTTGCTGCTACGGAACCCTTCATGGGCGAGTTCGACTCGCACTTGGCCGCTTTTTAAGTTATAATGAAACTAGGGCCAAAGTAAACGTTCTCATGAATCCTATTTGTTTGTAATAATGTTCTCGAAAACGGCTCTGACGGTTTCGATGTGCTATAGGAGGGTTTTTGGGCGCGAAAATTCGATCTAGCTAGGTCTCATCTGAAAAAGCGTTATTCCGAGGAAAACGCGTTATTCCAAATTTAGGCTAGCCAATGATCAGCTTTGTTAGTTTTTTTATACAACTGAAATGACGGGTCAAGCAGAAGGCCCACCTGATAAGTAGTACTCTCTGCCTATGAACAGTTCATTATCTCATTGGTCACGTCCACCTAGGACGCGTCCACCCAGGACGCGTCCGCAGTGCAATGCTGCATAGGCATTGCACTGCGCCTGCCACCTTGAGACTAAGATGAAAAGTCTCATGTGCCTGTAATTTCACCAGTCTCCCTTCAAACTGGAACACATCAATGCGAGCATTACCTAAGATGTGCGGCAGAAATAGGTATGGTGGTAGTACTTCCCATAAGAACTCTTACTCAAACAAGCTTTAATATTACCTACTTACCTACTACCCAATGGGCTCATGAGCCTATCATTAATTGGTATTAGGAAAGCATATCTAAACTATGCCTAGTATACACAATATTTTGGGCTTTTGTTGTTTCAGTAGAACCTAACCCACTATTTTGGAAGTAAATTGTAAAATGATGTTAGCTATACATAATAAATTGGTTTTCTTTATCGCTGTTATGAAGCGCACTTGTGGCATAATTTAGAATAACTTTAGAGATATAAGTACCTAACTATCTCAGGTAATTTATTTTGACTCACCTAAATGCAGCCTTGACCCTCGTCCACTTTGACACCTTAGATTTCTCGACCTCCTTCATAAACACGCCCTCAGATCGCCTCCTCAGTGGCGTGCCTGGAGGCGCGTCGCTGTCGTCCCCTCCAGCTGACCGAGACCTCTGCTTCCTCAGCAAGGACCCCCCGAAGCGAGCGTGACCTTTCCACTTTGACCCCGTCCGTTTCATAGTCCTACCACTCATCATAGAGTCAAACAACATCTGACCGTATTCACATTCGAAATCTGCATCCAAAGCATCATTTATTTGGTCTACCTCATTCGTCTCACTCTTAAGTCTCTCATTCTCACTCTCAATCTTTTTAAAAGCACCATGCAGTCTCTTTAGATGTGTGACATCTTTTATTTTTCTTAAGAGACGGGCATTATATTCTCTTAAAGTTACGAACTGGTCAAGAAGATCGAGCAGCTTTTCTAGTTGGTCCAGTGCTTCAGCGGTACCTTTTGCTCCTTGAGCGACTTCTTTACCCCGTTTGGAAAGGACGTCATCCCTGTCTTTTAATCGTTGGAGCATGGACTCACAGATCGACTCTGGGTCGGCTGATTCACTGTCATTAATACTCCAGTCATCTGGAGTAGGACCAGCCGTGCACGGTGAAGACCCTTCCGCGTCAGAAGGAGTTTGAGGCCCTTTCACTGATAAGGAAGCAGGCGGCTCCCCTGTTCTCCTTTTGTGGAGTGAAGTTCCACTCGGAGGAAGCTCAGTCACATCTTTCTCCTGGCCATCGGTGACGTCACCGCTTTCTCTCAGTGACGTCATCGTATCGGCAAGTGTCTGCGCTATTTATAAATAAAAATAAAAGCACGTGTAGTCGGCGCGCAGTGACCAATATTAACGGAATGCATTTTTATACTTAGTCAGTAACTGTGGGATATTTTGTTCAATAAAAATAAATCACATCACTTTATTCACCAACTCTCTGATCTCACAACACTGTTGCACGAGTTAAGAACTAATCCTGTTGTTTCTTTTCATAAACAATTAACTTATCTTTTATTTCAAAAATGCTTTGTTAATTTGTTATCATAGAATAATTGTCTTACACTAGTTATCAGAAATAAGTGTTCCGAATAAAAATGTCAGAGCCGCCCAATGCGCGTACGCATGTATTCTAGGGCGGGCGGGCGGCCGCATACTGCCGAGCTTTCACGAATCGCAGCGGAAATTAGCGAACGCTTCCGATCAAGTATTTTTAACTATTCCTTACTACCTTTCTGTTATTTTGAAAACACTTTTATTTCAATGTATTAGGGTATATTTTGTTGTGAAATAAATGGTATTTAAATAGTTTCTTAATTTAAGACGCCACTTCAGCACTGATTAATCCATTTTTGAATAATAAATCGGTTAAGTGCGTGTCGGGCCATACGTATAGTAGGGTTCCGAAGAGTTGCCCGTCACAATATGAGGACTTAGAAGGGGGATTTCCTGTTTTCCACATATTTTTTTACCATTCGCTGCTCGCTGATCTGTATCATTCACAGAATATTAAGGGCTGGTGCCCAGTGTCGGCACGGCACGGCATGGTATGGCAGGTTGTGCTGCAGCATCCCGCGGCGTTCTGTGGCATGTCGTGGCATCCTGCTGAAAGCCCAGCTCAAGTTTCAACCTTATTTCAACTGGCTTAGCAATCATAATTCCTCGACATAAAGTGACCCATACGTCTCGCGGGATGCAACGGCGCGCCGCGGCAACCCGTGGAATGAAACGACATGCCACGTCATGCCGCAGCATCCCGCGGCACGTCGCGTCATTTCGCGGCATCGTGATAAAGTAACTTGAACTCTAATCTCATTGATATAAGATTAAAAATAACATCATTAGTAATAAAATCCTTTGCCATGCCATACCGTGCCACGCCGTCAGGGGGCGTCTGCTTTTCCTCGGCGGAGCGAACACGAAGTGAAACAAGTAAGTTCGATACACTGCTAGTTCACCTGTAGAACCAGCTGTGTACCGAACTCCCTTGACAACGTTAGAATATAGGTGCTTTACTATGCCGTTCATAGTAGCCCATCGTAGACTTATTAGGAAGTCATTGACAAGAGTCTATTTTTAAAGATAAAATATAAAGATAAAGATAATTTATTTGCTTAAACATATGTACAAATTGATGGTATAAATATTAGCAGGACACAATATGTTTGGCCGCTGCCGGCGTGCAAATGGAGAGGATGGCATGCTAATTTAGTTAGTTTAAATTATTTATTTTTACATAGAAAATTTAAAAACACAACCAATTAATTTTAAATAATATCATTCAAATTCCATTATTAAATACAATTATTATGAGTCTATGTTACATTAAATAAATAAAAAATAAAATTAAAAAAAAAACATTAATTAGGTACATTATATTAAAATTAAAATTTGTCATTCAGGAATTCGTCAATATTATAATAGCATTTCTCAATTAATAACTTTTTAAATTTTGACTTAAATAAGTTGACGTTAAGATCACTAAAGCACTTAGGGATTTTATTATAAATTATCGGAGCCATAGAGAATACACTCTTCCGCATCAATGCAGTTTTAGATACCTGTCTACATAGTCGATCATTATCACGTCTGTTTCGTACCACAGTGTCACACATGCGTGGAAACAGATGCGGATAAAAACTACTACTACTTTTGTATACTACTTGGAATGACGGGTCAAGCAGATGGGCCCATGAACCTGATTATAAGCGGTACCCTCTGCCTATGAACATTGCATTACCTAATAGGTCACATCCACCTAGGTCGCACCCTATGTGACATTGCACCACGCCAGCCACCCTGGGATATAAAGATGAAAAGTGCCATGTGCCTTCAAATGTGGTCAACAAATAAGCAGCAATGTGTGGTATCAGGACTATGTATGTGACTGCTGGGTGTTATGTTACCTAAGCTTGTTAATCTACCTTAGTCTCCATAAAGTGATGGTATTTATCAAGCAATGCGATTTTGTTCTCAAAATTACTTCTCTCAATACATTCGAAGATGGTGGCGAAGGTTTGCGCATTTGGCTCTATTTTGTCTTCCGACATAAATGAGAAGACCTCAGTTGTATTTTTGGGTGATCCATTTGCGAGCCGGCGAGTTAAAGGTATATACTGCTGGTTCGTTGGATTGTCAACTCGCGTTGGTAATCCATTGGCGTACCAAACAGTCGACTCTCGATTCTCGATCATACATAGGTATAATATACCGAGGTCTTAGGATTTCAAGCATGCACGAAGAGCCAACGAGCCAAACCGCAGTATTTTAACACCACGGTTTGGTAGGAGCTCCCAGGTGCTCCATTGACGGCCTATACCTCTGGCTCGCAGGCTCGCTGGCGTACCCATAGACTAAAGGGTCCCCGAAACGATCAAGTGCACTTGACAAGTCTACGTGCTTGAAGTGAATATTGATCGTTTACAGCGTTGACTTGACAAGTCCCGTCAAGTATCTACGGGCTGGACCATACTTGACAAAAATTTGATTGACGGCACTTGAACCACCTTGCGCTTGATGCGACCTGACGTGACTTGACAAGTTTTTATTCATTTGCGGCCGGAACATCGAAGATGGCGGACGACGAACCGGACCGAGACGTGGCTTTGGCGGCAAGCGCCGCCGACCTAATTACCGAGCGCGATTTTGTGATATTATTAATATCTCTCTACAGAGATTATCCTGCATTGTGGAAAATTAAAAGTAAGGAGTATGCGGATATAAACAAAAGGTCGCTTGCTTCAACAAGCATAGTCAAAGCACTTCGAGTATATAAACCTGCCTACACCGAAGAGTTATTGAAGAAAAAAATTAATGCATTAAGAACGAACTTCAACAAAGAAAGAAAAAAGATTGAACAAGCAAGACTGTCTGGCGCGTCTTCCAAAGATGTAGCAAATAATCGTCGGGCTTAGTTGCTTGAAGAGTTCTTTGCAAATGTTCATGCATGAATCGATATCACATTTTATACCATTCCTTACACCATCGTCTCTTTCTTTTCTCTTTTTCTGTGATAGATACCGCTAGAGTTATAGCAAGAAATGCCTTGTCTGCGTTGGAAACCATTATTAATTTTTGCTGCGGCACGTGGACTTGACGGCACCTTCAAGTCACGTCTAGCCCCTCGTCAAGTAAAATCGTCAAGCACGTAGACTTGTCAAGTGCACTTGATCGTTTCGGGGAGCCTTTAGAATTTTCACTACGCTGAATAGATCGTTTTTTTTACGCCAATGTAAAACATATCTAAACGTAATGTAAACATTATCTAGCCCCAAGCTAAGCAGAGCTTGTGTTATATTATGTTATGTATTATTACTACCAATAAAGTTCGTAGTTATATAACTTATTTGATTCTTTGTCTGTCTGTCTATACAAAATATCTCGAAAATTGCTCTTACTATTTTGACGAAATAGGTTAGGATAGGGAGATTTATATTATTTTATATATGCAACTTTAAAAGCAAAACGAAGTTTTTTAATTTGTCGCTTACGTCAGTTACTTCCGAGTGGCAGAAATCTATACCTCACCTCTGCCCGGGTTCAAGTGAGCAATAGCGCTGTCATATTCTTACAGCTATTGTTTTCTTGCTGGACTTCGCCTATTCGGTATTTTGACATATCACCTTAAGGCGCTAAAGGTTCAACCAGTTTCAACGAACATTTTTGTATGAGGCGAAGAAAGCGGGTGCACGCTTTGATACCGTGTTTTTGTATATAAAAATTCAAACAAAAATGCCTTTTATATTTTTCATAAACTTTGTTGATGATTTCACTAACTCAAATAATAATAAATAAGTTACCGGAAATTTTAAAAATTAAAACGAAATGAACGAAATCATTTTAGAAGTACCAAAGTATAAAATGGTATTTTAATTTTAAAAAAGTATTTAAATTTTTCAATTTTTAATCTTTGATATTTTTTTTATCAAGTGATTTAATTCAAATAGTTTATTCAATTTATAATTTCGCTACATAAAAAGCTTAAAAAAACACATATATTTTTATTCCTGAAAACAATGAGAACTCTTATTAAAAACTTAAAAATTCTAGAACTCATGCTCTGAAACGTTATAGACATGCTGTTATCGCCTTAAGCTTGTTTGTGTTTTAAATTATAAGTTTTGTATTGTTAATTAAATCCGCAGCCGACGTGTTAAGTATAATACAAAGCAATCTCCTCTTGAATTCAAACATTGGAAAAACAATAACACCAGCAATATTGTATTCTCGTACTTACTACCATTTTAAGAGTTTTTAATAATTTAACTTGCAATGTATGTCCGTCAAATCTTGCAACTGAATTTCGATGACAATAGGTACAATATTATGGTGACAGCGTGCTGATCTGATGGAGCCGGAAGGTGGACAACAGAACTACTCGATAGTTAAGAGTAGACTAGCTGTGTTTGGACTCATTTTGTTCAGGTCACGGTTCTGCTTACTAATTTAATAACTCATGACTCGCTTTTACGCATGCGCCTCTTTCCAAATTAAATTATTATATGATGATTATCATGTGGTGGCCTATGGTCGTTGGTTTTCCACCTTCAAGGCTTATTTAAATAGCATTGATGTTTGCAGGCGAGGAGAGCGCGTGAAGAGATGTGTTCATCAACGGTCGAGATCCCCGTCCAGCGGCGGTGCTTCTGATAAGTGCTGCCGACGGCGCAGGCGGCGCCGGCGTCACTCTCGAGCAAGTCTACGTTCTTAGACCATAGAACCACTAGGATATAATCGATTAGATAATAGAACCACTAGGATATAATCGATTAGATAATAGAACCACTAGGATATAATCGATTAGATAATAGAACCACTAGGATATAATCGATTAGATAATAGAACCACTAGGATATAATCGATTAGATAATAGAACCACTAGGATATAATCGATTAGATAATGTTTACATTACCATAATGACCACTTTCCAAAAAATTCAACATTTCGTAATCACTTTCCAAAATAAAACTAACTCATAATAACAACTTTCCAAAATAAAACTCGTTTCGTTTCGTATGAGGTAGTGCTGGCCTCTGGTGTCGGAGTTTGTCAAGCCGCCCGAGGGCCTCTGACATGGCTTATCGACTGCTATTAATCAATAACAGCCGGGACCGACAGCTTAACGTGCCCTCCGAAGCACAGAGCGATGGAAATCCGCACATAACTTAGAAAAGTCATTGGTGCGGGGAGCCTAGGATCGAACCCGGTATCGTTGGATTCTGAGTTGCACTGTTGAACCGTTAGGCTACCATCGCTTTAAAAATAAAACTACATAAAATGAAATACAAAAATTGTGTATAATTTAATTTTTACAAGCTTTTATTTAACTTTAAATGTATGTAGGTATGTTTGTGTGGGTGGAAGCCGAGTGGAATCTTGCAACTGAATTTTCAAGCAGTTATCCTCCACCCAATTGAGCTGAACTTTGACACCTGTCAAGTTCTGATGACATTACAATATGATGGTGACATCGAGCTGGTCTGATGATGGAGACGGAATGTGGGCAACGGAACTCCTCGATGAATAATAGTAGACTGGCCGTGTTTAAGCTCATTTTGATCCGCACACGGTTACGATCACTGATTTTGTAAAAGCTTTTATTGGAAAATATTTTACACATAAAACTTATTAATAGCTAATTTAAGCATTAAAAAAAGTTTTAAATGAAACCCTTATTTCTCTTTACATACAATACATACCATACCTATTTTTGCCGCAAAGCAGTAGTGCTCGCATTGCTGTGTTCCGGTTTGAAGGGTAAGGGTGCCGGTGAAATTACAGGCACATGAGACTTTTCATCTTTATGTCTCAGGGTGGCGGGCGCATTGCAATGCCACATAGGGTGCGTCCTAGGTGAACGTGTCCTATGAGGTAATGCACTGTTCATAGGCAGAGGTTACCGCTTAACATCAGGTGGGCCATCTGCTTGTTCCGTCATTCATTAGTATAAAAAAAAAAAAAAAAAACATAATATAAATTTACATCCAACATAAGTCACTAAACTAAATATTATTAATCTGCATTATCGAAACTAGGTCTCCTGCAACTGTTTATTTGAAACAATGCACAAAAACATTGAAACATTGAGGCGTGGCCTACACATTGTCTATGCATACAATGTTTTTGTTTTCCTAGGCGGACTGAAAACATTCCACTTGCGAGTGGAGAGGAAAGGGTCGTACATCCTTGGTTCTCTCTCTCTCTCTCTCTCTCTCTCTCTCTCTCTCTCTCCCAAACACACATAAACTCATAATTACGTGTACACAAAAATTACACGTTTTTTTTAACAAGATACATTTCCCTCTAGCAGGAGACAGCTTGCATCAAATGTTTTTGTTTGATGTTTTGTCTTGTTTCGAATAAAAAATGTAGGAGACACTCTTTTCAACATGAATCAGACCACACCCTTGTTTAATCTTTAAAATAAACTCACGGCTTCATAAAATATGGTGTTGAAATCCATACTGTTAACCTGAATCATCCCATTGTTGGGCAAAGGCCTCCGCCCATATCCTCAGTCACCACGATCCTGTACTATTGTTTGCCGATCTCGCCCGGTGATCCTTAATACCCCTGGCCCCAGGGTGTTCTGTCTTCCGTCATCAACATCTACAACCCTGGAGCCGCCGGGAACTTGGGGCCTGTTTTTCATCGTGTCTGTCATGATGGGGGGGTTTGGACTATAACCCACCACGCTGGTCCAGTGCATGTTGGTGGGTGGGGCGCTAGAGCCTCGTCTGTTGTCCGGCAGGGTGCAACACGGGCCGGAGATGTTGTTTAGAACCCCTTACACCCTATGAAACTTGCTTTATCACAGGTCACGTCCACCTAGGATGCACTCGTATGTGGTATTGCACTGCGCCCGCCACCCTGAGACAAGATGAAAAGTCTCATGTGCCTGTATTTACACCGGCTTTCATACCATTTTTTTTGTATACTACGAACTGTTTCACAAAACAGCTCTACTACTACTGCGTGTTGATACTTAGAGCACCCTTCAAGAGTTGTTTGTATTGCAGCGTCGTCGCCGGAGCTGTGGGCACCAACGCCGCCGCCGCTGCCGCAGCCATAGCCGTCGGCGGCCGCAATGCGGTTGTCGACGTAGACGAAGACGCTGCCACCGCCGTCGTCACCGTAGATGTTAACTACTAAACACACACACGCAATAACAATTGTTTCTAAAATTTAAATTGGTTTTTATATATTTTTTTTGTTTTGTGATATAGTTACACACATTGGTTATGCGAGGTACGCGATAGAAACAAAATTACTGACACACAAGAATGTTGGTTTTAAGTTAACGGGATGTAAACAAAGTACTGACAGTTGTCTGTGTCAGTGCTTGGTTTCCATCGCGTTTAACTTAAAACCAACATTTTTGTGTGTCAGTACTTTTTTTTTCGCGTACCTCATAACCAATGTTTGTAACTATGTCAGAACCTAGTTTTTTTTTAGTGTAACTTTTTCATTTTTAATAAATTTGTTTTTTGTATTGAGTCTTTTATTAGCTTATTAGCTTCTTTTATTAGTTCGCACGGGTAGTGTTGGGATGGAAGCCGTCACCCTCACTCCCCCTGAACCTCCCCCCCCCACGCATCTATTCCATCTATTCGCACCTGTTCTGTTCACAAACCAATATACATACATATATACACGCCTTTGTCCCCGAAATGGTAGGCAGAGCCTAAAATGGGCCTCTTTTCACTGAGTTGCAACCCAAATACCATCAAAATAGAAGAAAATATACACAAAAGATAAATAGCGATTAGGTACATTATATTAACTTTACTAGTTGTAGAGCTTTTTTCTGAAGGAGTTCGTCCGGGGAAGTGCTACCACCATATATTATTTCTGCCGCAAAGCAGTAGTGCTCGCATTGCTGTGTTCCGGTTGGAAGGGTAAGGGTGCCGGTGAAATTACAGGCACATGAGACTTTTCATCTTTGTCTCAGGGTGGCGGGCGCAGTGTAATACCACATAGGGTGCGTCCTAGGTGGACGTGACCTATGAGGTAATGCATGGTGGGCCATCTACTTGTTCCGTCATACCATTACGCTTGACTTCCATAATGTTAATAAAAAAATGGGCTAATAAGTATTGAAGCTAAAAAGGTAACTTCTGTGTATGGATTCAATCAGTTGAGAATGGTAGTGTCACAGGAAATAAAAAGTCGTAAGTGCAGGTCGGTAATTTGACTTAAAAACCTATGTCCCCGGACCGGAAAAAATCCTATAGCACTACTGGTAGTGTCACGCAGTAGCGTCACGCAGTAGTGTCACGCAGTAGTGTCACGCATTAGTGTCACGCAGTAGTGTCACGCAGTAGTGTCACGCAGTAGTGTCACGGGCGAAATACGAACTTTGTTTTGCTTTAAAATAAGCCCATTAGGTATTGAAATAAGTGTTTTTAGAATAACTGTTTAAATACTAAAAAGTTATGGGAAATTTATGCTCCATACAAAACGTAGTTTGATCCTATTTTGGATATAAAATAATCAAAAAACTTGATAACATTTTGTAGAAATAATTTAGATAAATATCTATACTATAAATATAATACATTTATTTACAGGAATAATAAAATTAAAAAAATACATATGAATCAGTTGTGCTACCTGGAGACCGCTGCTAACGATCTAAAGGTAGCTCAACTGATCCAAATCACTACCAGACTGAGGCGTCCCTAAGATTCATGGCTGCATTGTATATACTAACACTAGATACAAAATTGTAGATATATTCAAACTACCATGGCTTATAAGTTTTCCAAAGAAAAACTTAGTGTGATTTGGAAACCATTTAATTTTATTTAAAAAATTGCCAAGTGTGAATCGGTCTCGCACTCGAAGAGTTCCGTAGAGTAAAAGATTTAACACTAAGTATGTACTTTTTAAGGTTGAGCAAAAAAACACCAAGAAACACGTTTCTTTAATTTTATTTTTTATTTTTTATTATAGCGCCAGTCGATATACACTGTGAAAATTTCAACTAACTACCTATTACTGTTCATGAGACCTGCTGACAGACGGACGGACAGCGGAGGCTTAGTAATAGGGTCTGTTTGGCACCACTTGCGTACGGGACAAACATTGACAAACCACGGCTCTGGTCACTACAAAGTTTCATGGTAGTTTAATGTTAATAACCAAAGTAGGAGCTAACATCGTTTATATCCAGAAGGCTCGAGGGCACAGTTCGGAAGCGGTAATTTCCACGGTGGTACCCTTTGGGTACGGAGCCCTAGAAAGCGTATGGCTTCCGCACTCTAAATCAAGATAACTTTTACACAATTTCAAGATTCAAATCCGCACACTGTCCAATCTGGCGGCACCCCATAGAAGGTCCATTTTATCACGCCCTAACCATAATCTCATCCAGAGCTTTCCTCTGAAGATCAGGTACTGTGCAGTCCTCATGAGGTCTACCGACTGGAAGCAGCAGCTCCAGGCGCTCCGTGGCCGGCCTGGACAGCAGGTCTCGGAGACGGGCGCTGCAGTTTAGAGGTGTGGAAGTCAGGGCTACCAACCCACAGTACTGGAATTTACAAAAAACAATGACAGAAAATAGGAACATGAGACTGAAAATATTATGAGAAGGGTGGGCTGGAACCTCTTGGAACAGAGGGGGCTTTTCCCTGCAATGTGGAAAACGATCTCCAACTCAAATTTATGGATGCTGAGGGCATTAACGAATGGTCATCAAAAAGGAGCTCATTTACACATCTACAGGTTAGTGTCTCGTATAGCTCGCTTTACGAGATATTTGTGGATCCTAGTGAGACCATGGGAAGAAATAATTTCCCCTGGTACAGGCAAGCAAACTATGCTCGTAGAACACAGGCAGGGAGCGGGACGGAGCCATCTCTTTAGTGTACACCGAAGGTCATGCCAACTGTTTGCTAGCAGTACTCCCAAATTGCTGTGGCATCAATGGCTTATAAATAGATCCCTCCGTCTTTTCCCGTAGATGTCGTGAAAGCCAACTAAGGGATGGGCAGGCTGCTCGTCTGCCACACTACAGACGTCATCAACCTACATTTCATTTCATTTCATTTATTCATGCTTAATGTACATAGTTTCAAGCTTAGATGTAATTGCGTAGCTCAATGTAAAGTACATCACCCTGCAAGG
Organism: Operophtera brumata; assembly: GCA_932527175.1. NCBI lineage: Eukaryota > Metazoa > Arthropoda > Insecta > Lepidoptera > Geometridae > Operophtera > Operophtera brumata. The sequence continues at coordinate 41,895,413 of OW052228.1, read as the reverse complement.
GCGCTGCATGTTTGTTCTACTCAGTCGTTGCACTCTTGACAGAGTGGTCGTGGTCGTCATGTTGTACTATTATTAGGGGCTGAAGTTGCTCGCCTCACGATATCTCGCCATTTATGCCTATTCGTGGACATCCTTGTGCATTCATACAGGTTGCCACCTACTGCAGACTTGATCTGGTCGGTCCAACGCATGGGCGACCTTCCGCGCGGTCTGGTGCCCTCTACTCGTCCTTGTACGACAAGACGCTCAATGGAGTCAGTGTTCCGTCTCGAGACGTATCCGAAAAACTTAAGGATGCGAGTTTGAACTAGATCGGATAGACGCTGCTTAATGCCAAGTTAGTTTAGTATATACGTTTTTGAGTGTCACTGTCGCGAATCACTGGTTACCTGAATGGATGCTAGCAGTATGCCTGCTGCTATCGCTGTCGATATCTCGCTGTAGTAATGCATCCTCTTTTTCCCATCCGGCCTCCAAGAGTGCGTCTGCCTGAAGACCAGGAGTAGCACAGGAGCGTCTGTCAGATACGGTTTCACCGGCTTCGTGGCGAAAGGTTTCAAATCCGTCACCCATTGCCTGGACATCCTCATGGTGTAGTTCAATTCTTCTTCCTCTTCGACGATGTATCTGATGGCCTCTTTGGTTTCTTTATCTTGAACTACCACGAAGGTCCATGGCTCTGTGTGGGCTCCTGATGGAGCGGTTCCTGTGGAGATTTGTCAATTAAAAAAATGTGAATGTAATTCTTCGGTTACATTACTAATTTACCTGTGATGACTAAAAAACCGGACAAGGCCAATCAGACTAGCTTCGAGAGGATTCCGTACAAGTTGCCTACTATAGTAGCCACTAGACCAATTAAACTTATTCTTGGTGATATTTTCTCTACACGATTTGTTTCCATTTCCCTTAGGATTTTAGTTTTTTGTCCTGTAAGCTATGAGTAAGGCTCAATATTATCTATTTTGTTCATAATTGTAACCTCAGTAATTTCGAGGATAAGAGAGTGGGGACATGTTAGATTTTTTGTTATATAGTTTCTATACGACGACCCCTGTGGCGCGGCGGGCGAAGCTTGGCCTTCGACGCAGGAGGTTGCGGGTTCGATTCCCGCCTCGGAACAAATATTTGTGCGATCGCAGATATTTGTTCAGGGTGTTCTGGGTATTTTCTATGTATAATAAAAAATATCTATCTATGCTTCGACCAAAGTAAAATAAATTTAAAATAAATAAAGTAAAATTCATTTTATTTACGTCGATGTATCTATGTATAATATTGTGTTAAGTATATCAGTTATCTAGTACCCATAACACAAGCTCTGCTTAGCTTGGGGCTAGATAATGTTGTGTGAACTGTCCAGGCCAGGCTTGTCCAGGCTATAATCTATATATATAAAACAAAGTCGTGTTAGTTACACCACTTATAACTCAACATCGGCTGGACCAATGTTAGTTATCTCTTTTTTGGTGGGTTCTTCTCCGCTCTGAATAGCAGAATAGTGATTTTCACCGGTGGCTACCCGTGCGAAGCCAGGGCGAGTCGCTAGTTATTAAATAAATGTCTGCGCCCTTGGTTCTTCTATGGATTACTTCGATTCAGATTTTATCACGTAATTACACTTCTGGCCTGTTCAATATATTATGTGAGTAGTTCCTGTTCGATCCCTTGGGATTGATCCCTTGTCCTGTTCGATCCCTAATACCTATAAGTTTATTCCTGTACGATCCTATATCCACAGTATAATTTTAAAATTATTATTTTAATTAGTTTTTTGTTCCTGTTAGATCCATTAAGGATTTTTCAAAGAAGCTTGGTACAGTCAAGCAACAAATATCTACCTGTTATTATGGAGTTGTATATACTGTTCAGTGGGTAAAAGAAACTGTCCAGTATTCCGCGAAGCCGCTGTGCAACCGCTTATGTATACCAAAGGCCAACGAGCTGTTAAAGCTACATTCGACTAATTCCTTTTTAGCCAAGTTCCTCTTTTGCCATGTATAGTAAGCTCCTCAGGGCCAAATGTAATCAAGTCATCATCATCATCATCAGCAGCACCATTAGACATCCACTGCTGGACGAGGCTTCCCCCATATAATGCAATGGAGGGGTTTGCCGTAATAACGTGGATGTTGGCTGGCAGTTTTTATATTGTTTTATATTATAAGTTATATAAGTTTTATTTTATACACTATTTGGAATGATGGGTGAAGCAGATGGCCCACCTGATGTTAAGTGGTATCCTCTGCCTATGAACAGTGTATTACCTCACAGGTCACGCCTACCTAGGACGCACCCTATGTGGCAATACACTGCGCCCGCCACCCTGAGACATAAAGATGAAAAGTCTCCTGTGCCTGTAATTTCACAGGCACCTTAACCCTTCAAACTGGAACACAGCAATGCGAGCACTACTGCTTTGCTGCAGAAATAGGTATGGTGGTAGTACTTCCCCGGACGAACTCTTTCACAGAGAAGCTCTACTACTACTGACAAACTTCGGTCAAGAATACATCTCTCTCCGCACATCCCGCCATCGTGAGTGAGCTCACCCGCACATTTTGGATGCGTGGAGGTCTCGCACAGTGCGTTTCACGCGCTCGTTTCTCCCGCGTACCTGCAGGGCGTGGAATGAGCTCCCGTTGGATGTTTTCCAACAGGGCTACAATATGGGTAAATTCAAGAGAAATATCAATAGGGCTCTTAATGGTAGGCAGCGCGTTTGCAATACCGTGGGTGTTGCAGATGTCCATAGGCGGCGGTGACTGCTTTACATCAGGCGGGCCGTCTGCCTGTTTGTCACCTTACTACATAAAAAAATAAAAAAAGTGACAAACAAGATAATGGCCCGCCTGAAGGAGATCAATCACCGCCGCCATGAACATTCGTAGTCGCAGTGTCGCTGTTGAGTACCTACTCATGTGGATGCTGCAGCCTATTTCTTAGTGGAATCCCTTAGACAGCGTTCACGACGTCCACGGGAGGAGATGGACCCCTCCATATATATTCTTAGCAAAAATGAGGTAGACACAATACGTAGACACTTTTTCTTATTTTGAACATGTATATGTTCAAAAATAAGAAAAAGATCGATAAAAAAGAAAACCGAGACGTGATTTAATTCCATTTAGTCACACCAGTGTGACAATCTGGTGTGACCACTAGTCGATACTCAGTTTTAAGATTAAATCCTAGATACCTGTGTAATCTTTATGTAATCAATGGCAGACTTTTGACTTGAACGTGACTTGTGACGAGAAGATACCCAGACAACGGCGTAGCTTCCCAAACTCTGCTCTTGTGAGTTGGATTCGTCGGCAGACTGCTATAATATCGCTCCTAACATTTACCAGCATGGGTGCGGCATGATGGACATTTGGATTTCTCAGGATTACGTGCTGAATAGAAACTCTCAAGGCAGGATATAGAGAGAGCTATTCTCCGAGTTTTTCTTACGTAGAATCCAAAATGAGGAAATCCGTAGAAGAACCATAATGCTCTCAGAATTATCAAGTTGAAGTGGCAACGGGCAGGCCATATATCTCGCAGAACTGATAGCCGCTTGAAAATAAAGGTTCCCGAGTGGCAAACACAAACCAAACCTTTTGTTGCATACTGTCCAACCGGCTTTTTTGGATAAATGGTAGTGTTCTGCAAAGTTCACGAGCAACTCGCATGAGTACCCGGAGTGTGTAAGCATGATGGGCAGTAGGACCTGCCGCAACTGGTCCTGGCCTCGGCCAGATAAAGTGCGCTACCGCGTATTATTATTTTTTTATACTACTTGGATGACGGATCAAGCAAGAGGCCCACCTGATGTTAAGCGGTAACCTCTGCCTATGAACAGTGCATTACCTCATAGATCACGTCCACCTAGGACGCAATCTATGTGGCATTGCACTGCGCCCACCACCCTGAGACATAAAGATGAAAAGTCTCATGTGCCTGTAATTTCACCGGCACCCTTACCCTTCACACCGGAACACAGCAATGCGAGCACTACTGCTTTGCGGCAGAAATAGGTATGGTGGTAGTACTTCCCCGGACGAACTCTTTCACAAAAAAGCTCTACTACTACAAAACCGTACTGTATAACCGGAAGGTTGGTCAGGCAGCCACTTTAAACACGTATAGATGAATTATGAAATTATGTATGAATTATTATGATGATTATGAATTATGATGTTATCATTAAAGTGTGGTTTACACTTGAAAAAATAATTAACTATGATGACATAGCATTGGTGTCATCTGTTGTCAATGTTTCAAACTAATTTCGGACTTTGAACAGAAGGTTTCTAATGAAACACCTGTAGATGGCTCCCATCGGCGCTATAGCCGAGTTGATAATGCCCACAAATTTCGTCTTCAGCGTCATAGTGTTCTATGGCTGAATTGGTAAAGGCATCGCCGATCACAGGCGAGGTTGCGGGTTCGAGTCCCGCTGGAACGGAATTTTTGGGTTACATTTAAATTTAATGTTATCCATAAAGTGTGGTTTAAACTTGAAAAAATAATAAACTACGTGTAGATGATGTGGGTTTGTCCGACCTGCAAATCATCCAAATGATACATTCTGTCCAAAACTCGTCGTGATCAATTTGTTTGTAGCAACTAGTAAGTTTTGTTTGATATATCGTACTGAGTAGAATCATTTGTTAATTTTAAGCTGTGTAGACCTTTTTTTGGCCATAATTTTGTTAATGTTAAACATAAAGTAATATTGTATAAATCGCTGTTGGTTTACCAAAATAAATAAAATAAAATAAAATAAAACTCAATCAGTCCAAAAATGCAACCTGTCCAAAACGCAACCTGTCCAAAACGTAATCAGTCCAAAACACAACCTGTCCAAAACGGAATCAGTCTAAAACGCTAAGTTTCCAAAGTAGATTCAGCGTGGGGAGAAATTAAAATAAAGTAACTGTCCATGGTGACGCAAAGGAGGAAGGCAATGGACCAAGGACATTTATAAAGGTCGCAACAAAAGGGTGGATGGAGGTGGCTCAAGACTGTTCGTCGTGGCATTCTATGGGGAGGACTATGTCCAGCAGTGGACTTCTGTGGGCTGATTATGATGATAAACGTGACGTGCCAATAATAATAAAATTGTTTTATTGGTAGGTAAAACTATTTGCAATAAAATCAAAGCAGGAAGATAAACAGTGGCCAAGTGCGTGTCGGGCCATGCTCATTATAGGGTTCCGTAGTTGGTTGTCACAATATCCAGTCTTGGAAGGGGGATTTCCTATTTTACACAACTTAAAACTTAGTTTAGTTGTAGTTTTAAATGGAATTTGTACGAAATTATTTTTTTTACTTGTCCAAGTACATTTTATAATTTATTCGAAAGCCTACTTAATTAACTGTGATAATTTTCCTTTTAATTTCGTTATATATACTAATGCAGGTTTTTTTCACATACGTATCCAAAAACAACCGTTTTGCTGCGTTTTCTAAGCTTGACTAACAAAATATTGGACTTTAAAAGAATTCCTGAATTGAAGAATGATTTTCGCACACCCTTAATATTTTTTACGACCAATCTAAGGATGTTTAAATTACTTTAAATCATGCGATAGTCGAGATTAAAAATCATCCCCACTTTACGTGAAGGGGATAATAGGTTGCGCAACGAGTTATGAGCACTCGGCGAAAATGGTGGGGTTGATTGCACATGTGTACATTCGCGCATTTGATATACAAACACAAAAAATTACTACTGCGCATTGAAGGTTAGCGCTCATAACTTGTTGCGCGACCTACCTTTCTACAGATTACATCAAAAAGTTTTTTTTTATACTACTTGAATGACGGAACAAGCAGATGGCCCACCTGATGTTAAGCGGTAACCTCTGCCTATGAACAATGCATTACCTCATAAGTCACGTCCACCTAGGACGCGCCCTATGTGGCATAGCACTGCGCCCGCCACCCTGAGACATAATGATGAAAAGTCTCATGTGCCTGTAATTTCACCGGCACCCTTACCCGACAAACCGGAACACAGCAATGCGAGCACTACTGCTTTGTGGCAGAAATAGGTATGGTGGTAGTACTTCCCCGGACGAACTCTTTCACAAAAAAGCTCTACTACTACTAAAAAATACTAAATATATGATTAAATGGAAGAATCTCTGGCGACTGGATTGTAACTTCCCCAATAGATTAGACAAACTGTTCGGGTTATCGTGACTTGAATTCGGAGCTCTATAATTTGTGGTCCGACACGCACTTGGCCAGTTATTATCTTTATTTTGAACTAATGTCCGCACGTGGCTTGCCACGCGTTGACTATATTACCCATTTTTTGGCGTGTATGATAAATTACTGCGTTTATATAGTCTCAGAGCTAAGCCGCGGTGAGACGGACGACGGGCATGACGACACTGTAAGAGTTCCTTGTATTGTTGACTACGAAACCCTAAAAATGAGTCACACTGTTTTAATACACAAAGATAATATTATTATCATTTTGGTAACTAAATATTTAATTGTCGCTTGTTATATTATTACGGTAATCACAATACACTGATAGCATAACACGGCTGTGTTCATTGTTCGAAACGCGATACCCTAGGTCATAATTTGATAAGCTCTGTGAGACTGCTAGATTCACGATGCCTCAATCAGCGGAGTCACTAATAATATATAGAAATTGAACTTATTGTAATTTTTAGTCTAAAGAGTTCAACTACATTTTGAAGTTGAAAAAATTGGAGATAATTCATCCAATATGTTCAACTGGTTGAACAGATAGTTGAACATATTGGAGTAGAGGCACTGTCTCCGTGGGGATTTTGATTAGAGATCTTCAACCAAAGCTAGAAATTTTCCCTACACTGCTGGGTGTGGGTGGGTACAGGTTATCTAACTCGCGTTTATTTCAAGCTTTCCTTAAAGGTGTATTTGATATCAAGTAAAATGTTATAAAACTTTAGCGCGACTGCGGTGAACCTTAACATTTACTATAACACACCCACACCTCCACCTTTGACGACCTCTGTGGCGCGGCTGGCGATGGTTCGCCTGCGACGCAGGAGGTTGCGGGTTCGATTCCCGCCTCGGAACAAATATTTGTGCAATCTGCAGATATTTGTTCAGGGTGTTCTGGGTGTTTTCTATATTTAATAAAAAATATCTATCTATGTAATGTATTGTATTAAGTATACTAGTATCAGTTATTATACCCATAACACAAGCTCAGCATTATTTATTTATTTCTACTATATAAAAATAAGTCGGGTTTTCCTTCCTGACGCTATAACTCCAGAACGCACGAACCGATTTCCACAGTTTTGCATTCGTTGGAAAGGTCTCGGGCTCCGTGAGGTTTATAAAAATAAAAAAAAACGTGTTAGTTACACCACTTATAACTCAAGAACGGGTGAACCGATTTGGCTGAAAATTGTTGGGGAGGTAATTTAGAACCAGGAGATTGGCTTAGGTTGGAGGGGTAGGGGGGGTACCAGGGGCTACCCGTGCGAAGCCGGGGCGAGTCGCTAGTTTATTTATAAGTACAAAACACACATTGTTTATTATTTTAATACACTACCGTCGTCTGTCTTTCCTGAGAACTATAATCTGGGTCTCTTCAAGGCTAGAGTGAATAGGTGCCTTCTAGACCTTTGTGCTCCATCTTTGGCCACATCGCCACTTACCAACAGGTGAGATCGTGGTCAAACAAAGGTCTTTCAAAGTAAAAAAAGAAAAAGAAAAAAAGTACAATCCCCTCCCATCTAAAACGCAAAACATCAAAGTGGCATAAGACCTAAAACGCTTATTGTCTTATTAGTAAATTACCTAAATTGCGTAAGGTCTAAGTAGCCAAATGCCTGAAATGCATTATGTCTGCTTTGCTTATTACCTAAACTTCGATATGAGAAAGAAACAGTATGCCTCAAATGCACAACATGTCTATCCCTATTGTATATACGAGATTAATCAGACTGACTGACTGACATTCATCGCCGAGCCAAAACTGCTAGACCTACATACAAATACATAGACACACGCCTTTTTCCCCGAAGGGGTAGGCAGAGCCTCAATGGGCCTCTTTTCACAGTGGGTTGCACCATTGTGGAATATAGACGTGACTAGTGGTGAGCTCATCGCCGCTTCCCACGACTGACTCAGCTAACGCTTTCTTCCAGTATTATCACATTCCATAAATAAGCTAGCAGCCAGGACAAATCTTATACCAACGAATCTTACAAACAAGTCCGGGTAATCCCTAAGTCGGCTTTTACGACATCCACGGGAGGAGATGGAGGGGTCTATTCTTGGGACGGACACACCACACCACTGCTGGACCTAGAAAGCTAAAATTTGGAGGGTTCCTTTTTTTCAAAAACCTGCCACAACGAAAGGATTTTTGTAAATTCAACCCCTCAATAAAAGTGATAATGGGTGAAAAAAATTGTGGGAAAAATCATATAACTTGGACTTACAAACTTGAAACTTTGCATAAGTAGGTATGTAAAAATCATAGAAAGGTAAAATATTTTTTTCCTAAAAGATCCAAGAAGATCTTAGGTATAGTAGTAATGTATGCAATAAAAATCACAAACACTCAAAAAATTCTCCTGTTTCATTTGACATCCCACTCGAAACGATGGCAACCCCACTGTCTAGTCTCACCTGCAGTCCTTATAATATTGTCGAGCACCTCCTGCGGGATAGTCTCTTGGCTGAAGCTCCGGACTGTACGCCGCTTGGCCATCAGCTCGTAGTATTCCTGAGAGCGCTGCAGCAGCTCGTAGTCGGATCTCTTGGGCGGCTGGTATGGGACCTGAGGAGTATCCTCGGCAATGGCAGGCACGAGGAGATCAGGGTCGTCGTCTTCGTCTGGGAATTCTCGTTCTGAAATTATTTGTTAGATGTTAATAATAACGCTATAAAATTGAAAATACCTTACCTACTGCTAAATAATACTTTGCACCTTCGACCAAAGTATTTTACTTTGGTCGAAGCTTTGTACCATTCTTTGATATTACTAAAATATTAATGATTGCTTAGATGTTCGTTACTGCAGTCACAGAATAAATAATAGTAGGGATCGTACGTTGCATCATGGGCACCATCACAAAAAGAGATAATAAAAAAATAAAAAACACTTTATTTCAGGCTTACTGAGAAATGCACTAAACCTAAACAGTAAGCCCATATCAACATAAATACCTTAGAAACTAACAAACACATAAAAAACTCTTTATTTATAACTTAATCTAACACACGTGTGATCGCCGACGCGTCGCGGCCCAGGGGATCACGTGACAGGCGGCCTTTGAACCGCCGGAACTTCGCCCCTTTCGGCCAGAAGTCAGGGCTCAAGTAGATCTTCAGATCTTCCTTGAGGACCCTCACCATAAATGAGCTAAAGCCCACATTATGACGAGAGTCCAACTTCATGACCCTCAATCCCACTCCGACTTTCTTCTTGATGTTGGTACTCCACCACCTCTGCACTTTAATGTGCTATTTAGATCTATTTAGATAATGCACTTCATTATTTAATGTAACCGCGCTGGGACAAATCCGATTTAGAGCGACGACCTGGGTGGCTACCCTTGGCACTCGCTGGCAATCCTAATTTGGGATTTGCTGTCAAATCGTGCCATTTGGTACTCTTGAATCCAATTCTGCCACACGATTGGATGCGAACCTGGTGGAATTATAAGGAACTAAACAAAATTGACTATAATTTTCACTAGAAACGGGATATTTACCATGATTTTTGAGTTTTATATGTTCCCGATATTTCGGCACAGTTGCATGCGCCATGATCACGGGAGAACTGACTAAAGTCTTTTTTTAAGTCTTTTGTCTTGTCTTTTTTATCGGGAACATATAAAACTCAAAAATCATGGTAAATATCCCGTTTCTAGTGAAAATTATGTACATAACCATGATAGTTTCAAAAGTTAAAATTGACTATACTCGAAGCCAAGATATATGGGAAAATAAGTAATAATTTGGTGAAATGATAAGGATTATGCAAGTTAATTTCAAACGTAGTGAATGGTAGTTTTATTGCGTTGTGTGTAGCCACACCTACGTCATGTTGTTCTTTCAGGAATCATCACAAGGAGTCGGTCGCGTACACGATTTAAATGTTAAGACGCCATAGGTTCTCAAATGTGTCTAGAATTTTAAAGTTTTTGATAAGAATTCTTATAGTTTTCTATGAAGAAAAAAATATATGATATTCTTGATCATTTTATCTAGTGAAATCATTAATTCAATACACTATTTGAATTACTTCACTCAATAAAAAAAAAACACAAAGATACCACCTTTTTAAAATTGAAATCATGTTTTTGACTTACTTCTTTCACGTTTTAACTTATGAAACACTTGGTGTCATGTTCATTTTTATTTAAATTAGTGAAGTCAATAACAAAATTTAGCAAAACTAAAAGGGATTTTTTTATATAATTTTTTAAACACAAATATAAGTACCAGAGCGTGCGCTCGGCTTGCTCAGACCGGTCGCAGACCGCATCGAGGCAGGATCTGTGTCAATTTTCCCGCCATCGGTCACGTGACTACGGATGAAATGGAAACTATCAAGTGAGGCTACTCGCAAATCATAATTATGAAAAGAGCCAACATAGGTACTTGTACTATTATTTATTCTGTGACAAAGGTAAGTAAAAGTAAACCTAGGTAAACAAATACATTATCCGATTTGTTTTGCAAATAAACTCTGACTTCATACTGTTACTTTAGATAGCTACATACCTAGTAGGAGTAGAGATCTGGCCAAAGAAATTACCTCTCCGTCCCCTCTAGTGGATGTGGGATGTGCTGTGGTCTGTCTGACCAAAGAGTTGACCCTCCGTTTCTTCCCGTGGAAGAGAGCTGTGGTGTTTGTCTGGCCTAAGAAAATACCTCTCCGTCTCCTCAAGTGGATGTGTGAAGTGGTATGTCTGGCCTAAGAGTAACCCTCCGTTTTTTCCAATGGAAGAGTGTTGTGGTGTTTTTCTGGCCTAAGAAAATACCTCTCCGTCTCCTCAAGTGGATGTGTGAAGTGGTATGTCCGGCCTAAGAGTAACCCTCCGTTTTTTCCTATGGAAGAGTGCTGTGGTGTTTGTCTAGCCAAAGAAAATACCTCTCCGTCTCCTCAAGTGGATGTGTGAAGTGGTATGTCCGGCCTAAGAGTAACCCTCCGTTTTTTCCTATGGAAGAGTATTGTGGTGTTTGTCCGGCCTAAGAAAATACCTGTCCGTCACCTCACGTGGATATGTAACGTGGTATGTCCGGCCTAAGAGTAACCCTCCGTTTTTTCCTATGGAAGAGTGCTGTGTTGTTTGTCCAGCCTAAGAAAATACCTGTGCGTCACCTCACGTGGATGTGTGAAGTGGTCTATCTGGCCTAGGAGTAGACCCTCCGTCTGTTCCCGTGGAAGAGTGCCGTGATGTGTGTCCGGCCTAAGAAAATACCTCTCCGTCTCCTCAAGTGGATGTGTGAAGTGGTATGTCTGGCCTAAGAGTAACCCTCCGTTTTTTCCTATGGAAGAGTGTTGTGGTGTTTGTCTGGCCTAAGAAAATACCTCTCCGTCTCCTCAAGTGGATGTGTGAAGTGGTATGTCTGGCCTAAGAGTAACCCTCCGTTTTTTCCTATGGAAGAGTGCTGTGGTGTTTGTCTGGCCAAAGAAAATACCTCTCCGTCTCCTCAAGTGGATGTGTGAAGTGGTATGTCCGGCCTAAGAGTAACCCTCCGTTTTTTCCTATGGAAGAGTATTGTGGTGTTTGTCTGGCCTAAGAAAATACCTCTCCGTCTCCTCAAGTGGATGTGTGAAGTGGTATGTCCGGCCTAAGAGTAACCCTCCGTTTTTTCCTATGGAAGAGTGCTGTGTTGTTTGTCTGGCCTAAGAAAATACCTCTCCGTCTCCTCAAGTGGATGTGTGAAGTGGTATGTCTGGCCTAAGAGTAACCCTCCGTTTTTTCCTATGGAAGAGTGCTGTGGTGTTTGTCTGGCCAAAGAAAATACCTCTCCGTCTCCTCAAGTGGATGTGTGAAGTGGTATGTCCGGCCTAAGAGTAACCCTCCGTTTTTTCCTATGGAAGAGTGCTGTGGTGTTTGTCTGGCCAAAGAAAATACCTCTCCGTCTCCTCAAGTGGATGTGTGAAGTGGTATGTCCGGACTAAGAGTAACCCTCCGTTTTTTCCTATGGAAGAGTATTGTGGTGTTTGTCTGGCCTAAGAAAATACCTCTCCGTCTCCTCAAGTGGATGTGTGAAGTGGTATGTCCGGCCTAAGAGTAACCCTCCGTTTTTTCCTATGGAAGAGTGCTGTGTTGTTTGTCCAGCCTAAGAAAATACCTGTGCGTCACCTCACGTGGATGTGTGCAATGGTCTATCTGGCCTAGGAGTAGACCCTCCGTCTGTTCCTATGGAAGAGTGTTGTGGTGTTTGTCTGGCCTAAGAAAATACCTCTCCGTCTCCTCAAGTGGATGTGTGAAGTGGTATGTCTGGCCTAAGAGTAACCCTCCGTTTTTTCCAATGGAAGAGTGTTGTGGTGTTTTTCTGGCCTAAGAAAATACCTCTCCGTCTCCTCAAGTGGATGTGTGAAGTGGTATGTCCGGCCTAAGAGTAACCCTCCGTTTTTTCCTATGGAAGAGTGCTGTGTTGTTTGTCCAACGCGTCACCTCACGTGGATGTGTGCAATGGTCTATCTGGCCTAGGAGTAGACCCTCCGTCTGTTCCTATGGAAGAGTGTTGTGGTGTTTGTCTGGCCTAAGAAAATACCTCTCCGTCTCCTCAAGTGGATGTGTGAAGTGGTATGTCTGGCCTAAGAGTAACCCTCCGTTTTTTCCTATGGAAGAGTGCTGTGGTGTTTGTCTGGCCAAAGAAAATACCTCTCCGTCTCCTCAAGTGGATGTGTGAAGTGGTATGTCCGGCCTAAGAGTAACCCTCCGTTTTTTCCTATGGAAGAGTATTGTGGTGTTTGTCTGGCCTAAGAAAATACCTCTCCGTCTCCTCAAGTGGATGTGTGAAGTGGTATGTCCGGCCTAAGAGTAACCCTCCGTTTTTTCCTATGGAAGAGTGCTGTGTTGTTTGTCTGGCCTAAGAAAATACCTCTCCGTCTCCTCAAGTGGATGTGTGAAGTGGTATGTCTGGCCTAAGAGTAACCCTCCGTTTTTTCCTATGGAAGAGTGCTGTGGTGTTTGTCTGGCCAAAGAAAATACCTCTCCGTCTCCTCAAGTGGATGTGTGAAGTGGTATGTCCGGCCTAAGAGTAACCCTCCGTTTTTTCCTATGGAAGAGTGCTGTGGTGTTTGTCTGGCCAAAGAAAATACCTCTCCGTCTCCTCAAGTGGATGTGTGAAGTGGTATGTCCGGACTAAGAGTAACCCTCCGTTTTTTCCTATGGAAGAGTATTGTGGTGTTTGTCTGGCCTAAGAAAATACCTCTCCGTCTCCTCAAGTGGATGTGTGAAGTGGTATGTCCGGCCTAAGAGTAACCCTCCGTTTTTTCCTATGGAAGAGTGCTGTGTTGTTTGTCCAGCCTAAGAAAATACCTGTGCGTCACCTCACGTGGATGTGTGCAATGGTCTATCTGGCCTAGGAGTAGACCCTCCGTCTGTTCCTATGGAAGAGTGTTGTGGTGTTTGTCTGGCCTAAGAAAATACCTCTCCGTCTCCTCAAGTGGATGTGTGAAGTGGTATGTCTGGCCTAAGAGTAACCCTCCGTTTTTTCCAATGGAAGAGTGTTGTGGTGTTTTTCTGGCCTAAGAAAATACCTCTCCGTCTCCTCAAGTGGATGTGTGAAGTGGTATGTCCGGCCTAAGAGTAACCCTCCGTTTTTTCCTATGGAAGAGTGCTGTGTTGTTTGTCCAACGCGTCACCTCACGTGGATGTGTGCAATGGTCTATCTGGCCTAGGAGTAGACCCTCCGTCTGTTCCTATGGAAGAGTGTTGTGGTGTTTGTCTGGCCTAAGAAAATACCTCTCCGTCTCCTCAAGTGGATGTGTGAAGTGTACCTCTCCGTCTCCTCAAGTGGATGTGTGAAGTGGTATGTCCGGCCTAAGAGTAACCCTCCGTTTTTTCCTATGGAAGAGTGCTGTGGTGTTTGTCTGGCCAAAGAAAATACCTCTCCGTCTCCTCAAGTGGATGTGTGAAGTGGTATGTCCGGACTAAGAGTAGACCCTCCGTCTGTTCCCGTGGAAGAGTGCCGTGATGTGTGTCCGGCCTAAGAAAATACCTGTCCGTCACCTCACGTGGATATGTAACGTGGTATGTCCGGCCTAAGAGTAACCCTCCGTTTTTTCCTATGGAAGAGTGCTGTGTTGTTTGTCCAGCCTAAGAAAATACCTGTGCGTCACCTCACGTGGATGTATGCAGTGGTCTATCTGGCCTAGGAGTAGACCCTCCGTCTGTTCCCGTGGAAGAGTGCCGTGATGTGTGTCCGGCCTAAGAAAATACCTCTCCGTCTCCTCAAGTGGATGTGTGAAGTGGTATGTCCGGCCTAAGAGTAACCCTCCGTTTTTTCCTATGGAAGAGTGTTGTGGTGTTTGTCTGGCCTAAGAAATAACCTCTCCGTCTCCTCAAGTGGATGTGTGAAGTGGTATGTCCAGCCTAAGATTAACCCTCCGTTTTTTCCTATGGAAGAGTATTGTGGTGTTTGTCTGGCCTAAGAAAATACCTCTCCGTCTCCTCAAGTGGATGTGTGAAGTGGTATGTCCGGCCTAAGAGTAACCCTCCGTTTTTTCCTATGGAAGAGTGCTGTGTTGTTTGTCCAGCCTAAGAAAATACCTGTGCGTCACCTCACGTGGATGTGTGCAATGGTCTATCTGGCCTAGGAGTAGACCCTCCGTCTGTTCCTATGGAAGAGTGTTGTGGTGTTTGTCTGGCCTAAGAAAATACCTCTCCGTCTCCTCAAGTGGATGTGTGAAGTGGTATGTCTGGCCTAAGAGTAACCCTCCGTTTTTTCCAATGGAAGAGTGTTGTGGTGTTTTTCTGGCCTAAGAAAATACCTCTCCGTCTCCTCAAGTGGATGTGTGAAGTGGTATGTCCGGCCTAAGAGTAACCCTCCGTTTTTTCCTATGGAAGAGTGCTGTGTTGTTTGTCCAACCTAAGAAAATACCTGTGCGTCACCTCACGTGGATGTGTGCAATGGTCTATCTGGCCTAGGAGTAGACCCTCCGTCTGTTCCTATGGAAGAGTGTTGTGGTGTTTGTCTGGCCTAAGAAAATACCTCTCCGTCTCCTCAAGTGGATGTGTGAAGTGTACCTCTCCGTCTCCTCAAGTGGATGTGTGAAGTGGTATGTCCGGCCTAAGAGTAACCCTCCGTTTTTTCCTATGGAAGAGTGCTGTGGTGTTTGTCTGGCCAAAGAAAATACCTCTCCGTCTCCTCAAGTGGATGTGTGAAGTGGTATGTCCGGACTAAGAGTAACCCTCCGTTTTGTCCTATGGAAGAGTATTGTGGTGTTTGTCTGGCCTAAGAAAATACCTCTCCGTCTCCTCAAGTGGATGTGTGAAGTGGTATGTCCGGCCTAAGAGTAACCCTCCGTTTTTTCCTATGGAAGAGTGCTGTGTTGTTTGTCCAGCCTAAGAAAATACCTGTGCGTCACCTCACGTGGATGTGTGCAATGGTCTATCTGGCCTAGGAGTAGACCCTCCGTCTGTTCCCGTGGAAGAGTGCCGTGATGTGTGTCCGGCCTAAGAAAATACCTGTCCGTCACCTCACGTGGATATGTAACGTGGTATGTCCGGCCTAAGAGTAACCCTCCGTTTTTTCCTATGGAAGAGTGCTGTGTTGTTTGTCCAGCCTAAGAAAATACCTGTGCGTCACCTCACGTGGATGTATGCAGTGGTCTATCTGGCCTAGGAGTAGACCCTCCGTCTGTTCCCGTGGAAGAGTGCCGTGATGTGTGTCCGGCCTAAGAAAATACCTCTCCGTCTCCTCAAGTGGATGTGTGAAGTGGTATGTCCGGCCTAAGAGTAACCCTCCGTTTTTTCCTATGGAAGAGTGTTGTGGTGTTTGTCTGGCCTAAGAAATAACCTCTCCGTCTCCTCAAGTGGATGTGTGAAGTGGTATGTCCAGCCTAAGATTAACCCTCCGTTTTTTCCCATGGAAGAGGGCTGTGGTGTGTGTCCAGCCAAAAAAAAACCTCTACGTCTCCTCCCGTGGATGCAATGAGCATCACATCAATGTACTAATTCCACCTATTGCATTAGGATACGATTTTCAATGTTAACTACATTTTGATTACTAGGACAGAAAATGTATGGTAGTAAATGTGTTACCGGCTACCACCATCCAAAGGGCGTCGACGATTTTGGCATAGTCGTCAGCCACCATTTAGTTTTATTTTCAAGTTAGTGGCGCACTTTGGAAACTGTACATAAATGGCTAGAGGATACGGCTTATTCGCAAAACGTCCACTTTTCATAATGTACACCGCACTTTTGGTCCTGACCAAAACAGTTCTTTGAAACGGTGACCGATCGGATCCGTTCAAACGACGCGTCCAACTGTTTTATGGGAAAGATTAAAGAAAAACGTTACAAACAAAAAAAAATAGAAGGCTGCTCTATAATGGCTTTTTTAAACAGACTTGTCCGACTAGACTTTGGTTAATTAAAGTCTTTTACCAAAGTTAACACTCGAAAATTTTGTTTATGCAGAAATGTTGCCAGCATCTCGGTGAATATATGAAAATCCTAACTTTTTTCAAAACCAAGATGGCAGATGGTGTGGCGGCCATTTTGTTAAATGGTGGAATATAAAATTTACAAATTGAAAAAAAGAGACTGTGTGCAACACTTAGCTTGATGACTTGTATAGGGCTGTTGTGTGGGAGGACAAGTGGTGTTGCCAGGTGGAAATATTTTCCCCGTTTTTAGGGCAATTTCTTAGATTTTATCCAAATATATATAAATAATTAAGTTTTTGATAATAAAATGTATGTGGTATTATGAAGGAAGCCCTTAAAAATAACCTTTGAATATATAAATTTGTATATTGTTGGTAACCCTGGGAGGAAACGGTGCTTGTATAATCGAGAGACTGAAAAAAACGATAGTAACGTTCGATTGCGAATAAATCATCAAATTTGCAGTCAGGTACGTATGTAAGTGAGTAGGAAGGTAACCTGGCAACCCTGCGTAAAGGTAATATAAGAAAAAACTAATATGGGTGTCGTTTTTGAGTAATTTGTAGTTGCTGATTACGAATATTACTGAAATTTTTTGGTTACGTGGGTAAGTTAGTAGGTAAGCTGGTAACCCTATAAAATGGTAAGATCAGAAAAAACTAATATGGGTGTCGTTTTCAAGTAATTTGTGGGTGCTGATTACAAATATTACGTTAGTTTTCTCTCTTCAAATTAACTTTGCTGTAGCTTATCGAGCTAACGAGACCAGCGTGACACGAAGTGGAACGATTCCACTGAGTGGAACGATGGTCGAGTGAGTGAGATAAACGAAGAGGCGACATTCGTATTAATTAGTGCAGGAGCATGTACAGGTACAGGTATAATTACAGGTACAGGTACAGGTACAGGTACAGGTCAAGGTCAAGGTTAAGGGTCAAAATCAAAGTAGATTTATAGAGGTTCGTAGGCGTTGGAAGGAGTTTGTAGGGTTTGTAGGATTTTGTAGGGGTTTGTAGTGTTGGTAGGGTTTGCAGGGGTTTGTAGAGGTTTGTGCATACACGCGAGTAAGCGGCAAAGGAAAACTGTACGCCAGCTGCAGCACCTCACGCACCACCGACCCACTAGTTATTGTGCTATGGCTAGAGGATACAACTCATTCGCAAAACGTCCACTTCTTGTAATGTACATCGCACTTATTCTCAATATGCCCACTTCGCATAACCTCCACTTCGCAAAATATACACTCAATTTTTTTGCTCAAATAGACTAAAGGAGATGTCCAAAAAATATATATGAAGGCCGGTATAAAAATAACTAGAAATTCTAAGCAACATAATAGTTATTTACGGAGAAAGGGCATTAATTATTTGGCTATTTTGCAGCTAATGAAAAATAATAAATGTACCTCAGTTTTTTTAAACTTGATTCAAATGTTGTTTTTTTTTCAAAATAAAGTTAGAACTTGTAACACTCCCAAAAGGTGAACTTGACGCTCTTTGGCAGGCAGACTAAGGAATTTTGATACTCTCTAGCTAGCGAGACAGGCCGCAGACAGACAACCACAAAGAACTTTTCATACGACTATCCTACCTTCGTTCCATGTTGTCGCGTTATTACTAATACTTCACTTATTAGTTTATCTGTTCTGTGTAGGTTCAGGATACATTCTAAGTAGATACCTACCTACACTGTTGTAGAGTTCACTAATAGATAGGAGCTGCCTGTAATGATAATAGTACCTTTAGCAATATGCATAGGTACCTACATTCCTCGCCTCCTTATAAACATATGTATTTTTCAGGTAGCTCAGGGCACAGATAAATTTATTGTAAATTGTGTGTTAGCACGTATTCCATTCAAGAAGAATATTTTAGTCATCATATCTTTGGGCACAGGCAGAAGAAGACGAAATAGCATATTTATTTTATGTGCGATCGCAGATATTTGTTTAGGGTGTTCTGGGTATTTTTATGTATAATAAAAAATATCTATCTATGTAATATATTGTATTAAGTATATCAGTTATCTAGTACACATAACACAAGCTCTGCTTAGCTTGGGGCTAGATAAAAAATGTGAAATGTGTTATGTGAACTGTCCAGCATTATTTATTTATTTATTTATTACACACGTGTGGTTTTGGCATGTTTGTTTCATTATGTTTTCCCTTCAAGAACAATTTTATTATTTTCTCGGAAACGGAGGTTTTATAATATATAAAATTTATATAATCGAGTAGCCCAATAAATAAGCTTTTTTTAGATATATTTCATAACTTCTGAAATTTTCTCAGAATATTATACCACTTCTGGACATCTCCTTTATTCGCAATATGTACACTGGACTTTTCATAAAATGACTTCAATTTTATTTTTTTTGAGTTTTTTTATTTTAGACTTTTTACTTTTTTCATATGATTACATTTTTACTTCTTGGTTTTAAAAGTAAAATATAAATACAAGTAAAATGTAACGAAAAGTAAAAAAGTTGCAATTTCCACCAGGCAACACCACTTGTTCTCCCACACGATAGCCCTTTACTAGTCATCAAGCTCCGGTGTTGCCCGCAGTCTCTTTTTTCAATTTGAAAATTGAAAACTTTACGATTCTACAAAATGACCACCAAACAATCCGCCATGCGCCATCATGGTTTTTAAAAAAGTTGTGATTTTGCACCCTATATACACCAAGATGCTTACAACATTTCAATATAAACCAAATTTTCGAGTGTTAACTTTAGTAAAAAACTTTAATTCACCAAAGTCTAGTCGGACAAGTCTGTTTGAAAACCCCATTTTAGAGCAGTAATCTATTTATTTTTTATTTTTATTTTTTTCTTCTATCTTTCCCAAAAAACAGTAGGATGCGTCGTTTGAACGGATCCGATCGGTCACCATTTCGAAGAAAGGTTTTGGTCAGCTTGGATTTTTGAAATGACAGATTTTACAGACGGACTAAACACTTTCCTAGAACATGACCCATCACTAAAACGACTCCTTCTAGGAGAATAACGATGTCAATGAGTCAGTGAGCCAGTAACCCATATCCAGCTTTTTTGAAAAAAAAAATAGTTTGAAAAGTGCGGTGTACATTATAAGAAGTGGATGTTTTGCGAATGACCCGTACCCTCTAGAAAATGTAATTTTTTTAAAGTGCGCCTCTAACTTAAAAATAAAAGTAAATGGCGGCTGACGACTATGCCAAAATCGTCGACGCCCTTTGGATGGTGGTATGGTATGTATGTTATGTATGGTAGTAACACATTTACTACCATACATTATCTGTGCTAGAAATCAAAATGAGTAGTTATTACATTGAAAATTGTAGAATGATATAGGTAGAATTTGTAGATTGATGTGATGCTCAATGCATCCACGGAAGGAGACGGACAGGTATTTTCTTAGGCCGGACACACATCACGGCACTATTCCACGGGAACAGACGGAGGGTCTACTCTTAGGCAAGACAGACCACTGCACACATCCACGTGAGGTGACGTACAGGTATTTTCTTAGGTCGGACACACACCACGACACTCTTCCACGGGAAGACACGAAGGGTCTTCCCTTAGGCCAGACAGACCACTGTACACATCCACGTGAGGTGACGGACAGGTATTTTCTTAGGCCGGACACACACCTCGGCACACTTTCATGGAAAGACACGGAGAGTCTTCCCTTAGGCCAGACAGACCACTGCACACATCCACGTGAGGTGACGCACAGGTATTTTCTTAGGCCGGACAAACACCACAGCACTCTTCCATAGGAAAAAACGGAGGGTTACTCTTAGGCCGGACATACCACTTCACACATCCACTTGAGGAGACGGACAGGTATTTTCTTAGGGCGGACACACATCACGGCACTCTTCCACGGGAACTAATGGAGGGTCTACTCTTAGGCCAGACAGACCATTGCACACATCCACGTGAGGTGACGCACAGGTATCTTCTTAGGCCCGACAAACACCACAGCACTCTTCCATAGGAAAAACCGGAGGGTAACTCTTAGGCCGGACATACCACTTCACACATCCACGTGAGGAGACGGAGAAGTATTTTCTGAGGCCGGAAACACATCACGGCATTCTTTCACAGGAAGAGACGTAGGTGCTACTCTTTGTTCGGACAGACCACTGTAAACATCCACTGGAGGAGACGAAGAGGTAATTTTTTAGGCCAGACACCACGACACTCTTCCACGGGAAGAGATAGAGGGTATACTGTTAGGTCGGACAGACCACTGTAAACATCCACTGGAGGAGACGGAGAGGTAATTTTTTAGGCCAGACACACCACGACACTCTTCCACGGGAAGAGACGGAGGGGCTACTCTTTGTTCGGACAGACCACTGTAAACATCCACTGGAGGAGACGGAGAGGTAATTTTTTAAGCTAGACACACACCACGACACTCTTCCACGGGAAGAGACGGAGGGTATACTGTTAGGTCGGACAGACCACTGCACACATCCACTGGAGGAGACGGAGAGGTAATTTCTTAGGCTGGACACACACCTCTGCACTCTTCCTCAGAAAGAGACGGAGGGCCTACTCTTAGGTCGGACAGACCACTGCACACATCCACTGGAGTAGACGTAGAGGTAATTTCTTAGGCCGGACACACACCTCTGCACTCTTCCTCAGAAAGAGACGGAGGGCCTACTCTTAGGTCGGACAGACCACTGCACACATCCACTGGAGTAGACGGAGAGGTAATTTCTTAGGCCGGACACACACCTCTGCACTCTTCCTCAGAAAGAGTCGGAGGGCCTAGTCTTAGGTCGGACAGACCACTGCACACATCCACTGGAGGAGACGGAGAGGTAATTTCTTAGGATCGAATCATGAGGTACTTATTTTGTTTATGGAACATCTGATTTTCTGCCACAATTAGATACCTTCCTTACGATCCATTTTTATAGGTAATGTGATTATCCAAATATCCAACAGAAATAATAAAAAAACTTACGTAAAAATTCTTTATTATTTATTTATTACTAGCACTAAAACTTATTATTTTTTGTGCGCATATTGTACTACTTTATGACCGTATGTGCGAAAATAATAGCAAGGCGCCTTAGAGAGTTTCCACACTATCCGATGCGATACCGTTATCGGCCGTAATTTTCATACATTTTATCGGTCTCCAATATCAGATACCGACAAAATGTATGGAAACGTGTTCCGATAAGGATATCGGATCGGAAAGTGTGAAAACGCTCTTACCCGCCGATAGAATTCGGGTCATTGAACTCGGCGCATCCTGCGTCCCGCTCAGTGGGCGGGGCGACCCCGCGTGCTTCACACCCTGACATAAAAATTTTCGTTGGCCCTATAGCGCCTTAATCTCGATTTTGATTGAAGAGTGCCAAATTTTGTGAAAACTGGATTGGCATTGGGATTGGATTGGGATTGAAAGTGTTGTCAAGGGTAGCCCCCCTCAAATAAACTGGCATTCCTAAAAATAATGAATTTTATTTCCTAAATAACACATTAAAGTTAAACAAGTAATATCTATAAACTAGTATTGTATATCATGAAATCCTTAATCTTATTAACATAAAATAAATAATGCACCTAGGATGAATCCTTTATTTTTACGATGGGAAAATGCATTACGCATTTCCATCAGCTCAGGGAGAGCTGAGGGGGTGCGTCGGGCTTTCCGTTGGCTAGCACCCAACGACATACCGACTAAAAACCCATCGATATTCCTTCCTTCAGCTTAATCAAACCACTCACCATCTGACAAGTGGTTTAGAGATGCACTAACACTTGACAGGGTCACGGGGTCCCGGTTTGATTCTACCGCGGGCCTGTCGGTGACCTAAGATGAATACTACGCCGACTGTACTTCACTAACAAAATCGACAAGGGATCCATCAGGAATTTGAAAGTTGCCTAAAAATGTTAAGGGATCGAACAGGAGGATCAAAGTCCACAGGATCATTTTCAAGGGATCGAACAGGTACTACTCGAATCGATGGGATCAATACGGACGCACTCAATTTAGCTTTGGACTACATTAGTAGTCGTAAATAATTACGTCTGTTTTTTATAGAGCGGCTGGCAGATTTTCTGCTTTTCGATTGCTACAGTAGGTACCTGCCTCAGCCGCTCTAGCCGCATGCATTTGCATCAAACTCAAACGATTAATTGATAGCTATAGGCGCAAGCCAGACACAAGAGGCGCGGCGCGCATCGGGCGCGCTACCGGCCGCACTGCCGGCGCGCATCGGGTGCGCTACCGGCGCGCATCGGGTGCGCTACCGGCGCGCATCGGGCGCGCCCGTGGCACCCTCACGACGGGACAGTCGTCGTCGTTTCGTATGAGGTAGTGCTGGCCTCTGGTGTCAGAGACGGGACAGTGTATCGGTGCTATTCAAATAGAACCGGCGGGTGTGGGCAAAGTGGCGGGGGGGTGCGCGCCTGCGGTACGCCTTCGGTGCAACCGTGGCGCAACCGTGGCGTGCCGTCTCGACGCCTTTCCTATGTTCTTTCATACAAAATGTAGAAGAAGGACGTGGTGCAAAACAGATAGAAGAGGTGCGCTTACGGCACGCCCGCGCCCGCGCCGCTTATGTCTGGCTTGCGCCTTAGGTGCTTGTAGGTATTCACATAAATGTTACATTCTAAGTCCTTGCGAGCCTTACATACGGTATAGAAGCCGTAAATAGAAGCGTAACGGGTACTGCACCTCGATGTTTTCGCAACCTCAAAATATGCTACGAATTGACAATATTGCGACATGAATAGCTGAGTAGAATTTTTATGACGTGACTCCTTGAGGGAGCGTTTTAAGGAAATTAACATTCTCACCGTAATATCGCAATACATTTACGAAACCTTATTATATACACATAAACACTTAGATAGATTTATGAAAAAAAGTGACGTGCATTGTTTTAACACGAGAAATAAAAATAAACTGAGTATTCCCAAATTTAGATTAAAAAAAGTAAGTGGGTCTTTTATGGGGAATTCTGTACGGTTCTATAATAAACTTCCAGAAAGTGCTTCTAAACTTTCGATTCGAAGATTTAAATCTTACATAAAGAATAATTTAATTAAGAAAGCGTATTACACACTACATGACTATGTTAATGATAAAGCCGCGTGGCCTGATGTCGCTCTGCCCCTCGACACCTAATTTGTCAATTTGCAATGTCTGTGCCTGCATATAATATATTACTGATGTGTTATTTATGTGTATATCAAGCGTAGTGTGTGCTGCCTTATGAACTTTTGCTGATTCTCTCTATCATCTTACTTTTGACTGCCTACCTAAGAAAGGCTTTTAATTTGGTTTTCCTTTTCTCCTTGAATCAGCTTCAACTTGCTCTCGAGGCACCACACAGGCGCTCTCCACCTAGTAGTAAGAAGGATCATCAAAAGAAAAACAGACCGTGTTTGTTGCCTGATTCTTCTAGGTCTGGTTGCGTTGGAACAGGAGTAACTGTAAATTTATTTTTTAAGACGATTCAAAATGATCCTTGTGATTTCAATGAATAAAATACTTTTGACTTTGACTTTGACTTTATGGTAGCCGGTAGATATGAATGGATATACTGCAAGAGACTAGCATTCTGATGGTAGGTATCTAGTTATAGAAAGCAGATGAAAATAAATTTTACTCGTGGTTGCAAGGACGCTTCACGCCGTATTTTCTCATTGAGGTAAATTGTAGTACGTAGTACATATTACCTACTAATGTCTTATTTGTGAAATGTATAGGAAAATACTACCACCATACCTATTTCAGCCGCAGAGCAGTAGTGCTCACATTCCTGTGTTACGGTTTGTAGTCTTTATGTTTTTCATCTTTATGTCTCAGGGTGGCGGGCGCAGTGCACTGCCGCATATAGGGCGTGTCCTAGGTGGACGTGACCTACGAGATAATGCACTGTTCATAGGCAGAGGGTACCAGTTAACATCAGGTAAGCCATCTGTTTA
Source organism: Operophtera brumata (assembly GCA_932527175.1). Taxonomy (NCBI): domain Eukaryota; kingdom Metazoa; phylum Arthropoda; class Insecta; order Lepidoptera; family Geometridae; genus Operophtera; species Operophtera brumata. The sequence continues at coordinate 41,870,860 of OW052228.1, read as the reverse complement.
CTCCGTCATTTCAAGTAGGTAATAAATTCCCAAATATGTTTATCCGTCAGTATAACAATTTGGAAAAAAACATCCAAACAGTTCGAATATCGAACTACTGGTAGGACTGGATGGAATAAACCGTTTTTAGGAGAGTAAATTCTTGAATCTAGAAAAAAAACGCTGTTCTGGTTTTTCACATGGCGATCATCCATTTTCCGATCCATTGCCGAAAAATCGGTGGATAGGCGCGGTTCAAGACCGTTTGTCGAGGCATTCCATGGGGAGACCTATGTCCAGCAGTAGACTTCTCCAGGCTGATGATGATGATGATCATCAATTCCTGACCAACCTCATAGTGAGACCAGACTTATACAATGGCTAGAAAAACATCTTCCTGCACCAGAATATGTTGTACCTTCCAGCAGGCCGACTTCTACCTTGGTCAACCTGGAAATCCCTCAACCGACTTCGTACCCAGGATGGCCGCTGCAAGTACAATCTGAGCAAGTGGGGTTCACAAATGAGACAAAGTGCGATTGCAGAGTCTCACCACAAAAAGCGACCAAGTGCGAGTCGGATTCGCCCATGAAGGGTTCCGCAGCAGCAAGTAACATAATATAAAAGTTCTTGTAGTTCGTTGTAACTTTGATCGATGTCTTAATAATAGTGTACTTATTAAAAAAAACTACTTACTAGATCTCGATCAAATCAATTTTCGGTGGAAGTTTACATGGTAATGTACATCATATATATTTTTTAGTTTTATCATTCTCTTATTTTAGAAGTAAGGGGGGGGACTCATTTTACCACTTTGTAAGTATCTCTAGCGCAAACTATTTAGGGTTTTTTATTTTTTTTATTAGAAACCTCAATATAATTTTTGAAGAACTATCCATAGACTACAATTACGGTAATTTTCACTAGAAACGGGATATTTACCATGATTTTTGAGTTTTATATGTTCCCGATATTTCGGCACAGTTGCATGCGCCATGATCACGGGAGAACTGACTAAAGTCTTTGCGAGTAGATGTTATTGGCAGATATATCGATCTACCCTCTTTCTCACTCTTTTATTACGAACGATACCACTACCATCGGTTTCATTGTCACAATTCACACCAACTCGACACACAACACTAACGGTGTCCGGACGCGTAGCAGGTACCACACTTTTTTGATTCTTACACATTCTTACCACAGGCTTCCATACTCCAGATAATTGAAAACCATCTTCTCTATTGAAGTTTCTGTACTTAGTAATCTCAATTGCCTCTTGTACCATTCTCGGTATGTAATGTCGCTCTGTCGAGATTACCTGCGGACTGTGTAGCTCGATCCAATGATTTGAGCCAAATTCCAAAAGGTGTTCTGCTATGGCTGACTTATGTATGTCCCTGTTCTTGACCGCTCGTATGTGCTCCTTATGAGTTAGCTAAGCATGTAGCAGGAGTACTGCAACAAACGGTGGGAAACACTTCTTCTTTCGTGAAGGATTCGCGTCACTTCATAGATATTCTGAAGCAGACAAAGGTGGATGACAGCGAGAAGATGGTGAGTTTCGATGTGGAATCCCTCTTCACAAACGTCCCCTTAGCTGACTGTATGAAGGTGATTGAGAAGAGCATACAGGAAAATGACATCCCTGCAGAGTACGCCAAGCTTGTGCATCATATACTCTCCACAAATTATTTTGTATACAAGGGAAATTACTATCTCCAAATAGATGGGGTAGCTATGGGAAGTCCAGTTGCTCCCGTAGTGGCAAATATTTGGATGGAGTATTTCGAGAATATGGCTATCTCGACTGCCCCCTCACCGATTAAATTGTGGAAGAGGTATGTTGATGACATTTTCTGTATTTTGGAAGGAAGGAATGAAGAAATAGAACTACTTTTGGCACATCTTAATGGAGTACATACGAAGATGAGGTTTACGTATGAGATGGAATGTGATCGACGTTTGGCTTTCCTAGACGTATTGGTACAGGTCCGAGAAGATGGTGGGTTAGGCCACTCTGTTTACAGAAAACCTACACACACGGACCGATATCTTCATGCTGATTCGCACCACCACCCTCGGCAGCTCAATTCAGTGGTAACATCTCTCACCAACCGAGCAGTTGACCTGTGTGATGAGAATCACATTGAAAGTGAGCTAGCTCATGTCCAGCATGTGTTGCGTAAGAATGGATATAAGCTTCGGTCATTACCATCCCGACCTAGGCCAAGACCCCACAGATGCAGAGTAGAACGTAGGCCAGCGTTTCTGCCATATGTTAAGGGGGTGACGGACAAAATTGCGAAAGTCCTGCAAAAGTTTTCCGTAAAGACCATCTTCACTCCCTTAAAGAAGATATCGCACTACTTGCGTTCACCAAAAGACAGTTTTCCACTTGAAAAGCCAGGGGTGTATAAAATTGATTGTAGCTGTGGGAGTTCGTACATTGGCCAAACGAAACGTACGATAGCGTGTCGGGTTAAGGAGCACATACGAGCGGTCAAGAACAGGGACATACATAAGTCAGCCATAGCAGAACACCTTTTGGAATTTGGCTCAAATCATTGGATCGAGCTACACAGTCCGCAGGTAATCTCGACAGAGCGACATTACATACCGAGAATGGTACAAGAGGCAATTGAGATTACTAAGTACAGAAACTTCAATAGAGAAGATGGTTTTCAATTATCTGTGGTAAGAATGTGTAAGAATCAAAAAAGTGTGGTACCTGCTACGCGTCCGGACACCGTTAGTGTTGTGTGTCGAGTTGGTGTGAATTGTGACAATGAAACCGATGGTAGTGGTATCGTTCGTAATAAAAGAGTGAGAAAGAGGGTAGATCGATATATCTGCCAATAACATCTACTCGCAAAGACTTTAGTCAGTTCTCCCGTGATCATGGCGCATGCAACTGTGCCGAAATATCGGGAACATATAAAACTCAAAAATCATGGTAAATATCCCGTTTCTAGTGAAAATTATGTACATAACCATGATAGTTTCAAAAGTTATACAATTACGGTATTCATGAATAAAAAAATTGAGTTTCACTTGTGGGTGGGAACCCCCTAAATTGATTGTCTTTTTTCTATTTTTGTGTGAAAATCTTAATGCGGTTCACAGAATACATTTACTTACCAAGTTTCAACAGCATAGTTCTTATAGTTTCGGAAAAAAGTGGCTGTAACATACGGACGGACAGACAGACAGACAAGACGAATTCATAAGGGTTCCGTTCTTTGCCATTTGAATACGGAACCCTAAAAATGCTACACCTACTTTCATGCACGCAGTGCCCTCACACCTGCACATTGAAAGACCTTTACGAAGCCACTGATAATGCCATAGCCGTGGTAGAGGGCTGCTCCAAAATAATTTGACAGATTCAAATTCAAATTCAAAATATTTATTTCAGGCTTACTGAGAAATGCACTAAGCCTAAACAGTAAGCCTATATCAACATAAATACCTTAGAAACTAACATACACATAAAAACTCTAACACACGTGTGATCGCCGACGCGTCGCGGCCCGGGGGATCACGTGACAGGCGGCCCTTGAACCGCGGGAACTTCACCCCTTTCGGCCAGAAGACAGGGCTCAAGTAAGTCTTCACATTTTTCGTAGGGACCGTCACCATAAATGAGCTAAAGCTCACATTATGACGAGAGTCCAACTTCATGACCCTCAAACCCACTCCGGCTTTCTTCCTTTTTTTTTTTTTTTTTTTTTTTTTTTCTACCACATCTGCGGCCTTCACGTCGAAGTAGACGCGGGAAACATAGATCTGCGTAGTGGGTACCTCCGCTCGGAAGTGCTGCTTACTGGATATATATGAGTACCACACTGGTTCCGGCTAGAGGGCTTCCGTTTATTCACGTAAAACCATACAAACCACAGAGAACCATACAGAGAACCATAGAGACGAAAGAAGAAGATTGATTGTGTTTATGCATGGCTCAGCTACGCGAAATTCAGAACAGTGAAATATTAAAACATCTGCATCCGACATTTGTTTACCTGTTCTTCCAATCGATGACTTGTGTACAGTATCCGACAGAGATTTTTACCTATCGAGATGAAATAATAGCCAGACAAGAGCTCCTCTCAATCCACGCGTCGGTATAATGGTTCCGAAGTTTACACTAGTCGAAACTAGATGTCACCACTAGTAGAATAGCACGTGATATCGCTGTTATGGTGGAGGTCATCTAAAGTCGTGCGGTTTCGTCAGCGGGGTCTAGAAATAGGGTGCATCCGTATTGATCTCATGGATTCATCCCAGAAATATATTTTCCGGATTCTGGCCAAAATGTAGGACGTATTTGACATATTTTAGCAGTGACATCTAGTTGTAACAAATTAATTTAGGGTGTTGACAGCCTGGCCCATGGTACGCGGCCCATTGACAGTGTTTCCCTTATTTAGGCTGGAGCTTTTTTTTTTACTTTTTTTTTACTGGTTATAAAATCAACCTGAAACCTTACTCGGTAATGCAAAATGGGTCAAAAACTTCTTATTATTTGTAAATACATATCTAACGATATCCCAATGAATTTATTATAAAAAGGCCTCTGCTCTTTACTGGTAGGCATGTAGGATACCCCCGTTTTTTTGGTGTTTTTAGTGTTCTGTCGTTCCGGATCTTTGCTCAGAGACATTTAGTATAAAAAAAACCAAAAAAAAAACCATTGGTCAAAGATTAGAGCGCTGATGTTTTTTTTCTCGTGTATGACGTAGTTTGGGGTGTCGTTATGGATAGGTCGTTCAAAAATATTGTCAGTGTCTGAATACCAGTTTGTATACCTCTCGGGCCTCATTTTTACACGACCACGTCAAGAACTACCCTGACATTAACTCCATTAAAATTATAACCTAATCTCTATAAGTTTGAATTTTGAGTCTATATAGGCGTTAGACGTGGGTAGAATTTGCATGACCTTTGTCTCAGATTAAATAATATTTACTAAGCTTGTTCTAGCGCAGATTCAATAATACAAGTAGTTTCTACGTAACCTTCTTGTCTGGGGTCGCGAGTGACGATAAACTCACAGCAAGGACAAACTATTATAGTTAGGTGTTTTCGTTTCTTATACATGTCCGATTAGAAGGTAACGCAAAATTACCAATCTTAGATTAGATTTTGAACTGACTAAATCAAGTACAATATTCAAATTAAAAATATGCGTGGTAGTAGTAGTAGAGCTTTTTTGTGAAAGAGTCGTCCGGGGAAGTACTACCACCATACCAATTTCTGCCGCAAAGCAGTAGTGCTCGTATTGCTGTGTTCCGGTTTGAAGGGTGCCGGTGAAATTACAGGCACATGAGACTTTTCATCTTTATGTCTCAGGGTGGCGGGCGCAGTGCAATGCCACATAGGGCGCGTCCTAGGTGGACGTGACCTATGAGGTAATGCACTGTTCATAGGCAGAGTTTACCGCTTAACATCAGGTGGGCCATCTGCATGTTCCGTCATTCAAGTAGTATAAAAAAAAAAAAAAAAAAAAACATTATATTACCGAGAGATCACCCACACTGAAACAAGACTTACCTCTAACTTTTGTCTAGATTCGATTGTTTGTCAATATGGTACAGATTATTGGGTCAAAAATTGGATGAATAAGATTAATACAATAAAACGGAGACATCAACTACGGGGTTTTTTAAAATTATTTATATTTCACGAGATATTCAATAAAAACCGCTTTTTCGAACGGCGCGTGGTGTTTTTTTTGTATGAAGATTTCTGCCTGGCGTTGGCGCAGTCTTAAATAATACGCACTACATATTCAGAAAATCTAATTGAAAAAAAGTAATGATGATGATGATGGTCGTAGAATTGATGAACACAGAGATATAGTTAATAATCAGGATATCCGATTCAATATCAGTATCTCGGTACAAATACCACAAATATAAATTTAAATTCTAGTTGCTATTATAGGTAACTAGCGACCCGCCCTGGCTTCGCTTGGAAGTTATCATACAACACGAAATTAAACAAAGAAATAATAAACAGGGTATTTTTTTACACGACTGTCCCATAAAAAGTTTTTATTTTTTATTTTTTTTAGACTTTGATAGACCTTTGTTTGACCACGATCTCACCTGTTGGTAAGTGACGATGTGGCCGAAGATGGAGTACAAAGGTCTAGAAGGGTCTAGGTATTCACTCTAGCCTTGAAGAGACCAAGATTATAGTTTTCAGGAAAGACAGATGACGGTAGTGTATTCCACTCCTTAGCAGTTCGCATTATAAAGGTGGAACTGAAACGTTTAGTACGAATAGCGGGTATACTAATCAGGTAAGGGTGGTACCGAGCCGTGCGCCTGCTCGTCCTATGATGAAAAGGAGATGGTGGGATCAGATCATGAAGTTCCTGGAAGCATTCCCCGAAATGTAACCTATAGAAGATCGCAAGGCAGGATGTATGTTAGCAGAGTCAATCGTGGGAAGCAATAGCGGCAATGAACTCACCACTTGTCACGTCTATTTCCTACGATGGTGCAACCTAGAGTGAAAAGAGGCCCATTTGAGGCTCTGCCTACCCTTTCAGGGAAAAAAGCTATGTCTATGTCTATTGACGTTTTCAGAGTATGTATGTATGTTTCTTTAGTCAACCATATCTTCTAAACGGCTTAACCGATTTAGATGATCGAGGTATCATTAGAATCTGCACGTTATCGATACACACTAGATAAGTGAAATTGGTTTCGCTTGCCTTTTTTGGGATAAAAGTAGATTAAAGCTCAATCCAGGTCATCATAATCTATCTGTATACCAAATTCCATCAAAATCAGTTCAGCCGTTTCAACGTGATTGAGTAACAAACATCCAACATCTAAACATCCAAATATCCAAACATCGTAACGGACCACTTGTTTACCCCTATACTATGGTACAATAATTGCTCTACATACTTACTCATTTAGCCTTGTTCTAGATCAGTTCAGTCCAAATAAATTGGCAAAAATATATGCATAAATGGAAGAATATTGCGACTGGATTTTAACTTCCTCAATAGATTAGAGAAACTGTTCGGGTTATCGTGACTTGAATTCGGAGCTCTATACATTTTTATTTTATTTTTATTTATTTATTTTTATTTTATTTAAATTCAATTGCTTACTGCACTTACAGTATACACCAACGCGCGCAGAAAGCCAAACAATAGGTACATATATTAAAAACTACTTAACTTAGAAAACTAATAGAAGAATTTAAGAAAACATTAAAATTTGAAAAAAATACATCTGTTTCTGGTTTCTGAGCAACCAGGGCTTTGAGCAAATTTAGAGCATGAGCTGTAGGAGCATACCGGGTGGTTTGCGTTCGAACCAACGGGGTCGCAAACAGGCGCGGCGCACGCAGCCGCTGGTCCGGCGCAGACAACGAGCAGCGAGCCAGCGCGGTCGGGTTATCAATCCTGTTGTTGAGCAGCAGATAATAGTGCATCAACAATGCACACTTGCGTCTCAACTCCAGGGTGTTGATGCCTACCATTCCGGCGACGAACAAAGACGGATACAAATAAGGATAGAATCCATGCATTTTTTTAAAAAGATAACGTGCAAATTTCCTTTGTACGCGTTCTAGTATAATTGTATATTTTTGTTCGTGTGGGTCCCATACGAGAGAGCTATACTCTAATTTACTCCTCACGAACGCGTAGTAGAGAGTTATAATGGCATTCCTATCATGGAACCTAGCTGTCTGTCGCGTAACGAATCCCAAGGACTTAAAAGCTCTGTTACATACATCCAGGATATGCGGATTAAAGGTTAGTTTTACATCCAAAATCAACCCCAAGTCACGAATTTCCGTGACGCACTCAAGAGGAACGCCAGATATGTGGTAATTGTACTGGAGAGGAGCACTTGACCGGGTGAATGAGATAGTTTTACACTTCGAACTGTTAAATTCTAGGTGATTACATTCTCCCCAGTGTACCACACTGTCGATGTCCCTCTGCAGTGCCTCACAGTCGATCGTGCTACTTACTCCCAGGAATAGCTTCAGATCATCAGCAAACATGAGACACTCCACTGTTCTGACAACCTTCGGCAGGTCATTTATCATGATGAGAAACTGAGTGGGTCCCAGTGTGCTACCTTGGCTAACACCGGAACAAGTTGCATAGGGTTTAGAATGGAACCCAGAGAGCTGCACATACTGAACGCGGTCAGAAAAGTAACTAACAAATAACTGAAGGAGCTTGGGAGGAAACCCAATAGCAGAAAACTTCCTCAAAAGGACATCATTTTGTACGCGATCGAAAGCTTTTTTAAAGTCAAAGTAAGCCGTGTCGACTTGCTTTTTCCGATCCATCTCCACCACCGCGTAGTCCACAAAGTTTACGTGGTTAGTGGTTGTGGACTTGCCGGCTCTAAAGCCATGCTGGCTCTCGGCTAGCTGGGTTTGCACTTGCCTGGTGATATATCGGTTGAGTATGGATTCAAAAACCTTGCCGAAGGCAGACAGAACCGCTATTGGCCTATAATTTTCAACCTCTGACGAAGAGTCTCCCTTCGGTATAGGGGTGACACGAGAAACTTTCCATAATATAGGGTAAGTTGCTGATGATAATGCTAAATTGAACATAAAAAGAAGCGGTTCCTCAAGAATCATCCTACAATCTTTCACAATAAATGGTGGGACCCCATCTGGCCCAGCGGATGAGTGACCCTTAAGGCAGCGTATTGCTACTGATAGGTCTGCTGAAGTGACATTGTCTAGCGCGACTCGTGAGGAGCACAGCGAGCCTGCTGACTCGCTTTCAGCGTCAGCTGCAGATAGAACAGGGTCATGGGGCAGAAAAACGAGCTGCTGTCACCGTCATATTGTATTGTCATCGAAACTTGACAGGTATGCCAGAGCTCAATCGTATATCGAAAGTGAAATACTTATCATTGAGTAGTTCCAATGGCCATTTCTGGTCTTCTTCATCAGTTCCACTTCACCAAATGGCAATTTTTGATTGCACATGCTTGACTTGTTGTTGAAAATACCAAAATCACTATATGTGTGCCTGTAATATTTGAGGAGTTCCATCAATTCCTCATAGATTCCATCATCAGAACCAGATTTTGATAAAAATGGGACCAATCTGAAATTATATCGAGACAGAAATTTTTTTTTTAAAGGGCTCATAAAAAACCATAGACGTAGAATTTTATCGCTACGCTAAATAGACAAACGAAGCGTGGGAGAGAGAAGTCATTTTTAAATGTACCCCGTGCAAGAAGAAAAGTGACAGCAACAATGTATTGAATGTGACATGTTTTGCTTGAGTACATGCCCATACCGGACGGTCTCTTGTGCAGTTTAACTAATTTCGTAATTTTTTTAGTAATCTTACTATTAAATAACAAATATTACTTTGTATGACAATGGTGTCGTGTTCAGTTTGTGACTGTGAATATACAAGACGTAATTATCCGGGAAAATACACGTTTCACAGGTAAATAAGAGATTATTGGTAGTTCGATTGTATTGCTTATTTTATCAATTCTGCTTTAGTAAATGGCCTAAAAACCAGTTTCATTCGTAGATTAGGACTTTCCCTTATATTTTTTAATAATATTTCGTTGCTGCACCTAGAAATAAACAATATTTTATGTAAAATATAAAAATGTTTGATTACGATAGGGCTTGACCAAGTGATGACGTCAGAAATATCGATAGTCCTGTTGCAGTCTATATCGTAGTATAATGCGCATCATGTAAAAAGAACGCTGGCGGTCAAGCTTCTTCAGGCGTTCCAGCGTTCTTTTTAAGAGATTACTTACTTTTCTACTTATTTAAGAGATGTATACCTATGCATTCAATGAGTGCTTACCTAGTTTACTACAACTAATGTACAATTATAGTACGCGTCATGTAAAAAGAACGCTGGAACGCCTGTAGAAGCTTGACCACCAGCGTTCTTTTTACATGACGCGCACTATACCTACCTATAAATTAAATTTTTGTACATCCTAGAATGGAGGTTTACTTTGTTTGGAGTAAATAAGTGTGCTCTGTTAACATTTTACCGTTTTAAAAAAAAACTATAATAACCAGGTGGACATTGAGGTGTGTGTTTTTGTATTGACTATTGAAAAGGTAACTTTAAAGCACCACGGGTGTTTTTATTGCAGTTTGTGTAGTAGATATTTTGGAGTAAATATTTACGTTGTTGTACACACGCCTTTTTCCCGAAAGGGTATATTTTATTTTTATTTTTTATAAATAAATATTGTTTATTTCTGCTTAATAAAATAATAGGTAACAAATTAAATTTAAATTCTATTAAAATAAAATTATTAATTTAAATAAAACTCCGTTCCAGCGGGACTCGAACCTGCACCCTCGCCTGTGATCAGCGATGCCTTTACTTTAGAACTTTGAACAGAAGGTTTCCAATGAAACACCTGTAGATACAGCACTATCAACTTGGCGCTATAGCCGAGTTGATAGTGCCCACAAATTTCGTCTCCAGCGTCATAGCTCGATCTATGGCTAAATTGTTTAAGGCATCGCCGATGACAGACGAGGGTGCGGGTTCGAGTCCCACTGGAACGGAATTTTTGGGTAACATTTAAATTTAATGTTATCCATAAAGCGTGGTTTATACTTGAAAAATAATAAACTTTGGGGTAACAAATTGTCTATAGATAAAGTAACAGAGTGAAAAATTATATGGGCGTAGCACGGCTTATATAAAATGTTATTGTGCTTTCAGATTTCCAAGTAATCCTTTGCTACGAGAAAAATGGTTATCGCTTATAAGAAGAGTGGGATAGACTCAAATAAGAACTCCACTAGGTATATGCAGCAAACATTTTAAGTTTAAATTTAAAAGGGAAACTCTAAGATCCCACCTATAAATAAAACTGTAATATTTAGGGGTCAATAAATAATAAAGGTTTATTTATTAACTGTATTCAAAATTGGAATAAGAAATTCTCTTTATGACGTCAAATCTGCCAAGACTTAATCTGCATTTAGATGTATTTATCTACCATACACATCACGGACGGATGATGAATTCTATCGACAATGTAAAAGTGTTGGTCGAGGACAACACTATTTTTAACTCGCACATAGACTTTCACCAACACGTGCACATATTTTTTTTTGTTCCATCTTCGATCTCTGATTGTAGATCTAGTACATATACTAAATCTATGTAAAAAACGGAGATATGAGTTCAAAAAATACACACGACTTGAGAATCTACTCCTTTTTAGGGTTCCGTAGCCAAATGGCAAAAAACGGAACCCTTATGGATTCGTCATGTCTGTCTGTCTGTCTGTCTGTCCGTGTACGTCACAGCCAGTTAAAGAGCTATGCTGTTGAAACTTGGTAAGTAGATGTTTTCTGTGAACCGCATTAAGAACTGTTTTTTTTTTCATCTAACCCATACGTGTTGGTTATCTATGGATAGGTCTTCAAACTGATATTGAGGTTTCTAAAATATTTTTTTTTATAAAATGAGTAGTTTGGGCGAGAGACACTTCCAAAGTGGTAAAATGTGTCCCTCCCCCCCCCACCATAATTTCTAAAATCAGAGAGAGATAAAACTAAAAAAAAATGTGATGTAAATTACCATGTTAACTTCCACCGAAAATCGAAAATTGGTTTGAACGAGATCTAGTAAGTAGTTTTTTTTAATACGTCATAAATCGTAAACCATCTAAGAACTTTTATATTATGTTACTTGCTGCTACGGAACCCTTCATGAGCGAGTCCTTCTCGCACTTGGCCGCTTTGTTTGAAGTCTGTTGAAAATATTTTTCACTTTGACTTTGATCTGTGTAGGCACAGATAAAATAATACTACGTGTAATACTCTGTCTATGTATGTGTAGGTATCAAAGGTCATCAAATAGGTTCAGCTGTTGGGGCGTGATTGAGTTACAAATATTCAAACATCGTAAATTTACACTATCGGGATCGTATTGAGGACACAGTCCAATTAACAGTTTTAGACGAGTGTAGTTAACCCGGTCTGACCCCATGTGCCACTTACCAATAACCTGATTTGTAAACTAAATTAGCTTTGAAATTCAATTACATAATGAAAATGGTTGAAAAAATAAGTAGGTAGTCTTGGTAGGCCTTGGAACTACTAGTAAAGACAGAACACGATATTACTAGAGCGCGTCATGTAAAAAGAACGCTGGCGGTCAAGCTTCTACAGGCGTTCCAGCGTTTTTTTTACATGACGCGTACTATAATTGTACGTTATTTGTAGTAAACTAGGTAGGCACTCATTCAATGCATAGGTATACATCTCTTAAATAAGTAGAAAAGTAAGTAATCTCTTAAAAAGAACGCTGGAACGTCTGAAGAAGCTTGACCGCCAGCGTTCTTTTTACATGACGCGCATTATACCTAAGCGTCAGCTCAGCACAGCAGCGACTGAGCAGAGACTTATTCTTTTCATAACGTTATGTTTTTAAATGCAATATCTTATTTATCTGTGTTATTTAGTTTTACATTCTTGTATTCAAAACTGATAATGCTATTTTTAACCCCCGACGCAAAAACGACGGGGTGTTATAAGTTAGACATGTCTCTGTGGGTGCGTGTGTGTGTGTGTGTCTGTCCCATCGTAGCTCCGGAACGGATAAACTGATTTCGTTTTTTTTTTGTTTGAATGGTGAATTTGTCGGGAGTTTTCTTAGCTATGTTTGATCAAAATCGGTTCAGCCGTTTTTTTTTTTTTTTTTTTTTAACAATGATAGACCTTTGTTTGACCACGATCTCACCTGTTGGTTTCAATGCCGTTTCATTGAGTTGAGTTTTATTTTTATTTTTACAAAATTAATTACTTGTTTAAAGCAGTAAGCGTAGTACCAGAATAATTTAAGTATGACCAGTATTATTGGTCATTTTCACCAAATGAATGTTCGCACCCCATTGATTACCTACTCAAACAATCTTCGTGAGAATTTATCTCGTGAGATTGGCTCTCTATTGTTATCTTATAAGTATTATTATGTTTAAGTAAGCTGTTGGTTCTCCTGAAAATAAATAAATAAATTCTCTTGTTTTGATTTGTTTATTCTTATCTATCTTTTCAGTTCAGTTTTACAATCAAGGAAAAAACAACAAGGGCAACAAATAAGAAACAAAACAATAAGAACAGGGATAAACTGATCTATCAATTTATGTAATTACTGGTTTGTATTCGTTCGTTCGTTTTCGTATGAGGTAGTGCTGGCCTCTGGTGTCAGAGTTTGTCAAGCCGCCCGAGGGCCTCTGACATGGCTTATCGACTGCTATTAATCAATAACAGCCGGGACCGACAGCGTAACGTGCCCTCCGAAGCACAGAGCGATGGAAATCCGCACATAACTTAGAAAAGTCATTGGTGCGGAGCCTAGGATCGAACCCGCTATCGTTGGATTCTGAGTTGCACTATTGAACCGTTAGGCTACCATCGCTTACTATTAATACAAACCATCGCTTAAGCTTAAGGTACATCATAATGGTGTTTACAGGAACATGAAATGGTTATTTTAAGTAGTAGATCCGAAGTTTTCTTTGAATTTATTATTATTGCCATTTCAGTTTTTTGTGAAATATATATTTTTCAATACAAGCTTTTAGAAAATTAGTGATCATATCATAACCGTGTGCTGAGGGGCTAGTCTGTATATTTGACAAGCAACTTACACGGCCGTGTGGTGTACACTACACGGATTTTTGTACGGTATTTGACGTTCTCAAGGTGCCGATTTCTCCATACTAAAATCTGTGTAGTGATACCCACACCACACGGCCGTGTAAGTTGCTTGTTATATTTGCAGACTAGCCTCTCTGATCAAAATAAGCCTAAACACGGCCAGTCTACTATTATCCCTCGAGGAGTTCCGCTGTCCACCTTCCGTCTCCATCATCAGATCAGATCGCTGTCACCATAATATTGCATTGTCATCGGAACTTGACAGGTAGTTATGCAAAATATAATCTCAATCGGTTGAGGATAACTGCTTTAAAATTCACTTGCAATATTCCACCCGGACAAAAATACGTATACATTGTAAGTTAAATAAAAGCTTGTAAAAAGGCTCTGTGTAACCAAATTTCATCAAAATCGGTTCAGCCCTTACATCATGCTTAACAAACATTCAAACATCCAGACTATCGCATTTCGGGATTTGTTCTGTGTCCAACTTAACATTACTATTTTGATGTTGTTGTAAATATTTAAAACTTTATTTTGTAATCAAATAACCCACTACGACCAACGTAATACTCGTTTAAGGCTACTTGTAGATAAATATGTGCAACTTTAAGTGCAGGAGTACTCAGTTTTTTGCTGACTTGTAAAAACGTATTTCCACTGTGAGTTGCCAACCTACGTACTTAGAGCTACTAACTAGACTTATAGCTGGATGCATGATGGAGATTCTAATAGTTTTAATTATTACAAGTAAATTAAAATATATTAATAAATATATTTTTCAAACCAAGCTTTTATTAATAAGTAATCAGCCGAGTTAGTCATGGGAAGCAAGCGGTGATGAGCTCACCATTTTTCACGTCTATATTCCAAGATGGTGCAACCCAGTTTAGTAGTAGTAGAGCTTTTTTGTGAAAGAGTTCGTCCTGGAAGTACTACCGCTATACCTATTTCTGCCGCAAAGCATTAGTGCTCGCATTGCTGTGTTCCGGTTTGAAGGGTAAGGATGCCGGTGAAATTATAGGCACATGAGACTTTTCATCTTTATGTCTCAGGGTGGCGGGCGCAGTGCAATGCCACATAGGGTGCGTCCTAGGTGGACGTGACCTATCTGATAATGCACTGTTCATAGGCAGAGGGTACCACTTAACATCAGGTGGGCCATCAGATTGATACGTCCGTCATACCAAGTAGTATAAAAAAAAACAATTGTGAAAAGAGGCCCATTGAGGCTCTGCCTACCCCTACGTGTAAAAAGGCGTGTTTCTCTGTGTGTGTGTGTTTGTGTGATCAGAACAGTACTGATCAAAATAAGCCCAAACGCTGTCAGGCCACTACGAGTTCCTTTTTCACCTTCACCGACTTTGACATTATTACTATTAATATTAATTTGGAATGTGTTTAATTATGACATAATGTTAATCAATTGATCAATGTGTGTGTACCAAACCAACTGAATAGATAATCAATAATTTTAATTTTAATATGTTAAATCTTAAAAATTCGCATACCTAATATAGGTTGAATTAGTGGAACTGGTTAAATATTAATAAGATCTAAATTTGTAAACCCTTTTTCTGCGAAATAAATCATTCATTCATTCATTCATTCTTTCGTCTCCATCATCAGTTCAGCTCGCTGTTATCATAATATTGTATTATCATTGGAACTTGATAGCAGAACCGTGAGCTGATTAAAATGAGCCCAAACACAGCCAGTCTACTATTAACCATCAAAGAGTTCCATTCCAAAGCCCAAGAAGACAATGCCATTTCCAAGACCTCCGTCTCCATGATCAGATCAGCTCGCTGTCACTCAATCAATGTGGAAAATGGTTCAAAATTCAGTTGTAATATTTGTCCTAAACATAATATCAAGAAACTAACAGGTGAAATTAAATAACAGCTTGTAAAAACTAAGTGACGTCATTCACACAAAAACTAATAATGATACTAACGTCAGCATCTTCCACTATATAACAAGTAAAAAAAATAAGATAAAAAATAAGAAACAAAATAAGCTCGAGGTTATACATGAAAAAAAAAACACGAAACCAGTACTGCTAACATGCGAGCTGCGACAAGATTGTGTCGTCGCGTTATGTCGTGAAATGGCGAGATATGGCTTCACGTCGAACATGGCAGTTCGAACATCATTGCGCACCATAAATATAGTAGTACATGGATTGAGTGCTAAAATAGCATAGAGTGTTCCTTCTTACTCCTATCCTAGAAGATAACTTGCTATCCTATGTTAGAGAGAAACAAATATATTGTCACACGACAGTCGTTTTTCCGTTCCGTACCCTGAATTTTCATGCATATACATCTCCCTAGATTGTTACCATGAATGTACTAGTAATATGACATTTGGCCTGGTACGACTTACACAAATAAGAACAGATAGGTTTATGCTTGTCTCATTCCAACACATGAATACATTCATTTAAAGAATGAGACTGGTATAATCGATACCGTTTCGTTTTTAGCCTTAGTTCCATGCCTTTAGTCCATCTTCCTATGCTTCACGTCGAACATGGCAGTTCGAACATTACTGCTGCACCTAGTTTGTTCTCGTTTAAAACCAAACTGAAATCATGGCTAGTCAAGGCGTTCTATAATGTTGAGGATTTTGTGCCCAAAATCCGATGACATAATGGTAACATAAAATTTTAATTGTATTACATTTTTGTTTGTTAATTGACATGATGTTTGAATAATTATTTGTTAATTAGGAATTTAATGTTGTTTGCAATTTGTAATTTAATTAATGTATTAATTAGTATTAATTATTGTTTTAATTAGTATTTTTGATTATTACTATTTTTAAACAATTCCTGACCGACATGTAAAAGAATATTTACCAATAAATAGATTATTCTTGATTATTCTTGAAGTTCATTCACGAGAACGGGTGCTTTCGTATTGATCCCATGGATTCATCCCACGAATAAATATTTCCGGATTCATACCAAAATGTAAGCCGTATTCATCCCACGAAAAATAAAATTGTATTTTTGTCCAGATTAATACCAAAAAACTCGTTTTGTATTGTAATGTATACTATAACTTTTAAAACTATCATGGTTATGTACATAATTTTCACTAGAAACGGGATATTTACCATGATTTTTGAGTTTTATATGTTCCCGATATTTCGGCACAGTTGCATGCGCCATGATCACGGGAGAACTGACTAAAGTCTTTGCGAGTAGATGTTATTGGCAGATATATCGATCTACCCTCTTTCTCACTCTTTTATTACGAACGATACCACTACCATCGGTTTCATTGTCACAATTCACACCAACTCGACACACAACACTAACGGTGTCCGGACGCGTAGCAGGTACCACACTTTTTTGATTCTTACACATTCTTACCACAGGCTTCCATACTCCAGATAATTGAAAACCATCTTCTCTATTGAAGTTTCTGTACTTAGTAATCTCAATTGCCTCTTGTACCATTCTCGGTATGTAATGTCGCTCTGTCGAGATTACCTGCGGACTGTGTAGCTCGATCCAATGATTTGAGCCAGATTCCAAAAGGTGTTCTGCTATGGCTGACTTATGTATGTCCCTGTTCTTGACCGCTCGTATGTGCTCCTTAACCCGACACGCTATCGTACGTTTCGTTTGGCCAATGTACGAACTCCCACAGCTACAATCAATTTTATACACCCCTGGCTTTTCAAGTGGAAAACTGTCTTTTGGTGAACGCAAGTAGTGCGATATCTTCTTTAAGGGAGTGAAGATGGTCTTTACGGAAAACTTTTGCAGGACTTTCGCAATTTTGTCCGTCACCCCCTTAACATATGGCAGAAACGCTGGCCTACGTTCTACTCTGCATCTGTGGGGTCTTGGCCTAGGTCGGGATGGTAATGACCGAAGCTTATATCCATTCTTACGCAACACATGCTGGACATGAGCTAGCTCACTTTCAATGTGATTCTCATCACACAGGTCAACTGCTCGGTTGGTGAGAGATGTTACCACTGAATTGAGCTGCCGAGGGTGGTGGTGTTCTCCCGTGATCATGGCGCATGCAACTGTGCCGAAATATCGGGAACATATAAAACTCAAAAATCATGGTAAATATCCCGTTTCTAGTGAAAATAATGTATACTATGTACCTAGTAATCTGTGGCGCAAACCCTAACATGCCGCCAACGATACAACAATATCTGGATCTATTGTTGACATTTCTAGACGACAAATAGACGAGAAATGGCCGCGTTTTGTCGTGCCCGCTTTTCTCGTCTTTTCATGAGATAATAGAAGACATGTATAGATATAATTTTAGTCGCGTTGTCCATGTTAGCTCTACTGGATATGGTTTTACCTGTATAAATGAAGTCAATTAAGTAGAGTCTGTTCAGAAAGAGACCTGTCGTGGGATTCGAGGGCGCAGCTGTGCTTATTTACCTTTTTTGTTTAGCGGGCAATATAATGGCGCGTCTGTTCCGTTTTGATGCTTTTACGACTGTAACTATTTCTTTAGTTTATGCACAGATAATATAATACTATACTAGGTTTATGATAAAAAAATAAGACAGTCTATAGTATAGACTGTTGACATTTTTAATCAAACAACTTTAGACTCTATAACATAAACTAAAGGAATCCTAACTGATATAATAATAAACACATCAAAAAAGTCTTAGCAACATGCATAATGTCACAAATTTTACCAATGGGGAGCCACAGGCAAAACTAATCTCAGATGGCGCCACCATCGCTAGTGCTTGACATTTAGTGGTCTTGTCTATTTCTCATACTAAAATTATCCATTTTTGACATAAATAATACTGGCCACTTTTGAGAGTTTTTTTTTTAACATTGATAGACCTTTGTTTGGCTACGAAACAACACCAGCGATTATGCGCCACCTAGCGTGATAAATAAGCAGTGTGTCTCCCCATTATATTAATAAATTTTTAAGTCTTTACTCACTCAAGGTATGTAAACTTTTTTGTTTTTGATGACATACTGGCTGGTTGTAAAAAAAAACTTTTCGATTATGTTTTGTTTTTTCATAAAATTTAAACGAATGCGAATTTGTTTGAATTTAAGTGCGTTTTTATTGCTACGTTTAGTCTTGATTTTATAATTTTACCAACAATTTGAATAAAGTTGGCGATAAAATTGGATTGTGAGACAATCTTTAGGTTATAGAGCGACCTCAAAAAATAGATTAAAAAAAAAAAAAGATTATGAACCAAACTACCTGTATTCACGCAAATAAATAATTTCATTTCATTTCATTTCATTTCATCATTTGACGGCAGATCAAATGCAAAGAGCTGTAGGGATGTTGCAAGCGGGAAGAAATCAATCTCAGGTATCTCGTCATTTTGGTATTCATAAAAGCGTTATTTGTCGTCTTTGGCAGCGCTACAATAATACAGGAGACCCCGCTGACAGCATCCAGGCCGTGGAAGGAGGACAACCACTCGGCAAGACCGGTACATACATTGGAACCCTCAGGGCGTGTGTTATATATGTATTTGCGTGTCTATTTTCGATCATCCTTCAAAAACTTAGTTATTTTTACCACCTTTTTAAACAAGGTTACGATTTGACGAAAACTTTGACGATTTGACCTAATTAACCAACTTCAGAAAAGGAAGAGATTCTACGTTCGTGATGGTTAATGTTTAAATTTCGGTCACTGATATTTTTGATAATTTGTTTTTTTTTTTGTTTGATTTGGTACACGTCCGTTGTGGTCCCTTAATCACCAAGTCAGTATCTGATGATAGAATCTCACAGAAATCGAGACAAAATTAATGGCACGTACAGTATGTTTGTCAATTTTTAACCCCCGACGCAAAAACGACGTGTGTGTGTGTTTATGTGTGTGAGAGAGAGAGAGTATGTGTGTGAGTGTGTGTGTGTGTGTGTGTGTGTGTGTGTGGATATGTGGAATCGTAGTCTCGAACGGATGAACCGATTTGTTTATTTTTTTGTTTGAAAGGTGAATTGGTTGGGAGTGTTCTTAGCTATGTTTGATCAAAATCGGTTAAGAAATTTAATTGCAATGAGAGTTTTTTAAATTTTTACAAAAATAATTACTTGTATTGAATTATGTTATTTATTGTAAGCGTGGGAAGCAATGGCGGCGATGAGCTCATCACTTGTCACGTCTATATTCCGCGATGGTACGACCCACTGTGAAAAGCGGCCCATTGAGGCCGAAAAAGGAGGAGAAAAAGGCGTGTGTCTATGTATGTATGTATGTATGTATCAAGGAAGGACGGAAGGAAAGGAAGCCTTTGCCCTGCAGCGGGACGCTTCAGGCTCATAATAATATAAATAATAAACATCAAGGTTTATCTGAGTCCACAAATACATAGATTGTAAGTTCCTACACACAACCGAATCAAATTGCCTTCAAGATAAGCAAGGCCAAGTGAAAAAAATCGTGATAAAAACTTCACGAGTGATAAACGAACTAAAAATAACACAACTAAAGAAATGACTTCGCACAGACTTTACAATGATTTTTTATAGCTTTAACATAACCATTTTAAAACCAAAAAATAATGTAAAAGAACACGATATCGACTTGGTTAGCGCGAGGTTATTGCCCGAGTAATAAAAAACCCAGTAGCTTAGTCCCAGCGTCTCCCTGGGGGACAATGAGATTCGGCTAGTGGTCTTGGTCAACAAACATAACATTTTTAGTAATATTAAAAGAGCTCTTGACTCCCAGTGATTACGCCAAATGTTGTCACTATCTAATTCATTAAATAGTCGCGGATATGCCCATGTACATTGTTTGTTTTGTGCAATAAATAATATTCTATTCTATTCTATTAAGGTTAAGGTAAGTAAGTAAGTGACAGAATAGCGCACACGAAAGGAAAAGCAAGCGAAAATAAACCGGTAAAAATGTAAAAAAAAAACATTAAAAAAATTTGTTCAATTTTTTTTTAAGTTTAATTAATGCACCGGATTTTGAGATACCACTGCTTTAAAAATACCATATTTAGCTAACTTCGTGAACTGACAGCCAGACCCATTTACTTTTAATAATAGCAAAAGCAAAACATGCTTGGTGAGGGTTAGCAAGTTTTTTCCCCTTGATTTTTAGGGTTCCGTAACCAAAAATTACGGAACTCTTATAGATTCGTCATGTCTGTCTGTCTGTCCGTGTATGTCACAGCCACTTTTTTCCGATACTGTAAGAGCTAGGCTGTTGAAACTTGGTAAGTAGACGTATTATGTGCACCGCATTAAGAATTTCAAAAAAAAATAGAAAAAAAAACAGTAAATTTTTGGGGTTCCCCATACATAGAACTGAAACACAAAAAAAAAACATCAAACCCATACGTGTGGGATATTTATGGATAGGTCTTCAAAAATGATATTGAGGTTTTTAATATATTTTTTTTCTAAACTGAATAGTTTGCGCAACAGACTCTTCCAAAGTGGTAAAAAGTGTGCCCTCCCCCCCCCATAACTACTAAAATAAGAGAAAGATAAAACTAAAAAAAAATATGATGTACATTACCATGTAAACTTCCAACGAAAATTAGTTTGAACGAGATCTAGTCGGTAGATTTTTTTAATACGTCATAAATCGTAATCCATCCAAGAACTTTTATATTATGTTACTTGCTGCTACGGAACCCTTCATGGGCGAGTCCGACTCGCACTTGGCCGCCTTTTTATATTTAAACACATCTAGATATGAATTTAAATCTAGATTTGTTAAATTACAACAGATAATATTATCGGAACTAGACTGTCTGCAACAGCTCAGTTGTACACAGGGGTGGTCTAAACATCACTTGATTTGAAACAACCAATTGTTTAGACAAATTAATAATACATAATAAAGTGTAATAGCGTGTTTAAACTACTGATATAACTACGTAAACACCTGAGTGATTAAAGCCCATTGAACTGCCACAAACCTTTCCTGCCGTGTCCAGTCCGCACCAGTTTAGTCTTTTTCTCATCCCTTCTGTAATGTGCCTCCAATTTCCGCTTGTGAAACACCGTGAAACCCACGAAACAAACTATTAATGCAGTGTAAACAATGAAACAATTCTTCTCCAGAGTCCAAACCGCTAGCGAAATAAAATTCATGATTGTTTATTTATTAAAACGCGTTGATACATGCGTTAGCGGGCGCAGCGTGCGATTAACTAACTTGTCATGTCAACAAGGTTTGTTGATAAAAATGCGTCGAGTGCCATTTTAAGCTTAATTGTTATGTATATGAGGTTTATTATCGGTTAAATGTAAGTAGTTCGATGTACTTTACGGCACGCGCGCGCCATATTTTCTTTTTTTCCAAGAGCAATAAGCAATGTGGGCGATGTCTAACATAGTCTACTACTCAATTACTATTAGAACTTCGTGTCACCGGTTCTTTCTTGGTCTCCATGCGTTAAGTCAGAGCTTATGGTATGGTGGACCCAAAAAGGGTCTAGTGACCAGTGGTGAAAGAACAACGTGTGTTACAGCGATTAGAACCCAGGAATTATTTCCATATATATTGTATTTATTTAATGACAAAAAACCATGCTTATTAGCATACTTAGGGTTAGCATGCTTTGGAGCTGTACACATTTGCTAACAAAGAGCATAGGTACATTTTTTTTAAGATTTTAAGAAGACAACGTTTTTCTATTCAGCCACGCTCAGAGCACCTGTTTATTCCCACAAAATAAACGAATGGGACAGGTAGTAAACTAAAAACTACTTATTTTGGCTATTATTATCCTGTCCCAGCGTCGTGGGCCAAGTCGTCAACGAAAATAATGAAATATGTGACGCGCTGTCAATGGGCCACGTATCGTGGGCCAGACTGACTACATCCCGGTCCTCAGGTAACATACTCGAACATTAAACTTCTGTAGGTAAGTACATTTATTTACAGAAAGAATAATACAAGGTATGTACAAAATACATATGAAACAGTTGTGCCACCTGAAGACCGCTGCAAGCGATCTAAAGGTAGCTCAACTGATCCAAATCACTACCAGACGGAAGCGTCCCTAAGATGCTGGCTGCATTGCCACGCTGAATGGCAATACTAATGCGTTGAGCCAGATAAGAGCCAGCTCTGTTGTATTTTGAGCAAACTTGAAACACACACGTGTTTACGTGCTTCTAAGTAGCTATTGCTCAATATTAGCATACTTTCTTGCTAATATTGAGCATGTGTGTCAAGTACGGATTAGAAGTCCCACTAGAACATCAGTGCTCAGCTCTTTTTATTTTAAAACCCCAATGTACATAGATGTTTGAGGACAAGCACCTATGAGTATTGCGTAGTATTTGACCTTACACACAACTGTCAGTATACCATTAAGGTCACACATAAAATTATATTGATTGAGCAAATAACCATCACTTAAAATAATGTAAGTAGATATACATCAATATTGGTATCAAAATAGTTGAGTGACTGACTGACTCACTGACAGACTATAAAGTTATCAACGAACAAGTTGAACGCGCAGCATAAACCGTAAGTCCTAGAGCTTGAAATTTGAAGCGAATGTTCTTTTTATCGTCTAAAAGTGCACGAAGAAAGGAATTCCCTAAATTGAACACCTAAAGGGGTGTAGCGGGGTGTTGAAGTTTGTATGAAAAAAAATAGTACGTATTACAACACAAGTCGCGGTGTTCCACACCTAGATCATGTTATAAAACAGTCGTGTAAGAAGTAGGTATGTACTTAAGCCACATCTACTATTAGAAGGTAGCCTTTTTGTATGAGACGCTACATGCTTTGATACCCTTGCGCCATCTTATCATATCTATCCGGGACATCAGTCGCAGGGTCGGTGCAGCGGCTGATTCGGCTGAGGATATCTAAAGACGCAAATATGCAAAACTCGACAGAGCTTACGTATTTGAGACTTTCGGGGTCGAGATTCTGGGTCCGTGGGGTCCAGGGGCCCTTTGCTTTTTCAAAATCCTTTCAGGGTGTCCAGTCGAAGCGACGCGTGACTCGAGAGCTGGCTCTTATCTGGCTCATCTCATTAGTAATGCCATTCAGCGTAGCGATTCAGCCAGCATGCTATGGACGCTTCCGTCTGGTAGTGATTTGGATCAGTTAAGCTATCTTCAGATGAATTGCAACGGTCTTTAAATAGCTCAAGTGTTTAATTTAATTTGTATTTTAAATGTTGTACATACCTACTTTTTTATTTTATTTTTTATAAGATATTTGTTTACATGATTCCAGTTTCCTTAATTTTACTCCATACCACCTCAATGCATCAACCTGTTCACTGACCTAATGCAGACTACAAAAAAACTATGACATGACGAACTAGCTCAAATATCTAAGCCACGTAAAGATTGTGAAGAGAGCATGCTAAGGACTAGCATACTTTGCGGCTGTACACATTTGCTAGCAATGAGTATCCTTTCGATGTTTTCCTGCTCAACCGTGTTCACTTGTCATTTAAATTTGGATCTGTGAGCATTAATAATCTACGACTCAAGAGATTAAAATTCATGAAAGTGCCTGAAAATTACGATTACTTATTACTTCTTTAACATTATTCGTAGTAAGACATTGCTCATAAAACTATTTAAGGCACTCACCTTCAGACTCATTCATGAATACGCATCTTTTTCGCAAGGCGGTCTTTGTATAACTGCATTGTGTGTGTTATACCACCAAACAGACCTTAGTATTTACCATGCTTAAATGGTAGACTAATCAAGTAGATGGAACTGAGCTAGCCCTTTACATACAGACCAGTTTACTCCTCATTTGGATACTTTTTTAACTTACTGGTATATTATGTTTGTTAGTTTATGTGTGGAAAAAAATTTGAAACTGAATTTTTAACTTCGATCGATTGAGCTAAGATTTTGCATGTATGTCAAGTTCCGATGACAATAATACTAAGGTGACAGCGAGCTGATGACGTGATGTTGGAGACAGAATGTGGTCAACGGAACTTATCGATGGATAATAGTAGACTGGCCGTATTTAGGCTCATTTTGATCAGCTCATGGTTCCAAACAGTAATTCAATAAAATCATGTACTGAAAAAAAAAACTTGTGAATTTAGTTTAATTATATTTTATAGACACAACACATTCTAGAAAGTAATATAGGTAGTTTGTCAGATTTCCATTGAATTGTAAAGAAACAAAATAGATTTAGGTACATACAAATCTTTATAGCAGTGTGATTTGGAAACTATAATAATTTTATAAGAAACTGACAAACCACGGTACACTAGATATTAGTGTATTTATCATGACCATCGATATATTATACTAGTACTAGATGCCAGGTCAGCGCAAAAAATACGTCTCGGTGAATTATAGCTCACTTGAAAATCGAGCTCTTATTTTATTTAGTTCGCTTGCAGCCCAGCCAATGTAAACACGTGTCAAAATGACGCAATGTGTATTCAAAAGTTGCAAAAATAATGCCCGAAAAAACAATTTAACGGCCGGAGTGTCTTACTTTCGGTAAGTATGTGTAGAATTTTATATTTAAAGCTTTATACTAATATATAATTTCAAATTTTGATCAAAATTACCGATTTTAAACCACCGCTACAAATGTTTGGTCAAAGTTGGCGCAAAACTTTGTGTAACAGAACAGTTAGATGCATGGAGTAGATTTGTATTGTAATAATTGATTTGTTACCAGAACTTTAAAATTGGTCAATACTACTTTTGTGTCTGTTTGTTGGACTCTCATAAGATACTTAGCTTTCCTTTTTTTATTTTAGCTTTCCGAGCAATCCGTTTACGTGTGCAGAATAGATCTCGATTGTCGCCAGAGAAAGAAGAGATGACTTTTATAAGCCAGCTAAGAATTCGGTTATATGCTCGGATCACTTTGATAAATCGGATATATCCGGAAATACTAACCGACGTATTATAAATAAACTACACGTTGCGAAAAACTCATTGGTATGGGCCCTGATTTAATCCCTCGGACTCATGAACGTGAGGCAAGCGTAATACCAAATAGGCTACCACGACTTCACTTCTAAATATACATAAACATACACTTAAACATACACACAACAGAACGCTAACAAAATAACAAGTACCTATGTATATATACTATCAAACATAGATGCCCAAAACATTAGTTATTTGTTATGTAAGAGTGCAATGTTGCTTTTTAACCGCGTGCTCAATTTTGATGAATGAGCAAGCGAAGGATACTAAAATTGAATGACGAGCGCAGCGAGTGACCTAAAATTAGAATCCTGAGCGTTAGCGAGCTTTTACATACGTAACTTTTCATCCCAAATCAGCGAGGAAATGACAAATGCAAAAAAAGTAATACACCATGAAGGTTCCGCGTCTGAATTTTTAACAAATTAAAAAAGGTTGTTTGGTAAATTCGGCACAATGGAGGTAGAAGTAGGTAATGATAATGGTAGGTTTAATGATGTTTTGAATTCACAAACATAGTGCACACGATGTTCTAAATTCAATTTTACTTTATCCTCTAGCGAATAAAAACGGCTTTTTCACTCAGATATCGAAGAGCAAAAATACTCCTTCCGAGATGGTGGGATGAAAAAATAATTTTAACCAAACTTTTACGTGCATATTATAAATTATTTAAGTGTTCAACGCGACTCCATACCTTCTGTTGTCAAATTTGAAAAACCGAACGGATATGAAACCAAGCAGGTTTGAGTGACAGTTCTTAGTGGACAGGAGTAATTTATTGCTTTGCTCGTTTTTTGTGACGAATGATCGTAAGTATAAGATAATATTTTGAAGATTTGCTACTTTATTGCTAGGTGTCATGGTGGTATTTAGGTTGAATTTAGAACTGTATTAAAGCTTTTGTCTCGGTTCGTTAGAAAACAAATGTAGCTGTATAAGTATATATCCTTGTACTATTATTTATTCTGTGACGCGGACAGCTTTTAGCTTTGATTTTGTATGTCACAATCAATCTTGTAGTTCCTTTATCGAAGATCATGACACAAAGTTGGGTATGGAGTATGATGAGATAATAATAATGTACAAAGTAAGATCAAACTTCGTTTATATGCAGAGGGCAGAGGAGAGAACCTCAGTCGTCTATTTACTATAGTAGATTGTATCATAAGGGAGCAACATAATATTTTTACGGCGAGGGCGCTTTTTTGAATCCAGAGCGAAGTGAGCGATTCTAGAGTAGAATCCCGAGCGTAGCGAGGGATTCTTTAGTAGAATCCTGAACGTAGCGAGGGATTCAAAGTACGTCGCCCGAGCCAAAAATATATGTTGCGCCCGTGTGATACACTCTGCTTTTCATCACCCACTATGAGAAAATAAAAGGCGCCTCATATGTTATTGTAATATAATAAAACAAATGGTTGTTTTTTTGTGTTTTTTTTGTTGTGTTTGTGTTTTTGTATTTTTTTTGGGTGTTTTTTTGTGTTTTGTGTTTTTTTGTTTTTTTGTGTTTTTTTTTTGTTTTGTGTTTTTTGTGTGTATTGTTCTATTTTGTGTTTTTTTTTTATTGTTTTTTTTTGTTTTGTGTTTTTTGTTTTTTTTGTGTTTTGTGTTTATTGTGTGTTTTGTTTTTTTTTGTGTTTTTTTTGTTGTTTTTGTGTTTTGTGTTTTTTGTTTTTTTTTTGTGTTTTGTGTTTTTTGTGTGTTTTGGGTTTTTTTGTTTTGGGTTTTGGGCCGTCGTACCAGCCAGTATTTATTCAAACAATATTTGCGTTCGAATTATTTGGCGCTGGTTCCAAATTCAATAAGTGCGCCGCAATTATCTTTGCCGCGCACTTTTTGAATTAGGAACTTAATAAGTGCGCCGCAAAACTCATTACTGCCCGCTAAAAGTTTCTCATAGAAAACACCACCTTGGACCCAGTCGTCCTTTTCGAATAGATGGGATGAAAAGTATATTCCATTAGACCAAGGAAGCACTTCCATGCGAATGATTGGGGCTCTCTCTTGTGGGGAGAACGTGGGGAGCAATTGTTACGAGTCATTGCGATATCCTTTCAAAAGGCGTTACGGCTTGATCAGACGCTTTTAAATACCATCTCTAAAAGCATAAGGGTCCTGCAAATCAACATCGCTAGCGACGTCCAGTTCTGAAGTCACTCAGAAAGGCCAAGTTGGCCTCTAAAAGGCTCAGTGTGATCAATTTGAGCCAAGCTTTACTTCAATTCGAGGCAAAGGCTGCAGTCGCAAGTCCGGCCCCACTTGGAGTAGGTACAGCAGCCATCATACTGGAGTCCATCCAAAGAAAGTTTATAAAATATCTCAGTTTCAAAGACCACAGAACATTTGATTCTTACTCGGAAGCATGTAATTATGACAGTGTTGATTCTTTAGTGCAAAGACGCAAGCAATATGATGTCGTGTTGCTGTATGATATATTATCTGGTCGTTTGGATTGCCCTGAACTCCTTGGTAGTGTGTCGCTGTGGGCGCCGTTATGTCGCACAAGGCATACTGAGCTCTTTCATGTCCCTCGTGTTAACACCAACTATACACAAAACTCGGTCCTGTGTTGAGCTGCTAATACTTACAATATATCATATTCTAGCATTGACATCTTTAGGCACTCGAAGGATACCCTTAAATGGGAAATTAAAAAACTGCATCGCTCATATGTATAATTTCATTTAGTAAACATAGAGTTAATTTTAATGATGTTTTTTTTTTTTACTTTGATTGGCTTTCGTTTTACGGCTGTTGGTAAGTAACAATGTGGCCGACATTGGACCATAAAGGTCTAGAAGCCCTCTTCCTCCAAACCCTCAAAAAAAGGAACTAAAAGTACCAGAGTGTAACCGGCAGTACGAGTATATAGTTCATTTAATTTTGTCAGCGTTCATATTTTCAATGGTAGCATTATTAGGCATTGATAGTGTACGGAATGCTAAGTCCATCGTAGAGTTATAAGGAAATATATAATAAAATATAAAATGTATATAAAACAAAGTCGTGTTAGTTACACCACTTATAACTCAAGATCGGCTGGACCGATGTTAGTTATCTCTTTTTTAGTGGATTATTCTCCGCTCCGAATAGCAGAATAAGTAATAAGGATAGCTGACGTCACTCAAAAAGCTGCAAAGCTTAAGTGGTACTGGGCTGGACATGTGTGTCGTATGTCAGAAGAACTATGGGCAAAGAGCACGACTGATTGGATCCCAAACAGACGACGTCCACGTGGAAGGCCCAGACGGAGATGGCGGGATGAGCTAGACTCCTACTTGAAGGATTGGTGCCAAATAGCCAAAAATAGAGACAAATGGAAGGAGGGAAGGGAGGCCTTTCCCCTGCAGTGGGACACCACAGGCTCATAATAAATAAATAAATAAATAGAAAATACCCAGAACACCCTGAACAAATATCTGCAGATGACACAAATATTTTTTCCGAGGCTGGAATCGAACCCGCAACCTCCTGCGTCGCAGGCGAACGTTCGCCAGCCGCGCCACAGAGGTCGTCAAAATAAATTGGCATTCTAAGATTAATAAAGTAGGTACGTTATAAACCTACCTAAGTGGTGTATAGTTGTTATTTTTCTTAAGAGTTATCTATTATTATGTATAATTAATATCGTTTCTAAGAAAATAAGCTCACGTGCGACCCACGAGATACGATGGTGGGTTATGTTTTAAACCTGTACCTCTATGACGCAGGTGTCGGTGACGGTGGAGCTCTGATTCATCTCATTTGAATAAAATTGGCAGTTCTCTATGTTATTTATTGTAAAATTATCAGACGAGAAAAATAAAACCAACTTACAACATTTTATGGACCAGTTTTAGGTTTTCACACGATCAAATCCATGATTTTTAACCCCCGACGCAAAAACGTCGGGGTGTTATTAGTTTGACGTGTCTGTTAGCTATGTTTGATCAAAATCGGTTCAGCCGTTTCATTCCTTTGAGGGTTTTTTTAATTTAAAAAAAAAAAAAACTTGTTTACTGCTGGCTCTGGAATAGATTTCTACGACGAAAGGTCTTCAGCCGCCTTCACCCACCGACTTCCTATTGAGACTCTGTTTTCCGTTTCCGACTTTTCCGGGCCGTAGTGTATCCGGCCTGGAATAGACCCTCTCTCTCTTCCCATGCATGTCGTAAAAGCTGATTAAAGGACTACGCCAGGTGATGGGTAGCAGCATCCACATGAGTACTTAACACTAATACTGCGATCACCAATCCGCCTGCCAAGAATGGTGATTAAGTCAACTCCCCATTGGCATTTTAAGGGGGAGGCCTATGTCCAGCAGTGGACTGCTAATAGGCTGATGATCGAGAATTTAAACTTCTTAACTTATCAACTTTGGCTCCTACATCGAGTCTAGGGCAAAAACAGCGCCATGAAGCTAGGCATCCTGCATAAGGTAAAGCGTTACTTCACGCCAGGATAGTTTCCGAGTCTATATAAAGCTCAAGTCCGGGCTTGTATGGAGTACTGCTGCCATGTTTGGGATGGCTCGGACAAACACCAGCTTGCTGCCTTGGACTCGATCGAACGCAGAGCTTTCAAGCTTATTGTAAAGTAAAGTAAAGTAAGTAAAGTATTATTTATTGCGTGAAATACATGTTTACAAAGGTGGTTTAGGTATAAGCATGATTCAATGTATTTCTACTGTCACGTGTGCAATGTCTGATTTCATGTGTTGGTGTTGAACAACATATGGCGGAGGCTATGATTCAGAGTATCGAGCACCGCCGTAAAGTCGCATGCCTTTCGATCTTCTATAGGTTACATTTCGGGGAATGCTCCCAGGCTCGATCTGATCATTTTCATAATAGGATGAGCAGACGCACGGCTCGGTACCATCCTTACCTCATTAGTATACCCTCTATTCATACTAAACTATTCAATTCTACCATTATAATGCGAACTGCTAAGGAGTGGATTACCCTTTTAGTAGTAGTAGAGCTTTTTTGTGAAAGAGTTCTTCCGGGGAAGTACTACCATCATATCTAATTCTGCCGCAAAGCAGTTGTGCTCGCATTGCTGTGTTCCGGTTTGAAGGGTGCCAGTGAAATTACAGGCACATGAGACTTTTTATCTTTATGTCTCGGGTGGCGGTCGTAGTGCAATGCCACATAGGGTGCGTCCTAGGTGGACGTGACCTATGAGGTAATGTACTGTTATTAGGCAGAGGTTACCGCTTAACATCAGGTGGGCCATCTGCTTGTACCGTCATTCAAGTAGTATAAAAAAAAAAGTTACCGTCGTCTGTCTTTCCTGTAAACTATAATCTGGGTCTCTTCAAGGCTAGAGTGAATAAGTGCCTTCTAGACCTTTGTGCTCCATCTTCGGCCACATCGTCACTTACCAACAGGTGAGATCGAGCTCAAAAAGAGATCTATCATAGTTAAAAAAAAAACATTATTGCATTATCGACCAGTTCGTGGTCACAACTCGAGAATTTTTATTCCCGTACTGTTGATGGTTCTGCGAGCTATATGGCCTGCCCATTGCCACTTCAGCTTGCTAATTCTGGTAGCTATATTGGTGATCGTGGTTGTTATATGGATCTCCTCCTTAGACAACGATCCTTGATGACTACACGGTTGATGAGCCTACCTATGGTACTTATGGAAGTAGGTACCTATTAGAAGTAGAGCTTTTGTCTTTGAGTAGTTTTTAGTAGTAATAGAGCTTTTTTTGTTAAAGAGTTCGCCCGGGGAAGTGCTACCACCATACCTATTTCTGCCGCAAAGCATTAGTGCTCGCATTGCTGTGTTCCGGTTTGAAGGGTTTGAATTACAGGCATATGAGACTTTTTATATCTCAGGGTGGCGAACGTAGTTGCTATGCTACATAGGGCGCGTCCTAGGTGGACGTGACTTAAGAGGTAATGCATTGTTTAAGGCAGGGGACATCTGCTTGTTCCGTCAAAGCCGGTGAAATTACAGGCATATGAGACTTTTCATATCTCAGGGTGGCGAACGTAGTTGTTATGCTACATAGGGCGCGTCCTAGGTGGACGTGACTTAAGAGGTAATGCATTGTTTAAGGCAGGGGACATCTGCTTGTTCCGTCAAAGCCGGTGAAATTACAGGCATATGAGACTTTTCATATCTCAGGGTGGCGAACGTAGTTGCTATGCTACATAGGGCGCGTCCTAGGTGGACGTGACCTAAGAGGTAATGCATTGTTTAAGGCAGGGGCCATCTGCTTGTTCCGTCAAAGCCGGTGAAATTACAGGCATATGAGACTTTTCATATCTCAGGGTGGCGAACGTAGTTGCTATGCTACATAGGGCGCGTCCTAGGTGGACGTGACCTAAGAGGTAATGCATTGTTTAAGGCAGGGGCCATCTGCTTGTTCCGTCAAAGCTTGAGGGTTCCACGACTATTCATTATGGCTTACCCACTTATTGAACGATTGAAGCGAGTTCTCTCAACTTAAAATTGGCTTTGTATATTATGTATGTATGTATGTTTGTTTGCCCAAGGACATCTACCGAACCGAAAGAGCCCGATAGGCGGAGCCTCAATGGGTCTTTTTTCACCGTGGGTGTGAATATTAATATATAAATTTCCCACAAATAAAACAATACTTAAAAATAACTTGTTGAGTATTCCATTCATTCACCAAAAATAACTTTAGGTCTACCATGAGTTTACACAATTTAAACTAGCTAGCGCTTGTAGTTACAAATTTGTATGAAAACTTCTAAAGCGCCTCTAGTTGAAACTTGGGGTACTAAAATATTTTGTATGAGTCGCTGTAGTTAACTGTCCTACGTACTATCAGCAATAAAAATCCCTGACCCTGCTAAGGGTGAATTTGGTGTGAAAATTGACTGGCGTATTGACGTCAGCCCGCCCTAATGTCTTTTGAACACCAATAGAAACTTACTATTTCGGGGCACTACGTCACGTGTTGTTAACTGAACCGCAACGACTATACAGACCGTTCACAGTTCACAGTAATATGGCACCTGCCCTGGAGTATTTATTTTTCTACGGTTGGCACTATTCCCAAGGCACAGACTAAGAGTATAACGCAGGTGCCATCTTGCGGTGAAGGAGCTGCAGTTTGCCCTCCATTTTCATATATCAAAAACCCCGGAATCCTGACTCCCAATGCCTAAAAGTCCTGACATGTCATACATCTGGTAACCTTACGTTCGTGTAATGTTCCGGCGGGTGTACCTCCTGTTTTCTTTGCGAACCTCGCTGACACACTACCGTGTGTCTAGACAGTATTTTTGTTTTTCAAAAGTAGGTACCTAATAGCTATAACAATGGTTCAGGAGGCCAATTCTCGTGCTTTAGAGATTAAGTCGAATTAATTAATAATAGACAGATACGTCGTATGTCAAAGACAACGACTGTGAAATATTTGCAAGTTGGTAGATAGGATATGACTTTCAAAAATACGACATTTGGTAAAAAGTGATTTCAAAGTCATCGATGACGTTTTGTCATTCGTGACTTCTAGTCACTTAGTGACTTTCAAAAATCGATCCACTGGAATAGACCCTCTCTCTCTCTTCCCATGCATGTCGTAAAAGCTGATTAAGGGACTACGCCAGGTGATGGGCAGCAGAAAAAAGAAAAAAGATGGCGAATGTCGAATAAAATCCTAATTTGCTATTCTCGTGATGTCACAAATAGACATAAGTCGACCAAAATCATTCGATTTGATGGTTATTGTTACATTTTCGTGACATTTTATGTAGACATTCATGCTTCGACATTATTTCTAATTTAGAGATAATCTCTACAATCCGAGAATTGCCCTCCTGGAAGGTACCTACTACACTTAAGGCGACGCATTGATAAACTGTTATTTCAAATGGGATGACGTATAAGTATACGCTAAAACGTGTTTATCCTCTAAATTAAAAACAACGATTAATTTTAAAATATCCTACTACAATATTGAAGTGTGTGCTTGGATGAATCTACCTTGAAAATGTAGTCTTAAATTGGTCCCGTTTGCCTGTAAAATGAAAATCTTTGTTTTATAATAGGTGTCTTTGATAATTTTTTCTCTGCTATAAAAGTTGACCAATCGCCGTGAAATGCCACTACAAAATAAAACTGGCCAAGTGCGAGTTGGACTCGCGAACCGAGGGTTCTGTATAAACCTGTAGGTAAAAGTAAAATTTATGGTATTTTTATTGCTAAATGAAATAATCATGAGGAAAGGGGTAGTAAGTTTAAAATTGTTAAGAATATTTTTATTATATTATGTAACAAAAAAAATATGCTCATCACAATTTTTCCTTTATCTGTGCTATAAGACGTTACTTCGTATCAAATTTGAAGATTCTAAGTTCACGGGAAGTACCCTGTAGTTTTTGATTCCGTTGCGAGTGTCTAAAATTTGCAGCATAAACGGCTGTATCTTTTGATTGATTTTTTCACAGCTCCAAGAGACAGTAAATTTGAGTATTTGATATGAATTTCAGCTTGATACCTTTACGCGTTCCTGAGAAAAAGGGTCTTGACTGACAGACAGTCGGACGACAAAGTCAACGCATAATGATTCCGTTTTTCCTTTTGAGGTACGGAACCCTAAAAAGACAGTGATAATGAAGAATCAGGTAACCAATTATCACTTTCTTATGTTTTGTGATTGCTGAGTAAACTCTAGACTAGATCCTGTCACAAAAAAATTCAATGCTGACACAAACACTGTTAAGACGCTGGTAAGACCTCTAACACCTAACGACATCTATCAGACTCAAAAAAACAGTGACATTTATGTAAATAAGTTTGCTCTTATGTGGTGAGTTTACCTACCATTAACTATCAGGTGTCAGGTGTCACCTGTATCGCCCAAAAAAACCGGTCAAGTGCCAGTGGGAATCGCGTGGAGAGTGTCCAGTACAAGTGGGCTAATATAGTAACAACCACTAGGCCATAATTCAACTTATTAGTCTCTGCACTCGAGCCACGGTATAAGAAAAATCTGGCTCTCTTTTTGAGTCCATAGATAATATACTTATTTTACTCTATGATATGAGAAGGTATTTTTGTTTATTGCTGTGAACAATAACTACCTACTATGTTTGTTCTCTTTGAATAAGTACACGTAGTATTCATAATTGAAAAAACCTGTATTAACTCACGTAGGTACTTGTTTCAAATAAAACTACCCTCGAGTTTCTGAGATTTATTATCCCCTTATGAAGTAATATAATTATGAAGTTATATAATTGGAAGTGTCTGACTCCGGTATGGGCTCTCGCCAGTACTCTCGCGAGGTTGCCCCTGAGTGTCGCTTCACTCATTCGACCTTCGCTACACTACGAAGGTCGCCGGCTCGCTTCGCTCGCCACCTCCCCCCTTCGCTCCGCTCGGCCTCACGGGCTTGCTCCACTCAGGACCTCCCACGCGAGCTACTGGCTCCGCGTTTTTATATACTCTCTAGGGGCGTGACGCACAAGACCAAGTGGAGTCGGAGTGCTTGGTGTCGGTTCTGTCACTTATTTTGAACCTAACCTACTTATGTCGGAATGCCCTGAGTCGATTCAGAGTCTCATACCGGACTCTGACACTTCCAATTATATGCTTATATTAGTCGCCAAGTCATTATTTATAGTACCTCGCCTATGATTTCAGTAATCTTGTTTATTATTTCTGCTACCTTAAAGTAGCTGCCATTATTTGAATTTTAATATATCCTTAGTTTAAAGCTCATTTAATATAAATGATTGCCAAAATATTTAATCGCTGACAAGTTATTATTTTAGTTGCAAATAGATTGCTGCGCTTTTATTTTTCTGTCGCCGCGAAAATAATAAGCCTTATAATAATGTCATTTTTATTAACTATAGTTAATGACGGAACAAGCTGATGACTGATGATATATTTCAGTAATACTCACTGTATACTGTGTACAGACTCACATTGATGATATTATATACATACACTATAGTGTATGTATATAATATCATCAATGTGAGTCTGGCCTAATATTTATTCTGTGGTCTGGCGGTATGCTAAAACCGTCAGCTGCCTGTTTCTGGGTAAGACGTTGTGAGAGGAGAGACTATAATCTGTGGAACCGTGAGTGATGGCGGCAGACGGTTTGGTCTGTAAACGTGGTGACAACAGAGAGAATCTGCCATAAGCCGCTTACGAGGGAACCAGGAATTACTTACTATGTGGTGATCAACACTACACTCATCGTACAGTTACTGACAAAAATCCTTATTTTAAGACTGCGCAAACACCAGGCGGAAATCTTCATTAAAAAAAAACGCCACGCGCCTCTCGTGAAAGCGGTTTTTATTGAATATCTCGTGAAATATAGATAATTTTGAAAAACCCAGTGGGTGATCCCTTCGTTTTATTGTAGTTATATTATTTATCTAATTTTTGACCCAATAACCTTTACCATATTGACAAACAATCGAATCTAGACAAAAGTTAGAGGGAATTTTATGTTTTCTGTTATAGAGAAATTTTTGTTCTATCGTATTTCTGTCTGGGTGATCCCTCGGTATTATAATGTAGTATCCATTCATATTTATAATTTGAATATTGTAATAGATTTAGTCAGTTAAAAATCTAATATAAGATTGGTAATTTTGCGTCCCACCTTAAGACACCTGTTTTAAAACTTGTTGTAGAATAAAGGCAAATCCTATCATTAAGGTGGTCGCTTTTCCATACAAACGTATTAGCACAAATATGGGCGAACAGGGTATAATTTTATACTGAAATGACTCTTGTTGGCTTTTATATTGGTCCTTATTTGCGTCAACACATATTTGGTTGAAGAAAACACTGGATTAATAGCGAAAATAACATCGAAATTTTAGTTAATTTATGTCAGTGTGTGAGTGTACACTGACAGTGTGACACACATAGCCGCAGATTAGATAACAGTTACATGTCACTTACACGCGACGTTGTCAGCTCGTGACTTACGCCGGCTAAGCGCTGTTGCCGCTTTGATCTGTCATCTCATAATTAGCTCGAATATAAATTTTTAGAAAACCAAACATTTAGGATTGGTCATGTGTATGCGAATCAGCCAGACAGCCGGAGGCCGCAATGCATTGCAAGGTCTCTA
This sequence comes from Operophtera brumata, assembly GCA_932527175.1. Classification (NCBI taxonomy): domain Eukaryota; kingdom Metazoa; phylum Arthropoda; class Insecta; order Lepidoptera; family Geometridae; genus Operophtera; species Operophtera brumata. Next base: position 41,834,223 of record OW052228.1, on the reverse strand, counting down.
CATATGAACTTTGTATAAATAATGGGAGAAAATTAAATTACAAACAACTAGACAGAAATTACAGACAAATATAATATTATCTTAATTACGTAAAAATTAAATTAAATACTACTAGCTGATCATAATTACCTATATATTTACGCACAAGGTTTTTTGAACTGAGACCTCACGAATACACACGGTTTAGGTAGGTTACCTTATTTATTTCGAAAAAATATCTATGTACATCCACATGTGGTTCGAAAAGTTAGACCTTCAACGTCGTTAAAATTCCTAGAAACGGGAGGTCAACAAAGAATGTTATACACTGGTTGTTATTTTATAGAGTAGGTACCTACAAGTTTCAAGATTCATAAATTTTAGACTTTTCCCAGTATTTGTATCATAAAAGCTACAAACGTAAAAAAAACAGCGTTGTAGGATTAGTGGAAGTACCCTAGAGGTTTTGTTTTTTTACATTTTTGATTTACCCTAACATCTCAGAAACTAAAATAGTTTTGAAATGTCGAAGCGAGGAACTTTCATATGACACCACATTTGATCTGATATTCTCACTTTTTTTTACCTCCTCTTGGACCCCAATATCTCAACAACCCCCCGACCGATATAGCTCATAACCTTACCAACAAATTGTACCAATACTATCACCTCCCAATCAAATTTCATGAAGATCGGATTAACGGTTCGGAAGTTATGCTCGGACAAACATACATACATACATACATACAAATGCCAATTCTTCCAAGTTGAATCAGAGAACTCGCTTCGCTCATTCAATATTTAAAAAAAAAAACATAGTATTGCCTTGTTTCAGTCGAAGTCAGTTCTGTGTAGGTAGGTGAAACTACAATCTTCAAACAAATTCGTTGAAATGATTCCTAGGGGTCTTATTCATTATAATTGCGAGTTAGGGTCTTCGGAAGGTTCAGATATGCAGGCCCAGGGTGGGTATTGAACATTTTGCCTCCTGCTTAGAAGACAAGAGTTCATCTTACTATGACATGTTATGTCTGTTCGTGTATGTCACAGCCACTTTTTTCCGAAACTATAGGATCTATGCTGTTGAAACTTGGTAAGTAGGTGTATTCTGTGAACCGCATTCAGATTTTCACAAAAAAATAGAAAAAAACAAAAAAAAAATGGGGGTTCAGTTCTAAGTATTAGTACTTAGAACTGAAACTCAATTTTTTTTTTCATCAAACCCGTTGGTGTGGGGTATCTATGTATAGGTCTTCAAAAATGATATTGAGGTTTATAATATAACTTTTTTCTAAACTGAATAGTTTGCACGACAGACACTTCCAAAGTGGTAAAAAGTCCCCCCCCCCCCCCAACCCCGTAACTTCTAAAATAAGAGAATGATAAAACTAAAAAAAAAATGTACATTACCATGTAAACTTCCAACGAAAATTGGTTTGAACGAGATCTAGTTAGTAGTTTTTTTTTAATACGTCATAAATCGTAAACCATCCAAGAACTTTGATATTATGTTACTTGCTGCTACGGAACCCTTCATGGGCGACTCCGACTCGCACTTGGCCACTTTTTTTTTTAATTTCCATAATATTATTTGCATGCAATGCATATCAGCCGGCCTAGCCAAAAGACATTCGCTTCGAAGCGATTCCATTCCTTTCTAGGCGCTAGTCCAGATGGTACGTTCCTAAGCACTAATTTATTACTAGTAGGTAATTGTGTTTATACTGTACTAGCCATTTCACCGCAGCTTGGCAAACAAACAAACAAACAAAACAACAAAGTTTACATATTTACAGGGAATTAATTTTGTAAAACTTAAAAAAAAACCGAACGAAATAAAACGGCTGAACCGATTTTGATCCAACAAAGCTAAGAACACTCCCGACAAATACACCTATCAAACAAAAACAAAAAACGATTTCGGTTCATCCGTTCGGGAGCCACGTTGGGACATACAGACACACACACACACACACAGACACGTCAAACTTATAACACCCCTTCGTTTTTCGTCGGGGGTTAAAAAATACAAAATAATAGTGAAGATAAATAAAAAAGCATAAAAAAGATAAATATTTTATACATAGTGTAATACAAATTAACAATCTTTTTTTTTAAGGAGAATTAGCCTTTTTGAAATGCAATCCTTTCCCTCATTGTCTCGCAAGTCGCAAAGGCCTCGAAATTAAAAATAATATAATTAATTTTTATTGAATGGGTTATCCTCTCTTTTAACCCCCGACGAAAAACGAAGGGGTATTATAAGTTTGACGTGTCTGTGTGTGTGTGTCTGTCTGTCCCATCGTAGCTCCCAAACGGATGAACCGAAATCGTTTTTTTTTGTTTGAAAGGTTTATTTTTCGGGAGTGTTCTTAGCTTTGTTTGATCAAAATCGGTTCAGCCGTTCAGCGTTGGGGTTTTTTTTTTAATTTTTACAAAATTAATTACTAACTCAACTATAATCTGGACCTCTTCAAGGCTAGAGTGAATAGGTGCCTTCTAGACCTTTGTGCTCCATCTTCGGCCGCATCGTCACTTACCAACAGGTGAGATCGTGCACAAACAAAGGTCTATCAATGTTAAAAAAAAAAAAAAAACTTGTTGAAAATAGGGTCAACTGCGGATTTCCTCAATGAAGAATTGTTACATCGTCGGCTTTATTTCTCAAACTCAAGACATCACAATAATGGAAATGGAGCGCGACGAATTATTCCCATTTGTCACACTGATCTGTCCCCCCTAAGGTGACAGTTAGAACAAAAAAGTTGGATCTGTCCCCCTGTTGCGTGATTGGGTGATGGCTGGTACATTTGCGTGTAATTTTAATTTTAATTTTAGATTATTGTATGGAACCCTTCGTGCTAGAGTCCGACTAGCACTTGGCAGTTTATTTTTTATTTTTTATGATACAAATTGGCAAACTAGCATACGGCCTGATGTGAAGTGGTCACCGTCGCTTATAGACACCGGCAACACCGGGGGTAATTGTCGATGCGCTGCCTACCCTGAAGGAATTTATGACCATTTTTCATGAAATAAAACATGGTTACGTACGACATGTACGACACGGGAAAACCTCAGATGGAAGCTCATTCCATAGTTTATAGGCACAGAATAAATAATAGTACTTTATGGGGAAGAAATGATCTCGAGAAACGAGTCGTTCGAGAAACCCAGGGTTCTATGATGTGCGGATGAGCTTTGTCACGGTGCCGGGAAGAGCGATGGTAAAATCTCGATGCGAGGATGAGATCGGAAAGCTCGTCAGAACATTCCCCGTTGTAGAGGCGGTAGATCACGCAAAGAGATCCGATAGCTCTGCGTTGGCTAAGCGGTTCTAGAGTATCGGAGAGCTTGGGGTCACCGATGATGCTAATGGCTCTTCTCTGTAAGGAGTCAAAACGAAGCAGCTGGTACTTGGGTGCCCCGTGCCATAGATGGGAACAGTTTCTACGTGCGGCCTTACTTGTGCTTTGTAAAGCAATAGCCATTTATGCGGCGTAAAATAAAGTTTCTATGTGCATTATATTATGGGGGAGGCCTATGCCCAGCCGTGGACTTCAGTTGATCTAAACTGAATGATCTATCAATAAAAGCTGAAAGTAAATAAATCTTTAGAAAAAAAAGCGGCCAAGTGCGAGTCGGACTCGCCCATGAAGAGTTCCGTAGCAGCAAGTAACATAACATAAAAGTTCTTGGATGGTTTACAACTTATGATATATTAAAAAAAACTACGTACTAGATCTCTTTCAAAACAATTTTCGTTGGAAGTTTACATGGTAATGTTCACCATTTTTTTTTGTTTAGTTTTATCATTCTCTCTCTCGCAAACTATTCAGTTTAGAAAAAAATGATATTAGAAACCTCAATATCATTTTCGAAGACCTATCCATTGATACCCCACACAGGTTTGATGAAAAAAAAATGTGTTTCAGTTTTAAGTATGGGGAACCCCAAAAACTTATTGTTTTTTTCTATTTTTGTGTGAAAATTAGTTTCGGAAAAAAGTGGCTGTGACATACACGGACAGACAGACATACATGACGAATCCATAAGGGTTCCGTATTTTTTTTTTCGGAACCCTGAAAAACTACTTCATAGCTAGGAATTTATACCCAATACAACATAAATACATACATAGACACACGCCTTTTTCCCCGAAAGAGTAAGCAGAGCCTCTCATGTGCCTCTTTTCACTGTGGGTTGCACCATCGTGGGAAATACACGTGACAAGTGGTGAGCTCATCGCCGCCATTGCTTCCCACGACTGACTCTGCTAATGCTTTCTTCCAGTATAATACATTCCTGAAATAAGCTAGCAGTCAGGAACTACAAGCTAACTACAAGTCCAGGTATAAGACTTAATAAAATTAGTGTGCTGATGAAAATGAGCCTAAGCACGGCCAGTTTACTATTATCCATCGAGGAGTTCCGCTGTCCACGTTCCGTCTCCATCATCAGATCAGCTCGCTTTCACCATAGTATTGTACTGTCATCGGAACTAGATAGGTACGAGTATGCCAAATTTCAGCTCAATCGGATATCGCAGGAGACACCATTGTTGCCACCCGTGAAATATAGTAGTAGTAGAGCTTTTTTGTGTAAGAGTTCGTCCGGGGAAGTACTACCACCATACCTATTTCTGCCGCAAAGCAGTAGTCCTCGCATTGCTGTGTTCCGGTTTGAAGGGTAAGGGTGCCGGTGAAATTACAGGCACATGAGACGTTTCACCTTTATGTCTCAGGGTGGCGGGCGCAGTGCAATGCCACATAGGGCGCGTCCTAGGTGGACGTGACCTATGAGGTAATGCACTGTTCATAGGCAGAGGTTACCGCTTAACATCAGGTGGGCCATCAGCATGTTCCGTCATTCTAGTAGTATAAAAAACAAAAAACATTCTGAATGCAATGCTTGACTTGTTGCTGAAAATACCGAAATTGATATATGTGTGCCTATAATATTTGAGGAGTTCCCTCAATCTTCATGGATTCCATCATCAGAAAAACATTTTAATGAAAATGGCACCAATCTGGAAGTATATCATGTAATTTTTTTTCCTAATCGTTACGTAAATGGTATGAGGTAACAAACATAATAAAAAACTCTGGAATTGATAACCTCCTCCATTTTTTGAGGTCGGTTAAGAATCGAGTACTTACTTTTTGATTTGAAATAAGGACACACCACAACACTCACTTCACAAACATAATATTGGCTGAAGCAGAATCAGTGTATTTTGTAGATCATTACAAAAACATTTATAAAAAAAAAATAGTCTGGTATCGAACCCAGTACTGTGGGTTTAGTGTCGAGAGATCTAGTCACTGGTTCACAAAAAAAAAGTAAAAAAAAAATACAAAAAATATAGGCAGTATAGAATCGAACGCAGTAACGTGGGTTCAGAAGTTCTGAGTCGACAGTCCAAGCCGCTAGTCCAACTATTTTGAAATTCGCGCGCCGAAATTAGCTTATAGTTCTAATACAATAATATCCTTGACTGTGTGCGTGAGTAGGCTTTCATATTGCTCGGAATTTGCTCGGCACAAGTATGTTAAAACTAGAGACTAAAATAACCTGAAATATAGCTAGGTACATAGCAAATAAACCACCATTTGCGTGAACGTTAGTGTTATGACATAATATGCACATTTTAATTCATAAATACATAAAATACTTCAAAATTTGGCAACAGCGCCATCTATTGACGCTGTCGTGCCTAGCTGACCACGAGGAACAACCTTAATCTACCGAGTCTTGTAATAGTACATCATGATTAGATTATTGTAAATGAGTTGATGTCGGCGAGGGCTTACCATCGTCACGAGTTTACAAGAATCTTTTGCATCATACGACGTTTTTCAATACAGAAAAAATGCCTATCCTGAGTTTCATTCTTCATCGCCTTTTAGTTGAGTAGTTCCTGTTGATATCATTTTTAACCCCCGACGCAAAAACGACGGGGTGTTATAAGTTTGACGTGTCTGTGTGTGTGTGTGTGTGTTTGTGTCTGTGGCATCTTAGCTCCCGAACGGATGAACCAATTTAGTTTTTTTTTTGTTTTACAGGTGAATTTCTCGGGAGTGTTCTTAGCTATGTTTGATCAAAATCGGTTAAGCCGTTTCATTGCGTTGGGGTTTTTTAAAATTTTCTCCTTGCTACTAAACTTTTTATTGGCCTGAAAGAATAAGGAGTTTTTTAAAGTTATTGTTTATACAAATCTTAGTAAGTGTGATTCAATACTAACCAATAACGATAATTTTTTACGAGCCTTTTATTTTACTTGCAATAATTGTATGTGAGTAGGTAGGTATGTATGTTCGGGTTAAATCTTGCAACGGAATTTTTAAGTAGATACTGGATACTGTTCCTATTATTTAAAGTTGCCATTTCGTACTTTCGGGCAAGTTCAGACCTACTCAATTCGGCTGAGTTGAGACCTACTTAATCTAGCTGGCCACGATACATTATATTATTACAAGCTTTATATTAACTAGCAATGTATGTCCGGCTGGAATATGTTTGTCCGGGTAGAATCTTGCAACTGAATTTGAAAGCAGTTATCCTCAACCGATTCAGCTCAAATTTGGCATACCTGTCAAGTTCCGATGACAATACAATATGATGGTGACAGCGAGCTGATCTGATGATGGAGACGGAAGGTGGACAACGGAAATCCACGATGGATATAGACTGGCCGCGTTTAGACACATTTTGATCAACACAGGGTTACAATCACAAATTTTTAAAACTTGTATTGAAAAACTATATTTTTCACAAAAAACTTATTTCAACCAAGATTAATTGAAAGCTTACTAATATACAAGCTACAAATAGGCGCTTAGCTATCAAGGCACTATCAAAAAAAGGAATAATTAATATTTATGTATCTCGTTTTCACAATCATTTGATCATCTCCGAGAATAGGATTCCTTAGAAAATAATAGCAGTTTTTATTAAAATGGTTGTCACTTCACGCCTGCTCATCAAAGTAGGGAAAACCAAAAAAACTAAGCATTAGAAATCAACGCTCATTAATTAGCATGTCATCATAATACCCGGATTCAGAATAATCTACGCAAGTCAATATCTTATCTAACTATAGAAGGAACGAAGTTATAGATAACATAACAAAAAACTTATTAATAAGCTTATGTATTATAAGTATGTATATTGGTCGTTTTTCTCTAAAAAAATAATATAAAAAAAATATATATAAAAAAAACAAAATATAATTAAGTACCTACCGACTCGAAATAATAAAAAGCGGCCAAGTGCGAGTCGGATGAAGGGTTCCGTAGCAGCAAGTAACATAATAAAAGTTCTTGTAGTTTGTTGTAACTTTGATCGATGATTTAATAATAGTATATTAAAAAAAACTACTTTCTAGATCTCGTTCAAACCAATTTTCTGTAATGTATAACATATTTTTTTTTGTTTTATCTTTTTCTTATTTTATAAGTTACACGGGGACACATTTTACCAGTTCGGTAAAGTGACTCTCGCGCAAACTATTCAGTTTAGAAAAAATATATATTAGAAACCTCAATATCATTTTTGAAGACCTACCGCACTAGTATGGATATGATGAAAAAAAAAATGAGTTTATGTTCTAGGTATGGGGAACCCCCAAAATGTATTGGTTATTTTTCTTTTATTGTGTGAAAATATTAATGCGTTTCACAGAATAGATCTACTAACCAAGTTTCAACAGCATAAATTCTTATAGTTTCGGAAAAAAGTGGCTGTGTCATACGGACGGACAGACAGACAGACATGACGAATCCATAAGGGTTCCTTTCTTTGCCATTTGGCTACGGAACCCTAAAAATCGTAACACCTACTTTTCATATGACTTCCTACCTACGTAATGCGCCACGTCTCTGGTGCGCAGGTTGCGGGCCAGCTCCACCACCGTTATAATCATAAATAATAAATAAATAATGCTGGACAGTTTACACAACATTATCTAGCCCCAAGCTAAGCAGAGCTTGTGTTATGGGTACAAGATAACTGATATACTTATTACAATATATAAAATAGATAGATATTTTTTATTATACATATAAAAGACCCAGAACACCCTGAACATCTGCAGATCGCACAAATATTTATTCAGAGGCGGGAATCGAACCCGCAACCTCCGGCGTCGCTGGTGAACATTCGCCCGCCCCGCCACAGAGGTCGTCGTAATTTTTTTTTTTCAAAAAGGCTTATTATTTTCGCGGCGACAGAAAAATTAAAGAGCAGCAAACTATTTGCAACTAAAATAATAACTTGTCAGCGATTAAATATTTTGCCAATCATTTATATTAAATGAGCTTTAAACTAAGGATATTTTAAAATTCAAATAATGGCAGCTACTTTAAGGTAGCAGAAATAATAAACAAGATTACTGAAATCATAGGCGAGGTACTATAAATAATGACTTGGCGACTAATATTAGCAGAAGGATAACAAACTTTATATTAGTGGCAACTACAGGTCTCCATCTTTAGGTTAGGTTAGTTTTTTTTAATGACCTTGATTTATTTTATATGCAATCTCCATTGAACAATTAGAGTAGGCCATTTTCAACTTTTTATCCGCTGTCATGTTTCCGCTTAATTAGTTAATTCAGTCGCCAAAACAATAACTCGATGCTAGTTTATATTGAAACAAAGCCAAAAATTGATTACTTAGCTGCTACTTTATACTTTATACTAGTCTCCGCAATTAGTCGCCAACTTATTATTTTTGCTACCCCCTTTAATTTTTTAAAAATCCCTAAATCAGATTAATTCGTCGCCGCGTTAAATACATGCCTTTCAAAAATAGGAAATAGGTACATACCTTTATTACAATAGGTAACCATGCTGGCAATGATTGCTGCTAGGGTGGATGGCCCTAATACTAGGCACTGCTGCGAGCGACACCTGCCCAGGGATCCAATTAGTTTTTAAGTCTTTTATTGTGTAAGTACCTACCTTCCATTATGAGTTTTGCTCGAAAGTTTTTTTTTTATACTACTTAAATGATGGAACAAGCAAATGGCCCACCTGGATGTTAAGCGGTAACCTCTGCCTATGAACAGTGCATTACCTCATAGGTCACGTACACCTAGGACGCGCCCTATGTGACATTGCACTGCGCCCGCCACCAGACATAAAGATGTAAAGTCTCATGTGCCTGTAATTTCACCGGCACCCATACCTTTCAAACCGGAACACAGCAATGCGAGCACTACTGCTTTGCGACAGTAATAGGTATGGTGGTAGTACTTCCCCGGACGAACTCTTTCACAAAAAAGCTCTACTACTACTAATGTATTTGATTTGATTTGATTTGAATACTATATAACGTACCTTCCTAGCAATACGTGAGGAGTAGTAGTAGAGCTTTTTTGTGAAAGAGTTCGTCCGGGGAAGTACTATCACCATACCTATTTCTGCCGCAAAGCAGTACTGCTCACATTGCTGTGTTCCGGTTTGAAGGGTAAGGGTGCCGGTGAAATTACAGGCACATGAGACTTTTCATCTATGTCTCAGGGTGGCGGGCGCAGTGCAATGCCGCATAGAGTACGTCCTAGGTCGACGTGAACTATGAGGTAATGCACTGTTCATAGGCAGAGGTTACCGCTTAACATCAGGTGGGCCTCTTGCTTGTTCCGTCATCCAAGTAGTATAAAAAAAAGAAAAAAAAGAGGAGTGTAGTTACTGTTAGCCGCTTAAGCCTTTTTGTACGCGAACGAAATTATATTATTATTTTACACTTATTTTAAAATTAGTTAGCAAAATATCAGGTTCTTCATTGTATTTGAATGAAGCGCACCTTGTATTACAACCGAAGGTTACGCAGAACCTGCGACACAAGTTTTTAATTCTTAGCGTAGGTTCTGCACATCTTAAAACATGTACTTACATAGTTATTTTTTTTTTTTTTTTTTTTTTTATCATTGATAGACCTTTGTTTGACCACGATCCCACCTGTTGGTAAGTGACGATGTGGCCGAAGGTGGAGCACAAAGGTCTAGAAGGCACCTATTCACTCTAGCCTTGAAGAGACCCAGATTATAGTTTTCAGGAAAGACAGACGACAGTAGTGTATTCCACTCCTTAGCAGTTCGCATTATAAAGGTAGAACCAAAACGTTTTGTGCGAATAGAGGGTATACTAATGAGGTAAGGATGGTACTGAGCTGTACGCCTGCTCGTCCTATGATGAAAAGGAGATGGTGGGATCAGATCGTGCAGTTACACTAGAATAAATGATTTAAACTTACGTGTTTTTTTTTTTTTCTGTTATTCGTTTCGTTTCGTTTTGTATGAGGTAGGTGCTGGCCTCTGGTGTCGGAGTTTGTGAAGCCACCCGAGGGCCTCTGCCTTTTTGTTATTGATATGTTGTCTTTTATTTTGTTACCTATTGTAAATGTATGTCAAATTTTTAAATAAACATTACCTATGTTTATTATTATGAATATACATTTAATGCTACCTGAAGACCGCTGCTAGGGATCTAAAGGTAACTCAACTGATCCAAATCACTACCAGACGGAAGCCTACCAGACTACCCTAAGATGCTGGCTGCATTGCCACGCTGAATGGCAATACTAATGCGTTGAGCCAGATAAGAGCCAGCTCTCGGGTCACGCGTCGCTTCGAACAGATGCCCTGAAAGAATTTTGAAAACGCAAAGGGCCCTGGAACCCTACGGACCCAGAGTCTCGACCCCGAAAGGCTCAAATAAGTAAGCTTATTATGATTATTATAATTATGGTGTAATTCCCGCGTTGACTGCTGGACAAGAAACCAGGTGGAAAGCTGCCAAACCGTATAACAGCTGTATTAAGCTCGAGGTGCCACGCACGAGCTGACGAACCATGGGTATAAATAAATAAATAAATAAATAATGCTGGACAAATTCACACAACATTATCTAGCCCCAAGCTAAGCCAGAGCTTGTATTATGGGTACTAGATAGATATTTTTTATTATGCATAGAAATCACCCAGAACACCCTGAACAAATATCTGCAGAACGCACAAATATTTGTTCGGAGGCGGGAATCGAACCCGCAACCTCCTGCGTCGCAGGCGAACCATCGCCAGCCGCGCCACAGAGGTCGTCAAAGAGGTATAGTGTATTAGTATACTGATCATGTGTACAGCATCTCATAGAATTGGATAAGTTAATATACAAAGCAGAAACAACACGTTTTATGTGAAAAAAATATTTTTCAATACAAGCTTTTATAATATTAGTGATCGTAACCATGAGCTGATCAAAATGAGCCTAAACACGGCCAGTCTGCTATTATCCCTCGAGGAGTTCTGTTGTCCACCTTCCGTCTCCATCATCAGATCAGCTCGCCATACCGCTGAGTCCATCAGTACCATAATATTGTATTATCATTGGAACTTGACAGGTATGATAAACAGCTCAATCAGTTGAGGATAACTGCTTTAAAATTCAGTTCCAAGATTCCACCCGGACATTGCAAGTTAAATAAAAGCTTGTAATAAGATATTACGCCAGGGGATTGACAGCAGCATCTACCGGAATATTTCATCAATAATGCGATCACTTATTCGCCTGCCAAGCGTGGTGATTATGGCAAATCTAGGGCTACGTGGTTTTGATGACGTTTTTGCTGTTGAAAGTCATCAAAACCACGCGTAGTTCTTTAATTATTGGTTTAGATCAAAACAATCGTGACCAAAAAACGATTTCAAAAAGCCGACCACGCCTATATAACAGCTATACGTACCTAGAACTGCCTAGAACATACAAAATTAGTAGGAAGCTTGATATGTAGGCATGATATGTAGGCATGGGCGTATCCAGATTTTGGCCAAGGAAGATAGGACGAGACTGGAATTTCTTATAGATAAGTAAATCAACTACATTTTTGTATTTTTGTTTTGTATATAATCATAATCATAATAGTATATTATTATTCAAGTGTTTACCACACTTTATGGATAACATTAAATTTAAATGTAACCCAACAATTCAGTTATATATATATATATATATGATATAGCAGTGGTGTCATCTCTTGTCAATGTTTCGAACTAATTTCGGACTTTGAACAGAAGGTTTCTAATGAAACACCTATAGATGGCTCCCATCGGCACTATAGCCGAGTTGATAGTGCCCACAAATTTCGTCTTCAGCGTCATAGTGTTCTATGGCCGAACTGGTAAAGGCATTGCCGATCACAGGCAAGGTTGCGGGTTCGAGTCCCACTGGAACGGAATTTTTGGGTTACATTTAAACATAATCATAATGTTTTTAATGTAACAATTGTAATTATTGTAAATTGTAATTAACATATTACAGTTTAGGTTGAAGCAAATTGAAATTACAGGCACATGAGACTTTTCATCTTTATGTCTCAGGGTGGCGGGCGCAGTACAATGCCACATAGGGCGCGTCCTAGGTGGACGTGACCTATGTGAGAATGCACTGTTCATAGGCAGAGATTACCGCTTAACATCAGGTGGGCCATCTGCTTGTTCCGTCATTCAAGTACTACAAAAAAAAACCCTGGCTCCTAAACTAGCGTTAGCTGTGTGTCAGGAGTAAGTTCCATCCTGTTTTCTAAGGTAAAAAAAAAATTACGTTACAAAAGACAGGGTATAAGAATAACAAAATAAAAAATAAGATTAGTATAAGTGTGTATGAGTGTGTGTTTTACTGTGTATATGTGTGAGTATAGGGATGTAGTGGAGTGTTCCGGTTGTTTAACCTCCACAATCTCTGCTCTAGTGGCTCCAAGAAGCTGTAGTCACAGCGGCCACATCCCGGTACACCACGTCAGTGGGCTAAAGCTAGAGCAGGGGCTACATCTACGATCACCTGTAGAGTAGTTATCGGATGATCCTGTAATTAATATCAAGCCTGCGTCGGTATGGTATGTCGAAGTAGCAAGGCGACGTTGCACGCCTCAAGAGCGCTTGCCAGGATCTATTTAATGGCCTGCGGTTAGTAGCTGCATCCTCGTCATCCCCGGTCGTATCGGGAAACCGGTCCATCGGACAATGGTGACATGGGACAAGAGAGTGGGCTTGCACCAGCGCAACCGTTTGCCCACTTAAAATTATTCACGCGCAGATGAACCCTGCTATAACCTGGATTCTGAGTTTATATTTTTGAATTGTATATACATCAAAATTGGGTTATCAGGGTTCGCCATCAACGGATACGTTGAGGAGGACTATATATATATATGTGTGTGAGTATGCGGGTCTCCTGATAACACCAGTCTCTTAAGAGTCTGGGTTTCCCGTATTGTTATCGTGTTTATGTATTCCTGTGTACAAGTGAGAATAAGTGTTAATGTGCATTTAAAATTAAAATAAAATAAAAAATAGAAAGGCATTTATTCCTTTCACTATCATTAGTAACATACAAAGGATATAAGTATAAAAATAATAAATAAATAATGCTGGACAGTTCACACGACATTATCTAGCCCCAAGCTAAACAGAGCTTGTGTTATGGGTACTAGATAACTGATATACTTAATACAATATGTAACATACATAGATATTTTTGTATTACTCGTATACATAGAAAATACCCACAGAACACCCTGGACAAATATCGCAGGCGAACGTTCGCCCGCCGCGCCACAGAGGTCGTCAGAGGATAATATTTAGTCTAGTGTAAGAGAAAAGGTCGAGGGCTCAGCCACGCTGATTTTCAGCCTCTATGCTGCTATTTATGCTGTTTTTTGCTGGATTTATGCAATGGAGAGAAGTTTCACAGGGATCAAACTGAGAGATCATGTAAGGAACACCAGCATTCGAAGGAATACGGAAGCCAAAGATGTAGTACGCCGAATATTGGGGTTGAAATGGAAATGGGTAGGGCATCTACAGAGAGTGAAATCCAATAGATGGTCCCAAGTGGTCACTAACTGGTTTCCTAGAGATCAAAAGCGTAGACGAGGACGACCACTTAAACGATGGAGTGACGATGTTGTAGCTGTGGCCGGGAATCTCTGGCCAAGATTAGCAAGAGGAAGATATGAATGGAAGCAGTTGGAGGAGGCTTTCACCGCCACTGGCGGTCCGTACACATTAAGTACCTAATAATAAACTATTATTTTAAATTAGTGTTTAGGTTTTTTTTTTACTTTGTTTTTTGTTAGGTTATTGTTTATTTGTATATCATTAACTTTTAACTTTTTTTTTTATGTGTACCTATAGGAATAATAAAGCTATTTTTATTTTACATACCACTTTATGCGCCGCCCTTCCTTCCTGCCTGCTTATAACCCTATTATAACTACTTATAATATATTTTTATAACCTTCCTTTAATAAGTTAAGTTTTTATTCAAGATTTTTCATTTATTTAGCTCATACAATAATCGGAGGAGAACGATTGATTGAACGAAAATATTAAATAGTAAATATTATTTCTACTTAAAAGGGGATTTCGGGAATTTTTATTCCCGAAATCCCCTTTAAAGCTGCAAGTTCAGAATCAATGGGATTTCGGGACTAAAATTCCCGTAATCCCCTTTAAAGGGGATTTTTAAAGGGGAGTACTAACCCTTTCTGATTCCTATGACAGTTACCATTTCAAAAGCGAAGCGAGCCGCGAAAATTTATAGTTTGAGCTCAAAGATACAACAAAAACAGCGGCCAAGTGCGAGTTGGACTCTCCCATGAAGGGTTCCGTAGCAGCAAGTAACATAATGTAAAAGTTCTTGGATGGATTACGATTTATGACTTATTAAAAAAAAAACTACTTACTAGATCTCGTTCAAACCAATTTTTGTTGGAAGTTTACATGGTAATGTACTATCATAATATTTTTTTTGATGTTTTATCATTCTCTTTTTTTAGAAGTTACGGGGGGGGGGACACATTTTACTACTTTGGAAGTGTCTCTCGGCAAACTATTCAGTTTAGAAAAAAAAAATATCAGAAACCTCAATATCATTTTTGAAGACCTATCCAAAGATACCCAACACGTATGTATGGGTTTGATGAAAAAAAAGTGAGTGTCAGTTCTAAGTATGGGGAACCCCAAAATTTATTGTTTTTTTTTTCTATTTTTGTGTGAAAATCTTAATGCGGTTCACAGAATACATCTACTTACCAAGTTTCAACAGCATAGCTCTTATAGTTTCGGAAAAAAGTGGCTGTGACATACGGACAAACAGACAGACAGACATGACGAATCCATAAGGATTCCGTTTTTTGCCATTTGGCTGCGGAACCCTAACAAGCAGCTGCCCAACCCCCTCGGTACGCCCATTTATGTAAGTATGTTTCACTATTTTGATAGGTACCTATCTAACTATCACAATAAGCAATTACGTAGGTACCTACCTAGACGTGGTGCGTCAAGAACAAAATTCACAATCTCCTCACAAAAACTGAAACATTACAAGTATTAAAATAAATAGCTATGAACTCAGAAAAAATAACCCCAAAGGTCTCTCAATACTCATAAACATAATTTAACGAAAAATAGATAGCTTATTTAAGATGTGCTAACTCTGGAACAAAGTATTAGCCGAGTCAGTCGTGGGTAGCAATGGCAGCGATAAGCTCACCACTTTTCACGTCTATATTCCCACTATGAACACGGTGAAAAGAGGCCCATTGAGAATCTACCTACACTTATTTATCAAAGGTTCGTGTTCGGTAATCAGGTGGATATTTATAAATAAATAAATAAATAATTCTTGATTTCAGACACAATATGATCCATAGGACATTAACAAAAAAACTAAAACACAGGTCAAAACAATAAAATAAAATTATAAAATTGACGTAGCTCGGAAGCTACTTAAGTGGCAATCTCCACCCCGCGTCGGTACACACTCGTCTGCATCAGTCTATCCGCCAGACTCTGGATGATAGCATCATGTCACGAGTCAACTCTGGACATAAAGGAGGCGATCCTCTTCCTTAGGATGGCATTAAACGAATCTACTCGGGCGTCTACGTACATTTGTGAAGCGCTACAGTAGCGCTTCAGGCCCATAAGATGTCTAAAGATGTTGTTCTATGCCACCCTAATACGACTTCTTAGTATAAAAAATAACTGGCGGAAAAATCTGAAAACTTGTTATGTTGTTATATGATGTTATTTATGTTGACTATCCCTGGTAACCCTATAGTCAGCATTTACGACATCCACCACCAGTATACCACAATGCCTGGAGACGAAAGTCTTCAATCAGTGTGTCCTACCCGTAATGAACTACGGTGCCGAGACGTGGACACTCACGGTGCGCCTGATCCATCAGTTCAAGGTCGCTTAGCGTGCTATGGAACGAGCTATGCTCGGAGTTTCTCTGTGGGATAAAATCCGCTACGAAGTTATCCGACAGAGAACTAAGGTCATCGACATAGCTCAGAGAATTAGCAAGCTGAAATGGCAATAAGCTGGGCATATATGCCAGAGAACCGACAACCGCTAGGGTAAACGTGTTCTAGAGTGGTGACCACGTCTTGGTTAACGTAGTGTGGGGCGCCCCCTGGCTAGGTAGAGCCACGATCTGCGTAAGGCGGCTGGTAGAAAGTGGATGGGCAGAGCTGGAAATCGGTCGAAATGGCGAGCATTGGGAGAGGCCTATGTCCAGCAATGGACTGATACAGGCTGATGATCATGATGATGATGACGACATCCAGAGGAGGAGACAGAAGGGTATATTTGTGGGCCGAACACACCACGTCATCTATCTTATAACATTTAAAAATCATCCGATCGTCAGGTGTCCTTTTGGGCGTGTTTTTGTGTAAGAATTGTATATGAACCAGTTATAGGCAAGGTTCGATCGGTTGATCGAAATAATTATGTTATTAGTTTTTTATATAGCTTATTGACGTCTGTGTCTACGTGCGAATTAGCAGGTCAGTGTCTAAATTACTGTGTGATTCTGGGTGGTTCCGTTAAACTTTAACATTTAATGTTTGTGCCATCATCATCCTCATCAGCCTATGGAAGTCCACTGTTGGATATTGGTGCCCATAAATAATTCCACAACAAATGTTCTCAAGCCGCCTCCATACACGGACTTCCTGCGACCTTTAAAATATCGTCGGTCCATTAAGAGTCTTTCTACACTGTTTGTCGTGCGTTTCAAAGTCGCCGCTATAGAACTATTATTTCCAATGGTTGTCAGAAGTTAGCCAGTTCAGTACAAAATTAAGTTTAATCCCATTTGGGTATGGTCCAGACAAATTGTGTTTTCAGGTGAAATGAAAACTATAAAAATTATAATCTGGGTCTCTTCAAGTCTAGAGTGAATAGGTGCCTTCTAGACCTTTGTGCTCCATCTTCAAGGCTAGAGTGAATAGGTGCCTTCTAGACCTTTGTGCTCCATCTTCGGCCACATCGTCACTTACCAACAGGTGAGATCGTGGTCAAACAAAGGTATATCATTTTTTTTTTAAAAGCGCTGTAGGGGTAGTTTGTTTTCTTGCGTTCAGTATGTTCTTTGGTTTGCTTATTCCGAATCTGAGGTTTGCTCGGTTACTTTTTGTGAAGTTCATGAAATTTTCAACAAATTTCGTTGATTTTACGATATTTTTTAGTTTACATGAAAGACAGACAAAGGTACCTAGTTTGTTCCACTCCTTAGCAGTTTGCATTATAAAGGTAGAACCGAAACGCTTAGTACGAATAGCGGGTATTTTAATGAGGTAAGAATGGTATCAAGCCGTGTGTCAGCTCAGGTCGTCCTATGATGAAAAGGAGATGGGGGGTCAGATCTTGAAGTTCCTGGACACATTCTCCGATATGTAGCATATAGAAGATCGAAAGGCAGGATCAAATTTATCGCGGTGCTTGAGACTCTGGACCTTAGTCTCCGCCGTATGGTGTTCTCCTACAAGCCTGAAATCTCTGCGTTCAATCGAGTCAAAGGCAGCTCGCTGGTGGTAACAAACATTACAAAAATGCAACCGAATTGAGAACCACAACCTGATTTTTGAAGTCAAGTATCTTTATTTTGGTAGGTTAAGATCGTTATTTTATATATATGTATTGCGTATCTCAGACGAACGTCTAAGCCAATTAATGTAAAATTATTGCACAAAAATATATTATTATATATGCCATGTTTTTTCTTTATTTACGTCAAATTGTTATAGAACTAACACATAATATCTATATGCGTAGATAGGAGTGTTACATTCCTCTAGACAAGTGGCAATCGGTGATAATAGATTGAGGGTGCTTTTAAAACGGACTGGATAATATTGACGTTACCAAAAAAAAAAAACACCGTTAGTCGTAAAAAAGAGATTGTATAAACTGTCGCATTATTGTGAACAGACCATTTGATTCCAAATAAAATGCATCAGAAATAGATAGGATATAGCTTCTCCATTACTTGTGTTGCAGGAATAATATAAAAGCAGTGTCACTTCCTCATACTTGGTTACAATTATTAGGTTACAATAATTATCAAACTTTTTCTTTGCGCTGTCTGTTTGTTGTCTCTGTTTTATTCCTAAAAATGTTGATTGTTATGTTTATGTACAATTACTACTTAAAAAAAAAACGATGGATATAGAAGAGCGGTATCTCCTAACACAATCATATTTTTTGCTTAAAAGGAGTGTCCAAACCCTGTTAAATTGTAGACTTTAAGTTAATTAAATAACTATTTGTATTTGTATTATTTGTATTTTTTTGTGTATTATAATAACTCGTTAAATTATAACTGCGCGGTTAGATTGTCAATCTGACAATATGTCAGGCCAATTGATTCACTGGCCAATTTATAGCCGTTTTCTCGTGGTTTTTTTTTCTAGAAAGGCTACAAAAATACTTTAAAAAACCTAACAATCTACCGAGGGACTATCTATCTATATATTTGTATGATCTGCAGATATTTGTTCAGAGTCTTCTGGGTATTTTCTATGTATAATAAAATATATCTGTCTATATAATGTATTGTATTAAGTATATCAGTTATCTAGTACCCATTAACACAAGCTCTGCTTAGCTTGGGGCTAGATAATGTTTCATGAACTGTCCAGCATTTTTTTTATTTTTTTTATTTATTGTCTACATTATTCTATGGCCCGTGATATGGGCATTTAAATGGCGACGATTCACAATCTAGCTGTGGAATTATAATATCACTAGAAAAAAATATAATATCATGGTTTTACGATAACCTGCAGTTTATTGTAAATCAATTGACTCGTTCACAACTACTCAATACTTTACTTACAATCTCACGAGATTAAATATACCTAAGCTCTCAGTTTTTACAATTACCCGGTATTATTGACAGTCAATTACGCTTGTCGATTGCTTGACATTCCGATACGTTTTGTTAGCGATAAGGATCTCTTCACGAAAGCTTCGATTGTCTTTTATTTAGGGGCAGTAGGCATAACAAAACTAAATTGTCTTCAAGAATGAATTCGTACAAATTTTCCGCCCGTGTTTTCTATTTGTTCTACGATTTCTTGTTCTTGGTAAAATATAGAAAAATTATAAAGAGGTCGTAAGTTCAACTCCCTCGCTAGAAAACACGTGAGTGCAAGTACTCCTTAGGCACACTGTCCACTGAACCGTCAAGCTAACAATTTTGTAAAAATTAAAAAGCCCTCAATGTAATGAAATGGCTGAACCGATTTTGATCAAACAAACAAAGCGTAGAGTGTGCTGCCTTATGAACTTTTACTGATTCTCTCTATCATCTTATTTTTGACTGCCTACCTAAGTAAGGCTTTTAAGTTGATGTTCCTTTTTTCTTGAATCAGCTTCCACTTGTTCTCGAGGCACCACACAGGCGCTCCCCGCCTAGTAGTAAGAAAGATCATCAAAAAAATAGCAGACCGTGTTTGTTGCCTGATTCTTCTAGGTCTGGTTGCGTTGGAACAGGAGTAAATGTAAATTTATTTTTTAAGACGATTCAAAATGATCTTTGTGATTTCAATGAATAAAATACTTTTTGACTTTGACTTTTGACTTTGACATAGCTAAGAGCACTCCCGACAAATTCACCTTTCAAACAAAAAAAAGTTTTGAAATCGGTCAGGGAGCTACGATGCCACAGACAGACAGACACACACACACACAAACAAACTTATAACACCCCGTCGTGTTTGCGTCGGGGGTTAAAAATATCTTACCAATGCGAGTTTTTTTTTTGCGTCATTCTTATTCGTTTTCTGCAAGTCTGGAGTCTGCTTTCTGGTTTTTTGCCCCTACCAAAAAGAACTGTTATAAGTTTAAGGTGGATGCGCACGCTTGCGGCGAAATTCAAATTTTTTGGTGTTTTTTGCCCATTACAGCTCATCAACACTTCTTCAGACAACGAAAGTTGAGTTCGCGACAACTAGGAGACTTAACACACATGTTTTTATTGATAGTATCTCATAAATATCATCAGTTTAGCTATGATACCCCTAAACACATTTTTACAGTGTTTTTGTTTGTTTAGGGGTATCGTAGCTAAACTGATGATATTTATGAGATACAATCAATTAAAACATGTGTGTTAGGTCTCCTAGTTGTCGCGAACTCAACTTTCATTATCTGAAGAAGTGTTGATGACCTGTAAAGGGCAAAAAACACCAAAAAAATTGAATCTCGCGCCGCAAACGTGAGCATTCACCTTAATGTATAGTCGTGCGTAGCCATGTGGCTCCCAAACGGATGATTTTTTGTTTAACATAACAGAACGCCCAACAGTCACACACATAGTCCTGACCTCACACTAGGATTCCCTGTGTCGTGGGTATCAGAAACTATGAGAACCATGGTACCATAACACCCAGACCCGGAACAAATCATTAATCATTCATTAAGCAGATCATTTAAACATTTGTCCCGCAGCGGGAATCAAACCCGCAACCTTTCGGATCACAGCCGTGCAGTATTATAGTGTTAAAAAATTAACTCCCTATGACGCAATACTTCAGGACTACAAGGTCTCGATACTTCAGGAACTTGGAACTGAGCAGCGTCTATTAGATGTAGTACAAGCAAGCATCCTTAAGTTATTCGGTCACGTCTCGAGGACACTGACTCCATTGAGCGTCCTGTCATGCAAGGACGCGTAAAAGGCACCTGACCTCGGAAGGTCACCCATGCATCGGCCGACCAGGTCAACTCTGTGATGAGTGTTAACCTTCATTAACTATATTTTTTAAATTACGGAACAAACGCATAACATACATACATACATAGACACACGCCTTTTTCCCCGAAGGGGTAGGCAGAGCCTCAATGGGCCTCTTTTCACAGTGGGTTGCACCATCGTGGAATATAGACGTGACGAGTGGTGAGCTCATCGCCGCCATTGCTTCCCACGACTGACTCAGCTAAAGCTTTCTTCCAGTATTATCACTTTTCATAAATAAGCTAGCAGCCAGGACAAATCTTATACCAACGAATCTTACAAACAAGTCCGGGTAATCCCTTAGTCGGCTTTTACGACATCCACGGGAGGAGATGGAGGCATAACATATGTACTGATATTATCACGGTTATTTATCGGTTACCTTGAAACGTCGGGAAAATAAATAATAAATAATGCTGGACAGTTCACACAACATTATCTAGCCCCACGCTACGCAGAGCTTGTGTTATGGGTAGGTACCAGACAACTGATATACTTAATACAATATATTACACAGATAGATTAGATTAAATAGTTTTTTTTTTTTTAATTTTATAGACCTTTGTTTAACCACGATCTCACCTGTTGGAAAGTGTCGATGTGACCGAAGACGGAGCACAAAGGTCTAGAAGGCACCTATTCACTCTAGCCTTGAAGAGACCCAGATTATAGTTTACAGGAAAGACAGACGACGGTAGTGTATTCCACTCTTTAGCAGTTCGCATTATAAAGGTGGAACTGAAACGTTTAGTACGAATAGAGGGTATACTAATGAGGTAAGGGTGGTACCGAGCCGTGCGCCTGCTCGTCCTATCATGAAAAGGAGATGGTGGGATCAGATCGTGAAGTTCCTGGTAGCATTCCCCGAAATGTAACCTATAGAATATCGAAAGGCATGCAACCTTACGGCGGTGCTCGAGACTCTGGATCTTAGTCTCCGCCATATGTTGTTTATAAGATATATTATTCCAGCGCTTCTGCACATTTGCGGTGTCTTCGAAATATGACATACTAGCTGCACCCCGCGGTGTTACCCGCATAAATCTCGAACCCGTAGAAATATCAGAATAAAATAAAAAATAAAAGATAGCCTATGTGTTGTTTCAGGAGTCCAGCTATCTATATTCAAAATTTTATCCAAAACCGTCCAGCTGTAGTGTGAATATGATAAATATGTCTCGCTTTAGTGGTTCACGGGCTTTAAGCTTTACGTGTGGCAGTAATTGCTTCGTAGAATCAAATTACCGTAGTAAACAAAGCAATGCATTAATCTTAGATTATGACCCGTAATACCAATTAGAACTCTTATCTGGCTCAACGCATTAGTATTGCCATTCAGCGTGGCAATGCAGCCAGCATCTTAGAGACGCTTCCGTCTGGTAGTGATTTGGATCAGTTGAGCTACCTTTAGATCGCTTGCAGCGGTCTTCAGGTAGCACAACTGTTTCATTTATGTATTTTGTACATACCTTGTATTATTCTTTCTGTAAATAAATGTAATTTATTAGAACACTTCTATGCTAGTTGCAGTGCATGGTAAAAAGTTCATTGTGCGAGCAACCGAGACAGGATCAAAAAGTTTTTTTTTTTTTTTATTATACTACTTGGATGACGGATCAAGCAAAAGGCCCACCTGATGTTAAGCGGTAACCTCTGCCTATGAACAGTGCATTACCTCATAGGTCACGTCCACCTAGGACGCGCCCTATGTGGCATTGCACTGCGCCCGCCACCCTGAGACATAAAGAATAATAGGTATAATAGGTAATTATAGGTATAACGGATCGAACAGGACAAGGGATCGATCTCTTTGGATCGAACAGGAACTAATCACCGTAACAACCCTCTCAAAGCAGGAAGATATCGCACAACAGCTGGGAATCTTCTTTTAGGAAGTCCCTCTTATGTCCATCCATCACCACACCTCAACTTACCTCAGTTTTGCAATCATCATCATCGAAAAGTAGGTAAAATGGGTTGGAACGATACTATACCTAAATGGGTAGAAAATTATTGGGTAGAAACAAGAAACACTCTCATTTATCATGATAGTACATTTATAAGTTGTAAACATGTAAAATATAATTTATCATGATAGTACATTTATAAGTTGTAAACATGTAAAATATAATTTATCATGATAGTACATTTATAAGTTGTAAACATGTAAAATATAATTTATCATGATAGTACATTTATAAGTTGTAAACATGTAAAATATAATTTATCATGATAGTACATTTATAAGTTGTAAACATGTAAAATATAATTTATCATGATAGTACATTTATAAGTTGTAAACATGTAAAATATAATTTATCATGATAGTACATTTATAAGTTGTAAACATGTAAAATATAATTTATCATGATAGTACATTTATAAGTTGTAAACATGTAAAATATAATTTATCATGATAGTACATTTATAAGTTGTAAACATGTAAAATATAATTTATCATGATAGTACATTTATAAGTTGTAAACATGTAAAATATAATTTATCATGATAGTACATTTATAAGTTGTAAACATGTAAAATATAACGCTGACATACTATGTACATAATATTTATGTAGGTAACGAAGTTTTGTGGAATCATTTCCCAGCCAAATATGATAGGTACTTTGACAATCTACCGGAATGAACTTTAACAAAATGTTTCATCTAGCATTTTTTTCCAATTTATGGAAAATTACTAATAGTTCTCAGAGAGAAAATACCAGCCAAGTGCGAGTCAGACTCACATACGAAGGGTTCTGTACCATTATCTATAAAAACGGCAAAAAAATCACGCAACAGAAATACATCATCTGTGAAAATTTAAACTGTCTAACTATCAGAGTTCATAAGATACCTACAGTCTGGTGACAGACGGGCTGACAGACGGACGGACAGCAGAGTCTTAGTAATAGGGTCCCGTTTTACCGTTTGGGTACGGAACCCTAAAAATTAGTAAAACGTACATATTAGGTTTTTTTCAAATATACCATAATGGGGATGACTTGCAGCAATAAATTTAAATACCGCTCGTTTTATTAATCGTATTTTTTTTTATGTTTTGTCTCGGCAAACTGGCTTACGGCCCGCCTGATGGTAAGCGGTTACCGTCGCCTATTGAAATCTGCAACACCAGAGGTATTGCCAATGCGTTGCCTGCCCTGAAGGACTCTTTTTTTTTTTGAAGCGGCTCATGTTGTTGTTTAGCGGAAACACCTCAGGAGGGAGCCCATTCCACAACTTGCACGTATGGGGGAGTGAAGATCTCGTAAAGCGAGCTGTACGAGATACCCACGTGTCGATGATGTGTGGATGAGCTCCCTTGCGTTGTCGAGAAGTGCGATGAGATGTTCATGCTTGGCAGAATGTGGTGGATACATGGGCATTGCCAGGCCCAGATTAGCCCCTAGGCCCACAAGGCCCGGGCCTAGGGGCCCTGCAAGCCTAGGGGCCCTTAGGAACATTCATACCCCTAAAGTCTGGCTTGCCCGAAAAATAATAATGGGTAGGCAAGTAAATAAAAACGACGTACTTCTTGGTGCAAATACAAATATTGTAAGGCAGGGGGCCCTCAAATACCAAGTGCCTAGGGGTCTTGGATCCCTTAATCCGGGCCTGGGCATTGCAAGAGTGGTGGCCTCTCGCGCTGCGTCTCTACTCTGCTCTATTATCAGCTTGTTTATTTGTTCACAGCTGTTTATAAGATGGACCTCATAAGGTCTGACAGTCGTGTGGGAGATGACCACGTATAACACAACGGGTTTTTTTTTTTTTTTTTTTTATTCTACCAACGTAGCAAACAAGCTTACGGCCCACCTGTTGGTAAGCGGTTACCGTAGCCTATGAACGCCTGCAATACCAGAGGCATCACACGCGCGTTGCCGATCCTTTAAAAATTTCCAAACACCCCTTTTAAAGAACCCCATACTGTAGTCGCTCGGGAAAACCTCAGCAGGTAGATCATTCCACAACCTGAGCGTTCGCGGCAGGAAGTTTCTCTGAAACCGCACATTCCGAGACCACCCTGGCTCTAAGGTGCCTCTACAACGGCGAATACTCCGAGGAGCTTTTCGATCTTGTATCGGCATTAATATTTTTTCATCCCCTTGCTTACAAGCTGTGGAATGACTGAATGGGCCTATTGAGTTCTCATTGCGTGTTGTGTCCAAAGAACTTAAGTATTGCTATTTGAACAGTCAACAATAATCTTTCGATGACCTTTTGATGACGCATTGGAAATGTTGGTTGCAGGGATCTAGATTTTTCTCATTAATTACAAAACCTCCGGGTACGGAGACCAGCAATGCTCTAAGTACAAAACATTATATGAAAGTGATATTAGGTGACCTGATTCTTAACTTTTATAGCAGAGAAAAAAAAACAACACCTTATAAAACAAAGATTTGCATTTTACAGGCAAACGGGACCAACTTAGGCGTCTCAATGTTCTAGGTAAATTTATCCAAACACACACCAATTCTATAGTAGGGGTACAATCGATACATTGGTGTGGAGCGCCGCGCCGTCGAGTGAATCCTCCAGCTAGCGCGTCCAGCCCCACATTTCCAATATATCTATCTTCCGCCGGTCTTACAGCTTCAATACCGCTCCATTGAACAAAATTATTTCTCTTTCACAAAAATGAACAGGTAAAAAATCAACACGCGGATATATACCGTAAAAGAAAGGTTCAAAAGCCACTGCGTTCAACGAACCTACTAATTACACTGCGCAGTTGAGTAAAAGTTCACTTCCCTATTCATACCAATGACGTCTGAGATAAAAAAAAAACCCATCTTTTCAATATTGTTGTAAATATTTTTGACAAATATTTCTGTGGGTGTCCGGCCTGAGAATAGACCCTCCGTCTCCTACAGTGGATGTCGTAAAAGCCGACTAAGGGATTACTCTTGTTGATAAGATTCGTTGGTATAGTAAGATTTTTCCTCGCTGCCAGCTTATTATGGAATGTGTTAGCCTGGAGGAAAGCGTTAGCCGAGTCAGTCGTGGGAAGCAATGGTGGCGATGAGTTTACCACTTGTCACGTCTATATTCCACGATGGTGAAACCCACTGTGAAAAGAGGCCTATTGAGGCTCTGCCTACCCCTTCGGGGAAAAAGGCATGTGTCTATGTATGTATGTATTTTTGACATTGGTGTCTATCAACTCAGGGCCCAAGAAAGGAGCCTCTGCAAACCGCACTGAATCCTTTCACTACACTGGTGCTTTTATAATTAGTCACTAGGCTCTTATAAGGGACACGCTGATCTGACCTAACGCAGAGTGACCAGAAAAAAGGTAGGTAACTAGAAAAATTAGTACCTCGGTAATATTAATAAATAGGTTTTAATCTCTCAATTCAATATTAAGTAGGTATCTGTTTTAAAGCAGTAGTGGATTATCTTTTTTTCAGGCCAATCTCTCCGAATCTATCTATCGTGACTATCATTACTAACCATAGTGTAGATACACAATGTCTGTTCGCTGAAATGCAGAGTCCAGCGATCTTCACCATACCTAATCTACCAACTAATGTAATTTACCTGGATTCATAAACAATAAATGATTTATTATTTTATGATTTAATGTATTTTAATAACCCAATGATCCTTGTTGATTGAATAAATAAATTAAATATATATATCGTAGGTATAATATCTATCTAAAATATACTAATTTTTGTAAACTTAAATTGAGGTAAACTCCCTATATTTTTTTTAACTCCCTATTCTATATAGAGGCCAAAACAGGATTATTATTAAATAATGTTTTGTCCATGTCTGTCTGTCTGGATCTTTGAATTTATCCCGAAACCACGCATGCGGAGCCATGGGCAATAGGCTAGTCCTTCATAAGTAAAATGAGGTATACATTCATTCGAATGTCGGTCTTGTTTGCCTCTCTGTTACTAATTATTAGCACTGTCTCATTCATTTATTTTTCTTTTCAGAATGGCCGCTGCACAGTTATGCACATAACCGACAAGCGTAGCTCCTCTCAAACCACGTATAGGGTTCCGAAGTTAACCAACTACAAACTAGATGTCACCACTAGTAGAATAGAACGCGCTGTAGCTTTCTTGCATGATGGATGTCATTTATCATGTGTTTTCGACTTAGCTTTAATAATTTTTGTTGTAATTTTATGATTAATGCTACTATTTGAAATACTTTTCAGATATTCCCAATTAAGCTTGACAAATAACCAACCATACAAAAAAATGCAGGACAGTTCACAAAACAATCCCAAATCAAAAAACATCTTTATAATGAAAAAAAAAGTTCATGAAACCTATCTAACGATATCCCATAGGATGACGTAGGCAAATAAAAAAAACTAAGTGCCCCACTTTACATATAGGGGAGGTAGGTACGCCGAACAAACGTTATTTTGGTAATTTTATATCTTAGTTTTTTTTTTTTTTTTTTTTCGTTACGAATTTTTATAACCCTGCAAAATTTTAGCAAGATGGTACTTACAAATTACGAGTAAAACTCTGACTACGGACGGACGGACAGACGGAAGATGGACATGGCGAAACTAAAAAGGTTCCATGTTGAACTTCTGAACCCTAATAAGGAGCGCTAATCTAGGATAGAGGTTTTAGAAATATGACAAACAATGCACCACCACCGCAAAGTTCAATACTACAGTTAGACATTAGTCGTTGAGACATTTGAGGCTTTTGTTATGACGAACAACACACGAACAAAACGTAACTCATTTTTGTATATATATACAGGTACCTACTTAAGGCGTTGATGGACGCCAAATTATATCACCATCTAACTCATTAAAATTCAGGTAAATTAAAAAGTGACAGAATAGCACTCGCCAAATGAAAATCAATAGAAAAGTACTAATTTTCAAAAATAAAAGCAAGGTCCTCTTGGCTTTCTGATATTTAATATATGAAGGCAATAAATACATTTTATGATTTATAGGAGAAAAATGGTTGTAACTACGAAAGCATAGGAAACTTTGCAAATTTATTTCTAACATTTTAAGTTATTAATAAAAAAAAAAAAAAAAAAACAGGAGCACTTGCTTTATTTGGTGTAGATTAACATTATACATATATTTTTTGTAGATTTTTCGATAAAGATTGTGGAGAACCACATTTCACATTATCCACGCCTTCAATTATTTATTATCAAAATCGAGAATGAAAAATCTACAACGAAAAAAGTCGAAAGAAAAATTTCGACCGAAAAGTCGACGGTTTCGTCTGCCTGAAGCCTGTTGTAAAAAAAGCCCATTTGCTCCAACAGTTTAATGAATCCTCACTAAGGAGTGGACACTGATCTCGACTTGTTTATTATAGATTATAAAGCTAGCAAACTAGTACCTATAAATACTTGGAAGTAATTACTGACCTCAGATAATGAAACAAAGGATTTAAGCCTTGAACTCATAACAACAACGTTATAAATGGAGTAATTCGATTTACGATACAAAATTGTCTAAAATTAAATATGTAGTTAGTTATTAATATCTTACCCGGACTGTTAGTTAATAAATAAATAAATAATGCTGGACAGTTCATACAACATTATCTAGCCCCAAGCTAAGCAGAGCTTGTGTTATGGGTACTAGATAACTGATATACTTAATACAATACATTACATAGATCGATATCTTTTATCATGCAAAGAAAACACCCAGAACACCCTGAAAAAATGTCTGCAGATCGTACAAATATTTGTTCCGAGGTGGGAATTGAACCCGCAACCTCCTGCGTCGCAGGCGAACCTTCGCCAACCGTGCCACAGAGGTCGTCAAATAAGTAAGATTCGTTGGTATAAGATTTGTCCTGGTTGCTAGCTTATTAAGGAACGTGTTATTACTGGATGAAAGCGTTAGCCGAGTCAGTCGTGGGAAGCAATGGCGGCGATGAGCTCACCACTTGTCACGTCTATATTCCACGAAGGTGCAACCCACTGTGAAAAGAGGCCTATTGAGGCTCTGTCTAACCCCCTTCGGGGAAAAAGGCGTGTGTCTATGTATGTATGTAAATATGTAGTTATTTACTTGACATGTTATTGCACAAGTAATATAATATCTTGATTAAAATAAAAAAAAATTAATTGAATTGCAATGAATTAAAATTAATTTTAAAGTTATCTAAAAACCTTGTTCATAGGTAAATAAATGTGTAACAGGTGGATTTTATTTCGTAAATATAGCTATCTACTGGTATCAGTTGTATAAAAAATTTCGTCTTTGCGTAATGAACTTTATCGAAAGATTACTAGGTAATTGTCCTGTCTGCCTCTTCGTCTGTGAGTAATTTCAGAAAGTTTCGATGTTAATGTTTCGTATTTTCCAAAATAAGTATCAGTAGTGCTCTTTGGACTTTCCATAAATAGAGCCAAAACCAAAGTCGTGGTGGTTGATGGCTCGGGTAAGATGGAGCTCTCTGGAGCACTTAATCTATACTTTTAACACCTCCTTTTATCCCCTTATGTCTTAAACTTAGTAAAATCCTTTCTTAGTGACCACCTAGAAGTATAATTCATGCCAAATTTCAAGGGTGTATAGTTTTGGAGATCTGAGGGTGAAGCATCTCATACTTACCAAAAAGGGGTGACCTATCTTCAGATCTCGGAAACTATAAAGCCTTACTAAGCACAGAAATTGCAATAGAGAAGATGGTTTTCAATTATCTGGAGTATGGAAGCCTGTGGTGAGAATGTGTAAAATCAAAAAAGTGTGGTACCTGCTACGCGAGCTGATACCGTTAGTGATGTGTGTCGAGTTGGGGTGAAGTGTGACAATGAAACCGATGGTAGTGGTATCGTTCATAATAAAAGAGTGAGAAAGAGGGTAGATCGATATATCTTCCAATAACATCTACTCGCAAAGACTTTAGTTAGTTCTCCCGTGATCATGGCGCATGCAACTGTGCCGAAATATCGGGAACAATCAAAACTTGAAAATCATGGTAAATATCCCGATTCTTGTGATAAGTATGTGCATAACCATGATAGTTTCAAAAGTTATAAATCCTTATACTTAGTTTATAAGATATAGGAAAAATAAATTCCCGGTTTTAAATGTTGGAGTTAAAAAAGATAACAGTAAAATGATATGGCTTTAATCTTTCCATATAGTTTGAATTGGGAGGTTTTCCTGAAAAGAAAAGTTTAAAAACAAGACAATGAAAAGAGTAAACGAGAAAAGAGCTCTAATAAAACTATCCAGAGTAGATTAAGGGGATAGATGGTTGGTGGATAAGACATGACAGCTTTATAAAAACCTACATACTCGTAAGAAGGGAAAATAGAAGGAACACGAGAAGGAGGATGACCGCGATTGAGGTGGGGTATGCGGGGTATGCCGCAAAATAACCATTCGTACCTACATTTGATTATAACCTTATTATAAATGACTAAATCAAGTACAATATTCAAATTATAAATATATATGGATACTACATTAAAATTCCGAGGGATCACTGTACCAGAAACACGATAGGACAATTATTTTCTCCATTGAAAAAAAACCCACAGTTGCCTCAAAAGCCTCTGTTGCCTCAGTTGGCTAGATTATATTGTTTATTAAAATGATGCCATATTATTTGGTAACAAATTAGATAAATAAAATCAATACAACACAGCTGAGGGTTTACTGTCTTGTTTTGTAAAATCTAATATATAAAAGGCAATGTCCTGACTGACTGACTGTCTGACCGAGGTCCAACGCACAGCCTAAACCGCTGGCCTTAGAGACTTGAAATTTACAGGGTGTGTTTGTCTCGATGCGTAGGGTTGTACTAAGAAAGGAATTTTGAAAATTCGCATGCTGAGGGGTTCAAAATGCGGTTCTAACGTAAAACAAAAATGCTCTGTATTTCGGAAACCGTTAGTAGTAGAACCAATAAATTTTACATGGAGATTCCTCAAATAAAATTAACAAACAGGTATTTCAGCGATACCTGAAAGTTTCCTGCAAAATGGGAGGGGAACTTTTTGTTTGTAAACAAATAAAAAAAAAAGTTTTTACAACGCACAGCCTAAACCGCTAGTCGTGTAGAGACTTGAAATTTAAAGAGTGTAGTCATTTTAGGGTGTAAAAGTGTACTTTAAAAGGAATTTGGAAAATTCGCTCCTTTAGGGGTCCATAAAGGGCTTTTAATGTATACACTTAGCGTTTAGCAGCGCACAGCCACATACATGAAATTTGGAGGATGTATTCATTTTTGGGTGTAGGGGGTGTACTAAGAATCGATTTTGTAAAATTCACCCTGTAACGGGTCCAAAACGGCTTTTAATGTAAAACTAAAATGCTTCGTATTTCGGAAACCGTTGGTAGTAGATACTTGAAAATTCAAAGGTAGATTCCTTATATAAAAATAGTAAAAATAAGTTTCAGCAGTACCTGAAATTTTGCTGAAAAAAACCACGGGAACGTTTTGTTTGTAAATAAATACACTTTACGTTTTAGCCAGATTTCAGCGTATTTTGACGATATAAAAGTTAGTTTCATAGTGTAGTAATTGAGATCAAAATATTTTCTGGACCTCAAGGTTCAAATGGGACCCCTAAATTGAAAAACTTGAGTATGGTGTCGTTTCAAAGGTCGTTTCACGGTGTCGTTGTTGAAATCATAATATTTTCAGGACCTCAAGGTTCAAATGTGACCCCTAAATTGAAAAATTTGAGTGTGGTGTTGTTTCAAAAGTCGTTTCACGGGGCGGTAGTTGATGTTTATGTTGATGTCTGCACGCCGCGCCGGAGATGTTTTCAAAATACGCGCGGACGAAGTCGCGTGCGGGTCATCTAGTTATCTATATTTTACGAGATATTCAATTCAAACTAGTTTTTCGTGCGGCGCGAATCTTTTTTTTACAATCTTTTATTTAACTTGCAATGTATGTCTGGCTGGAATCTTGCAACTGAATTTTAAAGCAGTTATCATCAACCGATTGAGATGATATTTTGCATACCTGTCAAGTTCGGATGACAATGCAATATTATGGTGACAGCGAGCTGATATGATGATGGAGATGGAAGGTGGATAACGGGAGGGATAATAGTAGACTGGTCGTGTTTAGGCTCATTTTGATCAGCACATGGTTACGATCACTTATTTTACAAAAGTTTGTATTGAAAAATATATTTTTCACAAAAAACTTATTTGTACGAAGATTTATGCCTGGGGTTAGCACAGCGTTGAATAACATCGCTGTCATGTCGTACAAGGAGGTAAAAGAGAGCGCAATGGAAAGAGTTAAATCATAGATAAAATAATACTCAGATAAGATAATACTGTACTATTAAAAGATAAACGGCTAATTACCACTATTATTCGTCACTTTGCTGACGTTTCGAGACTGAGTTCAGAAGACTCTTCATCATGAGCACCGCCCGCGACCACGTTTGACGGTGGACCAGCGAATACGAGCGAACGCGGTCGCGGGCGGTGCTAATGATGAAGAGGCTTCTGAAATCAGTCTCGAAACGTCAGCAAAGTGACGAATAATAGTGATAATTAGCCGTTTATCTTTTAATATGATTCCCAACCACGATAGTTTCAATTCTATAACACTATACTAGTTAAATGAAGGGAATTGCATCGGCTGCACCGACAAGAACCAAGCTCTTAAATCATGAATTAATTTTGAATACCTACCTAAGATTGTTTTATACGCCATAATTAAACTATGCGCATGCACACAACCTCATGCCATTAAAATCGTTTTGTTGCAGTTAATAATACTTGGAGGAAATCAAGAAACCCGTCTCTTTTATGAATTTATTGTCGCCAATATCAAGTGTTAAAATTGTTTTAAAATTAGTCAAGTCGTCGAGAGTTTAAACGGTGCCAGAAAAACTAAGTTTTTGGAGGACAAACCAGTACACCGATGTTTAACTACACCACACATGTGCTCTTTATCTAAGTTACACTGGTTAAAATGCCACGAAAATTATACGAACTTGAAAAAATACATTAAAATGTAATGATAAAGAAATATTACGACGTTGCGTTTAAAAATGGAGGATTGAGTCCCCGAAAAATAGCTTTATTGCATTAGACAAAAAAAACAGTACACAAGGTGAACTTAATGCTAATTATTATTTTCTTCCAGCTAACCTTTGTGTAATGTAGGTAGGTGGTAGTGCTATCGTGAATTCGAGATTATGGTTGACATAATTAAATACCTACCTTATAACTAGATACTTATATATATATACTTAATATACCAGTCTATAATTCTGCGAACAGTAGACCTCGCGACGAGCACAAACTTGTATAAAACTATGCATCATGTCGATCCATAATCACCAAACCACAGAATACGTGAAGGGTGTCGGTGAAATTACAGGCACATGAGACTTTCATCTTCATATCTCAGGGTGGCGGGCGCATTGCAATGCTACGTTTTGTGCGTCCTAGGTGGATGTAACCTGTGAGGTGCATTAGGTTACTGCTTAACACCAGCCCCCTTATTCGCTATGACCAAACGTAACATAATGCGGGCTCGTTACGATATTTGCGTGGAATCTTCGTTTAGAAGACATTATGACGTCGCACACGTTATTGACAAGGAATCTCCTATGGTCATAGCGAATAAGGGCCCAGGTGGGCCATCAGCTTGTTCCGAAATTCGCACAGTTCAAAAAATATTCAAAACTTTATATGGTTCCATGAAGATGCAACTTAATAAATTGAAACATATTTTTTTAACTGTGACCCTTAGGTTTTCCTCTGACAATCATAACTCATTTTTTTAAAACTATACCGGTTGCGTTTTCTTTTTTAAATCGTGTTTACTAAGTGTATCGCTACCTTTATCGTGTTTATTATCGTCCTTACAAATCTCTAATGTCCGTCTTCAGCCATTATTGTAATTTACATTTTGGAAATTCGAATTCGTCCTCTCCTCCGAGGAATAGCATAGACATGAGCATAGGTAGGTACTAAACAATATTCTGTGACTGACACAGATTATCGAATAGTTTTTTTTCTGCATTTAGCGACTTTTGAACATAATGTTCATGTCTAGGAAATTTTGAAAAACATATGATTATTTATGATAAAAGATTTACCCAGAGATGAGATCTAACTAGATCCATTTTTCTTCCCCGAAACTCCCCATGTAGCAAATTTCATCGAAATCGTTATAGCCGTTTTCGAGAACGTGATTACTAATATATATTATAAGTATATACAAATATTGCTCATATTATAGTATAGAATAGGACTTCTTTTATATGGGAAACTACCAATTGACACTCCCTAGAACGAAATGCAACGACAACGCATCTTCATCTAATTATTACCAGATGCCCTGAAATAATTTTGAAAACGCGAAGGGCCCCGGAACCCCACGGACCCAGAGTCTCGACCCCGAAAGGTTCAAATAAGTAAGCTCTGTCGAGACTTGCATATTTGCGTCTTTTGAGGTCCTCAGCGGAATCTGCCGCCGCACCGGCCCTAACTGATGTCCCGGACAGATGAGATGGCGCAAGGGTATCAACGCATGTAGCGTCCCACACCATAGGCCTACCCTTCTCCCACGGAACAAGAGTCATGCCGTCAGGCCGCTTACCATCGTCACGTAACAGACCATTCGGTTCTAGAATAGCTGGAATGTTAACGCTGGTAAGGGCCCGGCGAATGATATCATTAAGGCTAGCGTGGCGGGAAATCCTACCGGCAGCCCTGGTGCACGATAATCCGTGTTGACCAAGCTGATCAACAGCAGTACCGCACTGGCAGTGATGAGGGGCACAGCACCCTGCACCCAACCGTAAACAAGTTGCAATGCGGAAAGAAACTGGATCCATTAAAGTACCAGTATTGTGTGATGGAAGTGCTTGCAACCAAAACCCTGACTCCCATTTGGAAACGGCCAGGAGACGAGCATGATCTGGTCGAAGCGACGCGTGACCCGAGAGCTGGCTCTTATCTGGCTCAACGCATTAGTATTGCCATTCAGCGTGGCAATGCAGCCAGCATCTTAGGGACGCTTCCGTCTGGTAGTGATTTGGATCAGTTGAGCTACCTTTAGATCGCTTGCAGCGGTCTTCAGGTGGCACAACTGTTTCATATGTATTTTGTACATACCTTGTATTATTCTTTCTGTAAATAAATGTATTTTTTATTATTACCTGACTGCGAAATAGTTGATTTTACACTCATAATAATCATAGTCAACAACATTTTATTATTTGAAATCCAAGAAACGACATTAATCACCTTATAAACTTTGAATGTACTTATGTACGAACGCGACCAAACTTAGAAGAAACAGCGCAATTAACACGTCTTGGCTACTTTTATGATGAGTCTGTGTAATGTATATCGAACAAGGAGAAGCTGATGCTTAGAAAAAGATTTCAATGTAATCAGAATCAGCAAATTCAACAACAACCTGCCCCTAGTTGAAGCCTACGTCATCGCGTTGAAGACGCCAGCCGCCAGACTGGTCCAACGTCTTGTCTACGTCTTCGCCTCCAAGTATAATATGGTATCGCACCCCGAGCGCTGCGCAGTGACAACCGCGCGCGCGCTATTTGACACGCATGATCAGATTTTTTCTTTATGATAGAATTTGTTAAGTGTCAGTTTTGTGAATTTTGGAACTATATTGGACTTTTTATTTGAGTTTTTAGAAAGGTAATTTATATATTTTTATACATTTAATAATTTTAAAATATATTCAGGTAAGTTTTTAAAATAAACTTTATAAAATATTTTATCAAGAAATATAATTTTAATTTAGTTACAGTGAATTAAACTCATAATATTATTATTAAAATATTATCAAGTCAAAATAAGTAAAAATTTTTTTTTTATAATAAAATAATGTCATATTGGTTCAATTGACCTTTACAAAAATATAACCTAAAACTAAGTACCACTTAGTTACTTACTTAGTTTTACTACTCTATAAGCTTCACCAGAAATGTATATCCAAAAAATAAAAAAATATAATATCAGCAAACTAAAGTCAGTCCCTAACTTTTAAACAAATATAAAAAGTTAATAGCTTGAATCATATATTTTTTTGTATTCTTCTCACTTAGGATATTTCTATACCTAAGTGTTTAATATGTAAAAAGTTTCCTCTAGAAACTAGCTTTTTATGATCTCCATATTTCTAAGTCAAGGTTTTGTAACCGCAATAATATTAATCTCTCGGAAGTCTCAGTTAGATTATTCGGAAGTAAACAATCAATTGATTTAATTATATCACCTCCTGCATCTAAAGGTAGCCGCACACTAAAACAACACGCCACGCAACGCAGTGACTTATCTCGGTGATATAAAGTGAAAGAAAATTACTGTTACTGTTAGCCTGAATCATCCCGTTGTTAAGCAAAGGCCTCCCCCCATATCCTCCAGTCACTACGATCCTGTGCTATTGTTTGCCAATCTGTGTTAAAGGCATCTATTCATAAGGCCATCTCCTGCGTGGTCTGCCGCGACGCCGTCTCGCTGTGTCAGGGCTCCACATAGTGGTTATTTTGGCCCACAGCTCATCAGGCATGCGACAGACAATGTCCAGTCCAATTCTACTTCAGCTGGGTGGCTTTTTCTCCCACGTCGGCGATTTTTGTTTTGGAGCGCATTGTGTGGTGTTTACAATCCGGTCGTTTAAGGTGAATGTTCACGCTTGCGGCGCGAAATTAATTTTTTTTGGTGTTTTTTTACCAATACAGCTCATCAACACTTCTTCAGATAGCGAAAGTTGAGTTCGTGAGAACTAGGAGACTTAATACACATGTTTTAATTGATAGTATCTCATAAATATTATCAGTTCAGCTACGATACCTCTAAACAAAAAAAAACACGGTTAAAATTTATTTAGCAATTTAGGTATCATAGCTAAACTGATGATATTTATGACATACTATCGTTTAAAACATGTGTGTTAAGTTTCCTAGTCTTCGCGAACTCAACTTTCGCTATCTGAAGACGTGTTGATTAGCTGTAATGGGCAAAAAACACCAAACAATTTGAATTTCGCGCCGCAAGCGTGAGCATCCACCTTGATGAAAGAAAATTATTCATATGAATATAAAACTCCCCATTAAAATATAAAGAATCTCCAAATTATACATACAACTCAGTCATAAATAAATGATGATAATAATATTCAATAAGATGCATTAGAAAAAGAGCAATGCTTAGCCACAATCTAAAACAAATAATTCAAACTCGTCAATGATAGTGAGTGCGACGACCTACTAATCTGTTTACTGTCATGCTTAATCAAGTAGGTTATTAATACTGATGATAAATATTAATTGAAGTTAATCGAATTAAAATCGCCTACTTTTTAACCCCCGACGCAAAAACGACGGGGTGTTATAAGTTTGACGTGTCTGTGTGTGTATGTCTGTGGCATCGTAGCTCCCGAACGGATGGACCGATTTAGATTTTGTTTTTTTGTTTGATAGGTGAATTCGTCGGGAGTGTTCTTAGCTATGTTTGATCAAAATCGGTTTAGCCGTTTCATTGAGTTGAGTTTTTTTTTAATTTTTACAAAATTAAGTACTTGTAAAATAATTATTAGCTTATTTCCTGTGTCATATATATTATATTATGTTAGGTATTTATATAGGTAGTTATTTAGAATAGGTATTTAATTATGTTAATCATTTAATCTCAACCTATAATTATTTTGAATAGCACTACGACCCACTCCACATTACACAAAGGTTAGCTGGAAGAAAATGCTAATTATCATTAAGTTCGCCTACTTTATGTCTTGTTCAATAAATAATTTTCTATCTATCTATCTATCTATCTGTGTCCGTTGCAGAAATATATGCACGAATTCACAAGATTTTATCTTCATTTAGTTGTTGCCTATGGAGCGGCTGTTGTGCGGCTGGCCTTATTATGCGAATACATCGATAATATTGTGTTGACATTGAAGTTTCGTGAATAACTTTGTATAAGGAGAATCCCAATGCCTCAAGGTGTTTAATGAATGTGTTTGCTTATAATCACAATGTGCATGTTCTTCTTGTTTGTACAGTGAATCTTAGCGGAAAAAATACTAGTGGAAATAAGTAATTTGGCAAAATAAATACAATCAGCTAATACTGAGAATTATCTATGTTCAATGATAAGTATATCAAGGAAGTGAGTCACTCGGGTCTTAAGATAATAAGATACTAGTGGTTCACCCCGAACTGAGACCTCGCGAATACACTCGATTTAGGTAGGTTACCTTATTTATTTCGAAAAAAAAAAGAACTTGTTTGTTCTAAAAGTTAGACCTACAACGTCGTTCAAATTCTTAGAAACGGAAGGTCAACAATGGATGTTATACTGGTTATTGTTTTGTAATGTACAAATTTCAAAAAATCTTCAATTTTAGGTTTTTTCCAGTATTTGTGTCATAAAAGCTACAAACAAACCAAATTTTTCAAAAGTACCCTAGAGGTTTTGGTTTTTTACATTTTCGATTTACCCCAATATCTCAAAAACTACATATGTAAAAAAATTATAAAAAATACTTCTGAAATATCGAAGCGAGGGGCTTTCATATGACACCCCATATGATCTGAAATTCACACTTTTTTTTGTATCCCCTCTTGGTCCCCAATAATATATCTCAATAACCCCCCACCGATATAGCTCATAACCTAAGATCGGATTAACGGTTCGGAAGTTATGCTCGGACAAACATACATACATACAAACGCCGATTCTTTCAAGTTGACTCAGAGAACTCGCTTCGCTCGTTCAACAAGTCTTTCTAATTTTAGAGTAGGTTCAAAGAATTAAGATAGCAGAAACAGGGATGTGGCACACAACAGTCAACATCGTGTATAAACAGATAAATACGAGTGTTAATTATATAATTTTTGACGTATCATTGTTTTCATAACGCTTCAATATTTTATGAATGGGCACCAGTGTATTAATTCTAAATTATGTTGAGTTTTTTTTTTTTTTTATACTACTTGGTTAGCAGCAGTTGACCTGATGTTAAGCGGTAACCTCTGCCTATGAACAGTGCATTACCTTATAGGTCACGTCCACCTAGGACGCGCCCTATGTGGCATTGCACTGCGCCCGCCACCCTGAGACATAAA
Source organism: Operophtera brumata (assembly GCA_932527175.1). NCBI lineage: Eukaryota > Metazoa > Arthropoda > Insecta > Lepidoptera > Geometridae > Operophtera > Operophtera brumata. Next base: position 41,795,091 of record OW052228.1, on the reverse strand, counting down.
GATGAAAAGTCTCATGTGGCTGTAATTTCACCGACACCCTTACCCTTCAAACCGGAACACAGTAATGCGAGCACTACTGCTTTGCGGCAGAAATAGGTATGGTGGTAGCACTTCCCCGGACGAACTCTTTCACAAAAAAGCTCTACTAATACTAAAGAGGTGCTAACAGAATTCCAATTTTTTTTTAGTGAGGTTGAGTCGTTCCTCGAACCTCCATCCATTCCATGGAGTGGATGGAGGTTCGGGGAACGACTAAGAATATGCATGGCACTCCATACAACGGAATATTCTTCGTGCTAAAGGTGAACTTGTTTTAAAACGTGACATTGGCGAAATTGTGGTCTACTCCGCAAGGACCACTTGTTTAAGAACTGAACTGAATATGGATGCAAGATTGCCTAAAAACTGACTATTTTAATTTGTTTAGTTACTTACATTTTACTTGTAGCATAAACGGGGCATGAATTTCATGTCTGGCCAAAGGAAATTACCCCGATTTTCTATCCGTGCTTAAAATTATGTGTTAGAATCTCAGGCATCAATGGAACTTTTATAGCTTTTTTTTATAGCTTTTTACACTCAAATTTACCAGCACATTAAGACAAGCGCATTTCGGTGAAGAAAACATCGAAAAAAAACTAACTTATCCTAGACCAAAAGTTGAAAGTCATCAAAATATTTTCACTATTTTTAAACAAAGTAAAAAAACATCTTAAAGTATTGGTATATTCTTAATATGATTTGAACACTTACCATACATGGTTCTCTCGCGGAAGTTTACTCAATTTAAAATCTCGAAAACAATAAGCTAAATCATACATACAGCATTGAGACGGGCTTGTTAACTATTGACCTCATACACCAGCTCAAAGTCACGGAAAAGGCTATAGAGACAGCTATGCTCGGAGTTTCACTACGTGATAAAATGATTCGTTGAAGAAACAAAATTTTTTTTTTTTTTTTTTTTTATTCTACTTGGATGATTGAACAACCTGATGTTAAGCGGTAACCTCTGCCTATGAACAGTGCATTACCTCATAGGTCACGTCCACCTAGGACGCATCCTATGTGGGATTGCACTGCGCCCGCCACCCTGAGACATAGATGAAAAGTCTCATGTGCCTGTAATTTCACCGGCACCCTTACCCTTCAAACCGGAACACAGCAATGCGAGCACTACTGCTTTGCGGCAGAAATAGGTATGGTGGTAGTACTTCCCCGGACGAACTTTTTCACAAAAAAGCTCTACTACTACAAAAAAATTCTTGACATAGCTCTCAAAATTAGCAAGGTTATGTGGCAATTGGCAGGCCATATAGCTCGTTGAACCGACAACCATTGGGGAATCATTATGAGTAGGTATATCAAGCGTGGAGTGTGCTGCCTTATGAACTTTTGCTGATTCTCTCTAGCATCTTACTTTTGACTGCCTACCTGAGACTTTTAAGTTGGTTTTCCTTATTTCTTTGGATCAGCTTCCACTTGTTCTCGAGGCACTACACAGGCGCTCCCCACATAGTAGAAAGGAGGATCAGCAAAAAAAACTGACCGTGTTTGTTGCCTGATTCTTCTAGGTCTGGTCGCGTTGGAACAGGAGTAAATTATTTTTTTATTACGATTCATAATGATCATTGTGATTTCAATGAATGAAATACTTTAGACTTTGACTTTTGACTTTGAGCAAAGGTTCTTGTATGGTGACCGCGTACCGGACGGTACAGTGTAGGATGACCCGTCACTCAATGGACGGACGACATGGTAAAGGTTCCAAGGAGAGTCAATGGATGGCAGTAGCTTAAAACTGCTCGTCGTTGCATTCTATGGAGGCCTATGTCCAACAGTGGACGTCTAATGGCTGATATTGATAATTGATGATAATGTTTAGTAATATAATTATCATATAGTTAGATGTATCTGTTTGAGTGGTGGTAAGTAGGAAAGTTATAAAAAATCATTTGGGGGATCAAAAATAGGAAATGATTAATTACCTTCGTAATATAATTCAAATTCAAAATCTTTATTTCTGGCTTACTGAGAAATGCACTAAGCCTAAACAGTAAGCCAATATCAACATAAATACGTTAGAAACTAACATACCTAGTAGTAGTAGAGCTTTTTTGTGAAAGAGTTCGTCCGGGGAAGTACTACCACCATACCTATTTCTGCCGCAAAAGCAGTAGTGCTCGCATTGCTGTGTTCCGGTTTGAAGGGTAAGGGTGCCGGTGAAATTACAGGCACATGAGACTTTTCATCTTTATGTCTCAGGGTGGCTGACGTAGTGCAATGCCACATAGGGTGCGTCCTAGGTGGACGTGATCTATGAGGTAATGCACAGTTCATAGGCAGAGGTTACCGCTTAACATCAGGTGGGCCACTTGCTTGATCCGTCATCCAAGTAGTATAAAAAAAAAAAAAAAAAAAATACCTACATCTAAAAACACTTTATTTATAACTTAATCTAACGCACGTGTGATCGCCGACGCGTCGCGGCCCGGGGATCACGTGACAGGCGGCCCTTGGACCGCCGCAACTTCACCCCTTCGGCCAGAAGTAAGGGCTTAAACAATTACCTACATTTATTATTTTACCAAACTATAAATTGAAAAATACCTTGTAAATAATAATTACCTATATAAATGGAAATACAAAACAAAAGAAACAAAAATAGATAGGAATGTTTTATCAAAAATATGTACATTAACAAATCCACGGTCACAATCTCCGCGAAATTTTTAACTACCTAATTCCTCAACTTAATTTTCATAAACAAAATGCATAAATTGTATATGTACTTAAATTTAATTTGAAAAAACAGCAACTAATGTTTTATCTGAAGGCTCTATGTTACGAGCTGTCTAGACATAACAAGTTGACATTGTACATAACTGTGTGAACTATTTCTTAGAATACCAGCATCCGTCTGTGGCACACGTCTTACCTACTAGGATAAAAAGACTTAGCTTAATAGGATAAAACGTGTCAATCCAGATATCTCTCTGCAACATATCATAATCGGTTTTGCTGTTACAGCGTTATTGAGAACATCTATATATGATATCATCAGGGACATGGGAGAACTACTAGAATACAGAAACATGTTACCGGAGAGAGAGATTTCAATAATAGCTGTTGAACAAATCACAAATGTGGAGCACATATAAACAGCGATAAATAAATAAATAATAAATAAATAATGCTGGACACAGTTCACACAACATTATCTAGCCCCAAGCTAAGCAGAGCTTGTGTTAGTGGCACTAGATAACTGATATACTTAATACAATATATTACATAGCTAGATATTTTTTATTATACATAGAAAAATACCCAGAACACCCTGAACAAATATCTGCAATCGCACAAATATTTGTTCCGAGGCGGGAATCAGGAGGTTGCGGGTTCGATTGAGGCGGGAATCGAACCCGCAACCTCCTGCGTTGTAGGCCAACCTTCGCCCGCCGCGCCACAGAGGTCGCAATCGTACTAGTGTACATAGAACACCTGAAATTCAAATCCTGAATCGCGCTTACGATGTTTTCTGGGAGACTGAACATAATAGGAAAGTTTGGGACAAGAAAATGTCTGTTGGCAAACTCGTTTGAAAAATGATTCATTGGAAAACTTATTTCCAACCCTTCTTCTTCATACTTCCAAACAAATTTTCGCATTTACACTAATATGGCATGGCCCTATGGTAGCAAAAACAATACTATAATGGATGCAACTACCTAATTAAAAACATAAAAGGAATTATGAGCTTTATATATAATTTAAACTTGATATACATAATTACATATTTAAATTTACCATTTAATTGAAGATTGCTATCCGAACAACCCATGATTAATTGTTCTAAACGTCTGTATTAATGAGCTGCAAGTGCATTATTATAGTAATATTATCCGTGACTTAAAATAATCAGAAAAATACATGATACCTACTTTATATAAATCAGTTACCATAAATATTTTTCAGTGGTGTTTTTTGTAACGAATTACGCAACACGCATTACTATTACGATTATACATTAAGTTGACGCATAGAAAAAGTACTTACCATAACTAGTCAATAAATAACAAAACAACAGACAAATTATCCATGTTTTTATATAAACACCAGCTTATTTTGTTATAGAACATTTTTAAGAAAGCAAGAGAACAATGTTGCTTGAATATTCGTTTGAATGAAGAAGCCGTGAAAGGTCGACGTAAATCTATATGGGAGTAGAACTAGCCCGAAATGTTCGGACGAAACAACCCACTTCAAACCGGCAAGTCGGAAATGAAGCTTGATTTGTCTGGTATTCAATATCATCCACGGTAGACAAACATAGATACAAGCATATCAATAAAAATAAACAATAAAGAAACGATATCGATGCGAAAGACAGAGCAAGTCAGCCCTCAGATTGTAGATATTAACGCCATTTTCATACAAGATAGCATCAGACATTTATTTTGTCGAAACTAACAGATCTGGAGTTCGATATGTTACTTAAGTCTCAATTCCTAGACTTAAAAGACTTTGTTTAACTCCCTCAAATTCTACCTACAGACAAATATTACCTTTATCACATTAAACTCTAGTTTTTTTTACACTAAGTTAACGAAACGAATCCTCAAACCATATACCACTTATAACTAAACTGCTCCAAAATCTTGTCAATGATCTTAAATTGCTTATATGATAAATTGTCACAGATTGTGATATAGTAGGTAGGAAACCTGTCAGGTTATGTAACAATTGGCTATGATCGTGAGGACCACGCGATGGCCAACGTGACTCGTCTTCGAAATACTGCAATTATATGTTAGGTTATGTTTATCTATAATTTGGGTATTGTTCTGTCTGAGATTCATACCATTTAGATTTTTTTCTAATATAATTTACATTACTTGCTACAGTAGAACTGTTGTTTTTTCTACTTTTGTAATGACCATTTTTTTTAACTTTACGTCTATGATTTGTTTTTAAACATCTTTCGTTCAGCCATTTTAAATCCTGTTACAACGAAAATTATTGTTTAAAGTTCAAGTTGTCAACATTAAAATAGCATTTTTAAACTAAAACCCCTACTTTTACTCGTTTCGTTTCGTATGAGGTAGTGCTGGCCTCTGATGTCAGAGTTTGTCAAGCCGCCCGAGGGCCTCTGACATGGCTTATCGACTGCTATTAATCAATAACAGCCGGGACCGACAGCTTAACGTGCCCTCCGAAGCACAGAGCGATGGAAATCCGCACTTAACTTAGAAAAGTCATTGGTGCGGAGCCTAGGATCGAACCCGGTATCGTTGGATTCTGAGTTGCACTATTGAACCGTTAGGCTACCATCGCTTTTACTGTTTGTAGAAAATGGTAACAAAGTTGTCATTATAAGATTAACTCTTGATATGTAGATTCGGTTTAAAACGTTCAGGGTTCGAGTTTGCAACGTATGATTGTGTAGTCAGGCGCAAACTTGTATATGCGTCATTTAGGAAGCTCCGCAAAATATTTTGATCTCTTCACGGCCGTTACTCAAGGGGTCACCAGACATGCAATTTGCCAGCTGACACTCCACGGCCAAATACCCATTAGGGAATTTTCCTGTTACGATCATAGTTAAAATAATTAATTTTGACAGGTACCTATGAGTAACCTTTAACTGTACTTTATTGACTAGCACGGTCATTCAAACTGCATAATTGTTTAATTTATTTTCATTGTCCATAATGCTGTGTTATGTTCCATCTTAATAACTTGTAGGCTAAAATTAGCAAGCTTTTGCCCACGACTTCCATCGTCTTAGGACCGAAAATTATATTTATATATAAAAACGGCTTATTACCACTGTATTTCGTCGCTTATGAAGAGGCTTCTGAATTCAGTCTCGAAACGTCAGCAAAGCAAAGCGACGAAATACAGTGGTAATAAGTCGTTATTTATTTAAAACTAGCGACTCGCCCCGGCTTCGCACGGGTAGCCCCCGGTGAACCCCCCCCCCCCCCCCCCCCCCCAAATTTTTATCCCGATATTCCCACGGGATCGAGACTTACGCTGGTGAAACCGCGGGGCGCTGCTAGTAATTTTATAAAAGCTTGTTTTGAAAGAGATGTTTTTCAATAAAAACTTATTTCTATGTTAATCCACAATTTTATTTGCGTTTTTTAAAAAATTATGGACGATATTTGTGTGTTGGTTCTTAGTTATGTTTGGTGGAAATAAGCACAGGCGTTTTTAATAGATTCAGCTTACAACTCTTATTTTTAAGGGAACTCAGGTAATTTTCGATCTAATCGAATCGAATTTTTTAACCTGCTGTTTGGCTCGAAATATTTATTTTGATGATATCAGGGTAGGCTGATGTTGAGAAGGCTCTAAGGTACTATAGCAGAGTTTCGAAGAACGAGTTCAAATTAAAAAAAAAATGTGTTTTCTAGATGACTCCAGGCTCTAGTTGACAAGGATCTTGGGTGCAGCGATGTGTTGTCATAAGTGTTAGAACTTCCAATTTTAACGAAGTTGAAAATAGTTTGGAGTTTTTAAATTTAATATAACTAGCTTCTAAAGTAATTTGTGTCACATATATTCTTAAATAAATTTTGACATTTACGATGATTTATTCCTAGCATTTGATGCAGATTTTGTTTAATAGTAGGTATGTAGAATTGCTTACTTATGCTTTAGTTAATATGTACCAGTATTTTTTTGCTAACTGCACTTGACTTTGGCAGTACTGCCATCAAAACTGATACAATCTTGATAAACCTTTTTGCTAACTGAGCAATTGACAGTGCAATAATATTATTACTATTATTTTAATTGAATCTTACAATGTCTCGAGATTCAAGGCGCTGCACCTATCATTTAAAGTAACATATCAAATTATATATCATTTGCGCACTGAAGGTCTATTAAATCATGTTTCCTGTGTTTCAGATGTTACCTATATTATGAGTTATTGCTTCATTCGAACGTTGACCGAATTTATTAATTATGATATTAGCAATTGGTTTTTTTGTCTCTGTTATGTCTGTTATATGTAATAACTAATATGTCAACGTCACGTTAATGCCAAGGTTATGGCCGAAATCAAAGACGTCAACACTGGTTAGTGTTTTGTAATTACGAATGAACAGCAACTCGTCCCGGCTTATCGGTAGTATTGGAATTAAAAGTAGTCAAACCTCTCTCCCCCTCCCCCCCCCCCCTCTCTCTCTATTCACAAACCAAATGCCGTCAAAATCTGCTAAAGCAGTCCCCCCATCACCCCCACTATGTCACTCGCTGATTATTTAATTATACAAGTTTTTTTTTTAAATCGTTTGAGTTGTTTTTGAATTTATCTATTACAAACAATTAAACAATGTTTACCAATTTATATTATTAGTGTAGAGTGGATAAACCCAAAAACAGGTTAAGGCCCATAAAATATGAATGCTTTTACATTGTGGTTTGAATAACACAAAAATCCTAAATATGAACCGAATAACTGGTGTAGGTAGGTAATAATATATCTCGGTATATATTTTACTTACAATAAATATTTTATTAATATTAACAATATTTTTGTCTTCTCAATGTCTCTATAAAAATCAATGTAAGGTTTATAATTATTATACAATTTTTGTCATGAGTATTATAAGTACCGGTTACGTATTTTACGCAAAATATGTAAATAACATGTTAATGGAAGTTATCAATCAAAGTATTCCAATAATACAAATAAGTAAGTAGTTAAAAATTAAATAAAATTATAGAGAAGAGCTCAAGATGTCACTCATGTCATAATTTTAATGTCGTTCTCAACCTGCAGTTCAAGGTATCATGAGATATTATCAATAATAATATTTATTATCTTGCAGTCCCAAATCTGATAATTGCATTTCTTAACTTGGAAGCAAAAACTCACGGACCACCATGTAAAACAGATATTACATTTTAATTAAGTTTAGTTTTTTTTTTTGTTTCAGCATAAAAAATGGTCGTGGGAGCCAAGAAGACTCTGCAGAGCATACCCAGCAAGGGTCGGATCTCAGTCTTGAAGATTCAGAACTTTACAGTTCAGAAAAGACGTAAGTATACGTTCCCCCCATGGAGGTGTAATAGTAATGGAGTGAGTGCTAAAAATAGAGTATTCCTTCTTACTCCTATCCTAGAAGATAGCTTGCTATCCTATGTTAGAGAGAAACAAATATATTGTCACACGACAGTCGTCATTCCGTTCCGTACCCTGAATTTTGGTATCATGCATATACATCTCCCTAGATTGTTACCATTAATGTACTAGTAATTTGACACTTGGCCTGGTACGACTACCACAAATAAGAACAGATAGATTTATGCTTGTCTCATTCCAACACATGAATACATTCATATAAAAGAATGAGACTGGTATAATCGCTAATGTTTCGTTTTTAGCCTTAGTTCCATGCCTTTAGTCCATCTTCCTAGGTTCCCCCTAAGACGTGTGACGTGAGCATGGATTAGCGGAGAAGGGCGCGGGGCCGCGCGATTTTCTAGACACGCATCAATCAAGCGTCGTTTTGACAAGACATCGTGTTTCGGATACGAGCCGCAAATTTAGTACCAGTTGCTATATTTTGTAGGTCTCAAAGCTCAAAGTTGCGCAGCGGGCTATGGAGAGAGCTATGTGCAGTTTCATTACCTTATATAATCCGAAATGAGGAAATCTATAGAAGACTGATATAGCTCTCAGAATGAGCTAGAGTGGCTATGGGCAGGTCATATGGTGACGACCTCTGGGGCGCGGCGGGCGAAGGTTCACCTGCGACGCAGGAGGTTGCGGGTTCGATTCCCGTCTCGGAACAAATATTTGTACGATCTGCAGATATTTGTTGAGGGTGTTCTGGATATTTTCTATGAATAATAAAACAATTATATCTAGGTAATGTATTGTATTAAGTGTATCATTTATCTAGTACGAGCAAAACAAGCTCTGCTTAGCTTGGGACTAGATAATGTTGTGTTAACTATCCAGCATTATTGTTAATTTATTTATTTATTTATATTTCGTTGGCAAGCTCTGTAGCCTAAACGACTTGATGGATTTTAGAGGTGTCGTTAAATTCGACTTGTGAGAGTGACACTGGGCATAACAAAATTATTCAGGCAGTCGGGTTTTTTTTTTTTTTTTTTTGTTAACAATGATAGACCTTTGTTTGACCACGATCTCACCTGTTTTGTTATAAAAAAGCTTGAACTAATGACGTTTAAGGTTAATTTAAAACGCTCTAATGTAGTTCGAGCTACCGATGTCTCATTATCTAAAACTAGCGACTCGCCCCGGCTTCGTAGCCCCCGGTGAGCCTTCCCCCCTCCTTATTACTTATTCTGCTATTCGGAGCGGAGAAGAATCCACCAAAAAAGAGATAACTAACATTGGTCCAGCCGATCTTGAGTTATAAGTGGTGTAACAAAAACGACTTTGTTTTATATAATCATAATCATAATCATAATCATTTATTCACAAGAATGTAGGTATAATAGATGTTAAAAATAGAAATGTTCCTTTACATTCTGCCTCATAAAGGCGTGCAAAATTAAAAACGAAATTAAAAACGAATGTCACTATTATATATATATATATAGATTACAATAATTTGCTTTACTTACAGATACAGTCCTGAAAGCTGCATACGGAACCCTACTGGTAGTGATATCTATCATCATGGCTGCTATCAACCCTGTAGCGTTGGTTACTAATTGGGTGAGTCACATATTGTTTATTTTCTAATATATAAAAATAAGTCGGGTTTTCCTTCCTGACGCTATAACTCCAGAACGCAAGAACCGATTTCCACGGTTTTGCATTCGTTGGAAAGGTCTCGGGCTCCGTGAGGTTTATAAGTTTTTTTTTTTTTTTTTTTTTTCAATTCGTGTTAGTTACACCATTTATAACTATAGAATGGGTGAAACGATTTGGCTGAAAATTGGTAGGGAGGTTGCTTAGAACCAGGAGATAGGACATAGTGGGAGGGGGTAGGACGCGGGGGGGGTGGGTTCACCGGGGGCTACCCGTGCGAAGCCGGGGCGAGTCGCTAGTAATTTTATAAAAGCTTGTTTTGAAAGAGATGTTTTTCAATAAAAACTTATTTCTATGTTATTCCACGATTTTATGTGCGTTTTTTTATTTTATTGACGATGTTTGTGTATTGGTTCTTAGTTATGTTTGGTTGAAATAAGCACAGGCGTTTTAAACGGGGGGGGGGGGGGGGGGGGGGGGTTCACGGGGGCTACCCGTGCGAAGCAGGGGCGAGTCGCTAGTAACTTTATAAAACAGGAATTAAATTTTCATTTCTGAATTAACACAAAGGAAATTCCGCCGGAAGACGAGATATACCTCTAGGTGACGTAGAATGAAATAAATAACAACACCGCGTAGTCTGGTGAAAGTATTTTAATGAGGACATAATTTACTGTAATGTCAACGATGACGCTGGTCAATTCGATTCCTAAATGGATGGGATGTTGACCGCCTAGCCCACAGTAGGCGGCCTGGATATTCTGTTATTATATACATACCTAGATATTTATATATTACTTATATTATTATTATATAAAACTTTAATCCTCTTTTTTTTATACTTCTTGGAATGACGGGTCAATCAGATGGCCTACTTGATGTTAAGAGGTACCCTCTGCCTATGAAAGTTACATTACCTCACAAGTCCCGCCCACCTAGGGCGCACCCTATGTAGCATTGCACTGCGCCCGCCACACTGAGACATAAAGATGAAAATTCCCATGTGCCTGTAATTTCACCGGCACCCTTACCCTTCAAACCGGAACACAGCTATGTGAGCACTACAGCTTTGCGGCAGAAATAGGTATGGTGGTAGTACTTCCCCGGACGAACTCTTTCACAAAGAAGCTCTACTACTACTACTAATAACACTACTACTACTATCCATCGCAGATATCAGCTAGATCCATAAGGATATTGTATAAAGGAGGAAGAAGTGCAATTCATGTTATTTGGTACACGTATTGAATTTAGCAAGCTCTTGTTGAAATTATATCTAAAATCTTGCCAAAGTTGTTCTAAACAAAACCTACAGCCAGGTTACTGATTTTCAATACAGTATATTGAAAAGTGTACTTACAAGGCCAGTAAACATTGGAAGTTAACTTTACCCCCTCATGCGATTTATTTACAATTTACCGCACTAGTGCGGTAATATGTAATTTATATATTTTTCCAGTTATAAACAGCTTACAAACAGTTTTTTTAAAAATGAGAATAAAATGATGTTGAATTTTTACGAAGAAAAATGAATTTATAGTTAAATGCATTTACAAAATTGATTGAAATTATTATAAACTGTATTTAATTACCGCAGAATTTAAGTGTTAAATTTTTTATTTATTTTAAAAGTGGTAAAGGCTGACTGTTTTCTCTACCAATTTTCCTACGATTAAATACTAGTATTTGTATTTGGTGTGGTATTTGTATGTTTCTAATCCCCGACGCAAAAATGACGTAGTGTTATGAGTTTGACGTGTCTGTGTGTGTCAGTCTGTCGCATCGTAGCTCCCGAAAGGATGAACCGATTTCGTTTTTATTTGTTTGAAATGTTTTTGTCGGGATTGTTCTTAGCTATGTTTGATCAAAATTGGTTCAGCCGTTTCATTGCGTTGAGGGTTTTTTAATTTTTACAAAATTAATTAGGTACTTGTCTCACAACTGTATTGAAAAGCGTCGTACCGCGCAAACTCTGTCGATGGTAAATCCTCGCGCCGCGCCGTCCGGTTCGGGCTTACAAAATGTCACGTCATTTGTAATGACCTATTTACGACCCTTGTATCATAATGTACCTTTCTAGTAGAAAGATTAAACCAGAAAAGAAATAGAAATTTCTTAAAAAAATTTGTTACTGCGAGTAAATTTAAACACACAATTTTAATTTAGATGAGATTTCTTTTCTGAAACAGTCTTTTAATTTACAATTAATATCGTTGTTTTCCATGTTTTAGTAGTAGTAGAGTTTTTTTGTGAAAGAGTTCATCCGGGGAAGTACTACCACCATACCTATTTCTGCCGCAAAGCAGTAGTGCTCGCATTGCTGTGTTCCGGTTTGAAGGGTAAGGGTGCCGGTGAAATTACAGGCACATGAGACTATTCATCTTTATGTCTCAGGATGGCAATGCCACATAGGGCGCGTCCTAGGTGGACGTGACCTATGAGGTAATGCACTGTTCATAGGCAGAGGTTACCGCTTAGCATCAGGTGGGCCATCAGCTTGTTCAGTCATTCAATTAGTATAAAAAAAAAAAAAAGTTGTTATGATTGATTAGCTAATATTTAATATCAAACATAAATATGTTTCGACTTCAATTGACAACTTTTTTACCGGCCTGATAAAACCCAGTGTCAATTATATATTTATCTGATATATAAACGGTACATAACAAGTAGCCTATCAGAAAATTATGATTATGCGTATACAGTGACGTCAAACCAAATTCATAAAAACTGGTCCAAGACCCGCCGTATTAGAGTATCCATAAAATATATTGTAAAGAAAATATATCTTTTGAAAAATGCCGTAACTCAAATTAAAGCTGATTTATAATATGCCGTTTTTTTATTATAGAACATATACCTACTAATTACATATTTTTTTGTAAATTTGCATATTTATAATCACTGCATAGAATCTGATAGGTACCTACGCAGGTAGTTACGTCAGAACATTTGGCGACCGGTTGGGTGACGGACTGACAGGATAAGTAATAAATCTACGTTAAAACGTCTTAATTATTGATATAAGTGATGGTAATGTTCATTGAAATCTAGTGGGCCACTATAAGAGAGGTGTAAATATTTTGAGGTAAAGTGTTTGTCTGTCTGTTGTTGTCTATGGCTTCATAACACGGCTGCACCGATTTCAATGTGATTTATTGGTATGAAAGCTGGTGTTTGTGAGATGTTTCTTAGCTATGTTGTTGGAAACTGGTGGAGCCTTTTTCAATGTCATCAACTCGCAACATTTAAGGGAACACATGCTTTTTTTTTAGTTTTCAATTCAATTCAATTCAATTCAATTTTTTTTTTTAAGACATTGTCCATATTTTGTTAGTCGCGCTTATGATAATGTTAGTAGAGAGATACATTTATAATTAAAAAAATTAAATAAAAACAAATAAAAAATGTTAAGTTAGGTCAAAATGTTCATTTTTGACAACATCAGTCTTCATGGTCTGATGATGACCAGCATAGGATGAACCGGATCTATGGTACTACTGAAGATGAATCAGGCTTGAGCTTAATCTTCAAATTAAGATCGCATTACATGTCTTCCTCACGGAGACCCGTGTCTGATGATGAGCACACGATGAATAGGCTCTAGGGTGCCATAGGTACTCCTTTTTTTTTTTTTTTTTTTTTATACTACTTGGATGACGGAACAAGCAAGACGCCCACCTGATATTAAGCGGTAACCTCTGCCTATGAACAGTGCATTACCTCATAGGTCATTTCAATGTCATCTTATTTTTATGAGGTACACGTACATTTAAATTTATAAAACAAATAAATAATCAGCTGACATCAATAATTCTAATAAACTACTTCATAAAAATAATAATACTTACCTACGAAAGGGGCCCGAGAACCTCGGTCTACCGCTCCATTGCTATGCGCTAAAGACACAGGGTTCATGTGCGAGTCTACCTACTATATGTAACTACTAATAAGTAACCATGTGAAACCCATAAATATATTGAGTATTGAGTATTGAAAACTAGTGTTACATATTGAAAACAGTAGGAGTTATTTAAATTCTTCTTAAATTTACTTTTAATGACAGGAACGATGTCTCTGGTACTTATTCAGAATCAGGAACCATTTCGACCTACCTCTAAACTCGAATAGTGTCTAATGTATCTAATTAACTTTTTTTTTTTAAATAAAATACATTTATTTACAGAATGAATAATACAAGGTATGTACAAAATACATATGAAACAGTTATGCCACCTGAAGACCGCTGCAAGCGATCTAAAGGTAGTTCAACTGATCCAAATCACTACCAGACGGAAGCGTCCCTAAGATGCTGGCTGCATTGCCACGCTGAATGGCAATACTAATGCGTTGAGCCAGATAAGAGCCAGCTCTCGGGTCACGCGTCGCTTCGACCAGATGCCCTGAAAGAATTTTGAAAACGCGAAGGGCCCCGGAACCCCACGGACCCAATAATTAACCGCTCAATTATCAAGAAGAGCACAAATCGTGTTTGAAATTATGATGGCCGATAATGGTGCTAATTTAAATAATGGCTGAGTAGCACACTCATGAAAAACCTAGAAGATTAGGTAATCTTATTTAATGTCAATTATATTCCGTTATTACCTCTACTAAATTATTTTTATCAATTAATACTGCATCAATAATAAAAACAATTGAGATTATGGAATTAATGGGTTCTTCACACTTTATAGGTACTTAACTACTTTGATAAACGTCTAATAGGGAAAAAAACATCTTCAGAGGGTTCCTATTACATGTAATATATATGTCATTCACACAGTTTATCGATATAGTAAAGGCCGCATTCACATAGGAACCTTAGCTAATCCATAAACTGTGGAGTACCAGCCTTATACGGCTCAGTCGCAAAACGTCCACTTCTCATAATGTACACTGCCCTTTTTCTCAATATGACCACTTCGCAAAACGTCCACTTCGCAAAATGTACACTCGATTTTTTCGCATAACGTACACCGTGCGTTTTCTCAAAATGTACACAAAATTTATTAGCAAAATGTACTGGACTTTTCATATTTTTTTTTACTTTCTCTGTTTTTTTTACTTCTTTTCTTTTTATTACTTTTCTTTACTTTTAACGGAGATGGCGTGATGAGTTGGATGTGCACCTACCAGACTGGCCCACTGCAGCAAGGGACAGAGAAAACTGGAAAAAAGGGACGGAGGCCTTTGGCCTGCAGTAGCACAATATGGGCTGAAAATAAATAAATAATAAAGTCATAGCTATGAGCGCTCGGTAGATACACCACCTGCTTTCTGTGTAAATGCAGTCAAATGATAATACTACGGAAGAATAAACATAGTCTGGCTTTTGGCCGACTGACATCTTAAATATTACTTCAAAGGTCATTGCTCTATTTTATTATCCATTTCACGAATAGCCAATATTAGATAACATTATCAATATACGATGTCGCGCGGTATGACCTATTGAGTTGCATTTTATCTTAGTGCTCTTACAAGATCGGGAGAAATGAATTTAAAAAAAAACACGTAAGGGCGCGTTCACATAGAACGTCCGTTGTACAGGTCCATTTAAAAACGTATATGTTATTAGCGCATGTAGTTGAATGAGCGAATTCACACAGAATACAGTATTCCAGATCGATTACTGGATCCAAAAATCTGGATATAAAATAATATTATTTGTTCCTCTTATTAATTTGATTAATGTACGTTGATAGCTTATAGAGATATATACGTTATAAGTGCATAGTAGCGGTTAGTTCACGATTCTTTTTATCGAGAAAAATTTAAATAATTTTCTGGGCTCTATCATGCCCTTGGTTAGAGATAAATTAGAAGAGAACAATTATGAAGATTAACATGTTTTTTTATTAACTGTGTAGATTTTGTTACAAACACGTTTTATATATTTCATTTATTTATTTAATCAACAAGGGTCATTGGGTTAGTAAATTACATTTGTCTATCTACAATATGGTTAGTAAGAATAATAACAATTGAATACTACAAACTAACTAACATTAAAAATATGACATCATCATCATCATCCGCCTGTGAAAGTCCACTTCTGCACATCTCAAATCATTTAATTATTTAAACATACAACACAGGTTAAATTTAATAAAAAACAAATTACAAAAAAAAAATATCAATACATGTCATGTCACAAAATTATTAAAATTATTTTCAAAGGGCCTATTTGAAGTGATTGTCATTTGTTTTAGACTCTACATTTAATAAAAAATACTTCATAATCTTCGTAATTTTTCTTATCTCATGATAGAGCCCAGAAAATGATTAAAAATTTTCTCGATAAAAAGAATCGTGAACTAACCGCTACTATGCACTTATAACGTAAATATCTATATTATATATCAACGTACATTGATAAAATTAATAAGAGTAACAAATAATATTGTTTTAGAGGGCAATGGAACACGAAACAAAACGCACGATGAAAAGAGGCCCATTTGAGGCTCTGCCTACCCGTTCGGGGAAAAAGGCGTGTCTTTGTATGTATAATAGTTTTGAGCCGCCTATTTTTGCGTGTTCATATACATCACGTCTTAGAATTTTTGTTTTTATATGCATACCGGTTTTCTCATGATGTTTTTTTCACCGTTTGACTGCACGGTAATCATCATCAGCCGATAGACGAGATTTTTCTTAATAATTGTTTGTAAGATTCGTTAGTATAAGATTTGTCCTGGCTGCTAGCTTATTTAAGGAATGTGTTATTACTGGAAGAAAGCGTTAGCAATGGACGCAATGGCGGTGATAAGCTCACCACTTGTCACGTCTATTTCCCACGTTGGGGTAACCCACGGTGAAAAGAGGCCCATTTGAGGCTCTGCCTACCTTTTCGGGGAAAAGGCGGATGTATGGATGTAAAAATAAATAAAAGAGCTGCCAAGTGCGTATCTGTCACGTACATTGTAGGGTCCTGTAGTTGCCTGTCACAATGTGCGGACTTAGAAGTGGTTCAGCTGAGTATTATTTAAATTAATTTGTACAACATTTTCCTTTTCCCTTCTCCAGTACATTTATAAGTTGTACAATTATTACTCGTTAAAATGTACTTGGAAAAGTAAATCAAAAAGTTATCACATACTTGTAATATTTTTGTTCAAAAAACATCCTCAAACAAAGGGCAGGGGAATTACCGAAAAAAAAACATTAATTTTACCTCTTTGTTGGCGTTTTCTAGTTCTAAGGAGGCTCAGATATACCACTTTCCGCCCACAAAACATAGGTCGTAATGTGGTTGAACTGTCAATCGTATCGACCACTTTCGACCACAGTATGTCGTACGTCTGAGCGCTGTCACGACAATCCATACTTTACCAGTACTCTCCACTTTTTTGTGGTTCTAATGTAGTCGGAAAGTGGTACGTCTGAACCTAGCCTAAAGTCTCCGGACAGTCGGAAGGACATGACCAACCTAAAAGGGTTTCTTGTCTTGTTGACTACGGATCGCTAAAGACGTGGAAGGCATTCATAACCAATGTATGAATAATACAGTCATGAACATCCATCAATAATGAATGATGTTCAATGATTTCTACTTGCATGGTTATTAATGTATGATGATGTAACCAGCTTTAAATGAGCTGGTTTAAAAAACCTTAAATTTTATGCAACAAATTTCTGCTAATTGGTGATACCATAGTCATTTATTAAAGTATAAAAACAATGCACTCAGGTATTAAAATGAACGTTCTTTTTAACCGACCTCAAAGAACAGGAGGAGATTATCAAATCGGTGGCCATATTTTTTAAATGCCACTTTTTTGATTACCTATATAAAATAAAGTCTTATTACATAATCCCAATTTTTTTTTTTATGATACGGGCATACGGCCCGCCTGATGGTAAGCGGTTACCGTCGCCTATTGACATCTGCAACACCAGGGACATTGCCAATGCGTTGCCTGCCCTGAATGTCTCTAATATCAAAGTTACGTTGTTTAGAATACATTTATTTACAGAAAGAATAACACAACTAATAAAGGGTATGTACAAAATACATATGAAACTGTTGTGCTACCTGAAGCCCGGGATCTAAAGGTAGTTCAACTGATCCAAATCACTACCAGTCGGAAGCGTCCCTAAGAAATTTCGTCCTTTTTTTTTCCTTTTCTTTCGTTGTTTAGATGTTTGGATTTTAGAACTATGAGAATTATGAATTGGATTATTGATATAAACTGTGAGATGTGTGTGTGATGTTGATATAAACTGTGTGATATGTGTGTGATGTTGATATAAACTGTGTGATGTGTGTGTGATGTTGATATAAACTGTGTGATGTGTGTGTGATGTTGACAAAACTGTGTGATGTGTGTGTGTGATGTTGATATAAACTGTGTGATGTGTGTGTGATGTTGATATAAACTGTGTGATGTGTGTGTGATGTTGATATAAACTGTGTGATGTGTGTGTGATGTTGATATAAACTGTGTGATGTGTGTGTGATGTTGATATAAACTGTGTGATGTGTGTGTGTGTGATGTTGATATAAACTATGTGATGTGTGTGTAATGTTGGAATGTGAATTGGAACCCATTGGAGGATGCATCCGTATGGAGATATAAACAATTTTTTATCTCGGTATAATGCGAGCGGAACCGCGGGCAGACACTAGTTATTAGTTTATGGAAATGTGATTATTGAAATACTTTAATGGTTTATATTCATATTATAATTGACGATGCTTTTGCAGATAACTTATCGCTTGTGTTATAAAATTGGGTATTTTTAATTATTAATTTTTTCTATTTATTTTGTAAAATCGTATAAAAACTAAGGTACCTACTACCTACTTACTTTGTTAATTTGACTTGTCCAAGCACATGCAATATGTCAAAGGACATAAATAAATGAAATTTAATTTAATGAAATTTAATTTAATGAAATTTAATTTACTGAAATTTAATTTAATGAAATTTAATTTAATGAAATTAAATTTAATGAAATTTAATTTAATGAAATTTAATTTAATGAAATTTAATTTAATGAAATTTAATTTAATGAAATTTAATTTAATGAAATTTAATTTAATGAATAGTAACTGCGTACCTTTTAACTTAATACTAAGCATAGTATATTATTTTTCAAGTGTAAACCACACTTTATGTATAACATTAAATTTAAATGTAACCCTAAAATAACACCTGTAGATGGCTCCCATCGGCGCTATAGCCGAGTTGATAGTGCCCACACATTTCGTCTTCAGCGTCATAGTGTTCTATGGCCGAACTGGTAAAGGCATTGCCGATCACAGGCAAGGTTGCGGGTTCGAGTCCCGCAGGAACGGAATTTTTGGGTTTCACTTAAATTGAATACTAAGCAGTACACCGCGGTACCTATTAGTACCTACGTATCTATTGTGTAGAATCTACTTAGTAAGTAGGACGACGAAAACTAGAAAAAGTAATTTTTTGTTGCAAGTATGTGCGTAGGTAGCGCGTTGATGTCTTTTGTTCGAACTTTTGTGAACTCAGTGCTAATTGTCTTAAATTTTCGGCAAAAAAACAACACTCGAGAGATGTGACTTGTGAACCTACTATTGTAGATTTACCGATGAACCCGCCTTCATCACCGCATGACTACCGCTCAGGGTATTATAAGATATCGTGCACAGTGCGGTACGTTTCGCATGCCATATGTAGCATCGTTTGTAGATCTTTGTGTTGGTAGGAAAAAAAAACAGATAGTCTGGGTACAGCTCGTTCACCGTAAGATAGTAGTAGTAGAGCTTTTTTGTGAAAGAGTTCGTCCAGGGAAGTACTACCACCATGCCTATTTCTGCCGCAAAGCAGTAGTGCTTGCATTGCTATGTTCCGGTTTGAAGGGTATGGGTGCCGGTAAAATTACAGGCACATGAGACTTTTCATCTTTATGTCTCAGGGTGGCGGGCCCAGTGCAATGCCACATAGGGCGCGTCCTAGGTGGACGTGACCTATGAGGTAATGCACTGTTCATAGGCTGAGGTTACCGCTTAACATCAGGTGGGCCATCTGCTTGCTCCGCCATTCCAGTAGTATAAAAAAAAAGAAGGAAAAAAAGGAAGATGTTATTGTTGGTAGAAAAAAAAACAGATAGTCTGGGTACAGCTCGTTCACCGTGAGATGGCACCTGCCTTGGTTGGCACGCTAACCAAGGCAGGTGCCATCTTACAGTGAACAGTACCTACACAAATACTCTGTTTAAAATTGTTCTGTTTTTATAAAGGTTATATGTCACCTGTATATTACGATATTTCATCATTGAATAATGACAAGTACGAATGGGATGGATTGACATTTGAACTTTGTCGCACGTTTGTGTAGGTATGTCTATGGCAACTTCTCTGTCTGACGCTCAAAAGGACTTATAAGAAGTTGAATTTCAATAGTTATCTTTTTAAAGACGTTTAGAGTTGACTTTCAATAGTTATTGAAAGTTAGTTAGTTAGTTAGTTTTAAACCGTTGATAAGTTATTAAAGACAAATCAAATCGTAATCTTTATAGAATATACTAGAAGAATCTTCTCATATATAACATGATATTAATTTTGTAAAAATTTAAAACACCCTTAACGCAATGATACGGCTGAACTGATTTTGATCAAACATAGCTTAGAACACTCCCGACAAATTCACCTTTCAAACAAAAAAAAAACGAAATAGGTTCATCCGTTCAGAAGCTACGATGCCACAGACAGACACACACACAAACACACATACACTCGCGCGCACACGCACACACAGACACGTCAAACTTATAACACCCCGTAGTTTTTGCGTCGAGGGTTAAAAAGGCTGACTGACTGTTTTTATTTTATATACTACTTGGAGTGACGGATCAAGCATATGGCCCACCTGATGTTACACCACATATGGTACCCTCTGCCTATGAACAGTGCATTTTCAGATAGGTCACGTCCACCTAGGATGCACCCTATGTAGCAATGTGCCCGCCACCCTGAGACATAAAGAAGTCTCATGTGGCTGTAATTTCACCGGCACCCTTGCCCTTCAAACCAGAACACAGCAATGCGAGCACTACTGCTTGGTGGTAGAAATAGGTATGGCGCCAAATTCAAATTTTTTGGCGTTTTTTGCCCATTACAGCTCATCAACACTTCTTCAGATAGCGAAAGTTGAGTTCGCGAGAACTAAGAGACTTAACACACATGTTTTAATTGATAGTATCTCATAAATATCATCAGTTTAGCTACGATACCCCTAACACATTTAGTACTTACCTGGACAAACATTTTCACAAAAAATAAATTGGGAAAAGGTTCTTAATAAATTAATTGTTATTAATAAATTAATGTGAAGTGTGACGAGATGACACAAAATACATTTAAAAAAAAAAACAATTTCGTATTTGATAATCTTCTCGTTTTTTTCCATAAGCTGCCGTGAATTTTAAGTTTTATAAAGCGGAACCCTATAAAATGTTACATCTAGGTATGTCGGAAATTTAAATAAAAAAACACCAAAAATGTAAGGTACCTATTAATTATGTTAATCATGACCATTTTCAGTTTATTTACGACAGTGCCAAAAAATATAATGAATAATGCAACAGGTTTCCATAAAACCTTTACTTTAAGCGGCCATGAATTTTATTAAATTGTAATTAAAATAAAAATTACTACTTGGGCTCTAAAGATACCACTCGGGCGCTGCTTAGGGGATATGATATAACTTTTTGACATTATGCAAACATTCTAATACAGAATATTAAGGTGGATGCTCTCGCTTGTGGCGCGAAATTCTTTTTTTTTTTGGTGTTTTTTGCTCATTACATCTCATAAACACTTCTTCAGATAGCGAAAGTTGATTTCGCGAGAACTATGAGACTTCACACACAGCAGGCGCACGGCTCGGTACCACCCTTACCTCATTAGTATACCCTCTATTCGTACTAAACGTTTCAGTTCTACCTTTTTAATGAGAACTGCTAAGGAGTGGAATACACTACCGTCGTCTGTCTTTCCTGAAAACTATAATCTGGGTCTCTTCAAGGCTAGAGTGAATAGGTGCCTTCTAGACCTTTGTGCTCCATCTTCGGCCACATCGTCACTTACCAACAGGTGAGATCGTGGTCAAACAAAGGTTTATCATTGTTAAAAAAAAAAAAAAAACATATTTTAATTGATAGTATCTCATAAATTTCATCAGATTAGCTACGATCCCCCTAAACACATTTTTACAGTGTTTTTTTTTTGTTTAGGGTGTCGTAGCTAATCTGATGATATTTATGATATACCTACTATCAATTAAAATATTTGTGTTAAGTCTCCTAGTTCTCGCGAAATCAACTTTCGCTATCTGAGGAAGTGTTCATGAGCTGTAATGAGCAAAAGTCACCAAAAAAATTGTATTCTATATTTACGTTATTAGTAGGACAGCAGGATCCACATTCCACGTGTCTGATAGTATTTTTTTCTTTCCAGTACCTAGATATGAAAGAAGGTTCGTTTCTGTACAAGATGTGGGAAGCCCCCCCTTACCAACTGTACTCCGAAGTGTGGGTATACAACTACACGAACGTGCAGGAGTATCTGGATGGTACTGATGACAAGCTGAAGATCAAAGAAGTTGGACCATTCAGGTTCCGGTAAGTATTACAACAACCGACCTCTGATGACGATGATGATGAAGTATTTCAGCAACTAACCACCGTTATGGATAAGGATCATCGACGCAGTGTAGGACGCTGCCACTGAAGCTGATAACATTGTAAAGGTTGCAGAAAGTCAGTGAATGGAAGTGGCTCTGTACTGTCCGTCATGGGATTATATTTCTATAGGAGAAGCTAAGTCCAGCAGTGGACTTCAATCAGATGATGACAATCTTCAGAAGTGGACATCTCCAACTAATAATGACAATGAAGTATATTCAGCCAATGTATGCATAGATAAAACTGGGCCAAATTTAATCCGTTAATAGCCGATGGGTTGTAAATCGGACACCTCTTTTTTGGAAACGTGCTAATCTTTCGACAGAGTCACACAAGCTATTATTCTGTGCTGTTTTGAGGAAATATAAATGAGGGCGGTTAGTTTATACAATTTTATTAATGAGACCTTATGCATTGTCTTAAACCTCTACGCATCTGGCTTGCTAGGATTTAATGATGGAGTCTCTCAGGGAAGAGTTTTTGGACCCGTTATATTCCTTCTGCATATTAATTACTTGATTTATATTGCCATCGTAGTAGCTTTTAAAAAATCTTGTGCATTGTGTGGTAGCTTCAAAAGAAGAAAATAAAACGCTATGTTAATGTTTATTTAAAACATTATATCTTGGTGTAGCTTTGAGGAAAGCCATAACACTGAATATATAATTGTACAAGTTGCCATATTAACATTTTAATGAACGGTCCCAGGGAGATTCGAGTGAACGAGAACATGACGATAGACAAGGAGCGAGGGGTGCTAAGGATAAACCCCAAGATCACGCTGAAGTTCCTACGGGAGGAGTCGGTGGCAGATCTGGAAGATGTATACGTCTATGTACCCAACATCGCTCTTATTGTAAGTGCACAACCTAAATATTATCATACTAAACATGACCTCAATAATATTGCAAGAATAAAAAAAAAACAAATTCCAAAAATAGTAGAGCATTAGTTGTTTACCAATACCACAGATAATATAATACTATACTAGTACCAACCAACTTGGACCTAAACCAGTTTGCGTATTTTTTAAATGACCCTATATTATGCTCCAAGTATAGCGAGTGATATGTAACATAGAGTTAGATCACCACAAAGAAAATATTTATAAGTTTTTTGACGCAATACAATGGCAGTCCTATCTCTACCAGCTATCTCTTTCGATGGACTGAAATTAACAGAATAAGTTTTTTTGTGAAAAATCTATTTCTCAATGTAAAAGCTTTTAAAAAAATAGTGATCGAAAAAGTGTGCTGATCAAAATAAGCCTAAGCATGGCTGGTCTACTATTTATTATCCATCGAGGAATTCCATTGTCCACCATCAGATGCTGATGAAAACCACCATCGTTGATCAGTTGTCACCATAATATTGTCATAGGAACTTGACAGGTATGCAAAATATCAGCTCAATCGGTCGATGTTTACTGGTTCTAAATTCAGTTTCAAGATTTGTCCCACTCTAACTAACATACTAACTCAGAAAAAAAGATAACTTAGCCATCAAAGCGCACCTTAGTAGTATGAATAATGTTGCTGATTTTGTTGATAGGTGCAATTACTAAGATTAGTTTCGTTCAACTTCAGAAACTCCCTATTATTTTGTTCAAGATTTATGTGCGTCAAACTGTCTAGACAGGTTTAACTGCTACAGGTCGGTGTTCGTGTTAAACTAACATTGTGTCTAATACATACATAGACACACGCCTTTTTCCCAGAAAGGTTAGGCAGAGCCTCTTTTCACTGTGGGTTGCACCATCGTCGGAATATAGCCATTGCTTCCCATGACTGACTCGGCTAACGCTTTCTTCCAGTAATAACACATTCCATAATAAGCTAACATAGGCATAGTAGTTTTGCATACGCTCTGTATCATCTATCAAGGGTGGCTAGCAATGATACTGCATGGACCGCATACCATGGATCTGTAGCTTCTAACTTAAGATACGGTGTAATATTTTGGGGCATTTTACATACATAGACACACGTCTATTTCCCCGAAAGGGTAGGCAGAGCCTCAAATGGGCCTCTTTTCACAGTGGGTTGCACCATCGTGGGCAATAGACGTGACAAGTGGTGTGCTCATCGCCCTCATTTCTTCCCACAACGGACTCTGCTAACGCTTTCTTCCAGTAATAACACATTCCTTAAATAAGTTAGCAGCCAGGACAAATCTTACTAACGAATCTTACAACCAAGTCCGGCGTACTTTGCACACCTTTTTAGTTTTTTCCTGGAGTCTTCATAAACCATTATGTCTGCTCAAATCATAAAATACTTTGACTTTGAGACATATCATATCAATATGCGCATTTTATCACCTGCTTTATTCTTCTTTGAATGCAGGATTTGATCTATCCGTATACTTTTAATATAATCAAAATTGGCCCAGTTGTTTTAGCGTTTAAGTAAGACTAACAAACAAAACTTCTCCTGCGGCCTAGCCTGGTATTTTAGATAAATTCCGGATACCTTCATGATTAGATTTCAATAATTTATTTGCATAAAAATAAGAGTGGTTCGGTCTATCAGCGACTGGTAGTGAGCACTTATGACTTATTTGCCCTTTGCAGACATCGCAAATTTTCAAGGGCGCTTATTTAGTAATAACAAAACAGCAACTTGTTAGGTTTTTAGGCACTATAATTTATAAATTTATAAACAACCTACCACTAGGTTATAATTTAATAATAAATTATATTTATAATTCTTTTGAATACGACTATGACATCCCCTAAAAATCCCTACGTACCCTTACACACTCCTATAACTCTAAAGTCAAGTCCCTAGAAATCCCAAAAAACCCACGAACCCCTAAAAACCCCAAAAAGCCCCTATAAACGCCTAGAATCCCTTAAAACTCCTACAAACCCCTTGAGTATTATAGACTTTTAAGTCTATAATACTCAATTAATAACCGTTGGCGAATTAAGATTATCGAGTCCAGGACCTTCCTCTCGATGGACCAAAGGCGTTCCAAGACAAAGAATAAGAGAAACACAAGGAAGAATGTTCCAGGAAGTCAGGGGATGGAGGCGGATCAAGACCATTTGTCGTGATATTCTATGGGGCCTATGCCCAGCAGCGGTTTTCTATAGGTTGGTGATGATGATGATAACGAGTATAATGTAATATGAAACAAGTAATTAATTTTGTAAAAATAAAAAAACCCTCATCGCAATGAAACGGCTGAACCGATTTTGATCAAACATAGCTAAAAACACTAGCGACGATTCAAATTTCAAACAAAAAAAAATGGTTCGGGAGCTACGATGCCACAGACAGACACACAGACACACACAAACACACAGAGACACGTCAAACTTATAACTAGAAAAAAGGAGTTAAAAAAGTAGTCAATAACTCAAAATTAAATAAGTACGTACTTTTTTGGTAGCTAACTATTATAAATCAAGTTCTGATTTTGTATAAAGATTGCAAATTTGTAATGTTGACGTTTTGTTTTTGCTGAGTGCAAAAAATAGTACATAACCCAATGCACTAGGTGCAAAAAATAGTAAAATAAAATAGCGGCCAAGGGCGAGTCTGAACTCGCGAGACTAATGTTTTGGATGCCCGAACAATTAACACTCCAAAGAACACTTTGTCGCGACTTAGAATTCAAATTGGAATTGATGCCAATTCTAATTTTAATTCCAAGTCAAAAAAAAAAAAAAAAAAACTTCGCAACGTTTTGTTTTTTCATACAACTTTTAATGACGGGTCAAGCAGATGGCCCACCTGATGTTAAGCGGTACCCTCTGCCTATGAACAGTGCATTATCACAAAGATCACGTCAACTTATGACGCGCCCTATGCGGCATTGCACCGCGCCCGCCACTCTGAGACATAAAGATGAAAAGTCTCATGTGCCTGTAATTTCTCTGGCAACCATACCCTTCAAACCGGAACACATCAATGCGAGCACCACTGTTTTGTGTCGGAAATAGGTATGGTGGTAGTGCTTCCCCGGACGAACTCTTTCACAAAAAAGCTCTATTACTACTAAATGCTACTATTAGCGCTGCCGTCCCCCGTGCTAGTCATACCGTAGCCAGCCCCTCTCCCAGCAGGACTTTGTGTTGATGGCAACACTGTTGAAGTATTCGATGGCGTCGATGATGGATACCAGGATCCAAGTAGCTCTGATAACCTGCCTTGGCCATGGCCTTTACACATCAACAACTACAAACATACATAGACACACGCCTCGTCCCCCGAAAGGCAGAGCTTCAATGGACCTCTTTTCAATGTCCGTTGCACAATCGTAGGAATATAGACGCGAATAGTAGTGAGCGCACCGCCGCCATTGCATCCCACGACTGATACTGCGAACGCGTTCTTCCAGTAATAACACATTCCAGAATTCTTATACTAACGATCATATCAGTCCGGGAAATACTGTTTAACTACTAATGGAAACTATTTGTTGGAATTTGTTTGACGTTGCGTTTTTGTATTAACTTCTAGGAAGATGGACTAAAGGCATGGAACTAAGGCTAAAAACGAAGCGGTATCGATTATATCAGTCTCATTCTTTTATATGAATGTATTCATGTAATGGAATGAGACAAGCATAAATCTATCTGTCCTTATTTGTGTTAGTCGTACCAGGCCAAATGTCAAATTACTAGTACATTCATGGTAACAATCTAGGGAAAAGTATATGCATGATACCAAAATTCAGGGTACGGAACGGAAAAACGACTGTCGTGTGACAATATATTTGTTTCTCTCTAACATAGGATAGCAAGCTATCTTCTAGGATAGGAGTAAGAAGGAACACTCTATGCTATTTTAGCACTCAATCCATGTACTACTACATTTATGATTAACTTGAATGCTAATTTATTCGATACCTGCACTATTCTAAGCAATGTTGTCTATTATTTTCCTCGTTATGCTTTGTACTATTATATATTCTGTGGTAATGCGCTGTTTCGTGGCCTTGTAAAAGGTTAAACCCACATACAACTGACGCGTGCAGCGCAGAGCGAATTCGCTTTAAGCGATGCGTTTCGTGGCCCTCGGGTCAGTGTTGTTTTACGAAACTTGGTACGGAACTCTAAAAAGTTATTTTGACAGCTCTACAACCAATTTGACATTGTACCTAACGATATCGATTAGCTGGTCAAAATAAGGCTTTTTATGCGCACTAGCCGGTGTTAGGCTTTAAATTCACGCTGTGTTTTGAGTGCTTTGCTAAGCAGCTACATTTTAACCCACGATTAAAAAGGGGGTGTTAAAAGTTTGAGGCCATAGATTAAATAACCATCGTGAGTTCATGGTCAAACAAAGGTCAATCGACGTAAAAAAAAAAACCTTAGTAACCAAACTTGTAGTTTGATAAAAATGACGTGGTGTGTCCAGACACTGAATATACTTCGTCCTTTCCCGTAGATGTCATAAAAGTATACTAGTAATTACCCCAGGGGATCGGCAGTAGCATCCACCTGAGTAATTAACATCAATACTGTTATCACCAATCCGCCTGCGTGGTGATTAGTAATTCCCTCGATTGCATTCTATGACGAGGCCTCGTCCAACAGTTGGTCTAACTTCTGATGATGACGTCAATATAACGTTCATAAACTGTGCTTAGCTACATAATTGCATGCGAAACTAAAAAAAATACGTTAGGTTTGAATAACAAAAAAACAGCGTTGATGTGATACTGCCAAAGCATATAATATGCTCTCCAGCATACCACACATATTTTCTTAACAACAAGTGTGTTGAGAGTCTAGCCTTGTGGAGAGTAATTTTTTTTATGAAAATGGACCCCAATTCTTGCGAGATTCGAGCGTGGTCGCGGTCGGAGCTCATGAAGAAGAACCTTTTTAATGGTCTACATAACGTTACCAGTAGAATAGTAAAATACGTGATGTAGGTATAGTCGTCTTTTTTCTAAAACCATACAAACATAATACAAGGCCAAAAGCATTCTTAATTAATAGTTCACTGATCTAAGTCCTTCACAAAATTGAGAACACATGCGTAACACACAACACATCGGTCACCTTTCCAAGAGTACAACCAGCTTTTGGAGCAAAAAAACTATGTTACGAGGGTCGTAATAATGTAGGTTAGATTTACTATTCTACCTCATAGGTAGGTTTTGAAGGAAAAATAATATTGTAAGCGTAACTATGTTTAGAAAAGCATGAACGGGTTCAATAAAGCGTCTAAACATGAGGTAGATAGATAGATAGGTAAACTCTTTATTGTACACAAAAACACACAGAAATACAAAAAATCACTTAATAATAAAAAATTACAGAAATGCACAGTGGGCGGTCTTATCGCTTATAGCAATTTCTTCCAGACAACCTTAGGATGGATAGGACTATATGGAAGAATGGGACAGTGGTGTTATAACCTTGACAAATACACATATCATTAAATATATACAAACCTACATTATAATACATAAAATAAATACAAAATAATATAAACACAACATATCAACAGACAATAACAATGAAAACTCGGGTTAGGTTCATGTCACCCCAGGTTCAATTCACCCCGAAAAAGATTACAATATAGTTTCTATGCGCGAAATCAAATTCAGTACTGTCGCGGAAAAAAACGTTACAGTACTGTTAAGGTAACTATTTACGTATACGTACACTACAAACATATTACACTATAATTAAACTCTATAGGTAGGTACCTACTTAAATTATTTGAATGAAAAATCTCGAATGAAATATCTCGAATGAAAAATCTCGAATGAAAAATCTCGATTGAAAAATCTCAAATGAAAAATCTGGAATGAAATATCTCGAATGAAAAATCTCGAACGAAAAATCTCGATTGAAAAGTCTCAAATGAAAAATCTGAAATGGAAAATCTCGAATGACAAATCTCGAATGAAATATAAACTCAACAGGACGAAGAAGACGGTAGTTGTGTATGAGGCCATAGGTTGGTAGTTGTATTACTCTGACCTATTGATACGAGCGACCGTACATCATTATTCTAGGATCAATTTTTAATGACAGCTTATATATGATATATTATATTTTTTTATAAACGGATTTGATACGTATAATTGAGCGCGCAGCTAATTTTAATCGGGAATGATTTATGGGGTCACGTGTTTCGGAAAAGATAATTTGGTTATTAAAGGTACGTAAAAAATAAACAGGTATTCATAGGTCACCTAGGTAGGTTGTTCGTTATGAAAACAACTATAAAAATAATTTGTTGTTTTTAAAAAAGGTGTTACCTGCATCTTTAGGCCCTAAAGTGACTTTATTTTTGTCTGATGCTCACAACTTCAGACACGTGTTTCGATTTCAATGAATACATTGTATGAATTATATATATTGACGACCTCTGTGGCGCGGCGGGCGAACGTTCGCCTGCAACGCAGGAGGTTGCGGGTTCGATTCCCGCCTCGGAACAAAAATTTGTGCGATCCGCAGATATTTGTTCAGGGTGTTCTGGGTATTTTCTATGTATAATAAAAAATATCTATCTATGTAATATATTGTATTAAGTATATCAGTTGTCTAGTACCCATAATACAAGCTCTGCTTAGCTTGGGGCTAGATAATGTTGTGTGAACTGTCCAACATTATTTATTTATTTATTTATTTATTTATTATGAAACTTATTTTTAACCCCCGACGCAAAAACGACGGGGATTTATAAGTTTGACGTGTTTGTGTGTGTGTGTGTGTGTCTGTGACACACATGGTAGCTCCTGAACGGATGAACCGATTTCGTTTTTGTTTTTTGTTTGTAAGGTGAATTTGTCAGGAGTGTTCTTAGCCATGTTTGATCAATATCGGTTCAGCAGTTCCATTGCGTCGAGGGTTTTTTTTTTTATTTTTACAAAATTAATTACTTGTTGTTCAATTTTCTTTAGCCGGATCACTTGTCCATAAATCAACCTGTATTTTCCTTATAATGCATGAGATATTAAATACCTTTACTCTTGTTGCAGGCAATCAGTACGTTAGCAGCAGACAGATTAAGCTACTTAGTGAACGCTGGAGCATACTACTCCATGTCAGCTCTTGGCTCGAAGCTGTTCAGCAAGCTGACGGTTCAGGAGCTGTTCTGGGGGTACAAAGACCCGCTAGTCTCCATCGCCAACACCTTTGTCCCAGGATGGATTGATTTCGGGAAACTTGGATTGCTGGACAGAGTAAGTACTATTTGAACCCTACTATAAGTACTATGAAAAGTGGAAAAAGTGGGGTATGGGAAAAGTGGATGGAAAAAGACCACGCGGCCGATCACCTAGTCGCTGGTCTGATCAAGTCAAGGCACTTACTTACCGCTGCCCTGAGACAAGCAGAGGATAGAACAGCGTGGAAGAAGCTCGTCTGCATCTCTACTAAATCCTTTCAAGAAGGGCAGGACCATCAGTAATGAAGAATACGACGAAGAAGAAGATAAGTACTAATAAGTACATTAATGCTATTTGAACCCCTGACACAATGCAGAGATATGTCTAGCCTATTATTCCACCTCGGCTCGAAAATGTTCAGAAAAAACTTACGGTTCAAAAGCTGTTCTGTGATCTCCATCACCAACCCTTCGATCAACATTGGTTTTAGGAAACTCAGAGTGCTGTTATTATAGAGTAAATACTTAATACCAACGAAATTTTAAAATACGCAGGATATTTACGGAGAATCGCAGAAACTATACACATATGTATGCTATAACGGTCTCCATACTTGTTAGTCGCACGTACTATTTCCATTTAAGGAATAAGCATGGTCCTTCTCGCCGGATGTTCAAAGTAAAAATATTTAAACAAAAGTTAAATGATGTCGTAGGTAATCGTATCACTGGGAACAGCTGAATTAATTTGTGAATTTTCTTAAATAATTCGTATTGGGGTTTTTAGAGAAAGAAAATTAGAAAACATGCCATCTAAAAATTCAGGAAAAACTGAAGATGCTTTTTTATATGGGATTTTTGTATGAACTCAAGACCATCGTCTGTTGAGTCCCTGGTTTAGAGGATTTTGATGATATTAGGTGTGGGGAAGGATGATTGATGATGAAGAAGGGAGAGCGGGAGTGTGATGTGCTAAAGCTAGTTGATAATATAAAATTAGCCAAATTTCAATGCGCCCGTCGGGTTTGTGCATAGTATACCAACCAGTTACCAGTTTTAGCAGTAGTAGAGCTTTTTTGTGTAAGAGTTCGTCCGGGGAAGTACTACCACCATACCTATTTCTGCCGCAAAGCAGTAGTGCTCACATTGTTGTGTTCCGGTTTGAAGGGTAAGGGAGCCGGTGAAATTACAGGCACATGAGACTTTTCACGTTTATGTCTCAGGGTGGCGGGCGCAGTGCAATGCCACATAGGGCGCGTGCAAGTTGGACGAGACCTATGAGGTAATGCACTGTTCATAGGCAGAGGTTACCGCTTTACATCAGGTGGCCCATCTGATAGTTCCGTCATTCTAGTAGTATAAAAAAAAAAGTATCCTCATGCTAACCTTTATTTATTCGCTGTGTGAGCATGCCGTCTCATCTCAAAGTCAACTCTACTAATCCATGTATTTTGTATGGCCGTTAAAAATGCTAACTGGATCATATTTGTTTGTTCACAGTTCTATGCCGTTAGACCAGAGAGAGCAGAGATCGAAATGAGAGATCCCGCCACTAAGTACTCCATCAGAACGTGGAATGATATCCAGGGACTCCCTGAGCAAGGATTCAAGACATACAACACCAGGTGAGCATCGGAGAAACAAAGTATGAGTACAAACGAAGGTTATCATCATCATCATGATGATAGATAGATAGATAGATAGATAGATAGATAGATAGATAGATAGATAGATAGATAGATAGATAGATAGATAGATAGATAGATAGATAGATAGATAGATAGATAGATAGATAGATAGATAGAAAACTCCTTATTGTACTCGCCTTAAAATAATAAAATAACAACATACTTATATTAACTTACAAACTAGTTCAACGGTGATACAATGGGCCTTATCGCTAAGAACGATCTCTTCCAGGCAACCTTTGGATGGACAGGACTGTAAATAACGTGAGAGGAGGTGGTGAAGTTACAATAAAACCACAACATTTTTTTTTTCCTCCTAACCTATTTTGTCCCACTGCTGGTCAAAGTTCTCCCCCAAAAAAATTAAAGTAAATAATAAAACAATAAAATAAAAATAAAAAAAACGTGTAACTAAATATAAAATAAAATATAGGTACCTAGTAGAAGGATCAGCTTGATAGAAGTCATCTGCCATAAGCCTTCCCCATACAATGCCTTTTCTTAAGCCGGATCCATTCACCAAGTTCCCGCTAATTTTAAAAGTCGTTAGTCCATAGATAAAGTGAGTAGTTCCTCTCTGTCCCCGAATTTGGATTGAAGGAAAAATAATAATTCTAATTACCTAATTGCCACTGAATTTAAGTCAATAGTACTCGTAAGTAACAGTTATATGTTCGAAAATAAGAAAATAAAATGTATAGTACGCGTCATGTAAAAAGAACGCTGGAACGCCTGAAGAAGCTTGACCGCCAGCGTTCTTTTTACATGACGCGCACTATACCTGAGTAAATACGATTTCAATAAAAAGTGGCCTTCCTATGAGTCTTTTCATAGAGTCTCTTTCTCGACAACGCAAGGGAGCTTGGCCACACATCATCAACACGTGGGTATCTCGTACTGCTCGCTTTACGAGATCTTTTCTCCCCCATACGTGCAAGTTGTGGAATGGGCTCCCTCATGAGGTGTTTCACTAAACAACAGAATGAGCCGCTTCAAAAAAAATGTAAAAAGAGTCCTTTAGGGCAGGCAACGCATTGGCAATGCCCCTGGTGTTGCAGATGTCTATAGGCGACGGTAACCGCTTCCCAACAGGCGGGCCGTATGCCAGTTTGTCTAGCCATTACATAAAAATAACTAAAAAAAACATCCGATTCGTGGTCGCCAAAAACCTTTATTCTCAAACGGTTGTCGGTTCTGTGAGCCAACAATATGGTCAGTGAATATAATTTGTAATCAATCAGGTTACTGAAAAATATATCCAAAGTAAGTAAGAACTTTGTAGTCATTTAGGTTTCTGAAAAAATATCTTACGTGGTTATCAAACATTTTTATCTGGCCCCGGATCTGTGACCTCGTCTTTTAAATCATAGTGCTTACAAACCGAGCAGACAGGCATAATAACTTGTCCTCAGCAAAAACGCTAGACTGCTTCATCAAGATATCAAAATACCAGAATGAGTGTAACTTTTTTAAGTATACAAAGAAGGATGTATGTTTATGACAGTCTATGTATGTATTTATGTATGTACATTTGTATGCATGTGTGTATGTTCATCTGTTCCCTCCTAGGAAGATGTACTACATTACTACTACATTCATGGTTCCCTCGTATCTCCTAAGTCACAACGAACATTCAGCCAATTTTGCAAATTATGTGTTGTCTTTGTATGCGTGCCAACACACCGCGTGCCATAATATTTTAAAAAACAACATGGTGGATTATGTTTGTGAAATAATCGAACAGGAACTACCCACTCGCAATTTGTTTTTCAACACGCTTGCTCATAAAGTGGCTCTAATTTCACCGCAAGTAGGCACATAATGACACCTAGGTAATCAAACTGTGACTTTTTACTTAGAAACACATCCCTAAAACCACCTCTGGTTTCCAGCACCCTCTGCAATCGCGTGTCTGGAGTGTACGAGGGTCTGATGATCACCCCTAACTACCCCAAGGGCAAAGAAATCCCAATCTTCAGGAAGCAGGCCTGCAGAACCTACCCCTTCAGCTATGAAACGGAAATGGTCGACGACAATGGATTGAATGTCTACAAGTGAGTCTATCATCATCATCATCAGCCTGTAGAAGTCCACTGCTGGATATAGGCCTTCCAGATAGATAATTCTTGAGCCGCCTCCATCCAACAACTTCTGCGAACTGTAAAATGTAATCGGTCCTAGATAAGCCGTCCTAAAAACCATCTGATATTGATAAAATTTCCGGCAATTTTTAAAAAGTTGTCACCTTTATGCCGTTGCTACAGATGTTCATAAAACACATTTGATGCGTATAACATGGCCCACTGTAATTGTATTAGTACGTTTAACATGGCCCACGTTAATTGTATTAGTACGTGAAACATGGCCCACTTGAAACGTATAGTACGTATAACATGGCATACTTTAATTGTATAGTACGTATAACATGGCCCACTTTAATTATATTAGTACGTATAACATGGCTCACTTTAATTGTATTCATGCGAGTAAAATAGCCGTTTTTCAGAAGTCAAATTATTATTCAGTCGTACGCAACTCTACAGTGTTTATTACCCTTACATCCTTTATGGACAAGCTAATAAATACTACCTTGGCCACAAACCAAAAATGGTTCTGACGGTCATCGGATACGGCACAGGCTTAGAGCATTACAGGTCGATATGCCAACCATTCAAATGTGCTGAATTTGTCAATCGGTTCATTTTCTTCTCTTCACCAGCAGCAGTCACCAGCCAAGGTCGTCAGCTATTTGTTAGAACCATAGATATATTTTTTACAAAGCTAAATTTAGTATTAAGATACAAAAGCCATGACGGCAAGACTGAATGACGAATCAGAGCTCTTAATTTACGTTTAAAATCTTGAAGGACTATTATGATAATAATATTTATTTACGAATGCAATTTCTTATTTCTAGGTACACAATAGCAAAGACGGCGTTCAGCAAGACTTCTAAATACGCCTGTAACTGCACGCAGAACTGCCTACCTGAAGGATTTGTCGACGTCAGCAAATGTTACTACGGTAAGAGGCACAAATACTTACGACTAGTTTACCTTTTGATTTTTACTTCCATCAGGAATGGGATTGCATTCCAGACGTAGTGATTACATTAACTTTGCCCATTCCTATCTTGGCCCATAGAATAAAATTACTTATTCAATAGATTAGAATATATTTTAAAAAACCTCTGACACGTCACTGATAAATACAGTAGTATGTAAATATTATTACAGTATGTGTGTTGCTATGCCAAACTGGATTATGCTAAGGAGTAACAGTGCTACTCGTTGGGAACCCATCAGATGTGTAACCCACTAGTGGAATGCCCGTGACTTCGTCCGCGTGGAGTTTAGGACGTACAAACTTCATAATTCATTTACTGTATGTAAATCTAGGTACGTAGTGAATAAGTGATTGCTATATCCTAACATTTGGAGAACAAATATTTGGAAAACTAGTCTTCAGCATCCTCTTAGTGGTTACATGTCAGGAATTTATTTCTTAGTAAAACCCCTAGACCAAAAGAGGTCGCCTTCCAAATTTCAGTAAGTCAGTTAAATAACGGTTATAAAATGATATATCATATATTAATAACCGAATCTATGTCATCCCAAAATTGGTGAAGTGGCGTGTAGCGGACCAGTGGTCCAGTTGGTTTGTGTTGGTTTGGTATCTAAGGGAGAGATGCGTGTTCGATACCGGTTCGTCCGCTAATTTTGCGGCATAAAAAAAACTAAAAATTAAACCGTAAATTAACCGAGACCTTTGCCCAGCAGTGGGACAATATAGGTTAAGAAAAAAAACTATTTTTTTTTTACTAAATTTATATACATACATAAAAATAATACATCTATGAAAAGTATATACAAAATTATAACACACAAATTAGAAAGTTGAACTAATTACCGTAAAGAACACTGCAACCGATCTAAAGGTAGCGCAATTGATCCAAATCACTACCAGACGGAAGCGTCTATATATGCCGGTAACATTGCCAGATAAGAGCCAGTTCTTGGATCATGCGTTGCTTTGACCAGACGCCCTGAAAGAATTTGAAAACACGAAGGGTGATGGTACCCCATGAACCCAGAGTCTCAACCCCGAGAGGCTCTAATAAATACTATGTTCTGTGGTCTGTGTGTTTACTGTAATATCATCAGCAGACACGGCCGTGGCACCTTAACTAAAACAACAATCTTATAGATTATAGTAGTAGTAGACCTTTTTTGTGAAAGAGTTCGTCCGGTGAAGTACTACCACCATACCTATTTCTGCCGCAAAGCAGTAGTGCTCGCATTACTGTGTTCCGGTTTGAAGGGTAAGGGTGCCGGTGAAATTACAGGCACATGAGACTTTTCATCTTTATGTCTCAGGGTGGCGGGCGCAGTGCAATGCCACATAGGGCGCGTCCTAGGTGGACCTGACCTATGAGGTAATGCACTGTTCATAGGCAGAGGTTACCGCTTAACATCAGGTGGGCCATCTGCTTGTTCCGTCATACAGTAGTATAAAAAAAAAAAAAAAAGATCACTTTCAAATCCATAACCATATTATACTTGTTTATATAAAACCTGATGGTCACTGACCTAACGTAGGCTGACCAAGAAAGAACCGGTGACACGAAGTAGCAGTAACACAAGGTAAATATTTACCGAATAAGTCTTTGATTTTTTGTTTTTGGAACATGCTGTTTTGGCGATTGTTAAGACAAATTTGACCTTAACAACCTTTTCTTTCTTGAAAACTTATTGATGTGAAATTCTATTGTGCTTCTAGAAATGTTTTTTTTATATATAATAACAGAATAACATGCGATTTTACTATGCGCGGATCTCTAGGTGGATCTACACAATATTGTTTTGTTGTATTTCCGCGAGACAGAGGTCAGGGTTAGGCAAAAAAACTGTCATATAGGTATGTCGTGAATTGACGTTTTCGCACATTCGAAGGATTTTTGTCGAGTATTTTTCCATACTTAGGAACCTGCTGATTCCACCGGGATTCCCGGTGCCATGGAAACTTTTACAACAGACAGCTTTTAGCTACAGATTTCACTTAAAAGTGAAGTGATTCGGTTTATATCTTTTTTTTTTTACTACTTTGAATGACGGAACAAGCAGATGGTCCAACTGATATTAAACGTTAACCCCTGCCTGTAACAATGCATTACCCCATAGGTCACATCCACCTAGGACGCACCGTATGTGGCATTGCACTGCGCCCGCCACACTGCGACATAAAAATAAGAAGTCTTATGTTCCTGTCATTTCATCTACACCAATGATAACCTTCAAAACGGAACACAGAAATGCGAGCAATACTGCCTTGCGGTGGAAATAGGTAATGACTAAGGCCTCCTAGAAGGTATCGGATCTTATTATGTCTATCTTCCTACCATCATTTTGTATTGTACCTAGATTCATAAACAAATAAATGATTTATGATTTATGATTTATCATAAACAGTCTCTGGTAGCCTAGGCTTACTGCGTGGAAACATACAGTGAGTAACTAGAATTCCATCAGGGTTATCTGCGTATATGGATTTAAAGTAATAATATGATATAACTAGTGGAACGCCCACGAATTCATCCACGTGGAGTTTTTTTCAATAACAAGTAATTAATTTTGTAAAAATTAAAAATCCCTCAACGCAATGAAACGGCGGAACCGATTTTGATCAAACATAGCTAAGGACACTCCCTACACCTCACCTCC
This sequence comes from Operophtera brumata, assembly GCA_932527175.1. Taxonomy (NCBI): domain Eukaryota; kingdom Metazoa; phylum Arthropoda; class Insecta; order Lepidoptera; family Geometridae; genus Operophtera; species Operophtera brumata. Next base: position 41,757,191 of record OW052228.1, on the reverse strand, counting down.
CTAATTCACCTTTGAAACAAAACAAACACGAAATCGGTTCATCCGTTCGGGAGCTACGATGCCACAGCCAGACACACACACACACACAGACACAGACAGATTCGTCAATCTTAGAACACCCCGTCGTTTTTGCGTCGGGGGTTAAAAGTATAAATAGCTGAGAATTAAAAAAAAACCTTTCTTAGTGCACCAGTAGGCCACAAAACAATGTACCCTACAAATTTCTTCTCTCTAGCACTTACGTTTAGTCTGTGCGTTGATATTCAGTCAGTAAGTGAGTCAGTCAGTAACACAACGATTTTATGTATACATAGATAATATTCATTAATTAGAATAGATTAAGGACAGGTTTGCCTTCGGGCATTAACCGACGCTTATCATTTTGGCACAGTTTGTCACATTCTTAATTATTAGCTACCTACCGGATTTTCTAGTCGTATTACAATACAAATGAATCAATTATCACAATCCCAAAAAATAAATATATGCGGCTAATTGATTCCAAGGTTACCTTAACATACTTTATAAGACAAGACAACAAAATACAAAGACCCAAAATACTTGTTTTTGTTCCATTGCTTTCGCAAGGGTCTATACTAGCACTCATGAGCCACTCATGTTAAGGTGCCCCATTTTGACTGACCGAAGTACATCGCAGGCGTGGTCTAAAAGCTTGTTGTTTCATCAAACTCAATGTTTGAAAAAGAGGCACTGCGAAAAGAGAGAGACCGCGCCAGAGCCGTCGGTTGGCATCGGTTGGCATTCGGAAAATTCCGCAGCTCACTCGTGGCACAGAATATATACAGTACCGCTCGGACTCATTCATGAATTGGAGTCTCACGCACGCATTACTTATATTTAGGTAGATAGTAGTATGTACCTAAGTACTATATACACGCGCCGCGCGCCGCTTGCTGATGTTCAAAAGATTATACTCGTAGGTACCTATCGCTACTCCACAAGTACCGTGCACATTTCCGAACTTATGACTATGAAAGAATAAATTACATCATAGGGAGGTAGGTACCTGCATACCTATCCTGTCTATATGTATTGTGAAAGTTGGCAAAGAATTAGATTTGTTTGTAGGCATAGACATAATTATATGTTTGTAGGCAACCTACAAACATAATTATAACATATATGTTTGTTCGTGCAACCTACTTACCTATATGTAGGTATATTATATGTAAGTAATAGAAGATAAGTAAGTACCTACTAATGTTTTATAGGTACTTGCCTAATGGGTATCTATTTTATAGGTAGGTGCGTTAGTATATTTCGCAGTAACAGGAGTACAGGACAGTGGATATTTACATACATAATATAGGTATGGTAGGTACTTATTTGACGACCTCTGTAGCGCATCGGGCGAGTAGCCGGCTGAGATGCGAAAGGTTGCGGGTTGGCATCCCGCTGCCGGACAACTGTTCGAACGATCTGCAAATATTTGGTTCTGCGTGTTATATTACCATGGTAGGTATTCGTAGTTTCTGATACCCATGACATAGGGAATCCCAGTGTGGGATCAGGATTATGTAGGTACCTATGTGACTGTTGGGCGTCATGTTATGTAATATTATGTTATGTAATATTATGTTATGTTATATGATAAGGATTTCAAAAATAGGTAGGAGTGAAACACAGTACCTTCATCTGTCTTTCCTGAAAACTATAATCTGGGTCTCTCCAAGGCTAGAGTACAGATAATATAATAGGTACTATACATTAGATAGAGTACAATAGGTGCCTTCTAGAATTTTGTGCTATTTTGTCGGCCACGTCGTCCGTCACTTATCAACAGGTGAGATCGCGGCAAAACAAAGGTGAAATCAATGTAAAAAAAAAAGTAAGTAATACGTAGTTTACCAAGTACCTATGGTTTATGAAGTAGGTAACAATATAGGTCCGTGGAAGTAAGTGAGAGCCCTCGGTTAGCGCAAAATCCGCGGCTCATTCGCACTCACACACGGCATGCGAGTCGATTTGCGCTGCGGGACAAATGTTTGTATGACTTGCAAAAAAAAAATGTGGGTTTGGGTGTTGTGGTAGGTACCATGGTACCACACCACTTCACTACTCGTACATACTTACACGATAGTACCTACTCGTAGTTCCTGATAACCACGACACCGGGGATTCTAGCATGGGATCAAAACTAAGTAGGCGTATGATTAAAAAAAAATAACACTAATCCTAGGTAGGTGATATGAAGGGGAACGACGAGTGATCAAAAAACTTCCTCTGAAGCACATTGGACAGGAAAATGGGTATCAAATAATACAAGGAGTTCGATAATAGGTATCCTAGGTAGGTAGGTTTATTTTATAAACCCTGATTGTTGAGTAAATTCCGAACACACATAAGTAGGTAGGTACCTACCTGGGTAGATTCAAACAAGACAGTCAAAGTTGATTGTAGGTAGGTAGTCACGCCGTAATACGTATACAAACCTACCTACCTACCTGTTTTTGTGTTGTTATTTTGTCGTATTATAATCAGAGCAGATTATATTAGTCTGCTCACTTGCAATATATATTTTACTAGTGTGCGCCCGCGGCTTCGCTCGGGTTTCACCAAGATAAAAAGTAGTATAAATATAGCTCAGTCCAGATCATATTCTATTTTCGCACAAAATTTCACCGAAATGGGTCCAGCTGATTCGGCGAGATTGAGTAACAAACATCCAAACATCATAACTTTGACATTTATAATATTAGAGGGATTTTGTAGTGTGTCCGGCCTAAGAATAGAGCCCTCCGTCTCCTCCTGTGGATGTCCCTGACTAAGGGATTACCCGGATTTTTGATAAGATTTGTTGGTGTAAGATTTGTCCTGGCTGCTAGCTTATTATAATTAGAATGTGTTATTACTGGAAGAAAGCGTTAGCGGAGTCAGTCGTTGGAAGCAATAGCGGCAATGAGCTCACCACGTGTCACGTCTATAATCTACGATGGTGCAACCCAACAGTAAAAAAAGGCCCATTGAGGCTCTGCCTACCCCTTCGGGGAAAAAGGCGTGTGTCTATCTATGTATGTAGGTATATAGTACATTTCAAACTTTCACAAAGTAATTGTGAATTCACTATCCACGTAAATCTTATATATTTGTATACTTGTGGTAGGTAAGTAGCTACGCCCCGCGCGCCGCGGCGGTGAAATATCTTAGAACCTACCGACATACCTACGCGCCGATAGTCTTAGGGTTCCGTACTCAAAGTATCATCGAGCGGGACCCTATTACTAAGCCTACTCCGTCCGTCTGTCTATCTCTCTGTCTGTACCTATTTAGTCACACAGCACACTTGGCAGTATATCCATCCGGACAGATGAAAAAATATACGAGCTGTTCGCGAGTACAAACGTATATACATCTATATACATATGACTATGACTATGACTATGACTATGACTATGACTATGACTATGACTATGACTATGACTATGACTATGTCTATGACTATGACTACGACTATGACTTCTACTATGACTAGTACTATGACTATAACTACGACTATGACTTCTACTATGACTAGTACTATGACTATGACCATGACTCTATGAAACTATGACACTATGACACTATGAAACTATGACACTATGACACTATGACACTATGACACTATGACACTATGACACTATGACACTATGACACTATGACACTATGACACTATGACACTATGACACTATGACTATGACTCTATGACACTATGACTATGACTCTATGACACTATGACTATGACTCTATGACACTATGACTAGTTTCATAGTCATGGTGTCATAGTGTCATAGCGTCATAGTGTCATAGTGTCATAGTGTCATAGTGTCATAGTGTCATAGTGTCATAGTGTCATAGTGTCATAGTGTCATAGTGTCATAGTGTCATAGTGTCATAGTGTCATAGTGTCATAGTGTCATAGTGTCATGGTGTCATAGTGTCATGGTCATAGTCATAGTCATTGTCATTGTCATAGTCATAGTCATAGTCATAGTCATAGTCATAGTCCGAATCCTAGTCCTAGTCCTAGTCATAGTCGAAGTCATAGTCTTAGTGTCATCGTGTCATAGAATCATAGTGTCATAGTGCCACTATGACTATGGCTATGACTATGAATCTATGACACTATGACACTATGACACTATGACACTATGACACTATGACACTATGACACTATGACACTATGACGCTATGACACTATGACACCATGACTATGACTATGAAACTAGTCATAGTGTCATAGAGTCATAGTGTCATAGTGTCATAGTGTCATAGTGTCATAGTGTCATAGTGTCATGGTGTCATGGTGTCATAGTGTCATGGTCATAGTCATAGTCATTGTCATAGTCATAGTCATAGTCATAGTCATAGTCATAGTCCGAATCCTAGTCCTAGTCCTAGTCATAGTCGAAGTCATAGTCTTAGTGTCATAGTGTCATAGTGCCACTATGACTATGGCTATGACTATGAATCTATGACACTATGACACTATGTCACTATGACACTATGACACTATGACTATGACTCTATGACACTATGACTATGACTCTATGACACTATGACTAGTTTCATAGTCATAGTCATGGTGTCATAGTGTCATAGCGTCATAGTGTCATAGTGTCATAGTGTCATAGTGTCATAGTGTCAAAGTGTCATAGTGTCATAGTGTCATAGTGTCATAGTGTCATAGTGTCATAGTGTCATAGTGTCATAGTGTCATGGTGTCATGGTGTCATGGTGTCATGGTGTCATAGTGTCATGGTCATAGTCATAGTCATTGTCATAGTCATAGTCATAGTCATAGTCATAGTCCGAATCCTAGTCCTAGTCCTAGTCATAGTCGAAGTCATAGTCTTAGTGTCATCGTGTCATAGAATCATAGTGTCATAGTGCCACTATGACTATGGCTATGACTATGAATCTATGACACTATGTCTTTATGACACTATGACACTATGACACTATGACACTATGACACTATGACTATGACTCTATGACACTATGACTATGACTCTATGACACTATGACTAGTTTCATAGTCATAGTCATGGTGTCATAGTGTCATAGCGTCATAGCGTCATAGTGTCATAGTGTCATAGTGTCATAGTGTCATAGTGTCATAGTGTCATAGTGTCATAGTGTCATAGTGTCATAGTGTCATAGTGTCATAGTGTCATAAAGTCATAGTGTCATAGTGTCATAGTGTCATAGTGTCATGGTCATAGTCATAGTCATAGTCATAGTCATAGTCATCGTCATAGTCCTAGTCCTAGTCATAGTCCGAATCCTAGTACTAGTCATAGTCGAAGTCATAGTCATAGTGTCATCGTGTCATAGAATCATAGTGTCATAGTGCCACTATGACTATGGCTATGACTATGAAACTATGACACTTTGACACTATGATTCTAAGATTCAATGACACAATGAAAATATGACTTCGACTATGACTAGGACTATGACTATGACTCTATGAAACTATGACATTTTGACACTGTGACACCATGACTATGACTATGAAACTAGTCAGTGTCATAGTGTCATAGAGTCATAGTCATAGTGTCATAGTGTCATAGTGTCATAGTGTCATAGTGTCATAGTGCCATAGTGCCATAGTGTCATAGTGTCATAGTGTCATAGTGTCATAGTGTCATAGTGTCATAGTGTCATAGTGTCATAGTGTCATAGTGTCATAGTGTCATAGTGTCATAGTGTCATAGTGTCATAGTGTCATAGTGTCATAGTGTCATAGTGTCATAGTGTCATAGTGTCATAGTGTCATAGTGTCATAGTGTCATAGTGTCATAGTGTCATAGTGTCATAGTGTCATAGTGTCATAGTGTCATAGTGTCATAGTGTCATAGTGTCATAGTGTCATAGTGTCATAGTGTCATAGTGTCATAGTGTCATAGTGTCATAGTGTCATAGTGTCATAGTGTCATAGTGTCATAGTGTCATAGTGTCATAGTGTCATAGTGTCATAGTGTCATAGTGTCATAGTGTCATAGTGTCATAGTGTCATAGTGTCATAGTGTCATAGTGTCATAGTGTCATAGTGTCATAGTGTCATAGTGTCATAGTGTCATAGTGTCATAGTGTCATAGTGTCATAGTGTCATAGTGTCATAGTGTCATAGTGTCATAGTGTCATAGTGTCATAGTGTCATAGTGTCATAGTGTCATAGTGTCATAGTGTCATAGTGTCATAGTGTCATAGTGTCATAGTGTCATAGTGTCATAGTGTCATAGTGTCATAGTGTCATAGTGTCATAGTGTCATAGTGTCATAGTGTCATAGAATCATAGAATCATAGAATCATTGTGTCATAGTGTCATAGAATCATAGAATCATAGTGTCATAGTGTCACAGTTTCATAGATTCACAGTCATAGCCATAGTCATAGTGACACTATGACACTATGACTATGACTTTGACTATGACTAGGATTATGACTATAACTATGACAATGACTATGACTATGACGGTGCGGCGTGGCGAGCTCAGACCGCACCGCTCCGAGCGGCGCGCGGGGGCCCGGGACCGCACCGCTCGGAGCAGCCAGCGCGGCGTGGTGAGTTGGGACCGCACCGCTCGGCCGCGCGCCGCTCGGAGCGGTGCGGTCCCAGCTCGCCACGCCGCGCCGGCTGCTCAGGGCGGTGCGGTCTCGGTCTCATCCCCGGCTTGTGGACAGCAACTCACCGAAATTACAGGCCATAGTAACTATCAACTAATCTCGACTAAGAAACATAATATATTTTTTTAGTAGTTAGGTACCTACTCAATCAATTCGTAAAATTACGTTAGTGTCCATTAGCAAATATTTTATAATATTTATTTTCGATCACAACAAAACAAGCATAGCCACCATAGTGAGGCAAAGTGAAAAGTTTATCTACTACATAGTATGTCTACTTATATGTATACCTAGAGCTCAGATATTTTTCGAGTGGAAAATCCATTACAAAACCGGCATTTGAACCTACGACTTTATCCCTCCTGTATAAATAATCACCAGGTTTTCTACGCATAGAAAACCTGGTTGTTATTTATTCATATACAAATAAAAAAAAACTTTGATCGATCTATATAGCTTCATGATAAAATGTTGGTAAGTACCTATACTTATTTATTTATTTCTATGTTCGATATACAATTCTAAATCATTATAGCGATGCAACTTTGGCGAGTTGTTCCTAAAAGTTTTTTGGAAAAAAACCGGGACCACGCGAATGAAATCGCGAGTGAGTCGTTAGTAGTTATATTATTAAAAAAACAATAGTAACGTACCTAGTAATACTCCGCAAAGCAACCCTATGCAAACTGTCCAATCTTTTCATTCCAAACAAAACATTTATGTACCTACCTACCCAGATATCTAGGTACTTTACCTACTCGTACTTACTTATCTTTGAAATTAGTAGGTTCTTACTTATTTACTTTATTGCGTATCGTGATATAATCCGAAATGAGGAGATCGTAGTAGAACTAGTATCACCGACATAGCTCTCAGAATTAGCAAGTTGTGCAAGTGGCAATGAGCACGCCATAAAGCTCAGAACTGATAATCATTGTCGAATAAAATTTCTTGAGTGGCGACCGCGAACTGTACGACGCATCACGCAACACAATGCAGGAAGGCCGCCTCTCAATCGACCGAAGAAATTATAAAGGTACCTAGTAGAAAGTCTAGATGAGGCATCTCATTATTTATGTGAAATAAACATAGGTACATTTTACCCATTTTGTAAAACGCACGAGCTGACTAATTCAGTTGTTCTTCTCAAGTTTCGGATAGTAGGTATACGTACGCACGCGCAGCTAGGTAGGTATATATATTCTGAGGCGCAGCCAACAAATTCAACACTACCTAACCTTTCGTGTTTCGTCCGATTCGAGAGGCCCACAGCTTAGGCGCGGGAGCTCCATTCACCACCGTCTCACCCCGCCCCAACCCCACCGCACGACTCGTCCCCCGCGTACCTCACCGCCCGTAGACAAACAAGTAGGTGAGAAAGCGATAATATCGAATGAAATTGAGTGCGCCGAAATATCATAAAACAAGTTCCAGCACGTACGTTTTTTTGAAAAAGTCTTTCAAGTTTGTGAAAAAAATGTTTGTAATTTAGATTCTACACAACATGGGCTAGATACCTGATCAGTCTTTTTTTTCACTTTTACAGTTTGTAAGTACATTATGAACATACAAAGTTCAGGTAAAATTGTGCAAATAAGCTGATATTTGAAGGCTTATACAGAATTTAGAGGTAAACAAAAAAAAACAAAAAAAGATCACGTACGTAAATATATTCTTCAAGATACATATTTGTACAAAACATCTGACGAAAAAGTTGTTACAACTTCATAATCACGTACGAGCTGAGCACCAGCGTTATTATCGAAAGTACTGGAATTGACTGCTCTTAATTGATACAGACAGTGCAAAAAATAATAATGTGTTTCGTTTTGTTGCAGGATTTCCAATTGCTCTATCAAAGCCTCATTTTATTGACGTGGATCCAAAGCAGCTGTCTCACTTCGAAGGCATGACTCCTGACCCTATAAAGTATGCTTCTTACCTGGAAGTTGAACCAGTAAGTTCTTATAATCCTATTTATAATAACCTGTTATTGTTTAAGGCCGAATTCCATTGAAGCGACGAGGACCGTTATGTGTGAAATCTACCAATTTTAGCGTTGTATCCAAATGGCATCACCTACCAAGTGATTTTATAGTTTCATTTCACTTTGGTAGGTACATATCTTGTTTTCTCTTTGATTGATGCGAGTACAATACCCCCTCACCCCTGAAATCCTTGCAATTATCATCTCTTTTCTAACCATATACGCTAAGTAGATAGCTAAATGCCAAATATTTGCAATTTAATCTCATTCAGGAGAATGCATGCTTATTCCATAGTGCCACTGTATTACCTATCTGTAGATCATTTGCAACGGTCTATAGATAACTCAACGTTTCATTTGCATTTTGTAAATTTTGTTTAAACTTGTATTAGTTGCATTATATTAATAAGATTATTACTATTACTATAAGCCCATACTGTTCCATTGTTGGGCAAAGGCCTCCCCCCATTAGATAAGCTTATTAACTTATTAATATATTTTTACAGGTCATTGGAGTACCTTTGAAGCTGAAATCTAACATCCAGGTGAATCTGGCAGTAAGATCCTCATCTGGAAACCCCATCACAAAGCCACTGAAAGACAAGGTCATGCCCCTTGCCTGGCTGTCTATGGTAAGAGATTCTTTAGTAAACGATGAGCTAGATCAAAATTTAGACTCTAGTCCACTTTTCGTAGCATAATTTGGGTTAGGTCTATGTCCAGCAGTGGACATCTTGCAGCTGCTGATGATTACAATGAACCCCCTGAGCCACTGTAACCCAGTAGAGAGCGCACCGTTTTCTGATCCAAAGATTGTGGGCTCGAAAGTGTGAGTTCAGCATATCAAAACTGCATCAACAAAAATCTAAGGTATTGGCAACACCTGCATTGACCCCCACGTAGTGGATGACGGCTCAATCACTGTCGTCGATAGAAATAGCAGTAAAAACCTAATAGTTTGTCTTTATAATTATTTTTAAACTTACCCGGATTTGCTCAAGAACATCGTCAACCTAGTAAAAATATTTGTCAATTCAATTAATGTAATTAGCACCAAGATTTCAGGCCTTGCGGAAAATTCCTTTTAGATCTCCTCGAGACCATATTTTAGTTGTTTTTGTTACATTAAAATAACTAGCCATGACGTACTAAGCCTTCTCATTTTTCTTTGCAGTACTGCGACGGTCCACCGTCAGAAATCCTATCACTCCTCCGTCTCCGTTTCATCATCGCTCCTCCTCTCGTCATCACCCTCACAGTGGTACTGTTTGTCGCTGGCTTAGTACTGACCCTGCAAGGACTTCATAGGATTTGGAAGCCAAGATACAAGCTGATAGAGTCGAAAACCCCAGCGCCAATCAGAAAGATCAGCAAGGAAAGGCGAGTCAGCGTTGAGAGGAAAATCAGCATGGAGAGGAAGAGAAGTATGGAGAGGAGAAAGAGTAACGTGATACTAAACATGGTAACTGATAACATCATGTTTAGGAACGATGATGATGATTTAGCGAAAGAAGCTGTTTCACTCCTTGCGATAGCCGAAGATGACAATGATGATGTACAGGATCTGGCGTTCAGTGATTGAAGAGTGAAATTCTGAAAGGTTGCTCAATTTAAATAATTACATCGTTGTCCTGTGTGTTCTTGCCATGTTCTTTTCTTCATAAGAATATCGTTAAACATTTACTATTTCTTAAAGACAGTTAATTATTAATTTGATAGTTCAGACAAATTAATAACATTGACAGCATGAAAGAAATCTTGAACAAAATTCGTCCAGTAGTAGGTAGGTACATAATCAATTACAGTGTAATTTTATACTGACTAGTTTATACTTTCCTAAACTTCATCATATTAATTTTGTCCTAATCTATCGGGCTATGTTTATTTGTAGGTTTTTTTGTACATATTTAAGTTAAAAGCTCGCCTACTATAATCTATATATTACCTAAATTTGGTAGGCAGGGTTAAAATAAGTTAAGTAGATCTAAGTGTAAATATAGGCATTTGCTCAAAAGGATGTTGATGAAGTTACTGTTCCATTGCTGGGATTCTGTTATTATAAGAGTCTGTGCCATATTTTTTTTTAAATTTTACTGAACTTTACTTGATTGTATGTTATAAAAAATAAAAACGAAAATTTAGGAAACGAAATCTTGTAATTGAATTTTATACCAGTGTTGTAATTGTACATACCTCTCAAGATTCGATGACAATACAATATGATGACAGCGAGCTGATCTGATGATGGAGACTGAAGGTGAACAACGGAACTCCTCGATGATTAATAGTAGTGTTTAGGCTTATTTTGATCAGTTCTCGGTACTGATCAATAATTTCATAAAAGCTTGGATTTAAAAACTTATTGGATGTTGGTGGATGTTGTATGCTATGCTCAACTTAATATTATATAATCAAGGGCCCTGTTTATTATATCCCTGTTCGTTCTACCTTCCATCAGACTCTTTGTGATATTATTTTTACTTAATTTTGTGTTTAAGGTTGAAACTATGTTTTAGTTTAGAAATATTAATTTATTTCATAATGTTTATAAGTTATACATGAATGGTGAAAAAGTTGTAAATAAACAAATCAAGTTTTATAAACTAATGTTTCTATGTTTTTATTTTAAGTGTTTAGAAATAAATAATTGAACAACTACCAAAATAAATACCAAAGAAATATTCAAAATTGCATAGGTAGGTAATTAAGTTCCAATATTAAATTCCAGTATTATTATAAATTATTATCATACAAAACAATTATTAAACTTTACAATAAAAAATACACCTACTCACTAACTTAATTATACCTACCTAAGTGATCACAGATTATTTATGTGGTCTGCTTGTATAACAATTAAATTCAATAATAATACCCATTGCTTATGTCGCAGGTAACTTACAAATATAAAACAATATACATATCCTATATAATTTTGTAGAACAATTAATACAATTAGAGAGCATTCTGTAATAAGAAAAGTTCTATAAATTATTAACCTTCGAAAATTACACTCAAAAAATAAATAAGACTAGAATTTATATTTACAAAATCAATAAATAATCATCTTCAATAATTACAAATAATAATGCATACCACGTCTAACTTCTGGCTGGTAACAATATAACTAAACGCGCCTGTTCAAAATATGAGAGCAACTGTTTTTACGCTTTGCTCAAAGCTCCGCGCAAGAACGCAGTTACATTCGTTCCACATTCGCCAGATTATATTTCCGCCAGAAATAATGACAACTGGAAACGGCTCTAACTTACTTGTGACTACCAGGAGTGGCTTTATTCACGATCTCCGGCAAATCGGGAAGAACATTTACATCTGGCGAAAATGGTATCTGATAAATGTCTACATGAGTATTTTAAAGATCCACAAAAACATAGGGTTAGTTTCCCTCGTCATTTGAAATGAAGACCAACAGCGCAAGCCATGATCAACCTGTAAAAAAAACTACCTCGATCACGTCTCCGCATTACCTACATAAAATGGCAAACGCTGATAGCAGCATACCATGAATTTAACAACACCAATTTAATACTTGGCGCAAGAACAACTGGCTGGTCGATAGCATGGTTTGGATGTCTGGATGTCTATACAGCTACCCTGGAATAAAAAATCCTTGGCGTTATCACACTGGATTGGTATTTTCATGTGATGCATATGACATATCACAAGGTAGCATAAACATGGGCATAGATCCAAGGCACATAGTGTGCAACATTCGTGTACACATCAGGCACCCCTCGTCTGGCACAGCCGGAGCCGAAAGAGGTCAGTCCTTTGAGCTCCCAACGGCCTCCTGATCGGCACTGAAGAGGTCCTCCGCTATCACCCTGAAATTGAGAAATAAAATTGTTACTTGGCCTTATGAGCCATTTCTGTACTGAGCAAAGTGCGTCACAGAGCTCGTAGTGAACTTTTGCGCACGTTATTTTGTTACGAATGAGCTGCATGCACTTTAAGGTCGTTTGCGCACTGCTTTGTTTAATCTACCGAATGCAGCCCGTGTCCACACAGGGGAGGAACCTGTAAGTCACAATTCAAAGGTATTGTGATTTCATTATTGTTAAAATTTTCTCTTTTTCTGAAAACCTTCATCCCTGGCTACACATGGACCTAATACACCAACTACGCTATTAAAAATATCGTCGGTCCTTACTAAATGTACTTGAGTGAGTTTGACATTAACATGATCTCCAATTTTAAGTAATTGATTGTTTAAATTTACGTAAATTTTATGTCCCAAGGAATATAAAACTACACTCTACCCTACATATCCCAAAATTTAGATTTTTGAAGGTTATAAAAAACTTTGTCTACAATTTGTGCAAGGAATACGACCTTATCACCACAATAAAACAAACCAACCGCTTCACATAACTACATCAATTCAATCATCATTTTATCAGATCTTGTCCCAATACCGACATTTGATGATCCGATAAGATATGTTGACTTGTTAGAATTTAATTGTATTATTAATTTGCTGTTCAATTTGAAAGTTCAGTGGTTGAGACTTTCACTGATTTTGATTCTGATGATTTCGACATCTTTTACAAGAGTTTACGAAGCTTGATTATTGGTCTATCTTGGGTTCATAGGTTGAATCATGGTTCACAGTTTATTTGATCTCAATTCACAATTGAATGCAAAATGCTATAAATAACATAACAAGTTCATTCGAATAAAAGCAATAGCCCCTTTTCGATGTTACTAAGTGGCTTATGATAACTTATGATGAGTTTCCTAAGAGCGTTCCACACACACGCAAGTTGGGTAAAAAAATATACAAAGTTGAATAAGAATAGAACCCTCTGTCTCCTCACATGGATGACGTAAAAGCCAACTAAGGGATTTCACCAGGGGATGGGCAGCAGTATGAACCTGATGTTGAGTAGGTAGGTACTCCACATCAATACTGGGTACTATTCACTAGAAACGGGATATTTACCATGATTTTTGAGTTTTGATTGTTCCTGATATATGCACAGCTGCATGCACCATGATCACGGGAGAACAAAAAGTTGTATCAATACTGGGATCACCAATTCGCCTGCCAAAGCCTGGTGATTATGGAAAATTCCGCTATTGTATTTCATAGGGAGGCTTCGTCCAGCAGTGGACGACTAAAGGCTAATGATAATGATGATGATGACTGGCCAACTGGTTTTTAGGTTTTTACAAGCAAAGGCGTAATGCCTGAGTAAAATATCAACACTTTGTAAAAACTGTAAAATTTTATAGTTTTTCTTGGAGTCTATGAGTGTCTATGTGTTGGACCAAGAACTATGATAAAAAAATATCGGCAGGATGTCTTACCACACACGCCCCAGTGCTGCCATCAGTACTGCCCGCACACAGATGCCCCTCATTCAGCGGCAGCGTCAGGGAATACCTATCCCTACACAACTGCAGGGGCAGTATTGGTACCTCAGCTTCCAACAACACATCTGTTAGATTCCCATTTGTCTGTTCTCTCCCCCACCCAGTGGTATAGCACTCATCCTTGAAGTCTATACCATTGTTATCATCTATGAACGGGTCTATTTCCTCACCAAACATCAGTTTTTTGTCACTTCTGTCGTTATTTTTGACTGGCTTTTCACCACCAAGCTTTGCCTTAATCAGTTTCACTACACTGTCTAAAGATGCACTGTCGTACACGAAATCTTCATCACTTTTTCGCACTTCCTCTTTCCTATCCGCTGTTTTATCTGACGTGTTAGCTACACGTACATTGTATCTCATGTTTTTGTGTTTCTTCGTGAACCCTGAGAAAATATTCTTCGTCAAGTTATTCAACTTCTCCAAATACTTCACTGCAGTATCCGGGTTCGGTTTAGGTGGTCTTTGTTTACGTTTAGCCGAGTCTGTAGGTTCTGGTCGGAAGTAGGATGGGGAAGTCTTCTCGGAGTTGAAAGTAAGAGGCGTCTCGAAGGGGGGTAGACAGATGGTACGTATTCGACTCCCGGTGCTCACGTCGGCAGCTCTTGTTAGCTTCATTAGTGCTGAAATAAAATTGAAATTGTTTTCAATTGATGTTTAGTATTATACTTATATGCCGTGGTGTGTCCGGCCTAAGAATAGACCCCTCCGTCTCCTACCGTGGATGTCGTAAATGTCAACTTACAGATTACACCACAAGATGGGCAGCAATATCCCCTTGAGAATTAACACCAATACTGCGATCACCAATCCACCTACCAAGTGTGGTGATTATAGCAAATCCTTCCATTTAATTCTACGTAGATGGCTCCATCCAAAAGTGGACGTCAAATGGCTGATAATATTGATAATATATGGCAACGGTAGTTGTATATCCTTCAGACAACTTGCTTCCCCGAGTTGCAGACAAGGTAAATTTTTAATAATTAAATTCTCAGGTTCAATGTGTAAAGTCCATACTTACCTATATCATGCTGGTAGTTGTGGAAACGATGATGGAGTACTATCCTCTCGATGGGTACGTAGGCTCCTTTCTGCTCTGCCCGGTCCCACTCACCCAGAACAGCAGTCCAGAGCGCTGGCAATGGCAGATTGAAGAGCTCGCTGGAAACGACAGAAAATAGGCTGGTATTGGAGAATAGTCAGGGCCATATTGAGTACCTATTTGAAATGCAACTTAAGACTCGTTGGTTATGGTATTTTATGTCTTGTTTAGCAATGAACGTCTTCTGGGTGATAATAAACAAACAGACAACCTATTTCGGATTCCTAACTCCTAAGAGTGTTCAGTCTGTTGTGTTGTGTTCATCAAAAATGAAGCTCTGACATTTGTGAACGTATTCATCAGTGGTGTTTTGTAAACAAGTTCTGCCAAGGGCATCGAGCAAGCAGGCCTACAATGCTCTAAGGTCGAGGGTCTAAAGAATAATGTTGGTGCTAAAAATTATACAAAATCGTTATTACTTATGGATGCAGTGAGCGGTGGTCAGCAGCCACATTGGGTGTACCAGGACACCCCCGCACCAGTGCCTGATTAAACCGTAGTTAGGGTGTAAGAGCTGGAGAGATACCTGAAAACGAGAGAATGGTAATATTATACATCTGCCCAACGGCTATGTTAGTAGACTAGACAGCATGGCTTTCAGATTATCAGTACTTAGTGGTGAAGCTGTTTCGTGGTGCGCCCGGCCTAAGTTACCCCTCCGTCTCTTCCCGTGGGTGTAGTATAAGACTTACTTAGGGATTACACCAGGGGATAGGCAGCAGTAGGCAGCTGAGTTTTTATTACTTATCACCAAGCTGCGATCGCTAATTTGCCTGCCAAGCGTGGTAATTACGGTAAATCCCCCCGTTATATTCAATGATAGGAGGCTTCGTCCAGCAGTGTACATATACAGGCAGGTGATGACGATGATGATGATGACTGTAGAAGCAATACAAAGTTACCGAACATTGTTGCTTAAATTTTTGTGTATAACGAAACAGATCGAAAACTTAACCAAAATAGAAAAATAGAAAAGCCTAAGATCGGCCTCACAGGAATTAGGAAATTACTTAGATCTCAACACAGACTAGATGCCGAAGAAGATGCTTCTTACCTGCCATGGCCAGGCTCCTCGCTTCGACTCTCTACCCTTGATGATGCGTAGTTGTCCAGCAGGCCGGTCTCGAGGCTGCCTCGTATGTCTTCGAAGTGGAACACCGCATTCTAGGATGAAAAAATACATTATAACAAAGCAATAATACATTAATATTAGCAGTTTTTGCACAATTATAACCACAGGCTGAAAATTTGCGTCAAAATATCAGAACGATCAGGAAAATAACAAAAAAGAGAGTGTCACACGTATAATACGAATAAGTTTTTTGGTAAAAATATATTTTTCAATACAAACTTTTGTAAAATTGCCGAACAAGACCGCTAAAGGGGGTGGATGTACGAGCAAGTACGCGTACTTGTGGCTCGACGACCTTTTTCGCGCATGTGTTACTCGCGTATTTTGAAACCGAGACATACAGAAGCAGCATTGCGGAGGCCTGCAATGCTCTACTAAGAGAAGTAGACTGGAGGAATAAGTACTTTTTCCTTAACCCTCTATGCTTTATATCCTCGTTTGAATCTTTTTGTATTTAAGATAAATATACTGAAATAGACAGATAATTTTCACAAGACAAAAAAAACATCAAAATGTGATTTTTTAAGAAATTTGTTTTATTTCATCAAGGTAGGTACTAAATTTTCGAGTATAATTTACGTTGATTTCATAACTTTGACACTAAAGCGAACATGCCAAGAGACAGAAGGCAGGTTAGTTGGCTGGTTGAGCGTATGGATTCCACCAGGAGGATCCAGAAAGAGCTAGCAGCTATCACATTAGACCCCCCTCCGAACTGCACGGCCAGGCCGGACGGAGACAACCTGTACGAGTGGGTGTGCAGCATCAAGGGACCCCTCGAGTCAGTATATGAAGGCGGCGTATTCCTTGTAGACTTGAGTTTATCGTATTCATACCCGTTCGAGCCTCCCTCTGTGACGTTCCGCACGAAAATATACCATTGCAACATCACGAACTCTATGATATGCCTAGACATACTCCAGAATAACTGGACCCCAGCATTCAGCATTGCAATAGTCTTGCTATCAATTAGTTCGCTATTGACGGACTGCAACCCTATGGACCCGTTGGATGGAAGAATAGCTAATCTTTATAAAAATAATAGGGCCAAGCATGACCGAATCGCACGGCTTTGGACGAAGCGCTACGCGTCATGAATATGACGCATATATATCATGCATCGACTCCATCGAGCAACGCAGGCCTCCGTACATCGACACAAAATTCTTTGCAATTTTGTATTTCGTTATATTATTTTCATACATGGTTTTTTTATCTTTTTATAAATATATGCGTATGTTAAATTGTTTTTCCGTTGCCCATCTCAATCTGCGGACTTAAAAAGGGGCCTTTCCTGTTTTATACAACTACCGGTAGACCCCCACTGTCCACTTTCTAAGTGTCTAAGTGGTACGTAAAGAATAGAGATAATAAGATTAAAAAAAAAAAAAAACACCACAAGCTTTTATAAAATTAGTGATCGGAACCATGTGCTGATCGAAAACGGGACCACGAAAAAACAGCGGAAATTAGTTTAAACACGTCGAGTCTACTATTATCCATCGATTAGTTCCGTTGTCCACCTTCCGTCTCCATCTTCAGATCAGCTCGCTGTCACCATCATATTGTATTGTCATCGGAACATGATAGGTATGCCAAATTTCAGCTCAATTCGTTGAGGACAACTGCTTTAAAATTCAGTTGCAAGATTCCACCCGGAAAAACATACATTGCAAGTTAAATAAAAGCTTGTAACAGACAAATGGAGATGGACCGGACACACTGAGCGCAATGGAGAAATGGAGCAATTATAATATAAACTGGTATCCAAGAAACAGGAAAAAGAAACGCGGGAGATAATTTAGAAGATGGGAAGACGAAATAAAAGAAACGCGGGAGATAATTTAGAAGATGGGAAGACGAAATAAAAGAAACGCGGGAGATAATTCAGAAGATGGGAAGACGAAATAAAAGAAACGCGGGAGATAATTCAGAAGATGGGAAGACGAAATAAAAGAAACGTGGGAGATAATTCAGAAGATGGGAAGACGAAATAAAAGAAACGCGGGAGATAATTCAGAAGATGGGAAGACGAAATAAAAGAAACGCGGGAGATAATTCAGAAGATGGGAAGACGAAATAAAAGAAACGTGGGAGATAATTCAGAAGATGGGAAGACAAAATAAAAGAAACGCGGGAGATAATTCAGAAGATGGGAAGACGAAATAAAAGAAACGCGGGAGATGATTCAGAAGATGGGAAGACGAAATAAAAGAAACGCGGGAGATAATTCAGAAGATGGGAAGACGAAATAAAAGAAACGCGGGAGATAATTCAGAAGATGGGAAGACGAAATAAAAGAAACGCGGGAGATAATTCAGAAGATGGGAAGACGAAATAAAAGAAACGTGGGAGATAATTCAGAAGATGGGAAGACAAAATAAAAGCAATTGCTGGAAATACATTGTGAGAACAGCCAGTGAAGAAGATCAGCAAGAGAAGAGTGGACAAAGTTGAAGAGGCTTTTGCTAAACTTAGACAAACAGATTCTGCTTTCGATGTAACTTTGTGTTATGTAAGTATCACGTTTTATTACATTGATTTATTTAAAATCTCGTTTAAAAATACATTTAAAGGAATACCATCTGATAACACAAAATGAATAAAAACATTATAGTAAGCAAGTTAAGACTGCGCCAGGCAGAAAACGCCACGCTTCTCGAAAACGCAGTTTTTATTGAATATCTAGTGAATAAAGATATTTTTTTTAAAAAACCCGTAGGTGAACCCTCCGTTTTATTGTATTTATTTTATTTTTATTTAACTTTTGACCCAATAATCTGTACCATATTGACAAACAATCGAATCTAGCCAAAATATAGAGGTAACTTTGTGTTTTTTTTATCGAGAAAATTTTGCCCTATCGTATTTCGGTCAGGGTGATCCCTCGGTATTATAATGTAGTATGTATGCATATTTTTAATTTGAATATTGTACTTGATTTAGTCAATTAAAAATCTAATCTAAGATTGGAAGTTTTGAGTTATACCCCAACATAAGCGGAAAACCGCCGCCCACGGAGCAAGGTACAAACGGTAGTAGGAGACCTCCTGACTATACGTGCCGAGTCCAGGAGCTTATGAATCTGACCCTCGATCAAACCATTTATCGAGAGCTTAAGATATTGGTCGAGCCTCTTCGCTAACCAGTCCATTCACTGAAACGACTATCGGGACGGTATTCGTTCGTAGAATCCACATCCCACATGGCGGTAATCTCATGGGCCAAGTAAAGATACCTACTTGCTTAACTTGTCCTCGACCTTCACTAGATTATCGTCATGAGGGATAGTGACGTCAACAAATAACGCCTGGCGTTCCAACCGGTCTACCAGCACGATATCAGGCTTATTGCCAACAATAATCCTGTCCGTGATGATAGACCGGTCCCAGTAGAGCGTGTCATCGCCATTCTTAAGAACCGGCTGGGGCACGTACATATAGTACGGCACCTCAGGTACGACATGGTAGTACCGGAGAGCAAGTTGCTGGTGGATGATCCTGGCTACTTGGTTGTGTCTGTACAAATACTCTTGAGTTAGCACGATGCGAAGATCCCCAAATCATATGCCTCAGGGACTCTTATTATTATTATTTTTTGTGCTTATGCACAGCACGATATATAACACGATGCTGCGTACCGTAGCATAATAAAAAAGCGGCCAAGTGTGAGTCGGATTCGCCCATGAAGGGTTCCGTAGCAGCAAGTAACATAATATAAAAGTTGTTGGATGGATTACGATTTATGACGTTTTAAAAAAAAATACTTACTAGATCTCGTTCAAACCAATTTTCGTTGGAAGTTTACATGGTAATTAATGTACATCATATTTTTTTTTTAGTTTTATCATTCTCTTATTTTTTGCCTTCGTAAATCGTCCTCTGTTAATGTAACTTATTTATGTATCTATCTATTTACGTACCTAATTACCTAATTTGCATTGCCTGCGCCGGAAATGGAGCGGATAACTTCTTAAGAAGATATTTTTATCCATGGTTTGGTGTAATCAAGGGTAACGTGGTTAGGCATAAATGTTAGTCATAGTGTGAAGCCATGTAAAGCCATCCCTAATAATTATTTATAAAAACCAGTTATTTGTTCTAGTGATTGTTAAATTTCATATGCATATCAGTTATATATTATATATAATATATATATATTATACTTACTCACACATCTCACACTATACACACATTTCACACTCCAAAAATACTAACACACACCCATACACACACACACCCATATACACTACAGACACCCTTATGCGATTATGAATACCTACCTTATATATATTTTACCTAAGTTTTTTGTTTGTTTTTTTGTTTTTGTATTTTCTCAGATTTATGTACCTACTTAAGTACTTATATTGTTTTTGTAAGAGTAATTGCTGCTTTATTCAAATTAATGTAGGTACTTAACTTAATTTACTTAATTTGCCTATGTAACTGATATATACCTTATCCGGCTTTCCTGCCGTTTTTGTTTTTTGTTGACCTTGCATGCGTACCTACCTTCTTTTTAAACGAACTGTGTACATAATGTGGATTTAAATTGGTTTCAGAATAGCATATAGTGTATAGCTTATAAGTAACTATAAGATAACTGTAAATCCTGGATTAATAAAATAAAATAAAAAATAAAATAAAATAGAAGTTATGGTGGGGCAGGGGGGGGGGGCACACATTTTACCAATTTGTAAGTGTCTCTCGCGCAAACTATTCAGTTTAGAAAAAAATTATATTAGAAACCTCAATATCATTTTTGAAGACCTATCCATAGATACCCCACACGTATGGGATTGATGTTTTTTTTTTTGAGTTTCAGTTCTAAGTATGGGGAACCCCAAAAATTTACTGTTTTTTTTCTATTTTTTTGTAAAATTCTTAATGCGGTTCACAGAATACATCTACTTACCAAGTTTCAACAGCCTAGCTTTTATAGTTTCGGAAAAAAGTGGCTGTGACATACACGGACAGACAGACAGACATGACGAATCTATAAGGGTTCCGTAATTATGCCCAAGTGCGTGTCGGGCCACGCGCATTATGGGGTTTCGTAGTTACCCATCACAATATGCAGACTTCTATGGAGGATTTCTTGTTTTACACAACAAACAACTTCATCTAAGTAATTTTCAAGGAATTTGGACGATTTTTTTTTTCTCGAAGTACTTTTTTTTTTTTTTTTTTTTTTTTTTTTTTATATCTTAAATATTAACACAAACAAAGTATTATACACTCAAAACTCACTTACATTTAATAAGCTGTTCGACTATTCCTCGTCAACTTGTGAAGCTTATTTAGCTGTCATAGTTTTCCTTTTAACTTGGTTATTATATACTTCAGGCGTGATTTTATTGCACATATCCAAAAACAACCGTTTAGCTGCAAGGGGGGGGGGGGGGGGGGGGGGAGACACTTACTACTAACAAGAATTAGCAAAAATATTTAACAAAGTGTAGGAAAGGAATCCAAATTAAAAACCAAAAGAAAAAACTATAAGGGTTCCTTGTCTTGTTGACTATGGAACCCTAAAATATTATTTAAAAAACATTTGTCTTCAGAATAATATTTGTATAATTAGTTATAACAGACGTGTAAACTTCATAACAACATACATTATACAGTAGGTAGGTAATGATACAAATAATTACCTCACTTCATCACCGCGGAACCGCGTATACACGCCATTTTACACGCCTGGGCGCCGACAAATGAACTATTAATTTTGTGTATGACTATGGAACAGCTTTTTTGCTTGTATTGTTTAGTTTTTTCGTAGGAAGCAAGTAGAGCAATATGTCGTAGTTAATTTGAACTAAGTGGTTATTTCCGGAGACGACACCTCCTGCTGAAAGCGGATGTGTGTGGAGTAATTTGACCTAACAAAATAATAATAAATAAATAATGCTGGACAGTTCACACAACATTATCTAGCCCCAAGCTAAGCAGAGCTTGTATTATGGGTAATAACTGATATACTTAATACAATATTTTTCATACATAGATATTTTTTATTATGCATAGAAAAAACCCGGATAACTCTGAACAAATATCTGCAGATTGTACAAATATTTGTTCTGAGGTGGGCATCGAACCCACAACCACCTGTGTCGCTGGCGAACCTTCGCCCACCGCGCCACAGAGGTCGTCATTATATATCAGTACATTACCTTAGATTATCTCTATAAACATGAGTCAACAAACCCAACTCCATTAAGTGTATGGGTGCCGGTGAAATTACAGGCACATGAGACTTTTCATCTTTATGTCTCAGGGTGGCGGGCGCAGTGCAATGCCACATAGGGTGCGTCCTAGGTGGACGTGATCTATGAGGTAATAAGTTATCATGGCTGGCAAAGTCTTTCAAATAACTCGATAGCTGCATTCCATACACTATCAACGCCAATATACTGCACCTTTGTAAATTCGAACGAAGACAAATGATTTCTATACACTGCCGGTTAACACTCTCTCAACTGTGTTAAATAAATCAAGAAGCATTGTACAAATAAAACTTGTCAGAATTGTTTCTCTTTTGCGTTTTTGTTTGGTCCTTCGCTAAGAGGTCTTTATAATGGCTGCCGCAATATTCCAAATCGTAGGTTTGAATTTTAACCTCCGACGCAAAAACGACAGGGTGTTATAATTTTGACGTGTCTCTGTGTGTGTGTCTGTCTGTCGCTTGGTAGCACCCGAACGGATGAACCGATTTCGAATATATTTGTTTGAAAGGTGAATGGCTTAGCTATGTTTTATCAAAATCGGTTCAGCCGTTTCATTGCATTGAGGGTTTTTAATTTTACAAAATTAATTACTTGTTAATCAAGTACAATATTCAGTTTAAAAACAAGCATGTATAGATAGATAGATAAAGCCTTTATTCGCTGACCTAGTAACTAACTAATAATAATGAATGAATATAAACTAAAAAAATATGATAAGTAGTATTATTATTTGACAAGCAAACTGGTTGCTGAAGAATAATACTACTTATCAAGCATGGATACTACGAGTCGATTATAACTACGAGGTATTGCTTTACAAAAACCATGATAGGACAATAATTTCTCGATAAAAAAAAAACATCAGCATTAGCTTCTTTCGTAAACCAGGCAGGAAAAGGGAATTGATCGCCGCATCGATTACGCCTGGAAGAGCTGGTCCATGATAGAGCACATTTCATGTTTTTTTTTTTTTTTTAACTTTGTTAGACCGTTGCTTGACCACGATCTCACCTGTTGGAAAGTGACGATGTGGCCGAAGATGGAGCACAAAGGTCTAGAAGGCACCTATTCACTCTAGCCTTGAAGAGACCCAGATTATAGTTTTCAGGAAAGACAGACGACGGTAGTGTATTCTCCACTCCTTATTATCTTCCACTTACACTAAAGCGTCAACTCATCGACATGTTAATTAGCCTGTGATAACCTACGGAGCACAGACATGGTCGCTGATCGAGTTACAGAAGTCCAGGCTCAAGATTTTCCAGAGAGCAATAAAACGCAGCATTTTCCATGCTTTTATGACAAAAGGCAAAAATGTGGACGCACCATAAGACCTCTGCCAATGGATCCAGAAACTCAGAAAAGAGTGCGATGAAAAGGTGCGGAAGTTTCTTCACGATGTGGGTATTAAATTATGCAATGTTAGCAAGGAGGCGTAATGTAGTGTTTGTACGAAATCCGATACATTATTCATTTGTCGTTTGCATATGTTGACTGTCACGTAATGTTGGTAACACCAGTCATACGGATGGAACAATACTCGCCAAATAACTTTGCGTCTGTATCAAACATTGACTGCTCATCAGATATGATTTAAAAAGAAAGAAGAAAGAAAGAAAGAAAAATTCTTTATTTGTAACGGCACACATGGATAGGACAAAAAACAATAGACAAATAAAAAAAAAAAATAGGTAATACATACAAAAGGCAAAAACTAAGTACTTATATCTAACTCAACTACAATTAATAGAGTGTCTCTCAGTGCCATCCACGCAGCAACGTCACAAATTGGAGTCCGACACAGCATGATGTTGTGTACACTAGTTACACAACGCTGGTCTTCCGCCGGATCCATGTGGGTGCGTCGTGGAGTCACAAGTCAAAGTATAATATAACAAGCCATTTAAAAAAAAACAAAGAAATATAAAAGTGTGCCAAGAAAATAGGTGCTTGAAGGAGATAAAAAGTTTAAATGAATACCTACATAGAACAAGAATGATATACAACAGACAAGCGAACAAACTAACAATTGAATTCAGTATGAAAAGCCGTAGATTTAGGTACCCATAGGTTCCAAATGGAGCTCTATTGCTCACGTTCATCTGTCCGCCCGTCCCTCTGTAAAGGGTCTATAGCGGCTAAACCGTTGTAACTACAGCAGTCGTCATATTTGCACAATTTTTTTTTGTACTGACCCAAAGCTAAATGATACTTATAACCAACAATTATTTTTAATTTTTTGTGAGGGAGCCCCGTACAAGTAAATTTTGGCTTGAAAAATATCTTTCCTACCCCAGCATGTGGAATATAATTTTTAGAGCTCATTAAGTAGAGTAAGACTGTATGTTTTATTATCAAATGTAATGGACAACAGTCAATACCCAGGATATATAGTAGGTTCGTAGTAGTAGAACTTTTTTGTGAAAGAGTTCGTCCGGGGAAGTACTACCACCATACCTATTTCTGCCGTAAAGCAGTAGTGCTTGCATTGCTGTGTTCCGGTTTGAAGGGTAAGGATGCTGGTGAAATTACCGGGAAATGAGTCTTTTCATCTTTATGTCTCAGGGTGGCGGGTGCAGTGCAATGCCACATTGGGTGCGTCCTAGGTGGACGTGATCGACTTATGTGATAATGCACTGTTCATAGGCAGAGGGTACCACTTAACATCAGGTGGGTCATCTGCTTGATCCGTCATACCAAGTAGTATAAAAAAAAGTAAGTATGCTTGATTATTTCTTGCGGACTTCTTACGGGCTCGTAGTTTAAGAGCGTCCATTGATATATTTTGTGGACTAAAATTTATATATTATTCTACAAGTTTTCATAACTATCTGTGCGGGGAAATCTACTGATTAAATTTTCGACCACTTTCCGTTATCCGATCCTTCTGAAATTTTGCCGACATCTTTGGTTCTTAACACAATACATACATACATACATAGAAACACGCCTCTTGCCCCGAAGGGGTAGGCAGAGCCTCAATGGGCCTCTTTTCACTGTGGGTTGCACCATCGTGGGATATAGACGTGACAAGTGGTGAGCTCATCGCCGCCATTGCTTCGTAACACATTCTACAATTATTCAGCAACGAGGACATATCTTATACCAACGAATCTTATAAACAAGTCCGGGTAATCCCTTAGTCGGCTTTTACGACATCCACGGGAGGAGACGGAGGGGTCTATTCTTAGGCTGGACACACCGCAGTCAATAAAGTTGTCAATGTCAATACAGTTGTCAATGTCAATACAGTTGTCAATGTCAATACAGTTGTCAATGTCAATACAGTTAACACAATACAATAAAGGATATTCCGTTTCATGGTGCATCCTTTCATAATAGCTAATTTTGAAAAAGATATTTTTAAACAAAATCCTTATTTACTGCAAACTTCCATTTAGGTGTATCCTCTGTTATGTAACAAAATCTATTTCTGTCTTGAATACTGAGCAGTGGAGAATTAATTATTATGCATAGTTTAATCTAAAATTTACTAGGTACAGTAATTTTAGAAAATGCAAAACAGAGAGAGCTAATTTATGAAATAGCTAAGATGACAGCAGCGCCTCAATGTAGAAAGCCGTGCAAAATACACAGAAATCGGAGCAATATTGATTCTGGCTCAAAGTTTAATTATTTGCGGTCACAAAGTGGTCTATACCTATGGTTAGAAATGTTGCTACTGTGCGTGGGAGGGAATGCGGGCATCTAACTACTTATTTACATCTATCTACTGGCATGTACTTGTCATGTGTACCTCCGTACTTGACTTACCTATTAGTCTAAGATCCGCATTAGAGACGACCTTCACCGATCTGTTTAATGGATGAAAAGTATTTTATACGAGTATGAAATTTTATATATTAGAAAATATATCTCGAGTAGGTTGTCTAAAAACGTCCTGTCCAGACAATGATTAATAAATAAATAAAAATTAATTAATTTAATAACCGCGATAGTTAGACTGTTGAAACTTTCACAAATGATGTATTTCAGTTGCCGCTATAACAACAAATACACAGAATAAAATAAATATTTAAGGGGGCTCCCATACAACAAACGTGTTTTTTTCCAGTTTTTATAGATAATGGTACGGAACCCTTCGTGCGTGGGTCCGACTCGCACTTGGCAGGTTTTTATAGATAATGGTACGGAACCCTTCGTGCGTGAATGGAATAGTGTGTACAGGTTTTTTTTTTTTTTTTTTGCACTCGTGATGTATTTTCTAATATATTAAATTTCATATAAAATACTTTTCATCCATTAAGCAGATCGGTGAAGGTCGTCTCTAGTGCGGATCCTCTACTATAGTGTCTACTTAGTTACTTTTATCAATTCAATCATCGTAAAAATTACGTAGGTATACAGACAGAATCATAAAATCACAAAAAGGGAGCCTACAAAATTTAAATTTGGGGAAAAGCTCTTCAATTCTATTGTTTCAGAAAAGACCTTAGGTAGGAAGTGAAAAGTAAGATGTAAAGAGATTCAGCAAAAGGTCATAAGACAGTACAAGCTACGCTTGATATACTTACCTTTCCTTTCGAAAGCGTCTATTGTCAAAAACCACACATTTAACAATAGTAGGCAAAACGTTAATCTTTCTGTCGAAAAGATGAATAATTAGCAGGCATTCAGTGAGAGAAATCGTTTTTCAAAATGACAAAAAGCGAACCGTGAAATATATTTTGAAGTATTTTTTCGTCTGAAGAAGTAATTATCCGGATTACTTTGAATGGCGTAATAGCTTTCTTTGGCGGCAAAAACTTGGTTACGTGTCGTATTGTCCGAGCCGGATGTTTGACTGTACGATTTTACGACAGCATGGATGTTACACTATATTCTTCTTCTACATTTTGTACATTTCGACGACCTCTGTGACGCGGCGGGCGAAGCTTGGCCTGCGAAGCAGGAGGTTGCGGGTTCGATTCCCGCCTCGGAACAAATATTTGTACGATCGCAGATATTTGTTCAGGGAGTTCTGGGTATTTTCTATGTATAATAAAAAATATCTATCTATGTTATATATTGTATTAAGTATTGTTACGTGGAGAAATCAAAGGGGTATATAGACCCAGAGTACTAAGGTGATGTTTTCTCCCTTTGGTCTTGTAGATACTCTGTGGTAGATGGTTAAAAAATAGGGTTTCCGCTCTGTGCTTGTAAAGTTGTCAGTTTGACATGGCCGGGTGCCGAATTTTTGAGTCTGTAAAAAGAGGTCAATGACCTGTTTTGGGATGTATTTTTGTTTTGATAAAGAACTATGATAAAGATGTAAATGTTATTGTTAGGTTCGAGAGTGTTTTGTGACGGTGATATGTTTTTGTGATTGGTAGTGCAAGCCCATAATCCTTAGACATTCGTTTCGTTTCGTATAAGGTAGTGCTGGCCTCTGGTGTCGGAGTTTTTCAAGCCGCCCGAGGGCCTCTGACATGGCTTATCGACTGCTATTAATCAATAACAGCTGGGACCGACAGCTTAACGTGCCCTCCGAAGCACAGAGCGATGGAAATCCGCACATAACTTAGAAAAGTCATTGGTGCGGAGCCTAGGATCGAACCCGGTATCGTTGGATTCTGAGTTGCACTATTAAACCATTAGGCTACCATCGCTTCCTGAGACATAAAGATAAAGATGAAAAGACACGCGTGCCTGTAATTTCACCCTTTGATACCGGAACACAGCGGCAGAACTAGGTATGGTGTCAATCTTCCCCGGATGAACTCTATCACCTTATCTATCTTCATCCGCCTTTAGACATCCATTGCTGGACAAGGCGTCCAGATTGATTGTAACTATTGAAGGATTGCATTTAATTGGGGGGGAAATCACCACACTTCAAAAGCGGATTGGTGATCGCAGTAGTGGTGTTAAGTACTCAGGTAGATACCGATCCTTTGGTGTAATTCCTTCGTCGGGTTTTGCGACATCTACGGAAGGGGTGGAGGGTCTATTTTTAGGACTGACACGCCACGGCAAGCCTTAAATCTAAGTTTTGAGTTAGGCATTGAACCCTTAACTAAAGAAATCAACCCAGGGAAACCTCAAAAGAACCAGTGCCACGCTAGTGCTTTTAATGCTAATAGTGCTGTTTGAATAACAAGTGTACCCTAAAATCGAGTCTGAAAGATACAAGAAATGAACAAAAAAGTTCAAAATGGCGTCCATTTTTTATACTACTACTGTTTTTTTTTTTTTTTTTATACTACGGATGACGGATCAAGCAAGAGGCCCACCTGATGTTAAGCGGTAACCTCTGCCTATGAACAGTGCATTACCTCATAGATCACGTCCACCTAAGACGCACCCTATGTGGCATTGCACTGCGCCCGCCACTCTGAGACATAAAGATGAAAAGTCTCATGTGCCTGTAATTTCACCGGCACCCTTACCCTTCAAACCGGAACACAGCAATGCGAGCACTACTGCTTTGCGGCAGAAATAGGTATGGTGGTAGTACTTCCCCGGACGAACTCTTTCACAAAAAAGCTCTACTACTTATAAATTATCTTATTCTTGTTCGGTGGTCACACATACCAAGCAAAAATACCCGATGCTCACATGTGACCCCACGTTATCGGAGAAAGCAAATCAAGTCATTTACGATGACCCTAACATAGGTTGTCCCATTCAATTTATTCACTCATTTGTACTGTTTTTTAACCTTTACACCTGGATAGCTACTGTTATAACTTGACGGACCAAAAAAATAAAGTTGTGTAACCCTCAGAGTTACTATTTCTTAGCTTGGTTAGCTTTCTTCAACACAAGTCTTCTCCGTTTATTTCAGAATATTTTGTTTAGGAGTTTGGCTCAGAGACTGTAGTCCGAGTTGAAACACTGGTTGTGATAGCTGACAGATGGTGAACCTGGTGTCTTCCCTAACGGTGATGAAGAACGAGCCGAAGTTACCTACCGAACGAGCGGTGTTTACAGCTAATGTCGTACTCGAGAATTTATTTGGCCAGTGTAAATCTAAAATGCTGTTAGCATTAAGTCCTCCTTGCACTATTGTCTTGTGTGAAAGTTTTTAAATAAATAAATAAATAAATAAATTGAAATAAACGGGCTCAGTGAGTTCGAGCCGTAGGTTTTTCGTTCTAAACGTCCATACCGTTTCCTGGCATCCTCTGCACCAAAATTTCTGGCCTATCTACCAACCTGGGATGTTATTCGCTATGACCATAGGAGATTACTTGACAATAACGTGTGACGTCACAATGTATTCTGAACGATGATTCCACGAATATATGCTAACCCGTTAATGCTAACCCGTTTTGTAAATCGGCTCTTTTGGTGTACGCGATACAGGCTTGCCTAGTGCGAACACCACAGGATAGTTTTAAGTATTTGTTAATCTTTTTTTCGGCAAATAAACATTTTTCATTTTTTTTTTCATATCGTAACGAGTCCGCGTTATGTCACATTTCGTCATAGCGAATAAGGGGCCAGCAGTTACTGACGTTTAAAACGTCACACATTAAAATTAATGAATATTTTAAAACCCCATAAAACTATTTAACCACCATAAAAACAAGAACTGGTTTCAAATTCTATCATCATGTTAGTCGTTAATTACTAAATTTAGTGACGTCATTGCGGTAGCTATTATTACTACTTACGCACTTCGACTAAATTACTTTGTCGAAGCTTACGCATTAAAGTTCTTGACTGTCAACGTCTCTAGACAAGTGGCATTTGTTAGCAAAAAAACCGACATCAACGCTAGGGATTCCTAGACAAGTGGCATTTGTTGGCAAAAAAACCGACATCAACGCTAGGGATTCTTACCCTAATTTTCCAAGTAAGTAATATGGAATATTTTCTATAAATTAAAATTGGACCACCCTCGAGATATAGACTAATAAGTAAAAAGTTTATAAAAATCGGTTCACAATCGAAGATATCGCGTAACAAACACAATGACGAGGCTACGAAATCTGTCTTCTGATAATCAACACCACACATTATAAGTTTTTTTTAAATACATTTTTCAATACAAGCTTTTATAAAATTAGTGATCGGAACCGTGTGCTGATCGAAATGAGCCTGAACACGACCAATCTACTATATCCATCGAAGAGTTCCGTTGTCCATCTTCCGTCTACATCAACGGATAAGCTCGCTGTAAAATTAGTGATCGGAAACGTAGGCTAATCAAAATGAGCCTAAACACGGTCATTCTACTATTACGTAGTGATTAATTTTACTATGATTTTATTTGTTTTTTGTTTTGTATAGGTAATTTGATAGATTTAAAGAATGACGTAACTAAGTGTTCCTTATATGATCCCATGGTGGAAATAAATGAAATTATGTGAAATGAAAAATTCTAAATCGTTTTACAAAAGGCGGAGATGTCAACATTAAAAAAGACACCCGAATTGAGAACCTACTTATTTTTTTGAAGTCGGTTCAAAACAAAACTAAATGTGCTCCGTAAATGTATGGGAATGAGTTAAGGTCAAATTGATTCCTTTTTCGTTTTCAATTGGCATTTTCTAGGCTGATTCTATGTCGTCGGGTTTCAATGTGGTACATACTGCTGTACAGCACGACACAACGTCGAAGACATTATTATTTATTATTATTATGAGCCTGTGGTGTCCCACTGCAGGGCAAAGGCCTCCCTTCCTTCCTTCCATTCGTCTCTATTGTTGGCTATTTGGGACCAATCCTTCAAGTAGGAGTCTAGCTCATCCCGCCATCTCCGTCTGGGCCTTCCACGTGTCCGTCGTCTGTTTGGGATCCAATCTGTCGTGGTTTTTGCCCATAGTTCTTCTGACATACGGCACACATGTCCAGACACATGTCCACATGTCGAAGACAAATCGTCAAAATTCCGAAACTTGATAGGTAACATATATATATATAATAACTTTATTTACAGAATTATACAACTAATACATACACCTACATATAACATTTAAACAAATAATTAATTTTGTAAAAATTAAAAAACCCTCAACGCAATGAAACGGCTGAACCGATTTTGATCAAACATAGCTAAGAACACTCCCGACAAACTGAGATACAAAAAAAAACCAAATCGGTTCATCCGTTCGGGAGCTACGATGCCACAGACAGACACACACACACACAGACACGTCAAACTTATAACACCCCGTCGTTTTTGCGTCGGGAGTTAAAAATACAAATTAATTAGTTAAGCTAGATAGTGGTGTCGATTCTGTGCAGCATTCTCTAATTAAAACCGCGTTAAAATTGTCGCGCGCCCTTTCTAATAGACTGAAATAAAAGAGACCGCGATAATTGTATGTGGTTTAAAATTAGAGAATGCTGCACAGAATCGGCACCAGTTGTGCTCTAAAGACCGTTGCAAATAAATCTAATGATATTTAAACTGATCCAATTTACTACCAGACGGAAGCGTCCCTGAGACGCTGACTGCATTGCCTCGCTGAATGGCAATCATATATATTTTGTGTGGTGTTGAGCCAGATAAGAGCCATTTCTCCGGTCTTGCCAGACGCTCTAAAGATAGAAGATAGATCTAAATTATGACAGGCATAACACGATACAACATAAAGTTGTTTGCCGATACCACTTCTGCTGTGTTGTGCTAAACGCACTAGGCCGTTTAATAAATAATAAATAAATAATGCTGGGCGGTTCACACAACATTATCTAGCGTCAAGCTAAGCAGAGCTTGTGTTATGGGTACTAGATAACTGATATACTTAATACAATACTTTACATAAATAGATATTTTTTATTATACATAGAAAATACCCAGAACACCCTGAACAAATTGCAGATCGTACAAATATATGTCCAAGTTTTGTTAATGCTTATGATAAGGCATGTATTTAACGCGGCGACAAATTAAACTGATTTAGGGATTTATAACAAATTAAAGGGGGTAGCAAAAATAATAAGTTGGCGACTAATTGCGGAGACTAGTATAAAGTAAAAAGTAGCAGCTAAGTAATAAATTTTCGGCTTTGTTTCAATATAAACTAGCATCGAGTTATTGTATTGGCGACTGAATTAACTAATTAAGCGGATAAAAAGTTGAAAATGGCCTACTCTAATTGTTCAATGGAGATTGCATATAAAATAAATCAAGGTCATAAAAAAAATCTAACCTAACCTGACCTAACCTAACGATGGAGACCTGTAGTTGCCACTAATATAAAGTTTGTTATCCTTCTGCTAATATTAGTCGCCAAGTCATTATTTATAGTACCTCGCCTATGATTTCAGTAATCTTGTTTATTATTACTGCTACCATAAAGTAGCTGCCATTATTTGAATTTTAAAATATCCTTAGTTTAAAGCTCATTTAACATCAATGATTGCCAAAATATTTAATCGCTGACAAGTTATTATTTTAGTTGCAAATAGTTTGCTGCTCTTTAATTTTTCTGTCGCCGCGAAAATAATAAGCCTTATAATAATGTCATTTTTATTAACTATAGTTAATGACGGAACAAGCTGATGGCCCACCCGATGTAAACCCATCCCAGGGCACATTAGGGCATTCACCCATCTGCATCTTAAAGTAATCAAATCAAATCGTCATTCAATCTAAATGTCAAACTGTTTACTAACGATGACGAATTTGACATAACCATGGGTTACGTAACACCATAAGTCATTACGAGAGAAAGTGCATTTGATGGGGTCATCTTGCACCGCATACTGAACCCTATGCAATCATAGTGATTGCTTCTGGTGTTGGAACAAATAAAAATTGATGGCTTTGAAATGAAGCAATAAACTGAAAGTGCAAGCGACCACAGCCGCGTTGAAAGTGAATCACACCAAGAATTTAGGTAATAAAAATGTAACTTACTGAAATATAAAATGAGGTAATAGGTACCGTACTTATGCGGTCGAATTTTAACGATGTTTTGCCAAAATAGTTCCTTTTTACGGCAAAGTCATAACCGAAGTCAAAATTACATAATAATATACTATTGAGGGGCATCCCTCAGTAGGATGTAACTTTTTTTTAGCTTTAGATTATTAGAGAATTTAAAAAAAAATACTGTTTTTAATCAAAGTTTGGATTGCACGGGTAAACTTAGGGTTATACGGGTAAAGTTATAGGTGTACTCGGCCTTCTAACATTACCCGTATTATATACATAACTATACATCGTGTGCCTAGTCATTCATATGCCTAATCAATCATATTATTAAATCGTTGCGTGACTGACTGACTGACAGACTGACTGACTGTCTGACTGACTGTCTGACTGACTGTCTGACTGACTGACCGACTGACTATCAACGCACAGCCTAAACCGTAAGTCATATAAGATACCTAAAATTTGGAGGGTACGTTCCTCTTGTGGTCTAGGCGTGCAGTCAGAAAGGAATTCCAGAAATACAACCCCTAAGCGGGGTGTTGAAGTTTGTATCGAAAAGTAGGTTCACGCGGACGAAGTCGCGGGCATTCCACTAGTATAATCTATATTACCAGCGATGGTACACCTGCGACGCAGGAGGTTGCGGGTTCAATTACCGCCACGGAACAAATATTTGTGCGATCTGCAGATGTTTGTTCAGGGTGTTCTGGGTGTTTTATATGTATAATAAGAAATATCTATCTATGTAATGTATTTTATTAAGTATATCAGTTAACTAGTACCCATAATACAAGCTCTGGCTTATCTTGGGGCTAGATAATGTTGTGTGAACTTGTCCAGCATTATTTATATATTTATTTTATATAATTCGTTAGGGTCTTTCCAAGAAATAATATCTCTACAAAATCTCGATTAGTAGCTTGACCTGACATTATAAATTCTGTGACCTGACCCTTACCTTAACTTGACCCTAGTAACTGATACTGCGTCGATCGTTCCCCGAATAATCTCCAACTAGGTACAAGTTTCAAGCGTACTCAATGATCTAAGTAGTTACCAGCATCAAATAATATAGCCTCGTCATCTCGCTATCTCAATCTGCTATTAGTGCAGCTTCCGACAGCTATCTGCCATCAGTGACATCGACCCGGATAATTACTGTGAGTAATTGGAATTATGACCTGGATTGAGCTATAAGCTACTTTTTATCCTGGTAAATCGCGAGCGAAGCAGCGGACGAACACTAGTATGTATGTAATATATTGTATTACTACTATATTTACCGTCTTATAGTGTTTTGAATCAGTTGAGGCATCTTTAGACCGTTTGCAACGTTCTTTAGGTAGAGCATTTTTTTTTTATTACATTTTTATCGGTTCATCGATTTGGCTTCGCTGCGTCTTCCGGTTCATGATCGCCACTCCTTTAGAGAACCTATATTCCCAGGGAACCTTTATTTTAAGGGAACCTTTATTCTTAGAGAACCTATATTCCCAGAGAACCTTTACTTTTAGAGAACTTTTATTCTTAGAGAACCTATATTCCCAAACAACCTTATACTTTTAGAAAACCTTTATTCTTAGAACTTTTAGAGAAGATAAAATAGGTAGATAACTTAACTTAGATTAGATAGATAGATAAACTCTTTATTGTACACCTAAGAAAAATAAAACAAAACAAAGTGACCAACAACAAACTAATTAACAACGTACAATGGGCGGTCTTATCGCTAAAAGCGATCTCTTCCAGACAACCTTTGGATGGACAGGATAAAACAATAACAGAAGACGGCGGTGTACACAAGTAACAAATAACAAATACATATTTTAAAAATAATAAAAATAAAGCCTAACCTACACTTTTAAAACACAACACATTATAACAATATATGAATACATACCATAGTGACATGACGATAACTAGCAGTTGATAGATAAGGACAAGTAATGATTATATACCTTAGTTTTAAAAGTATTTGTAAATTTAGAAGTTTTAATGGATAATGGCAAAGCGTTCCATAATCGCACGGCCTGAATAATCGTACCTTTGTTCTTAGAGAACCCATATTCCCAGAGAACCTTTACTCTAAGAAAACCTTTGTGCTTAGAGAACCCATATTCCTAGAGAACCTTTACTTTAAGAAAACCTTTGTGCTTAGAGAACCCATATTCCCAGAGAACCTTTACTTTAAGAAAACCTTTGTGCTTAGAGAACCTAGGCTGTATTCCTGGTTCCTTTTTTTTCTAGATAACCTTTATTCCCAGTCTAAACTACAAACAACTGTTCTCTCCATAACCCGCTGCGCAATTTTGCCCTTATATATGAGGCCAATAACTGAACAGTTTCAATAAATGAAGCCTATTTTATTCAAAACAAAAGAGAAGCAATCAAACAAAACAATTGTCATTCAGACCGCAAACATTACGTAACTAAAGTGTAACAAAGTTACCTAACACGTGATCTACGTTGTGTTACGTGTGTTACCGTGTCCGGTAACGGTCTTGATTGGATGATTAGTCTGCTCTACTTGTGTTGTTTGACTAAATTGGGTTTATTGTGGTATCATTATGAGTTTGTTAGGTTTATTTTTAGTGATATTTATGAAATGTGATTCCGCTAGCTCTACCTTAAGGTGAGTATACACT
Source organism: Operophtera brumata (assembly GCA_932527175.1). Lineage (NCBI taxonomy): Eukaryota > Metazoa > Arthropoda > Insecta > Lepidoptera > Geometridae > Operophtera > Operophtera brumata. Next base: position 41,721,232 of record OW052228.1, on the reverse strand, counting down.
AGAGCAGTGTTTTTCAAACATTTTCATGATGACCCCTGGTATGAAAATATATTTCGCGACACCCCGACCCTTCTCTTTTTTATCATGTAGGTATACGCACATAGGTATACAAAGAAATCGCTTAAATTTGGAAAACGATTTAATTCAATGTGTAGCAAATACAGATTCACGATGGGAGAAATTGGTTAATCCAAAACAAGCACAACCTTCGCATTAACATGAGTCTTAGGTTTTTATTTTATAAAAAAAAAAAAAAAAAAATTTTTTTTTTATCCTTTTGTTAAAATTATCTTACTTAATAAATCAATCTTTTTAATCTATATTGTTTTTTTACTATAGTTTTCTCGACCTCTGGCGACCAGGGGGTCGCGACTCACAGGTTGAAAAACACTGCACTAGAGCATTTTCCCGAGCATTTCCATGTAATGTAACGTTCCTGTGTGTGCTCGACGCTGTGTTCGACGTAATGCTCAAAGCGAGTGAGCATTTATCTGTAACATTTATTTCTATTTTACGTCTCGCTCGCGCACCTCGAACCGCGTAGCGCGTTGTCTCGCTCGCGCACCTCATACCGCGTAGCACGTTGTCTCGCTCGCGCACCTCATACCGCGTAGCACGTTGTCTCGCTCGCGCACCTCGAACCGCGCAGCGCGTTGTCATTGCTCGATTTAATGTTACATAAATTCGCTCATTGGTTTGTAAAATCAAGTTTTAACAAAGCGTCACAATGTTCGTTTCGTGAAAGTGTGACACATTAGAGCGGCTCGATGTTCTGTTACAAGTAAATGCTCTAGTGTATACTCACCTTCACACGAATTTGGCGGCGGATTGGGTATCGCAGTTTTGGTATTGAGTACTCAGGTCCCAAAATTTCATTTTTGAGTCTGATTAATGCCCTAGATTGATAAGGAGAGTGGTGTCATAACTGGTACCTAGGACCTACCTAATTATTGTTTAGTATCTATCTTGTATATTACCAACATTTTTATTATATTTACATCAATAAAACCCTTTATCTTATTTCTTTTACGTATTTTATAAATAAAAGTTATAAAAATTAGTGGTCGGAGCAGTGAGCTAATCAAAATGAGCCTAAGACGGGCAGTCTACTATTATCCATCGAGGAGTTACGTTGTCTCCATCATCAGATCAGCTCGCTGTCACCATAATATTGTATTGTCATCGGAACTTGACATGACGAATGCAAAATTCCAGCCTGGTTTAAAATTCAATTTCAAGATTCGTCCAACACTAATGGGTCCCCGAGACGATCATGTCCACTTGACAAGTCTACGTGCTGTCAAGTATGGTCCAGCCCGTAGATACATGACGGGACTTGTCAAGTCAACGCTGTAAACGATCAATATTCACTTCAAGCACGTAGACTTGTCAAGTGGATTTGATCGTCTCGGGGACCCATTACTAACATTCTAACAGGTCAAGTTAAATAAAAGCTATTAAAGAAGCTTGTAAAATAGAGTCTGAGTAAATCTACAACCCACTACACTAAACACCTAATTATCTTCTAACTTGACAATGCAGGATGCATAATTCATAATGCAAATCAGCTCGTGATCGGGACACAGATACTTTCTATCTCGCTCTGCCTTCCGCCCCGGGTGTCGAACCGGCACCTTTTACTTTCATTGCAGGCGCGAGACGTTGAATCTAGGGAAATGTCATATAATATGTATGTATGTATGATGTAATGTTAAACAAAATGGTCAAGAGATTCCTGTTTGTCCTGACAAATAATAATAAATAACACAAAAAGGAAGAGTTCGAAATTAAACTCGAGTGATCCTTAGATCAAATATGATGTGTAACATATGACATCTCACCTCCTCGGTAATAAGCAACATGGCTGATAGTACCAACCTCTCGAAAAATGTGCGCTGATAACCCCTCGGAAAAGTACGTGCTTCCGGTTACACACTTCCCTTTTCACGAAATCACTCCCAAAGATTGTAGGAAAGCGAGAGGAAAGATGTTATACACATGGAGGTATAATAGTAATGGAGTGAGTGCTAAAAATAGCATAGAGTGTTCCTTCTTACTCCTATCCTAGAAGATAGCTTGCTATCCTATGTTAGAGAGAAACAAATATATTGTCACACGACATTCGTCTTTCCGTTCCGTACCCTGAATTTTGGTATCATGCATATACATCTCCCTAGATTGTTACCATGAATGTACTAGTAATTTGACATTTGGCCTGGTACGACTAACACAAATAAGAACAGATAGATTTATGCTTGTCTCATTCTAACACATGAATACATTCATATACAAGAATGAGACTGGTATAATCGCTAACGTTTCGTTTTTAGCCTTAGTTCCATGCCTTTTGTTCGCATAAGGATCATAGATCTAGAATGTACGTAGCGAAAATTCTAAGTTCTCGAAAAGTCAGATTCTCATTAGGACAGATTCTCAAAGAGACAGATTCGCATTATGACAGATTCTCTTTTGACAATGGATAGTTTATTTTTATCTCGAATTATCCTTGGTACAGTTACATAGTGTTTCAAGCAGCAAACTGTTTGTAATGACAAGCAGTTTCAAATTCGATCGAAAGAGAGTAACTATTCTAACGATATTCAGTGTCCGCTGATTTTTCATTTTACACGACATTTTCTTGCATCTAAAATAAATAAAACATAATAATGCTGGACAGTCCACACAACATTATCTAGCCCCAAGCTAAGCAGAGATTGTGTTAAAGGTACTAGATAACTGATACAATACATTAAATCGTTTTTTTTAATATACTTAGAAAATACCCATAACGCCCTGAACATATCTGCAGATCGCACAAATATTTTTTCTGAGGCGGGAACTGAACCCGCAACATCCAGCGTCGCAGGTGAACCTTCGCCCGCCGCGCCACAGAGGTTGCGGAAATGTTAGCGATAGACGTTTTAAACTTCAAAAAACTAAAAAGAAACTGCATTTGGTTATATGTATAATTAAAAGTACCGCCCTATCTACACTGTATTTGTTTTTCCCAACAAACCGAATTTATTTGTGCATAAACAGTTTGTTCTTGCTCAATTGTAAGGGCCGCTCACGCCGCGTAATGGACCCGTCATAGTCATGGCGTGGCGTAATGCATTATAATCAATGGCATTATAAACACCATACAGATCAGTAATCCCGTGAAATTACATGAGGTAGCCGGGGTACAGGTAGTTGAACTGTGATGCAATCGAAACGATTCCGTAAGGGATTTGGTGATTGGGTGCTAGGTAGGTGCCTACGCAGCCGCCAAATGTTGTGTTGTGAATAATATTGTCCACTTCCGTGGCTAGCTGAGACGCAAAAAGTACAGGTTTGAGTCTAGCTGCGGGACAAAAATATGCATGATCACGCCAGGCTACGCCCCGTATAGGTCTTGATTTTATCAACTCTTAATGCCTTTTCTGTCTAGATTTTAGAGACAAAATGTTTGAAGGCTTCACGCATACTTAATCGTGACTTGAACAAAATTGACAATAAAAACAATTAATTCTGTAAAATAATCAGAATCCCAATACAATCATAAATTTCAAGTTTTTATGTTTGGATGTTTGTATGTGTGTTACTCAATCACACCAAACGGAACCGATTTCGGTGAAATTTGGTTTACAGATAGATTTATGACCTGGATTAAAAGAGCGAAGCCACGGAAGTTACCAGTAGACTATATAAAAGTGCGTACAACTACTTCGTGTCACCGGTTATTTCTTGGTCACCCTGTGTAAGGTCAGTCACCAGCTTGGGGTATGGTTGCCCTTCACTAATGGTGAATGGAGTCCATGCTCCTCTCAGAGACTCATTTCCATATGTGCATGTAAGATACTAATTATGCTATTCAAGCTTGTGTCAAACAAAAAGTCTATCCATTACAAATTATACAAGAACTAACACGAATCAATACAATAGCTCGATTATATTTCCAAGCAAAAACTATGATATAGCAGGATGGTGTCACACGGGTCAGGCGTCGAACCTGTGACCTTTCAGTGAAAGCGATACCTGCAATAACAGGGCAGAATACTTGCGATGTTTCCGTGTATCAGGTTAGAGTCGTAACGTGCTATGCAATCCAATCGCAGCGGAAGGAAATGTAATTCAAACGAGCTGAGCGAATGTAATCGGCGCTAGTAGGTATGTTCACAGATAAAATAATCTATACTAGTAGTATGTTTATCCGAGAATAATAGTTTTATTTTATTTTATTTTTTAAAGTAGTTTTATTTATACATTTCATTTTAGAATTATATTAATGGTATGTATTATAATATTAATGATATGTATTAGTTTATTTTATTTTTCGGCAGTAATTTAAGTACTTATTTATTATTATTATTATTTTAACTTTTTATATTTTTCTCAAAGCATTTACAAAATGTTTCGGCAATAAATGAAGTCACGGGCTTATGCCAAGTGGTCTTCATTGTCAGTTTATTATTATATTTTAATTTTCTTAGACTTATCCAATATTTCCCTTCTTGTGCACTACCGATACATATTTTTTCCGCAATACACTAAGGTTATCTGGAAGAGAATGCTTTCTAGCATTAAGTTCGCCTTTGTACTTCTTTGTTGTATGTGCAATAAAGAATTTTCTATCTATCTATCTATCTACTTTTCAGTAGAAACGGGATATTTACCATGATTTTTAAGTTTAATGGTAAATATCCCGTTTCTAGAGAAAAGTATGTACATAACCATGATAGTTTCCAAAGTACTTAATAATAGTGTAATAATCCGAGTTGTAGTAGAGCTTTTTTGAGAAGGAGTTCGTCCGGGGAAGTACTACCACCATACCTATTTCTGCCGCAAAACAGTATTGCATTCGCATTGCTGTGTTCCGGTTTGAAGGGTAAGGGTGCCGGTGAAATTACAGGTACATGAGACTTTTCATCTTTATGTCTCAGGGTGGCGGGCGCAGTGCAATGCCACATAGGGCGCGTCCTAGGTGGACGTGACCTATGAGGTAATACACTGTTCATAGGCAGAGGGTACCGCTTAACATCCGGTGGACAATCTGCAAGAACAGTCATACCAAGCTGTACAAAAAAAAAACTTCCGAACCTTTAATCTGATCTGCATAAAATTTGGTAAGCATGTACCTGCATAGATTTAATACATTTTGTAAGTCGTCGTCGTCGTCGTTTCGTATGAGGTAGTGCTGGCCTCTGGTGTCAGAGTTTGTCAAGCCGCCCGAGGGCCTCTGACATGGCTTATCGACTGCTATTAATCAATAACTGCCGGGACTGACAGCTTAACGTGCCCTCCGAAGCACAGAGCGATGGAAATCCGCACATAACTTAGAAAAGTCATTGGTGCGGAGCCTAGGATGGAACCCGGTATTTTGTAAGTAAGGTTATGAGATAAATCCGTGGGGGGTTTGATGAGATATTGAGGTGCAAGAGATAGTAAAAAAAAGTTAAAATCAGGTAATTCAGGTCTTATTAAAAGGCTCTGCTAATTTATTAGCTATGTACCTACCTACTATTAGATAGATAGAAAATTCTTTATTGCACAAGACAAAAAGCAGTACATAGGCGAACTTAATGCTAATTAGCATTTTATTCCAGCTAACCTTTGTGTAATGTAGAGTGGGTGGTAGTGCTATTAGTACTATTAGGAAGTATATAGAATTTACGCCCCTTTGCTTTACCGCTAACCAGCCGCTACCGAGAAAGCCATAGTCACCACGCTTGGATTGGTCATCACAGTTTGTTTGAAGTACTCAGGTGGATGCTGCTGCCTGTGCCCTGATATAATCATTTAGTAAGGCTTTTACTACATCCACGGGAGGAGACGGAGGGGTCTATTCTTAGGCGGGACACATCACGGTTGCTTAGTCCGATTCAAATTGTTTTTACGATGCTGTGTATATATAGGTATTAAGAAAATGATTCATGAATGTGTTTAGAAGTCGGTTAGAAAAGTAAAGAAAGAGGGTATCTTAAACGAGATCCGTCCAAAAAGGAATCTGGCAAAAAGGCCTTGATCTCTTACTTAACGTGTTCATGGCAAGGTCTCAGGAGGGCAATTCTCGGATTGTAGAGATTATCTCTAAATTAGAGATAATGTCGAAGCATGAATGTCTACAAATAACCATCAAATCGTATTCGATTTGAATGATTTTTGTTGACCTATGTCTATCTGTGACATCACGAGAACAGCAAATTAAGATTTTATTCGACATTCGCCATCTTTTTTCGATATTATGTCTAATTCGACTTAATCTCTAAAGCACGAGAATTGCCCTCCAGTTCGGGGTGAACTACTACCTGGTTATAATCTGTGGTGGGCATGGTTATATAGATGATATTATTATCATTACCATGTACATTAGCTATGATGAGACCGGCCTTAATAAACACCTCCATCTCCTCCCGTGGATGTCATAAAAACCAACTATGTGATTACCTTCTCTACGGGATAGGCAGCAGCCTCCTCCTGAGTAACCAATACTAATGGGATCACCAATCCGCCTGGTGATGGTGATTATGGCAAATCCCCCCATTGCATATTCTATGGGGGAGATGATGATGATGATGATGGTGGTGGTGATGATGATGACGGCAATGGGTTTTGTACTGAGATAGCTAACTATGAATGGCCAGTAGTTAATTATTCAGTATGGAGTCTTGATTAGCTCATAGCAACGAGCGCGTGCGCATTCGAAAGTAAGTGATCACAGGAAATAACAACCTTGACCGTAAACGATGCAAATTGGTACACCTACTCTACTTTTTAAAAGATAACTGAAATATCTAGTAAAACATAATATTTAATTATTAAAACTAATGTAAGTAACCTACCTATATTAAAAGCAAAAAAAATAAAAATATGCAAATGGAACAGTATAGCTATCTAACGGCCGTTTCTAACGATCTAAAGGTAACTCAACTAATCCAAATAACTATCTTGTAAAATTTATAATAAATTTGTTCAATATATTCTGACCAATCAAAAGAGTTATTGACATACCAGTATATTATAGTAGCTAATCGCACATTTCCTAATTGGTTTCTGTAGCAGATTTATATTTTTCCTGATGTCCCCCAGCGGGGCCGAACAGGTGGGGATGACGGGAACGACGAATAGATACAAGATAGAAAACTTACAAAAAAAACCTATGGGCAACATGCGTGATAATGCGCCTTTTGCTGTTCAGTAAGGAAAACGACAACAATGGTGTTTCTCTACAATTTTCTTGTGTTTTGCAAACGTATTTCATTTCCCTGGCTCATAATTAGGATTGTTGTCATCCGGCTTTTTGACATTTGTCCGGCTAATTTATAGGTCCAGCTACTACTACTACTTTGTGTGACCGGTTATTTCTCGATCATCGAACATCGATTTTAGTTTTAGAGCACGAAAGAGTTTTTAAAATGAGCCTTGTGCTGGAAATTAACATTTTGAATTCATTCCCAGCACATACTGAGCACAGGGTTTTTCGTACAAATCTGTATTATGATACTGTTCCTCATGCGCACACACTAGTTATAACACAAAATTAACAATGTTAGATTTGACTTTTAACTGAAAATATCAAGTAAAATATTCAAATTATGCATGGATACTACATTATAATTCCGAGGGATCACTGTACCAAAAACACGATAGGACTATATTTTCTCGATAGAAAAAAAACCCAAACTTACCTCTAACTTTTGGCTAGATTCGATTGTTTATTAACATGGAGCATATTATTTAGTAAAAAATTAGATATATAAAATCAATACAACAAAACCGAGGGCTTTGAGCAACCTTAATTTATTTTCTGTGTATGTGTTATTACGTTGCTGCGTAGTCTTCTTATACTATGTTAATTAAAAGTCCGTCTATTTCAATCTTTTCTGTTGACAACCCTACTTATAAAGGGGAAAATGATAATGTGTCTTTGTTATTGACATATTGCACTTTTTCTAGTTATCGGTTCTTGATCATTTTTGCATTGTTGACACTTACTACCACACACCACATCATGATATGTGTATTTACGCATTCAACTACTTTTTTTGCTTGACAAACTCTGACACCAGAGGCCAGCACTACCTCATACGAAACGAACGAACGAACTACTTTTTTTCTTTTTTTATACTAAGCTAGCAAACAAGCATACGGCCCGCCAGGTAAGTGGTTACCGTAGCCTATGGACGTCTGCAAAAGACCACCTCCCTATGATTGATCGGGCTATATTACCTACTAATCTAGGTACCCATAATATGCTACTGGACCATATTTCAGTAACTACGAAGTAAAAACTCTGAATTTACTTGATGATAAAAAAAAAAAAAAAAAAAATGATGTTAAAATAAAAAAAAAAAAAATAAAAAAAAAAAATATGGTGCAGAGTTAGGTAGGTGTCACAAGGACGGACGTAAAGCATAAATAAAATATGAATACAAAAAAACATTTTATATATAAAAATTATGCCAAGTTTCTCTATTACCTACCGCACAAAATGGGCTGAGATCTTGATCCGAACCATTATAGCTAATTAAAACATTACTACTTTATTTTTGGTGGATTTAGGTGCAGCCGTATCCTGGGGCCAGCCGTACCCAGGGCCAGTGCCGCAAAATCTGGGCCCGCGCTATTTCGAAAGTATCAAACGTTCGAACGTAACTTTTTTGCTTTTGGTTTAGATTTAGTTTAGCTGATGTAAGAAATGGTATCGCGTTGTTTTATAATAGTGAAAATTGTGATCGATCGCGACACCCATTAGAACCACCGGTTATCTTCTAAAAAAAAGCTAAATCGCTTACGCTCAAATGATTAGCGCGATTCAAAATGTTCACATCGTAATGGTTTTGGTTGTGGCTTAGTTTTGGTAAAACGCGCGATTGGGACCCAGGCTAACCCAGCACGTAACATTTTTTTAAGGACTGCTGAGAGTGCGTTCTATTTTTTCCTGTGGCGACATCTAGTTGTGAATAGAGAAATTAACTTCGGGCTTCACCATGCGTGCTGGACACCGATGGATAATGTTTTCAGAAGTGTTCCATTTTTAAAAACTTTTATTTTATTATTTTACTTGTAATGTATGTTTGTCTGGGTGTAATCCGGGTGGAATCTTGGAACTGAATTTTAAAGCAGTTATCCTCAACCGATTGAGCTGAAATTTGGCATACCTGACAAGTTCCGATGACAATAGAATAGAATAGAATAGAATAGTTTATTTCATAACTTAAGGATACATTACACAGTGCTTATATAGGTACTTAAGATTAAAACAACTATTGAGAATTACGGTAGGCACTATGAGGTTTAGGAACCTACCTCCCGTGCTAGTTTAAAACTGTGTTACGGCGAGGTAAAACAATACAATATGATGGTGACAGCGAACTGATGATGGATACGGAAGGTGGACAACGGAACTCCTCGATGGATAATAGTAGACTGGACGTGTTTAGACTCATTTTGATCAGCAGACGGTTACGATCACTAATTTTATAAAAGCTTATGTTAAAAAAAATATTTAACACAAAAAACTTATACACATTGTACTGAAACAAACGGTAACAGCTTTAACATGTTAATAAAAAAATTATAAAATGTATAATCTTGATCGTTTCAGTTTTCTCACCACTGTTCTGTCACCGCTGGTCACAAAACACTTTCAGGACACTAACCTGACACAAAGTGACCAAGAAACAACCGTGCTATGATGAACGAAGGCAAAGATTGGAGAATACTTACCAACTTACTTACTTACTTGGATCTTACCAACAGGTGAGATCGTGGTCAAACAAAGGTCTATCAATGTTAAAAAAAAAAAAAAAAAAAAAAAAAATACTAACAAAAATACTATTTAAACGAATTATGTAATAAAATTGTATATCCCAGATCGACCTACGTTCTGTAATTTTGACCACAACCTCACATGATGGTATGACGTTAAGGCCAATGATTCGTGACTTTCAATAGACACTAAAATTATAAGTTCCACTATTTCTTCCGTGGTAATAACTTAATGTACCACCACAATACGAAGAACTATTCGATAACTGTAATAATAAAACAAAATCACGGTAATTTCCTCAAATTGATCCTATTATAAGTGTAAATGCGTGAAAGTGGATCTAATTCGATGTTACAATCAAATTATTGTCAGCGTAAATCTTAGAAACTCGAAGTCTGAAAATTAATACAGACCAGTCTTGTGACTCATGGACATTTATCCTAGGGTTACGTAATGGCGTCCAACGCTTAACGAACGCAATAAACGTTTTAAGGGTTCAGTAGTCATCAATACAAGGAACCGTATTGTCCATCCGTCCGTCTGTCTGTCTGTCCGCAGCTTAGCTCATAGAATCTGTAATTTGGCATATGTATACATAATAGAATAGAATAGAATAGGATATTTACAATAGATTACAACTGTAGATTACGATTGTAATCTTTTTACAATGTCGTCGATTCATCGAGTGGGTATCGGCAGAAAATCGGTGCTGTTTACGTATTTTGTGGTTTCGGCGCAGGTTTTACTGCCGAGGTGGGATATAACGCAAAATTACCAATCTTGGATTAGATTTTGAACTGACTAAATCAAGTACAATATTCAAATAAAAAATATGCACAAATATTTCATTATAATACCGAGGGATCACCCAGACAAAAACACGATAAGACAAAAGTTTATCGTCAAAAATTAGATAAATAAGATCAATACAATAAAACGGAGGGTTCACCCACGGGGTTTTTTAAAATTATATATATTTCACGAGATATTCAATAAAGCCGTGGTGTGTCCGGCCTAAGAATAGACTCCTCCGTCTCAACCCGTGGATGTCGTAAAAGTCGACTAAGGGATTACCCGGACTTGTTGATAAAATTCGTTGGTATAAGATTTGTCCTGGTTGCTAGCTTATTATGGAATGTGTTATTACTGGAAGAAAGCGTTAGCTGAGTCAGTCGTGGGAAGCAGTGGCGACGATGAGCTCACCACTCGTCACGTCTATATTCCATGATGGTGCAACCCACTGTGAAAAGAGGCCCATTGAGGCTCTTCCTACCCCTTCGGGGAAAGAGGCGTGTGTCTATGTATCAATAAAAACAGCTTTTCCGAGTTACGCATGTCGTTTTTTTTGTATGAAGATTTCTGCCTGGCTGTGGCGCAGTATAATTCGATCACCCAACCACCTGCCATGCGTGGTGGATAAGAGAAATCCCCCACAATATGGTATACCCATGCAAGACGGTCCCTGCTCCAACGGCTTTGCTGGAAGGCTGTGGGTGGAGGTGGATCAAGATCATTTGTCGTGGTATTCTATGTTTCAGCAGGGAACTTCTATTAATGATGTTGATAATGATGATCAAGAAATCGCTTGTGTAACTGTATAAAAAGGTAAATGTATAAAACTGATTGATCATTGACACTCGTACTTGTAGAGATAGATTTATAGAACTCTGGGTTTCTAGAACGACTCGTTTCTTGAAATTTCTTCCCACAAGCTTTGGAATAAGCTAACATCTGTGGTTTTCCCGGTTGGTTACGACATAATGCCGCTTCAAGATCAAATTTCAGAATTATTTCAGGGTATTCGAAAGAAAAAGAAAGAAAATTATTATTATAAGTCACCACCTTAAAAATATTACAACATATTAATTGGGCAAGGATATTGAGTCCTCTATTCATACAAAACGTTTCAGTTCTACCTTTATATTGCGAACTGCTCAGGAGTGGAATACACTACCGTCGTCTGTCTTTCCTGAAAGCTATAATCTGGGTCTCTTCAAGGCTAGAGTGAATAGGTGCCTTCTAGACCTTTTTGCTCCATCTTCGGCCACATCGTCACTTACTAACAGGTGAGATCGTGGTCAAACAAAGGTAAATCCATGTTTAAAAAACACACATTGACGATTCCCACTGTGATGCCAGTTTCTGTGCGACGGTGTCTACCCCGCTTGCACGTGGGTCCTAACAGCTGGTTTGTCTCGCAAAACCTAGGCAGAAATCTTCGTACAAAAAAAACACCTCGCACCACTCGACAAAGCAGTTTTAATTGATTGATTAAATAAATAAATAAATAATGCTGGACAATTCACACAACATTATCTAGCCCCAAGCTAAGCAGAGCTTGTGTTATGGGTACTAGATAACTGATATACTTAATACAATATATTACATAGATAGATATTTTTATTATGCATAGAAAATACCCAGAACACCCTGAACAAATATCTGCGATCGCACAAATATTTGTTCCGAGGCGGGAATCGAACCCGCAACCTCCTGCGTCACCGGCCAAGCTTCGGCCGCCGCGCCACAGAGGTCGTCACGATCTGCGTTTGTTGATACAAATAAATGATTTTTCTTTCTTTCTTTTTCTTTTCTATCCATATTCATAAACAATCTAATTTAGTAATGTAACTAATATCCATGCATATTTTAAATCTGAATATTGTAGTTTGATTTAGTCAGTCAAAAATCAAATCTACGATTTGGAATTTTGCGTAAAAAAAGTTCTACAAAAGTTTTATCAGATCTAGAAAATCAGTAAATTGTGTCGTCACATCACCGATGTAGCGTTACCGTCGCGTCGTCGACGGCCACTTGTAGACTTTTTAGCTTTCCTTACGATTGCATAATATTTGTAACAGTTGCACCCAATTCGTTCGTTTTGCGCTCGAATTTGGTGGTAATTTAATTTGGCATGTACCTACCATGGAGGCATAGAAGTAATGGAGTGAGTGCTAAAAATAGCATAGAGTGTTCCTTCTTACTCCTATCCTAGAAGATAGCTTGCTATCCTATGTTAGAGAGAAACAAATATATTGCCACACGACAGTCGTCTTTCCGTTCCGTACCCTGGATATTGGCACTATGCATATACATCTTCCTAGATTGTTACCATGAATGTACTAGTAATTTGACATTTGGCCTGGTACGCCTTACACAAATAAGAACAGATAGATTTATGCTTGTCTCATTCCAACACATGAATACATTCATATAAAAGAATGAGACTGGTATAATCGCTAACGTTTCGTTTTTAGCCTTAGTTCCATACCTTTAGTCCATCTTCCTAGGTACCTACCTAATCAGGCGACAAAATAATAAAAGTGTATACCATAGGTTGGCAACTTTATGTTCGTAATATAATCGTTAATTTAAAAAAACTAACCTACTAAAGAAACCTGAGACTATGAAAGCTGGAAACCTAAAATGGGACTGGGCTGGACACGTTAGCCGCATGCCCGGGGACCTCTGGGCCAAGATAACTACAGAGTGGGTTCCGAACGCGCGGTGGCCACGTGGTAGACCTAGACGGCGATGGCGGGATGAGCTTGACTCCCACAACAATGACTGGTGACAAATAGAAATAGGATATAAATGTTTGGAAAGACGGAACGGAGGCCTTTACCCTGCAGTGGGAAACTTCCGGCTTATAAATAAAACCGGGGGACTATCTGTAGGTACCTATAGTAATGAATGGCCCGTGATTAGCTGTATTCTCGTGGTACAAAATTAATAAAAAACCTGTTGAGACGTAATATTAGTCGCAAAGTCATTAGATAACTTTATCTAATGACTTTAAATAACCCATAATATAACTTTTGAAACTATCATGGTTATGTACATAATTTTAACTAGATACGGGACTTTTAGTTAGTTCTCCCGAGATCATGGCCCATGCAACTATGCCGAAATATCGGGAACAATTCAAACTCAAAAACATGGTATCCCGTTTCTAGTGAAAATTAGCCCATACTAGTCACCAAGATATTATTTATGCTAGGTACCACCACAATTTACACAATTTTAATACCTAATTTACAAGATTTCAAAATTCTTTCAGGGCATCTGGTCAAAGCGACGCGTGACCCAAGAGCTGGCTCTTATCTGGCTCAACGCATTAGTATTGCCATTCATCGTGGCAATGCAGCTAGCATCTTAGGGACGCGTCCGTCTGGTAGTGATTTGGATCAGTTGAGCTAAGTTTAGATCGCTCTTCAGGTAGCACAACTGTTTCATATGTATTTTGTACATATCTTGTATTAGTATTAGTTATTTCTAGAAATAAATGTATATTTACAAGATGCGTACTATGAGTTGTCATTTTTTTTTTTTTGCCTCCTTGCTATGTTATTTAATTTTATAAAACGTTATTTTATTGTTTGAGTATCTTTGTGGTGAACGTGTTTATTTGCGACTTCAATGAGCATAGACTCCATCCGAATGACCAATAAACCCATCTCATCAGAAACGATGTATTAGAGCCATGTTCCACCTTAAAATGATTGATTCTTGTAAACCTTTCTTCTATATATAACATTTTGACCATTCCCTCGCTGTATATTTTTGAAACTGCTATGTTTGTCAAGGATAATCCTGATATATTTCTCCGGCTATCTGATGTTGACGATCGGAACAGACGAGATAAAAGTAAAGTATGCTTACGTAACTCCAAGACCGCCATGATACGCAAAAGTATCTTCTGTATGGCTCCTTTTATATTCAATAACTTACCTGAGTCACTGAGACAACTACCCTGTTCGTTGTTTCGGCGAAATTTAAAAACTCTACTGACTTCAAATGTTATTACACTATAGAGGAATTTATGAGCGACAAACTTATTACAATTACTTAATATTTATTAGTGATTTGGATCAGTTGAGCTACCTTTAGATCGCTTGTAGCGGTCTTCAGGTAGCACAACTGTTTCATATGTATTTTGTACATACCTTGTATTATTCTTTATGTAATTAAAATTATTAATTAGCTATTTATAAGATTTTGACATTTTAATAATTAATTAATACTTGTTTTTTTTAATGATTGTACTGTTAATAAAAATATTGCATGCCTTAGGTAGGAATACATTGATACTTATAATAATATTTGTCATCTTTTATAACATGTATTTCAAGTAATAAATATACTTTGACTTGACTTTGACTTTGACTTTGACTTTGACTTTGACTTTGACTTTGACTTTGACTTTGACTTTGACTTCATCATCAGCCATAAGACGTCCACTGTTGGAAGAGGCCTCCCCCACATAATGCAATGGTGGGATTTGTCATAATAACCACGCATGGCAGGCGGGTTTGTCATCGCGTATGTACTCAGGTGGATGCTTTTGCCCATCCTCCTATATAGTTGGCTTTTACGACATCCATGTGACGATATCTCCAGGGGGGGTTACTATGAGCTCTTATATCCATTCAGTTCAAAAACTATTCAGTACAAAATATCGGTTCATCGTTGACATTGTTCATCGTTGAATAACTTTAATCGCAGAAGTCTGTAGACCCTCTGCGATTGTGCCTTTAAATATAGTTGCGGACATCACGGAACCAATATTTTGTACTGAATAGTTTATCAACTGCATGGCAATAAGAGCTCATAGTAACCCACCTGATCCTACAATATACCTACCACCTACAAACTATCATTATTCATTGCATTGGACTTTCAAGAATACGTAGATTTGGTAACTTATTTTTATATATGTTTTATTTACCCCGTGTTTAAAGATTGAACTACAAATACTTACGAAACGAAGATATTTCCAATACTTTTTAAACACAAATATGTGCGCTTTGGTTAACTAACAAAGGGTAAAAAAAAAACGGAAAATACTTAGGTAAATTATGCTTTTAGTTTGTAGTAGGTATATTAAACACGTATTAGAACTAATAGATTGGTTTATAAAAAAAAATATCATAAAAATTATTAATATTATTTTAAGATATTACTCTCCTTACTCCGCTCATTGTACATTTCTGTTATTTTTTTGTTATTGAGTTATGTTTTGTATTTCTGTGTGTTATTTGTGTCAATAAAGAGTTAATCTATCTATCTATCTCCTTCTTGATGTCCTAATTGATAGATACATTATTTTGGTACGTAAAATATTCATTTAATGAAGTCCTTCATTCCTGATCAGATAGTCTCATTAGAGTCTATCGGATCAGAGCAAGCGTGAAGATTTCACTAACATAATTATAATAATATAACTGTGTAAACAATAACCTATCAAACTTTTGAAACTATCATGGTTATGTACATAATTTTCACTAGAAACGGGATATTTACCATGATTTTTGAGTTTTATATGTTTGTTATGTTTTGTATGTTATATGTTATCGGGAACATATAAAACTCAAAAATCATGGTAAATATCCCGTTTCTAGTGAAAATTAATAACCTATCTCTTAAGTCTTACTAACAAATGGACCTTGTGATGTCAGAATAAATGATATGAATAATATATTTTATTTATTGGATTTACAAAATAGATTACAATCAACTTAGCTTACACATACATGCATATTTAGTTCTATTCTAGATTCGTAATCAAATATGTAAACACGACTAAGTCACAGTGTTGCATAGTTATAAATTAAATTACACTAAAAACCAGGTTAAAATATATATTTAAACCTGCTTGTAACAATGCTGGCGGTGTCAGTGGGTATTGTATAAGGCGCATCGAAAGGGAAAACTGCTTATTCCATTGGATTTGTTCCAATAAGCTGTTACAAAATGATATAAGATCATGGCCAGAGACTGAAGAAAAGTGAAATTTAGAAAGGGATCAGTTGTCATGAAATTATGTGTAAGTACCTAATTGTTTCATTCATTGTGTCATAATTTGTCAGGTAATTAGTTGTTTAACGCAGATAAGATTCAGATTGGACGATATGATTAGCAAGCTAACTACCTACCTCGTTCTGTAGGTACTTCCGCTGTTCGCGGTTTGGTTTAATTACATTTGTTGAATAGATCCTATCCATTCAAAGGTTGACTGGAAGAGATCACTCTTAGGTACGCGGTACGATCGCAAATTGTACCCCTGAATTTAAATTTGTTTAAATCTTTGTAAATTATAATATCTTTGAGCTTTACTACGCGACTCAAGGCAAAAGGATCAGCAAAGTCTGACCATGAAAATACATTTTATACGGGATCAATAATAATAATAAATAATAAATAATGCTGGACAGTTCACACAACATTATCTAGCCCCAAGCTAAGCAGAGCTTGTGTTATGGGTACTAGATAACTGATATACTTAATACAACATATTACATAGATAGATATTTTTTATTATACATAGAAAACACCCAGAACACCCTGAACAAATATCTGCGATCGCACAAATATTTGTTCCGAGGCGGGAATCGAACCCGCAACCTCCTGCGTCGCAGGCCAAGCTTCGCCCGCCGCGCCACAGAGGTCGTCAATAATCAATAAAATTAACCCATCTCTGTGCCTCTCCAAAGCCTTCTACCAAAATGGTCATTAACCATGGTGGGTTATCAGAATAAAAAAAACTTAGGAATTGTTGGCGCTATCCCCACGGAATTAGTTTATTGAAATTGCATTAAACCGAAAATGTTATGATTGGTAACGATCAGTATTTCAATCAAGAATGCAAGTACCTATAGACGGGAAAACCAATAAAAATAATTCCTTTATTATTCGCCGGATGGTGCCACTTTTCCAAAGTTTGATATATACCTATGGAAAAGGCACCTTCTCTTTTTTAAAAGATTGGCTATGTACCTTGGCCATTACATTGATGTCTATATTACTGCTGATTTTATGTGAAGAACCGAGTTCTAGTACAGCTGAGTTGTAATTTTTCAGCCACTTTTAAATTGATGTCTTGTTTGGCTTACACTTTAACAAAAAAACTAAACACAAGCTAGCTACAAATACAAATAAATAAGTGCATTGAATTAATTAATGCATTGCAATATGGTGCATTGTAAGATATCGCGTTGTCTTTATATAGAGCACCACAACGGTTCGATGAGCAAAACGAGCTGTCGACAAAATAAACGCTATCGTTAATATGGTGTGGCCACCGGTGGCGCACTACGCCCTAAGAGCAAGTAGCCCGTGCGCCATCGGTGGTGTACCCCGCCCTCAGAGCAAGTAACCCGTGCGCCATCGGTGTGGTGTACAGCAAGAAACCCGTGCGCCATCGGTGGTGTACCCAGCCCTCAGAGCAAGTAACCCGTGCGCCATCGGTGGTGTACTCCGCCCTCAGAGCAAGTAACCCGTACGCCATCGGTGGTGTACCCCGCCCTTAGAGCAAGTAGCCCGTGCGCCATCGGTGGTGTACCCAGCCCTCAGAGCAAGTAACCCGTGCGCCATCGGTGGTGTACTCCGCCCTCAGAGCAAGTAACCCGTACGCCATCGGTGGTGTACCCCGCCCTCAGAGCAAGTAACTCGTGCGCCATCGGTGATGTACCCCGCCCTAAGAGCAAGTAACCCGTGCGCCATCGGTGGTGTACCTCGCCCTCAGAGCAAGTAACCCGTGCGCCATCTGTGGTGTACCCAGCCCTCAGAGCAAGTAGCCCGTGCGCCATCGGTGGTGTACCCAGCCCTCAGAGCAAGTAGCCCGTGCGCCATCGGTGGTGTACCCCGCTATCAGAGCAAGTAACCCATGCGCCATCGGTGGTGTACCCCGCCCTCAGAGCAAGTAGCCCGTGCGCCATCGGTGGTGTACCCCGCCCTCAGAGCAAGTAACCCGTGCGCCATTGGTGGTGTACCCCGCCCTCAGAGCAAGTAACCCGTGCGCCATCGGTGGTGTACCCCGCCCTCAGAGCAACTAACCCGTGCGCCAACCCGTGCGCCATCGGTGGTGTACCCCGCCCTCAGAGCAAGTAACCCGTGCGCCATCGGTGGTGTACCCCGCCCTCAGAGCAACTAACCCGTGCGCCAACCCGTGCGCCATCGGTGGTGTACCCCGCCCTCAGAGCAAGTAATCCGTGCGCCATCGGTGGTGTACCCCGCCCTCAGAGCAAGTAACCCGTGCGCCATCGGTGATGTACCCAGCCCTTAGAGCAAGTAACCCGTGCGCCATCGGTGGTGCACCCTACCCTCAGAGCAAGTAACCTGTGCGCCCCCGGTGGTGCACCCTACCCTCAGAGCAAGTAAACCGTGCGCCCCCGGTGGTGCACCCTACCCTCAGAGCAAGTAACCTGTGCGCCATCGGTGGTGTACTCCGCCCTCAGAGCAAGTAACCCGTACGCCATCGGTGGTGTACCCCGCCCTTAGAGCAAGTAGCCCGTGCGCCATCGGTGGTGTACCCAGCCCTCAGAGCAAGTAACCCGTGCGCCATCGGTGGTGCACCCTACCCTCAGAGCAAGTAACCCGTGCGCCCCCGGTGGTGCACCCTACCCTCAGAGCAAGTAACCCGTGCGCCTGTGGTGGTACACCCTACCCTCAGAGCAAGTAACCCGTGCGCCCCCGGTGGTGCACCGTACCCTCAGAGCAAGTAACCCGTGCGCTTCCGGTGGTGCACCCTACCCTCAGAGCAAGTAACCCGTGCCCCCGGTGGTGCACCCCGCCCTCAGAGCAAGTAACCCGGAGGTTCTCGAGAGAAGCCATCGAGAGAAGCTACACTGCGGTGTCCGATACGTAGTCGCAACTCGATAAACCGATGACTTTTTAAGGGTTCAAGATTCAAGATTCGAGATTCAAGATTCAATATTCAAAATTCAAGATATTTATTTGCACGCAGGAAGTCACGGATGGAGGCTGTTTGACGTGGTTACTATAAGGGGAGGCGTATTTCCACCAGAGGACCTTGACAGGGTGGTAATGATTATGTACTTTACATTCTACTACTCACCCCTGGCGCTATAAGCTCCACACACGTCCAACAAGCTCGTCAGGGTGATCACCACTAACACACTGGCAACACACAGCTTCATCATTCTGCCACAGTCTGCTCAGTTCATTGTTACCGCCAATAAGTTTTATGTTACCATCACTAAAAGTCAAAATTATATTTTTCAGGATAACTTAACAAAAACGACGTTGGACAGACGACTCTGAAAAACCCGTGTACATTCAAATAATAAGTAGGTACTTTTACGATTAAGTTTGTAAAAAAGTATTTTGGAGACGTCAGCCCGCGACGGTGCCCAAATTAGAAATGGTGTAAAAAATGCTTAAGGTAGGTAGCTGCGCGCGCGCCGATGTTGTTGTTGACTAACGATAGTGTTTTTACTTTTTTCCACGGCGGCGCTTAATACCCCCACTGGGAAAATGCTGTGGTTGGTGGGGTCGTCAACATTTCAAGCAGCACTTTAGCTTCCAAAAAAAGGTAGTGCCTACACTAAAACTGATCTATCTATAATCTGAGTATACTTATATATCGCGATCTGGGTATATAAATAAATTCTCTACAAATTATAAGTATTTTATTGAAAAAAATATTTATTAAAATACGCTTTTCTAATATTAGTATTCGGAGCCGTGAAACACGTACATCTCTTTCAAGAGACACATTTTTTTAATTCTCTAAGCTAAGGCAAGCTATCATTAAATTTTTGATCGAAATCGTGAGCTGATCAGAATGAACACTGCCAGGGTAGGTATACTATTAATCATGAAATGAAAATGAAATGAAATGAAATATATTTATTTGACAATCACACAAAAAACACAGAACAGACAGAATATAAAACGATAGCGTAGATACAACAAAAATATATGAAAACATAACAAAAGAAAACAAAACATTTATAATATCTACAGGCTTAATTTAAAATTATAAACAATAAGTAAATAGTCCGCTCTAAGCGATAATGTGAGAAGCCAAAAAGGACTGGTCTCAGCATAATGCTGCTCCATATGATATGAAGTAGCGCTGGTTTTCAGACGGGGCCATCATCGAGGAGTTTACTTTACTTTACCGGGTGGCTTTTTTTGGGGGTAATTTTCCGGAACTAGGTACGATTCCGAAAATTATTTCAATTACAAGAAGCCACAAAAAAAAAGTAAAAGTATCCATTCTAGGCCATAATCTATCTGGTTATCCACTGAAATCGATTCAGCCGTTTCTGCGTGATCAGTAAAAACAATCAACATACTTACTTACAAACATCCGAACATCCAAACATGATATTACTGGGATCAGAAATTGCTAGATGATCCAACTTATATCAACCTGAAAATACAGGCACATGAGACTTTTGATCTTTATGTCTCAAGGTGGCGGGCGCAGTGCAATGCCACATAGGGCACGTCCTAGGTGGACGTGACCTCTGAGGTAATGCACTGTTCATAGGCAGAGGTTACCGCTTAACATCAGGTGGGCCATCTGCTTGTTCCGTCATTCAAATAGGCATAAAAAATAAAAAAAATACTTATCGTGCTCCGGTCACGTCAATGTCGTGTAATTGGAGGTGTGAAAACGTTGTTTTTGAGTTGTCATGGAGTTAATCTAATAACTACACCAATGCCCAACACGAAATAGTTCATTGCAAACCTTTATCAAAAAATCTGAGATGTGGAATTCAACCTATATCACGCATATTTCGCAGGTCCGCTACGCGTGCATTGTCGTCTATGTCACGGGAACCTTCAATTTAATTCATAGCAAACTCTCTCAAATTAATTGTTGTAGGAAAGTATGTAGGTATGTACCTACCTAGAATGGTTTCTAGTTGTAGGTAGTATGTGTAGGTTACCTACTGAATAGTGTAGAGTCAACTGTTCCGCATCAAAATGTTGCTGAGCACTGGCCATAGAGAGTGAAATGAAGTCTGCTCAGGCGCGACTCAGCAATACCTAAAGTGGCTAAAGTGACGTATTGGTTGGTACCTATCGGCAAAGCATGAAGTGGCGCCTGGTGGCGCCCAAATAACTCTTAAACGTTCCCGAGTTAGACCACGAGCCGGGCGGGATGACGCCGTGTAGGACGGTCCTTCTTTCGATGGATCCACGATATTCAAAAACAGAATCAAAATTACATAGGTTAAACTTAACATCCTTGGTGAGGTCTAGAGTACTAGTATGTTCGTTGCTGGTGATGTGAGTAGCCGGTGAGGTAGTATATGGTTATTAGGTAATAGTAGGAGTACATACGTTTAAAATCTAGAAAATCCTTTTCATTTTCCTGCCATCTATCGAATATCTCTCAAACTAGCTTAGCTAAGCGGGCAAGAACCCTCGATGGAATTGAATGAAACCTCTTAGCTTAGTAGTTCCAACTTTCACTGCATAAGCGCTGCCGTCTTATTAATCAGCTGTCACTGTCAGTCAACGGTACTTTTACACCATCTCTTTTACTCATAGTCTCTGTTGATACAGACAGAAAGAGATAAAAACAATCTGACAGCACGGACACAACGATGTAAACAAAAATCTGCAAAAATGTCAGTTGCCGACTGAATTTCTTTGTGGTATGTCCACGATTCTCTTTCTAACAAAGTTTTAGTTACAATTATTACGCGAAACTTTGCAGTAAAATAAATAAAACTACCGATGACCCTTATAATAATAAAACGAAGTGCTTGAAAGTATATTTTAGTGAAAATTGAAGTGTTTTGTGTGCTATTGCAAACCTGTACGAGTAACGGTATTGTCTGGTGAACTTTTGCTGGTTTGTCTGATTTTAAAGACACACCTAGCTGGAAGCTGTTTTGTATCACAAAAGAACAGGATGGGACGTCACGTGTGATTTTTATTTCACAACAGTTTACAGGCAAGTACAATTAACTTACATATGAAAACGACAATTTTATGTGCTCTCATCTCCACCGTGTGTTTTTAAAGTCCCCGTTAACTTTTCTGACCTCTACATTCTAACAGAAATACCAAGAATTCATAATCAAATTCCTACAGCAACAGAACTTTGAAACATGTTTTTGAGCGTCAATTTTTGATCAGTGAATCATTTAAATCTATCAAAAACGTCGCGACCTTGCCCATAGGTCCGCGTTGCGTTGTTGCCTTGCCATTCTCCAGATTCAGGTTTGTGGTTTGTGACATCTGTCTGTCGGAAAGCCTGACTCAATGCAATGCAAAGACTACAGTGCACACTGATGCCAATTCATCAATTTGTATGATACTGTGCTGATGCGATAGATTGTAGATCTCTGAGCCTGTTACAGAAAATTGCAGGCTCTGAACTGACTAGGGTTGGTATCGTCGAGTTTCCCCTGATTTGGGAGGTTGTCCATGTGTCCCCCCCGTACTCAAGAAGTGTCCAGATGAAACATGTATGTCTCAAGCCCGTTGGATTGGCAGATTTTTTATTATGATGCCAAAATGATGGGTTGTCCTAATTATTTTTGCTACCATATTTCTTCAGTAGGTAGTATGATATATAATAATAGGTAATATAATATAGTAATAGGTATTTATCATCATTAGGTTTTTAGTCATGATTGAATGTATAGATGGATGTGTGGATGGATGTGTCTATGGATATGCATATCTAGTATGCATAGATATACCTAATTTAATTTTATGAATAATGATTCTAACTTAAACTAAAAAGTCATTAATATTGGATGTTACTGATTCTAGGAAATGTTTTATTTATGTGTTAATAATTTCAATGTGGTTGCTTTGTTTTACTGCAAAAACTGTAAAGACCAGTAGGAAGTTATAATTCAGAAGCTCAGTGTTTGTGTATTTATTTGTGTTAATGAGCCTAATTAAATAGGATGATCCTCATCATCATCATCATCATCTCAGCCTGGAATCACCCACTGCTGGGTATGGGCCTCCTTTCTCCTTTGCCAGCCTCCTCTGTCCTGTGCGTCTCTCATCCAGGTATTGCCCGCGACGGATACCTACAATGCCGTCGATCCATTTCGCTTTCGGACGACCTGGATTTCTTCAGACTGACTTCGGCCACCACTCTGTTGAGGCTTTACTCCACCGGCCGTCACGACGTCTGGCCAGGTGTCCTGCCAAGCTCCACATGAGGTTTATCGCTCTGTCTTCCGACGTCATAGACTTTCGTCCGATGACGGATTTCAGTGTTGCGGACTCGGTCTGAAAGTGTAATGCCAAGCAAAGCTCGCTACATGGCCCGTTGTGCAACACACATAGGTACTCGGTGCACAGTCTCCTTATTGAGCGTCCATGTCTCGGCACCGTAAGTCATAGTTAACAGGACACACTGATTATAGAGACGGGTCTTCAGGCACTGTGGGATCTTAATGACCGGATGGATGGTATGATATGATTGAATAGGATGATAATCTTACAAAATAACCTTGAAGGTCCTAACTTCTTAATTCCCTCAACATTCGATTTAAATTGTCAGTAAATGACCTCATACTAACATTAGGTATTCTTTCCTATCGATGGTCCTCTGTCAAATAATTTTGTCATTATGAGTGCCTCTGTAAAGGTCTTTAAGTGTGCAGGTACACTGCATGCATGAAAGTATGTGCATCATTGGTTGTGGTGATACTCCGCAATCTCACTGTGTCTCACTTGTTGCCCACTCAAATTGTACCAGCAGCGGCCAAATTGGGCACGGTGTCGGTTGGGCAATTTCCAGCTTGACCAAGGTATAAATTGGCCCACTGGAAGCTCTTTTGCAGGTACAACATATTCTGATGAAGGGTAATTAGCTAATGACGTGCCCTACATGACATAGCACTGCGTCCAAGGGTGGCCTTGGACATAAAGATTGCATAAAGATGAAATGTCTCATGAGCCTGTAATTTCACCGATAAGTACCCTTAGAACCGGACACAGCAATGCGAGCACTATGCTTAGCGGCAGAATAAGTATGAAGGTAGTACTTCCCCGGACATACCTATAATGCCAAGACGCACTATCTGGAGCCGCCTGCTTCTACTGAATTCCTGATACGTTGTTATCTAGTTATTACTAATCTTGGAAAAAATTAACACTTAAGGAAGCACATCGGTGTCTTTCAGGCATAATCCAGGGCCCGACCGAAGTAATTACTCTATTCACGAATAGATGTCGCCACAGTAAAAAATAGAACCACCAGCTGTCATTCCTTGCATACATAGCTGGGAACCATTTCGCAAACAGCATCATTCATACAAAAGAAACGCATTGAAATCAGATCACCCATTCCGGAGATAGTGGCAACAGAGAAACATGCATACAGACACACATGCATACATACATTTATACATACACACAGGCAGTCATACTGACACATTTTTTTCTTAACATGACATAACCACTACTTGGCAACCTCTGTGGCGCGGCGGGCGAACGTTCACCTGCGACGCAGGAGGTTGCGGGTTCGATTCCCGCCTCGGAACAAATATTTGTGCGATCCACAGATATTTGTTCAGGGTGTTCTGGGTATTTTCTATATATAATAAAAAATATCTATCTATGTAATATATTGTATTAAGTATATCAGTTGTCTAGTACCCATAACACAAGCTCTGCTTAGCTTGGGGCTAGATAATGTTCTGTGAACTGTCCAGCAACACTTATTTATATTTATTTATTTACTTTATGACAAAGGTAATACTTACAACACTTACTAACACAGTCACTTACAAGTGACTGTTTGGGTGTATTATGTAAACATAGTTCTGACTACACACTAGGATTGCCTGTGTCGCGTAGGTTTTTTTTTTTTTTTTTTTTTTTTTTTTTATACTACTTGGGTGACGGATCAAGCAAGAGGCCCACCTGATGTTAAGCGGTAACCTCTGCCTATGAACAGTGCATTGCCTCATAGATCACGTCCACCTAGGACGCAACCTATGTGGCATTGCACTGCGCCCGCCACCCTGAGACATAAAGATGAAAAGTCTCATGTGCCTGTAATATCACCGGCACCCTTACCCTTCAAACCGGAACACAGCAATGCGAGCACTACTGCTTTGCGGCAGAAATAGGTATGGTGGTAGTACTTCCCCGGACGAACTCTTTCACAAAAAAGCTCTACTACTACAAAAATAAGTAGGTACGAGTTAAATGGTTCTGCAACACCCAGACCCGGAACAAATTATTTGCACATAATAGAAACAATTGTCCCCCAGTGGGAATCGAACCCGCAACCTCTCGCATCTCAGCCGGCTACTCGCCCGCCGCGCCACAGAGGTCGTCACATTTATCTCATAGTTTAGTCCAAACCCAATAAGTAGGTATGAGGGTATTTCCCGGTACAGACCTAGTATAAAGTGCATCTTCAGTGGTTCTAAGGATTACTTAATCACACTCAGAGTCTTAACTTAGAAGGTAACCTAAAAATTAACCTAAAAATTCATGATGATTACGGGAAAGCCCTCATTCCATACAGTGGAGGCCTCTTCATTCTTGAACAGTGGACGTCTATTGGTGATGGAAGACACTAACAGGATTTCATCACCATAATTTAAGTACCTACCTACTTATTTATTATTTTATTTTGTTAATTTTCTTATGGTGAATGCTCAAGCTTGCGGCGCGAGATTCAATTTTTTTTGTGTTTTTTGCCGATTACCGCTCATCAACACTTCTTCAGAGAGCGAAAGTTGAGTTCGCGAGAACTAAGAGACTTAACACACATGTTTTAATTGATAGTATCTCATAAATATCATCAGATTAGCTACGATACCCATAAACAAAAAAAAAACACTGTAAAAATGTGTTAGGGGTATTATAGCTAAACTGGTGATATTTATGAGATACTATCAAATAAAACATGTGTGTTAAGTCTCCTAGTTGTCGCGAACTCAACTTTCGTTATCTGAAGAAGTGTTGATGAGCTGTAATGGGCAAAAAACACCAAAAAATTTGAATTTGGCGCTGCAAGCGTGCGCATTCACCTTAAACGTATCCAATACTATTTTCCTTCTTTTGCACTACCAATAAATATTTTTTTACCAATTTAATTAATCAATTACTTATTACACCAAGGTTATCTGGAAGAGAATGCTTTCTAGCATTAAGTTCGCCTTTGTACTTCTTTGTTTTATGTGCAATTAATAATTTTCTATCTATCTATCTATCTACCATAATCGTAATTTTAACTAATAAGACGCATACTAGGTATTTCAAAGAAAATACCTAATGCTCGTTATCTAAGTAATTTTTCAAAGAAAATTGTCTTTGTAATTATTAGGTGATTTGTGTAAATGGGTAAACTAATGGAGAAATAACCTTTTAAAGATAAAGCCATGGTGTGTCCGGCCTAAGTATAAACCCCTCCGTTTCCTCCCGTGTATGTCGTAAAAGCCGACTAAGGGATTACACCAGGGGATGGGCAGCGGCATCCACCAGATCAACAAGAGTACTGCGATCACAAATCCGCCCCGCCCAGCGTGGTGTTTTTTTTTTTTTTATACTACTTGAATGACGGAACAAGCACATGGTCCACCTGATGTAAAGCGGTAACCTCTGCCTATGAACAGTGCATTACCTCATAGGTCACGTCCATCTAGGACGCGTCCTATGTGGCATTGGACTGCGCCCACCACCCTGAGACATAAAGATGAAAAGTCTCATGTGCCTGTAATTTCACCGGCACCCTTACCCTTCAAACCGGAACACAGCAATGCGAGCACTACTGCTTTGCGGCAGAAATAGGTATGGTGGTAGTAATTCCCCGGACGAACTCCTTCACAAAAAATCGAAGAATCGATTATGGTGAATTCCTCCATTGTATAATATGGAGGAGGCCTCGTTCAGCAGGTACCACAAGGAGCTTTGGTTGGACCTCTATTTTATATCACACCTAAGCCCATCCTGCCACATAGCCCGCTTTGACTGAGGCCACATTAAGATTCAGGCAAGGACCAGTTTTTAGCCCTCGACGCAAAAACGACGGGGTGTTATAAGTTTGACGTGTCTCTGTGTGTGTGTGTGTGTGTGTCTGTCTGTCCCTAAGTAGCTCCCGAACGGATGAAAAGATTTAGTTTTTGTTTTGTTTGAATGGTGAATTTGTCGGGAGTGTTCTTAGCTATGTTTGATCGAAATCAATTCAGCCATTTCATTGCGTTGAGGTTATTTTTAATTTTTACAAAATTATTTACTTGTTACCTTGATGCGAAATTATTCTTACTACATCCACGGGAGGAGACGGGGTCTACACGCCGGTTACGCCACGGTTACATAGTTACTTCCTATAGGTATTATAATTTTATATTTTCTGCTCCATTTGCTTGCCACATACGACTAATACATAAGGCGGTAAAAACGTGTTATTCTCCAGGTGTTTCGTTTAATTGTTCTAGGGTGTAAAGTGCCTGTCTTTTTGTTCAGTTATGAAACATTTCGTGAGCCAAAATGGCACAATAGAGAGAAGGTAGGCCGTTTTGAAAAGAACCTGTCTGGGTATTGGGAGAAAGTTTAACGACCAGTCAAAGTAGCCAGGAAGTAGGTATCTAGAAGGATTGTGGTTCAACATCATCATTAGCTGTAAGACGTCCGATGTTG
This sequence comes from Operophtera brumata, assembly GCA_932527175.1. NCBI lineage: Eukaryota > Metazoa > Arthropoda > Insecta > Lepidoptera > Geometridae > Operophtera > Operophtera brumata. The sequence goes on along the minus strand of OW052228.1, from coordinate 41,693,091 downwards.
GACGAGGCCTCCCTCACAATGACCTTAAGAGGCTGTCATGAGTCAAATAGGCTTTTTTAGACGTATTTTTAGCGAAATCTACACTGTTTAAGACAACAAAATATATATATTGATAATCTTCATCATATATCCAAGGGCATTATCGAGCCCAAAACACGATTTCGACAAAAAAATCGATAAAAAGTAATCGTGAACTTACCTTTACAATGCCTATAACGTAAATATATATATTAACTATCAGATCAAAGTACATTAATAAAATAATAAGAGTAATAAATAATATTATTTTAGAGGGCATGGTCAATTATATTTTCGATTACGCAGCAAATAAATAAAATAATTAATGCTGGACAGTTCACACAACATTATCTAGCCCCAAGCTAAGCAGAGCAAATACAAATACAAAACCTCATACGGAAGTTCAAGGTCGCGTAACGGGCTATAGAGAGAGCTATGTATATTCTAACTATTCGTCCGTAAATTCGCGACAAACTGCAGATTACATTGAATGGCCCCATTCCCCTGTTTTCGAGTCGCCCTCCATGCAATTTGAACTACCTTACTTAGCAGTAGGTATATATAGGCACTATGAGGTTCCATTAGTTTATTTAGATTTAGCTATCACAATAAACTTTATGCCCATAACAATATGCTGATGAAATATGTGTGTCAAAGGTGGGGTCCAGCCTATGGTGGTAGAATTATAATCAAAACTAAAACTCGATCTTCAGTTGTGGCCAAATTATAAAATATCAATAAAATATACACAGCAAAGTAGAAACTTATAGACAAAGGTTTTTTTGGCTTATAGGTTCCGGTTTGAAATATGGGTGCCGGTAAAATTACAGGCACATGAGTCTTTTCAGCTGTGAACGAATATAACTTAGTTCACTGTCCTCATATCTCTGGGTGGTGGACGCAGTGCAATGCCGTGTAGGGCGCGTCCTAGGCGGACGGACCTACGTGACCTGTGCATTAAGGCATTGTTAACATTGTGGGAGATCCGCTTGTTCCATCATTCATCAAATAAAAAAACCGGCCAAGTGCGAGGTGGAGTCGCGCACGAAGGGTTCCGTACCATTATCTACAAAAACGGCAAAAAAACACGTTTGTTGTATGGGAGTTTATTATATTTCTCAGTATTTGTTTTTTAGCTAAACAGAAATACATCATCTATGAAATTTTCAACTGTCTAACTATCATGGTTCATGAGATACAGCCTGGTGATAGGCGGACAGACAGACAGACAGCGGAGCCTTAGTAATAGGGTCCCGTTTTACCCTTTGGGTACGGAACCCTAAAAAGTCAAATTGATTTGAAAAGACTGATGACCCAAGCTGGAAGGATACATTGTTTAATTGAACACAAATTGAATGTTTTACAAACTCACACGACTAGCGAAGGTTGCTCAAACGAATGTCTAATAGGTAACCCGCTTCACACTATTGTCTCTTTGTATTGTAATCTATAGGCTACGTCTCAGTCTCAGATCGATATAGATTGAACAGAATGGGAGCCAGGGCCCGATTTAATGAGGATGAAACCCCGAAATAGACCTGCGTTTTCTCTCTAGCATGATTCAAGGCGTCACTCATCATCCGTCAGTGTGGAAGCAGTTGTGGAAACCGCAGGAAGACCAAGTCCACGATAAAATTTGAAGCTAGGTACTTCTTGAATCTTTCAGACAGAGCTTCAGATATAAAATCGATGGCTGGCTTCAACATACATACATACATACTTACATACGTTCGTATATAAACTCACGCCTGATTCCCAAAGGCGTATGCAGAGACCACAGATTTCCACTTGCTACGATCCTGACATATCGCGCTTGGTTCATTCCCTCTCAACACATTCTTCATATACATGCTCGTCGGTTAAGGGTTATCTTGGTCTGAATACGTTCGCCGAGGTCTCCCCGTTCTCAATCTCCCATTCACGCTCGTCTTATGTACCCGTTTCGTCAATCTACTATCGTCCATCCTTTCTAAATGCCCAAACCATCTAAGCATACCTTTATCAATCCTTGTAACTACGTCTTTTTACTTGACTACAAAATTACTTAAATTCGCAAACCATCGTCGTCCTGACACAAATTTTCTAAATATTAAGAAAGCAGAGTTGATGGCTTCCATATCATCATGCGCAAGAGGCGTGCGTCAATGAGGGGAAGGGTCCGTGGAAGCCCGAACAGCGTCGTGAACGCGTTGCCGGACAGGTGGGACTGTCCTATAGCAAACCAGTGCTGCTCATAGGCAGAGGTTACCGCTTAACATCAGGTGGGCCATCTGCTTGTGCCGACATTCCAGTAGTATATAAAAAAAAAATGCGCCTGTTTGTTGGATTTGCGAAAAATGATTTTATTGACGACCTCTGTGACGCGGCGGGCGAACGTTCGCCTGCGACGCAGGAGGTTGCGGGTTCGATTCCCGCCTCGGAACAAATATTTGTGCGATGCAGATATTTGTTCTGGGTGTTCTGGGTATTTTCTATGTATAATAAAAAAATATCTATCTACGTAGTATATTGTATTAAGTTTATCAGTTGTCTAGTACCCATAACACAAGCTCTGCTTAGCTTGGGGCTAGATAATGTTGTGTGAACTGTCCAGCATTATTTATTTTTATTTATTTATTTTATTTATTTAATTTTGTAATTGTAAATGTGCCTCCCTACCATTACAAAATATGGACAATGTCAGAAATAAATAATTTGAATTCGATAATGGTTCCGAAGTGTCAGATGGAATGGAATCTCGTACAGGTGGGTACATAGAGGTAAACGGGCACATAACTAAACCAACAAGTCTTGGTCAAGTCAATCACATAACTTCAACCGGTGGCTTAGCTTTTCCTGCCTCTTACGCATTGCGTAATAAAAGGTTCCAAGATAAAATGTAAGCGACAAGTCCTTCTAGGCCGGTAGTTTGTTAGATAGAACGAACGAAACTGCTATATCCACTAAATAAGTACCTAGGTATAGGTACCTACTTTTTTTTATTTTTTTATTGGCGCCGCACGGCTTGTGCATTTGCCATTTTCAAGTATCTGTATTTTCACTATATTGTATTTTCAATATATTTTGCAACGCTACACTCCCTCCAAGTCGTCAAAGTCACAGTCGAGTCATGTTTTAGTAAAACGGTGGCCAATTTTACTAAAACTTTGATAGGCAATTTCCACCAATTTCAAAAGTCACGCAATTCTCTTCCATTTCATTTCACTACACTTGTGCTTTTTAAACGAGCTACATTCAAAATGCACATTCGTTTTTTTTATTCTACTTTAATGACGGAACGAGCTGATGGCCCACCTGATGTTAAGCGGTAACCTCTGTCTATGAACAGTGCATTACCTCATAGTTCACGTCCACCTAGGACGCGCCCTATGTGGCATTGCACTGCGCCCGCCACCCTGAGACATAAAGATGAAAAGTCTCATGACGTGCCTGTAATGGGGAGACACACTGCTTATTTATCACGCTAGGTGGCGCATAATCGCTGGTGTTGTTTCGTAGCCAAACAAAGGTCTACCAATGTTAAATAAAAAACTGTCAAAAGTGGACAGTATTAGTTATGTCAAAAATAGATAATTTTAGTATGAGAAAAAGACAAGACCACTAAATGACAAGCACCAGCGATGGTGGCGCCATCTGAGATTAGTTTGCCTGTGGCTCCCCATTTCACCGGCACCCTTACCCTTCAAACCGGAACACAGCAATGCGAGCACTACTGCTTTGCGGCAGAAATAGGTAAGGTGGTAGTACTTCCCCAGACGAAAAAAAAATACACAGTGATAGTGGTTCTAAGGCATACTTGCACAGCTTATACTTGTAGCAGCTAACGTATCTCTGATTGTTGTGACACGGCCTCAGGTTACGTGTCTGAGAAAGTAAATAACACGCAAACTATTGCCGATAATGCGTTGTGCGTGCGAAATAATACGATCCGAGCTACACAATGTACCTACTGTAGGTACAATACATTTGTATTTTCAATTCAATTCAATTCAAAATCTTTATTTCATCAAAATCTCTTTTTTTAGGGTTCCGTAGTCAAAGACAAGGAACCCTTATGGATTCGTCATGTCTGTCTGTCTGTCTGTCTGTCTGTCTGTCTGTCTGTCTGTCCGTGTATGTCACAGCTTTTTTTTTCCGAAACTATAAGAGCTATACTGTTGAAACTTGGTAGGTAGATGTATTCTGTGAACCGCATTAAGATTTTTTACACAAAAATTAAAAAAAAACAATTATTTTTGGGGTTCCCCATACTTAGAACTGAAACTCAAAATTTTTTTTTCATCAAACCTATACGTGTGGGTTATCTATGGATAGGTCTTCAAAAATGATGTTGAGGTTTCTAATATCATTTTTTTCTAAACTGAATAGTTTGCGCGAGAGACACTTCCAAAGTGGTAAAAAGTGTCCCCCCCCCCGTAACTTCTAAAATAAGAGAATGATAAAACTAAAAAAATATATGATGTACATTACCATATAAACTTTCACTCAAAATTGGTTTGAACGAGATCTAGTAAGTAGTTTTTTATTTTTGGGGTTCCCCATACTTAGAACTGAAACTCAAAATTTTTTTTTTCATCAAACCTATACGTGTTGGGTATCTATGGATAGGTCTTTAAAAATGATATTGAGGTTTCTAATATAATTTTTTTCTAAACTGAATAGTTTGCGCGAGAGACACTTCCAAAGTGGTAAAAAGTGTGTCCCCCCCCCCATAACTTCTAAAATAAGAGAATGATAAAACTAAAAAAAAAATATTATGTAATTACCATGTAAACTTTCACTCAAAATTGGTTTGAACGAGATCTAGTAAGTAGTTTTTTTTTAATACGTCATTAATCGTAATCCATCCAAAAACTTTTATATTATGTTACTTGCTGCTACGGAACCCTTCATGGGCGAGTCCGACACGCACTTGGCCGTTTTTTTTTTTTCTTTATTTCGTTTATTTTACCTACATACTGCACCTAGGTACTATCAACAACACAGTTAGTTGTGTTAAGTTGGGCTGTTACTTGTATCTCGGTTTCTGACTTTTCGACCAGCTAATATAGAGAGAAAGCAGGGAAAAAGGAAAAAATATATAAAAACTTTATTTTTCAGAAAAACTACCTGTACTATTAAAGTACATGGGCAACTCCCCAATACATTGTTTGACCTAACTTTTTTGACTAACGTAACGTACATTTAAGATACTTTTGGTTAGTGTGTGTCGAGGTGGAGTGAAGTGTGACAATGAAACCGATGGTAGTGGTATCGTAATAAAGAGGGTAGATCGATATATCTACCAATAACATCTACTCACAAAGACTTTAGTTAGTTCTCCCGTGATCATGGCATCAAATCATAGTAAATAGCCCGTTTATAGTGAAAAGTATGTACATAACCATGATAGTTTCAAAAGTTAAATAGTTAGTTACGTTCATTTCTTAAAAAAATAGTTGTCAACCCTAGCCATACGAGTAACCGAGGCAAAAATACCCACGGCGTAAAAGTAGGTGGTAAATATTGTTTCTGTATATTATTATAACCAGTTTCTAGTGAAAAGTATGTAAATAACCATGATAGTTTCAAAAGATATGTAGTTAGTTACGTTCATTTCTTAAAAAATAGTTGTCAACCCTATCCATACGAGTAACCGAGGCAAAAATACCCACGGCGTAAAAGTAGCTGGTAAATATTGTTTCTGTATATTATTATAACCAGTTTCTAGTGAAAAGTATGTACATAACCATGATAGTTTCAAAAGTTATGTAGTTAGTTACGTTCATTTCTTAAAAAATAGTTGTCAACCCTAGCCATACGAGTAACCGAGGCAAAAATACCCACGGCGTAAAAGTAGGTGGTAAATATTGTTTCTGTATATTATTATAACCAGTTTCTAGTGAAAAGTATGTACATAACCATGATAGTTTCAAAAGTTATGTAGTTAGTTACGTTCATTTCTTAAAAAATAGTTGTCAACCCTAGCCATACGAGTAACCGAGGCAAAAATACCCACGGCGTAAAAGTAGGTGGTAAATATTGTTTCTGTATATTATTATAACCAGTTTCTAGTGAAAAGTATGTAAATAACCATGATAGTTTCAAAAGATATGTAGTTAGTTACGTTCATTTCTTAAAAAATAGTTGTCAACCCTATCCATACGAGTAACCGAGGCAAAAATACCCACGGCGTAAAAGTAGCTGGTAAATATTGTTTCTGTATATTATTATAACCAGTTTCTAGTGAAAAGTATGTACATAACCATGATAGTTTCAAAAGTTATGTAGTTAGTTACGTTCATTTCTTAAAAAATAGTTGTCAACCCTAGCCATACGAGTAACCGAGGCAAAAATACCCACGGCGTAAAAGTAGCTGGTAAATATTGTTTCTGTATATTATTATAACCAGTTTCTAGTGAAAAGTATGTACATAACCATGATAGTTTCAAAAGTTATGTAGTTAGTTACGTTCATTTCTTAAAAAATAGTTGTCAACCCTAGCCGATAAGGCCGCCCATTGTACTATAATTTGATTTAGTTAATCCTTGTATTATTGTGTTTTTTATTATTATTTTTTGTTTACAATAAAGTGTTAATCTATCTATCTATCTATCTATCCTAGCCATACGAGTAACCGAGGCAAAAATACCCACGGCGTAAAAATAGCTGGTAAATATTGTTTCTGTGTATTATTTTCTGACTATCCAGTCATTATTCCATGCAATACCGCGATGCGAGCCGTTACTTCTGCCATTATCTTACAGTTAGCCTCAATACCCGGTAGCTTATTGTTTTTATCTGTCAGTAATTGCAGAGCTTGATTCGTTGAAACTCAGTATCTCCGTCTACTCTCTTGGATGTCTTTCTCTCTTGTAGTAGTAGAGCTTTTTTGTGAAAGAGTTCGTCCTAGGAAGTACTACCACCATACCTATTTCTGCCGCATTAAGCAGTGGTGCTCGCATTGCTGTGTTCCGGTTTGAAGGGTAAGGGTACCGGTGAAATTACAGGCACATGATACTTTTCAGGTTTATGTCTCAGGGTGGCGGGCGCAGTGCAATGCCACATAGGGTGCGTCCTAGGTGGACGTGACCTATGAGGTAATGCATTGTTCATAGGCAGAAGGTACCGCTTAACATCAGGTGGACCATCTGCTTGTTCCGTCATTCAAGTAGTATAAAAAATGTCGTAAAAGCTGAAGGGATTACACCAGGGGATGGGCAGCCGTATTCACTTGAGTACTCAACAACTTTACTGCGATCACCAGTCCGCCTGCCAAGTGTCATGGTGGTTATAGCAAATCCCCTTCTTGCATCCTATGGCAGAGGCCTCGTCCAGCTGTAGACGACTGCTGGCTGTAGATGAAGCTGTTATTGTTACTATCATGGGAGATTATAGCTCGCGGGATGGGCCAAAGCGCCCGGATAATTATTTAAAAAAAAAAAAAAAAAAACATGATAGTTCTCATTAGTCAGTCACAGCCTACAACCACACCAAAAATAATAAGTTTTTTTGATGAAAAATATATTTTTCAATACAACATATACAACATCAGAGGCCAGCACTGCCTCATACGAAACGAAACGAATAAACCATAAGTACTGATGTTTACATAGACACACGCCTTTTTCCCCGAAAGGGTGGGCATAGCCTCAAATGGGCCTCTTTTCACTGTGGGTCGCACCATCGTGGGAAATAGACGTGACAAGTGGTGAGCTCATCGTCGCCATTGCTGGGAATCAATGGCGGCGATGAGCATGAATAAGCATCAATAAGCCATGTCAGAGGCCCTCGGGTGGCTTGACAAACTCCGACACCAGAGGCCAGCACTACCTCATACGAAACGAAACGAAATGGCGGCGATGAGCTCCGATCGATCAGCACACAGTTCTGATCGTCGAGGGATCGACGATCAGAACTGTGTGCTGATCGAAATGAGCCTAAACACGACCAGTTTTCTATTATCCATCGAAGAGTTCCGTTGTTTCTTCCGTCTCCATCATCAGATCAGCTCGCTGTCACCATCGTATCGTATTGTCATCGGAACTTGACAGGTATGCTAAATTTCAGCTCAATCGGTCGAGGATGCTTTTAAAATTCAGTTGCAAGATTTAACCCAAACATACAGTGCAATGCCACATGGGGCGCGTCCTAGGTGGACGTGACCTATGAGATAATGCACTGTTCATAGGCAGAGGTTACCGCTTAACATCAAGTGGGCCATCTGCTAGTACTGTCAACCTAGTAGTATAAAAAAAAAAAAAAAAAAAAACAGGCATTGCAAGTTAAATTAAATAATAATTAATTAATTAATTTAGTAGTAGTAGAGCTTTTTTGTGAAAGAGTTCGTCCGGGGAAGTACTACCACCGTACCTATTTCTGCCGCAAAGCAGTAGTGCTCGCATTGCTGTGTTCCGGTTTGAAGGGTAAGGATGCCGGTGAAATTACAGGCACATGAGACTTTTCATCTTTATGTCTCAGGGTGGCGGGCGCAGTGCAATGCCACATAGGGCGCGTCCTAGGTGGACGTGACCTATGAGATAATGCACTGTTCATAGGCAGAGGTTACCGCTTAACATCAGGTGGGCCATCTGCTTGCTCCGCCATTCCAGTAGTATAAAAAAAAAAAAAAAAAAAAAAAACTATAAACGCCTCGTGTTACAAATAACGCTCCCACACCAGATCAAGTTATCTCATAAAGTAAAGCGAAGGTATGTACAAAACTGCTTATTTTACATGACGTAACTGTGAGAACCGCGTGCGCTGCAATTGTGTAAGCATTGTTTCACAGTCTGGTTTTGATTCCACAAAAAATGCATGTCGGTAGGTGAATGTGTGCCTCGCTCGGTTTGGTTGATTGGGTCGTAACTTGCGTACCGCTTATCCGATCCATACAACCCGAAGAATGATCCTCACTTAAATATAAAAATAAAATATAAATTTTTATTACTGACTGATTTCTTATTAAATATTTATAATAAAATTTATATTTTATTTTATATTTAAGTGAGGATCAATCTTCGGGTTGTATGGATCGGATAAGCGGTACGCAAGTTACGACCCAATCAACCAAACCGAGCGAGAAACACATTCACCTACCGACATGCATTTTCAGTCAGTAATAAAAATTTATATTTAAAACAGTCATGGTATAAATTAATTAAATTACAGAAATATCACCAATTTAAATTCAAACATCATGTCAATTAACAAATAAAAATCTAATACAATTATGATTAGAGTCTGCGCCACGACTGAAGTCCGGTGACTGGAGCGCTAGTTTCTATGCTCAAAAGTGCAAGAGCTAAAATCTATCTCTGTTATCCGTTAGTTCCTCAAAAAGCCGTCGGACTTCAGTCGTGGCGCGGACTCTAAAGCCCTTCTCCCATTACGATACGCACAGGCGATTCAAGTATCCTGCAAGTCTCGGAGACTAGTCGCCGCCAAGTATCTCATATGACATTTGAATGCAGTTTAGTGTGCGAGCCTGCATTCAAATGTATGTGAGATACTTGGCGGCGACTAGTCTCCGAGACTTGCAGGATACCTTCAGGATACTTGAATCGCCTGTGCGTATCGTAATGGGAGAAGGGGTTTAATGCTTTATTAAACTGTCATGTCTCATTTTAGTCCGGTCATTTTAGACAATTGAAATAAAGAAAATTCCGACAGAGCCAAATCTTCGTAGAGACCTTAGGTTTACCACAAGGAATAAAGTGTCAAAAGTCCCCATCAGTCCCATGTGAGCTTAGGGACTTATTCGGGGCCCAAGGTAAAAATTTTAGGTTTTTTGGATTTTTCTCGAAAACGGTAAGTTTTATCGAAAAAGTACCTCAGAGCAAAGTTGTAGATCCTAAAATTTTCTATAAAAATGGTCCCTATAATTTTTTCTCTAAGACCCACTATTTCCCAGATATTGCGCTTGTAAGAATCATGTTCTACATAGTATGCACACATATGCCACGTATATACATATTTAGGTACTCAAGCAAGCAAAAATGTCTACTCGTGTCTCTATTATGTATATTATACTATTCTAAGAAAATTTACTCTAAAATGACCGCCGGTCCCTTACCGAATCCCCTCTACTTGAATAACATCTGCCTATTCTATTTCCGGGTGTATGATTTTCTGCAATCCACGTGAATTGTAACGGACTTTTGGCTTCTTAAATAATCAGCTAACTCATCACTTCTCGCGATTAAAGTTGCATCGATTAAAGTTGGCATTCCACGACTGACCACAACAGTTTCATCTTCAGTCAAAAGTTTATTACAAATAAAGCAAAATTGAGTTTTTTTTTTTTAAATATTAATCAGCACTAACTTCAATAGTAGACGCTTGTAATAAATACTTATAGTAACTCGAACTGCTCGTTCAACACTAAAAGAAGCAGGTATACGTGAACGACACCACATGGACAAAAGAATAGGCAGATGTTTTTCAAGGCCAGATGTTATTCAAGTAGAGGGGATTCGGTAAGGGACCGGCGGTAATTTTAGAGTAAATTTTCTTAGAATAGTATAATGTATACATAAAAGAGACACGAGTAGGCATTTTTGCTTGCTTGAGTACCTAAATATACGTGGCCTTCTGGTTTTTAACATGTTTAAACATGTTATTTTATATATAAATACCATAGTTTGTGTTTAGCTGTTAGTTTCTCTAAAATTGTAAAAATAAAATAAATAAATAAAATAAAATATGTGTGCATACTATGTAGAACATGATTCTTACAAGCGCAATATCTGGGAAATAGTGGGTCTTAGAGAAAAAATCATAGGGACCATTTTTATAGAGAATTTTAAGATCTACAACTTTGCTTTGAGGTACTTTTTCGATAAAACTTACCGTTTTCGAGAAAAATCCAAAAAACTTAAAATTTTGACCTTGGGCCCCGAATAAGTCCCTAAGCTCACATGGGACTGACACTGACTGACTGGGGACTTTTGACACTTTATTCCTTGTGGTAAACCTAAGGTCTCTAAGAAGATTTGGCTCTGTCGGAATTTTCTTTATTTGATCACTATTTTTATGTCTAAAATGACCGGACTATTTGGATATTCATTCATTCAAGTCTATGAAGTTTTGTAGACACAATCTATATACTAATATCTAGACCTGTCCTGTAGTTTGTCAGTTTCACATATTTAGAGTTCCGTACCAAGGGTAAAACGGGACCCTATTACTAAGACTCCGCTGTCCGTCTGTCTGTCTGTCACCAGGCTGTATCTCATGAACTGTGATAGTTAGACACTACAGCAACCGTACAGCACACACACAACAGCAACAGCAATCGTACTTTTAGTTATAGATTTTTTTAATGGTTTTTGATTTTAGTGCATTGCTTTGTTTTTGTGTAACGATGGTTGTATTATCTAGTTTCTAGTGCACTGTCTTTTATTTGTTTTTAATGTACGTGTGTGATTGGAGATGCAAATAAACGTTTTATCTATCTATCTATCTATCAACCGTCACCGAATCTAAACGACCTTACGTTTCCGGAGCCGCGGAGACTATTGTGAATAACCAAGTCAATTGAATGCATTCATGACTTCCAAAACTATTTCACTTAGTTCAACTTAGCGCCGTACAGTATAAGACTTTTTTTTTTTTTTTATACTACTGGAATGGCGGAGCAAGCAAATGGCCCACCTGATGTTAAGCGGTAACCTCTGCCTATGAACAGTGCATTACCTCATAGATCACGTTCACCTACGACGCAACCTATGTGGCATTGCACTGCGCCCGCCACCCTGAGACATAAAGATGAAAAGTCTCATGTGCCTGTAATTTCACCGGCACCCTTACCCTTCAAACCGGAACACAGCAATGCGAGCAATACTGCTTTGCGGCAGAAATAGGTATGGTGGTAGTACTTCCCCGGACGAACTCTTTCACAAAAAAGCTCTAATACTACTCAATTGAATGCATTCATGACTTCCGAAACTAGTTCACTGAGTTCAACTTAGCGCCGCGCAGTATGAGACTAGAAATATTTCGCAACACAGCATTGACATTAGAAATGTGTGTTGTGAAACTTTGTTGAATGTCATTGTTTCAAGCTCCGTCAACAGCCTCAAATTGCCAATTGCCATAATTACTGCGCCATCAGGCGGTGCCTTGATGGCACCAAAGACTTGGTGAGCCAAACGAGCCGTAATGGCCCAGTGCGCTTACTTACTTGGTACGAAGGTCGTGGGCTCTAATCCCGGGTGTGCACTAATGGGCACCAAAGACTTGGTGAGCAAAACGAGCCGTTAAGGCCCGGTGCGAGGTAAGTACCCTGACTTGCTCTTGGTACGAAGGTCGTGGGCTCTAATCCCGGGTGTGCACTAATGGGCACCAAAGACTTGGTGAGCCAAACGAGCCGTAATGGCCCGGTGCGAGGTAAGTACCCTGACATGCTCTTGGTACGAAGGTCGTGGGCTCTAATCCCGGGTGTGCACTAATGGGCACCAAAGACTTGGTGAGCCAAACGAGCCGTAATGGCCCGGTGCGAGGTAAGTACCCTGACATGCTCTTGGTACGAAGGTCGTGGGCTCTAATCCCTGGTGTGCACTAATGGGCACCAAAGACTTGGTGAGCCAAACGAGCCGTAATGGCCCGGTGCGAGGTAAGTACCCTGACTTGCTCTTGGTACGAAGGTCGTGGGCTCTAATCCCGGGTGTGCACTAATGGGCACCAAAGACTTGGTGAGCAAAACGAGCCGTTAAGGCCCGGTGCGAGGTAAGTACCCTGACTTGCTCTTGGTACGAAGGTCGTGGGCTCTAATCCCGGGTGTGCACTAATGGGCACCAAAGACTTGGTGAGCCAAACGAGCCGTAATGGCCCGGTGCGAGGTAAGTACCCTGACATGCTCTTGGTACGAAGGTCGTGGGCTCTAATCCCGGGTGTGCACTAATGGGCACCAAAGACTTGGTGAGCCAAACGAGCCGTAATGGCCCGGTGCGAGGTAAGTACCCTGACATGCTCTTGGTACGAAGGTCGTGGGCTCTAATCCCTGGTGTGCACTAATGGGCACCAAAGACTTGGTGAGCCAAACGAGCCGTAATGGCCCGGTGCGAGGTAAGTACCCTGACTTGCTCTTGGTACGAAGGTCGTGGGCTCTAATCCCGGGTGTGCACTAATGGGCACCAAAGACTTGGTGAGCCAAACGAGCCGTAATGGCCCGGTGCGAGGTAAGTACCCTGACATGCTCTTGGTACGAAGGTCGTGGGCTCTAATCCCGGGTGTGCACTAATGGATTTTTTCAGTGCGTATTATCATCGTACTTATTGATTTATGGAAGAGATATTGATGAGCAATGAAAAACTTCCACTTCCATTAAAGCGGAAGCTTATACACGTGTGCTCATTTATTCATGAAATCACTGAATTTGTACTATTAAAATTAAAATACTTTTCACTAGAAACGGGATATTTACCATTTTTTTTATGCTTCTTGGATTGTCACGTCCACCTAGGACGCACCCTATATGGCATTGAACTGCGCCCGCCACCCTAAGATAAACGATGATAAGTCTCATGTGCTTGTAATTTCACCGGCACCCTTACCCTTCAAACCAGAACACAGCAATGCGATCACTACTGCTTTGCGGCAGAAATAGGTATGGTGGTATAATACTTCCCCTGACGAACTCTTTCACAAAAAAGCTCTACGACTACTCATATCATCGCAATCCAGGATCAGGAGCTAGAGTGTAAAAGTAATCCTCGGTCAGTGTCTAATCGACCATTCCTTCGACTCCTACGCTAACATGGTTTATCCTTGACTGGTAGATTGGTTTTGATTTTCTCTGGTCGTTAATATTTTTGTAGGTAATTCTTCATAGTCGTGAGTTATCGAAGTGTAACCGATCGTTAATATCTTGTTAAACTTGTTTTTTTCGGTTAATTTAGTCTCAACTATTCCTTAATTGATTAGTGCCCGTGTCGATTTGAGACACCTTGTCGTTTTTAGACTTTTGGAACAAGGACCCATTAAAAAATGGCTATTACAGCAGTCTTTCTATGACTGTGCTGAGCTTACTTCGATGAATCCTGTATGTTAAGAATATTAAAATCATTATTATGTTGTAATTAGACTTTGATTAATGTAATATGACATTTACTGACAATTTAATTTAATGAAATTAGTGATTTTTAAAAAATGTTTAGATTTATGACTGTTTTGTGTTTTTATATAATAATTTTATTGAATTTTATAATTGACTAACTATAAAATTCTAATTATCTATTATAATTCTATTATTAATTGACTATAATTGACTTGTGAGCTAAGTACTAAATTTCTGGTATTTATTTGTATTAATTTGTCAGTATGCACCTATACCTATGACCTAAATGCTTTATAAACCAACTTGACATGTAACAATAATCCGTTATAAATAAATAAACTATAACTATAACTATAACTATAGCTAATGAGAGACTAGGAATAAGGACCAGCAAAAATTAAATCCGTCTTAAAAAAAGGTAACTCTCCTAAACTCCCAAGCAGTTACAGACCTATTGCACTTTTACCTACCATTTCTAAAATATTTGAGAAAGCTATGTGTAACCGAATAAACAGGTTTTTGGAAAAATAAATTTACTTGATAACTGTCAATACGGTTTTAGGAAAAACCGATCGACTGCACTCGCGGTGTACAACTACGCTCAAAAATTTTATGACATATGGAATGATAAGAAATACGCCATCGGAGTATTTCTAGATATGATAAAGTAAATCGCCAAATCTTACTACAAAAAATCTACGGTTGTGGAATTAGAGGTACTGCACACAATTGGCTGAAATCGTATCTAAGCAATAGAAAACAACTCGTACAAATAGACCACTATAATAGAGACACACAAGAATCTGAAAACATCCTATCAGACGTACAAACACTGACTACATCCATACCGCAGGGAAGCGTACTCGTATGTACCCTTTTTCTGATTTACATAAATGATTTACCAACATTCATCGATACTACCTGTATACTCTTTGCGGATGACATATCGCTGCTCTTCAGCAACATAATAAACATTGAAATTAATTATATTAGGACTAAATTTGAAAATTGCGAACAATGGCTACGGGAACATAATCTAGAAATAAATTATAAAAAAACAAAAGTTGTACAATTTAGAATGCACCAGAGAGCATGCTTAGACCTTAAAATATTAACGAGTAGGCTTGAAATTGAGGAACAAGGTGAATTCACTCTTTTAGGAATAACCTTGGACACGAATTTGAATTGGAAAAAACAAATAGAAAACACTAAGAATAAACTTTCTTTTATATACGCACTGAATGTCCTAAAGGCAAACACTAATTATAACGCCGCACTCTCTGCATACTACGCCAATGCATTCTCGTCGTTTAACTACGGTATTATTTTGTGGGGTGAGAGTGTAGACTTTAATCATCTTTTCAAAAAAGTGTATACGAATCCTAGTAAACATCCAGAGCCGCGGTAGCTGTAGGCCGCACTTTATTGAAAAAGGTATACTTACCCTTCCGTGTATCTACATTCTGCAAGCAGCAGTATTTGTCAGGAAAAATAGGCATTATTTTAAATCAAACGTAGAACTAGATTTAATCTACAATAGGCGCAATAAAAATAAATTGGTCGCACCCTTAACTAATTTAAAAACAGTGGGAAAGAGTCCGAACTTTAGACTCATAAAGATTTTCAACAAAATACCAGAAGATTTGAAATTGGAAGTTAAGGACCACCTGTTCTACAAAAAATTAAAAGCTATGCTCTTAAAAAAATGTTATTACTCCCTGAATGATTTTATGTATGACAAGTTGTAGGATGGAAAATTAACGTGTTCTTATTTTATTATTTTTACAAAAAAATTGAGAAACATGTAACGTAACTTTATGTAATATTAGTTCATTTGACTGGTTTAGATTTAAAAACCCTGTTTAATTAGACATGCCTTTTTTACCGTAAATATGAAGTAGTTTAGTGGGTTTGACATGCACCTATGTATAGTGCTACTACTCTTTTGATTTTAATTTTTGACATCTTTATCCTTTATCTTTATTATTTCACTATTATTATGTGTCGTGATCACAAATATTATATTCTGGTATATTCTAGGCCGGACACAACACGGTGCGGTAGATAGATAGATAGATAGAAAATTCTTTATTGCACATAAAACAAAGAAGTACAAAGGCGAACTTAATGCTAGAAAGCATTCTCTTCCAGATAACCTTGGTGTATTGCGGAAAAAATATGTATCGGTAGTGCACAAGAAGGGAAATATTGGATAAGTCTAAGAAAATTAATAAAATATAATGATAATAATAATAAATAAGTACTTAAATTACTGCCTAAAATATAAAATAAGCTAATACATATATTATATTCGCGGTGTGGGCGAAGGGGGATCAACATCGGAGTGGGAATAGCCCCATTTTTGGGTTTCATCATATTATAAGCCGTTAGATATCCACTGTTGGACTTCTCCCATAGAAATCGAATGGTGGAGGGCCTTGACTAACAGTGGACGTCAATGTGATGATTAAAATAAACTGTTTTTACAAGCTTCATATTAACTTGCAATGTATGTCCGGGTGGAATCTTGTAACTGAAGTTATCCGCAACCGATTGAGCCGAAATTTGGCATACCTGTCAAGTTTCGATGAGAATACAATATGATAGTGACAGTGAGCTGATCTGATGATGAAGACAAAAGGTGGACAACGGAACTCCTCGATGGATAATAGTAGACTGGCGGTGTTTAGGCTCATTTTGATTAGCACTCGGTTACGATCACTAATTTTATAAAAGCTTGTATTGAACAAGTAATTAATTTTGTAAAAAATAAAAAAACCCTCAACGCAATGAAACGGCTGAACCGATTTTGATCAAACATTGCTAAGAACAATCCCGACAAATTCACCTTTCAAACAAAAAAAAAACGAAATCGGTTCATTCGTTAGGGAGCTACGATGCCACAGATTGACACACACACACACACACACACACACACAAAGAGAGACACATACATACATACATAGACACACGCCTTTTTCACCGAAGGGGTAGGCAGAGCCACAATAGGCCTCTTTTCACAGTGGGTTGCACCATCGTGGAATATAGACGTGACAGAGAGACACGTCAAACTTATAACACCCCGTCGTTTTTGCGTCGGGGATTAAAAGTATATTTTTCACAAAAAACTTATTCTGTGTGCTGTTATGTAATTCCCTTGCTTGGTATAATTACTCGAGTCAACGACAGTTTTGCAATGCGAATCCAAGCTTACGTCTGATACCTAATGTTATAGGCACCACGGTCTCATTGTTCACAGATAACTAAATCTCTTCTATATATTCTCGCGCAAGTAGTTGAGATTACAGAATCTTAATTCATTAATTAACAATGGTTTTACGGTTTGTTATGTACCTAGAGGTCGCGGCGTCTCACTAATTAACCTCGGTAGGTACCTACATTTAATTATCACGACGGTCGATAGTCCGATGTTCCCAAATAAATGATTTTAGGTTCTGGGGCGTTACTATGAGCTCTTATATCCATTCAGTTCAAAAACTATTCAGTACAAAATATCGGTTCATCGTTGACATTTTTCATCGTTGAATAACTTTAATCGCAGAAGTCTGTAGACCCTCTGCGATTGTGCCTTTAAATATAGTTGCGGACATCACGGAACCAATATTTTGTACTGAATAGTTTAACAACTGCATGGCAATAAGAGCTCATAGTAACCCACCTGAACTGGGAAAAAATACGGACAAGTGCGAGTAGGACTCGCGCCTTGAGGCTTCTGTACTGTTGGTTGTCTTGGCATAATTATTTTGTTGTGGCTTTTTCCTACAAAATTTCACCCATCCCATTCTAGGAGTAAAACAGAATTGAAAAAGTAAAATGGAGTAAAAGCACAGAATAAATAATAGTACAAGTAAAATGTCTAAATTTCTCAATTTAAGACCTTTATATTTATTTATCTTTGTAACACAAAGCCTCCTTGCTCCTAGATTCTAAATTTCAGAATTGTGAGATTACTGGGAGTAAGGCTCTTATTTTCCCGATTTTCATGAAAAAATTAGACATGTCATAAGTAGATTCATAATGCATTGAGTGAGAAGCTTGAAAAAAAAAATTGCTGCTAATAAAAAGCTTGTTCGCTATTATGAAGTCGACATAAATGGCGAAGTGCTTTAGTAAGAGGGAGAGTTAAAAACCAAGCGAGGTTATTATGGAAAACCCTCCCTATTCTATGGGGGAGGCCTCGTCTAGGAGTGGACGCTAGCTGATGAAGAAGAGTGATCTGTGGTTACGTACATAGGTACATACAAAACACACGCCTTTTTCCCCAAAGGGTGATAGGCAGAGCCCTTCACAGTGGGTTGCACCATCGTGGAATATAGACGTGTGACGTGACAAGGAGTGAGCTCATCGCCGCTATTGCTTCCCACGACTGACTCTGCTAACGCTTTCTTCCAATAATAACACATTCCATAATAAGCTAGCAGCCAGGACAAATCTTATCAACAAGTCCGGGTAATCTTTTAGTCGGCTTTTACGACATCCACGGCCTATCGTAGATGTGTTAAAAGAATAAAACCCCGACGAATAGACCCCTCTCCGTCTTAGGAGACGGAGGGGGGTCTATTCTTAGGCCGGACAGACCAAGAAGCTATAGTAAATTGTGAGGGAACCAAGTTAGCTGTTTGCGAATAGAACTCAGTAGCCAGTAGTCATTCAATCAACGATGACAGTCCCTAGCGGCCTGGGGTCAAGAGGCTAGTCGTAAGTCGCAATAGACATCAATCGGTCAAGGTGAACTTTAATCTAATTCAGAAGCACTCTGTCATATCTAGGTAACTAATTAGCAGTGAACGAATTGAGAGGTTGGTTTAAGGTCAGTCTTACCTACTTCTCAAAATATAGTAAAATTCAGTTGGATGAGTCCCGCTGAAACGGAATTTTTAGGTTACATTTCAATTGGATGGTTCAAGTTACATAGCTAGACATATTCATAATTTTCGAAGCCCTGAGGGCTTCGTGGCGCTTGAGCGTATGTCGAAATTTAGGATGGGCACCCGAGATGTTAACCATTATGACTAGCGGTAATTTGAAGAAAATCTTGTTTATTTTAAAACTAGCTGTAAGTTGACGGAATCGAGACTTTATAGTGAATTGACTGATTATTGGTTGCTGCTCCCGCATAAGTACAATTAAGTTTACTTTTAGGGTTCCGCAGTCATCAAGACAAGGAATCCTTATAGTTTCGCCATGTCTGTCCGTCTGTCTGTCTGTCCGTGGCTTAGCTCAGAGACTCTTAGTACTAGAAAGCTGTAATTTGGTATACATATAGACTATATGGTAACTATTGATAGACCTTTGTTTAACCACGATCTCACCTGTTGGTATGTGACGATCTGGCCGAAGATGAAGCACAAAGGTCTAGAAGGCACCATTCACTCACCATTCATCATTCATTCAGCCTTAAAGAGACCCTGAATATAGTTTTGCTAATAGTTGTTCTCTTTGTTTCAGAATACCAAAGATGGAGACTCGGTTGAAGCTGTTCATCGCGTGCCTAGCACTCTGCAGGGCCTCGTCAGGTATGTCATTGAATGTAACTGGCTTCAGACTATATAAGAGAGTGCCATGAATAATTCAAGTAACAACTGAAGAATAATACAACTAATACTGTTATTTTTTAAAGCATATTGCTTTAAAAAATATGTAGCGAATGTATTTTTAAGTTTCTCCAAATGAATGTTCACATCCCGTTCATTACCTATATACTCAAACACTATTCGTGAGAACCTTTTATTGGCTCTCTTATGTTATTCTACTGTATTATTATGTTAAAGTAAGCTGTTGGTTCCCCTGAAAAAATAAATAAAAAAATAGGTATATACAAATTAAACAATTATTGAGCTAAAGACCGTTGCAAGCTATCTACAGATTCAATGATGAATAAGCTCAAATGATTCAAATTACTCAGACGAAAGCGTCCGTGATGCTGGCTGCATTGCCAAGCTGAATAGCGATAGGTAATAATGCTTTGAGCCAGATAAGAGCCACCTCTCGGGTCACGCGTCGCTTCGACCAGACGCCCAGAAGGAATTTATGGGCTCTTTGTGTCCGAGCCGATGATTTATTCTGTCATTTCCTTGCATCCGTTGCATCAAAATTTTTGCACTGGAGATTTTCCATTCGGGATTTTTATACGAGATTTTTATTCGAGATTTTCCTTTTCATTCAAGTCTTTCAGTTCGATATTTTCATTCGTTCTGATGTCCGCGTTTCAAAGTACTTACAAGCAAAGCGATGACGAATTTACCCTAAATTTTTTCGGTGACGAATATCGATGACGAAAGACCCCTACCTAACCCCCAAAATCTCAGACGATTAAAATGTCAATATAACTGGGTTCATACCAATGTCCGTTTGCGGCTTCGCTCACGTTTTACCAGGATGAAAAGTACCTAGCCTATAGTTCAATCCAGGTCATTATCTATTTGTGTACCAAATTTCCTCGGTTCAGCAGATTCAGCGTGATTAACAAACATCCAAACATCGTAACTTTGGGATTTGTGACGAAATATATGTCTGTTTTAAATGAAAAACGGCTAATTACCACTATTTTTCGTCACTTTGCTGAAGTTTTTTTTGCTTTGCCGATGTGTTTTGTGACGAAAAATAGTGGTAACTAGCCGTTTTTCATTTAAAATGATTCCCAACCACGATAGTTTCAATTCTATAATCTGTCTGTTGCTGAGGAATACAGATCATATTCTCTGAGACGAGGAAAAGGAAATCAAGTTTGCGGTCATACACACATTAAAGGCATGTTTGTGTGTATGACCTTGCTTGGTTTATTTCGCTTCAGCGAGATGTCATCGTTTGTGTAACTCACGTGCCTTACGGTTAGGAATTCCAATCTATACTTAATATATAATATTATAAAGCTGAAGAGTTTGTTTGTTTGTTTGTTTGAACGCGCTAATCTCCGAAACTACTGGTTCGAATTGAATAATTCTTTTTGTGTTGGATAGTCCAGTTATCGAGGAAGGCTATAGGCTATATAACATCACGCTACGACCAATAGGAGCAAAGATATAGTGGTAAATGTGTAAAAAACGGGAGAAATTATGAACTTATAACTCAAGAACGGTGAACCGAATTGGCTGAAAATTGGTGGGGAGGTAGCTTAGAACCAGGAGATTGATATAGGGGGGAGGGGTAGGAGGGGGGGGGGGGTTCTCCGGGGGCTACCCGTGCGAAGCCGGGGCGAGTCGCTAGTTCACCAATAAAGCGTGAAATCTTCATACAAATAGGTAGGTAGTATGCCAATCTCGGATTCACGATACATCTCGCTAGTACTATTTCTGTGTGTATGTATGTATACGTACATACATTCCTATGCATTGAGGTTGATGGTCCAATACCGTTTCCCGTACAAAATTTTGAAGAACCAAAGTCGATGATAGAATATAAGATTTCCATACAAATCTTTATGTTGGTGTGATTTAGAACTCATTTACTTTTATAAGAAACTGACAAAATGCGGGTATAGATATTACTGTATTAATCATGTACTTATACAAAATTTCATCGAATTTGATGAGATAATAAAATAAATAAATAAATAATGCTGAACAGGTCACACAACATTATCTAGCCCCAATTTAAGCAGAGCTTGTGTTATGGGTACTAGATAACTGATATATATATACTTAATACAATATATTACGGGCAGGGTTTTATGGTATTTAAATAAGTGTAAATTAGTATTTAATTTTTTGAGATGAATAAATAAACAAACATAGATAGATATTTTTTTTATACATAGAAAATACCCAGAACACCCTGAACAAATATCTGCGATCGCACAAATATTTGCTCCGAGGCGGGAATCGAACCCGCAACCTCTTGCGTCGCAGGCGAACGTTCGCCCGTCGCGCCACAGAGGTCGTCAAATATACAAAATAGGAGCAAACTTCGTGCTCAAGAGACAAGAGGGAACAAGCGCCCTAGCGTACGGTACTCTTCGTACTGAACGGACTCTTTGTATCGTATCTATAAAGATCCTGTTGCTTCAATTATCACAATAGAACGATACTGTTATCATACGAAACAACGAACCTTTCATAGGTTTATTTAAGGCGCGAAAAGTTGGTTAACTTTGCATCTACGCCGAGGTTATTGTAGACAAAGTATGTATACTATACTGTTAAATTATATAATGAAATACCTATAGATATAAAGAACATGTCAGACTCTAATTTCAAATCTTGTGTAAGAAGACAATTAATAGATAAGACGTATTATAAAATTGATGAAGCTTTTGCGGATAATTAAATGTTCACATTTAAATCTAATATTAATGAATGAGCATTATTTATTTATTGATTGTATTTTTTAATTTTAATTTTGATTGATGAGTAGTCTTTAAAGCTTTTGACTTTTAATTATTTGTTATTTTATTGTAATAAGTATATAATAATTTGATTATTATTATTATACACGATTCGACGATGCTTGTGCTCACTCCGCACTGGACTAAGATGCATTCAGTTATGGCCAATTACACATCTGCACATTTGCACATTTTTTCCCAGTTGTTAGAATAAATATATAACTGTGTTACTGTAGGAATTAATAATATTTTTTCATAAGTGCTGTATTTTTGTGTACTAACCAAGTTATGGATCTGTGCGTCTGTTTTTTTTTTTTTTTTTTTTTTTTTTTTTTTGCTGAAATATGTTGAGAATCATTATAGTTATAAAATGTGATTTAGACTTTAGGACATGTATACTCTATATAATTTATTTGTTTTGATTACTTATCTAAGTACATGTGACTATGTCTATGGATGAATAAATAAATACAATACTAAATGCTTCGACCAAGAATAACTAAATGTGAAAGTTATTGGGATTATTTCCTGTTTGATCCATTGAGAATGATCCATTGGACTTAGATCAGGATGTTTGTTTTGTCAGTCAATGTCGTAGCGTGTGAACCGATTCCCGAAGCAAGTTTGCTGAGTCAACTTGGAAGTTTTTTTTTTTTTTTTTTTAACATTGATAGGCCTTTGTTTGACCACGATCTCACCTGTTGATAAGTGACGATGTGGCCGAAGATGAAGCACAAAGGTCTAGAAGGCACCTATTCACTCTAGACTTGAAGAGACCCAGATTATAGTTTTCAGGAAAGACAGACGACGGTAGTGTATTCCACTCCTTAGCAGTTTGCATTATAAAGGTAGAACCAAAACGTTTTGTGCGAATAGAAGGTATACCAATGAGGTAAGGATGGTACTGAGCCGTACGCCTGCTCGTCCTGTGATGAAAAGGAGATGGTGGGATCAGATCGTGCAGTTCCCGGGAGCATTCCCCGAAATGTAACCTATAGAATATCGAAAGGCATGCAACCTTACGGCGGTGCTCGAGACTCTGGATCTTAGTCTCCGCCATATGTTGCTCACCTATTAGCCTGAAAGCTCTACTTTCGATCGAGTCCAAGGCAGCAAGCTGGTATTTGGCCGAACCATCCCAAACATGGCAGCAGTACTCCATACCAGCCAGGACTTGTGCTTTATATAAACTGAGAAGCTGTCCTGGCGTGAAGTAACGCTTTACCTTATTCAGGATGCCTAGCTTCATGGCAGCTGTTTTTGCCTTAGACTAGTTTCTATGTAATGTACGTTTATCCGAGGATAAATTGAAGAATTTCGAAACTTGTAGGGACCCTATAAAACGTTAACCAATATAACATCCATTGCTGACCTCCCATTTCAAGGAATTTGAATGACGTTGTAGTTCAGTTTGGTTGGACACTAAATTCTTCGATACACTTATACTTTACAATGATGCAGTATGGTCATTGCCGATACAACAATATTTGTTAATACCGTTGTTTGTTTGGTGTGAAAAAAATAGACCCCTTCGTCTCCTCCCGCGGATGTCGTAAACGCCCACTAAGGGATGAGCAGTAGCATCCACCTGCGATCACCAATCTCTCTGCCAAGCGTGGTGATTACCTATGTCAAATCCCCTCATTACATTATATAGGGGAGGCCTCGTTCAACAGTGGATATAGAAAGGTTGAAAAAAAAAAAATGCTGGACAAGTTCACACAACATTATCTAGCCCCAAGCTAAGCCAGAGCTTGTGTTATGGGTACTAGGTAACTGATATACATAATACAATACATTACATAGATAGATATTTTTTATTATACCTACATAGAAAACACCCAGAACACCCGGAACAAATATCTGCAGATCGCACAAATTATTTGTTCCGAGGCGGTAATCGAACCCGCAACCTCCTGCGACGCAGGCGAACCATCGCCAGCCGCGCCACAGAGGTCGTCAAATCAGAGGTCGTCGAGGAGGTTGAATAATGATGTACCAAGATAGTGTTTTTATTCTGTACGACAACGATGCCACTTATAGTAACTTATCTTGGAAACGCTTGTTTGTTGCAACGAGCAATGCGACACGTGCGGTTATGAATATGTCGCACGTATTGCTGATACAGTGATATCAAATAGTCAGATTTAGATATTTAATCATCATCATTAAAAATCATCAGCTTCAGAAGTCCACTCTGCAGGACATAGAACGAATTACGATGTGCCTCGAAGGTATAGATAGAAGGCTTACTATTGCTTTGAAGAATACCTTTTTTAGGATTCCGTAGCCAAATGACAAAAAACGGAACCCTTATGGATTCGTCATGTTTGTCGGTCTGTCTGTCCGTGTATGTCACAGCCACTTTTTTCCGAAACTATAAAAGCTATGGTGTTGAAACTTGGTATGTAGATGTATTTTGTGAACCGCATTAAGATTTTCACACACAAAATAGAAAAATTAGCAATAAATTGTTGGGGTTCCCTATACTTAGAACTGAAACTCATTTTTTTTTCATCTAACCCATACTTGTGGGTTATCTATGGATAGGTCTTCAAAAATGATATTGAGGCTTCTAATATTTTTTTTTTTCTAAAATGAATAGTTTGCGCAAGAGACACTTCCAAAATGGTAAAATGTGTGTTCCCCCCCGTAACTTCTAAAATAAGAGAATTATAAAACTAAAAAAAAATATGATGTACATGACCATGTAAACTTACAACGAAAATTGGTTTGAACGAGATCTAGTAAGTAGTTTTTTTAATACGTCATAAATCGTAAACCATCCAAGAACTTTTATATTATGTTACTTGCTGCTACGGGACCCTTCATGGGTGAGTCCGACACGCACTTGGCCGCTTTTTATAATGCCCAACAATTACATACATTGTTCTGATCCCAAACTAGAATCCCCTGTGTCGTGGGTATCAGGAACTACGAGTACCATGGTATCACAAAATCACAACACCCAGACCCGGAACAAATATTGGCAGATCATACAAACATTTGTCCCGCAGCGGGAACCGAACCCGCGACCTCTCGCATCTCCTCGTCGCCGGCTACTTGCCCGACGCGCTACAGAGGTCGTACCCATAGAATGGCATAATGAACGGTTAAGATCACGATCTCACCTGTTGGTAAGTGACGATGTGGCCGAAGATGGAGCACAAAGTTCTAGAAGGCACCTATTCACTCTAGCCTTGAAGAGACCCAGATTATAGTTTTCTGGAAATACAGACGACGGTAGTGTATTCCACTCCTTAGCAGTTCGCATTATAAAGGTAGTACTGAATCGTTTAGTACGGAATAGAGGGTATACTAGTAAGGATGGTACCGAGCCGTGCGTCTGCTCGTCCTATGATGAAAAGGAGAGCCTGTATATCAGATAATTAACTCCTCCTTAATTCCAGGGTCTTCGAACATGCTGCCCGTATTCACGCAGGATATGAACAACTTGGCGCTGTCTGAGAGCACTCCGGTTGGCGAGGTGGTCTACAGGCAGCAGGGAGTGGATCCTGAAGCTCTACCGGTGAGGCGCTACAGGTTATCTATAGACTAGCGGATGGTACAGGCTGCAGAGAGTGGATCCTGAAGCTCTACCGGTGAGGCGCTACAGGTTATCAATAGACTAGCGGATGGTACATGCTGCAGGGAGTGGATCCTGAAGCTCTACCGGTGAGGCGCTACAGGTTATCTATAGACTAGCGGATGGTACAGGCTGCAGGGAGTGGATCCTGAAGCTCTACAGGTGAGGCGCTACAGGTTATCTATAGACTAGCGGATGGTACAGGCTGTAGGGAGTGGATCCTGAAGTTCTACCGGTGAGGCGCTACAGGTTATCTATAGACTAGCGGATGGTACAGGCTGCAGGGAGTGGATCCTGAAGCTCTACCGGTGAGGCGCTACAGGTTATCTATAGACTAGCGGATGGTACAGGCTGCAGGGAGTGGATCCTGAAGCTCTACCGGTGAGGCGCTACAGGTTATCTATAGACTTGCGGATGGTACAGGCTGTAGGGAGTGGATCCTGAAGCTCTACCGGTGAGGCGCTACAGGTTATCTATAGACTAGCGGATGGTACAGGCTGTAGGGAGTGGATCCTGAAGCTCTACCGGTGAGGCGCTACAGGTTATCTATAGACTAGCGGACGGTACAGGCTGCAGGGAGTGGATCCTGAAGCTCTACCGGTGAGGCGCTACAGGTTATCTATAGACTAGCGGATGGTACAGGCTGCAGGGAGTGGATCCTGAAGCTCTACCGGTGAGGCGCTACAGGTTATCTATAGACTAGCGGATGGTACAGGCTGCAGAGAGTGGATCCTGAAGCTCTACCGGTGAGGCGCTACAGGTTATCAATAGACTAGCGGATGGTACATGCTGCAGGGAGTGGATCCTGAAGCTCTACCGGTGAGGCGCTACAGGTTATCTATAGACTAGCGGATGGTACAGGCTGCAGGGAGTGGATCCTGAAGCTCTACAGGTGAGGCGCTACAGGTTATCTATAGACTAGCGGATGGTACAGGCTGTAGGGAGTGGATCCTGAAGTTCTACCGGTGAGGCGCTACAGGTTATCTATAGACTAGCGGATGGTACAGGCTGCAGGGAGTGGATCCTGAAGCTCTACCGGTGAGGCGCTACAGCTTATCTATAGACTAGCGGATGGTACAGGCTGTAGGGAGTGGATCCTGAAGTTCTACCGGTGAGGCGCTACAGGTTATCTATAGACTAGATGATGGTACAGGCTGCAGGGAGTGGATCCTGAAGCTCTACCGGTGAGGCGCTACAGGTTATCTATAGACTAGCGGATGGTACAGGCTGCAGGGAGTGGATCCTGAAGCTCTACCGGTGAGGCGCTACAGGTTATCTATAGACTTGCGGATGGTACAGGCTGTAGGGAGTGGATCCTGAAGCTCTACCGGTGAGGCGCTACAGGTTATCTATAGACTAGCGGATGGTACAGGCTGTAGGGAGTAGATCCTGAAGCTCTACCGGTGAGGCGCTACAGGTTATCTATAGACTAGCGGACGGTACAGGCTGCAGGGAGTGGATCCTGAAGCTCTACCGGTGAGGCGCTACAGGTTATCTATAGACTAGCGGATGGTACAGGCTGCAGGGAGTGGATCCTGAAGCTCTACCGGTGAGGCGCTACAGGTTATCTATAGACTAGCGGATGGTACAGGCTGCAGGGAGTGGATCCTGAAGCTCTACCGGTGAGGCGCTACAGGTTATCTATAGACTAGCGGATGGTACAGGCTGCAGGGAGTGGATCCTGAAGCTCTACAGGTGAGGCGCTACAGGTTATCTATAGACTAGCGGATGGTACAGGCTGTAGGGAGTGGATCCTGAAGCTCTACCGGTGAGGCGCTACAGGTTATCTATAGACTAGCGGATGGTACAGGCTGTAGGGAGTTGATCCTGAAGCTCTATCGGTGAGGCGCTACAGGTTATCTATAGACTAGCAGATGGTACAGGCTGTAGGGTGTGGATCCTGAAGCTCTACCGGTGAGGCGCTACAGGTTATCTATAGACTAGCGGATGGTACAGGCTGTAGGGAGTAGATCCTGAAGCTCTACCGGTGAGGCGCTACAGGTTATCTATAGACTAGCGGATGGTACAGGCTGTAGGGAGTAGATCCTGAAGCTCTACCGGTGAGGCGCTACAGGTTATCTATAGACTAGCGGATGGTACAGGCTGCAGGGAGTGGATCCTGAAGCTCTACCGGTGAGGCGCTACAGGTTACCTATAGACTAGCGGATGGTACAGGCTGCAGGGAGTGGATCCTGAAGCTCTACCGGTGAGGCCCTACAGGTTATCTATAGACTAGCGGATGGTACAGGCTGCAGGGAGTGGATCCTGAAGCTCTACCGGTGAGGCGCTACAGGTTATCTATAGACTAGCGGATGGTACAGGCTGCAGGGAGTGGATCCTGAAGCTCTACCGGTGAGGCGCTACAGGTTATCTATAGACTAGCGGATGGTACAGGCTGCAGGGAGTGGATCCTGAAGCTCTACCGGTGAGGCGCTACAGGTTATCTATAGACTAGCGGATGGTACAGGCTGCAGGGAGTGGATCCTGAAGCTCTACCGGTGAGGCGCTAAAGGTTATCTATAGACTAGCGGATGGTACAGGCTGCAGGGAGTGGATCCTGAAGCTCTACCGGTGAGGCGCTACAGGTTATCTATAGACTAGCGGATGGTACAGGCTGCAGTGAGTGGATCCTGAAGCTCTACCGGTGAGGCGCTACAGGTTATCTATAGACTAGCGGATGGTACAGGCTGCAGGGAGTGGATCCTGAAGCTCTACCGGTGAGGCGCTACAGGTTATCTATAGACTAGCGGATGGTACAGGCTGCAGGGAGTGGATCCTGAAGCTCTACCGGTGAGGCGCTACAGGTTATCTATAGACTAGCGGATGGTACAGGCTGCAGGGAGTGGATCCTGAAGCTCTACCGGTGAGGCGCTACAGGTTATCTATAGACTAGCGGATGGTACAGGCTGCAGGGAGTGGATCCTGAAGCTCTACCGGTGAGGCGCTACAGGTTATCTATAGACTAGCGGATGGTACAGGCTGCAGGGAGTGGATCCTGAAGCTCTACCGGTGAGGCGCTAAAGGTTATCTATAGACTAGCGGATGGTACAGGCTGCAGGGAGTGGATCCTGAAGCTCTACCGGTGAGGCGCAACAGGTTATCTATAGACTAGCCGATGGTACAGGCTGTAGGGAGTAGATCCTGAAGCTCTACCGGTGAGGCGCTACAGGTTATCTATAGACTAGCGGATGGTACAGGCTGTAGGGAGTGGATTCTGAAGCTCTACCGGTGAGGCGCTAAAGGTTATCTATAGACTAGCGGATGGTACAGGCTGCAGGGAGTGGATCCTGAAGCTCTACCGGTGAGGCGCTACAGGTTATCTATAGACTAGCGGATGGTACAGGCTGCAGGGAGTGGATCCTGAAGCTCTACCGGTGAGGCGCTACAGGTTATCTATAGACTAGCGGATGCCCACGTTTTCTCCCGAGGAAACTGAATTATAGGATAAAATGTAACCTGTGTGTGATCTCTTTGGTGTATCATTGTGCAAAATTTTATTTAAAATCGTCTCATTCGTTTTGGCGTAAAGTCCGAAAAACAAACACACATTTCACAAACAGACAAAGGTATGTTTTATAGGGTTTGTCAATGCAATATTATTATATTCATTGCAATCAGTAACTCCCATTTGTTCTATAGGACTGTTACGTCATAGAACTGTTAAAACTTTTTTTATCCCTGTAGTTCATTGGTAGGACTATTTAAACGAAATCTAGCCCATTTGTTCTAGAGTTATTTCTTACGACACCTGTGGTGTGTTTTTCCTTTAAAAATGCATTACCTCATAGGTCACGCGTCCTATGTGGCATTGCACTGCGCCAGCCACCCTGACATATAAAGATGAAGAGTCTCATGTGCCTGTAATTTCACCGGCACCCTTACCCTTCAAACCAGAGAACACTGCAATCTACTACTACTAAAACTCTCTGTCGTCTATTACTCTGGTCGTAGTAACTATTATTAAATCTGTACTCTGATAGATTACAGACCGTTCATTCCTTCCAGAGTCCACCGAAGTCCCTGTACTTATAACATTTAATGGGCTGTACTATTTATGCTAAGTTTTTAACGTCGTGATGACAAAATGGCTAATGGCATAATGGCTGTCTTGAAATAGCAAACGCTGCGTTGTCCGACCACCAGCAAGATGGGTCAATGACATCAATCAGATCGCTACAGACCACCCCTCTATTGTCTAACCAACTGATGATCGCTTTCAATCACGACTTTGCAGTACATTGCGCAGCGTACTTTTGGTATATTTTTCATGAGTAGAAATATTCAAACTACCAGGTCAATGTACCGTAAAATTGTTATAGAAAGCAATTAGCAATCCCCCCTGAATCCGCTTGGAACAGAAGCTATTGGTATTTAATGGTAGAGGCTTAAACCACAGTATAAATATTAGCCTATACCCAGAAGTTCGTAGACCTGGATACAAACTGACTTTGACAGCACTGCTGCTAAAACCTAAAGATTATTTATTAGTTTTTATTAATTCTCGCATGGCAACTAAATAACTAACTGGTATGGTCCATTGGGCGGTTTCATACCAGTCAAGGATCGAATCTGAAGTCACATAAAAAAGAACGAATAACAGCACTAAAAATTATGTTAATTATACCTATGTATTTTATTTTTCGCTGCTGCCCTCTCCACTCTGGTTTCAGCTGAAAATCAGCGTTGGGCGGTAACACACCCAACATTTATGCTGAGCTGAACGCCATTTTGGCACACAGAAACATGTGAATTTCTTGTCGATGTGGATAAATCCTATAAAATAAAAAAAACATAATACTCAACAGTCGCAAACATTTCGAATGATATTAGCAAAACCCAAAACCGTTACTTCGTACATTTTTTTTATGCTACTTAAATGACGGAACAAGCAGATGGCCCACTTGATGTTAAGCGGTAACCTCTGCCTATGAACAGTGCATTACCACATAGGTCACGTCCACCTAGGACGCGCCCTATTTTCAATGTTAGTTTGTAGTATTCAATTGTAATTATTCTTACTAACCATAGTGTAGATAGACAATGTATTTTACTAACCCAACGATCCTTGTTGATTGAATAAATAAATGAAATATATATGTATATATATATATATATGTGGCATTGCACTGCGCCCGCCACCCTGAGACATAAAGATGAAAAGTCTCATGTGCCTGTAATTTCATCTAGATTGGGGGATTCTTGCCTCGTCTGTAACTCATTATGCTCTAATTTTTTATTCTTGGTTTCAGATAAAGTACAGTCTTGTTGGAACAGATAAGTTTTCTGTGGACCCTGAAACTGGAGACGTGACTTTGGATAAGCCTTTAGATAGAGAGGTAATTTTTCTCATTACTCTCTTTTTCATATTTTTCCTTTTTAAAAGCTTTTATTTCACTTGACCTGTTAGGTATGTTAGTTAGTGTGGGACAAATCTTGAAACTGAATTCTAAACCAGTTAACCTCTACCGATTGAGGTTAAATTTTGCCTACCTGTCAAGTAGCGATGACTATACAGTATTATGGTAACAGCGAGCTGATCTGATTATGGAGGCGGAAGGTGGGCAACGGAACTCCTCGATGGATATTAGTGTTTAAGCTCCATTTAATCAGCTCACGATTCCGATCTAAAATTTCATAAAAGCTGGGTTTGAAAAAGATATATTACAAAAAAAGTTTATTGTTAATTTATGTGATAATTTATGTTTGGATATACTGAGTTTACGAACACTTACTTGGTCAAGGGTAGTTTGTGTGGATGGAGGCGGCTCAAGAACGTTCGGATGTCTACGGAAAATATCATTAGCGGTTTTCTCGACGTTTGATAATTATGATTTGTTTTTCTCCAGGTCGAGGATACAATAAAGTTCCTGGTGTCCATCGAGGATCGAGACCCAGCTGGCAACCAGAACCTGGTGCAGTCACAGCCGGTGACAGTCATCGTCACAGATGAGAATGACAATCCACCTATCTTTAGAAATGTGAGTTTACGTTATGGACTTCGGGTCAGCGCTCAAAAAGTGTCCAAACCGAAAGATTATGGGTTGCTTTTTAGGGTTCCGTAGCCAAATGGCAAAAAACGGAACCCTTATGGATTCGTCATGTCTGTCTGTCTGTCTGTCCTTGTATGTCACAACCACTTTTTTCCGAAACTATAAGAGCTATGCTGTTGAAACTTGGTAAGTAGATGTATTCTGAGAACCGCATTAAGATTTTCACACAAAAATAGAAAAAAAATAACAAAAAAACTAAAACTGAACCTCAAATTTTTTTTTTTCATCAAACCCGTACTCCTGGGTTATCGATGGATAGGTCTTCAAAAATGGTATAGAGGTTTCTAATTTTTTTTTTCTAATTTTAGTAGTTTGCGCGAGAGACACTTCCAAAGTGGTAAAATGTGTCTCCCCCCCCGTAATTTCTAAAACAAGAGAATGATAAAACAAAACAAATATGATGTACATTACCATGTAAACTTCCCACGAAAATTGGTTTTAAGTAGTTTTTTTTAATACGTCTTAAATCGTAAACCGTCCTAGAACTTTTATATTGTGTTACTTGCTGCTACGGAACCCTACATGGGCGAGTCCGACTCGCACTTGGCCGCTTTTTTGTAATTAGTTTTGAGTACGCCAACCATTTTTTTTCATCCTCATGGATGACTGGCAGAAAATGCTGCTTAGCATTAAGTCCTTTGTTTTTAAAATTTCAATGTTTTTTTTGTGCAATAATGAACTATATAAATTAGAAAAACAAAGCACATAAAAATAAACAATTCTGTCTAGTTGTATCCGTCTATTGCTGCTTGATTCTTGGACATATTTGATGGACTAGAGTGTGTGTGTGTGTGTGTGTGACTGGGGTGTGTCCGGCCTAAGAATAGACCCCTCCGTCTCCTCCCGTGGATGTCGTTAAAGCCGACTAAGGGATTACCCGGACATTTTGATAAGATTCGTTGGTATAAGATTTGTCCTGGCTGCTAGCTTACTATGGAATGTGTTATTACTGGAAGAACGCGTTAGCTGAGTCAGTCGTGGGAAGCAATGGCGGCGATGAGCTCACCACTTGTCACGTCTATATTCCACGATGGTGCAACCCACTGTGAAAAGAGGCCTATTGTGGCTCTGCCTACCCCATCGGGGAAAAAGGCGTGTGTCTATGTATGTATGTAGAGTGTGAACCGGCAGTGTATGGAATTCATTTGTCATCGTTCGAATTTTCAAAGGTGCCATATTTTGGAGTTTATATTGAAAGAAAGAAAGAAACGTTTATTTATGACTAAACAATCAAAGACACACACACATGCAACACGCAAAAGCAAACATCATAAAATAAAAAAATAAAACAAAAACAATAACACAGATATAAAAAATAAGGCAATTTGTGTGTGTGCCTGACGTAAGCCACAAAAGGGTCCTCAACTCAGCGTTTGCTAGGCCGCGTTGAACAGAATGCTAAGTCCATCGTGAGTTAGATAATGTTTACTATTAATTTTCAATGTTTTATGGCTTGTTTGTTGTTATAGCAACCCCCTGGGCTTGTATGGGTGCTTTAATTAGCCTCTACTTCGGGTTCTAATGTACCTACGTGGTTTTTTGTTTGTTTAACCCCATATTGTTCGGGGCTGTATGCTTATTGATTTATTTACTAAACAAGTAGCATTACATAGGTATATCTAAGTACGTATAGATAGAGGAGGCTAGTTTTGCCGTGAGACGATGGTAAAGGTCTCGTTTTTGTTTAATTTCGTAATCAGATTGAAAAAAAAAAAAAAAAAAAAAAACAGTTGAACTATATTTAGATTGTTTGAAACAGTATTTAGATAGCTTTTTTTTTTTTTTTTTTTTTTATACTACTGAATGACGGAACAAGCCGATGGCCCACCTGATGTTAAGCGGTAACCTCTGCCTATGAATAGTGCATTACCTCATAGGTCACGTCCACCTAGGACGCGCCCTATGTCGCATTGCACTGCGCCCGTCACCCTGAGACATAAGGATGAAAAGTCTCATGTGCCTGTAATTTCACCGGCACCCTTACCCTCAAACCGGAACACAGCAACGCGAGCACTACTGCTTTGCGGCAGAAATAGGTATGGTGGTAGTACTTCCCCGGACGAACTCTTTCACAAAAAAGCTCTACTACTACTAAAGCTCAACTGTAGTCTGTTGTAACTGTGTGTCATTTGTAGTTTTTCCGTCTGTAATTTAGGGTTGGTGGACAGGCCAAATTTGTTGTTGCAACGTTTTCAATTTTGTAGAAAATTATGTTTTAAACTAAAAATCATAAATTACTGCTGATCTTATTATTTTCTAAACCGAGCCTGTAACTCCTAATCCCATCTGGTCGAAGCGACGCGTGACCCGCGAGCTGGCTCTTATCTGGCTCAACGCATTAGTATTGCCATTCAGCGTGGCAATGAAATGAAATGAAAAACATTTATTTGGCACAAACAAAAAAAACAAAAAACAAACAGAACAAACAGAATACTAGGAAACACTAGGACAAAAAACAGAAAAATAAATAAAAAATAACAACCAAAAACATACAAAAACAGATACAAAAACATAATTAAGTTATAAATAAAATAAAACCAAAAAAATTTAAAAAAAGAATGAAAAACAATGTTTATTAGTTGAAAATAAATAAATAAATGTCCCTCGCATCCAATGCAGCCAGCATCTTAGGGACGCTTCCGTCTGGTAGTGATTTGGATCAGTTGAGCTACCTTTAGATCGCTTGCAGCGGTGTTCAGGTGGCACAACTGTTTCATATGCATTTTGTACATACCTTGTATTATTCTTTCTGTAAATAAATGTATAAAACTCCTAATATCACATTTTCGATAACTGTCACGGTGTCAGACTTCGACTGGCTACTCAGGGCCACTTGGCCCTAAACAAAACTTATTCTGTTTGTCTAAATTCCTGTTTAGAATTGTCTACCGAATGTTTCTGACAAAGTATTATGAAAATGGGCAGGAAACATCCCCTCTTTTGGGGGAAATACCCCTTCAATCAAAAATTTACGACCAAAAAAGCGATGAAGTTTTATGAAGTTTTGTCAAGATAAGTTGAAAAATACAACCTGTGTACGAGTACTAACATACATACTTACATACATACATCCGGACAGAATTTTTTTCCAGTTGTTGCTAGGACGCTTCGCTCGCTCGGCCGTCTAACAGGCAACTTCACTTGCAATCATATTTCTGTTCTGAAAGACAAAGATTGCCTTAATCGCCTTGATTGCCTTTTTTAGTAGTAGTAGAGCTTTTTTGTGAGAGACTTCGTCCGGGGAAGTACTACCACCATACCTATTTCTGCCGCAAAGCAGTAGTGCTCGCATTGCTGTGTTCCGGTTTGAAGGGTAAGGGTGCCGGTGAAATTACAGGCACATGAGACTTTTCATCTTTATGTCTCAGGGTGGCGGGCGCAGTGCAATGCCACATAGGGGTGCGTCCTAGGTGGACGTGACCTATGAGGTAATGCACTGTTCATAGGCAGAGGTTACCGCTTAACATCAGGTGGGCCATTTGCTTGTTCCGTCATTCTAGTAGTATAAAAAAAAAAAAAAAAAAAAAAAAAAAAAAAAACTCCACGTAGTACTGTACCCTTACCACAAGTTACCGTTATCGAATCGCTAGCGAGACGATAGTCAATGTCAAATATAAACCAATCAAGTTATAAAGATTTCTAATCACCCCGATGTCATTGGCCAATATTTGACACTGACTATCGTTTCGCTAGCGATTCGATAACCTCAGAAACTTGTAGTAAGGGTACTGTACTGAGCTATTTTAATTATTTGATTCCAGAGCCCATACGAAGTGGACGTTCCAGAAGACGAACTAGTTGGAACCACGATACTACGCAACATCCAGGTAGAAGACAAGGACTCTGTGGGTGATAGCCTCGAGGTGGACTGCGTACCTAACGAACAGGTTATTATAACATGTTGCGAGCTACGATTCGGGATAACATACTCATACCCATACTCATACTCATTTGACGACCCCTGTGGCACGGCGGGCGAAGCTTGTCCTTCGACGCAGGAGGTTGCGGGTTCGATTCCCGCCTCGGAACAAATATTTGTGCGATCGCAGATATTTGTTCAGGGTGTTCTGGGTATTTTCTATGTATAATAAAATAAATCTATCTATTTAATGTATTGTATTCATTATATCAGTTATCTAGTACCCATAACACAAGCTCTGCTTAGCTTGGGGCTAGATAATGTTGTGTGGACTGTCCAGCAATATTTATTTATATACTTATTTACGCTAAGAAAATTATCCAAAACGAATTCACTCTTCACTGAGATTGTACTTCATTACACTATTCACTAATTATCTCTCTCAATACAATTTTATTTGCACTGAAAGCCAATTTATGACTTACTGCTCTGCGAGTGAGTTTGAGACAAATCTTACACCAACGAATCTTACTAACAAGTCCGAGTAATCCTTTAATCTTTTTTTTTTTTTGTAATAAATATTTTTTTTTCTTTTTATGTATGTAAGTTTCTAAGGTATTTATGTTCATATGGGCTTACTGTTTAGGTTTAGTGCATTTCTCAGTAAGCCTGAAATAAAGTTTTTTTTTTTTTTTGTCGGCTTTTACAACCTCCACGTGAGGAGACGGAGTAGTCCATTCTTAGGAAGGACACACCACGCATTTTTTTTTCTACTACTAGAATTACTGAACAACCAGATTTTAAGCGGTAACCTCTGCCTATGAACAGTGCATTACCTCATAGGTCACGTCCACCTAGGACGCGCCCTATGTGGCATTGTACTGCGCCCGCCACCCTGAGACATAAAGATGAAAAGTCTCATGTGCCTGTAATTTCACCGGCACCCTTACCCTTCAAACCGGAACACAGCAATGCGAGCACTACTGCTTTGCGGCAGAAATAGGTATGGTGGTAGTACTTCCCCGGACGAACTCTTTCACAAAAAAGCTCTACTACTACTAAAATTAATTATCTATTTGTTTTTGTTCTTGCAGTGGCCTGAAGCGTGCGACACGTTTGAAGTGGTGACATTGAACTCCTCGGCTCACGACTACTTCGGGGCCCTGGTGCTGAGGAAGCCCCTCAATTATAATGAGAAACAGTTCTTTCAGTTCCAGCTGGTAGCTAATGTAAGTGCCAAGTCGACCTTATCTAAGTATATCTCTATTAAAAATAAAGAGAAAAGATTTGTTGACATCAAATCAAAATGAGGTTTCAATGGTGGTTTTGCAATTAAAAGAGGGGTCTGTTGTTTTTTTGAATACTGAATGTTTTAGTGTTAAAAGTTAATAAATTAGCGTATAGCCAGACGCTCGTGCGGAGATCCAGCAGCAAACAAGCTCACGAGACTAAACGTACTAAACGTTTCAGTTCTACCTTTATAATGAGAATTTCTAAGGAGTGGAATACACTACCGTCGTCTGTCTTTCCTGAAAACTATAATCTGGGTCTCTTCAAGGCTAGAGTGAATAGGTGCCTTCTAGACCTTTGTGCTCCATCTTCGTTCGCATCGTCACTTACCAACAGGTGAGATCGTGGACAAACAAAGGTCTATCATTGTCAAAAAAATAAATAGACCGGCGTGAAGCGGAGGGGTAAGTGGCGAGCGTAAGACCTACTGACTACTCTGAAGGACAGTGGCTCGCTACGTTCCCTATTTTCGCCATGGTCGATGGAGTGAGAGTAGTGAAAGAAGGAGCGACGCGCGAGTCTTTCTGCGAGATTTCTAAAAACAACGACATTCCCAGATGGCCCAACTTATGATAAGCGTTACCCTCTGCCTATGAACAGTGTATTATCACATAGGTCACGTCCACTTAGGACGCGCCCTATGTGGCATTGCACTGCGCCCGCCACCATGATGAGACATAAAGATGAAAAGTCTCATGTGCCTGTAATTTCACCTGCAACCATACCCTTCAAACCGGAACACAGCAATGCGAGTACTACTGCTTTGCAGCAGAAATAGGTATGGTGGTAGTACTTTCCCGAATGAACTCTTTCACAAAAAAGCTCTTCTACTACTAAAATGTTTTACGAAAGTAGCGAGCGTAGGGAGACTGCCTGACTACTCTGGACCTCTGGAGGATAGTGGCTCGCTACGCTCGCTATTTTCGCCATGGTCGATGGAATAAGAGTAGTAAAGGAAAGAGCGACGCGCGAGTCTTTCTGGGAGTTTTCAAAAAACAACGATTTCGCCCTGTATATAACACACAAATAATCTGTTATTAGAATGGGGGGACACACTGCTTATTTATCACGCTAGGTGGCGCATAATAGCTGGTGTTGTTTAGTAGCAAAAAAAGTCCTATCAATGTTAAAAAAAACTGTCAAAATTTACAAATATCAATGGATAATTTTAGTAAATAAACATTAAATAATAGTCTGGTATAAAACATGCCTCTGTGTAGTGCATTTTAGTGTGAAAATAAAGGTACACACCGTTTCCCTTCTGACGAGAAAAAGACGAGACCACTAAATGACAAGCACCAGCGGTTGTGGCGCCATCTGAGATAGTTTTGCCTGTGGCTCCCCATTGAAAAAGTGGCCGCCATTTTGAACTTTTTTGTTACTGTATCGATTGCTTTCAAAATCGATATTCTGTACTTTCCATTTCCAGGACGGAGCCCTCAACTCGTCAGCGCACGTAGAAGTGAAAGTGCAGGATGTCCAGAACTCTCCGCCGGTGTTCACCGGGTCCCTCAGCGGAGCCCTGTCGGAGGACGCCCCTGTGGGTACACTGGCGCTCACTGTCAAGGCACGGGATGCTGACAGGGCTCAACCTAGGAGCGTTGTGTTGGAGCTAATGACAAGTGAGTTCTCGAATGACTCGACCGATTTCGATTCAACCAGTATCTTTTTCAGCATAATACCTTGGGATGGCTCTGCACAAGCGTGTTTCAGTGTGTTAAGGTGGGGCATGGCGCAAAATTCCAAATCGTAGATCCAAGCTTAAGAGGCTGCCAATAGTGAAATAAATAATTTAATAAATAATGCTGGTTACTTAGCCCCAAGCTAAGCAGAGCTTGTGTTATGGGTACTAGATAACTGATATACTTAATACATATTTATGGATATTATTACGGGTATTTATCGCGTATTATCTAATTATTTATTTTAAATAAATAAAATAAATAAATAAATAATGCTGGACAGTTTACACAACATTATCTAGCCCCAAGCTAAGCACAGCTTGTGTTATGGGTACTAGATAACTGATATACTTAATACAATATATAACATCGTTCTGCAAATCGCACAAATATTTGTTCCGAGGCGGGAATCCAACCCGCAACCTCCGGCGTCGCAGGCGAACGTTCGCCCGCCCCGCCACAGAGGTCGAGAATTTTCCCGACGTTTCGATTGTGTTGCAACAATCGTGGTGGCGGGCTGACTGGAGTACATGGAGCAACCGTTGAGAAGCGGAGCCAGTCGCAGGAACTACCCTCACTTGGTCTTCAGAATTAGAAATGTCCGCGTTCATACTCCGACAAACCACACTAACTGTATCCACACACTGGGATGACAAACCACTACGCGCACACCTACTGATAATGGGATTCCACGACGTAGAAAGTCTAAAAACATCCTCAAAAATGAAATGGATGGTTAGCTGGGATAAAGTTAGTGTGGTGTGTCGGAGTATGAACGCGGACATTTCTGGAGGATTTTCAGGATTTTTACGAGTCATTCCAAAAATGAAAAACTTCAAAGATGTAGAACTAAAGTTATTCGCCATGATTTATTTTATTTTATTTTATTTATATATACTTTAATTAGAACGACAAGCAATTATCAATTACGCTAATTAAAGGTATCTACATAAAAATTGGTACATTTCAAATTAACACATAATAATTAAATCGAGAATTTAGATACAAAAATCAACCAATAAAAACCAAAGGTCAACTTAAAAAATACATAATTCAAACCTAAGGTAGGTACTCAATAGTAAGATATACACGCTACGCTTATAAATAACAACGTTAAGAGACGGTGCATACACAGTCAATTAATAATAAAGTGAAAAATAATAATGTCAATGTTAATGATTAATGTCATAACTAAAATTAAAAACAAAACAAGCATCATACAAAACAACATTAAATAAAAGTAACATAAGTACCTGCTTAAATACAATACAAACTAACTATTCTCACTATAAGCCAGACTCACCATGAGGATCTTCTTCCATGATGTGTTGAATACTCTCTCCCCGGGCTTATAGGGACATTATGATACATCCTGTATTGGGAGGGATTTTGCCCATAATTGCCAAGCTGGGCAGGCGGGTTGGCGATCGCAGGGCATACATTTTTCTCGCACCGCTATTCGCAGCTGCCTGTCAACAGTCAGGATATTTAATTGTGACAGGTTAGGGGGGGGGCTATACCGCATTGAGCCGGTCGCCAGAACCTCTTCCGTTATATTGGCAGGATGCACCACGTGCCTGTGAGGTTGACTATTGGGGCAATAAGGTGTTACATCAAAAGTCAAAGTCAAAAGAATTTTATTCATAGAAATCACTAGGACAATTTTGAATCGTCCTAAAAAAAATTACTTCTGTTCCAACGCGACCAAACCTAGAAAAATCAGGCCACAAACACGGCTTGGCTTTATTTGATGATCCTTCTTACTGCAAGGTGGGCCCAGCTTTTGACGACCTCAATGGCGCGGCGGGCGAAGGTTGGCCTGCGACGCAAGAGGTTGCGGGTTCGATTCTCGCCTCTGATTTCGATTTCCGCGTTCTTTTGTTCCTCCTGGAACAAATATTTGTGCGATCACAGATATTTGTTCAGGGTGTTCTGGGTATTTTCTATGTATAATAAAAAATATCTATCTATGTAATATATTGTATTAAGTATATCAGTTATCTAGTACCCATAACACAAGCTCTACTACGCTTGGGGCGAGATAATGTTGTGTGAACTGTCCAGCATTATTTATTATTATATTTATTTCTTGTAAGAGTAGGCATTTCAGTACGGTGTATGAGTGTCCGGGGTGGCTTTAGCCTGAATGTCGAAATGTCTGAGTTGACAGATGCCATATTAGTAGTAGTAGAGCTTTTTTGTGAAAGAGTTCGTCCGGGGAAGTACTACCACCATAC
Source organism: Operophtera brumata (assembly GCA_932527175.1). Classification (NCBI taxonomy): domain Eukaryota; kingdom Metazoa; phylum Arthropoda; class Insecta; order Lepidoptera; family Geometridae; genus Operophtera; species Operophtera brumata. The sequence continues at coordinate 41,651,987 of OW052228.1, read as the reverse complement.
CTATTTCTGCCGCAAAGCAGTAGTGCTCGCATTGCTGTGTTCCGGTTTGAAGGGTAAGGGTGCCGGTGAAATTACAGGCACATGAGACTTTTCATCTTTATGTCTCAGGGTGGCGGGCGCAGTGCAATGCCACATAGGGTGCGTCCTTAGTAGACGTGACCTATGAGGTAATGCACTGTTCATAGGCAGAGGTTACCGCTTAACATCAGGTGGGCCTCTTGTTTGATACGTCATCCAAGAAGTATAAAAAAAAAAATAAAAAAAATATGTTACAGATCCCTTGGACTTCTTTGTCCTGGACCGTAATACGGGGGAGCTGAGGACAGCTAAGCCGTTGGATAGGGAAGCCTTAGCTGATCCGTCCTCACCACTCAATCTCACTGTCAGGGTAAGTACATTTAGTTTATTTTGGAGCTATCATAGTTATGCACATACTTTTCACTAGAAACAACAACCTAAACTCAAAAATCATAATTAATATCCCGTTTCTAGTGAAAAGTAATGTTTAATTATATTCAATACGCAAACAATGTAAAAAATAAATAGAACTTAGCAACATACATAGGGACATAATTTTCACTAGAAACGGGATATTTACCATGATTTTTGAGTTTATTCATGTTCATTGTAAATATCCCGTTTCTAGTGAAAATTGTGAACATAACCATGATAGTTTCGAAAGTTATATACATAGGGACATCTACTTTAATTTGAAATCTACAAAATTAAATAATTTAACTATAAAAATACATGTCAATCTAGTACAAGTAATTAATTTTGTAAAAATTAATAAAAAACCCTCAACGCAATGAAACGGCTGTGCCGATTTTGATCAAACATAGCTAAGAACAGTCCCGACAAATTCACCTTTCAAACAAAAAAAAACGAAATCGGTTTCTCCGTTCGGGAGCTACGATGCCACAGACAGACACACACACAGACACGTCAAACTTATAACACCTCGTCGTTTTTGCGTCGGGGTTTAAAAGTTGCAGCAGCAGATACATTTATAAGCAGTAGGCATAAAATAACGTAAACACAAAAAATAAAATGTCAAATTAAAATAGATACTTAGATTAATTACTCAAAATTCTAATAATATTAAATTGGTCAACATCTTGACTGTTTATCATCACAAAAAACGTGTACGGAGTACTAGCACCTTTTCAAAAATAATTCCTTCTGATTATGACGATTCCTGATTCCTTGACGACCTCTGTGGCGGGGCGGACGAACGTTCGCCTGCGACGCCGGAGGTTGCGGGTTCGATTCCCGCCTCGGAACAAATATTTGTGCGATCTGCAAATATTTGTTCAGGGTGTTCTGGGTATTTTCTGTGTATAATAAAAAATATCTATATATGTTATATATTGTATTAAGTATATCAGTTATCTAGTACCCATAACACAAGCTCTGCTTAGCTTGGGGCTAGATAATGTTGTGTAAACTGTCTAGCATTATTTATTATTTATTTATTATATTAATATTTTCAAACTTATGTGATATATAAGTGGTATGTGGTAGATAGATTTGAAGCAAACAGGCAAATCATTGTTTATTTATTTATTTAAAACCTTCACACAAAACAATAGTGCAAGGAGGACTTAATGCTAACAGCATTATCTGCCAGTCATCCTGGACGTGCAGAAAGATGGTGAGGCGTGCCTTACAAACAAGAACCACAGAAAAACAAAATAATACAAGTTTAAATATTAAACTAAAAGGATAAATATAATATACTAACAAATTAAAACAAAAAAAAAACACAAAATAATAATAATATACCTACATCAATAAATTACCATGACAATAAAACACATACTAATAATAAATAAATAAATAAATAATGCTGGACAAGTTCACACAACATTATCTAGCCCCAAGCTAAGCCAGAGCTTGTGTTATGGGTACTAGATAACTGATATAATACATTACATAGATAGATATTTTTTATTATACATAGAAAGCACCCAGAACACCCTGAACAAATATCTGCAGAACGCACAAATATTTGTTCCGAGGCGGGAATCGAACCCGCAACCTCCTGCGTCGCAGGCGAACCATCGCCAGCCGCGCCACAGAGGTCGTCAAAACTTAACTTGTACGAAAGGTACATAGGTATATACCTAACACAGGCTGCAGTAACATAGATAGAGAATCTTTACTATATGAATAGTTCACAATTGACGAATAACCGCTGAAGGCGAACTTATCATCTCTTATGAATTTTTCAGGCAACAGAAATAGTTAACGGTTCACCGCTCGTCTCCCCCCTTACTTCCACCTTGTCGATGGTCACCATCACCATTAAGGACGTGAACGACGAACCACCGAGGTTCAACAGGCGGGAGTACAGCGTGGAGATACCGGAGAGTCTACCGATCGGGACGCCATTGCCGAACCTTGACATGCTGGTGTCGGACACTGATGTGGTAAGTCCGTTCAATAGCACACAACAGTCATATGAACCACCGAGGTTCAACAGGCGGGAGTACAGCGTGGAGATACCGGAGAGTCTACCGATCAGGACGCCATTGCCGAACCTTGACATGCTGGTGTCTGACACTGATGTGGTATGTCCGTTCAATAGCACACAACAGTCATATGAACCACCGAGGTTCAACAGGCGGGAGTACAACGTGGAGATACCGGAGAGTCTACCGATCGGGACGCCATTGCCGAACCTTGACATGCTGGTGTCTGACACTGATGTGGTATGTCCGTTCAATAGCACACAACAGTCATATGAACCACCGAGGTTCAACAGGCGGGAGTACAGCGTGGAGGTACCGGAGAGTCTACCGATCGGGACGCCATTGCCGAACCTTGACATGCTGGTGTCTGACACTGATGTGGTATGTCCGTTCAATAGCACACAACAGTCATATGAACCACCGAGGTTCAACAGGCGGGAGTACAGCGTGGAGATACCGGAGAGTCTACCGATCAGGACGCCATTGCCGAACCTTGACATGCTGGTGTCTGACACTGATGTGGTATGTCCGTTCAATAGCACACAACAGTCATATGAACCACCGAGGTTCAACAGGCGGGAGTACAACGTGGAGATACCGGAGAGTCTACCGATCGGGACGCCATTGCCGAACCTTGACATGCTGGTGTCTGACACTGATGTGGTATGTCCGTTCAATAGCACACAACAGTCATATGAACCACCGAGGTTCAACAGGCGGGAGTACAGCGTGGAGATACCGGAGAGTCTACCGATCGGGACGCCATTGCCGAACCTTGACATGCTGGTGTCTGACACTGATGTGGTAAGGCCATTCAATAGCACATAACAGTCATATGAACCACCGAGGTTCAACAGGTGGGAGTACAGCGTGGAGATACCGGAGAGTCTACCGATCTCTTTGTAAACGCACCTTTTTCTTTTCTGTTTATGTTAGCCTTTTTGATTTTCGAACAAACCTCTTTACTATGCCATATGGGCTTTTTTTTTAAGATTTCCACGAGTTTCCATACGAATTTGACCTTCCAAATTAAAATCACTTTTTCCCTAGGGAGTTTCATACAGCTTTATATCCCTTAAGAGATAATGCTTTACTTTACGTTGAGGTTGCATGATATGTAATTGTCAAGCAGTTGGTGTGAAAATTAGATTTTTGTTTATTTTTTATTTTTTACTTATGTTTTTTTATAATTCTTTATTGTACCACATAACAAAACATTACAAACAGCTCATTACAAACATTATTAGACAAGCTTTTATTAAACTAGTGATCGGAATCGTGAGCTGAACAAAATGAGCCAAAACACTGCCAGGCTAAATCAGCGAGGAGTTCCGTTTTCCACCTTCCTTCTCCAGCTCGCTATCGCCATCGTAACTTGTTCTACCCGGAGTGACCTACGGTGCCGAGACGTGGTCACTCACGGTGCGCCTGGTCCATCAGTTCCAGGTCGCTCAGTGTACTATGGAAAGAGCTATGCTCGGATTTTCTCTGAGGGATAAAATCCGCAACGAAGTAATACATTACGGAACTAAGGGCATCATCATAGCTCATGGTCAATGGGTTGGGCATATATTGCCAAGGAACTGACAACTGAGTAGTAGTAGAGCTTTTTTGTGAAAGAGTTCGTCCGGGGAAGTACTACCACCATACCTATTTCGGCCGCAAAGCAGTAATGCTCGCATTGCTGTGTTCCGGTTTGAAGGGTATGGGTTTCGGTGAAATTACAGGCACATGAGACTTTTCATCTTTATGTCTCAGGGTGGCGGGCGCAGTGCAATGCCACATAGGGTGCGTCCTAGGTGGATGTGACCTATGAGGTAATGCACTGTTCATAGGCAGAGGGTACCACTTAATATCAGATTGGTCATCTGCTTGATCCGCCATTCCAAGAAGTATACAAAAAAACCTCTGTGGGTAGTCATCAAGTATTTTCATTAGTGATTATTTTTGCAGGGTCTGAACTCCGTATTCACGTTGCGACTTTCAAATGAATTCGGAGCATTCATCGTGGAGCCTTCGCAGGCGACCGGCAGCGCGAGGGTCACTCTGAGGTTGAACTCCAGCCTGGACTATGAGGACCCCAACCAGAGGAAGTTTATACTTGAGGTAAATATTGGTGTTTTGTCCTTTTTACCCGACATTTTAACATCATGTCACAGTGTCTAATCATGATTTTAACATCATGTCACAGTGTCTAATCATGATTGGTCGATACTATAGACCCTGACAAGAAACATAACACACATAAATTATCATTATTTTGTTCAGTTACGAAGGTTGGTAGTAGTAAGAAGGATCATCAAAAGAAAAACAGACCGTGTTTGTTGCCTGATTCTTCTAGGTCTGGTTGCGTTGGAACAGGAGTAACTGTAAATTTATTTTTTAAGACGATTCAAAATGATCCTTGTGATTTCAATGAATAAAATACTTTTGACTTTGACTTTGACTTTGTTGCTGAACCAAAAACCCACTAAAAATCATTGAAGAACCTTGGTAGATAAACTAATGATATTTATTACACCATGTGTATAATAATAATTCCATTTATTTCAATCAACAATTGGATCATAATTGTTTCTATTCATAATTATTATATATTGGTAGAAACCAACAAGAAAGTTTATCTTACGTTAGTCACTATAAACATTCTGTACCCTTAGTACGAGAATTTGATAGTATTTGAAACTATATGAAAGAAGAAATAATCAAGAGATAATATGCCCAATCTTACAAAACAGTTACTGACAAAATTAAATATAAATTGAATTGAATAAAGTATGTCACAAATTAATTTAAAAAAAAAAAAAAAAAAAAAAAAAAAATGTTTTGTGCTCCATCTTCGGCCGCATCGTCACTTACCAACAGGTGAGATCGTGGTCAAACAAAGGTGTATCATTGTTAAAAAAAAAAAAAAAAAAAAAAAATTAGGACAGGTCAATATTGTAAATGTCATTGCGGCTAGAATAAATAATTTAGTATATGATTAAAATGGATCATACAGTAGTGGCTGAGGAACTCACTGTCAAACATGTCTGAGAAAACCAAATGTGTGTATGTGTCTCTTTGTTTTCGCAAAATCAGTTTTAGCTATACGATGAAGTGTTTAAGAGCTGTGATGAGAAAAAAAAAGGCGCCACAAATCGACTTAATTAATTTAGTATAAACAATTGTATTAATCTGTAAAACTTGTATTTGGTGTAGGTGATAGCGGAGGAGCTCCACACGTCCCCTCGCCTCTCGTCGAAGGCCAGCGTGACCGTCTCCGTGAGCGACGTGAACGACAACGCACCGTCCTTCCTGGAGGAGCCCTACTCCGCGGCGGTGGCGGAGAGCGCGCGCGCGGGCGCCAGGGTCACCGCCGTCACCGCCACCGACAGAGACACTGGAAGGTAATGTAGCCAGAGCAAGGTCCCTTTGTGTCACTGACCTCCGTGAGCGACGTGAACGACAACGCACCGTCCTTCTTCGAGGAGCCATACTCCGCGGCGGTGGCGGAGAGCGCGCGCGCGGGCGCCAGGGTCACCGCCGTCACCGCCACCGACAGAGACACTGGAAGGTAATGTAGCCAGAGCAAGGTCCCTTTGTGTCACTGACCTCCGTGAGCGACGTGAACGACAACGCACCGTCCTTCCCGGAGGAGCCCTACTCCGCGGCGGTGGCGGAGAGCGCGCGCGCGGGCGCCAGGGTCACCGCTGTCACCGCCACCGACAGAGACACTGGAAGGTAATGTAGCCAGAGTAAGGTAGTAGTGTCAGGGTCACAAAGATACAGGCCTAGCCTAGTTTGGGACCCACTGTACACTATCTCAAACTTGCATGTAGTTTTTTTTAAAATTATGTTTGTAAAGATCACTGTTTGATACTTAATATTAACCTGTGTTTGTTTCTTAATAAATTTATCTTATCCTATCTTATTTATCTTATCCTTCTTGGAGCAACTGGCCCCTTCTTGGTCGCCCTCAGTTACGTCAGACGTCGAAAATTACTCTTTCACCACACATTTACTTATTTTTATAAGCTTTTATTTATCTTTCAATGAATGTCCGGGTGGAATCTTGCAACTGAATTTTAAAGCAGTTATCCTCAACCGATTGAGCTGAAATTTGGCATACCTGTCAAGTTCCGATGACAATACAATATGATGGTGACAGCGAGCTGATCTGATGATCAGCTTGCTCACATTCCGTGTCCATTGACTGTCTCCATAGAGACCGTCTATGGAGACGGTGGACAACAGAACTCCTCGATGGATAATAGTAACCTGGCCGTTCCTAGGCTCATTTTGATCAGCACATGGTTCCGATCACAAATTTCATAAAAGCTTGTATGGAAAGAGATATTTTCCTACAAAAAACTTATTGCTGTGGTGTGTCCGGCCCAAGAATGTACCCCTCCATATCTTCCCGTGGATGTCGTAAAAGCCGACCGATTTGTCCTGGATGGTAGCTTATTTAGGGAATGTGTTATTACTTGGAGAAAGCGTTAGCCTAGTCAGTCGTGGGTAGCAATGGCGGCGATGAGCTCACCACTTATCACGTCTATTTCCCACGATGGTGCAACCCACGGTGAAAAGAGGCCCGTTTGAGGCTCTGCCTATATACCCTTTCGGGGAAAAAGGCGTGTGTCTATATATATTTTAGTAGTAGTAGAGCTTTTTTGTGAAAGAGTTCATCCGGGGAAGTACTACCACCATACTTATTTCTGCCGCAAAGCAGTAGTGCTTGCATTGCTGTGTTCCGGTTTGAAGGGTAAGGGTGCCGGTGAAATTACAGGCACATGAGACTTTTCATCTTGATGTCTCAGGGTGGCGGGCGCAGTGCAATGCCACATAGGGTGCGTCCTAGGTGGACGCCGCGTGACCTCTGAGGTAATGCACTGTTCATAGGCAGAGGTTACCACTTAACATCAGGTGGGCCTCTTGCTTGTTCCGTCATCCAAGTAGTATAAAAAAATAAATAAAAAAAATGTGAACTTTTTCTACGCAGGTTCGGAACAGCAGGCATAGTATACCAGCTATCAGGCAACGGCGCTGAACTCTTCGTAGTGGACAACAGGAGCGGAGTGATCACGGTGGCGCCCTGCGAGACCCCCGGCCTGCCGCCGTGCCTGGACTTCGAGACTAGGAAGGATTACTTCTTGCAATACAAGGTTAGTTGGCAAAAATTTATTTTTATCCCGTTCTTGCAGTGTGTGTAGAAACGTCACTTTTAAACGTAAAAACCTGGATTATGGTAATGCCCGTTTCGTTATCTCGTGTTTATTAACCGTTGTCGTAGATGATTTTTTGTTATATTTTTGATTGTTTTGTGTCAAGTGTTATTGTCCGTGACGTCACCGAATGACTCTGTCGGAAGACCAGCGTTGGTTGTAACGTGTTAACAACTGGCTCATGCTGAGACAGAGACCATTTTGTGACTCAATGCAAAAATTTGTTAGCTTTGTCTTCTATTTTATTTTAGTTTAGTTTTAGTTTTTGATTGAGTTTCAAATAAAATATTATCTTTCTTTCTTCTTTCTTAAATATGTAGATTAATCTAATTGATTTATGTGGTAACTATCCTTTTGCCTTCAGCTTCAGCTAAAAAGCAGTACTACCCTTGATCCCTTCCCCCCTCAGCATTATGGGCAAAAATATTAAAGTTATCGAACAAAATGAAGGATATTGTTCGAGAACTTTCTTCGCGATAAATTGTCTTTATTTCTATTAACAACTATCAATGCAGGGTAAAATAAATTGACTAACCGGACTAAAAATCAATGTGTTATCACAAAATTTCACTATGTAAATCAGTTTTTTTTTTACCATTGATAGACCTTTGTTTGACCACGGTCTCACATGTTGGTAAGTGCTAATTTTGTGTGACATACTAAAATAAATAAATAAAATGAGAAATACTAGCTGCTAGTTGATAGTACCGTGAGTTTCCGCTAGTCATTATACAATATTTAGTATTTATACAGAGTCCATGATTAAAACATTAAAACTAGAGATGTTGTAAGGTAAACAAATACCAGTCTTGATAATCAAACTATTAATTCGAGATGAAAACAAGTCGGTATGTCAACCCGTCATAAACATACGTCATGGGCGCAGTGTAATGCCACATAGGGTGCGTCCTAGTTAGACGTGACCTATGTGGTAATGCACTGTTCATAGGCAGATGGTAACACTTATAGCATATACTGGGCCATATACTTGGTCCGTCATTACGAGTATATTCGAATCTAAACTAAAAAATCTTTTGTTGAAAGGGTGTTTCTACTCTGTGAACGATTTCTTGAAATGTGAATAATGTGATAATATGCAGTTTGGTAGGTATCTAATGTTTATCTGTTTTAGTTATTTTTCGTTGTTTTTTATTGTAATTCTATAATTTGTATGTGTTAATATATTGAGTGTGAATATGGAGTTCGTCAATAAAGTCATTCAAAACTATGCAGAAGCTCACGAACGTAGACTTCATCATCATGTGAACGTCGAGGCAATCCAGCTTCTCGACAACACGGACATAGTGAGAAGACTCAAAAGAATTAAACCTTATGAGTTAGTGTAGTGTAAACTATAGTGTAATGTAGTGCAAACTAGTGCTTGCTAAAAAGAACACAAGAACAAAGTGTCCTCCCCTTAAATAGAGACAGTAAGAAAAGTGTCAATGGACACATTCTTAGGTATAATTTATGTTATAAATCTAGGTCAATGTTAAAGTACTTATTAGCCTGCTTTATGGCTAGATTGTAATGATATTGTACATTTATAATGTACAATAATAAAATAAAAAATAAAAAAAAATGTGTTAATATTTTGTAGTGCGTATAAATTACAAATTTGTTTTCAGACACGATTTAAATAATTGTTTATGAAATAAATAACTGAAACTGAAACTGAATATTAAAAAAAAAACTTGATTACCAATGCAAAATCTACTTCACAGTGTGCTCTCACCGTTTCAGGCCACAGACGACGACGGCTCGGGACAGAGCACGGTGGTCTCGCTGCAGATCTCGCTCACAGACTCCAACGACAACGCGCCCGTCTTCTCAACGCCGGTCTACAAAGCCTCCATCGACGAGGATGCTGCCAAGTTTGAACCTGAACTGCAGGTTAGTTAATAACACCACAATTTTCTTGACGACCTCTGTGGCGCGACGGGCGAAGGTTCGCCTGCGACGCAGGAGGTTGCGGGTTCGATTCCCGCCCCGGAACAAATATTTGTTCAGGGTGTTCTGGGTATTTTCTATGTATAATAAAAAATAGCTATCTATTTAATGTATTGTATTAAGTATATCAGATAATGGTGTCGATTCTGTGCAGCATTCTCTAATTTTAAACCGCATTAAAATTATCGCGGTCTCTTTTATTTCAGTCTATTAGAAAGGGCGCGCGACAACTTTAACGCGGTTTAAAATTAGAGAATGCTGCACAGAATCGACACCAACGTATAACTAGATAATGTTGTGTTGACTGTCCAGCATTATTTATTAATTTTTAGAACCCCCCCCCCCCCCCCCCCCCCCCCCCTTCCTTCTTACTTATTCTGCTATTCGGAGCGGAGAAGAATCCACCAAAAAAGAGATAACTAACATCGGTCCAGACGATCTTGACTTATAAGTAGTGTAACTAACACGACTTTGTTTTATATATATAGATATTATAGTGGACACTTAAAATTCTAACTAAAGATTCGTATTACGTGACACCCCCTCGGATATCGTTGAAAGTTTTGGTAGTTTTGAAAATGGGCCTAGTCGTTTGAAAGCGCCCAACAGTCACATAACAGTTCTGATCCCACACTAGGCCACTAGGCACTGACCCCTTTGTCGTGGGTATCAGGAACAACGAGCACCACGGTCCCACAGCACCCCAATGTTTGCAGGTCATACAAACATTTGTCCCGAACTCCCGAAGCGAGAATCGAAACCTCAACCTATCGCATCTCAGCTAGCTACTCGCCCGCCGCGCCACAGAGATCGTCAAAATAGTGGATTGGGTGAACAAGTAAAAAAAAACACGTTGATCACCTTTATGTTTGTCTATAAATTTTACGTGAACCCCCATTTTTGATATCGCCATTTTTTTTAACCTATCAAATTTTTTTCTTTTCGTGTATTCATAGGCAACATGTTGTATTGCATTTTAATTTATTGCAATCTGAGCCGTAGATCTAGGAGTAGCTTATGCAAGCACATGGAGAGTCTGTTCAGAAAGAGACCCGTCGTGGGATTTGAGGGCGCAGCTATGCTTATGTACCTATTTTTCTTTAGCGGGCAATAAAATATTGCAAAGCAACCCACGTGAAAAGAGGCCCATTTGATGTGTCTGTATGTGTATGTATGTACCTATGTACAATAGCGCGTCTGTTCTGGTTTGATCCTTTTACAACTGTAACTATTTCTGTAGTTAATGATGGAAAATACGAAACCAGCTGAACATCGAAACGTTAGTTCAAAATTTTGCCACGACGGCTCTCTTTCTGAACAGACCCTAACTGCATTTTTTTTTGTCATTCTAATCTCAGATGGTGCCACCATCGCTGGTGCTTGTCATTTAGTGGTCTAGTCTCTTTCTCATCAGAGGGGAAACGATGTGTACCTTTATTTGTACACTGAAATGCACTACACAAAGGCATGATTTATACCAGACTATTATTCAATGTTTATTTACTAAATTTATATTTGACACTTATGCAGTTTTTTTTAACATTGATAGACTACGAATTGTTACGACTATTGTTTGGCTACGAAACAACACCAGCGATTATGCGGCATCTAGCGTGATAAATAAGCAAGTCTCCCCATTTTGCCACGACGGCTCTCTTTCTGAACAGACCCTAACTGCATTTTTTTTGTCATTCTAATCGGTGTACTAATCCGTTTTGTTTCCATCTACTGCTGCTGCACACTTTTGATATTCATTAACAATTGTAGGTGCAAGCGCGTGACGTGGACGTGACGTCAGACATTCGGTACTCCATCGTCGACCCGCCGATTCACGAGTTCTGGGTCGACCCTCAAAGCGGCAGGATCCTGGTACGGCCTGACGCGGCTGGTCTTCGAGCCAACGAAAGTAGGATTATACTCACAGTTCTGGTAAGAATCTTGATGCTTTATGACGTAATAATCATTTTTATGGTTTCGTAGCAAAATGGCAAAGGACGGAATCCTTATGGATTCGTCATGTCTGTCTGACTTTCCGTCCGTATGTCACAGTCACTTTTTTCCGAAACTATAAGAACTATGCTATTTAAACTTGGTAAGTAGATGTACTCTGTGAACCGCATTAAGATTTTCACACAAAAAATAAAAAAAAACAATAAATTTTGGGGGTTTCCCATGCTTGCTTTTTTCATCAAATTATTTAATTACTAGCTATTTCTCTACCAGTGTATCTTCTAAGCCAAGCTGCTATGTCCCCAGGCCACGGATGGAGTTCACAACGCGACATGTCGAGTGGAGATCTTGGTACGTGACGTCAACAACCACGCGCCCGCCTTCGACACGGACAAATACGACGCAGACATATCAGAAGATGCGCCTATTGGTATGTCCGCTCTTTCCGTCACTGGTTATTTCTTGGTCAAACGACAAAAGTCTTTAACCAGTGCGTCCTACCAGTTATGACTTACGGAGCTGAAACGTGGGCACTCACTGTAGGACGGGTCCATAAATTTAAAGTCGCTCAGCGAGCTATGGAAAGGGCTATGCTTGGAGTCTGTCTGAGGGATAAGATCCGAAACGAGGTTATCCGACAGAGAACCAAAGTTCCTGACATAGCCAAGAGGATTAGCAAGCTGAAGTTGCAATGGGCCGGTCAAGTCTGCAGAAGAACCGATAACCGGTGGAGTAAACGAGTTCTTGAGTGGAGACCGCGTCTTGACAAACGTAGTGTAGGGCACCCTCTGGCTAGGTGGAGCGACGACTTGCGCGGGGTGGCTGGCAGAAACTGGATGAGGAGAGCCGAAAACCGGGCTCAGTAGCGCGCCGTGGGAGAGACCTATGTCCAGCAGTGGACTGCAGAAGGTTGATGATGATGGTGATGATGATCCAAAGATTTCAAAGTACATGGACTTCGGGTAAGGTTCTAATGTGCCCGAACCAAAAGTGAAACTAAACGTGTAAAAAGCAACAATTCTGATAAGTATTATTCGTCCATTGCTGCTTGAATCGACCAAATTTAAAAGACTCGAGTGTGAACCGGCAGTGTAGTGAACTAATTTCTCATCAAATTTAAATGTAACCCAAAAATTCCGTTCCAGCGGGACTCGAACCTGCAACCTTGCCTGTGATCGGCAATGCCTTTACCGGTTCGGCCATAGAACACTATGACGCTGAAGACGAAATTTGTGGGCACTATCAACTCGGCTATAGCGCCGATGGGAGCCATCTACAGGTGTTTCATTACAAACCTTCTGTTCAAAGTCCGAAATTAGTTCGAAACATTGACAAGAGATGACACCACTGCTATATCATCATAGTTTATTATTTTTCAAGTGTAAACCACACTTTATGGATAACATTAAATTTAAATGTAACCCAAAATGTTATCCTTAAAGTGTGGTTTACAGTTGAAAAATAATAAACTATAATTTCTCATCGTTCGAATTTTCAAATGTGCCATATTTTGGCGTTTATATAGTGAATAGAATGCAAAATACATCGAAGAGTTATTTTTTTTCTTTGGTTTTATCTGAAGGCGTTGGTACCTACCAACCCACCCACTACAAAAACTAAAGGTCAAGTGCGAGTTTGATTCGTGTAGTTATGTAATTATCGTACAACCGACGTTTTTTTTTTTTTATACTACTTGAATGACGGTACAATCAGATGGCCCACCTGATGTTAAGCGGTAACATCTGCCTATGAACAGTGCATTACCTCATAGGTCACGTCCACCTAGGATTTGCCCTATGTGGCATTGCACTGCGCCCGCCACCCTGAGAAATAAAGGTGAAAAGTCTCATGTGCCTGTAATTTCACCGGCACCCTTACGCTTCAAGCCGGAACACAGCAATGCGAGCACTACTGCTTTGCGACAGAAATAGGTATGTGGTAGTACTTCCCCGGACGAACTCTTTCACAAAAAAGCTCTACTGCTACTATCAACCTTGCGGTATATGATAAAGTAAAATGTATTTGGTCCATTGAGAGGGGCTTCCCCTTCTGCGTCGTCCGGTTTCTGGTCGCCTCTCGAGAATCTTTATTCCCCAACGGTATCAGTTGAACTGGATACCTTTGGGGAAAAAAGATTGACTGATTTAACTGATTCAGTTCTGCTAGCTATATGAGCTGCGCGTTGCCATTTCAACTCGTACGCAAGTAGGTCTAATTAAGGTGGGGCATGCAGCAAAATTCCTAATCGTGGATTCGATTTTTGACTGACTAAATAAAGTACAATATTCAAATTAAAAATATGCATGGATACTACAGTATAAATCCGAGGAAATATTTTGTCGATAGAAAAAAAACAAAGTTACCTCCTTAAAGTTAAAAAAGAGTAAAAGTTAAAGTTACGTTTTTAAAGTTTTTTATATTTTTTTTGTGTGAACTGTCCATCAATATTTATTTATTTTTTTATTTTTTTATAACATGTAAGAATGTATGTATGTATATTTGTTTCGGACAAATAAATTATCTTATCTTATCTCTTGATTATTAGCTAGATACGATTGTTTATTAAAATATGAGTGTTTAAAAAATTTGGTAAATACAATCAAAACAACAAAGCCGAGGGTTCACTGTAGAGGGGTATTAATGTGAAATTATCTTTATTTTTTATCTATATTCAACAAAAACGGCTTTTTCGAGAGCGGCGCGATGCGTTTTTTTTGTATGATAATTTCTGCCTGGGTTTGGCGCAGCCTTTACTGTAACTTGAATGTAACTCCTTACACCAGGTACGGAAGTAGCAGCGGTCCGAGCCACGGATCTGGACAGCGGAGTGAACGCAGAGCTGAAGTACTCCATCCAGAAGGGCGCCCTGGAGTCGTTCGCCATCGACAACGTGACGGGCGTGCTGACCGTCTCCTCTAAACTGGACTATGACAAGAGGAACACTTATAGGATACAGATTGTTGCTACAGATTTCGGTAAGCGTAAACAGCTTTACTTGAGCGCTTATTCGTTAAAGTAAGCTTGAATTGAGCGTTCATTCGTTAAAGTTAACTTTATTTAAGTGTTAGTTCTAACGAGTAAACTTGGCATGTGCGCAAATTTGTTAAAATAAGCTTTACATTAGTGATAATATGCTTTTTTTTTTTATATACTACTTGGATGACGGGACAAGCTGATGGCCCACCTGATGTTAAGCGGTAACCTCTGCCTATGAACAGTGCATTACCTCATAGGTCACGTCCACCTAGGACGCGCCCTATATGGCATTGCACTGCGCCCGCCACCCTGAGACATAAAAATGAAAAGTCTCATGTGCCTGTAATTTCACCGGCACCCTTACCCTTCAAACCGGAACACAGCAATGCGAGCACTACTGCTTTGCGGCAGAAATAGGTATGGTGGTAGTACTTCCCCGGACGAACTCTTTCACAAAAAAGCTCTAAAAACGTTATCACAAAAAACGTAAAAGTAAGCTTAGCTTGGCTTGTATTTTTTTTTGATCATTGGACAAACAAAGGTCTATCACCTTTATCACAAAGGTGATAGACCTTTGTTTGTCCACGATCTAACCTGTTAATAAGTGACAATGTAGCTGAAAATAGAGCACAAAGGTCTAGAAGGCACCTATTCACTCTAGCCTTGTTAAGTAACTTAAGTAAGCTTGACTTCAGTACTAATTCGTAAAAATAAGCTTTAACTGTTTTTAATTCGCTATTTTACTTACCCTACTTACTTAGCTTGAATTGGATGCTAAATCGTTAAAGTAAACTTGAATTGATATTTGGGCGTTAAAGTAATCTTGACATGAGTGCTTATACGTTAAATAAAGCTTTAAAGTTTTTAAGTACAAATTCGTTTTATTAAGCTTGGATTGAGTTTTAATTCATGAACGTTACTTGGATTAAATAAATAAATAAATAATTCTGGACAGTCCACACAACATTATCTAGCCCCAAGCTAAGCAGAGCTTGTGTTATGGGTGCTAGATAACTGATATACTTAAAACAATATATTACATAGATAGATATTTTTTATTATACGTAGAAAATACCCAGAACACCCTGAACAAAGTAAGTTTGCCTTGAGATTTATGTCGCTTAAGTTTATGCGTATTTCTAGGTATACCAAGCCAAACCGGCACCACCGAGCTAACGGTCCACGTGATCAACGTTAATGACAAGAAACCCAACTTCACACCCTCCATACAACGGGCCGAGGTAAATTATTGAAGCGTTACTAATAAATGTATATTATTCTTGGAATGGTTGTGTCAAAGTTTGCTCAAGGTGGTTTGAGCTTGCTTAAGCTTCATAATCAAATAGAATAGAAATGAACGCATACAAATTAAATTAAGTTTCATACGAATTTACGTGTTTGCGGTGTCCATCTTGATATATGATCTGTAGGCCGAAAACACCACAACCACATGCATTAAATAGAGAGATTAAATCTAACTTTGTGTTTCAAGGTGTCAGCCGACGCGCCCTTGGACACCGTGGTCCATAACCTGATAGCCGTGGACCCGGACATTACAGACGTGGGACAGCTGGTGTTCGAGCTAGATAGGGAGAGGATCATCAGAGCTGTTGATAAGAACGGGAAAGAGGTAACTACTAACTACTAATATTGTTTCGTGGTCCACAACCTGATAGCCGTGGACCCGGACATCACAGACGTGGGACAGCTGGTGTTCGAGCTAGATAGGGACAGGATCATCAGAGCTGTTGATAAGAACGGGAAAGAGGTAACTACTAATATTGTTGCGGGGTCCATAACCTGATAGCCGTGGACCCGGACATCACAGACGTGGGACAGCTGGTGTTCGAGCTGGATAGGGACAGGATCATCAGAGCTGTTGATAAGAACGGGAAAGAGGTAACTACTAATATTGTTGCGTGGTCCACAACCTGATAGCCGTGGACCCGGACATCACAGACGTGGGACAGCTGGTGTTCGAGCTGGATAGGGACAGGATCATCAGAGCTGTTTATAAGAACGGGAAAGAGGTAACTACTAATATTGTTGCGGGGTCCATAACCTGATAGCCGTGGACCCGGACATCACAGACGTGGGAAAGCTGGTGTTCGAGCTGGATAGGAACAGGATCATCAGAGCTGTTGATAAGAACGGGAAAGAGGTAACTACTAATATTGTTGCGTGGTACATAACCTGATAGCCGTGGACCCGGACATCACAGACGTGGGACAGCTGGTGTTCGAACTGGATAGGAACAGGATCATCAGAGCTGTTGATAAGAACGGGAAAGAGGTAACTACTAATATTGTTGCGTGGTACATAACCTGATAGCCGTGGACCCGGACATCACAGACGTGGGACAGCTGGTGTTCGAGCTGGGTAGGGACAGGTAACTACTTATATTGTTCGAATTCAAAGTGCCGCAAGACAACACGGCCTTAAGTATTTTAGGGTTCCGTATCGAAATTACGGAACCCTTATGGATTCGTCATGTCTGTCTGTCTGTCCGTCCGTATGTCACAGCCACTTTTTTCCGAAACTATAAGAGCTATGCTGTTGAAACTTGGTAAGTAGATGTATTCTGTTAAACGCAGTAAGATTTTCGCACAAACCTAAAAAAAAAATTTGGGGCTCCCCATACTTAGATCTGAAACTCATTTTTTTTTTATCAAACCCTTACGTGTGGATTCATGGTACTCATAGTTTCTGATACCCACGACACAGGGAATCCTAGTATGGGACAGGACTGTATATGTGCCTGTTGGGTGTTATGGAATTGCATTGCGCGCCCCGCACCGTGAGACATAATGTTGAAAAGTCTCAAGTCAAGGACTGTTTAACGGGGTTAATAATACAACTACATAAATAGCTGGCTGTAAGAGTCAAAAAAAGAACAAAATAAAATAAAATAGTTAAAACCCAGCCCCGTGTAAAGGCATGTAGTCTAATTAGTTGGACAGATCAGTTGGGCCACTGCCCCGGGCAGGACCCGGGTTAGGGCACTGCAGATAAATATAAGTTTAACATAAATATAAATTAATAATCATAAAATATTATTTATTAATCACGTGCAGGTATCAGATGAAGGCATTTTCGGCGGCTGGTTCAGCGTTGAGCACAGCGGCAGAGTGACAGTGTCACAGAAGATTGACCGGAGCAGAGCGGCTGTGTTGACATTACCTGTGGCCGTGACCGACGCCTCGGCGCCCGCCCTACAGCGAGCTGAAGGTAACTGTCTTTAGATGTCCTTGAACAGCAGAGTTACAGTGTCACAGAAGATTGACCGGAGCAGAGCGGCTGTGTTGACATTACCTGTGGCCGTGACCGACGCGTCGGCGCCCGCCCTACAACGAGCTGAAGGTAACTGTCTTTCGATGTCCTTGAACAGCAGAGTGACAGTGTCACAGAAGATTGACCGCAGCAGAGCGGCTGTGTTGACATTACCTGTGGCCGTGACCGACGCGTCGGCGCCCACCCTACAACGAGCTGAAGGTAACTGACTTTAGATGTCCTTGAACAGCAGAGTGACAGTGTCACAGAAGATTGACCGCAGCAGAGCGGCTGTGTTGACATTACCTGTGGCCGTGACCGATGCGTCGGCGCCCGCCCTACAGCGAGCTGAAGGTAACTGTCTCTAGATGTCCTTGAACAGCAGAGTGACAGTGTCACAGAAGATTGACCGGAGCAGAGCGGCTGTGTTGACATTACCTGTGGCCGTGACCGATGCGTCGGCGCCCGCCCTACAGCGAGCTGAAGGTAACTGTCTCTAGATGTCCTTGAACAGCAGAGTGACAGTGTCACAGAAGATTGACCGGAGCAGAGCGGCTGTGTTGACATTACCTGTGGCCGTGACCGATACGTCGGCGCCCGCCCTACATTAAAACACTACAAATAAAAACAAATGATAGAAATTTATTGAATGCTCACGCTTGCGATGCGAAATTCACATTTTTTTGTGTTTTTTGTCCATTGCAACTCATCAACACTTCTTCAGATAGCGAAAGTTGAGTTCGCGAGAACTAGGAGACTTAACACACATGTTTTAATTGATAGTATCTCATAAATATCATCAGTTTAGCTACGATACCCTTGAACAAAAAATGACACTGTAAAAATGTGTTAGGGGTATCGTAGCTAAACTGGTGATATTTATGAGATACTATCAATGAAAACATGTGTGTTAAGTCTCCTAGTACTCGCGAACTCAACTTTCGCTATCTGAAGAAGTGTTGATGAGCTGTAATGGGCAAAAAACACCAAAAAAAATTAATTTCGCGCTGCAAGCGTGAGCATCCACCTTAAACATATTGTTTTGTTTGCTGATTAAAAACAGTGTTTTGTTCTTTTTTGAAGAAAAAAAACTGGTTTTTTTTCTACCCTGGTTACACAATACCATTCATCCGTTTCCATTGCTTGTATACTATGAACGTTTTTTTTGCAGGTGAACTAATAATAACAGTTGTGGACGTAAACCGGCACGCGCCCCTATTCTCCGAGCCGTCGTACTACGTGGACGTCATCGAGGAGCAGCCCACTGGGACCGTGCTGGGCACATTTTTGGCGACGGACAAAGAGACTCCTATCTCGGCGATCGTTATAAGCCCTCCGAGTGAATACTTCGAAGTCGATAATGTTACAGGTAATTATTACTATGGTGAAATTAAATTTTATGTTCTTACAAGTAAATAGGTTCACATGTATCACCAAAAACATCGGCATGCTAAAGTTCTTAAATACCAATTTTTTTGACCCCCCGACGTAAAAACGACGGGGTGTTATAAGTTTGACGTGTGTGTGTGTGTGTGTCTGTCTGTGGCAACGTAGCTCTGTAACGGATCAACCGATTTTGATTTCATTTTTTTGTTTGAAAGGTAAATTATTCGGTAGTGTTCTTAGCTATGTTTGATCAAAATCGGTTCAGCCGTTTCATTGCATTGAGGGTTTATTTTTTATTTTTATAAAATTAATTACTTTTTGTTCTAGGCGTAGTAAAATCAACCCATCGCATTGACTATGAAAAGATAAAATCCATCAACTTCACCCTGATCGCCTACGACTCTGGGGTACCACAATTGGCCACTTCGGCTGGCGTAACAGTGGAAATCATCAATGCCAATGACGAGGAACCGGTGTTTGCGGCGGAGGCCTACGACGCGGCCGTTGATGAAAACTCGGCGGTTGGAACTAGGGTCGTGACCCTGACCGCTGTAGATAAAGATGAAGGTATGTTTTTTTCTTTTGCTAGAGTATTATCTGTCTCCGTGACACCTTTGTCGTAAAAGCCGACTAAGGGATTACCCGGACTTGTTGATAAGATTCGTTGGTATAAGATTTGTCCTGGCTGCTAGCTTATTATGGAATGTGTTATTACTGGAAGAAAGCGTTAGCAGAGTCAGTCGTGGGAGGCAATGGCGGCGATAAGCTCAGCACTTGTCACGTCTATTTCCCAACGATGGTGTAACCCACGGTGAAAAGAGGCCCAATTTTGAGGTTATGCCTACCCTTTCGTGGAAAAAGACGTGTTTCTATGTATGTATGTATGTAATACCACAGATAAAATAATACTGGTAAAACGTAATATGTAGTAAAAATTTGATAAGCAGGAAAATTTCAGTTCAGACAAATTAGTTAACTATTAAGGCGGCACTTCACTTGGTGTATTGGCGCAAATGTTTGCGTTATGTTTGCAAGGCAAAATCAACGATATGTCCAACAACACATGATACTATTTAGCTTGACAAAATAAATCAATTGGTTGCGCAAATATACCAAGTGAAGTGCTAGCATTCAGGTGGATGCTCACACTTGCGGCGCGAATTTTTTTTTTTTTGTTGTCTTTTGCCCGTTACAGCTCATTAATACTGATAGCGAAAGTTCATTTCGCGAAAACTAGGAGACTTAATACATATCTCATAAATATCATCAGTTTAGCTATGATACCCCTAACACATTTTTACACTGTTTTTTTTTGTTTGGGGGGGGGGGGGGGTACCGTACCTAAATTGATGATATTTATGAGATACTATCAATTAAAACATGTGTCTTAAGTGTCTCCTTGTTCTCGCGAACTTAACTTTCGCTATCTGAAGAAGTGTTCATGAGCAGTAATGGACAAAAAACACCAATAAATTTGTATCTCGCGCCGCAAGCGTGAGCATTCACCTTAAATTACCCTCTCTGCCTTGTTATGTTTATGTTATGTGAATATACTGTCCTCAGGTGAATACGGCGAAGTATCGTACACGCTGTCTGGCGATCAGGCATCTCTATTCAACATCGACGCCAACAGCGGAGTGGTGACAGTGGCCGCGCAGTCTGTCGTTGATCGCGAGTCGACTCCCGATATCTGGTTGCGCGCTATCGCCTCCGATCATGCGCCGCCGCACATAAGGAGGTCTACGAGTGTACCCGTAAGTTCTTAATAATATAATATTTCTTTTTATGAAGTGTTTTTTAGGGTTCCGTAATTTTTTTGTTATGGATTCGTCATGAAAAAAAACAATAAATTTTGGGGGTTCCTCATACTAAGAACTCATTTTTTTTTAACGGAACCCTTCATTGGCGTGTCCGACTCGCTCTTGGCCGCTTTTTTTTATAAATGCTTCAGACTGTAAAAAATAAATAATGAGGAAATAATATACAGTACCATCTGCCCGCGGCTTCACTCGCGTTGTACCAGTATAAAAAATACCCTCAATCCAAGTCATAATCTTCGATTCTATCAACCATCATAAATTCGATCGAAATCGGTTCAGCCGTTTCTGCGTGATTGAGTAAGAAACATGCAAACATCCAACCTTCCAAATACCGTAACTTTAACATTTATGATATTAGTGGGATTTTAATAATTATACGTATACATTTTTTTTATTTTCAATTAAAAAGTTAATTTATTGTATGAGCCGCACATAATAATCACACTAATATTATAAATACAAAAGTTTGTAAGTGTGTGTGTTTGTTACTTCTTCACGCTGAAACGGCTGAACGGATTTGGATGTAATTTGGAATGGAGATAGCTGGACTCCTGGAATAACACATAGGCACATTTTTATCCCGATATTCCCACGGGATCGAGAATTACGCGGGTGAAACCGCGGGGCGCTGCTAGTAATCTATAATTAACACCATGGTGTTAATTAAATAGATTAACACCAGCATTTTGATGGTGATCATGGTGATCCTACGATCACCAAACTGCCTGCCAATCGTGGTGATTATGGCAAATCCCTCCACTGCATTCTATGGAGGACTCGTCAGGAGTGGACGATCTACCGGCTGATGAAGGTGATACCTTCGTTTCTTTAGAGCAGTAGAGTTTTTTTGTGAAAGTGTTTTCCCGGGGAAATACTACCTCCATACCTATTTCTGCTGCAAAGCAGTAATGCTCGCATTGCTGTGTTCCGGTTTGAAGGGTATGGGTGCCGGTGAAATTACAGGCACATGAGACTTGTCATCTTTATATCTCAGGGCGGCGGGCGCATAGGGTGCGTCCTAGGTGAACGTGACGTATGAGGTAATGCATTGTTAAAGGCAGATGTTATCGCTTAACATCAGATGGGCCATATGCTTGTTCCGTCAATCAAGTATCTAAAAAAAACTTAATGTGCAGGTCAACATCAAAGTCCGTGACCTGAACGACAACGCGCCAGTCTTCAGTCAGAAGGTGTACAAGAGCACCATCTCAGAGAATTTGCAGCTGAACCCGCCGGCCGCCATCTTGCAAGTGAGGGCCGAGGACAGGGACGAAGGCATCAACGGGAATGTCTCGTATTCCATCGAGACACAGAGTGAACCCGGTAAGTGTATATTGGACATTCTAGGGTCTTTAGGGCTCTACAGAACCCTAAAAACCCTGGAAAGCCTGGTACACCTCAGCAAGAAAACCCGGGACCCTAGCACCATCTCAGAGAACTTGCAGATGAACCCGCCGGCCGCCATCTTGCAAGTGAGGGCCGAGGACAGGGACGAAGGCATCAACGGGAATGTCTCGTATTCCATCGAGACACAGAGTGAACCCGGTAAGTGTACATTGGACATTCTAGGGTCTTTATGGCTCTACAGAACCCTAAAATCCCTGGAATGCCTGGTACACCTCAGCAAGAAAACTCGGGACCCTAGCACCATCTCAGAGAACTTGCAGCTGAACCCGCCGGCCGCCATCTTGCAAGTGAGGGCACAGGACAGGGACGAAGGCATCAACGGGAATGTCTCGTATTCCATCGAGACATAGAGTGAACCCGGTAAGTGTACATTGAATCAAAGAAAGAAAGAAAGAAAAGAAAAGAAAGAAAATATTTTATTTGTAACTCAATCAAAAACTAAAACTAAAATAAAATAGAAACAAAGCCAACAAATTTTTGCATTGAGTCACAAAAATGGTCTCTGTCTCAGTATGAGCCAGTTGTAAACACGTTACAACCAACGCTGGTCTTCCGACAGAGTCATTTGGTGACGTCACGAACACTTGACACAAAACAATCAAAAATATAAAAAAAAAAAAAAAAAAAAAAAAACTACGACAACGGTTAACAAACACGAGATAACGAAACGGAAATTACCACACGCACTGCAAGAACTCAGGATAAAAATAAATATATTAGTAAGTACACAGCATCATTATATGATACTCGTATCGCCTTTATGACTCCCCTACTATCCCTATTGGACATTCTGGGGTCTTTAGGATTCTACTATTTTAAGTTGGTTTTTCTTTTTTTCTTTGAATCAGCTTCCACTTGTTCTCGAGGCACTACACAGGCGCTCGCCACCTAGTAGTAAGAAGGATCATAAAAAAAACAGACCGTGTTTGTTGCCTGATTCTTCTAGGTTTGGTTGCGTTGGAACAGAAGTAAAATATGTAATTTTATTTTTGAAGACTATTCAAAATGACCCTTGTGATATCAATGAATAAAATACTTTTTGAATTTGACTTTGACTTTGACTTTGATTACAGAACCCTAAAAACCCTGGCAGGTGAGATCGTGGTCAAACAAAGGTATATCAAAGTTAAAAAAAAAAAAAAAAAAAAAAACTTATCTGGCTGTCTATCTGTCTGTTAAGATCTTTTTTCTCAGGAACTGCTAAAGTTATCAACGTGATATTTTTAATCATCAAAGTTCTCGAAAATTTGCACCGTGGTGTTTCCGGTCTTGGGGGTTCTTGCTGTAGAACCCTAAAAACCATAGAATGCCTATGCAGGCTAGACTCTAGCTGATCTCGAAACCACGAGCAGTTACAGGTCTAGCGCTAAACTGAGTCAGTCCCTGATTTATGGGAGCGGTACGGGAGCGGTGTTTTCGTTAAGTCAAAATGAAGCGTGGCTTCATGTCATCTGATAATTTGAGAGACAAAAACACCACTCCCATACTTTAGGGACTGACTCCATTAAGCGCTAGACCTGTAGTACGTCGTGTTAAAACTTAAAAACTATTCATACAATACATAGTTCAATTTAATATTTCAGGAGTATTCACAGTGGACCCGTCAAACGGCATCATCTACCCCTCCTCCGCCGTCGTCGGTAACACTTCGTACACCCTCACGGTGTCGGCGCGGGACGAGGCGGGCAGGGGGCCCAACGCGGACACGGCGCGAGTCGACATATCCGTGCTAAGTGTCAACAAGCACAGCCCCGTGTTCGTGCAGCCGCCACCCGACGTGCGCCAGCTCACCATCCCAGAGGTATGTTCACCAGACTTTACTTAACAACGCGGACACGGCGCGAGTCGACATATCCGTGCTGAGTGTCAACAAGCACAGCCCTGTGCTCGTGCAGCCGCCGCCCGACGTGCGCCAGCTCACATCCCAGAGGTATGTTCATGTTTGACAGCGTCGCCACAGATTAAATAATTGTTACTACGCTAACCGAGTAGCCGGCTGGAACGTCTCAGCTGGCTACTCGTCCGCCGCAACACAGAGATCAAGGCGTCCCTTACACCTTTGCTATTCAAAAACATTATTAACTCACAGGTTATCGTAAAACGAGTTTTGCCGTCCATTATTACAGAATCCATGACATTAGTCTACTGACCCATCCCTTCGTTACTCATTTAAATATTATTCAAATGTGAGCTTCGCTCGCTTAACTTGCAATGTATGTCCGGGTGGAATCTTGCAACCGAATTTTAAAGCAGTTATCCTCAACCGATTGAGCTGAAATTTGGTATACCTGTCTAGTTCGGATGACAATGCAATATGATGGGTGACAGCGAGCTGATCTGATGATGGAGACGGAAGGTGGACAACGGAACGCCTCGATCGATAATATAGATAGAGGGAGCTGGCGAGCATTTCGGGGTATGATTTGCACACGTTTCACGTCGAGGTGGAGGGCAGTTTAAATCATTACGAATTGATTTGGTCCAACAATTAAGGTCCTATGTCGCTGCGTTTTCGCGTTACAGCGGATTGAATTTGCTTAAAAATTTCGGGAATTTAAATCATTTGCCTATGCCTCTGGAGTTCATGGTCACAGTCATCTTGGAAACGAATAAAATTGAAGAGGCAGACGTTCAGAGTTCTGCGTTATCATGGGACAGAGATGTAAAAATGTAAAAAAAAACTCTACTATTAAGTCATTTGCACACGGTTCTCATTGCGCCCATTCGAATCATTATGACTCCGTGGATTCGAAAAAACATGTGGCAGACACTTTGCTTACTTATTTTCAGCTGTACAACTGTTTGAAATTCACGGAATCAAGGAAAATAATTCACTGAAAATAATTTTTGATAAAAATCACGCAAATTCTTCGTCGGTATAAAATCACAGTTAATATTTTTAAGATGCTCGAAGTAAAGTTTTCATGCAAAATATAAAAATAAATAATTATTTTCATTGGGACGATGCAGGAAATTTGATAAGGAAAATGAAAAATAGTCCATAAGTCGTTTTATTTCTCTGTGGATATATATTTTATACCTGCTTGGTTTGGCGCGAGGGTCGGGTTGAAAACAAAACCAAATGTTTGGAATATCAGAGGCCTGAACGTCTGCCTCATCGATTTACTTGGTTTTCATAAGAAATTCATACATCAGTCTAAGAGGCAGACATGTGCGCATAGTATAGCACACCTTTTTTTTACATTTTTGGAGTACTGTCAATAGGTAACGCAGAGGCAACATGCTGGCAGACTATACCGTGGTCCTTATCATTGTTTTTAACCGAACAATTCAAATCTGCCAAGTGTGCACTTCATATACAGTTTTTTAAATCATAAAAATAACTTCAACAAATTTAATACTACAAAAGTCAGAGGTCTGGACGTCTGCCTCTTCGATTCTTTGTGTTTCCAGGATGACTGTGATCATTAGCCCCAGAGGCGAAGTGTGCGCATAATAAAGCATACTTTTTTTTTTACATTTTTGAAATGCTGTATATTTACAACGCAGCGCTACCATGTTGGCAGACGAGGTCCTTGATGTTTCTTAGGGTATAATTATCAAATAATAACGTCTGCCATGTGTGCTGATTATATCGAAATTTTACTCGCCAGCTCCCCAGCTCCCTATCTAATAGTAGACTGGGCTCATTTTGATCAGCACACGGTTACGTGGTACGGTTATAGTGGTAGAAATAGTTGGTACTTTTTAAAAATGTATAACATATTTGAAACACTATTTGTAGCAAATAAACAATTTGATTGATTGATTGATTACGATCACTAAATTTTATAAAAGCTTGTATAGAAAAATATTTTTTTCACGAAATACTTATCACAATGTGCCTTGCTAAAATGTTGCTACACCTCCTCCAGAACGCAGCGCAGGCGGATTACCTGATCACCACGGTCCAGGCTACAGACGAGGACTCTGGCGAGAACGGACGCGTCTCCTACTACCTGAAGGTGGACAACCAGAACGTGGGGGAGACAGCCGAGTTCAGCCTCCACAGAGACACAGGAGAACTGAGGACAAAGACCTTCCTCGACCGCGAGCACAGGGCTGAGTACCAGGTATAAAACTGGACAGTTCACACAACATTATCTAGCCCCAAGCTAAGCAGAGCTTGTGTTATGGGTACCAGATAACTGATATACATAATACAATATATTACATAGAAAGATATTTTTTATTTTACTTAGAAAATACCCAGAACAACCTGAACAAATATCTGCAGATCGTACAAATATTTGTTCCGAGGCGGGGCTCGGACCCGCAACCTCCTGCGTCGCAGGTGGACCTTCGTCCGCCGCGCCACTGAGATAAGATAAGATAAGATAATTTATTTGTCCGAAACACAGGTTTACATACAGATGTTATAAAAGAGAAAGTATCACCATGTTTCGCCTTGTCAAGGCATACAAATTTTAAAAAATACAACATATAATTTTAACACAATGAGTAAGTAGGTCAGGAAGTCGTCAAAGATAAACTCGCAAGTTACAATTTTAATAAAGCTGTCATGTTATCGTCGTAAAAGGACACTGCGACCTCGACCATCACCTGCATAAGATCGGGGCCACTGACTGCAGGCTATGCCGGGGCCTTCCTGTAATGCGTTGTCCGGTTTGTGGTCGCCACTCGAGAACCTTCATTTCATTCTCTTACTGTCAGTTCTGCTAGATATATGACAGGGCTGGTCAGCTAAATTTATTACCACTTCAACTTGCTCGTTACGATATCTGTGTGGAATCATCGTTTAGAATACATTATGACGTCACACGTCATTTGCAAGAAATCTCCTATGGTCATAGCGAATAAGGGCCCTGATGTTAAGCGGCAACCTCTGCATTATCTCACAGGTCACGTCCACCTCGGACGCGCCAGGCGTGGCATTGCATTGCGCCAGCCCCTGAAACACTGAAAAGTCTCATGTGCCTGTAATTTCACCGGCACCTATACCCTTTAAATCGGAACACAGCAATGCGAGCACTACTGCTTTGCGGCAGAAATAGGTATGGTCGTAGTACTTCCCTAGACAAACTCTTTTACAAACAAACTCTACAACTCAACTAGTTGACCGAACGAAGCGTGGTCTCTGAGTCTAATTGCAGGTTGCGGCTTTTGTATGTTTGTAAGTATGTGTGTTTGTCCGACGATAACCGCAGAAGCGTTGATCCAATCTTGATGAAACTTAGTAGGTTACAAGTTTTATCCAGAATATAAATCCGATCGACTGTTTTCGTTTGCGCAGAAAAGCGCAGACTGGTATCCGACAGTAGCCGAACGTATAGTGTAGCTCTGACCCGCTCTATAGCTCTGTCCTACTCACATCTAAAAGTCGACCAGCCGCGATTTTGCCGCGAAATCGATTAACCAATAACAGGGCAAGATTTAAGCGCGTGATTTCTATTTGTACAAAGAAGGTTCCCGCGCTATAGAAGTTGGTCTACGGCGCGGTAACATCGGGGCGACTTATATTTTTGGTAAAACCGTAGATTAGCAGAATATTATTTTTAAATCCGAATATGAGCTTGATCGGTACAGGTATATTTGAGCTCTGGGGGTCCAAGAGGTCCACTAAATAGGTGTCATATAAGTCATGTCAAGTAACTTCCGAGTACCATGGCTGCTCTGACGACAGCAGCATTCTAAGGCGAGGCTGAAAAACAGCGTGGCTGAGCCCTCGACCTTTTCTCTTACACTAGACTATATTATAACTATACTCATAACCTTTGTAAGTAAAATAAACAAACAAAAAACTTTGTCTGTAAATCCTGGATTAATAAAATAAAATAAAATAAAATAAAATAAAATAAGTAATGATGTTGTTTTGAATGAATGCCCTTTTTAAACCCCGACGCAAAAACGACGGGGTGTTATAAGTTTGACGTGTCTGTGTGTGTGTTTGTGTGTGTGTTTGTGTGTGTCTGTGTCTGTCTGTCGCCTCGTAGCTCCCGAACGCACGAACCGATTTCTTTTTTTTTTTGTTTGAATTTGTCGGGAGTGTTCTTAGCTATGTTTGATCAAAATCGGTTCAGCCATTTCATTGCGTTGGGGGTTTTTTAATTTTTACAAAATTAATTACTTCTTATACCATGTATTATTTGAAACGGAAAAAAATGAAGAATGCAAATTTTACATCGCAACATCACGTTTGGGGCGAAATACTAGTGGTATTATAATCTTCACATTTTGGTTTCCAGCTGGTGATAGCAGCAGTGGACAACGGCACGCCGGCGCAGTTCTCCAGCCTCAGATTACTGGGCGTGCTACTGGCCGATGACGACGACAACTCGCCGCGCTTTGCGCAGGCGCACTACACCCTGACGATACCCGAGAACCAACCGGCTGGACTCATAGTTGGTAAGCAGTTCATTTAACTTATGTTTGCAATCAGTTAGTGAGACTCAGATTACTGGGCGTGCTACTGGCCGATGACGACGACAACTCGCCGCGCTTTGCGCAGGCGCACTAGACCCTGACGATACCCGAGAACCAACCGGCTGGACTCATAGTTGGTAAGCAGTTCATTTAACTTATGTTTGCAATCAGATCCAGAGTCTCGAGCACCGCGTAAAGTCGCATGCCTTTCGATCTTCTATAGGTTACATTTCGGGGAATGCTCCCATGAACTTCACGATCTGATCCCACCATCTCCTTTTCATCATAGGAAGAGTAGACGCACGGCTCGGTACCATCCTTACCTCATTAGTATACCCTCTATTCGTACTAAACGATTCAGTTCTACCTTTATAATGCGAACTGCTAAGGAGTGGAATACCCTACCTTCGTCTGTCTGAAAACTATAATCTGGGTCTCTTCAAGGCTAGAGTGAATAGGTGCCTTCTAGACCTTTGTGCTTCATCTTCGGCCACATCGTCACTTACCAACACGTGAGATAGTGTAGTAGTGCCCTCACACCTGCACACTGAAAGACCTTACGAAGCTTACGAAGCCACTGATAATGCCATAGCCGTGGCAGCTGCTCCAAAATAATTTGATAGAGATCCATCGACACAAAGACAGAATCAGTTTTATACGGACTTGTTGTAAGATTTGTCCTGGCTGCTAACTTACTATAGAAGAATGCGTCAGCCGAGTCAGTCCTGCGAAGCAATGGCGGCAATGGGCTCACCATTTGTCACGTCTTTATCCCCACGACAGTACAACCCATGGTGAACAGAGGCCCATTAAGGCTGTCAACCCTTTCGGGGAAAAAAGCGTGTGTCTATGTTTGCGATTAATTCAGCTCAGAGATATTTCAGTCACAAAATGGAGGGTTAACTGATCGGTTTCCTTAAGTACCACCATACCTATATCTGCTGCAAGGCAGTTATACTACTTGGATGACGGAACAAGCAAGAGGCCCACCTGATGTTAAGCGGTAACCTCTGCCTATGAACAACGC
This sequence comes from Operophtera brumata, assembly GCA_932527175.1. Lineage (NCBI taxonomy): Eukaryota > Metazoa > Arthropoda > Insecta > Lepidoptera > Geometridae > Operophtera > Operophtera brumata. The sequence continues at coordinate 41,622,136 of OW052228.1, read as the reverse complement.
ATTACCTCATAGGTCACGTCCACCTAGGACGCACCCTATGTGGCATTGCACTGCGCCCGCCACCCTGAGACATAGTTGAAAAGTCTCATGTGCCTGTAATTTCACCGGCACCCTTACCCTTCAAACCGGAACACAGCAATGCGAGCACTACTGCTTTGCGGCAGAAATAGGTGTGGTACTTCCCCGGACGAACTCTTACAAATTATTTATTTATTTTGCAATTATACTACTCCTTGCACCCTTGAGATTTATAATGAGACGACTTGTATAATTCTGTGTGTTTTCTTTGAACAGGTTCCGTGAAAGCCACTGACAAAGATTCCGGAGACAACGGCAAGGTGTACTACCACATTCTGGAAGGCAATCAGGAAGGAGCGTTCACACTCGACAGGACGCAGGGCATCATTAGATCAAACATCAGTTTTGACAGGTAATTGATAACCTACACCAGGGGTTCCCAAAGTGGGCGATAACGCCCCCATGTGGGCGCTGTAAGCCTAAAGGCGGTTAAATAAAAAAAAATGGGGGCATCAAATCAGATACTCTTTCGCATTTTAATAGTTATTAGTATTTGAACTGTCCACGGACCTGACAAGTCCTCGTGGTGGGACTGCGTGGACAGGATCTAGGCCGCGATACGCGGCGCTCTGACCAAAGCAAACTCTTGGGTTTGACCCAACCCCCACCTGGTATTAATGTCTTAGAGTTGTTACTCACAGTTTTCTCCGGCCAATGTGTCCAGGTATCCGTCCAGCGAGCTACAAGGTACCCTTCGCTACGCTGGAAAAAAAACGGATTAAGGGGGCTCCAACAGCCCTCAGCGGGCCTCGACGTGGTATTTCGCCGGCTAACCACAATTCACAACTTAGTCCATCCAAGGTGGTATTTCAATCTACACCTCCCGGGAGGCTTCCAAAAGTTCAAATCCCTCGCCCGATGAGGTGGATACCGCTTGATGTATTATATTTTCCAAATCCCAAATCCAAAATACGTGTTCAATCGACCCAAACACAATCCAAGGCGACATTTTTTATTACCAAAAACTCACACAGAGTTAATCTGTCAAAGTCAAAAACCCACAAGGTGCAATGTCTCGGCTCCATGGTAGGAGCCGGCCCGTGGAATTTGATCCGAAATCAAACAGTATTCCTAGGTCATTTTTAGATAGACCGCAGGCAATCATGTTTTATCAAGTTTTGGTTAAATAACCCGATTTGTGCATGTTTAATCTCCGCTAATATAGGTCGCAATCATTAATTTAATTTGAAGTTATAGTGGTTTTTGAGGAGGTGGAAAAAAGGGGACGCTAAAAAATAATTTATTCTCAAAGTGGCCAGTAGACAAAAGAAGTTTGGGAACCCCTGATTCTAGACGTACCTACAAGTAAATAGGTTATTTCTAGGAAAGCGTGATCGGTTTTGGACCTCATCGACACTTACCATCAGGTGAGATGGCGGACAAACGTATGCGTGTACGTGTCGTACCGTGTGCTGTCTTATGAATTTTGGCTACGTCTTACTTTTAACTGCCTGAGGCTTTGAAGTTGATTTTCTTTTTTTCTTTTAATCAGCTTCTCCTTGGTTTCGAGCCACGTCACATGCGCTCCCCACCTAGTAGTAAGATGGATAAATAAATATAAATAAAATCCAATGCAAAGTGTCACGCAAAGAAGGTGCACTTTCGTTATCTAGTGTAATTATTGGGTTGTCCTGGCTGCTAGCTTATTTAAGGAATGTGTTATATTCCACGATGGTGCAACCCACTGTGAAAAGAGGCCTATTGTGGCTCTGCCTACTCCTTCGGGGAAAAAGGCGTGTGTCTATGTATGTATGTATGTATGTTATTACTGGAAGCACAGATAAAATAATACTATACTAGTAGCTGAGTCAGTCGTGGGAAGCAATGGCGGCGATGAGCTCACCACTTTTATTCCACGATGGTGCAGTGCAACCCACTGTGAAAAGAGGCTCATTGAGGCTCTGCCTTTTCCCCCGAAGGTGTCTTCGGGGGAAAAGGCGTATGTCTATGTATGTATGTATGTATGTGTGTATGTATGTGGGGAGGCCTATATGCCCAGCTGTAGAATTTAACAAGATGAAACAGCTCTTATTAGCTTCAGTTGTAACTAACTAACAATGTAATCAAATCTTAGAATCGAATTTTCGACCACTTCCCGATATCCGATTGAACTGAAATTTGGTATACCTGTCAAGTTCCGATGACAATACGATATTATGGTGACAGCGAGCTGATCTGATGATGGAAACGGAAGGTGGAGAGCGGTTCTCATCGATATTAATAGTAAGCCTGGCAGTATTTCTAGTAGTAGAGCTTTTTTGTGAAAGTATTCGTCCGGGGAAATACTACCACCATACCTATTTCTGCCGCAAAGCAGAAGTGCTCGTATTGCTGTGTTCCGGTTTGAAGGGTAAGGGTGCTAGCGAAGTTACAGGCACATGAGACTTTTCATCTTTGTCTCAGGGTAGTGGGCGCAGTGCAATGCCACATAGGGTGCGTCCTAAGTGGACGTGACCTATGTGATAATGCACTGTTCCTAGGCAGAGGGTACCACTTAACATCAGGTGGGTCATCAGCTTCATCCGTCATTTCAAGTTGTATAAATAAAACATATAAAAGAATTGGGCTCGATTTGAATCGAATCAGCTCACGGTTTCGATTACTAGTTTAATAAAACCTTGTTTTATTGTTTTTTTTTAAATAAAAAATATCTTTGTTTTTAGAGAAAAGCAGTCTGATTACACGTTTTCTATCTACGCGAGCAACAGCGCGCTGTTCTCGGCGACGGACGCGCTGAGCGCCGTCGAGAACAGCACCGAGCGCGCGCAGAGCGTTGCGGCCGTCGCCGTCACCGTGCTGGACGAGAACGACAACCAACCTACATTCCACCAGAAGATTTACTACGCCGGTAACTCATATTTTACACACCTCCAATTTATTTCACCACTAGGAATCTAGGGTCGTGATAGGTACAACGAAATTTTTTATATGAGGCGTAGAACTACCCGCACCAAATCTGCCAATAGTCTGAAGACTAACCGTAAATGAAAATAGAGATAAAAAAATGAGGCTTAGGATCTGATCTGATATTGTGTATTAAAAAAACTGAATAGTTCACACAACATTATCTAGCCCCAAGCTAAGCTGTGTTATGGGTTTTAGATAACTGATATACTCAATACTATATATATAGGTTGTAAGAATAAATAAAAATGCCCATTTAAAGTTTTGTTAAGTTTTACGACATACATACAAGGAAACGGAGGAGTCTATTCGGCCGCAAGGTTCACGAAATGTCTATGAGTTCTTATAGTTTCCAAGAATAATAAATATATGGTATTCTTAAGCTTTTTATCGAGTGAAATCATAAATTCAATACAATGACGACCTCTGTGGCGCGGCTGGCGATGGTTCGCCTGCGACGCAGGAGGTTGCGGGTTCGATTCCCGCCTCGGAACAAATATTTGTGCGATCTGCAGATATTTGTTCAGGGTGTTCTGGGTGTTTTCTATGTATAATAAAAAATATCTATCTATGTAATATATTGTATTAAGTATATCTGTTAACTAGTACCCATAACACAAGCTCTGGCTTAGCTTGGGGCTAGATAATGTTTGGTGAACTTGTCCAGCATTATTTATTTATTTATTTATTTATTTATATGAAATATAGTAGTAGTAGAGCTTTTTTGTGAAAGAGTTCGTCCGGGGAAGTACTACTACTACCATACCTATTTCTGCCGCAAAGCAGTAGTGCTCGCATTGCTGTGTTCCGGTTCGAAGGGTAAGGGTGCCGGTGAAATTACAGGCACATGAGACTTTTCATCTTTATGTCTCAGGGTGGCGGGCGCAGTGCAATGCCACGTAGGTTGCGTCCTAGGTGGACGTGATCTATAAGGTAATGCACTGTTCATAGGCAGAGGTTACGGCTTAACATCAGGTGGGCTTCTTGCTTGATCCGTCATCCAAGTAGTATTAAAAAAAAAAAAAAAAATACATCATTCGATAAAAATAAACAGAGACAATTTTTTTTAAAATTGAATTACCATTTTATACTTACTTCTTGCACGTTTTAATTTTTGAAACATTTGGTATCTTACTAATTATAATTTGCGCTAGTGAAGTCATCAACAAAATTTAACAAAACTCTAAAGGGCATTTTTATATTATTTTTTTATACACAAAAGCACGGTATCGGCGCTTGCGCTCGCCTTCTTCGCCTCATACAAAAATGTTTATTTTTTCATTTTTTTTAACCTTGATAGACCTTTGTTTGACCACGATCTCACCTGTTGGTAAGTGACGATGTGGCCGAAGATGGAGCACAAAGGTCTAGAAGGCACCTATTCAACTCTAGCCTTGAAGAGACCCAGATTATAGTTTTCAGGAAAGACAAACGACGGTAGTGTATTCCACTCCTTAGCAGTTCGCATTATAAAGGTAGAACTGAAACGTTGATACTGGATGAACCTTTAGTGTCTAAAAGTGTTTTTTTATGTGTATGTTAGTTTTTAAGGTATTTATGTTGCTATGGGCTTATTGTTTAGGTTTTTGTACATATTCCAATAAGCCCGAAATAAAGATATTTGATTTGATTTTGATTTGATTTGAGGACCTCTGTGGCCCAGCGGGCGAAGGTTAGCCTGCGACGCAGGAGGTTGCGGGTTCGATTCCCGCCTCGGAACAAATATTTGTGCGTTCGCAGATATTTGTTCAGGGTGTTCTGGGTATTTTCTATGCATAATAAAAAATATCTATCTATGTAATATATAGTATTAATTATATCAGTTATCTAGTACCCATAACACAAGCTCTGGCTTACCTTGGGGCTAGATAATGTTGTGTGAACTTTGTCCAGCATTATTTATTTATTTATATTTATTTATATTTATAGCGCCTTAAAAGATAGGCACCAGTCTGTTGATGATGATGATGCCATGACCTCCCTCAGGTGTAAAGCACACGGCGCGCGTCAATGAGCCGATAATCTCCGTGGTGGCAGACGATCCCGACCTGGATGAGAACGGGACCCTCGCGTACATGGTGGCAGCCTCCAACCTGTACAAGTTCGGGGACAGCCACTCCAGTGGCAGTGTGGTGCCTTCGCCCTTTAACATCACACAAGATGGTAACTAGTTTCTTTCATAGATTTTTTTAAAACATTGTATAGACCTATGTGTAGATTGTATATATTGTATAACCGAGTGGAGACCTTGGGTAGGAGGCCGAAGACCAGACACGCCGAAGGCACGATGGACCGATGACATTAAAAATGTAGCCGGCTGCCAGTCACGATTTTTTTTTTCGAAATCTTTTGGCAGCCCAAGCTGCCCTTGGAAACATAATGAAGTTTAACTTCTTTTTTTGTTGAATGCACTTATACAGTGGTGGCCATATAATTAAGAACGCTGATATAAAGGGAAGATTTTTTCCAACTAAGATGCAAAACTAATTGTATGCATTTGTTTTTATTTCTCTCGGTATCGTAAAACATTTCCATATTACCACTGTATTCATTGATACACATGATTGGCTAAAAATCAATAGGCAAACTTTTTACACTACTTTTAAACAAAGTATTCCTTATTACTGGCTGGTCACGTAATTAAGAACGCTAAGTAGTTTATACCTTTATTCAAATTAAAATAGAGAACACTCAGTCGATTTGTTACTGTTTGTATAATTTTGGTGCCATTACGTGCTGTAAAAGATTAAAAGTGATTGCTTCTTTAGAAAAAACAATGGGAAAAAATAAAAGTTGTGATAAATCTACAAGGGAAGTAATAATAAAACTTCGCCGGAAGAATTGGTCTTATAAAAAGATAGCCGACCATCTGCAATGTTCAAAAATGATGGTTTTCCACGCTGTAAAGCATTTTGCTACGTATCAAACTACTTCGAATGTTCCACGTGTACCTAAACAGAGAAAAACAACTCCTCGAGATGACCGAAACATCAATCGTATGGCAAAACAAAATCCTTTTAAAGGGTCCAATGAGCTTAGAAAATAATATTTTGGTGAAAACAACCCTTCAGCAATCTCAGCACGCACTATTTGAAGACGTTTGGTAGAAGAAAAATTGCACGGTAGGATAGCAAGAAAGGTACCCATGTTAAAACTTTGCCACAGGCAAGCCCGGCTTGCATTTGCGAGAAAGTATGAAAACTGGACTGTGCAACAGTGGAAAAATGTACTTTTTTCTGACGAGACGAAAATAAACAGAGTATGTTCTGATGGAAAACGATATGTACGACGTCCCCCGAATACAGCATTTGACCCAAAGTACACGAAAGTTACATTAAAGCACGGTGGTGGAAATGTGAAAATTTGGGGTTGCTTTTCTGGACATGGTGTAGGACCTGTAAAGTTGATAGAAGGTAACATGGATCAGTTCCAATACAAAAATATACTGGAAGAAACAATGGTACCATACTGTAACATTACAAAATTATTATAAAAACTTCTAGAAGCTTCCATACTCACACAAGTAGCTTGTTGACAAAAAACTAACGGATAACTCACACATGCACACAGCCATGTTGGTTACATCTCACGTACACATAGAAAGTTATTGACGACTAGGCTCACCTATAAAAAGGTAGGCGCCCTTACGCCAAGCACATTCCAAACTCAGACGGAGCAATCAATAACACATCTATATTCCTACACTGCGCCCAATTTTGGTGAGTTTATTTAAATATATTACGCTCTAGCTAGCACTGTATAATCTGATGTTCTTATCTTTATTTTTCTTAATGTTGTAAATTCTAGCATCACACTTGAAGCACGTCCACTTGTCTACTACTATGTCTATCCTTCTGACTAACTAGTTCTTAATCTCTGTTGTAAACCCTACGGTGTAATAAGGTTGAAAGCCACGTACTGCCTACCCCTGCGAGCCACGTCTGCGGCACCTAGAGGCGACTTTCAACCAAGTTACACCAGGGGGAAGAATCAAGCCTGTCACTACAACTACGTGATCTTTACAGGGTCCAACTCTACGGGTCGAACCTTACGGTTGGTGGCTTCACAGCCACCAACCGGACTCACCAGCTACTTGCTGTCTACCAGCTGTCTCCAGCCTTACCTGCTGCTACCAGCCTGCCACGAGCCACCTCGCAGACAAGGGGCGCGCTCTTCACCATGACGTCTAGACCACGTGCTTCCGATCTACAGCTCACAGGACAGTACCGTGGAGAGTCCACACCTGTTCTTGGGTTCCGTACTACGCGTGTGTCCAAGTGTTCTTTTCTACAAGCGTGACCTTTTGAGACCTATTCTACTGCTGAGATTGAGACCCTTGATCATACCCCGGCCCATAGCCGTCTGGCCTTCTGCCTGCTACTCTGGCCTTCTGCCTGCTACTCTGGCCCTCTGCCTGCACTTCTGCCTTCAGCATAATACTAAAGACTCTAAGTTTAACAATCCATTCAGTGACCTTATGGTTAGCATTTTAAGTTTAATATATGTATAAAAATGTCCTAATCGTTTTTCTACCTACCCCTAGCTTTTCTATCAGGTAGGATAGGAACCTAAAACCTAGACTACCTACCTGTCCACGGCTGCACCGTGACAATACGCTGAAGACGTTCTACCGGTCATTTGGACATTCCAGCATGACAATGATCCAAAGCACACTGCACGCACCGTAAAGGAATTTCTTACAGCGCAATTAGTTTCTGTCTTAGACTGGCCTGCTAACAGTCCAGATCTAAACCCAATAGAGAATCTGTGGTTTGAAGTAAAGAAAAAGGTTTCAAATACAAAGTGTGGAAATTTAAGAGAGCTGTATGACGTTTTTTTAGAAGAATGGAACTCTATTTCTCTTGCGAAATGTCAAAAATTAATAGAGTCAATGACTCGCCGGTGTAAAGCTGTAATTAAAAGCCGTGGATATGCTATTAACTATTAATTTTAGTTAAATATTTATAAAATTTCTTTTTATGTTACCTGTGCTACATAATATTGTGATTTTTTAAATCTAAGTGTCATACAAAACAATTCCCGAGCAGTTAAATAAATCGTTCTTAATTATTTGTCCAGTTTCAGTACTATTTGAATGTGTTACTTTAATAAAATCAATAAAAAGTGCAAAAAATAGTTAGCGATTTCATACTTTATTCTTAAGTCAGGTTGCTCTATTAATGTGACTATTATATAACATAACTAGTTGCTTCTCAGAAGGTACACATCTCTGTGTATGATACGATTTAAATAAAAAACTTCTAGAACTTCAAATCGTTCTTAATTATATGACCACAACTGTATAGGCTCATGATGATGATGATTATTTATTTGTGAAATGTATTCGTTTTATTTTGCAGGAATTTTGATGACGGCCAACTACATGTCTGAGTACAATCAAGACCGGTTCGTTCTAGACATCATCGCGCAAGAAACTGCGCCGCCTCACCGACAGGCCAAGGCGCAAGTATTCGTAAGTTTATTGTGGTGACGGCCAACTACATGTCTGAGTGCAATCAGGACCGGTTCGTTCTAGACATCATCGCGCAAGAAACCGCGCCGCCTCACCGACAGGCCAAGGCGCAAGTATTCGTAAGTTTATTGTGATGACGGCCAGCTACATGTCTGAGTGCAATCAGGACCGGTTCGTTCTAGACATCATCGCGCAAGAAACCGCGCCGCCTCACCGACAGGCCAAGGCGCAAGTATTCGTAAATTTATTGTGATGACGGCCAGCTACATGTCTGAGTGCAATCAGGACCGGTTCGTTCTAGACATCATCGCGCAAGAAACCGCGCTGCCTCACCGACAGGCCAAGGCGCAAGTATTCGTAAGTTTATTGTGATGACGGCCAGCTACATGTCTGAGTGCAATCAGGACCGGTTCGTTCTAGACATCATCGCGCAAGAAACCGCGCCGCCTCACCGACAGACCAAGGCGCAAGTATTCGTAAGTTTTTTTTTGTAATTTTTATAATAACTTATTTTATTATAACTTTTGTAATAGGTCTAGTATTATAAAAGCGAAAGTTTCAATGTTTGTATGTTTGTTACTCAATCTCGCCAAAACGGCGGAACCGATTTTATCGAAATTTAGTGCACAGATAGATTGATTGACCTGGATTGAGCTTTATGATACATTTTATCCGAAAAACAATCCCTAAAAGTGTTGGGGACCGCAATCCAGCACAAATTTTCTGATATCCGAAATTCATCCAATATACCCGGCGAGCAGCAGACTGCAGGAGTAATCCGGTACCGAATATCAGGAATACCGGTGAAATGGGGCGGTTGCTATGCGGTATTCATCATAAAGTTAACTGGAATTTAGGTCTTAAGAGGAGCTTAAGACTGATTTATGTCATTCCATCACCCTTATTTCAGATCTGGATCATTGACCGTTCCTCCCTCATCAGGATGGTGGTCTCCAGAAGCTGTTCCGCATCAGTGGAGGAAGTGAAGGAGAAACTAGCAGAGGCCGGCAACGCACTCCTGGTGCTAGGCAGACGGCTGCCCGTAGTGCAGGCAGACAGAAGATACGATGACTGGTATAAGATAATGGAGTACTTTGTAATTTGGAAGGGGATGTCTTAGGCTGACTAACTCTTTCACCACAATGGTATTTTTATAAAGATCTATTTGCAAACAAACCCTATACATAGGTCCCAAGACTAAGAAAGAACCTGGCAGTGATATTTCTCGGGGTCCGCACCTGAAACCTGTCTTTTAAATAGTTATTTTTCTGTCACTTACTTAGTCCAGATCAACACTACGATCCCCTGTGTCATGGGTATCCGGAACTACGGGTACCATAGTAGCACAACACGGAACAAATATTTTCAGATCAAGCATACATTTGTCCCGCAGCGGGAATCAAACCCGCAACCTCTCGCATCTCAGCCGACGGCTCGCCCGCCGCGCGAGATATGTCGTCATAACAACTATGCTAAAATATCTTTGTTTTCCTTCTTTTTTTAAGAAACTAATAGGTAAACTAGATTACGGCCCACCTGATGTAAAGTGGTCACCGTCGCTTATAGACACCGGCAACACCGGGGGTATTGTCGATGCGCTGCCTACCCTGAAGGAATTTATGAACATTTTTCTTTTACATCTGTATAGTGTTCAATGATAATTATATTCTTTGAACTCTATACTTAGTTTATTATTTTTCAAGTGTAAACCACACTTTATGGATAACATTAAATTTAAATGTAACCCAAAAATCTAGTCAATGTTTCGAACTAATTTCGTACTTTGAACAGAAGGTTTCTAATGAAACACCTGTAGATGGCTCCCATCGGCGCTATAGCCGAGTTGATAGTGCCCACAAATTTCGTCTTCAGCGTCATAGCTCGTTCTATGGCCGAATTGGTAAAGGCATCGCCGATCACAGGCGAGGTTGCGGGATCGAGTCCCGCTGGAACGAAATTTTTGGGTTACATTTAAATTTAACTCTATACTTACAACATGATAACTATATACTTACGAACTATACACTAGCGTTGTTTTATAAGTAGCTCCTGGTGAATGAGTTCTCAATCTGTGTATGTATTTTGAAGTAGAGTATTTTTCCAGGTGTGAAATCCATCTACACGCAGTAGAACGTGGCAGCTGGCAGGTGCTGCCAGTTCAACGCGTCCTGGAACAAATCGACGCGCAGTATGATCGCCTGCAGCACGCTTATAGACAGTACGGCGTCGAGACGCTGCAAGCCAACGCCGTCGCCTCTAAAGGTACCTTATCACCACGCCCTAGGGTCTAGATTCAAGTGGCAGGTGCTGCCAGTTCAAATGGTCCTAGAACAAATCGACGACGTGATTTCTAAAGATACTATCCGAGGTTTCGAAAGATATCAAAACTCTTATAAACTCTACTGTTTTCTTAAGACTTAATATTGATGCAAGTTTGCAGTGGGGACCTCAAATCGAGGCACTTCCTGGTCGACTTAGTTCGCTGCATATGCAGTTTTTACAATAAGGCAGATTACTAATGAAGCTACAGCTAGGCTAGTTTATTTTGGCTACTTCCATAGTTTATATAAATGAATAACTAAAATTTTTTATTGAATTAATTTGCATGTTTTTACTGATTTATGTTATTCTTAGAAATTATAATTATTTTGTAAATTTTTGGAATTAAATGGCTTTATTATTATTATTATTATTACTTCCATAGTGTTATGTCATATGGCATCATACTGTGGGGGAAAGCAGCAGATATCCAAGCCATATTTGTTTTACAAAAACGGGCAATACGTGCCGTTTATTCTATGAAGCCGCGTGACTCCTTGAAGGAGCGTTTTAAGGAAATTTACATTCTCACGGTATTTTCATTATTTCTATAAAACCTTAGAACACGAAACAAACGATACCTCGGTATACAAATTTAAAAACAGTGTTTAAATAATAGTCATTAATTTGTGTTAATTTAATATTCGAGCTCATTAGTAACAAAATATAGAGGAAGTAGATAAACTGAAAGATAAGCTGAAGTTGCTCAAAATAGTTGCTGACGTCATTCTCATACTTAAGCACTCGATAAAACTAGTAATAAATTTTTTAAAAATTAAAAGAACCCTCTTCGCAATGAAACGGCTGAACCGATTTTTATTAAACATAGCTAAGAACACTCCCGACTAATTCACCTTTCAAACAAAAAAAAAAACAAAATCTGTTCATCCGTTCGGGAGCTACGATGCCACAGACAGACACACACACACAGACACACACACATGCCACACACGCAGGTTTTTTTTTTTTAAATCTAAGTTTGGCATGCGTTTGGCTACATCTCACCTGATGGGAAGCGACGATGAGGCCTATTTAAGCACGCTCGCCTAGAGGATGCCTATTAACTCTTCGTTTGAAGACGCCCAAGTTGTATGACAAAGGGAATAAAGAAGCCGGAAGAGAGTTCCAGGCCTTTGCTGTCCGCATGATGAAAGAGCTTGAGAAACGGTTTGTACGCGACGGATGGTATGTCGCCAACAAAAGGATGAAACGCCTCTCCACGTCTGGTCGTCAGGTGGCGGAATGGAGACGAGGGGATCAAATCGTGCAGCTCCTGAGCACACTCACCGAAATGTATGCGGTAGAAAATACACAAACACGCAACTCTTCGACGATGCTCTAACCTTTTCGCAACTAGTGCTTATACTACTTGAATGACGGAACAAGCAGATGGCCCATCTGATGTTAAGCGGTACCCTCTGCCTATGAACAGTGCATTACCTCATATGTCACGTCCACCTAGGCCACGCCCTATGTGGCATTGCACTGCGCCCGCTACCCTGAGACAAAGGTGAAAAATCTCATGTGCCTGTAATTTCACCGGCACCCTTACCCTTCAAACCGGAACACAGCAATGCGAGCACTACTGCTTTACGGCAGAAATAGGTATGGTAGTAGTACTTCCCCGGACGAAGTCTTTCACAAAATAGCTCTACTACTACTGAGTTATAAGTGTTATAAGTTTGACGTGTCTGTGTGTGTGTCTGTTTGTGTGTACCTGCATGTGTGTCTGTCTGTGGCATCGTAGCTCCCGAACGGATGAACCGATTTTGTTTTTTTGTTTGTTTGAAAGGTGAATTAGTCGGGATTGTTCTTAGCTATGTTTGATCAAAATCGGTTCAGCCGTTTCATTGCGAAGAGCGTTCTACTACTAAAAGTTGAAAGTTGAAGTTGAAGTCGAGGCTTTAAAGTTGTGCTATAAAGAATATGCGTTATTTCTATCTATACATATTATCTAGGCTTCCTGTATGATAATCAAATCTGTTTGTTTTAGCACCGGACAGTTTCGACCCCGCGCTGGCTGCGCTGATAGCTCTCCTGATAGTGCTATTTACTGGTATCGTCACCTTCATCGTCGTCTGCGCATGTCTCAAGCACTGGTAAGTAACAACTTCCTTTAACTTGACCGTTCTACTGAGATTCTCACTTAAGGTGGATGCTCACGCTTGCGGCGCGAAATTATTATTTTTATGGTGTTTTTTGCCCAAAGTTGAGTTCGCGAGAACTAGGATACTTAATACATATCTCATAAATATCATCAGTTTAGCTATGATACCCCTAAAACATTTTTACACTGTTTTTTTTTGTTTAGGGGGGGGGGGGGGGTACCGTACCTAAATTGATGATATTTATGAGATACTATCAATTAAAACATGTGTCTTAAGTGTCTCCTTGTTCTCGCGAACTCAACTTTCGCTATCTGAAGAAGTGTTGATGAGCAAAAAATACTAAAAAAATTTAATATCGCGTCACAAGCTTGAGCATTCACCTTAAATGACTTGATTATTCGACCCGTACGATGTCTCAACATTTTCTAATCTGAGAAAAGAGCGATGGTAGCCTAACGGTTCAATAGTGCAACTCAGAATCCAACGATACCGGGTTCGATCCTAGGCTCCGCACCAATGACTTTTCTAAGTTATGTGCGGATCTCCATCGCTCTGTGCTTCGGAGGGCACGTTAAGCTGTCGGTCCCGGCTGTTATTGATTAATAGCAGTCGATAAGCCATGTCAGAGGCCCTCGGGCGGCTTGACAAACTCCGACACCAGAGGCCAGCACTACCTCAAACGAACGAATCTGAGAAAATCAGTTCATAATATTTTTTTCCTTATTGTTACATAATGTAATCTAGAAGTCTTTTTACGCAATCTAACCACTATCTAGTAGTAGTAGAGCTTTTTTGTGAAAGAGCTTGTCCGGGGAAGTACTACCACCATACCTATTTCTGCCGCAAAGCAGTAGTGCTCGCATTGCTGTGTTCCGGTTTGAAGGGTAAGGGTGCCGGTGAAATTATAGGCACATGAGACTTTTCATCTTTATGTCTCAGGGTGGCGGGCGCAGTGCAATGCCACATAGGGTGCGTCCTAGGTGGACGTGACCTTTGAGGTAATGCACTGTTCATAGGCAGAGGTTACCGCTTAACATTGGGTGGGCCTCTTGCATGTTCCGTCATCCAAGTAGTATTAAAAAAAAAAAAAAAACAAAAAAACTAACCAACAAAGGTAAAATAAAAGATTTTGATATTTGTAAACACTGGGCATTGCTTTTAAAGTTTATAAAACTAAAACAAAAGTGCTAGATTACCTTAATGTGTATGCTCTCGCTTGAGGCGCGAAATTCAATTTGTTTGTTGTTTTTTGCCCATTACTGCTCATGAACACTCCTTCAGATAGCGAAAGTTGATTTCGCGAGAACTAGGAGACTTAACACACATGTTTTAATACATAGTAATCTCATAAATATAATCAATTTAGCTACCCTAGATACACTTAAATAAAATAAAAAACACGGTAAAAATGTGTTTATCGTATCATGTGTTTGGGGTATCGTTAACTGATGATATTAATGAGATACTTTTTTTTATACTACTTGAATGACTGAACAAGCAGATGGCCCACCTGATGTTAAGCGATAACCTCTGCCTATGAACAGTGCATTATCACATAGGTCACGTCCACCTAGGACGTGCCCTATGTGGCATTGCACTCCACCCTGAGACATAAATATGAAAAGTCACATGTGCCTGTAATTGCACCGGCACCCTTACCCTTCTAACTGGAAAACATCAATGCGAGCTACTCTTTTGCGGCAGAAATAGGTATGTATGGTGGTAGTAGTTCCCCGGACGAACTCTTTCACAAAAAAGCTCTACTACTTAGTAGTAGTAGAGCTTTTTTGTGAAAACTACTTTCTATTAAAACATGTGTTAATAGATAGTAGTAGTAGAGCTAGAGTAGTCTCCTAGTTCTCGCGAAATCAACTTTCGCTATCTGAAGAAGTGTTCATGAGAAGTAATGGGAAAAAAAACAACAAAAAATTTGAAATTCGCACCTTAAGCGAGAGTGTCCACCTTAAATTATTACCCGTTACTTAAAGTATGCTGCCTCGCTAAAAATTAGTCTGGTAATTATTATTTTTTCTTTTAGGGTGATCCCACCGCCTTCAATGCAGTCCAGCAAAGGCGACAGCCTCGCCCGAAGGCGCATCCTCGAGGAGTTATCCACCACAGAGAATCCTCTGTGGCTGGAGACCAAACTCAGGCCTTACGAGGAGCAGGAGCTCACCATGAACGTGTTCGGAGACCAGACCGAGCAGGCCAACGCGGAGAATGTACAGGTACTGAACTACTGTACTCTTTTGATACTGGTGTTATCGGAGGAGTTCCCACACTGAAATGTACATGTATAGCGCTCGTCTCGACTTGTCACCTCGAGGGTACTAGCTGAAATGTACATGTATAGTGCTCGTCTCGAGTTGTCACCTCGAGGGTACTAGCTGAAATGTACATGTATAGTGCTCATCTCGAGTTGTCACCTCGAGGGTACTTGCTAAAATGTATATGTATAGCGCTCGTCTCGACTTGTCACCTCGAGGGTACTTGCTGAAATGTATATTTATAGCGCTCGTCTCGACTTGTCACCTCGAGGGTACTTGCTGAAATGTATATTTATAGCGCTCGTCTCGACTTGTCACCTCGAGGGTACTTGCTGAAATGTATATTTATAGCGCTCGTCTCGACTTGTCACCTCGAGTGTACTTGCTGAAATGTATATTTATAGCGCTCGTCTCGACTTGTCACCTCGAGGGTACTAGCTGAAAATCAGTGTTTGCTCTTTGAGCAAGTTAATTCGCTGAGCTATGACCCATTTGTGATGCTGCAACACACACGTACTTTTAGTTATAATTTCTATGTTTTTATATGGTTTAAATGTTTATTTTAGTGCACTGCTTTGTTTTTGTGTATGTTGGTTTTATTATCTAGTTTTTAGTGCACTGTCTTTTATTTGTTTAGAATGTACATACGTGTGTGATTGGAGATACAATTGAACGTTTTATCTATCTATCTATCTACTGAGATCCTAGCGCCCATCATCACCATTAGTCCGCGACCGGACAAAGGTGTCTACCAATCCCATTGCACCGCGCCCGCCACCTTGAGACATACAGATGATGTACCTGTAATTTAACCTGCATCCATACCCTTCAAAACGGAACACAGCAATGCGAGCGCTAATGATTGCGGCAAAAATTGTCTGTTCCATCTAGTTACTTTAATGTAACTATAGGATTTTTTTCATTCCAAGTAGTTAAATTTTTGGAAAATTTTCAATTGATTTAATTACGAGACTTTTTGGTCTTATTAGTTACATTGTAAATATCCACTGAGTAGGTACGAACGTCCAGGTATGGTGGTAGTGCTTCCCCGGACCAGCTCTTTTGCAAAAAAGCTCCATCTAGTCGACTCTACGCTCACTCTACGTTTGCCAAGACGGGGTCTCCGCTCAAGAATTCGCCTACCCCAACTATTTTCGTTTCATTGTCTTATATGACTAGCCCATAGCCACTTCAGTTAAGAGAGTGCACCGTTAGGGCGCTCACTCCCTTTTTCACGCGCGCCTTTGCTTCTTATATCTTAAGGCCATCAAAAAAAAACAGACCGTGTTTGTTGCCTGATTCTCCTAGGTCTGGTTGCGTTGGAACAGGAGTAAATGTAAATTTATTTTTTGAGACGATTCAAAATTATCCTTGTGATTTCAATGAATAAAATAGTTTTTGACTTACACTTTTATTTGGCTATATTATTGTACAACATTTTATGAAGTTTGATGAGATAATATCCAAAATAGAAGCAAACTACGTACGCTTCAAAAAAGGAGAGTAAGCGTCCTACCGGTGTAATGCCAAAATAGAAGCAAAAAATAACATTATTCATTGCGAATAGACTAAATCAGTAAGTATTTTTAATCTTAGCAACTTCAGAATTTATGGATTTATCAGATATACTTTATTTTTTATTTTTTATGTAATGGCTCGACAAACTGGCATACGGCCCGCCTGATGGTAAGCGGTAACCGTCGCCTATTGACATCTGCAACACCAGGGGCATTGCTAAGGTGTTGCCTGCCCTGAAGGACCCTTTTTACATTTTGTTTGAAGCGGCTCATGTTGTAATTTTGCGGAAACACCTCAGGAGGGAGCCCATTCCACAACTTGCACGTATAGGGGAGAAAACTTAGTAGGGAGAAACTTACCTCAAAAGTAAATAGATTTCGGATCCGCGTTAAAAAAGTGTCTGAACCAAAAGGCAGACAAAACGCATAACGAGGGACAATTCTGTCAAGTTTTATCCGTCAATATTATTATACATTGTAATGGATGTATAATAAGGAAGTTTTTTTTTTAGTTTTAACCAGTCATAATGTTTTTCTGGCTCGTGTTGTAGCAATGAAAGGATGTAGGTATTGCTAATTATTTATTTTTTGTAATGTATTGGGGGCAGAGCCATTTTGTTTACTTGAGTTACACCTCGTACCTTCATATCTGTTTCTTCTTAGTTTAATACGTGTTTCTAAGTAGCTCATGTATACAAATAAATATTTATTCTTACTTTTTTTCTTTTTATTGATGTATGATGTATTTATTAGCAGGCTGACAACACGTACGCGACGATACAAGGCAGCCGCACCACGGAGCGGTTCGGAGACTACGCCACGCTCGGCGGAGACTCACCCACGCCTTTAGAAGCTGCCTTAGGATTTCAGGTATTTTACTATATATCGTTATTTCTAAATCGGTAAAATCCGTAGGCCTTGGCAACCCTGCCTAAGATGGTCTTGTTGAAAAACTATTGTTGTGAAAGAATATACTCGTATGTATAAAAAAACAAATATAAAAGATTCAAAGTCCTGACTAAGTGACACAACGCACGGATTCGGCGGTAATGACACTTTCGCAAAATATCACGCATGCTCAAAACGGCCCGTTCTCGAAACGTCCCTTTCTCAAAATGGCCCAGCCTAAATAGCTGGATCTAGTCTGTAGAGTCTTTAAATTTGGAGGGTGAGGTCCTTTTGTTGGTATGTACTTAGAAAGTAATTTCGAAAAATTTCCCTGTAAGGGGTTCAAGTAGGGATGTTAATGTAAAACAAAAATCTCTCTCTCGCTTTGGAATATTTTCTTCAAATTTATGGGACCACTCTCTAGATAGGTCGGGCTTGGACTAGGACCTGAAACCAATTCGATAAAAAAAAATAGTACCGATTCACAATCGGCGAAGATACACAAAAAAAAACAGGAATTATACATGCATATACGCCTTTTTCCCCGAAGGGGTAGGCAGAATCTCAAATGGGCCTCATTTCACTGTGGGTTGCACCATCGCGGGAAATAGACGTGACAAGTGGTGAGCTCATCGCCGCCGTTGCTTCGACTCTGCTGACGCTTTCATCCAGTAATAACACATTCCTTAAATAAGCTAGCAGCCAGGACAAATCTTATACCAAAGAATCTTACAAACAAGTCCAGGTAATCCCTTAGACGGCTTTTACGGCATCCACGGGAGGAGATGGAGGGGTCTATTCTTGGGCCGGGCAAACCACGGGCAGCCAGAAAAGTATATTAAGTACAAGTAATTAATTTTGTAAAAATTAAAAAAAACCCTTTATGCAATGAAACTGCTGAACCGATTTTGATCAAACATAACTAAGAACTCACCTTTCAAATAAAATTAAAAAAACGAAATCAGTTCATCCGTTCCGGAGCTACGATGCCACAGACAGACGCACACACAGAGACACACACACACACACAGACACGTCAAACTTATAACACCCCGTCGTTTTTGCGTCGGGGTTTAAAAAATAGGCTGTGACAGACATAGACACGAGAGTGATTCTGTAATGGTTTTGTTCGTGCTTTTTGAGGTACGGAACTCTAATAATAATAACATTTGTATTTCCAGGGCAGTACATTCAAGCCGCCGTCCCCCGACACCCCGGAGCCTCCCCCCAGACCCTCGGGGCTGGGTAACCTATGACGTCAGTGAGTGCTGTTACATATTAGGAACTCTATTGTATATTTCGTCCAAGTCTATTCTCAAATATTTCGAATCTCAGGTTTTACTTTCAAATACCCGTTTTTTTTAATAATTAAATTTTGTACGATTTGTTATTGTAAATGCTGATTCGAGTCCCGCTGCGGGACAAATGTTTGTAAAATTACAAGCTTTTTTTTTTTAAATGTTTTCAAGTATTTATTCCGGGTCTGTGTGTTATGGTACCATGGTATTCGTAGTCCCTGATACCATGACACAAGGGATCCTAGTGTGGGATCAGGACTATATTATGTGACTGTTGGATGTTATGTTTTTTGTCTATCTCTTTCTCTCTGGTTTCCTCTCTTTCTCTTTGACTTTATTTTCTGTAACTGACCCATAGCTTTGAGATCAGACTTATTATTTATGGAGTTTGCGCGACAAGAAAAACGGAAACATTCAATTTTCACATGGCAACTATTTTTTTTTTAATTATTTTATAAAAACGGGAAATTTTCACGTACCTTTTTATCGATGTAAGCACCGACATTGTTTCGACCCGTTCGACCGTTTCGGTGCTTACATCGATATAAAGGTACGTGAAAAATTTCCCGTTTTTATTAAATTAATTTTTTTTTCGTTAACAATTAATTTGACTTTTAAAACTGTAATCAAACTCAGTAATTACAATTTAAAATTGCAGCGCCCTACAGTACAAGGTAGGCAGGTACATGTGCTAACATAAGCTACTCCTAGATCTAAGCTATAAATGATGTAGGTACAAATTAAATGAGAAAGTAAAGTATTAAGGCGGTGACAGCAGCCATATTCTGTCAGTATCTAACTCATTAAATTCAGTCTAGTTATAAAGTAACAGAATAGCACTCGCGAGACGAAAAGTGAACGATAATAATTAAAAACAATTATGTGCTGCGAATCGAAATTATAAATTGACTGGGCTCATTATAATAAATTATTATTTGTTACTCTTAATAATTGAATCAGCGGATGTTGATAAGTTATAGAGATATTTGCGTTAGAACTAGCTCATTTTAAAGTTTTTTCCTTATCGTATTTCCTTATCTTAATTCATCGAAATCTTATTTTGGTCTCCTTGATGCCCTTGGAAATAAAGATGATTTTTTATTTTTCGCCTACTGTAGATTTTGCTAAAAATACGTTTAAGTGAAGCGAATGGGAAGCCACAGGCAAAACTAATCTCAGATGGCGCCACCATCGCTGGTGCTTGTCATTTAGTGGTCTTGTCTTTTTCTCATCAGAGGGGAAACGGTGTATACCTTTATTTGTACACTGAAATGCACTACACAGAGGCATGTTTTATACCAGACTATTATTTAATGTTTATTTACTAAAATTATCCATTGATAGTTGACACTTTGACAGTTTTTTTTTTTAATTTATAGACCTTTTTTGGCTACGAAACAACACCAGCGATAATGCGCCACCTAGCGAGATAAATAAGCAGTGTGTCTCCCCATTGACTGCTGTCACCGTCTTAAGGTCTTGTATTGAGCTATAATGAGACAGGGTGGAGTAACACAAAGACACTATCACATCCTCTATCTCTCTCTTTCTTTTTCCGTTCAGACTATTGTCATTCCATTAGCAATTATTTAGTGTAAGTATAGTATAGTATAGTGGCAAGTCTTATTTACTAGTATGTATATAACTACATGTAGTGCATGTTGTCAAAGTGTTATATGCTTAAAAAATACTCTGTTGTGTGAATTTTGACCTTAAAGACTGTATACAATTGTTACCATATAATGTTATGATACATTGACAACGTCCAGTAGTTGTAATTTTGTCTTTTGTATATTTATGTAACTATGATGATCGTCAATATACAGGGTGGAATTATTAAATCAACATTAATTAAACCTGGAGCGATGGTAGCCTAACGGTTCAATAGTGCAACTCAGAATCCAACGATACCGGGTTCGATCCTAGGCTCCGCACCAATGACTTTTCTAAGTTATGTGCGGATTTCCATCGCTCTGTGCTTCGGAGGGCACGTTAAGCTGTCGGTCCCAGCTGTTATTGATTAATAGCAGTCGATAAGCCATGTCAGAGGCCCTCGGGCGGCTTGACAAACTCTGACACCAGAGGCCAGCACTACCTACGAATTAAACATTGCTACTTATATGGGCTTTGTAAAGTAGGACGGTTGAATGTAACCCTAAAATAAAAAAATAAAAATTCAAACAATGTAAATTCCAATAAATACGACGACCCCTAAACAAATTTTTTCGGTGTATTTTTTTTGTTTAGGGGTATTGTTTTTGGGGTAGGTACTATCAATTAAAACATGTGTGTTAAGTCTCCTAGTTCTCGCGAAATCAACTTTCGCTATCTGAAGAAGTGTTGATGAGCTGTAATGGGCAAAAAACACCAAAAAATAATAATTTCGCGCCTCTAGCGTGAAATTATCATCACATCATCATCACATGATCATGGTGCGTGATCATCCACCTTTACATTTACCTTTTACATCCTTAAATCAATCTATTATCATATTATCTTAACTCATCCCAAAATATGGTACTGAATATATGTGTTCAATGAATGTCGTTAAGATATTTCCATCCTGTATTTAAAACCGTTGTGCGACTGTCTGTCTGACTGATTCACTGACTGCCTACCATAGCACAGCCTAAACTGTAAACCCTGGAACATATTATCGGATGCGACTTATTTCGTGACTATCAGTCGCGACCAAACAGTGTGCACAGTCGTGTCGGGCGCCGCCTTCGGACTAGACAAGTATTTTAGTTTAGACTGTCGCGACCAATCATGAATCCTGTGACAAATATTGGATAAATCAGTCATTTTCAATAAAATAGAAAACATTCAACGTCAAAATTGTTATTATGTCAATGTCAAAATCATGCCAACTAACACAAACTAAACGTAGTTATTTGTTCCCCTATGATAGAGACATTCGGCGAGACAAATATTCGTAGAACAGCCCTCAAGGTTGTCCAAAGTCACGTACGCGACTTATTGCCTACAGTGCGCACGCGCTGGTGTATTGTCATTGATTAGATTCGGCATAGATCACCTCTGACGACCTCAGTGGCGCGGCGGGCGTAGGTTGGCCTGCGACGCAGGAGGTAACGGGTTTGATTCCCGCCTCGAAACAAATATTTGTGCGATCTGCAGATACTTGTTCAGGGTGTGCTGGGTATTTTATATGTATAATAAAAAATATCTATCTACGTAATGTATTTTATTAAGTGTATCAGTTATGGTTATCTAGTACCCATAAAACAAGCTCTGCTTAGCTTGGGGCTAGATAATGTTGTGTGAACTTGTCCAGCATTATTTATTTATTTATCACGTGTGTCCGTTTGGATTAACGGTCGCGTCCGATAATATGTTTCAGGATTAAGTCCAAGAGGCCTGAAATTCGGAGAGTACATTATTTTTATAGTCAAGGGGTGTTTTCAAAAGGGGATTTCCGAAATTCACCTCTAAGTGGTGCAGGATGGGGTGTATTGAAGTTTCTATAAAAAAAGCTCCACGCGGACTTAGTCGCTGGTATTCCACTAGTAATTTTATAAACCTGAAGCCCAATTCTCTTATTTATTTTATAACCACACTGCAAGTTGACCGAAACGAGATTGTATTGTAAATTGACTGAAAAATTGGTATTCTGCTCCATCATAGCAACAATATAATCTACTGTCGGTTCTTGCGACCATATATTAGAGTAGGATAGTGCTATATAATAATTGTAAAGAGTGAAAGAGAGAATTCTCAGAACTTTGACACATTTAAGTTACAGTCAAATTTCGGTAAAATCACATCCCGCGTTGTAATGGCAGGTGAGCAGGATACCATTTTTGACGTTTGTGACATCAACACCATATCGTAAAGTGATCCGAACTTTATTTTGACTATTTTTTATTACGAGAATTGGGATTCTGTTTAGATTGTAAGAACATAGATACGAATCTCAACTATCTTAGCCACTATTAAACTAGCAATAATTATATTGCCATATTGTACATTGATACAAATAAGAATACAAATATTTTATATTAATTTTCTAATGATAAGACAGTTTAAGACTATTTATTGTAAGGGACCAATATTCAATTCTGATGTATTGTGATATGTAGTTGGTTTCAAATACTAACTATTTTTATAGATATTTTGTGGGTGTTTCGTATTTTTGAGAATTCTAATATAATTTGGGCATGTCATGGTCTATTGGAATTTTAAAACATGAAGTCAAAATCTATGTAGCTAATTATTATTTTATTAAGTATTTTACTAAGTATTTGACTATTTTAATTTCTACATTTTTTTGTTTTTTCGTATCTGTAAATTTTTATGGTTAGATTTACAAAGCAAATATTTTAAATATGATTAAAAACAAAAAGTATTATACAACGAAAATTATTAAAGAGATTATTTATAACCAAACATAGTTTTATATTTACGCATTTTCTTGTGTTTTTCTTTTGCCGTGGTGTGTCCGGCCCAAGAATAGACCCCTCCATCTCCTCCCGTGGATGTCGTAAAAGCCGACTTAGGGATTACCCGGACTTGTTTGTAAGATTCGTTGGTATAAGATTTGTCATGGCTGCTAGCTTATTTATGGAATGTGATAATACTGGAAGAAAGCGTTAGCTGAGTCAGTCGTGGGAAGCAATGGCGGCGATGAGCTCACCACTCGTCACGTCTATATTCCACGATGGTGCAACCCACTGTGAAAAGAGGCCCATTGAGGCTCTGCCTACCCCTTCGAGGAAAAAGGTGTGTGTCTATGTATGTATGTATGTTTAAATCACAACATTCAAGGTATCCACAGTCAATCTGACTTTACCTAGAAACGTTTACCGGGTTGCGTCTCCAGTCTTCTGAGTTTGTGAGACCGGTATTCATTTTAAGAACCAGCTATCCCAGAGCTTCTAATTTGAGGATTATCAACCTTTTGATCATCATCATCATCAGCCTGCAAAAGTCTACAAAGGCCTCCCCCATTTAAAAATTAGCTAAAACCGAATATTTTGCGCGATTATAACTCTGTACATGTTTTCGATATGATGGACTGGAGATGACTGATTTGCTTGTGTGCGCTCGCTCGGCAATGCAAAGCCCGATCAGCATTTCTGTAGCGCACACACACTCTACACCTCTAATGTTAGCTTTGCATCCTTCCTTTCGTAAAGTTTTGATGATGCGATCCAGTCAGCTCAAAAATAGAACACCGTCGTAATTTATTCATCGAATGACGCTATCCGATAGTGCACTCGGATCGTGTTTTTTCAAGATACGAGTAACGCCGGACTAGACGCACTCGTATCGTGAAAGCTCGGCTACAAGTCCACGTTACAGGTCTCGATCAAATGACCTGTAACCAAGAGAACCAGTGCGCTGAAAGGACATACAGAGCACCTCGCATTCGCAGAGGCTTCCAGTTGGATGACCCACCAATAGTAGTAATGTTTGAATGTTTGTTACTCAATCACGCCAAAACGGCTGAGCAGATTTCGTTAAAATTTGTTATTTACACATAGATTATGACCTAGATTGAGCTATAGGCTACTTTTTATCTTGTATAAACGTGAGCGAAGCGGTGGGTGGACGCTAGTATTCTATAAAATATAGTTAAGGTATGCATTGTAAAACTGTGGTTTTAGGTGTATAATTGATTAGTTTTATGTCAATTATAGTTTATTATTTTTCAAGTGTAAACCACACTTTATGGATAACATTAAATTTAAATGTAACCCAAAAATTCTAAAATTCGTTCTATGGGCGAATTGGTAAATAAAGGCATCGCCGATCACAGGTGAGGTTGCGGGTTCGAATCCAACTGGAACGAAATTTTTGGGTTACATTTAATCTTTATGTAAATTGTGTGAAATATGACAATGATTGTTTGAAGATGTCGGAAATCATGTCGTCTGGGAGCTTCCCTGGGGTACTGCGGCGCTTTGCACACCGTGAACTACCGATCCTATTCCAAAAAATATTTAACTTAGGTACCTATAGCAACTATCTACCTAAAATTATATAAATACGGGGACTAAATGAAACACAAAGCGCTTGGAATATGTATGCTTTTATATAATTATGCTTCCCATACCTACTATGGCTACAATCCTTGTCGTAAGCGATAAGTAGACAACCCTTACGAGCCGCGTAACTCCGCGCCAGACAGCGACAGAGTTACGCGTTAGAAGAGAGCGGCAATGTTTAGGTGATTATCGCATTATGCACTAAGCGCTTATGCGAGCTAAATTGAATTTTGTTCCGTCTTAGCAAGAGTCGCTATTTATATAAATTTCTTCGCAAAGTTGGCCTTCTGTACTTTTACTATTATTTATTCTGTGCTTATAGGAAGCTTTTAGTAGTAGTAGATATTTGTTTGTGAAAGAGTTCGTCCGGGGAAGTACTACCACCATACCTATTTCTGCCGCAAAGCAGTAGTGCTCGCATTGCTGTGTTCCGGTTTGAAGGGTAAGGGTGCCGGTGAAATTACAGGCACATGAGACTTTTCATCTTTATGTCTCAGGGTGGCGGGCGCAGTGCAATGCCACATAGGGCGCATCCTAGGTGGACGTGACCTATGAGGTAATGCACTGTTTATAGGCCGAGGTTACCGCTTAACATCAGGTGGGACATCTGCTTGTTCCGTCATTCTAGAAGTATAAAAAAAAGGGTTAAACCGCCTTTACTGTTAAAAAAATATAAATTTAAAATTTAAAAATGTGTTACTTCAAAATCTGTATTATTTGAGTCAGGATATTAGTACCTTATCATTTAGTTAAATACATATTTTATCTGGATAATATTTATTACAAAACTAAACAACAAAGTTATCAAAGTTGTACCTAAATCTTTATGCCAGACGACGCGCTGTAGCAAGCCCCCCAAAATCGATGGACCAAGGACATTATGCAGGATGCAAGAAGTCGGTGGATGGAGGCGGCTCAAGACCGTCCGCCGTGGCCATAGAAATCTGAAGGAGAATGGAAGTGCAAGGAGGCGCATGTCGCCAGAATAAAGTGTTCTTACTCTTTCACTCGCGGAGACATTGGTTTCAATATAACTCTGTCTGCATAAATACTTCTTACTTTTAATGGCCTATGTCCAACAGTGAACTTTTACACGCTGGAATGATGATCATGATGGAATCTTTAAGCATAACACTCAACATTATATTTAAGCTAGCTAACAAGGTAGAAGACAAAGAAATGCAACACATTTTTTAACTGTTCTTTGGTTGTGTACTAACATAAACCTTATCCACTGTTTGTTTACGCAGTTAACTCAGATAGTAATGTTTTAATTTTCAATGGCAGGGTGTCCACCATCTCCTTGTAGCTACTGAGCTCATCCTTCATCATAGCAGCTGCATCTTCATAACGCTCGCACATATCTACAGCAGCTTGGACCGACTCGTAACTCTTTACCATGTATTCAAGTTGCATAGTCTTGTTAAATGCAATTTTCTTCGAACTGTGTTTAGCTATAAGCACATGTGCGGTAGCCACTGGTCTTATAAAGTCACATTCAAGCTTAACAGGCATTTTTCCATCACTGTCTTTAACTGAATTCAAAAAGAGTTCATATTTTTCTATGATTTTCTCACACAACATATTGATTTCCTTCATAGAGTGCAGTGTAAGGTTCTCCTTTTGCAATTTAATATTGAGGAATTGTGAGTATACCTCTCCGAGTTCAAACCAGAGTGTTCGGCAACAATGAAGGTAATGTTTCGGGTTTACTTCTTTGACCAATTCTTCGAGCATGTCTATGCGTTTTTTGTGCATCTCTGCCCTTTGTTCATCATCCTTTACAAAGAATGCCAAGTAACAGTATGACTGAGAGCGGAGTTGAATAATTTCTATGTAATCTGAGCCTGAGGTTAAGGTGTCCAACGTGTAGTACTCCTTAGCTTTATCCAGCCATGTTTGACAGCATAGGAACACCTCTTGCATATCCTGATACGTCAGTATGAATTTGTCAGTTACTTTGCTTTCGAACCCTGATACATCCAAGTCTGGGAAGACCAAACTCTTCATGTCACCGCTGCAGATGCTCTCATTGTCTTCCAATGATAGGTTAGACATGTCTGAAATGAGAAAAGAAATATATTTTTTTACACAAACTGTAGGGAGTTTGTTTATTTATTATTTAAGCTTATTTATGGTCAACGATTAGGTACTTCCTAGTTCACGAAAACAAGAGAACTCATGGTTAGTAAATTTTTGAACCAATGATGACAATTATGATATGATAAACATGTCTTCTAGCAATCAATAAATAGATAGGTACCTGTAACAGCCTCCAATAATCCCTCTGCATCATCCACCTTTTTCCTAGAAGCTTCCATCAGCCGATAGCAGTACTTAGCCCAGCAGATGGCCACATCAGCTGATCTTTGCTTGAACCTCACCATTTTAGCCTCATTTTTGTTCTCACCCTCTTCAAGAGTATCTCCATACTGCTTTAGGATAGTAGAAGCAGCTGCCAAGTGATAGCGGGACTGGGAGAATCCATTTAGTTTTGCAAAGACTTCCGATAGAGCAGCAGAGTTAATAGCCCATTTGACAGGCTCATAGTCTTGATGTTGCAGCTGCCTGCGCAATGATATATGGCAGTATATCGCAGATTTCAATGTCTCCTTCAAAGAACTATATACCTGAGCTAGGTGGAATAGGGTCACAGTGTATGCCTTTTCCAAGATCATGAAATCAGCAGCATTAGTTTCTCCATTGCACAATATGTGTTCTAATGACAACGGCATCAGCAAACTGCATTTGAAGGTCTCGTATGCCTCTTTGGCTTTGAGTAAATACGTTTTCGCCTTATCTGGTTCCTCGCGTTTCAACCAGAGTAAACCTAAATTATTGTAGACTTCGATCAGTGTGATAACAATCTCCGGCTTTGATGAATAAGGTGCAAGAATGGTCACCGCCTCTGATAGCACACTATCACTGGAAGTAAGCTCGTCTGTGTCTATATCTATGATGCCGATGTTAAGTAGAACAGCACCCAACATAGCTTCGAGCCGGTTACCTTTAAACAATTTTTCTGAGGGGGTATGTTTCAGCAGGTTCACTTTCATGGCACACAGGATCTCTTTAGCCTTGTATTTGGACAAATGTGGCTCATTTGCCGGGTCATTCTTGCTGTCTTCGTCGATCAACTTGCGAACTTTACTGTAGTTTGCCTTGTAAATATTGAGGATCTCTTCAGCACCCATCGTTTCAGTCATCGTCTCTTGAAAAGAACTTCCTTCAGCCATGATGATTAAGTTGTAAAATCAATATGCAAATTGCAATCAATACTAGTACCCATCTACCCTGGTTCAGAATTCGAGATATTTTTTGTAAACAAACAAATGTCATCGTCAGAGACAAGCCAGTGGTAAAAACATTTTTTTGCGTGGAGCATGATTTACTAGTACTGACCCGCGGCTTTTCCTACGGTATTATTTTTTTGTAATATCCGCCAGCGGGTTCCCTCACGCGGTATTTTATTTATTTATTTTATTTTATTTTATTTTATTAATCCAGGATTTACAGTTATCTTATAGTTACTTATAAGCTATACACTATATGCTATTCTGAAACCAATTTAAATCCACATTATGTACCTACACAGTTCGTTTAAAAAGAAGGTAGGTACGCATGCAAGGTCAACAAAAAACAAAAACGGCAGGAAAGCCGGATAAGGTATATATCAGTTACATGGGCAAATTAAGTAAATTAAGTTAAGTACCTACATTAATTTGAATAAAGCAGCAATTACTCTTACAAAAACAATATAAGTACTTAAGTAGGTACATAAATCTGAGAAAATACAAAAACAAAAAAACAAACAAAAAACTTAGGTAAAATATATATAAGGTAGGTATTCATAATCGCATAAGGGTAAAAAAAGGTAAGGTAAAAAAAAAAAAAAAGGTAAAAAGCAAAGGTATGTACCTTCAATTTGCGGCAAATAAAAACAAATCCATTATCCATTAGCTTTTAAGATAGTTTTAAATATGTACCTATTTATAAATTATTGTAGTGCCCTTACAGGGTTCATGTTGAGAACTAAGAATTAGGTACCTAGTCCATCTTGTACACCACATGAAGCAATACAAATTTATGACTTATGACTTATGACTTATCTACCTAAGTTTATCTGACGAGTCAATGTGTACCTAAACGGCAGTATGACCATTCCATTGTAAAACTGTGCGAAAAGCACATTCGTATTCGGCAAATGAGGAGAAACGAATGAAATTAACAAAATGGGGACCGGCTTTCAAAACAATGCCCATTGTTTAGAATCTCTGCAGTGTTCCAAGTAACATGAAATCAGCAGCATTAGTTTCTCCATTGCTCAATATGTGTTCTGATGACAACGGC
Organism: Operophtera brumata; assembly: GCA_932527175.1. Classification (NCBI taxonomy): domain Eukaryota; kingdom Metazoa; phylum Arthropoda; class Insecta; order Lepidoptera; family Geometridae; genus Operophtera; species Operophtera brumata. The sequence goes on along the minus strand of OW052228.1, from coordinate 41,592,926 downwards.
ATCAGCAAAGTGCATTTGAAGGTCTCGTATGCCTCTTTGGCTTTGAGTAAATACGTTCTCGCCTTATCTGGTTCCTCGCGTTTCAACCAGAGTAAACCTAAATTATTGTAGACTTCGATCAGTGTGATAACAATCTCCGGCTTTGATGAATAAGGTGCAAGGATGGTCACCGCCTCTGATAGCACACTATCACTGGAAGTAAGCTCGTCTGTGTCTATATCTATGATGCCGATGTTAAGTAGAACAGCACCCAACATAGCTTCGAGCCGGTTACCTTTAAACAATTTTTCTGAGGCGGTATGTTTCAGCAGGTTCACTTTCATGGCACACAGGATCTCTTTAGCCTTGTATTTGGACAAATGTGGCTCATTTGCCGGGTCATTCTTGCTGTCTTCGTCGATCAACTTGCGAACTTTACTGTAGTTTGCCTTGTAAATATTGAGGATCTCTTCAGCACCCATCGTTTCAGTCATCGTCTCTTGAAAAGAACTTCCTTCAGCCATGATGATTAAGTTGTAAAATCAATATGCAAATTGCAATCAATACTAGTACCCATCTACCCTGGTTCAGAATTCGAGATATTTTTTGTAAACAAACAAATGTCATCGTCAGAGACAAGCCAGTGGTAAAAACATTTTTTTGCGTGGAGCATGATTTACTAGTACTGACCCGCGGCTTTTCCTACGGTATTATTTTTTTGTAATATCCGCCAGCGGGTTCCCTCACGCGGTATTTTATTTATTTATTTTATTTTATTTTATTTTATTAATCCAGGATTTACAGTTATCTTATAGTTACTTATAAGCTATACACTATATGCTATTCTGAAACCAATTTAAATCCACATTATGTACACAGTTCGTTTAAAAAGAAGGTAGGTACGCATGCAAGGTCAACAAAAAACAAAAACGGCAGGAAAGCCGGATAAGGTATATATCAGTTACATGGGCAAATTAAGTAAATTAAGTTAAGTACCTACATTAATTTGAATAAAGCAGCAATTACTCTTACAAAAACAATATAAGTACTTAAGTAGGTACATAAATCTGAGAAAATACAAAAACAAAAAAACAAACAAAAAACTTAGGTAAAATATATATAAGGTAGGTATTCATAATCGCATAAGGGTAAAAAAAGGTAAGGTAAAAAAAAAAAAAAAGGTAAAAAGCAAAGGTATGTACCTTCAATTTGCGGCAAATAAAAACAAATCCATTATCCATTAGCTTTTAAGATAGTTTTAAATATGTACCTATTTATAAATTATTGTAGTGCCCTTACAGGGTTCATGTTGAGAACTAAGAATTAGAAACCTAGTCCATCTTGTACACCACATGAAGCAATACAAATTTATGACTTATGACTTATGACTTATCTACCTAAGTTTATCTGACGAGTCAATGTGTACCTAAACGGCAGTATGACCATTCCATTGTAAAACTGTGCGAAAAGCACATTCGTATTCGGCAAATGAGGAGAAACGAATGAAATTAACAAAATGGGGACCGGCTTTCAAAACAATGCCCATTGTTTAGAATCTCTGCAGTGTTCCAAGTAACATGAAATCAGCAGCATTAGTTTCTCCATTGCTCAATATGTGTTCTGATGACAACGGCATCAGCAAAGTGCATTTGAAGGTCTCGTATGCCTCTTTGGCTTTGAGTAAATACGTTCTCGCCTTATCTGGTTCCTCGCGTTTCAACCAGAGTAAACCTAAATTATTGTAGACTTCGATCAGTGTGATAACAATCTCCGGCTTTGATGAATAAGGTGCAAGGATGGTCACCGCCTCTGATAGCACACTATCACTGGAAGTAAGCTCGTCTGTGTCTATATCTATGATGCCGATGTTAAGTAGAACAGCACCCAACATAGCTTCGAGCCGGTTACCTTTAAACAATTTTTCTGAGGCGGTATGTTTCAGCAGGTTCACTTTCATGGCACACAGGATCTCTTTAGCCTTGTATTTGGACAAATGTGGCTCATTTGCCGGGGCATTCTTGCTGTCTTCGTCGATCAACTTGCGAACTTTACTGTAGTTTGCCTTGTAAATATTGAGGATCTCTTCAGCACCCATCGTTTCAGTCATCGTCTCTTGAAAAGAACTTCTTCAGCCATGATGATTAAGTTGTAAAATCAATATGCAAATTGCAATCAATACTAGTACCCATCTACCCTGGTTCAGAATTCGAGATATTTTTTGTAAACAAACAAATGTCATCGTCAGAGACAAGCCAGTGGTAAAAACATTTTTTTGCGTGGAGCATGATTTACTAGTACTGACCCGCGGCTTTTCCTACGGTATTATTTTTTTGTAATATCCGCCAGCGGGTTCCCTCACGCGGTATTTTATTTATTTATTTTATTTTATTTTATTTTATTAATCCAGGATTTACAGTTATCTTATAGTTACTTATAAGCTATACACTATATGCTATTCTGAAACCAATTTAAATCCACATTATGTACACAGTTCGTTTAAAAAGAAGGTAGGTACGCATGCAAGGTCAACAAAAAACAAAAACGGCAGGAAAGCCGGATAAGGTATATATCAGTTACATGGGCAAATTAAGTAAATTAAGTTAAGTACCTACATTAATTTGAATAAAGCAGCAATTACTCTTACAAAAACAATATAAGTACTTAAGTAGGTACATAAATCTGAGAAAATACAAAAACAAAAAAACAAACAAAAAACTTAGGTAAAATATATATAAGGTAGGTATTCATAATCGCATAAGGGTAAAAAAAGGTAAGGTAAAAAAAAAAAAAAGGTAAAAAGCAAAGGTATGTACCTTCAATTTGCGGCAAATAAAAACAAATCCATTATCCATTAGCTTTTAAGATAGTTTTAAATATGTACCTATTTATAAATTATTGTAGTGCCCTTACAGGGTTCATGTTGAGAACTAAGAATTAGGTACCTAGTCCATCTTGTACACCACATGAAGCAATACAAATTTATGACTTATGACTTATGACTTATCTACCTAAGTTTATCTGACGAGTCAATGTGTACCTAAACGGCAGTATGACCATTCCATTGTAAAACTGTGCGAAAAGCACATTCGTATTCGGCAAATGAGGAGAAACGAATGAAATTAACAAAATGGGGACCGGCTTTCAAAACAATGCCCATTGTTTAGAATCTCTGCAGTGTTCCAAGTAACATGAAATATTTTCTACTAACAAATATATTTTCGCTTGATAACTTTGTTAATAACCAAAATAACTCAAAAATATATACGACAAAATATTGATTACTTTATAGATTATCAGATCTGAGTTAGAATAACATGCCTAGCCTGTTTATTGGCCTAATTTAATAAAGTACCCTAGAGCACCTTATTTTTGCTATGGTATCCCCTTTGTTTACAAAAAATATCTCGAATTCTGTACCAGGGGTATAGGTAGGTATACCCTGGTTCAGAATTCGAGATATTTTTTGTAAACAAAGGGGATACCATAGCAAAAAAATAGGTACTAATGAGTTAGTTTATTAAATTAGGCCAATAAACAGGCTTGGCGTGTTATTCTAACTCAGATCTGATAAACTATAATGTAATCAATATTTTGTCGTATATATTTTTGAGTTATTTTGGTTATTAACAAAGTTATCAAGCAAAAATATATTTTGTAGTATAAAAAATTTAATGACACTTGGAACACTGCAGAGATTCTAAACAATTGGCTTTGTTTTAAGTAAATAAAATAAATTATTAAATAAAACATGGGTGGACACTCAAGTGACATCTTCAAAAAAAACATTTTTGGACGGATTGACCACCGGGCTAAAAGCTCCATCGGGCAAGGGAAGGAGGTTAATTATAAGCCACATTGGGAGTGAAGAAGGATTTGTAGAAGGGGGTTTATTGTTGTTTGAATCAAAAACGAATACAGACGATTACCATAAAGAGATGAATTCAGCGTGCTTTGAAGAATGGTTGACAAAAATTCTGCCTGATTTAAAACCAAATTCAATTTTGGTTATGGATAATGCCCCTTACCACAGCCGCAAATTGGAGCGGATTCAAAACACCTCATGGAGAAAAGCCTCCATCCAAGAATGGCTTCATGCAAAAAACATTGCCTACAACATAAATATGATAAAAGCAGAGTTATTGAAAATTGTAACAGAAAATAAGACCCGATTTAATAAGAATGTGGTGGATGAGTTGGCTGCCCAGAACGGCGTCACCATCTTGCGACTGCCCCCTTACCATTGTGAGCTCAACCCAATTGAGCTTGTGTGGGCTCAAGTAAAGGGGCATGTCGCAAGAAATAACAAAACCTTTAAAATTAATGAGATAAAGCTGTTATTAGAAGAAGGTTTAAGAAAGGTGACGCCGGAGAAATGGGCAGACTGTGTACGTCATGCGATAAAAATAGAAGATGAAATGGTCAAATTAAATAACATAATTGATGGTGTTTCTGATAGATTTGTTATTAACAACAATGATGAATCTGATTCTGATACTGAATCTAACAGCTCAGATATGACAGAGTAGTTGTGATCTTTGATTGTTTATAGATTTGATTGTGCTTCACGTCACAAATGCGTCGAAAAATATACCGGCCAACTGTTGGCCGGTAAGTTGCTCGCCGCCTCTCAGTGTCAATTGTCTCGTCAAGGTGAACGGTTGCATCGTTGATTCTAATTTGTGTCTGCAATGACGAGTTGTGCCATAAAAGTGTGCAGAAACTACAAAGGACGTCTAAAAACGACTGGTAAAGTCACCTACCATCAGTACGTATCCAGAATTCATAGTATTTTCGAAAGTATTTCATAAAAACAATCAACTTATTAGCCCCGATTTTTCAACTCAAGCTTGGCTCTTTTGTCTATATTGCCAGTTTTTAAATGCTTAATTCCTCATGATCTATGAATAAATGATTAAGAAGTGAGAACGCGCGAACGTCGATCGAGTTTTGAACGTTTTTGTTAAACAACCTCAAAAAAAAAGAGGAGGTGCTCAATTCGTGTTTTTTTAATGTTTGGTGTCTCCGTCATTTAATTTCTGATTAGGAACATAATTTTTTTATTTGACACGATACACTTCCCGTTGATGATGATTTATTGCCGCAAATTGAAGGTACATACCGCGCGAGCGAACCTGCTTGGCGGATATTACAAAAAAATTATACAATTGTTAAGACGTAGGAGAAGCCGCGGGTCACTACTAGTAAAACATGATCCACGCAAAAAAATGTTTTTACCACTGGTTTGTCTGTTTAACAGTGACATTTGTTTGTTTACAAAAAATATCTCGAATTCTGAACCAGGGTATAGGTACTTAGTTATTTTATTTTTTTTCTTTATAATTGGCGCCGCACTGTTTGTGTATTTGCCATTTTCAAGTATCTGTATTTTCACTATATTGTATTTTCAATATATTTTGCAACGTTACACTCCTTCCAAGTCGTCGTTTTCATGTATTAGTAAAACGGTGGCCAATTTTACTAAAACTTTGGTAGACAATTTCCACCAATTTCAAAAGTCACGCAATTCACTTCCATTTCATTTCACTACACTTGTGCTTTTTAAACGAGCTACATTAGTTAAAATGCCACCAAAATAACAGAAAATAACTCAAGAAAACACTAGGAAAAGAAATAAAATAAAAGTAGACAACGTCTCTTTTCGAAAATGGCGGGATGAGTCAGGTACTAACCTACTTAGTTTACTAGATGCCTTGGTAGGCTCACTTTCGTCTGATTTGGTCATAGACGTAGAATTTTTTCGCTACGCTAAATAGACAAACGAAGCGTGGGAGAGAGAAGTCATTTTTAAATGTACCCCGTGCAAGAAGAAAAGTGACAGCAACAATGTATTTAATGTGACATGTTTTGCTTGAGTACATGCGCATACCGGACGGTCTCTTGTGCAGTTTAACTAATTTCGTAATTTTTTTAGTAATCTTACTATTAAATAACAAATATTACTTTGTATGACAATGGTGTCATGTTCAGTTTGTGACTGTGAATATACAAGACCTAATTATCCGGGAAAATACACGTTTCACAGGTAAATAAGAGATTATTGGTAGTTCGATTGTATTGCTTATTTTATCAATTCTGCTTTAGTAAATGGCCTAAAAACCAGTTTCATTCGTAGATTAGGACTTTACCTTATATTTTTTAATAATATTTCGTTGCTGCACCCAGAAATAAACAATATTTTATGTAAAATATAAAAATGTTTGATTACGATAGGGCTTGACCAAGTGATGACGTCAGAAATATCGATAGTCCTGTTGCAGTCTATATCGTAGTATAGTGCGCATCATGTAAAAAGAACGCTGGCGGTCAAGCTTCTTCAGGCGTTCCAGCGTTCGTTTTAAGAGATTACTTACTTTTCTACTTATTTAAGAGATGTATACCTATGCATTCAATGAGTGCCTACATAGTTTACTACTTTTTACATGACGCGCACTATACCTACCTATAAATTAAATTTTTGTCCATCCTAGAATGGAGGTTTACTTTGTTTGGAGTAAATATGTGTGCTCTGTTAACATTTACCGTTTTTTTTAAATCTATAATAACCAGGTGGACATTGAGGTGTGTGTTTTTGTATTGACTATTGAAAAGGTAACTTTAAAGCACCACGGGTGTTTTTATTGCAGTTTGTGTAGTAGATATTTTGGAGTAAATATTTACGTTGTTGTACACACGCCTTTTTCCCGAAAGGGTATATTTATTTTTTATTTTTTATAAATAAATATTGTTTATTTCTGCTTAATAAAATAATAGGTAACAAATTAAATTTAAATATACCCCAGAAATTCCATTCCAGCGGGACTCGAACCTGCACCCTCGCCTGTGATCAGCGATGCCTTTACTTTCGAACTTTGAACAGAAGGTTTCCAATGAAACACCTGTAGATACAGCACTATCAACTTGGAGCTATAGCCGAGTTGATAGTGCCCACAAATTTCGTCTCCAGCGTCATAGCTCGATCTATGGCTAAATTGTTTAAGGCATCGCCGATGACAGGGTTTTTGGGTTACATTTAAATTTAATGTTATCCATAAAGCGTGGTTTACACTTGAAAAATAATAAACTTTGGGGTAACAAATTGTCTATAGATAAAGTAACAGAGTGAAAAATTATATGGGCGTAGCACGGCTGATATAAAATGTTTTTGTGCTTTCAGATTTTCAAGTATTCCTTTGCTACGAGAAAAATGGTTATCGATTATAAGAAGAGTGGGATGGACTCAAATAAGAACTCCACTAGGTATATGCAGCAAACATTTTAAGTTTAAATTTAAAAGGGAAACTCTAAAATCCCACCTATAAATAAAACTGTAATATTTAGGGGTCAATAAATAATAAAGGTTTATTTATTAACTGTATTTAAAATTCTCTTTATGACGTCAAATCTGCCAAACTGTGTTATTCATGAAAGACTTAATCTGCATTAAGATGAATTTATCTACCATACACATCACGGACGGATGATGAATTCTATCGACAATGTAAAAGTGTTGGTCGAGGACAACACTATTTTTAACTCTGACATAGACTTTCACCAACACGTGCACATATTTTTTTTGGTTCCATCTTCGATCTCTGATTGTAGATCTAGTACATATACTAAATCTATGGATTTGGTACATAATAGTTAGCCAAATAGAATTTAAAATTGCTGAAGTTGAAATTGTATCCTGTTTGCTGAATCTTAATCTGATATAAAAAAAATCTCTATGGTCTGATCAATAGTCAAGACGTGTTATTTTTTCTTAGCGGTAGTGGTTAAGTTATTCATTTTCAGGTTCTATGGTACCTAGATACAATAAATTAAGGGCTACCAACTCCTAAAAAAAATTGCCCTAAGATCATAATGAAATACCCCTAAATCTCTTGGTCTGTGCTTCTGTGGCTGGTGGGTGTAGTTTTTAAGTTGGCAGCACTGCACAACTACTTGATACGACAAAAATCGTTGAAGTTATAGGTACGTACGCGCAAACTCTATAGGCACAGAATAAATAATAGTAGATGATAGAAAATTATTTAATGCACATAAAACAAAGAAGTACAAAGGCGAACTTAATGTTCGAAAGCATTCTCTTAAAATAAATTAACAAAATCACACTAATATTATAAATGCGAAAGTTTATGTGTGAGTGTGTTAGTATCATATGTACGTTATGTATGTATGTTAGTGTGTAAGAATCAAACTGATACCCGCATTAGATTAATTTTTGTACTAATACCTCAACCGCAATAACTACCATGCAAAATAAGTGAGAGAAATAATTCACGTTATCAAGGCTATTATTTATTCTGTGGTTATGGGTCAAGTTCATAGCTAGACGGGCGCTATAGGTACCTACCTACGGCTTTTGAATATAGTAGGTACTAGGTACCATGGTTCAATACATTTTGCCATACATACAATACAATCCCGGAAAGCCATCAAAAAATATTAATTCAGGTCTGAACTGCTAAAAAATCAAAATGTTGTTCAATAAGTTTTTTGTGGAAAATGTATTTTTAACCCCCGACGAAAAACGAAGGGGTGTTATAAGTTTGACGTGTCTGTGTGTGTGTGTGTGTGTGTGTCTGTCTGTCTGTCCTATCGTAGCTCCCGAACGGATGAACCGTTTTTTTTTTAAGCGTTTTTGTCTGGAGTTTTCTTAGCTTTGTTTGATCAAAATCGGTTCAGCCGTTTAGCGTGGGGTTTTTTTTTAATTTTTACAAAATTAATTACTTGTTGGTACATTTTCACAAAAAGCCACTGGGTGTTCTACTTTGGGTCATCGCGCGTTTCATATTCTTGGGCAACGACAACAATTGAAAGTTTGCGTAAATAAATAAATAGGTATGTACCTACCTAGCACACTGTAGGTAGGTACTACATAGGTGCCTATTTAGGCTCGTAAAAGGCTCGATAAGCGCGTACTGACTTAGTACCTACCTGCCCACCTAATACCTGCACGCTTTATATATGGTATGGTAAAGATAGCTGGACTCTACATTTCAGCGTACAAACATTTGGTATAATATATAACTAGCTGATCCGCTCGCGACTTCGTCGACGCGTAGACTTTCATACAAACTTTAACACCCTTTTTCAACCCCTTAGGGTGCGAATTTTCAAAAATCGTTTCTTAGTGCGCGCCTGCACCCCTTAATGAGTGCTTGTGCCAAATTTCAGACCTCTCGGCCCAGTAGTTTCCGAGCTTTTGTGATGAGTGGTCAGTGAGTGTGTGGACTTCTCTTTTATATATTTAGATAGATACAGATTAAATTTATGAGTAGTAAAGCATGCACTAAGATTCAGAGTCTGGAGCACCGCCGTAAGGTTGCATGCCTTTCAATCTTCTATAGGTTACATTTCGGGGAATGCTCCCAGGAACTGCACGATCTGATCCCACCATCTCCTTTTCATCATAGGACGAGCAGGCGTACGGCTCAGTACCATCCTTACCTCATTGGTATACCTTCTATTCGCACAAAACGGTTCGGTTCTACCTTTATAATGCGAACTGCTAAGGAGTGGAATACACTGCCGTCGTCTGTCTTTCCTGAAAACTATAATCTGGGTATCTTCAAGGGTAGTGTGAATAGGTGCCTTCTAGACCTTTGTGCTCCATCTTCGGCCGCATCGTCACTTACCAACAGGTGAGATCGTGGTCAAACAAAGGTCTATCAATGTTAAAAAAAAAAAAAAAAAGTAATTACTAATGTCAATCAAGTGTAGTTAATTACCTAATATAGTTATATCATAAAAATGTTAACAAAATTAAAAACAATTACCTATTGGAAATTAAAAGAATTACTAGATGGATGTCAAAGTCGAACAAATTCAGATAGTGCGTAGGTACCCTATGTCAGAGTGCACTCTGTGTTTCTATAAATTATCATTCAATAGTTATATCATTTTGATTGGTCTGATTAGGTACGTACCTACTTAGGAGTAGTAGTAGAGCTTTTTTGTGAAACCGTTCGTCCGGGGAAGTACTACCACCATACCTATTTCTGCCGCAAAGCAGTAGTGCTCGCATTGCTGTGTTCCGGTTTAAAGGGTAAGGGTGCCGGTGAATTTACAGGCACATGAGACTTTTCATCTTTATGTCTCAGGATGGCGGGTGCATTGCAATGCCACATAGGGTGCGTCCTATGTGACCTATGAGGTAATGCACTGTTCATAGGCAGAGGTTACCGCTTAACATCAGGTGGGCCTTCAGCTTGTTCCGTCATTCAAGTAGTATAAAAAAAAGTACCTATAGTTAAATACCTATGTGAAAGCATCTTATTTCCGTTATATACAGATGGCAGCATTAATAGCTGACCCCCTAAATGGTGTAGGTACCAACCATTGACGTTATTTCACTTTTATTAATACATGCAGTGTAGGGTAAAAATAAAATGTTCTTATTATATTTTTAACATGTTTTTATTTACAAAAATAGGTAAATTGTCGATGATGTACCTACTCAGGTTATTATATTTAAATAAAATTAACAACAACGATGTTAGATTATGTAACTATGAAACAATAATTATCTAAAGTACCTATACTTTTAAAATTGTACTTAGCAGGATACAATGAGTCCTACGTCCTATGGCACTTTTACATAATAATAAAAAAAAATAGACTACCTACTTTAATAATAATAGTTCGCTGCGGGCATGGAGAAAAAACTATGAAAGATTTTATATTTTTAAATAGAAGTACGGTCACGGGAATTGTTCCTGAACCCTGTAAAATCTTGGTACAAGTAAGTACCTACTTAGTATTTTTATAGAAAGTTTTTTTCTGTAACCGTTTTGAGATGTACCTAGTTTTGTTATTAAAAGTGATTTTTATGTTTTTAGTAACTATGTCGTCCATTAACAATTTATTTAACAATAAAACTCCAGTTTTACGACATCACTCAATTAAATCTACACTTTTTTACGTTATCGATCTACGAGTACCTTGCTAGGTAGGTACTTAATTTTTTTATGAATGGCTTGGAGCGGTGTTGCCACTAGTTCGCCAATGTCACGTAGTAAGTAGGTAAGGCTTGCATACGATGGAGAATGTCACGTAGTAAGTAGGTAAGGCTTGCATACGATGGAGAATGTCACGTAGTAAGTAGGTAAGGCTTGCATACGATGGAGAATGATCGGTGATTAAAAATATAGTTAGAACAGATTAGTGAAAGATTTGAAAACTCCGATACATTCTAAGCATTTATTTTATAAATCTAAAAACCTGAAACCAATGAAACAACACAATAGGTACTAACTACTTGTATACACTCTGAACAAACCCATAAGGGTCTTTTGAGTGTATAATACTTTGTTTGTGTTAATTTTTTAAGATATAATAAAAAAAACAAAAAAAAAAACTTTCTTTCTACTCGTAGATCGATAAAAACAACAACACCAATTTGTCAATATTTTTGGTGACATTTCCATATATAATCCAATGTTTTCTTTGCAAATTATCTACAACAAACACACTAAATTAAAACTATCACAGTAATAGTACCGATTTTTTCATAAGTTAGTTGACAAAAGCCACATTAATATTCGCCTAGCCATTTTCACTTCTTCCCACTCATACTGGGTGCGTCCGTATTGATCCCATGGATTCAAGCCACGAATATTTCATCCCGGATTCTGCCCAAGATGTAGGCTGTATTCATCCCAAAAGAATTGGTGAGTCTACTGCGGGTCAACTGTCAGCGATCCCGCGCAGGTTGGCAAAATCCAAAAACTGACGCATGTCATGGGTCCGGCAGTTTATGGCCCGTCTACATGATGGCCCAGCGCTGGACCAGCGAGATGGCCATGCGATGGTTGAACGCAACTACACGATGGCAACATTCAGTTGTGATGTCTTCGTTTTTTGAGATGACGAAAAAAGGCATTAGCCGCTGCGGCAATATTATCTATAATAATACAGCACGTACCATTATTTTCTTAATGTGCACATGACTTTAGTTATTGAACTGGCGTAGAAAAAGATAGTGGATGTTATCTATCCATCGCAATAGAACTAAGTAGGTACCCACGTCATTGAACTATTATTACTAGTAGGTAATTACATCTCACTGACCCAAGTCAATTTAACTTTCTTTAAATTAAAAAAAAAAAAATGACTTAGGTCTGTGCGTTGTAATTACCTACTAGTAACAATAGTTCAATGACTTAGGTACTTAGTTCTATTGCGATGGATAGATAACATACACCATCTACGCCATTTAATTTTAATAACTTTATCTTTCGAATCATAGAGCTACTAAAATCAGAACATATAGGTATATGTTCTGATTTTAGTAGCTCTATGATTCAAACTAATGTGGAATGGGCCACAAATGCGTGCCACCATCGCTGGCCCATTGATGGCTCCTCTACATGATGGGCCATCATACTGGCCCACTAAGATGGGCCAGTTTGTGGAGAGTGAAGTGGTTTCGGATGGCTTATGGCGCGGCGGGATGATGATGGGATGGCCAAGGTGTCGGAGACAATAAGACCGCTGATGCCTAAAAATGTTACCAAAGCTCCTAGTATATTCAAGTTCAGGTTGAAGCGCTGGCTCATTGAGCAGACTTTCTACACCTTCGATGAGTTCACTAGCCTGAAATTAATCTAAGTACCTAGGTATTTCTAGATTCACGCATAATGGGCCACTCATAGGGTTCGAATGCGGAAAAGGGAGTTCTTTTACATTAGGTATTTCAAATGTGACATATTGATTTAACATATTTATTTTAAACCAACCACAACTACGACGACCACCAGTGAAAAACCAACACAACTACGAAGACCACCACAGAAAAACCAACCACAACTACGATGATCACCACTGTAAAAACAACCACAACTACGACGACCACCTGTGAAAAACCAACCAAAACTACGATGATCACCACTGTAAAACCAACCACAATTACTACAACGACCACCAGTGAAAAACCAACCACAATTACGATGCTCACCACTGTAAAACCAACTACAACGACGACCACCAGTGAAAAACCAACCACCACTACGATGATCACCACTGTAAAACCAACCACAACTATGACGACCAACGCCGAAAAACCAACCACAACTACGATGATTGACGACCTCTGTGGCGCGGCGGGCGAAGCTTGGCCTGCGACGCAGGAGGTTGCAGGTTCGATTCCCGCCTCGGAACAAATATTTGTGCGATCGCAAGTATTTGTTCAGGGTGTTCTGGGTATTTTCTATGTATAGTAAAAAAATATCTAACTTTGTAATATATTGTATTAAGTATATCAGTTATCTAGTACCCATAACCACAGCCATAACACAAGGTCTGCTTAGCTTGGGGCTAGATAATGTGGTGTGAACTGTCCAGCATTATATATGATCACCACTGTAAAACAAACCACAACTACGATGATCACCAGTGTAAAACCAACCACAACTACGACGGCCACCACAGAAAAACCAACCACAACTACGACGACCACCAGTGAAAAACCAACCACAACTACGACGGCCACCACAGAAAAACCAACCACAACTACGACGACCACCAGTGAAAAACCAACCACAACTACGATGATCACCACTGTAAAACCAACCACAACTACGACAACCACCAGTGAAAAACCAACCACAACTACGATGATCACCACTGTAAACCTAACCACAACTACGACGACCACCAGTGAAAAACCAAACACAACTATGATGATCACCACTGTTAAACCAACCACAACTACGACGACCACCAGTGAAAACCCAACCACCACTAAACCAGCAACAACTCCCTTATCGTACCACCCGGGTGAGTATTATACTGTATTTTTTAAAAGATTTTATTTAGTTTGGCATGTTAGTGATCAAACTTTACCTATTATTATATATATTTTTATTTTATTTTATTTTTATATTTTTATTGATTTATACCTATTATTATATTACTTGGTGAAATACGTAAGTATCACTGCATTATGCGCGCTCGTCTCGCTAGCGGCGGCCCACTGATAGTCAGATAGTCATTTATTCATACTATTGGTACACGTCAAAATAAATAACAAAATAAGTCAAAAGGCACACGCTGCATACAGCGTATTTACACAAAAATAAAATAAAAAAAACCATGTCACATCTAGAAATACCTGATGTAAAAGAACTCCCTTTTCCGCATTCGAACCCTATGAGTGGCCCATTATGCTTGAATCTAGAAATACCTAGGTACTTATATTAAGTTGAGGCTAGTGAACTCATCGAAGGTGTAGAAGGTCTGCTCAATGAGCCAGCGCTTCAACCTGGACTTGAATATACTAGGAGTAGGCTGTAAAAAGTTAATAAAAAATAAATAAATAAAAATAAATACATTTTAGGCATCAGTGGTCTTATTGTCTCTGACACCTTGGCCATCCCATATTCATCCCACCGCGTCATAAGCCATCCGACACCACTGCACTCTCCACATGCTGGCCCATCTTAGTGGGCCACCTCCTGCGTCGCAGGCCAACCTTCGCCCGCCGCGGCTCAGAGGTCGTCAAAAGGCTAGGCTCTCAACTTCTAAGGGCCGTTGTGGTCAGGAAGACGTATTTTTTACAAAAATCGATTTGTACCATAGTTATTTAATTTACCTAAATCACAAAATGATTACCTATGTAGAACCTAATAGACTTCATGGATTCAAAATGATGCGTATGATTTAAACCACAAATATTCTCAGTGTGTTTGAACTAGAGATGCAGCGAATAGTCATGTGACCAAATATTAGGCGGCGCTTTAGGCCGAAGCGGTAATACTCGGTGGCCGAATATTTGGCGAGATATCTGTGCATTTCGCGCGTACACTCGTACAAGTTAAGACTTATCACAGTGCTCGCGGGGACGACCGACGCGCGACGGGTCGGCGGAAGAAAGCTCAGTTTCGAAGAGCACATCGTGCGCGTCACATAGCATATATTATAGTGAATAAATGAATAAAACCATGTTTTTCTGCCATCTTACCAAATATATATAGTCTCTGTTTAAAATGTGTTTTTATTTTCATTACTAGGTATTCGGTATTCTGCCGAATACAGTCTGCTATTCGGGCGAATACAGTCTACTATTCGTCTGAATACCGAATATTATAATAATAGACCGAATACTGAATAGTTGCCGAATATTCGTTGCATCTCTAATTTGAACTACAAAAATGTACAAGTTTTCCCAATATTCAATTTGTAATATTTCCGGGTATGCAAAAGTTTCGTTTTAAAAAACCTTTCTGAAGGCGTCCTAGGAAGTTCGTTTGATTCGTTTACTGGTCGTTCCCACCCGAGTTTCACCTGTCTATTTGCATATTCCACTCTTACAACACACACAGCTTCATCCCGCCGCGCTGACTATACGTGACACATTCCATTGTATTCATATATTTTATATTCATTCATCCTTTCTAAAAGATCGTCTAAGGTGAAGTCAGATAGACACTTCTTTGCAAGAGAGTCTACCCTAGCTTGGTCTATCCTTGCCTAGTGCCTTTCTTGCAAGAGAGAGTCTACCCTAGCTTGGTCTATCCTTGCCTAGTGCCTTTCTTGCAAGAGAGAGTCTACCCTAGCTTGGTCTATCCTTGCCTAGTGCCTTTCTTGCAAGAGAGAGTCTACCCTAGCTTGGTCTATCCTTGCCTAGTGCGGCGCCTTTCTTGCAAGAAGAGTCTACCCTAGCTTGGTCTATCCTTGCCTAGTGCCTTTCTTGCAAGAGAGAGTCTACCCTAGCTTGGTCTATACTTGCCTAGTGCCTTTCTTGCAAGAGAGAGTCTACCCTAACTTGGCCTATCCTTGCCTATTGTCTCTCGCTAGACACTCATGGTACTGCAGCACAGCCTCCGTGGTGTCCGCCTCGAGCTGGTTCTTCAGATGATGGAGTCGTCTCCTGGCGTGTACCACCAGGTCCTTGTATGACTTCCTGGTGTGGTGTACGTCGTCTTGTATCCTATGGATCTCTCCTGCCGCTAGACGCTTCCAGCGCTTTATTTTTGTTTTTTCCTGAATGGAGAAAGGACATCATCAAAAGCTGTTAGAAAACCACTACGACGAGGCCTCCCCAATAAAATGCAATGGTGGATTTGCTACAATCACCACGCTTTAGTGGATTGGTGATCGCAGACATCGCAGTAATTATAGGTTTTATGTATTCCGGTTAAAGCTGCTGCCCATTCTCTTGTGTAGGTAACTTGTAAGTCAGCATTTACGACATCAACGGGAGGAGATGGAGGGGTATTTTCTAAGAGAAGACACACCACAACTAAAAGAGCCGATATAATAGCTATAGCCGTGAGTCGAAACCACCCAAGGTGGATAATTCGAAAATGATCGACGGAATTTAAAAGTTAAACTAATAAGCCTCAAATTGGGTTAGTAAAAAGAGTAGGTAATATTTACAAGTAATTAATTTTGTAAAAATTTAAAAAACCCCCAACTCTGAACGGCTGATCCGATTTTGATCAAACAAAGCTAAGAACACTCCCGACAAATACACCGTTCAAACAAAACAAAAAAAAACGAAAGCGGTCCAGCCGTTTGGAAGCTACATTGGGACAGACACACACACACACACAGACACGTCAAACTTATAACACCCCTTCGTTTTTCGTCGGGGATTAAAAAGGTCATGTTTAACTTACTTCGCATACTTCTCCGCAGTCATGGAGAGCTTTGTCACATTTCTTTATGTAGTCGTCGCTCTGAAACAGAAACAGAATTACATAGTTATCTAACTTTCAAAGTTTTCCAGATTTCCAGGATTTCCTCAAGCTTCCTGAACGGCTACGGATGTCAAAAGCGTATCCTATAAAGAAGACTGTGGCAGTATCGGCCACAGAACGAGCCACGACGCTGAAGACGAAATTTGTGGACACTATCAACTCGGCTATAGCGCCGATGGGAGCCATCTACAGGTGTTTCATTAGAAACCTTGTGTTCAAAGTCCGAAATTAGTTCAAGATATTGACAAGAGATGACTCCACTGCTATTTCATCATAGTTTATTATTTTTCAAGTGTAAACCACACTTTATGGATAACATTAAAAAAACAGTCAAAAGCGTATCCTATAAAGAAGACTGTGGCAGTATCTGTAGAAGACCGTAGTGAGTAGTTCCTGTTCGATCCCTAAGTTCGATCCCTTGTCCTGTTCGATCCCTTAAACCTATAATTTTGTTCCTATTCGATCCTGCCTACAGGAACTTCGTAATGCACGAGTCTCTGTCAGCATTGAGGGAGCGAATAAGAAGATCAGACTAACATTAGTAAGTTGATCATACATTTCATATTATTTCCAATGTTTGTGTCATGAAGAAATTGGTGAAGGCTAGAGTCTAATTGAAACTCTAGGTATCTAGTGTAGGTACCTCCCTAGTAGATACAGTGACCCAAGCCAAACATCTAGGGTGTCAGGGGGGTTAGTACGAGAATTTGACAGTATTCGAAACTGTACGAAGTTTCGTTTCCTTCCATACATTTACTGGCGAAAACGAGGAGAAAACTAAGTCAGAAATTGTATGGAAGGAACGAAACTTCATATAGTTTTCAGGCTTATAGGTGAGCAACATATGGCGGAGACTAAGATCCAGAGTCTCGAGCACCGCCGTAAGGTTGCATGCCTTGCGATCTTCTATAGATTACATTTCGGTGAATGCTCCCAGGAACTGCACGATCTGATCCCACCATCTCCTTTTCATCATAGGACGAGCAGGCGTACGGCTCAGTACCATCCTTACCTCATTGGTATACCTTCTATTCGCACAAAACGTTTCAGTTCTACCTTTATAATGCGAACTGCTAAGGAGTGGAATACACTACCGTCGTCTGTCTTTCCTGAAAACTATAATCTGGGTCTCTTCAAGTCAAGAGTGAATAGGTGCCTTCTAGACCTTTGTGCTTCATCTTCGGCCACATCGTCACTTACCAACAGGTGAGATCGTGGTCAAACAAAGGTCTATCAATGTTAAAAAAAAAAAAAAAAAAAAAAAAAAAGTTTCGAATACCTACTGTCAAATTCTCGTACTAAGGGTACAGTAACTAGATATTATTTCACTATAGTTTTTCGAGTCTTAGGGGAATGCTCCCAGGAACTTCACGACCTGATCCCACCATCTCCTTTTCATCATAGGAAGAGCAGGCGTACGGCTCGGTACCATCCTTACCTAATTAGTATATACCTTCTATTCGTACTAAACATTTCAGTTCTACCTTTATAATGCGAACTGCTAAGGAGTGGAATACACTACCGTCGTCTGTCTTTCCTGAAAACTATAATCTGGGTCTCTTCAAGGCTTGAGTGAATAGGTGAATTCTAGACCTTTGTACCTACTCTTCGACCAAAATCTTTGGTCGAAGTTTGTGCTCCATCTTCGTCCACATCGTCACTTACCAACAGGTGAGATAGTGGTCAAACAAAAGTTTATAAATTAAAAAAAAAACTAATAGAAAGTATTTTCTACAGACCAAGGATCAGTTCGTCACTCCCTTCTAAAGAGCACCATACCACAGATTACTTAATAGTTACTACGTAAACCATACCTTATTGATATGCATCCTGAACACAACCATGTGACCGAGAAAAAACTTCTGGTGATTCTCTCCGCTGAAGCTGGCGGCTCGGTACGCGTCCAGCTTGATCTTCCGCATGCGGATCTCGAAGAGCCCTCTGCAGTCTCCGTGCTGAAAACCACCACAAACCATTTAAGTCCAACTATTTCAGTGGTAGTAGAGCTTTTTTGTGAAAGAGTTCGTCCGGGGAAGAACTACCACCATACTTATTTCTGCCGCAAAGCAGTAGTGCTCGTATTGCTGTGTTCCGGTTTGAAGGGTTAAGGGTGTCGGTGAAATTACAGGCACATGAGACTTTTCACCTTTATGTCTCAGGGTGAACGCGGTGGACGTGACTTATGAGATAATGCACTGTTCATAGGCAGAGGTTACCGCTTAACATCAGGCGGGCCATCTGCTTGTTCCGTCAATCAAGTAGCATAAAAAAAAAACTTTTACTATTTACTACTACTAATTTTACTAGTATCTATCTGTAACGAGTTCTCGGTGATTGACCTGCTGTTCCTTGTTGTTTCAATCATTGTTACCTACTTACATAATTTGCACTTTTGTTTGTGAACAGCGGATGGCTACCGAGTATCATGGCTGCTGTGACTACAGCAGCATTCTAAGGCAAGGCTGAAAAACAGCGTGGCTGAGCCCTCGACCTTTTAACTAGCCTAAATACTATTTTTTATACTTATTATCCTTTGACGACCTCTGTGGCGCGGCGGGCGAACGTTCGCCTGCGACGCAGGAGGTTGCGGGTTCGATTCCCGCCTCAGAACAAATATTTGTGCGATTTGCAGATATTTGTTCAGGGTGTTCTGGGTATTTTCTATATATATAATAAAAAATATCTATCTATGTAATATGTTGTATTAACTATATCAGTTGTCTAGTACCCATAATACAAGCTCTGCTTAGCATGGCGCTAGATAATGTTGTGTGGAACTGTCCAGAATTATTTATTTATTTATTTATTTATTTGTTTGTTAGTAATGATAGTGTAAGGAATAAATGCCCTTTTATTTTTTACTTAGTTATTTAAGTAATTACTTGTATAAGTAAGTACCTACTAGTTACAAGTACTCACTGTTAATTTTAAAACTTAAGTTTAAATTAGTAATTTCTCATTAAGCTAAATGTAATTTCTTTTGAGAATAAATATCTTTAACCTGAGTACATGTAGTATTTATTAACTAACCACAAAAATAGGAGGAGGCTATCAATTCGCGTAAAGTATTTTTTATATTTATTATCTCATTAACTAGAAAAATCTTTTTTTATTTGAAAAATATACACCCAGATCTCATATCTCTGTCATTTATAAACCAATTAGTTAGGTAAGCAAGTTATTTTTTATTTGAAAGGGTTATATTTCCCGATTGGTCTCATTTTTATCAAAACCTGATTCTGATGACGGGGTCAATGAGGTATTGAGGGAACTCTTCAAATATTATAAGCATACACACAGCGATTTAGGTATTTTCAGCAATAAGACGTCGAGCATGTGCATTCAGAAAGTATCATTTGGTGAAGTGGAACTGATGAAGAAGGGCACAGATAGCCACCGGAACTCCTCATAGATAAGTATATTCACGGGGGGCAATAAGATATATAGGTAACTAGTGAAATGCCCGCGACTGCGTCCGCGTGTACTTTTCCATACAAACTTAAACACCCCGCAGCACCCCCTTAGGGGTTGAATTTCTGGAATTCCTTTCTTAGTGCACCCCTAGACCACAAAAGGAACGTACTCTTAAAATTTCAGGTCTCTTGGTCTTACGGTGTAGGCTGTGCGTTGATAGTCAGTCAGTCAGTCACGCAACTTTTTTTTTTCTTATATATATAGACCAAGCATTTTGAAATATGTTTCTGAAGAAACAAATTATCTGCTGCTGTCTGTACTAGCTAATTCAGCATACCTAATTATTAATGGCGAATTGTATGCGCCATTAACATTGTACTAGAACAATTAATGATATCATAGACTAGAACAAGGTAGGTACCTAAATACCTACAAAATGAGATAACAATAGCCCTAACAAGGTTAGATATATGCAATAAACACTCGCAAGCGTCATCTATAATCATTCACCAGATGTTATTGGTAGGTACAGTCGGGGAAAACTTAGTACAGACAGCAGAAGAGAGAGCTGACCCCACTTAACAATATCTTCTGCCCCCTGCACCCATTATTTTCCATGATTAAAACAAGAATTCCAAGAAGACCTTCTACTTCAAAATACACGAATAGGTACCGTTTTAGATGAACTAAAAATAATGTAAATTAGTTTAGTGATAGACACGTCGTAACTAGTCGTAAGTCATTAAGCCTCGCGGTCGGTGACTTGGGGTCAGGCGGTCAGCTCTCCCTGAGGCTAACTGTGTGTAGGTGGTGTAGGAAACCTAGTTTTTTTTTCAATAGATTTTATAGACATCTCTTTAACGCATTAATCTCAAAATACAAACTCGTTCAATCACGAAAATTCAATCGAGTAGGTACTGAAATCTAATTATGGCTTCTACCTTTATTTTGACAGTTTCAGTTGTTACCTACCTTCTATGAAAATATTAATGTTACTACAAGCTTTTATTTACTTAAACATATTTTATTCTGTGATTTAACTTGCAATGTAAGTACTTACTTAAGGAAGAGGAAGACCTAAGAAAAGATTGCGTGAGAGATGATATGAATGAGAAGGGAGCGAATGATAAGGTGACGGCTGACAGGGGAGAGTGGAAGAAAAGACGTACTGCGCCGACCCCAAATAATTTGGGAAAAGGGCAAGACAAAGATGATTTAACTTGCAATGTATGTATGTTTGTATGTTTGTTTGGGTGGAATCCGGGTGGAATCTTGCAACTGAATTTTAAAGCAGTTATCCTCAGTCCTCAACCGATTGAGCTGAAATTTGGAATAGGTACCTGTCAAGTTCCAATGACAATACAATATGATGGTGACAACGAGCTGATCTGATGATGGAGACTGGACACCGGAGCAACTAAATGGATAGTAGTAGACTGGCCGTGTTTAGACTCATTTTGATCAGCACACGGGTCAGACTGTACATGAAAGGGAGCACTAAGGAAAAAAAGACAGGTTTTTTAACAATTTTTTTTCATTTTTTTATCCTATTGTGTAGCTTTTTTCTATTTAATATCATATGACTATGACAAACGAAAATAAAACAGAGTTCATATCTCAACAAGTAATTAATTTATTAAAAATTAAAAAAAACTCTCATGGCAATGAAATGGCTGAACCGATTTTGATCAAACATAGCTAAAAACAATCCCTACTAATTCACCATTCAAACAAAAAAAACGGTTCATCCGTTCGGGAGCTACGATGCCACAGATAGACACACACTCAGGCACACACACAGAAACACACACACATACACACACAGAGACACGTCTAACTTATATCACCCCGTTGTTTTTGCGTCGGGGGTTAAAATCAGTAAGTCGTATGGAAAAAATGCATTTAACATTAATTGATGCCTAAGAAAAAGGCTACATGAATTTACACGATAGGCTAACAAAAAAAAAAAAAAAAAACTAAGTAAGTCTTTTTTCCTCAGTGCCCCCTTATCTACACCCCAACCCCTTTATTTCCTGAGCATTCGTCGTTTTTTCCCTGACCATACTTATCAGAACGTGCACACATGTGGAAAAACTAGACGATCTGCAAGTAATTATCGATCCGTAGATTACCCACAATTACGTACCTCGTCTATTACCCACATGGATATCTCGTTATTAGCCAATATCCTCCTTTACCAGCAGGTACCCACTAGTACCCAGGCATTGCAGTCAGTGAAAGATGGTTTTATAACTTACGATTTGGGCTTCTAGAACAACCAAAGACAAATAAAAGCGGATTTATATACAGGGCGTCCCAAGACTATGCGACATGAAGGGAAAGTACCTTAAATATTGTAGATAGGATATTTTACTGAAACGAGACTTTATTTTATTTTTAAAAGGTAGTAATACTGCATCAATGATTTTCTAAATATTACTTGCTTCGTCTGGGAATCGAACCGAACATTTCATGGAATCAAACATTTTTCGTTATTCTTTTGTTATGAGGTACTATGTTACTTAAGAGGTTTTTTTATCCATTCTTTCGACTGGCATCTAAAGATATGCAGTGTTTTTTTTTCACATTTAAGTCGGTTCGATACCCAGACGAAAAAAGTAATTTTTAGAAAATCTTTGATTGCAGTATTACAAACATTTAAAAATAAAAAAAGTATCCTTTCCGCAAAATATCCTATCTAAAATATTTAAGGTACTTTCCCTTCATGTCGCATAGTCTTGGGACGCCCTGTATTAGTCACCGAATGCAAATTCGGTGGCAAACAGGAATCCAACTTACCAACAGGTGAGATCGCGGTCAAACAAATGTTAAAAACAAAAAGTCAATTCCTGTTCTTCCCCAAATGGGAACAGATTCGGGGATAAACGGGAACTACTCATATATTCGATACGTACTCACAACAACTATTACATCTATGTATGCCCAGACAGCACAGCTAAATGGTTAGCCCCGTGTAAAATCTCACTGATATACCAAGCTGGTATTAATCGGTACACGTCTGCTCGCCACTACCAGATTATCCATCGCCCAATCAACGTACCTACGTAGTGATTACAGCCCGTTCACCGTAAGATGTCCTGCTTGCTTGTATGCTGATGTGCTTTGTATGGCGTGCCAACCAAGGCAGGGGACATCTTACGGTGGTTCAACGTGGCCCAATCGTCGTCTGCCAAGCAAGCTTCCTCTTGCGACCGTCAATAGGTGGCTGACGTTGGCAGACCTAACTACTTGTGCACGGAAGGTACTCAAGGATCGATATCGACGACCTCTGAGGCGTGGCGGGCGAAGGTTGGCCTGCGAAGCAGTAGGTTCGATTCCCGCCTCGGAACAAATATTTGTGCGATCGCAAATATTTGTTCAGGGTGTTCTGGGTATTTTCTATGTAGGTATAATAAATATATATATCTATGTAAATTATATTGTATTATGTATATCAGTTGCCTAGTACCCATAACACAAGCTCTGCTTAGCTTGGGGCTAGATAATGTTGTGTGAACTGTCCAGCATTATTTTATTAATTTTTATTTAAATATGAAACGTCAAGCTAAGAGCGGTGGAGGGGCGTTTAGTTTGAGAACCTAACCTATACCTATGCATTGAACCTTATTGTAACACTATTTTTGGCTTCTCATAAAGTGTATTTCTGGCAAGGTTTCAGCTTATAATTAGCCATAGTCTGTCTTAAAATAATACTAGTATTCCATAACCCAAGTTTACGATTATATTGGCAACGAACGACATGGCTAATTCTGTGAATTACAATTATGTCATGTTCGTCAGATTTGGAATTATAAATTAATTACAAAATGCAAGTTAAGCTTATTGCACGTTATTCTTGAATTAATTGCAAATGCACGTTAGATACCTACATACTTATGTACGTGTAGGTATATGTCTAATTGTTAGTAGGTAGGTATGTTTGTTAGTAGGTAGGTATGTTTGTTAGTAGGTAGGTATGTAAGCAGATTACAATCAAACGGGATAGGTATTTACTATACTTATCCTATTTATTTGACAACCTCTGTGGCGCGGCGGGCGAAGGTTGGCCTGCGACGCAGGAGGTTGCTGGTTCGATTCCTGCTTCGGAACATCGCAGATATTTGTTCAGGGTGTTCTGGGTATTTTCTATGTATAATAAAATATATCTATCTATTTAATGTATTGTATTAATTATATCAGTTATCTAGTACCCAATATTTGTGCAATCGCAGATATTTGTTCAGGGTGTTCTGGGTATTTACTATGTATAATACAAATATATATCTATGTATATCAGTTATCTTAGTACCCATAACACAAGCTCTGCTTAGCTTGGGGCTAGATAATGTTGTGTGAACTGTGTCCAGCATTATTTATTTATTTTACTCAATTTTGTGGTAAAAGTACTCATAATCTAAAAAAAAGCGGCCAAGTGTGAGTCGGACTCGCCCATGAAGGGTTCCGTAGCAGCAAGTAACATAATATAAAAGTTCTTGGATGGATTACGATTAATGACGTATTAAAAAAAAAACTACTTACTAGATCTCGTTCAAACCAATTTTGAGTGAAAGTTTACATGGTAATGTACATTATATATTTATTATAGTTTTATCATTCTCTTATTTTAGAAGTTATGGGGGGGGGGGACACACTTTTTACCACTTTGGAAGTGTCTCTCGCGCAAACTATTCAGGTTAGAAAAAAAATGATATTAAAAACCTCAATATCATTTTTGAAGACCTATCCATGGATAACCCACACGTATGGGTATGATGAATAAAAAAATTGTTTAGTTTCGGTTCTAAGTATGGGGAAACCCAAAAATAATTGTTTTTTATTAAATTTTTGTGTAAAAATCTTAATGCGGTTTACAGAATACATCTACCTACCAAGTTTAAACAGTATAGCTCTTATAGTTTCGGAAAAAAAAGGCTGTGACATACACGGACAGACAGTCAGACAGACAGACATGACGAATCCATAAGGGTTCCTTGTCTTTGACTACGGAACCCTAAAAACGGTTAAAATCTAGTAGCGAAAATTCTAAGCCTATGGTTAAAACAATGTCCAAAACCGGGGTTATTACTCATGATCTCACAGGTTATGAGCCCAGTGCGGGATTCCATGAATAATTGCCATACCTATTTCTGCCGCAAAGCAGTAGTGCTCGCATTGCTGTGTTCCGGTTTGAAGGGTAAGGGTGCCGGTGAAATTACAGGCACATGATACTTTTCATCTTTATGTCTCAGGGTGGCCGGCGCAGTGCAATGCCACATAGGTTGCGTCCTAGATGGACGTGACCTATGAGGTAATGCACTGTTCATAGGCAGAGGTTACCGCTTAACATCAGGTGGGCCTCTTGCTTGATCCGTCATCCAAGTAATATAAAAAAAAAAAAAAAAAAATTGCAAGTATTATCAGTAAGCGAATCAAAAACTTCGCGTAAATTATTTCGTTCTCTTTGTTATCGCTGCGAAGACACGGTTGCTATGGAAACGTCATAGTAATTAATTATGTATGTAATAATAATAATAATAGAGAATGATCATAGTAGTTCTACTGTGATAATGATGACTTTAAATTTATATTAGAATCTTTTTTATTTTAATTTTAATTTGAATGAATTTCGGAACAGGTCATGTCCACCTAGGACGCGCCCTACGTGCCATTGCACTGCGCCAGCCACCCTGAGACATAAAGATGTAAAGTCACATGTGCCTGTAATTTCACCGGCACCCATACCCTTCAACCCGGAACACAGCAATGCGAGCACTACCGCTTTACGGCAGAAATAGTTATGGTGGTAGAGGCCGGTAGGTACAACCCTACCTCTCGCAAAAAAGCTCTTCTGCTACTAAATCGTTTCCTTGTATTTGCACTACGTGATTTGTTACTTAATATGACTATATATAATATAATATAATATAATATTTCATAATATACATGGGACTTTTTTCAACTCCTTAGGGTGCGAATTTTCAAAAATCGTTTCTTAGTGCGTG
This sequence comes from Operophtera brumata, assembly GCA_932527175.1. NCBI lineage: Eukaryota > Metazoa > Arthropoda > Insecta > Lepidoptera > Geometridae > Operophtera > Operophtera brumata. The sequence goes on along the minus strand of OW052228.1, from coordinate 41,566,825 downwards.
CCTACACCTCTGAAAGAATGCTTGCGCCAAATTTCAGACCTCTCACTCGGCCCAGTAGTTTTCGAGATTTCATGATGTGGTGAGTGGTTAGTGAGTGAGTGAGTGTGTGGACTTCTCTTCTATATATATATAGATTAGTTCAATTTGAGTGCATAGTCATAAAATATAAAACATTTAAAACAATAACAATCAAAAGATCAATAACAATAACGCAGTCAAATGAGTCACTACACTATGTACCTACCCTTGAACGGTGTCGAGTCAAGGTATACTCATGCGCCCATGAGGTTGGAAAATTGAGGATAGTCTTGATTACAGACTACTAGAACACTAGAACTACTTTTTCTCCTACTTATTCGGAAAAAAACTTCATTATTTTAAAAAAGGGATACGTCTATCGGCTCTTTTCTGTACCTACACACGCCAACAATAATAATAGAGATTGCCCGACTAGCGAGGTTATTTTTAGTGCATCTAACATCAATTGGCGGGATCATTCCCGAGGAAACGAAACAGCAGACCTTTCACCGTAAGATATCCCCTACCTTGGGTGGGAGTAGTGCCAACCACGGCAGGGGACATCATATGGTGAACGGTGTATAGTTTCAAATTATCAAGGCCTTGTACTAAACCCCCAAAAAGCTACTCTGTATTAAATTGTGGATGTTAATGTTCTCATAAGTTGTTGTCACGGTACTAGTTCGTTGGAAGGTGAATTAGATTTAACGCCACTAGACAATAGCTGAAAAAGCAATATAAATTAAAAATGTGTTTATTTAATTAATTTATATTATGTACCTGATAGTCACACAGTGATGAGGTATTAATATCTGGCAGTACGTCAACATCACATGCCAAGCTATAGCCCGAATGCATCTTTATTATATCAACTGTTGCTGGCGAGCTTACTGGACTGCCGTCTGTCTGTCTATCATACTACAATAGTCATCATCATCGTCAGCCCACACTAGTCCACTGCTGGACATAGGCCTCTCCCAATACGCGCCACTGAGCCCGGTGTTCGGCTCTTCTCATCCACTTTCTGCCGCCGCCTTTCGTAGGTCATCGCTGCACCTAGCCAGAGTGCGCCCCACGCTACGTTTGCCAAGACGCGGTCTCCACTCAAGAACTCGCTTACCCCAACGGTTGTCGGTTCTAATCTGCAATAGTCATCCTGCCCCTAATCGCCAAAATCTGATTGAGCCATTAATGGGCTAGATAATGTTGTGTGAACTTTCCAGCATTATTTATTGATTGTTTTATCTCAATTTTAAGACGGTGCAAACGGTCTAACATTACGTTTTTAGTTTACCTACTATATAAACCAGACACAGAGCTCTCATCCGATTAAATCGGCGCAGCAGAACAATGCTCGCAAGTCGTGCAGGCTATCAGTATGCTAAACCAATCTCGTTCCAGTTTTGCAGTACCTTTGACTAGAAACTCACGCAAACAACACATGACCTAACAACCCCCTTGATGCAAATCATAATGCTCTACAATTCTACATTTAAGAGGAGTTTACCGCTAGGCACTTGAGCTATCTGCAGACAAACGAGTTATTCAAAGAGGGTTTTTTTTAAATATTGATAGCCCTTTTTTTACCGCGATTCATTTGGTAAGTGACGATGTGGCCGACAATGGAGCCCACAAGGTCTAGAAGGCACATATTCACTCTAGCCTTGAAGAGACCCAGATTATTTTCTATAAAGACAGACGACGGTAGTGTGGTCCACTTCTTAGCAGTTCGCATTATGGAGAGATCCAAACGTTTAGTACGAATAGAGGGTATAGTAATGAGGTAAGGATTGTACTGAGCCGTGCGTCTGCCCGTTTCGTCCTGGTGGGATCGTTAAGTTACTGGGAGCATTCCCCGAAATGTAACCTATTAGAAGATTAAAAGGCTTCTTTATGGGAACTTTACGGCAGTGCTCGAGACTCTGGATCTAGTCTCCGCCACAAATTGTTCACCTATAAGTGTGAAAGCTCTGCTTTCGATCGAGTCTAAGGCGGAAATCTGGTGTTTGGCCAATTCTAAGAGAGCGGGCTATCGATAGTACCTACAGCACTCCTAACGATTAAACTTCAAGCTCAGACTCTTTATGTAGAGAAAGCTGATGCATGATATCTAAAGACATGCATTTATTAAGGTTTTTTTTAATGAAACTAATAGGCAACGGCCCATCTGATGTAAAGTGGTCACCGTCCGCTTATAGACACTAGCAACACCGGCTAGCTTATTACGTATCTTGCAATAGCAAAGCGATAGCAAGAATTGCGCGATTATCGCATCCAAATTGCAAATTCGTTTTACGTATCAGTGGTACAACCTCGAACCATCGCCAGCCGCGCCACAGAGGTCGTAAAAGGTGGTAGAACACGCAAAGAGATCCAATGGCTCTGCGCTGGCTATTAGCTCTCCAATACTCTAGAACCGCTTAAAGCTGTTCTAGAGTATTGGAGAGCTCAGGGTCGCCGATGATTCTAATCGCTCTTCTCTGTAGTCAAAGCGAAGCAGCGGTACTTGGGTGCCCCTTGCCATAGATGGGAACAGTATTCAACGTGCTGCCTAACTTGTGCTTTGTAAAGCAACAGCCGTTGATTCGGCGTAAAATATTATTTCTACAATATACCGCGACAAAGAAAGTTACGGGAACGGGGAACGTTGCATGAATTCCAGTGCTACTCCTTCCCGTTGCATCGTATATTTCTGGAGGTTTACTAAAATAAACCTGATGCTGTTTTACTCCTTGACCGTGACGCAATGGTGGAGAAATGTTCAATGAAAACAAGTGAAAACTGCAACAACGTTGTTACAATGTTATGTTAGTAAATAGACGCATTGGGCTGGGTTTATGTAGAAGGTTTGAATGTGATGCCATTTCTAAGTAACGTGATGAACTAAAGTGAAGACAATAACGTTGTTACAATGTTATGTTAGTAAATAGACGCATTGGGCTGGGTTTATGTGGAAGGTTTGAATGTGATGCCATTTCTAAGTAACGTGATGAACTAAAGTGAAGACAATAACGTTGTTACAATGTTATGTTAGTAAATAGACGCATTGGGCTGGGTTTATGTGGAAGGTTTGAATGTGATGCCATTTCTAAGTAACGTGATGAACTAAAGTGAAGACAATAACGTTGTTACAATGTTATGTTGAATGATTGTATTGACGCATATTGTTATTAAGTAGGTGTAGGTATGAATGATTATTATTGTCTATTGATTATGAATAAGGAAGCCGTTCAAATAAAGTGAATGACGAATGCACTTATGCAACACGCTATCAATAAGATGATGTTCTTGTCTGAATCACATAATTGAAAACAATATTAAGGCGCGATAGGTTCTCAAATGTCTCTAGAATTTTAAAGTTTTTGATAAGAATTTTCATAGTTTTCTATTAAGAAAAAAATATATGATATTCTTGAGCTTTTTATCTAGTGAAATCAATAACTCAATACAATACCTGAATTACTTCACTCGATAAAAAAAAATAACAAAGATAAATCCTTTTTAAAATTTAAATGCTATTTTTCACTCACTTCTCTCACGTTTTAATTTTTAAAACATTTGGTTACATGTTAGTTATTATTTGAGTTAGTGAATTCATCAACAAAAATAAACAAAACTTTGAACGACATTTTTATATAATTTTTTTATACATAAAAACACGGTATCAGAGCGTGCGCTCGCCTTCTTCGCCTCATACAAAAATGTTCGTTGAACCTATAGCGCCTTAATTTAAATGCAAAAAGTAGTGTGGCCGACCTAAGAATAGACCTGACTCCTCCCGTGGATGCCGTAAAAGCCGAAGTAAGGAATTACAAGTTGTATAAATTAGGAATTAAAGTAGAAGAGCTTTTTTGTGAAAGAGTTTGTCCGGGGAAGTACTACCTACCACCATACCTATTTCTGCCGCAAAGCATAGTGCTCGCATTGCTGTGTTCCGGTTGGACAGGTATGGTTGCCGGTGAAATTACAGGCACATGAGACTTTTCATCTTTATGTCTCAGGGTGGCGAGCGCAGTGCAATGCCACATATATGTCACGTCCTAGGTGGACATGACCTATGTGATAATGCGCTGTTCATAGGCAGAGGTTACCGCTTATCATCAGGTGGGCCATCTGCATGCTCCGTCATCCTTAGTATAAATAAAAACTTTAAGGGATGAGCACAGCACTGCGATCACCAATCCGCCTGCCAAGCGCAGAGATTATGGCAAATCCCTCCCCAGCATTTTATGGGGGAGGCCACGTCCAGCAGTGGACGTCTAAAGGCTGCGAATGATGATGACGATGATGACGTTTTTTTTTTTTTTACTACTTGAATGACGGAGCATGCTGGTGGCCCACTTGATGTTAAGCGGTAACCTCTGCCTATGAACAGTGCATTACCTCATAGGTCACGTCCACCTAGGACGCACCCTATCTGGCATTGCACTGCCCCCGCCACCCTGAGACATAAAGATGAAAAGTCTCATGTGCCTGTAATTTCACCGGCACCCTTACCCTTCAAAAACCGGAACTCAGCAATACGAGCACTGTTTTGCGGCAGAAATAGGTATGGTGGTAGTACTTCCCCGGACGAACTCTTTCACAAAAAAGCTCTACTACTACGTCCAGCAGTATACGACTTAAGGCTGCGGATGATGATGATGATGATGTCGTATACCTACTGTAATAGTAGCGCACGGTCACAAAATATGCTGTTTATAAATACTGGCAGGATTATTAGGAATGTTCAAACGACTATAGGGCATAATATTTTCTAAGAAATCGTAATTAAAATTTGTGTTCAATGTTTTGATTTTGGTAAAGTTGAATAATACTGATTGTATAGGCAATTAGGCCGCTTTAAAAGCTTTGCTTTGACTGACTATTAAACCGTTGCTCATTCCTAAGATATATTTAAAAGCTTTGCTTTGACTGACTATTAATTGATTATACCTAAGATATATTTAAAAGCTTTGCTTTGATTGACTATTAAACCGTTGCTCATACCTAAGATATATTTAAAAGCTTTGCTTTGACTGACTATTGAACCGTTGCTCATACCTAAAATATATTTAAAAGCTTTGCTTTGACTGACTATTAAACCGTTGCTCATACCTAAGATATATTTAAAAGCTTTGCTTTGACTGACTATTAAACCGTTGCTCATACCTAAGATATATTTAAAAGCTTTGCTTTGACTGACTTTTGACCCGTTGCTCATACCTAAGATATATTTAAAAGCTTTGCTTTGACTGACTATTAAACCGTTGCTCATACCTAAGATATATTTAAAAGCTTTGCTTTGACTGACTATTAAACCGTTGCTCATACCTAAGATATATTTAAAAGCTTTGCTTTGACTGACTATTAAACCGTTGCTCATACATAAGATGTTAATTTTATATAATTACATTTCATCGCATAGGTATTACATATTCGAGTGCTTTCGTTAAGGTTTTCAGTATAGGATGAATGCAATAAGAGAGTGGGTATGTATTATTATTATATATTTATTTCATGTATTATATTTACATTTGTATTTATTTAATGATATGTGTATTTGTCTAGGTGATAACACTACTGTCCCATTCTGCCATATTCTCTCCACCCTAAAGTTGTCTAAAAGAAATCGCGATAAGACCGCTCATTGTGCATTTCTATTATTTATTTTATTTCGTTATAAGTTTTGTATTTCTCTTTGTTGTAATCGTTAATGTGCAGTAAAGAGTTATTCTTAATATTTAATTTATATTATATTAGAATAGAATAGAATAATATTTATTAAAAAAGAAGAACACATTAACATAAATTAAACTTAATTAGTTGTGCTAGTGCGACATCTGTCTCTCGTCATTTACAAAAATGTCATTACTTGACTAGGTAATTAAAAAGTCCTAATTAATAAATATACAGTACGTTATGCAGTACACAGTACATGCCCATCAAGAAAAAATTAAACATAATCATAAAATGTCCGCTGCAAAGAGGCGTAGCATAAATAATAAATAACTGTAAATAGATAAATGAGAACGATACAAAAAATACAACTTAGGAACTTGTACTATTATTTATTCAGTGATTTTATCTAACTACAACCACTCATCTTTAAGTATCAATCAGTGCAACCTATACCAATTACGCTATTACATTCCTTCCTAATGAATAGGTACCACGATCTTTAGAATCTGTTACCTACATCTGGTAATGATTTTGATGTTGTTCTTTCATGAAAGGCCTCATACAACAAACAAACAAACGTACACCTCTGTTATTATTTGTCTAGACCGAGAGTCGAGACACCTCCAGAAAAATCGAATAGTTAACTGAGGCCTAGACTGCAAATTTGACAAGCAACTTACACGGCCGTTTGTATGGGATTTGAGGTTCTTAAGGTGCAGAGGGGCAAGTCCGAGTTTACACACACCATCGTAACGATGATCGTAACGACGAGCGTACGTGTAATGCCGTGCGCGACCGTGTAAGTTGCTTGTCAAATTTGCAGACTAGCCCCTCTGACCTACATTCTCACTCTCGCTGTGTCTCTCTGAGTGTATCGTCGAGAGTGTACTTTCAGGTATCATCACAGACAAGGCCGTTATTTTGGTAAACCATCATCATCAGCCTACATCAGCATACATCTCTAGTCGAGCGAGGTTCTCGACAATATTACGACCTCTGTGAAGCGCTGGGCGAAGGTTCGCCTGCGCTGCGTGTTCGACTCCCGCCTCAAAACAAATATTTGTGCGAAAATAGTAGACTGGCCGTGTTTAGGCTCAATTTGATCAGCACACGGCTACAATCACTAATTTTATAAAAGCTTACAAAAGAACTTATTTATTTTTATTATATATACAGCCTTGTTGATGGCACCTATAGCTACCTACACACCTAACAGGTGCCATCACATACAAGGCTGTTGCTATGGCACTGGTCAACATAGAAAGTATTCAATTAGATACAGTTTTTAACCCCCGACGCAAAAACGACGGGGTGTTATAAGTTTGACGTGTCTCTCTGTGTGTGTGTGTGTGTGTGTGTGTGTGTGTGACTGTCTGTCGCATCGTAGCTCCCGAACGGATGAAGTGATTTAGTTTTTTTGTTTTGTTTGAAAGGGGAATTTGTCGTCAGTGTTCTTACCTAAGTTTGATCAAATTCGGTTCAGCCGTTTCATTGCTTTGAGGGTTTTTTTATTACTATTACTATTAGCCCATACTGTCCCATTGTTGGGCAAAGGCTTCCCCCCAATTCCGCCAGTCACCACGGTCCTGTGCAACCGTTTCCCATTCCCTCTCATAGGCGTCCAGTTCATCCCGCCACCTCATGCGTGGTCTGCCACTACGCCGCCTGGCTGTATTAGGGCTCCATGCCGTGGTTATTTTGGCCCAAAGTTCGTCGGGCATGCGGCAAATGTGACCGGCCCGATCCCACTTCAGCCGCGCGGCCTTCTCTCCCACATCGGCGACTTTGGTTTTGGAGCGCAGTATGGTGTTTCGGATGCGGTCAGTTAGTTTAACATCCAGAAATCCAAACTCAAGGTTTGGCAAAGAGCAATGGAGCGCAGTATAAAATACTGAGACCAAAAGACCAAGTTTGTGATCCGTAAGTCAAGACGGGAAGGATGCACATGTCCATTAGTTTGCGTTTTAGTACCATTGGAAGGTTACCCTTCATCAGTTCCTTCATCGACCAATAGCTCCTCCAGGCGTTCTCAGTGCGTCTCGCAATTTCTTTATCCTGCCTGCCTGCCTGGAGGGAAACTATTTGGCCGAGGTAGATGTAATCTTGGACATAGTGCATCGCTTCACCGTTGACTGTTATTCGATATTCAATGTTGTTGGTCATTACCTTGGTCTTTGACATATTCATCTTCAATCCAAGGGTTTTTTTTAATTTTTACAAAATTAATTAGTTGTGTATAAGAGCGTTACACGAATTTGTCATATCATTTGGTTACATTCGTTTGTCCCGTTTTAATTTACACCGAAAATGTTAAGTAGTTCCCAACGCATTTTGTTTGGACAGCCGGAAATGTATAGTAGGTAGTTATCTGTCTAGATAGCTAGGTAAATGGCACAGTTCGACTTGGCATCGAGCTGGAGCTAATGTAGTCGTTCTGGAGTAAGCTCTGCCAAACGGAGGAAGGTCAGCAATGATGGTAACCAGATGACATAATGCAGTCGTTTGTTGTGGTTTCACTTAAAACGAATAGGCAATCATATTTTTCATTATCGTTGGTTAGAAGATGGTGAACCACCTGTACCTACATTATTATATTTTGTACTAGCGACCCGCTCCGGCTTCGCACAAAGTTGAAGAAATTATCTAAATGTTAGTAAAATCTGCGTCAAAATATGTTGTGTATTTTAAAAGAACTAAGCGGACAAACAGGCTTAGTTTTATTCATAGAAATATGAAGTGATTTCTATGGTTTTTAACCCCGACGCAAAAACGACGGGGTGTTATAAGTTTGAGGTGTCAGTGTGTATGTCTGTCTGTGGCATCGTAGCTTCCGAACGGATGAACCGTTTTTTTTTGTTCGATAGGTGAATAATTAGTCAGGAGTGTTCTTAGCTATGTTTGATCAAAATCGGTTCAGCCGTTTCATTGCGTTGAGGGTTTTTTTATTTTTACAAAATTAATTACTTGTATACTATGTATTAATACCAAAGTACTTACTACGTAAACACTCGGTTGTACTACGATACCACTCACACAGCACTCAAGATCATACAAACATTTTTTCCGGCAGCGGGAATCGAACATCTTACATCTAAGCCGGCTACTCTCCCACCGCGCCAATCACGTAGATCCGCCGCGGAGATCGTATACCTTCTGCCTACCTTATGTTTTGATACATTTTATTTATTTATTTATTACAAGGAAAACCAGCAACGCGTACATACAAAAGAAGGCTAGATTTTGCTATAGAATCCGTGTGTAACGGCCGTTAGACCATTTGTTTTATCTACCGACGTATTTTCTTTTGCTCTACCTTATAGTGCAACTATCTTTATAATGTATGTACTCACATCTCTTATATCCGGCGTGCCCGACACCGCATTAGACGCTTCATCAGCATACGAGGATATGTTCGCCAGGAACCCCCTCAGATCAGTGCCCGCCTAAAACAACACGCCAAGCTTATTCGTTATTAGGAACTACTGATATAGATCATCGGCATTCGCCAGTCCGCTGCTGAATACGGCCTCCAGGCTGACACCACGACCAGTCTTGAGCTGCCACCATCCACCGTCTACCTTCGTCGATACTGTAACCAACCACCACCAACTTGAGTGAGCACTCAACTTCGGATACAAGCATGTATCGGTGTGCTTCCACCTCTGCCCGATAGTCACTCTTATGGCCTGCCTACACTACGTACCTATACGATAAGAATCATGAGATTAGGTTACATTATTATAGCATACTATTAGTATGTAGTGGTGTATTCGGCTTATGGATACACCCCTCCGTCTCCTTACGTAGATTTCGTAAAAGACAACAAACTAATTACACCAGAGGATGGGCAGAAACTTCAACTTTTTTTAACTACGGCTATGGTATAGGTACCTTCGTTCAACCACAATCTCGCCTGTTGGTAAGTGAAGATGTGGCCGACGATCTAACACGAAGGTCTAGAAAACACGTATTCATTCTAGCCTTAAAGATACCCAGCCTATAGTTTTCAGGAAAGACAGACGACGGAGTTCCACTCCTTAGCAGTTCGCATTATAAAGATGGAACTTAATGAATGATGGGTTATTTGAAATCTGTGGTGTATTTGAACAAGCCACATACAACATATCGCCAAGTAATGGAAAATGGCGTAAGTAGAGCTCAAAATTTGGTACTCCATCTTCTAATCCTAATGGAATTAAATTTAATGGCACAAGTATATAATATATAGGAAAAACTGAACATTATATCCAATTTAGAAAAGAAGTTGTAGCTGAACCAAATGGGGTAATTACAGTATAGTCTCTACCTTGGCAGTATACTCCGTATAGAGAAGCATTACATCTCTCTTGACAGTTCCCAGCTCCATCGCCAGCTCTGACAGCTGTCGCTTCTCGATCTCTTCGGGAAGGTTGTTCAGCTCGGCGTGGTCCTGGTCAGGTCTCACGTCGATGTAGATTTGAGCATCCTGGAATTTACGGACAAATCATATGTCAAATGACTAGATTTTTGGGGTATCGTACCTTAAAAGGTGCCAAGGTGTAAATGTAGGAAAAGCTCAACAAAATCACAATAATTTCGTATGGTAATTGGCACTAAAAGTTATGCCAAAGCAACGCACGGAAGCCTCAGGACGGGTGTCCTACTCGCACTTGTTCATAATTATTTTGAATTTATTGCCATTTATCATTAGCATCATCATACAACAGATTGACAGGTCCACAGTTTCTAGTCGAATTAAAATATTTTATGCGAATGGATGTAATATAATTCCTTGCACGAGCCGTTTTTATTGGTCTTATAATAGTTTGTTTAGTCGTCTCACTGGTACTTTCTGGGTCACGCTGTGCTTAGGTACCAGGTTGAGGTAATATGGCCCTGATTGGGCCCTGTGGAAGAAGCGAGACAACCAGGATGGTGAAAGGATCGCCTAACAGAGGCTCCCAAATTTAAAGTTTTCCTCCCTTTAACAGATAGAATTGGATAAGTCTAACTATCTTTAGATTGTTTGCATCTATATTTTTGAATCAGTATGTTTAAAATCGTCACGTGGCTGACTTACTGACTGACTATCAATACACAGACTAAACTAAGTCCTGGAATGTGTAGGGTACATTCCTTTTAGAGTCACAGGGTTCACTTCAAGAATTTCCGAAATTGACCCCTTGAGGAAGTTTTTGGAACAAGTACCAAATTAATATTGTAAATTTTTTAAAAACCCTCAACGTTATGAAACGGCTGAACCGATTTTGATCAAACATAGCTAAGAACACTCCCAACTAATTCACCTTTCAAACAAAATCAAAATCGGTTCATCCGTTCGGGGGCTACGATGCCACATACAGACACACACACACATACACAGACACGTCAAACTTCTAACACCCCGTCGTTTTTGCGTCGGGGGTTAAAAACTCAACCCGGACGAAGTTGCAAGCGTCACACTAGTGTAGGATATACTTCTATTACTAAAAACTACTACTGTTGTCTATAATACCATTTCATACTGAGGCGGTAAGAATAATTTGTATAGACACATCATAAAATATTAATATTATAAACGCGAAAGTATGTAGGGATGTTTTATTTTTATTTTTATACTACTGGAATGGCGGAGCAAGCTGATGGCCCACCTGATGTTAAGCGGTAACCTCTGCCTATGAACAGTGCATTACCTCATTGGTCACGTCCACCTAGAACGCGCCCTATGTGGCATTGCACTGCGCCCGCCACCCTGAGACATAAAGATGAAAAGTCTCATGTGCCTGTAATTTCACCGGCACCCTTACCCTTAAAACCGGAACACAGCAATGCGAGCACTACTGCTTTGCGGCAGAAATAGGTATGGTGGTAGTACTTCCCCAGACGAACTCTTTCACAAAAAAGCTATACTACTACTAAAATACTATGTATCTTTGTTACACTTTCACGTAAAAACTACTTGATGGATTTGGATGAAATTTGGAATGGAGATAACTGGACTCCCAGAATAACACATAGGCACATTTTTATCCCGATATTCCCACGGGATCGTGACTTACGCGGGTGAAACCGCGGGGCGCTGCTTGTAGTCAAATAAAGTAAATTTAATTCAAAGATGTTGCTTGAAAATTTTCTTACAAAGATCACTTCAACTAAATATTTAATGAACAGCTGTCGAAGAGTTAAAATAATTAAATTTTACCGTCAAAATGCAAGTATTTCAGGTTTACGATCATGTAGAACAAACAAGAATTCGTTTTGCAACGTTGCAAATTATTAAAGTCTGGATCTTCAAGGATAATGACTAGAAATTTAAAAATAGTTTACTTTTAACTATGCCTTTGAAAATGCATTATAAGATTTGTATGTAATTATCGTATAATGTTACTACTTCAAAAATAGCGAGCTATGCGGAACATTTTTTTATGAACTGTTGAACGCATAGATTTTATGTATGGGTGTGTTTATCCATACAAATATAAGTGAAACGAATGTTGATGATGTTTGATTTTTAGGATTCCGTAGTCAAAGACAAGGAACCCTTATGGATTCGTCATGTCTGTCTGTCTGTCTATCTGTATAGGTATGTCACAGCCACTTTTTTTCAAAACTATAAGAGCTGTTGTAACTTGGTAAGTAGATGTATTCTGTGAACCGAATTATGATTTTCATACAAAAATAGAAAAAAAACAATAAATTTTAGGAGTTCCCGAAACCTAGAACAGAAACTAAAAAAAAAAACGTACCCATACGGATACGTACCCCTATGGATAGGTCTTCAAAAATGATATTAAGGTTACTATTTTTTTTTTCTAAACTGAATAGTTTGCGCGAGAGACTCTTCCAAAGTGGTAAAATGTGTGTGCCCCCCCCCCCCCCCCCGTAACTTCTAAAATAAGAGAACGATAAAACTAAAAAAAAAATATTATGTATACGTTACCATATAAACTTCCAACGAAAATTGGTTTGAAAGAGATCTAGTAAGTAGTTTTTTTTTAATACGTCATAATTCGTAAACCATCCAAGAACATTTATATTATGTTACTTGCTGCTACGGAACCCGTCATGGGCGAGTCCGACTCGCATTTGGCTGCTTTTTTTTGTTGTGCTTTCATTCTTTAACAGCTAGGCCAGTTTTTATGAAATTTTATACATCAATAGATTAAAACAAGATAGGTACTCGTACTTTTTGTCCTGAAACTAATTATCTCGGGATAATACCGGGATGAAACTGCGAGCATGCTTACAAAATAGATCAAAGTATTATTATACTTACTATTTTATTAACTCTTGGATAAATAAATTATCAATTAATTAAATAAATATAGTAACTATTGGTCACGCACACACATACATCGTTCTCAAAATTACAGGTAACTTTATTCAACCTTTACAGATTAAATAACGATTATTTCCTCAGCTGGTGGTATGTATCATAAAATCAAAATAAATGTATAATTATTTGTTACCAAGGTCTAATATTAAAATGCCGCCTAGTCTTGCAAAATTTAACGATTTTGAAACAACGGGCCGCTGAAGCCCCCGCGTTCGGTTCGTTGTGGCCTCGCTAATGTCACAGAATAAATAACACTAATTACGAAGGCCGCTGTAAAACGAGTTAGTGCAAAATCTGCTTACTCTTATGATGTCACAAAGGAAGCCGTAAACTTTAGGAGCACTATAACCTTTATTTATTTATATATTTCATTGCTATGGCGTTTGTGGAATTCGTCGTCTGTGACATAGATGATGAATAGATTATGATGTATATCCAACTCTAAATTTTGAGACCACTTCTTATCAAATTATACATTCTACAAGAGTAGAATTATAAACTACGTAGATAACGGTTCGGTTCTACCTTTATAATGCGAACTGCTAAGGAGTGGAATACACTACCGTCGTCTGTTTTTCAGGCTTTATAGGTGCTTTCTAGACCTTTGTGCTCCATCGTCGGTTACATCGTCACTTACCAACAGGTGAGATCGTGAGTAGTTCCTGATGGAGTGATCAAACAAAGGTCTAGTATAATATTATGTTTAAAAAGTACAGACTAACTTTCGCTACAAAACAGAAGATTGACAGGGGTCCGTACTTCAATAGGCATCAACCCAGAACCTTATACGATCGCTCTCGTGTCTGTCTGTCTGTTACAGCCTATTTATCGGAGTCTACTAGACAAGAAAGTCAAAATTCGGTACTTCAACAGAGTTGCAGTTTCAAGAAAAAGTAGTATCAGCCTAAATAATAAGATTAAATTTAAATTTAAGGCGATATGTTAAAATACCGAATGGGCGGAGTCTAGCCAGAAAACAATAGCTGTAAGACAGTGACAGCGCTATTGCTCACTTGAACCCGGGAAAAGGTGAGGTATAGATTTTTTCCACTCGGAAGTAACTGACGTAAGCGACAAATGATAAAACTTCGTTTAGCTTCTAAAGTAGCAAATATAAAAATAAATTATCTATAATTAATGTAAGTAATGTGATTACTTACTGAATAATATAAAACAATATGCTTAATACTTTCTCTAGTCGAAGGAGGGACCTAAAAAGGGCTTTAGAAGAGCCAATTTCAAAAAATAAAGCTATCGAGAAAAGTTTCGCGAATCGTGTTTCTAGTCTATAATTTATTTAGATTACATCCTCAAGTGATTACTGTATTAACATCAAGTTTGTAACCTTTAATGATAATGAGTGAGCATGAAACGAAACGACTCCAAAATTTTAACATAGCGTCTTAACCCAAAAAGTCCGTTCCAGCGGGACTCGAACCCGCATCTTCGCCTGTGTTAGGCGAATGTTATCCATACAGTGTGGGTTACATTTGAAAAATAATGAACCTTAAATAATAAGATATTCAGACTAGGAGGTTAATTTTGAGCGTCCAACTAGAAAATTCATTAAAAGCTTGTGTGAAGTGAACCATGTAATCCAATAAAAGGACTCATTCTGAGAAATACTTGTTTTTTTAATGTGAAAGTGTTACCTAGTTTAAAAGATATGAAACAAAAATTAAAATCGAAGATCGCTAGATCAATTTTGTCCCCAAAAATCCTCTTACAACAAATTTTATCGAAATCGGTAAGGCCGTTTTCGAGAACGCGATTACAAATATATAAGTATACAAATATTGCTCGTTTAATAGTAAAGGATGTGGAAACCACTTCGATTTTTCAATATTTGTATGCTACAGTAGGTACATAGTTCATAGTTCATAGTTTCTTTATTAATAACTGATTATAGTTACAGGTCAAAAATAATAATATAAAATAATGTAATAAATTGGTATGTTTCGTAATTAATTAAAACAAACAAAAAACATGATCATTTTAAATAAATAATAGTAAGGTACTATCCGGGTCAGAAATTGTAATGATACCATCCCAGACCATATTATATGGTCTGTGGTATATACATCAAAATCCATCCAGCCGTTAAAAAACATAAAAAAACAGGGCTGACCTGTCAGTCAGGCAGGAAAAATAAACAATCCTCTACATAAAGCATTCCATAGAAATTATACCGATCGAATCCTTCTACAAGTGTAGTGTATGTGTAGCGTAGGTACAACAAAGATCTACTGATAACAAAGGAATGCGGGCTATCCGATTTCAGTTACATAATACATCCTTGGCTTGGGAGGTATAAACAAAAAGGCTTTGTAGTAGCGACTTGTACTAATATTTATTCTGTGGTAGCGATCTCGATAACCAGGCGGGAACACGTGGGGAAAGACCCCGATTTGGTTGACTAGTCATGGCTTAGGCAACAAAACCCATGTGTTTATGGTTTATGACAATAAGTTTTTTGTGAAAAAATATATTTTTCAATACAAGCTGGTATACAAGTAATAAATTTTGTATATATTTAAATAACCCAAAACGCAATGAAAAGGCTGAACCGACTTTGATCAAGCATAGCTAAGAACACACCCGACAAATTCACCTTTAAAAAAAAAAACTAAATCGGTTCATCCGTTCGGGAGCTACGATGCCACATACAGACACACACACACAGACACGTCAAACTTATAACACCCCGTCGTTTTTTCGTCGGGGGTTAAAAATTAGTGATCGTAACCGTGTGCTGATCAAAATGAGCCCAAACACGGCCAGTCTATTCATCGGGATTAAAATAGTAGATTGTATCATAAGGGAGCAACATAATATTTTTACGGCGAGGGCGCTTTTTTGAATCCAGAGCGAAGTGAGGGATTCTAGAGTAGAATCCCGAGCATAGCGAGAGATTCTTTAGTAGAATCCTGAACGTAGCGAGGGATTCAAAGTACGTCGCCCGAGCCAAAAATATATGTTGCGCCCGTGTGATACACTCTGCTTTTCATCACCCACTATGAGAAAATAAAAGGCGCCTCATATGTTATTGTAATATTATTATTTAATAAAACAAATGGTTGTTTTTTTGTGTTTTTGTGTTTTTTTTGTTGTGTTTTTGTGTTTTTTTGGGTGTTTTTTTTTTTTTTTTTTTGTGTTTTTTGTCTGTATTGTGTTTTTTTGTGTTTTTTTTTTGTGTTTTTGTGTTTTTTTTGTGTTTTGTGTTTTTGGTGTTTTTTTTTTTTGTGTTTTGTGATTTTTTGTGTTTTGTGTTTTGTGTTTTTTTGTGTTTTTTTTTGTGTTTTTGTGTTTTTTTTGTTTTTTGTGTGTTTTGTTTTTTTTGTGTTTTGTGTTTTTTGTGTGTATTGTGCTTTTTTGTGTTTTTTTGTATTTTTTTTTGTGTTGTGTTTTTTGTGTTTTTTTTTGTGTTTTTGTGTTTTTGTGTTTTGTGATTTTGTGTTTTGTGTTTTTTTGTGTTTTTTTTGTGTTTTTGTGTTTTTTTTGTGTTTTGTGTTTTTTGTGTGTTTTGTTTTTTTGTGTTTTTTTTGTGTTTTTGTGTTTTTTTTGTGTTTTGTGTTTTTTGTGTGTATTGTGCTTTTTTGTGTTTTTTTGTATTTTTTTTTGTTTTTGTGTTTTTTGTGTTTTTTTTGTGTTTTGTGATTTTTTGTGTTTTGTGTTTTTGTGTTTTGTGTTTTTTTGTGTTTTTTTTGTGTTTTTGTGTTTTTTTTGTGTTTTGTGTTTTTTGTGTGTTTTGTTTTTTTGTGTTTTTTTTGTGTTTTTGTGTTTTTTTTGTGTTTTGTGTTTTTTGTGTGTATTGTGTTTTTTTTTGTGTTTTGTGTTTTTTTGTGTTTTTTTTGTGTTTTGTGTTTTTTGTGTGTTTTGGTTTTTTTGATTTGGGTTTTGGGCCGTCGTACCAGCCAGTATTTATTCAAACAATATTTGCATTCGAATTATTTGGTGCTGGTTCCAAATTCAATAAGTGCGCCGCAATTATCTTTGCCGCGCACTTTTTGAATTAGGAACTTAATAAGTGCGCCGGAAAACTCATTACTGCCCGCTAAAAGTTTCTCATAGAAAACACCACCGTTGGGTGCACTTAAAGGCGAACCCAGTCGTCCTTTTCGAATAGATGGGATGAAAACAAATATACATATCACGCTCGACTGAATTGCGGTGACTGGAGCGCTAGTTTCTTTGCGCAAAAGTGCAAAAGCGAAAATCTAACCTCTGTTATCAGTTAGTTCATCAAAAGGCCGTCTGACTTCAGCCGTGTACTTGTTATTTATTGCTTCCCCCCCACTTCCATAGTTTATTGATGTTCGCGGCATCGCTTACCTAGGCCCTGTCTGAAAATCATGGCTGGACTAAACCTAGGATTGGTGCAGCTTATCCTGAGACTGGGACCTATTTGACTCCACACAACACACATCGATGCCAATCAACTTTTTAACGGCGGTTTTTTTTTTTATTACATTTTATGTTTTTTTTTTCTTGTGTTACTTTTTTTTTTTTTTTTTTTATACTACTTGAATGACGGAACAAGCAGATGGCCCACCTGATGTTAAGCGGTAACCTCTGCCTATGAACAGTGCATTACCTCATGGGTCACGTCCTCCTAGGACGCACCCTATGTGGCATTGCACTGCGCCCGCCACCCTGAGACATAAAGATGAAAAGTCTTATGTGCCTGTAATTTCACCGGCACCCTTACCCTTCAAACCGGAACACAGCAATGCGAGCACTACTGCTTTGCGGCAGAAATAGGTATGGTGGTTATATGTGTGTTGTGTCCTCTTGGGGAAAAATAAATAAATTTTCTTTCTTTCTTTTCTTTTCGTGGCGCGGACTCTACATACATTACTTTGGAGTCTGCGGATGGAAGACATGCCCTGTCATCTTAAGTATCAGCTCAAACTTGAAGGTTCAGCTTCAGGAGTACCTATCCTAGATCCTGGTCATCCTATGCTGGTAATTGTCTGAATCTCTTTAAAAAATTGTTTTGAGTTTTTGTTTCATGACCAATATCCACATAGACCTACACATAATTTAATAATGATTTCCTATTTATGAATATATCAAGCGTAGCGTATGCAGCTGTCTCATTAACCTTTGTTGATTCTCTGTAGCATCTTACTTTTGACTGCCTATGCCTATACGTAATACTACGTTTTATTAGTACGAGTAGTAGAGCTTTTTTGTGAAAGAGTTCGTTCGGGGAAGTACTACCACCATACCTATTTCTGCCGCAAAGCAGTAGTGCTCGCATTGCTGTGTTCCGGTTTGAAGGGTGCCGGTGAAATTACAGGCATATGTGACTTTTCATCTTTATGTCTCAGGGTGGCGGGCGCAGTGCAATGCCACGTAGGGTGCGTCCTAGGTGGATGTGACCTATGAGGTAATGCACTGTTCATAGGCAGAGGTTACCACTTAACATCAGGTGGGCCATCTGCTTGATCCGTCATTCAATTAATATAAAAAAGTAAGGGTTTTAAGTAGGTTTTCTTTTTTCTTTGAATTAGTTTGTCCTTGTTATCCAGGCACCACACAGGCGTTCCCCACCTAGTAGTAAGAAGGATCATCAAATAGATTCTTGTAGGTTTTGTCGCGTTGGAACAGGAGTTTTTTTTATAACACGATTCAAAATCATTGTGTGATTTCAATGAATAAAATACTTTTGACTTTTACTTTGATTTTATCTTGTGAGTTTGCATCTGGACGGCTGTTTCCCAAGTTATTTCAGTCGCCCACTCATTTTAAATAAGATCGTAAAGCAAATATTGGCAATCCCATTGAATGAGTATTGTAAACTGCATGCTGACGTCATCATGCATCTCGTGACGTCTCAATTGTATAAATAACAGACTGTGGAACGCCCGCAACATTACCCGCTTGTAATTTATGCAAACATAGGTCATCACCTTTTTTATTTCGTTTATTTTCTTGTCTTTCTGGTACTTTTTGATCAGCCTCTTATCTGGGATAGAGAATAATAAATAATTCATTCATTCATTCATTCATCATTCATTCATTCATTCATTCATTCATTCATTCATTCATTGATTTATTCATAAGCAAGTCTCGTCAAAGCTTATCAATTTGAGCCTTTCGAGATCGAGACTCTGGGGCCCGTGTGGTACCGGGGCCTTTCTCGTATTTAAAATTTCGTTCAGGGCGCAACGCGTGAGCAGAGTGATGGCTCTTATCTGGCTCAAGGCATTCAGCCGGCATCTTAGGAACGCTTCTATGAATGAATGAATGAATGAAAATACTTTATTGCACACCTTACAAACTAGTTAAAAACAAGACATAACAATTAAACAAAAAAACTAAATGTACAATGGGCGGTCTTATCGCTAAAGAGCGATCTCTTCCAGACAACCTTTGGGTGGAGAGGAGCTGAACTTATATGGAAGATTGGTTGTCTGGTTTGGTTGATTAGTCTATCTGTTAGTAATTTGGCTCAATTGAGCTATCTTTAGAGCGTTTGCTACGGTCTTTAGATAAGTTAAAGGAGGTGGGCAGCCGTCCACTTTTGTTGTTTTGTTTTTGTTGTTTTTTTCCAATTTTTCTAAAGAGCGTATATTTTTAGAAGTTGGGAAGCAAAAGTTGTATTCCTATATAAATAGATAAATCAACAGCATTTGCGTGAAAAAAAAAACGCATCAAGCTTCATTACTTTCCCACAACTTCTACGCAAGAAATTAAATTAGCTTTTTCACTATCTTAACATTATATTATCAATAACCAAAAGTGTCTCAACTGTACGTTACGTTAGTCAAAAAAGTTGTGTCTTGGGGAGTTGCCCATGTTCTTTCATTTTTTTTTTACATAAGCACGTACTTGTATTAGTGACTTCTATTTATAAATAATCTATTTATAAATCAGCATTCAAATTGGCATAGCTCGCGTTCTATGTAGGTACAGACAGACACACAGCCATTGCATTTAAAATACCTAACAGAAGAGATCGATCTACGTATGGCACGGCCTTGTGGATGATCTCATGCAGTTATGTATACCTACCTAATATTATTCTTGATTTGTACATTTGTTTATGTCTGGTTGCCAATAAAGAATTTCCTGCTTTTTTCTTAAAAATGAAAATACTAGATAACAATTGGTACTGGTTACTTGATTTAAGTACCTCCAAAAAAACAAGATGGCTTTAGTCACCATAAATACTTTATGTAGGTACCTACCTATAATAAACCACCGTGTTTTTTTTTTATACTACGAAGGTAGCAAACAAGCTTACGGCCCACCTGTTGGTAAGCGGTTACCGTAGCCTATGAACGCCTGCAATACCAGAGGCATCACACGCGCGTTGCAGACCCTTTAAAAATTTCCAAACACCCCTTTTAAAGAACCCCATACTGTAGTCGCTCGGGAAAACCTCAGCAGGGAGATCATTCCACAACCTGAGCGTTCGCGGGAGGAAGTTTCTCTGAAACCGCACAGTCCGAGACCACCCTGGCTCTAAGGTGTGCGAATGAATCCTCTGCCGATGGCGAGCGGTGCGGTGAAAAAAGGTTGCTGTAGGCCTAAGAATAGATTTGTGTCTCCTCCCGTGGATGCCATACAACTCACGGAATGGGCTCAATACGAATACAGCAGCATCACAAATTCGCGTGGTGATTTTGGAAAATTCCTGATGATGATGATGATATTTTATCTGAGCCAGTTTACATTTCAGAGCCTCGAGTCTGTAAATTTGACAAGCAAACTACACGGGCGTGTTGTGTACACTACACGGATTTTAGTATGGAGAATCCGAATAGCGCCCCTAGCGGGCACCTTGAGAACCTCAAATTCCATTCTAAAATCTCGTAGTGTACACCTCACGCCCGTGTAAGTTGCTTGTTACATTTGCAGACTAGCCCCTCAGAAAGTTTCTGACAGTTTCTGACCAGAGAAGGACTACCGTCCTATTGTCTAACGAACTGACGATAGGTTTCAATGACGATTTCGCAATACATTGCGCAGATTTGCGCAGCATATTGTAGAGTCTTTTAAAGAGCAGTAATATTCAAAACATACAGCGCAATGTATTGTAAAATCGTAATCGAAAACGATTCTCCAGCGTTGTTGTCGATAAATTAATTCATAAATTCTAAATTCGGTTCGATTTTTTCAACATTTATCTGGGACACTGACACAATACTGTTATTATGCATGCTCGCCCGAAATGCGAATGAACCTAGCCTGTGTTGCATAATCTCCCATTTAGCATAAGCATAGGTGCCTATACATTTAGATCTATGGGGGGAAGTGGTTTAAAATTCAAGGTACTTAAAAACTTTTAACTTCCATCTAGTATGTACTAGCAAAAATTCTACGTCTATGCTTCCACCCAACCGTCTGCGCTTATTTTTTGCATACCTGTCAAGTTTGAATGACAATATAATAATATGGTGACAGCTCGGATGACAGCGATCTGTCGCCACAGGATGCGCAGCGTCACGGAACAACACATCCATACTTCTTATTCAGAGATCCATACGCAGCGCCACAGAATAAATAATAGGCAGTGCGCAGTAGCTGACATTCCTTGCAATAGTCTTCCACAAGCATTTTTGCGAGCTGATGATCCGGGAAACGGCTGCACTAATTTTCACCAACCATAGCTAAGAACCATCATCAGACACCACCTTTCATACAAAGAAAACAGTGTGTATATCGGTCGTACCGTTTTGGAAATAAATGACAACACTCGTTTGCACTCACAACCCCTCTTGCTAAATGCATAAATATCCCTTCTCAGCGGGGGTGGTGACATAAATGGAATCAAGAGGGTCCATTCAAAGAAAATTCTCTATTACGTTACAGCAGTTATAGTACCTAATAGTAGAGCTTTTTTGTAAAAGAGTTCATCCGTGGAAGTACTACCTCTACACCTATTTCTGCCGCAAAGCAGCAGTGCTCGCATTGCTGTGTTCCGGGTTGAAGGGTATGGGTGCCGGTGAAATCACAGGCACATTGAGACTTTTCATCTTTATGTCTCAGGGTGGCGGGCGCACTGCAATGCCACATAAGGCGCGTCCTAGGTGGACGTGACCTATGTGGTAATTCATTGTTAAAGGCAGAGGTTATCGCTTAACATCAGGTGGGTTACATCTTGATCCGTCATTAACGTAGTTAAAAAAAAAACTTTGTTCTTCGATCGGGCCTGTTTTTCAGTCGTCAAGGCCGCCTCAAGAGTATTATCAATGCCACAAGGACTCGTACATTCCTCACAACCAGGTTGAAACAACAAAGTTATCTAAAATAAACAAACACACATACTCACAGCTTGTATAAAAGTTAGTATGTAATCTCAGTTGTTTGTTTACAAAATTTACAGCGTCTGTGAGTGAAAATTAAAGATTTTGACGTCAATATTGTGCGTAGGTGTGGGAAGTGAGATAACTGCACGGTTTGAATGGATTGAAGATTAAGATGAAGGAAGCTGTTGGTATATCAAATAATATCTTCGACTTCTGTGGCGCGGCAGGTGAGTAGCCGGTGGAGACGCGAGAAGTTGCAGATGTGATTCTCGACTCGGTCTCGCTCGTTGGTCGTCAAAGTTTAAAAAAACCAGGGTTCGAATGATAATTATCAAGATAAATATAGGTTGATAATTATCTTGATAAGTATAATCGAAAATATTTGCCACTGGTTAATTTGTCGCATTCAACGACTGCGTATATCTACACTAATATTATAAAGAGGAAAGATTTGTACCTATTTTTGTATGTTTGTATGTTTGTAATGAATAGGCTCAAAAAGTACTGGGCCGATTTAAAAAATTCTTTCACCATTGGAAAGCTACGTTCACCCTGAGTGACATAGGCTACCAAGGGGGGGGGGGGGATACGAGGGGAGGGGGGGGGGGGGGCTGTTTTTCATCTGAAACTACCCGTGCGAAGCCGGGACGAGTCGCTAGTCGGAACATATACGCAGACGACGACAACGCTTTGATTATTTATAGATTATCTGAGCGACAACGATATGATGATCGTATTTTGATTTACAAGTTTTTATTAACGCAATTATAAACAAAATAATAATAAAAGATTACATTGATTGTAAACTGTGTAAAATTAATTTACTAAACTACTTGCTTCTAACATAAATGTCGATATGTAATATCGTTTAAAAAGGATTCCCAGGCTTAATATCTGTTTGATAATTATCGGATAATTATCGCGATAATTATCAAACGGCATATTTATCTTGATAATTTCAAACCCTGAAAAAAACATTCATACATACGCCTCTTTCCCCGAAGGGGTAGGCAGAGCCTCAATGGTCCTCTTTTCACAGTGGGTTGCATCATAATTATGATATAGATAGTAGTTTAAAAACAAAAAATCGACTATCTGCTACGCAAAAGCTGAAAACACGTAGTCGGATTTTAGTTTTTAAACTTTCAAAATAAATAGTAGAGCGTTATTTATGTGATATAGTTTATGGAATGTAACTACTCATCAAGCCTGTTCATTTGAGAACAAACTCATTTCACGACCTCTGTGGCGCGGGAAGACCTCTGTGGCGCGATGGGCGAAGGTTCGCCTGCGACGCAGGACGTTGCAGGTTCGATTCCAGCCACTGAACAAATATTTGTACAATCTGCAGATATTTGTTCAGGGTGTTCTGGGTATTTTCTTTGTATAATAAAAAATATCTATCTATGTAATTTATTGTATGAAGTATAGCATTTATCTAGTACCCATAACACAACCTCTGCTTAGCTTGGGGCTAATGTTATGTGAACTGTCCAACATTAATTATTTATTTATTTATTTATATTTTTTCGATGTTGAAATTTGGTATTAAATTGGTCAAGGCGTTATATGATACCTCACTCTCAAAATCCTTCAAGCTAGTTTCGGCGCTACGAGAGAATAGACTGCTAAAATCATAACCCTCCCTTTACTGCTGATGTCAGGTAATAA
Source organism: Operophtera brumata (assembly GCA_932527175.1). Lineage (NCBI taxonomy): Eukaryota > Metazoa > Arthropoda > Insecta > Lepidoptera > Geometridae > Operophtera > Operophtera brumata. The sequence goes on along the minus strand of OW052228.1, from coordinate 41,542,900 downwards.
AGTGTCCAATCACGAAGCTGTATAAATCACTGGCAAGTAGGAAAATCATTGTAAATAAGGGCCAAGGTGCAGGTCCTAAGTTCAACTTAGCCCTAGGCTTCAGTTCACGTGGGAATAAGCTGATGCTTTGACCTTTACAAACACAGGGCGGATAGGTCTCAACATTGCGAAGCCTAGCTCTTCAGCACTACCCACGTCGAGTTGAAACCTCACCGTATAAAATGTGCCAAGTTTGTTAGAGATGGTTATATATTATAACCTGGCTGCTGTTTTTTTTTTTTTATACTACTTGAATGGCGGAACAAGCAGATGGCCCCTATAGGTAATGAACAGTGCATTACCTCATAGGTCACGTCCACCTAGGACGCGCCCTAATATGTGGCATTGCACTGCACCCGCCACCCTGAGACATAAAGATGAAAAGTCTCATGTGCCTGTAATTTCACCGGCACCCTTACCCTTCAAACCGGAACACAGCAATGCGAGCACTATTGCTTTGTGGCAGAAATAGGTAGGATGGTAGTACTTCCCGGGCGAACTCTTTCACAAAAAAGCTCTACTACTACTAAAATATATAAACCTTATATCTTATACCTGGCTGTTGGTTTTGTTTGAAATGGTTTTGACTAAACAAATCGTTTAATATGGTTTGTATCTACTTATTACCGACTACCGTAACACAAAAGGAGACTATGATTTTAGCAATGTATCGATGTACCTATGTTTGTTCATCTGTTTCTTCGTAGCTCCGAAAGTACTTGAAGGATTTTGAATATGATGTATCTGAATTCTCACTAGAAACGGGATATTTACCATGATTTTTGAGTTTGCAATGTTCCCGATATTTCGACACAGTTGCATGCGCCATGATCACGGGAGAACTAACTACTAAAAGCAACTGCGCCGAAATATCGGGAGCATTGCAAACTCAAAAATCATGGTAAATATCCCGTTTCTTTTCTAGTGAAAATTATGTACATAACCATGATAGTTTCAAAAGTTTATATGATGTATGTGACTTGTATGATGTATCTGAAGCGTGTTGAAGTTCCTCGTATCATAGATTGTATTATTTATGTCAGACTAACTTATAAAAAAGTATCACGCTATATAAACAAATATTATAAATATTTCTATAATGAGTATGGTATAAAATTAAAGGGATTAATGCTACATTTCAAAAATATATCACACCAAAAAATTATAATATTATTTTAAGAAAAGTTGATAAAATTCATTTTTAGATTTTGTAAATAAAATTCGTGGATGTGGCCTCTGACTCACCTATAAATTGCCTATAAACCTACAAAATGCCTATAATATATAATCGTGGATTTGGCCTTCCTCTAAAATATTTTAATATATAATATTTTAGTCGGGTTTTAGTTTTTAAACTTTTTTTGAATTTTAATATCAGAAAGTTTTCTCTTGCCTCTGACTACTCCCTAGGATCTTCTCTAGAATCTGAAAGAGATTCGAGGATATTCATGGGGAATTTGTCTTGTTTGTGTATTAACGTTATTTGAGCTTGCTAGATCGTATCCATTGGACCGTAGGGTCTTCGTGGGAACATGAACCACTGAGCGAGTCCGGAACTTCTTATAGCTATGACCCATATTCTTAGACAAACATCGTACACTTGAAGCGCGGATGTAGGTGTCAAGTTCGCTAAGTTACTAGGCTCTTCAGTGTCCCGTTACCTGAAGGGCGTGCAGATAACGAACTAGATGTGGTAGGTACTTGTAGGTGGTACTATATTTCGATCTACCACATTGTTTCAGTTAGAAGATACTACATGAACTACATATAGATAGTTTATAGTGTTAAGTTGTTTAGTTCTACATTTAAAAACACTCCCACTAAAAATAAACTAATAAATAAAGGAAGTAATAAATTTTGTAAAAATTAAAAAAACCCTCATCGCAATGAAACGGCTGAACCGATTTTGATAAAACATAGCTAAGAACAATCCCGACAAATTCAACAATAAAAAAAAACAAAAAAAACGGTTCGTCCGTTCGAGAGCTACGATGCTACAGACAGACAGACACACACACACACACACACACACACACACACACACACACACACACACACACACAGATACGTCAAACTTATAACACCCCGTCGTTTTTGCGTCGGGTAAAAAATAAGTAAAGCCTGGAAGTTTTACGGACAAGAAACCTTCAGACATAATATACATAATTATGTTACACATATTATATTCGTCACTCTAAAAATTAGTCAAAGTCAAAGTCAAAGTCAAAAAGTATTTTATTCATTGAAATCACAAGGATCATTTTGAATCGTCTTAAAAAATAAATTTACATTTAGGTACTTCTGTTCCAACGCAACCAGACCTAGAAGAATCAGGCAACAAACACGGTCTGTTTTTCTTTTGATGATCCTTCTTACTACCAGGTGGGGAGCGCCTGTGTAGAGCCTCGAGATTTTCCACCAAAATTCTGCCACAGCTTTACTAATATGACTTAACTGAGTCTAACTACTTGACCTAATTTTATCAAAACAATACACCTAGGTAGGTACTATAGTAGGGCCCGATGCTAATTACTCTATTCAAACTAATGTCGCCACAGGAAAAAATTGAATGCGTTATCAGCTGTCACTCCTTGCAATTGTCGCAATAGCATTTTTGCGAGCTGATGATCCTTGAATGGAAACGGCTGCGCCAATTTTCAACAAACAAAGCTAAGAACCATCTCGCAAATAGCATCTTTCAAAGAAAAAAGTATCTAAATTGGATTTAAATCAAACCGTTAAACGTTACCCCGTTCCGCCGTGGGGTAAAAATATGTTTTTTTATTAAATCTTAAATTTTTTGTTTTGTTTATTTATTGGTCTACTTTTATTATATTATTATTATAAAACTGTTTTTAATTGTGACATATTTCGCGTTTTTTTTTTCTTCCAAAATTTAGGTCTCTACATACCTATATTCTCGTGACCTGATGATGACTCGCCTGGAGATGGAGACTAAGAAAGAACAATGTCATGATGCATGAGTGTTTCTTGACGATACAAAAACTTCTAATAAACCTTTATTTTCTCCATATAAACTGAAAACTAAAATATTCGACACACAAACCTGCGCTCTCGCCGCGATGCCGGAGGCGAGTAAGACGAACACAACGCCAAACGCGGCCGCACGCGCCTTCATTGCACCGATTACTGAATGAACCAAGCAATCAAGACCACCCTCAGCTGCTGACTGACTTACTGAATCGATCGCGCACCTGATGTTTGTTTACACTGCGTCTGCGCACGGACACAGATTTTATTGTAACTCCATACATAAGAGTAGACATATTATTATGGTACGGTCGGTGCAAATAGAACCTATGAGCCATGAGGTAATGCACTGTTCATAGGCAGAGGGTACCGCTTAACATCAGGTGGGCCTCTTGCTTGTTCCGACATCCAAGTAGTATAAAAAAAAAAAAAAATATAGAAAGAAAGAAATAACATTTAATTGTGCTATCAACATGAGTTAACAAACAATATTGCACACTAAAAGACACACACACATACACACACAGAAACAAAGAAAAATAAAACTAATGTGTGCCTCTTAGTACTAGCCACGCATCACTGACACAAATTGTCGTCCAGCTCAGCATTAGTTGTGTTGTAGCAACACAACGCTGATCTTCCGCTGGAACCATCTGAGTGAAAAACACGGATGTCTGCTTCACAATAAATAATTATACATAATTAATGAACAAATAATTAATTAATTAATAGCATATTTGGATGAATTATGTCATTTCCAATTTGGATGCTAGATGCCGGTGAAATTACAGATATATAGTTCTGCTGATGGATGAACTAATTTGCGTATGCGCATCGAAAAGGATCGGTGAAGATCCATCGGTAGAACTACTGAGACTTTACAACTTTGTCTCAAAGACAAATTAAACAGTTAGCCACCTGAAGAATGTTTCAATCGATCTAAAGGTAGTTCAACTAATCCAAATCTATCAGTTGGAAGAGTCTCCAAGATGCAGCCTGTATTGCCACGGCAATTCTAATGCGTTGAGACAGATAAGAGCCAGCTCTCGGGTCACGCGTCGCTTCGACCAGACGCCCGGAAGCCCACGGACCCAGAGTCTCGACCTCGAAAGACTCAAATAATTAAGCTTTGTCGTGACTTGCATATTTGTGTTTTTTCAGGTTTCAGCCGAATCTACCGCGCCGTGCCGGCCCTAACTGATGTCCGAAATAATGCTGAACAGTTCACACAACATTATCTAGCCCCAAGCTAAGCAGAGCTTGTAATATGGGTACTAGATAACTGATAAACTTAATACAAAATATTACATAGAAAGATATTTTCTATTATACATAGAAAATACCCATAACACCCTGAAGAAATATCTGCGATTGCAAAAATATTTGTTCCGAGGCGGGAATCGAACCCGCAACCTCCTGCGTCGCAGGCCAACGTTCGCCCGCCGCGCCACAGAGGTAAGACATGTCAAGGGTATCAACGCATGTAGCGTCCCACACCAAAGGCCTACCCTTCTCCCACGGAACAAGAGTCATGCCGTCAGGCCGCTTACCATAGTTTACACTAGTACAGAGGGCAGTCACACGTCTAAATATTTTACAATAAAATATATTCTTGTGTAAGTACCCATGTTTCTGAATCAATAAAATTAAAATATAAAATTAAATCGTCGCGTATCAGACCATTCGGTTCTAAAATGGCTGGAATAAAACTAACTGACGTCGTTGGATATTGTCGATTGATTTCCCGACGCTACTGCAATTATTTTATTTCAGTATGAGCAATCTGGAACGAACTGGTAATGCAAGTTATAGCAATCATACATCTTCAGTACCCCATTTAAAGAGCACCGGAACTAAGAACCAAAGAGCAATTTGTAAAAAACACATCAAAATGTTAACCTGTACCAAAATCTGTTCCGATCACTAATTTTGCAGCGAGCTGATCTGATGGAGACGGAAGGTGGAAAACGGAACTCTATGATGGGTGAAAAATAAAAATGAAAAATGGTTTTATTACAGCAATATACATTAGGTATACAAACAATATTCACAATTTAACACAGTTTAAGAGCTAGGTAAACTTGTTTTTTTTTTTGTTTTTTGTATACTACTTGAATGACGGAACAAGCAGATGGCCCACCTGATGTTAAGCGGTAACCTCTGCCTATGAACAGTGCATTACCTCATAGGTCACGTCCACCAAGGACGCGCCCTATATGGCATTGCACTGCGCCCGCCACCCTGAGACATAAAGATGAAAAGTCTCATGTGCCTGTAACTTCACCGGCACCCTACCCTTCAAACCGGAACACAGCAATGCGAGCTCTACTGCTTTGCGGCAGTACAAGTATTTCGCAGACATCTATTTAGTCATATGTGGTAATATCTATCGGTTTCCTCACAGGCATGACAAGTGCTTCTTGTTCTTCTTCTTCTTCTTCCCAATATTTTTCTACCCCTTTAAGTATTTTATCGTTTCAACCCATTTTACTAAATTGTCCTGTATCGAGGAAACCTGAACACGAGGAAATCATCGTTTTATTCAAATTGCTCATCTTAAAGAATCAGACTCAGAATCGGAATCGGAATCGGATAATAGTAGACTGGCCGTGTTTATGCTCTTTTTGATCAGAACACGGTTCCGATTTCTAATTTTATAAAATCTTGTAGTATCGATAATAAGAATAGACCCCTCCGTATCCTCCCGTGGATTTCGTAAAAGCTGACTAAAGGATTACCCGGACTTGTTGATAAGATTCGTTGTTATAAGATTTGTCCTGGCTGCTAGCTAGCTACTAGCCCCCGACGCAAAAACGAAGGGGTGTTATAAGTTTGACGTGTCTGTGGGTGTGTCTGTCTATGGCATCGTAGCTACCGAACGGATGAACCGATTTCGTTTTTTTTTATTGAAAGATGAATTTGTTGGGATTGTTCTTGTTTGATCAAAATCGGTTCAGCCGTTTCATTGCGTTGAGGGTTTTTTTTTAATTTTTACAAAATTAATTACTTGTTATGGAATTGTTATTGCTCGAAGAACGTGTTAGCCGAGTCAGTCGTGGGAAGCAATGGCGGCGATGAGCTCACCAATTGTCACGGCTATATTCCACGATGGTGCAGCTCACTGTGAAAAGAGGCCCATTGAGGCTCTGCTTGTCCCTTCGGGGAAAAAGGCGTGTGTCTATTGTATGTGTGTATGTTGTATTGGGGATAAATTCCAAGCTTTCAAATTGTTTTTTTTTTCTAAATAATTAATTATTTAACTTTGGCCCACAGTTGTCAGGCTTCCAGCATTACGAAGCCATGCATTTATCAATGAGTAATGTTAATGTTCGTCATAAATATAATACAACAAAATACAGTCTGGCCATACGTTTGTTTGTTATTATTTAGTACGTGTTGGCATGTCTGTCCGAATATCTGAAAACAATGAACGTTCATGAATCACACTAATATTATAAAGGCGAAAGTTTGTGTGTGTGTGTAGTGTGTTTGTTACTTCTTCACGCTGAAACGGCTGGACGGATTTGTATGAAATTTGGAATGGAGATAACTGGACTCCCGGAATAACACACAGGTACATTTTTATCCCGATATTCCTACGGAATCGAGACTTACGCGGGTGAAACCGTGGGGCACTTCTAGTACAATATATAACTTGCTTTAACTTGCAATGTATGTATGTTTGTCGGGGTGGAATCTTGCAACTGAATTTTAAAGCAGTTATCCTCAACCAATTGAGATTATATTTTGCATACCTGTCAAGTTACTGACAATGCAATATTATGGTGACAGCGAGCTGATCTGATGATGGAGATCATCAGATAGATCGTGGACAACGGAACACCTCGAGGGATAATACGAGACTTATTTTAATCGGCTTGGTGTTTAGACTTATTTTGATCGGCGATCATTTTGATACGATAATCATTTTTATTAGGATCACTAATTTTATAAAAGCGGCCAAATGCGAGTCGGAATCGCCCATGAAGGGTTCCGTAGCACCAAGTAACATAATATAAAAGTTCTTGGATGGATTACGATTTATGACGTATTAAAAAAAAACTACTTACTAGATCTCGTTCAAACCAATTTTGGTTGGAAGTTTACATGGTAATGTATATCATATATTTTTTTAGTTTTATAATTCTCTTATTTTAGAAGTTATGGGGGGGACACACTTTTTACCACTTTGGAAGTGTCCCACGCGCAAACTATTGAGTTTAAAAAAATGATACTAGAAACCTCAACATCATTTTTGAAGACCTATCCATAGATATCCCACACGTATAGGTTTGATAAAAAAAATATATCTTAGTTTCAGTTCTAAGTATGGGGAACCCCAAAAATAATTGTTTTTTTTTTAAATTTTTGTTTAAAAATCTTAATGCTGTTCACAGAATACATCTACCTACCAAGTTTCAACAGTTTAGCTCTTATAGTTTCGGAAAAAAATGGCTGTGACTTACACGGACAGACAGACAGACAGACATGAGGAATCCATAAGGGTTCCTTGTCTTTGACTACGGAACCCTAAAAAGCTTGTATTAAAAATATATTTTGTACAAAAAACTTATTTTAGTCCTATAGATTTCATAGGTTGATATCTATTAGAGTTTATAATGTAGCGTACTACCTTTATTTCGCCGTAAAACAGTTTTCTCCCCTAGGACGGGAATATGTTCCAAAATAAACCTCATTAAATAGTGCCCACGCCGTTTAGGGTTCCATAGTCAAGACAAGGAAGTAAAGAACATAAGGGATACTATACGACCTCTGTAGCGCGTCGGGCGAGTAGCCGGCTGAGATGCGAAAAGTTACGGGTTTGATCCCCGGACAAATGGACAAATGTTTGAATGATCTGCAAATAAGTATTTGTTTCGTGTCTGTGTGTAGTTTTACCATGGTACTCTATTTTCTGATACCCACGACACAGGGAATCCTAGTGTGGGATCAGGACTATAATCAGATCGAATAGGACGATCAAAGTCCATAGGATCATTTTCAAGGGATCGAACAGGAACTACTCTTAATGTCTGTGAGATTTTTTAGTAGTAGTTTGAAGGGTATGGTTGCCGGTGAAATTACAGACACATGAGACTTTTCATCTTTATGCCTCAGGGTGGCGGACGCAGTGCCACATAGGGTGCGTCCTAGGTGGACGTGACCTGTTAGGTAATGCAGTTAAAAGCAGATGTTACCGCTTAACATCAGGTCGGCCAACTGCTTGTTCCGTCATTCATGTAGTAAAAAAACTTTTCTTATCGATCCTATGTTAGGGTGTCGTTGGATAGGTCGTTCAAAAATATTGCGGCTTGTGAAAATTTATTTTTAGATTCAGGAATCCGTTTTTTTTTTCTTTATAATTGGCGCCGCACGGCTTGTGCATTTACCATTTTAAAATATCTGTATTTTCAATATATTTTGCAACGTTACACTCCTTCCAAGTCGTCAAAGTCACAGTCAAGTCATGTTTTAGTAAAACGGTGGCCAATTTTACGAAAACTTTGGTAGACAATTTCCACCAATTTCAAAAGTCACGCAATTCACTTCCATTTCATTTCACTACACTTGTGCTTCTCAAACGAGCTACATTAGTTAAAATGCCACCAAAATAACACAAAATAACTCAAGAAAACACTAGGAAAATAAATAAAATAAAAGTAGACAACGTCTCTTTTCGAAAATGGCGGGAAGAGTCCAGAATACGTTTGCGAAATTAGTCAAAGTAAGTGCCATGTTGTGTTCGCATGCGTGGTGTCAGAAAAAACAGTTTACCTACTATTAGTATTTTTAATGCAGTAGGTGCCTAGGTGATCTCTTCTCGAAGTGAGTCTACGGCCCCAATATTCTTGGTATTTGTAAATAACTAGTAGTTCGCCCCGAACGTGACCTCTCGATGTATCGTTTATCAATCAACTGATGCTTTTTTGAATTTACTAAAAAAACATTTGTGACATTTCTCCATCTCCAATTTTGAGTTTTGTAAGTAGGTACTCAAATTTTAATAAAACAGCAAAGACTCCAGAATAAAAATATAGCTTTCTTTAATTTTTTCCCTTTCAAATAATACATGAAGTCCTAGTTATGAAACCTATTTAGGGAGACCAACTCAAGTCATGGGACCAAGTAGAGTAAAAAAAAACCCTGTAGAGTAATCAAGCTCATGATCGAACTTGATTCAGAGAACTATCTTCGCTCGTTCAATTAAAATGATACTATCACCATCATTCATGAATACGACACTGGTTTCTGTCCTACAATGTACCGTTAGTACCGAAGCCATACAAAGATTAGCACACACGTGGCAAAATCAAGTTTACATACAACATGCCTGGGGCATTACGAACGCTCACAAAATATGTGTGTTTTATCAACAATACCTACGTACTTAGTCATTGCCACTGAAACTCTGACATTGTGAAACTATTTACTCAAATGGATTACAAGTGATTACTCCGCAGAAACATGTGGCTAGGTCACCCCATCAGACACACGTTTTGAAGTAGGTATTCCATGAATATCTGATTCATTAATTCGTCATCGACTTTCTCAGTTAACCTATCTACAGACACGCATGTAAGGCTAACTTTGGTTTTGTATGGTTGTTTTCAGGTAAGAATACCTGAACCAACAGGTGAGATCGTGGTCAAACAAAGGTCTATCATTGTTAAAAAAAAAAATAAAAAAAAAAAAAAAACAACCAAAGTTAGCCTTGCATGCGAGCCTCTTTTCAAAGTGAGTTCTTCTATCCTCGCTCTTTTTTTTAACATTGATAGACCTTTGTTTGACCACGATCTCACATGTTGGTAAGTGACGATGTGAACGAAGATGGAGCACAAAGGTCTAGAAGGCACTCATTCACTCTATACTTGAAGAGACCCAGATTATAGTTTTCAGGAAAGACAGACGACGGCAGTGTGTTCCACTCCTTAGCAGTTCGCATTATAAAGGTAGAACTGAAACGTTTTGTGCGAATAGAAGGTATACTAATGAGGTAAGGATGTTCTATATAATTTATAAAGATAATTCATAATATTAATAAGACTGCGTAAATAAGAATAAATATAAACAGTTAGAAGAATAGTAGATTATGCACTAAGGGAATAAAGCAGTGTCTTACGTCGCGGGTGACATGTTGAACCCTAAAAATTCTCCCATTACTATAAGCACAGGCGATTCAAGTATATCCTGCTAGTCTCGGAGACTAGTCGCCGCCAAGTATCTCACAAACTAGCCTGCATTCAAATATATGTGATATACTTGGCGGCGACTAGTCTAGACTTTTTTTTTATTTTATTCTATAATGGGAGAAGGGCTTTAGTGTAACGAGGGACTCTTAGCGAGGGAGTTATACAGAGTCCTAAGTGAAGTGAGGGGTTCAAGCTGCCCAAGACGAAGATAGGCTTTATTCCAGAGGAACATACTCTACCTTTCACACCATCTGCGGGGCAATAACAATTCACTGAAAATCACAGCACCAAACACCGTCTTTTGTTTCACATTCTTAGGCACACTCTTGGTCTGTGTTCTCTATGCTGTAAACGTACCTTTTTCTTTTTTCTTTGAGTCTTGTTTATGGTGGCTAGTTCGATTTTCGAACAAACCTCTTTACAATGCCATATGGGCATTTTTAAAGTTTTCCACAAGTTTCCACACGAATTTGACGTTCCAAATTCAAATCACTTTATTCCCTAGGGAGTTTCATACATCTTTATATCCCTTGGGAGATAATGCTTTACTTTATGATGAGTTTGCATGATATGTAATTGGACATTGTCGAGCAGGTGGTGTGAAAAATGTAATACGTTATGTTGGAGGACCTCTGTGGCGTGGCTCGCGATGGTTCGCCTGCGACGCAGGAGGTTGCGGGTTCGATTCCCGCCTCGGAACAAATATTTGTGCGTTCTGCAGATATATTTTCAGGGTGTTCTGGGTGTTTACTATGCATAATAAAAAATATCTATCTATGTAATGTATTATATTAAGTATATCAGTTATCTAGTACCCATAACACAAGCTCTGGCTTAGCTTGGGGCTAGATAATGTTGTGTGAACTTGTCCAGCATTATTTATTTATTATTTTTATTTATCTAGATATAGTTGTTTATTATGTTAGTTTGTTTGTTAATTAGTATCATGTAATTCTGAAGTAGTCGTTTTTTTTAATTGTTTATCTCTACCTAGGTAAACAATATCTAACAAGAGATACGATCTTTACCCCAAGCCGATGCCGCCGCAGTTAGAAGTTCAAACGGTCATTATTAATTTTGATTGTGTTACTTTGCTGCATTCCATGTTACAACGAGTACCTACTAGATTATAATGCTGCATGCACTCATTAGAAGTGCATCTTCCATAGTTCTTATCAGATAACAGAATACCTAATCTACGGTTTCCAAGGTCTCTTCCGAGCTAGGAATATGTATGACGACATGCTGGAGAGGATTACTTTATAACAACGTCCACTTTTAGAGAAGTCCACGGCTGGACATGGTTTCTGAAATCAATTATTTTAGTCGTAGTAGAGCTTTTTTGTGAAAGGGTTCGTCCGGGGAAGTACTACCTCTATATCTATTTCTGCTGGAAAGCAGTATACTCGCATTTCTGTGTTCCGGTTTGAAGGGTGGGTGCCGGTGAAATTACAGGCACATGACACTTTTCATCTTTGTCTCAGGGTGGCAGGCGCAGTGCAATGCCACATAGGGCGTGTCCTAGGTGAACCGCTGGGGTCATAAGCTTGTACCATCATTGAAGTAATAAAAAAAAAACCTTTGACACGTCATAGACATACATACAACACGCCTTTTTCCCGAAAGGGTAGGCATAAGCAGACCCTCAAATGGGCAACTTTTCACGTGGGTTGCACCATCGTGGGAAATAGACGTGACAACCACGTATTTTTTTAATAAAATAAATTAAAGTGTGCCATTTAAATATTAGGTTTACTTAATTATTTTATAAAAACGGAAAATTTTCACGTACCGTTAAATCGATGTAAGCACCGACATTTTTTCGACACGTTTCGAGAGCCTTTTTCAAGGTGAGTGAACGCGACGCACTCCACCCGCGTCTCGCTTAGCACAAAAAAAAAAGTTTTTATAATATAATTGATATGATTCACGAAAGTTTTTATATTAGGTTTACATTTGTTTGGATCGTTACGGAACAAAGTCAGTCCCAAGCTTTATAATTACTTATCTAAATAATAAAGCTTGGGACGACCTCTGTGGCGCGGCGGGCGAAGGTTGGCCTGCGACGCAGGAGGTTGCGGGTTCAATTCCCGCCTCGGAACAAATATTTGTGCGATTGCAGATATTTGTTCAGGGTGTTCTGGGTATTTTCTATGTATAATAAAAAATATCTATCTCTTTAATATATTGTATTAAGTATATCAGTTATCTAGTACCCATAACACAAGCTCTGCTTAGCTTGGGGCTAGATAATGTTGTGTAAGCGGTCCAGCAATATTTATTTATTATTTATTTATTAATAATCAGAGATTTTATAGGGCGCTTTTTGAGAAAGTTTATGTTTAAGTATATAAGTTTTTGAATTTGTTATCCGTCAATTTTATCACGTCGATTGGGATCTTGTTACCGAAGCGTTTTTTTTTTTTTTGAATACTACTTGAATGACGAAACAAGCAGATGGCCCACCTGATGTTAAGCGGTAACCTCTGCCTATGAACAGTGCATTATCAGATAGGTCACATCCACCTAGGACGTGCTCACGTGCCCTATGTGGCATTGCACTGCGCTCACCACCCTGAGACAAAGATGAAAAGTCTCATGTCCCCGTAATTTCGCCGGCACCCTTACCCTTTAAATCGGAAAACAGCAATACGAGCACTACTGCTTTGCGGCAGAAATAGTGGTAGTACTTCCCTGGACGAACTCTCACAAAAAAGTTCTACTACTACTAGATACATATTGTCATATTGGTACATATTGTCCTGTAAACGATTTACTAACTTTATGAAGCTTATTAGTTGAAACAACGAGTTTATCTTCCTTCTATATATTGATTACAATATTTTTATTAAACAAATGTCACTTTTGTATAATTTAAATTAAATTCATTGGACTCAATGTCCAATGATATTAGCCTCGTACATGGTCAGCACCATGAATCCGAAGGCGTATATGATGAGCAGCAAGTCCATAGCGGCGGCGAACACATCCCTGGCCGCCTGCTCGCGCGCCAGCCGGCGTAGCTGGGACCTGGCGCGCGCGCAGAGGCACGCCAGCTGTGTCAGGAACACTTCTGCCGTGTTCAACACCGTGCTGGGGACAGAGAGGGGTCCTCCGTATACTACTTTTTGACGCAAAACAGTAGTTCTCGCATTGTTGTGAGGCACATGAGACTTTTCATCTTTATGTCTCAGGGTGGCGGGCGCAGTGCAATGCCACATAGGGTGCGTCCTAGGTGGAAGTGATCTCTGTGATAATGCACTGTTCATAGGCAGAGGGTGCCGCTTAACATCAGGTGGGTCTTGTGGGATCAGGACTAGGTACCTATGTAGGTATCAGAGTGTTGGATGTTTAATATTCATATTCATATAGATTTATTCAAACTTTAGGAACACAATGGGAACTTTTCAAGTTACACATAATTTTTATCGACTGAGAATTAAAATAACTACTAGAGACACCTGTTCTTGAGAAAAATGCGTTAAAAAAGTACCAAAGGTAGGTACCTAGCTTGGTAGGTACTATGAAGAAGCCCCGAAACTTGGACCTGTTAACAACCAAAAAACAACATACGGTAGGTACCTATCATACCGATAATATTTATGAAGAGTACTTGTTAGGAAAATGGGAGAGTCGCAGTAATAAGTGGGAAAAATTACCTGGGTGTGCATCCCCAAAGCATGACGTGGTTTAGGCCGATGAAGGGCAACACCATCGCCGCGACGCACCATCTAGCGGCGGAGTCGAGCGACTGTGTCGTCCAGGTGGAGCGCTGGGCTGTGGTCCTGAATGTTTACAAAAAAACGCTTCAAAAACTGCAGCAAACACTAACCTATTAAAAACAGTTTCATTTAAAAAAAAAGTTGTTGGTAACCATCGACTTTATGTTTCAATCGAATATAATAACAAAATGATTACCTACTTTACAAAGCAGTATTCAAGTTCGAGTTTGCTTGAAAGCGCCATCTATTCAAAATAAGTAGAACTACGTTGATATCGCAGCAGCCGCGCGAACCTGCGGGAGCGCTCTGGATTGCGTGTTGGTATACCTACTGAGTTCTCATTTTGAACATAGATGGCGCCCTCCACCCTAATACCGACAAAAATAATTTTTATTATTTAGAAAAGTTAATTTGATGTAAATTTCATGAGCCCTGACACTTTTCAGTGTACCAACCAACACCAGTTTTCATAGAAATAAAACCGCATTGAACTGGTTTAAAGTACTATCGTAACACAGTTTTTTCTAATCCTTAGTCGGCTTCTGCGACATCCAAAGGAGGAGACGGAGGGGCCTATTATTATGCTGGACTTATTACAATCTCAAGGTCATAAGGGGAAGGACGTGTGTAGCAGATATCACCTACACAATCAAAAAACTAAAATGGAAGTACGCTGGTCATTTGATCAGGAGTCACACAGAGAAATGGGCTAAATACGTGATCCAATGGTACCCTAGAGAAGGGAAAAGGGCTAGAGGAAGACCTTTCCGCAGATGGGAAGATGATTTTAAAACAACAGCAGGTGCGACATGGAGAAGAAAAGCTCACGATCGGGAGCTTTGGAGGACTCTGGGGGAGGCCTATGCTGTGAAGCAAAACAACCATTTATAACTGTTTTTTTTATCGATGTCATATTGTAAACTAATTATATGGTATAACTTTTGAAACTATCATGGTTATGTACATAAAAAAAAAAAAAAAAAAAAAAGTGTGGTACCTGCTACGCGTCCGGACACCGTTAGTGTTGTGTGTCGAGTTGGTGTGAATTGTGACAATGAAACCGATGGTAGTGGTATCGTTCGTAATAAAAGAGTTAGAAAGAGGGTAGATCGATATATCTGCCAATAACATCTACTCGCAAAGACTTTAGTCAGTTCTCCCGTGATCATGGCGCATGCAACTGTGCCGAAATATCGGGAACATATAAAACTCAAAAATCATGGTAAATATCCCGTTTCTAGTGAAAATTAATTATAAGGTTGTTAAATAAAGGCTATTGAATTGAATTGAATTGAATATTACAGCTGTCCCGTATTATATAGGTACAAATGATCCTAGGTGGGTGTTCCCGTTGGAACACGTTCAATAAATAAGTTCTACCTGTTTCCGAGGAGTGCGGTGTCCGGAGAAGCAGCATCTCCTCCGATCCAGTAGTCCACGTCTCTACTGAAGAAACTGTTATCTGCAGTTAGATCGTAGGCCGAGTTGACTCTCGAACTCACTTGATTCTGAAGAAATACAACAGGTGAGATCGTGGTCAAACAAAGGTCTATCAATGTTAAAAAAAAAAAAAAAAAAAAAAAAAAAACATCAACCATAGAAACCAAGATGTGATTACACATGCTGGCAACTATTATTTATTCTGTGACGCAAATCCGAAAAGTGAGGTCCAATAAAAAAAAACTAACATCCAGGGGTGGCTGAAAATACCCCATGATCTCTACGATCTGAGATTGTTTAGGAGTAATTATGATTTTTATTGTTAAATTTTAAACAATTCCTATGGAAAAGGCTTCACTTAGAATGTTTTTATGATAAAGGTTTAGGACAACGAGACTTAGAGAGTAGGTATTCCATAAAATGCGGAAGTTTTTTTTTTTTTTTTTTTATACTACTTTGATGGCGGATCAAGCAAGAGGCCCACCTGATGTTAAGCGGTAACCTCTGCCTATGAACAGTGCATTACCTCATAGATCACGTCCACCTAGGACGCAACCTATGTGGCATTGCACTGCGCCCGCCACCCTGAGACATAAAGGTGAAAAGTCTCATGTGCCTGTAATTTCACCGGCACCCTTACCCTTCAAACCGGAACACAGCAATGCGAGCACTACTGCTTTGCGGCAGAAATAGGTATGGTTGTAGTACTTCCCCGGACGAACTCTTTCACAAAAAAGCTCTACTACTACTACTACTAATATACTTACGAAATAAAATCTGCAACTACTTGTTCCAGGTCTGGGTGTTGTGGTACCATGGTACTCGTAGTTCCTGATATCCACGATACATAGTGTGGGATCAGGACTATGTATGTTATGTTTTGTATGCTATGTTTGAGTATTCGTTTGCTTGTTTGTCTTATCGCCAAAACGATTGAACCAATTTTAATGAAATTTCGTATGTATTGAAATAGACTTAGATTAGGTCATACCTATCCTCCTTCTTGTTCATGGTATCACTGGTGCTTTTTAGGGTTCCGTAGCCAAATGGCAACAAACGGAACCCTTATGAATTTGTCATGTCTGTCTGTCTGTCTATCTGTCCGTCCGTATGTCACAGCCACTTTTTTCCGAAAGTATAAGAACTATGCTGTTGAAACTTAGCAAATAGATGTATTATGTGAACCGCATTAAGTTTTTCACAAAAAAATAGAAAAAAACACAGTACATTTTGGGGGTTCTAATACTTAGAGAACTGGAGATAAAATAAAAAACTTTTAAACACATATCTTTGGATAGGTCTTCAAAAATGATATTGAGGTATCTGATGTAATTTTTTTCTAAACCAATAGTTAGCGCGAAACTCCCAAAGTGGTAAAATGTGTGAGCCCCCCCCCGTAACTTCTAAATAAAAGTATGATAAAACTAAAAATGATGATGTACATTACCATGTAAACTTCCACCGAAAATTGGTTTGAATGAGATCTATTATAGTAAGTAGTATTTTTTAATACGTCATAAATCGTAAACCTTCCAAGAACTTTTATATTATGTTACTTGCTGCTACGGAACACTTCATGGGCGAGTCCGACTCGCACTTGACCGCTTTTTTTGATCACCGACCAAACGCAGGGAGAACCAGATACGATTTACGAACTAACCAAAGAGCCCGGAGCCCTGACGATGGTCTCTGCTGAAGGGTCACGGTATATATTCCCAGCCTCGTCCTCCAGGCTGGTATCACCGATTATGTTATTAGCTTGGTCTCTGACAACTGCTGTGGACATGATAACCTGTTTCTGAAACAAAGAATGAACTAAAACAGTTTTTATATTTCGTATCCACTGCTAGGTGACCCGGTGAACTTCGCTTCACGGTTTTTTGCAGAGTTTTGGGCAAACGAAATATTTCGTTTTGTTTCGTATGAGGTAGTGCTGGCCTCTGGTGTCGGAGTTTGTCAAGCCGCCCGAGGGCCTCTGACATGGCTTATCGACTGCTATTAATCAATAACAGCGGGGACCGACAGCTTAACGAAATATTATTACCTACCAATACCTAATAATAAATTCTACAATTCTACCTTATCAATCGGTAGACGTGCACTGCTGCATGAGGCCTCCACCAAATAATAAGGGGGAACAGCAACCTTGGCGGATTGGTTATCGCGGTACTCAGGTATACGTGTTCCAACCCCTGGTGTAATCCCTTAGTCGGCTTTTACGACATACACCGGAGTACGACATTCACTAGAGCCGCTGAGCCTGCGCCGAGACATCGGCTCGCTCTGTGTGTTCTATCGACTCTATAATGCGGAGTGCTCTGAGGAGCTGTTCAATCTCATACCCGCATCCAGGTTCTACCATCGCAGTTCTCGACAACGCAAGGGAGCTCATCCACACATCATCGACGCGTGGGTATCTCGTACAGCTCGCTTTACGAGATCTTTTCTCCCTCATACATGCAAGTTGTGGAATGGGCCAATCCCTCCTGAGGTGTTTCAGCTAAACTACAAAATGAGCTGCTTAAAAAAATATTAAAAATAGTCCTTCAGGGCAGGCAACGCATTGACAATACCTCTGGTGTTGCAGATGTAACGACGGTAACCGCTTACCATTAGGCGGGCCGTATGCCAGTTAGTCGAGCCATTACATCAAAAATAAAAAAAGTAGATGAGGGATGTATTCAGGTCGTGGGACGTGTCCTCACGGCCTGGCTGACCTGCGGCCACCGCGTTCCTGCGACCTGACGACGGTCTACACAATTATTTACAAGATTCTATTACCTTCTGATTTACTTTGCATGAAGAAAAGTCTATATTAAACCATCTCAATTTTGAACTGGCATGGTTTGGTTACACAATACATATCATTGCTTTTATTTATTTTTCCATATTTTGCTATTTATGGCCAAAAACTTATCAAAAGAAATTGACAAAAATTTGACAGCTATCTCTTCTTCTTTCGTTATGTGTGGCTTCTGTGGAACAGTTTTAGTCGTTATCTTGACAAAACTTTTTATAAAGAAAATAGGTTTTATTCTAATATTTTTACGGACCCTATAAAGGCTTAGAGCATTGCAGGCCTCCGTAATGTATAAAGGGGATGAATACGGATGCACCCTAATCTATTATTTTATCTGTGACCCTAATACATTGGTATACCTAGGCTAGTATAGTATTCTTTTATCTGTGACCTAGGTATACAAGTATATAATTCCAAGGTGTATTTATAGGTACTGAGTGAAAAAATCCTGTGTTTATATGAGGTAAGTTATGGTACCGAACTCCTCGATGGATAATAGTAGACTGGCTGTGTTTTATCAGCACGCGGTTCCGATCTATTTTATACGTAATGCAAAATACTTTTTTTACAAATAACTTATAATCTATCTGCATAACAGCTTCACACTTGACTGCACAAGCTAATTAAATTACATCTGACCATACAATAATCTTCACACATTAATCTCTTAATTCGGAAGCCCGTGTCAGAAAGCGGGTAAGTACAAAAGTAACTTTTTTCCAACACTTCCCTAGATGTCATTCTTCGTAGCACACGATGAATGACAAAGGCGCGAACTACATGACGTCATTGTTTGAATTTATTTTGAATTTCAAATGAAGGGCGTCCCGCGGTTTCATTATTCGCGGCTGCCAGTGTGAAAAACCTTTTTTTTATTAATTGATTCGAACTTTTTAATGATTGACCTAATACAAAACATGTTTTTTGGACTTGGTTTGTGTACTTCCAAAATAAAGTGAAACTAACACTCTTTCTGGCATTTTCGAAAAAAGACGTCTACTTTTATTTTATTTCTTTTCAAAAAAAATATTTTGTGTTATTTTGGTGGCATTTTAACCAATGTAGCTCGTTTAAAGAGCACAAGATGGAAGTGATTTGCGTGACTTTTCAAATTGGTGGAAATTGTCTACCAAAGTTTTAGTAAAATGGCCATCGTTTTTTTAAAACATGACTTTACTGTGACTTTGACGATTTGGAAGGAGTGTTACAATGCAAAATATATCGATTTTCGTTTTTTTTTATAAAATTACATTGAAAATACAAAATACTTGAAAATGCAAAATGCACAAGCCGAGCGATGCCAATTATAAAGAAAAAAAGTGGAACTACTTACGACGAACAGCAAATTAGAAATATAGGTTTGCTGTCATAAAATAGTTTCAAAACGTAAAAATATGTCGCATGTTCAGAACGTAGAATGATACAAAGTTAAGTCTACTTTTCTGTTCGTAATGCGGAAACACTTACAACAAAGTAACATAATCCGAATTATGTGCTTATACGCCATTATACAGTAAGTGCTGATCACACATCAGGAGCTGATGACTTAATCAGGCATCCTGTTGTCACCAACTCACAAAAACTTAAATTATCCTCGTTGACTTCTCTGAATCGTATGGAATTACATGTAATGTGATCACAGCCTTGTTAATGAGCTTGGACTTGTTCAGAGCTGGTATATACGTAGTTATGGATACCACGAGGAGTATCCATACCTACGTAAATTCGATTATGGGGCGATAGGTTCTCAAATGTCTCTAGAATTTTAAAGTTTTTGATAAGAATTTTCATAGTTTTCTATGAAGAAAAAAATATATGATATTCTTGAGCTTTTTATCTAGTGAAATCAATAATTCAATACAATATTTGAATTACTTCACTCGATAAAAAAAAATAACAAAGATACCTCCTTTTTAAAATTTAAATGCTGTTTTTCACTCATTTCTCTCACGTTTTAATTTTTGAAACATTTGGTTACATGTTAGTTATTATTTGAGTTAGTGAATTCATCACCAAAATTAAACAAAACTTTGAACGACATTTTTATATAATTTTTTTATACATAAAAACACGGTATCAGAGCTTGCGATCGCCTTCTTCGCCTCATACAAAAATGTTCGTTGAACCTATAGCGCCTTAAGTCTAGAATATAGATTTTAAGATTAAGCACTTTACATTCTTTTAGATGAGTGCGCGTCTAGCCAAGTCTGAGTGCTATGCTCATTTACTTTCAATTCACTACTGTATGACAAATTTTTCTTTTATTACACGTAATGTAATGATTAAAAAGTATTATTGTTTAAAAGCCCGTTTTCCAGCTCCTAAACAAAGAGACTTACAATCATTCGCTTTATAAAATAGGTCAATCTCTTTTTAAACCTTGTTGAGTCTTTTCAAAGTTGTTAGATAAGTCTTCGGTCATACAGAGCCTTTTTCAGAGTAATATTATAGACGAGAACAAACACCGTAATCTATTCGACGAAAACACTGTCAAAATCAATCTTTTCATTATACTTTTTTCAATGGTATCGGTGTCAGTCACCGCCGCTACGTGACCGCTGAGTGGGCGTGCAAAATCGAAATTCATCGAAAGCATGACGAAAGTGAAAAGATCCGCCAATTTTTTTGTGCAAATCGATCAGTATTTTTTTTATTTAGCAGTAGCCACCGGTGCTCGGCGGGACGTCGCGCTACCGTCGCGTTGCGCCGAATTGATGGATTTTGCTATTTTTTTGAGTTATGCTGTTGATAAGGGTGCCATCAATAGGCCTACTTGTAATTTTATAAATAGTTCTTAAATTAACTGATTCCTTCTACTAAACAAGGCTGTCCCATGGAATAAGGGGCATTTGCCGTAGGTTCAATAGTGCAACTCAGAATCCAACGATACCGGGTTCGATCCCAGGCTCCGCACCAATGACTTTTCTAAGTTATGTGCGGATTTCCATCGCTCTGTGCTTCAGAGGGCACGTTAAGCTGTCGGTACCGGCTGTTATTGATTAATAGCAGTCGATAAGCCATGTCAGAGGCCCTCGGGTGGCTTGACAAACTCCGACACCAGAGGCCAGCACTACCTCATACGAAACGAACGAACGCCGTTAAACTTGTATTGCAGGTTGATTGGTGATCGCAGTCGGTGTTAGTACTCGTACAACAGTGGACGTGTGCAGGCTGGTGATGATGATGATGAATCAAAATTTGAATTAATGGAAGGATCCTACAT
The DNA here is from genome assembly GCA_932527175.1 of Operophtera brumata. NCBI lineage: Eukaryota > Metazoa > Arthropoda > Insecta > Lepidoptera > Geometridae > Operophtera > Operophtera brumata. Next base: position 41,521,495 of record OW052228.1, on the reverse strand, counting down.
TACAGAGTTATTTCATAACCTCTGTGGCTCGGCGGGACAAGTTGACCTGCGACGCAGGAGGTTGCGGGTTCGATTCCCGCCTCGGAACAAATATTTGTGCGATCGCAGATATTTGTTCAGGGTGTTCTGGGTATTTTCTATGTATAATAAAAAATATCTATCTATGTATTTATATTGTATATCAGTTATCTAGTACCCATAACACAGCTTAGCTTGGGGCTAGAAAATGTTGTGTGAACTCTCCAGCATTATTTATTTATTATTTATAACAGTCATGTACAACCCCGTAAGAATAATCTTGTACGAATAACCTAAGTCCAGTCAACGTTCATAATAATGGACTCTACAAACACTTTAGTCTGCTATAATCAAAGACGTACTTATAACTCTACTATGGACTTAGCATTCCATACACTGTCAACACCAAAATATGGCACCTTTGAAAATCCGAACGATGGCATATGAGTTTAAAACACTGCTGCTTCACACTCAAGGCAGCAATGGACGGACAAAACTTGACAGAAAGTTTTGTTTCTCTTTTGGTTCGGACATTTTTTGAGCGCTAATCCAAAGACCATTTACTTTGAGGTCAGAATAAGAATAAGATTATGTACATGGAGAGTTTCAATAGCCTGCCCATTTCGAGCGTACCTACAACATTTATATGCGAAGTTTCAATATAACATTTATAACTTTTATTTACAGAGAGAACAATACAACTAATACAAGGTATGTACAAAATACATATGAAACAGTTGTGCTACCTGAAGACCGCTACTAGCGATCTAAAGGTAGCTCAACTGATCCAAATAAAAACAATGGTAACAATTATTAGCTAAAGTTATAATCTAGGTACGTTCGATTTCAAGCAATTAAATGGTGATGTCAGTCGGGGCTTTATGTATCTATTCACTATCTAAGATAAATTTAATTAGTCAAGCTAAGTACCCGGACTTGTTTGTAAGATTCGTTGGTATAAGATTTGTCCTGGCTGCTAGCTTATTTATGGAATGTGATAATACTGGAAGAAAGCGTTAGCTGAGTCGGTCGTGGGAAGCAATGGCGGCGATGAGCTCACCACTCTTCACGTCTATATTCCACGATGGTGCAACCCACTGTGAAAAGAGGCCCGATGAGGCTCTGCCTACCCCTTCGGGGAAAAAGGCGTGTGTCTATGTATGTATGTAAGTACATACTTTTTTTTTATACTACTTGTAATGACGGATCAAGCAGATGGCCCACCTGATGTTAAGCGGTAACCTCTGCGTATGAACAGTGCTTTACCTCATAGGTCACGTCCACCTAGGACGTGCCCTATGTGGCATTGCACTGCGCCCGCCACCCTGTGACATAAAGATGAATAGTCTCATGTGCTCGTAATTTCACCGGCACCCTTACCCTTCAAACCGGAACACAGCAATGCGAGCTTTGTGGCAGAAATAGGTATGGAGGTAGTACTTCCCCGGACGAACTCTTTCACAAAAAAGCTCTGCTACTACTAAACCTCCTTTTATAAGGATCTATTCAAAATAATACCGAAATAAATGAATGATAAATGATATAAGATGCAGCAGTAGATAGGTACCTAATACATTCTACTTCGCTAGGTGAACGAGATGGTAATAGTACATTATGGTACTAGTGTGTAATGTTGGTGATTACCGCTGAGGCGCTATTGAGACCCGAGCCGTTAGGTGAGGGTCTTAAGAGAGCCGAGACGGTAATCATCAATACACACGTGTATCATACGACGTTTTTCAACACACTAGTGAAGAAAATAATAATAAAACAGAAATACACAATCTGTGTAGGTAAATGTTCAACTGTCACTATAACTCACTAGTGAATTTTATTTATTTTATTTAAAAAACTTTCACACAAGACAATAGTGCAAGGAGGACTTAATGCTAACAGCATTATCTGCCAGTCATCCTGGACGTGCAGAAAGATGGTGAGGCGTGCCTTACAAACAAGTACCACAGAAAATAATAATAACAATACAAGTTAAAATATAAAACTAAAAGGATACCTAAATATAATATACTAATAAATACAAATACCCAAACAAAAACATAAACAAAAATAAAAAAAGTTTCACAAAATAATAATAATATACATAAATAAATTACCGTGACAATAAAATACATACTTAGTAGGGAAAGTACAAAGGTATATACCTAATACAGCCTGCACTAACATAGATTGTGAAACACTGACACTGAATTGGAAACTAATAATTTAGCCTCTTCTTATACAGTTCACGTACCAGTCTCTTAAACGACTCCCTCGAGTCAGCCCTTTTAATATCTACCGGCAAATCGTTCCAAAGCCGAACAGCCACAACCGAAAAAGAGTTTGATCGGAAAGAAGTCCTATGTAACGGGATGTCAAGAAGAAGATTATCAGCAGACCTAAGTACCCTGTCATGAGCGTCATCTAGGAATTGGAAACGATCCTTTAGATAGCAAGGGGTGTGCGGATCCTTTAGAACTGAGAACAGTAAACAAAGGATTCTCAAATTCCTACGCTCTCGAATAGGGAGCCATTTAAGTTTTGCACGAAAAAGACTGACGTGATCGTACTTACGCAGATTATATATAAAGCGGATACAAGTGTTGAGAAGACGATCAAGCTTACTCAGAAGTTCCTCAGTCAGATCTAAAAAGGCAACGTCAGCATAATCGATAATCGGCACAAGGAGCGAGTTTGTTGTTGGGATATTTTTGTTGATGTTGGCAAGAAGTTCTTAAGGCGAATTATGGAGTGTAACGAGGCATAGAACCTTCTTGAAATCTCCTTAACGTGAGGTATCCAGCTTAAATGGGTGTCAAAAAAGACCCCAAGGTACTTAACCGTAGAAGAAAAAGGGATGTCCATCATGAAAAAGAAGAGGCATACTGAGGACGTCAACTTTACAGATCTGTCGAGGGCTGCCAGCCATGATGGCTTGACACTTGTTTGGATTAACTTTAATGCCGAAACGATTTGACCAAGAAAGTAAGTGACACAAATCGTCGTTGAGAACACGAATGGCACTATTTAAGTCGTCCACAGAAGCAGAATAATAAAGTTGAAGGTCATCGGCGTACATATGGTATTGACTGCGAAGGTTAGGAGAAAGTAAATTAATGAATAAGGAGAAAAGAAGCGGAGATAAAATCCCTCCTTGTGGCACGCCGGCCTCAATCTCTCGCCATTCAGAAAAGACTTCGCCATCTCGTATTCTCTGACAACGGCCACTCAGATAAGATGAAAACCAAGAAACAACCGGTGGTGAGAAATTAAGTCGAGGTAGTAGGGCTAATAAGAGGTCAAGGTCAACAGCGTCAAAGGCACTACTAAAATCTATTAGAACCAAAAAAGTCACCTGAGAATCCTCCATCCGTGAATAATAGCAATGAAAAAGTCACAGTTTGATTACAGGTGTAAAACAGAAATACCCACTCTTTCTAAATGTTCAACTGTCTCTATAACTCACTAGTGAATAATAGCAATGAAAAAGTCACAGTTTGATTACAGGTTTCATTATGTGCCTTATTGCAGTGAAATTAGAGCCAGTTTTTATGCAATATTGTTGTTGTGTTGAAAAAATATTATTTCAAATTTTGTTACAAAATAAATGATGATGACCAAAATACTTTGTAAACATTTTTTATCATCTGTTTACTTAAATCATCAACTTTATAGCCAAAAATATTCAACTCCACATGTTATTTTAAATTGTAACCCTTTATTTACCGACCGACCGTTTAGGCCTATTATGATATTAATGCTAAACAAACAACAGATTTTGCCTCCAAATGACTCTATTGAGGCCGATGGAGTCCAAAGGGTTTTAATTTTAAATCAGGGTTGCGTTTACGTTTTAGGGGTGGGATTTTGTATCCCACAGGACAGGACCGATGAAGCATTATTATTTGCTATATCTATTAGGATAGAATCCCAATAATGTAGTTTTATTTTGGTTTAATAGGTGATTATTTCGTTTTTAATTTAAATATATATTTTAGTACACTTGTAATTATTATTTGGCATAAGAAATACATAATCATTATCTAATATATTATAAAAATAAGTCGGGTTTTCCTTCCTGACGCTATAACTCCAGAACGCACGAACCGATTTCAACGGTTTTGCATTCGTTGGAAAGGTCTCGGGCTCCGTGAGGTTTATACGTTTTTTTTTTTTTCAAGTCGTGTTAGTTACACCACTTATAACTCAAGAATGGGTGAACCGATTTGGCTGAAAATTGGTAGGGAGGTAGCTTAGAACCAGGAGATAGGACATAGTGGGAGGGGTAGGACGGGGGGGGGGGGGGGGGGGAGGTCCACCGACGGGGGGGGGGGGGGGTCACCGACGGGGGGTCACCGACGGGGGGGGGGGGGGGGGGCACCGACGGGGGGGGGGGGGGGGGCTTCACCGGGGGCTACCCGTGCGAAGCCGGGGCGAGTCGCTAGTTATATATAAATATGATCGGGTGGTTTCCTAATTTAATTTATATAACTTTATTGTTCGCCTATTCTTAGATTTCCGTATCTCTCTTAACCATAACGCAAACTTATTTTATAATTCCCTTATAGACTCACCCCTGCTTGTTCACCAAAGGGTTAAACGGTCATTTAGGGGACTATACTTAGTTCGCGCTTCGATTTATGGAAATTAACATTATTTAGGGCAAATCGGGGTGTTTGATCTGAACTGATGACTTTTGTGTTTTTATTAAGTAGGAACTTATACAGTTTTTCTGGTTGGCGGCCGACTATAAAGTAAACGAAATTAAATGATCATTGTGTGTTTCTTAAGTTTTTATTAGGTACTAGCGACTCGCCCCGGCTTTGCACGGGTAGCCCCCGGTGGAAAAACAGCCCCCCCCTCCTACCCTCCCCTCCCCCCTATGTCCGTCTCCTGGTTCTAAGCTACCTCCCCACTAATTTTCAGTCAAATCGGTCCAGCCGTTCTTGTGATATAAATAGTGTAACTAACACGATTTTCTTTATTCATTTCGATATTATATATTCGATATTTTTCTATTGGGAAATTATATTTCAGCTCCTGTAGAAATGGCTTTATAAAACAATTATTTCGTTAAGTACCTATGTATTATTTTTTCTTTAGATTTCTCTTAGTTACTCACCTCATGCTGTATTCTAAACTTTGTTGAGCTTACTTGCAATGCCACATAGGGCGCGTCCTATGAGGTAATGCACTGTTCATAGGCAGAGGTTACCGCTTAACATCAGGTGGGCCATCAGCTTGCTCCGCCATTCCAGTAGTATAAAAAAAATAAAAAAAAACTTGTAAATGCCATCCTTCACAATAAATATATAAAACTTATTTCTAATATCTTACTAATATATAGTATTATTTCATCTGTGCTAATATCAAACAGTGAAAGGATTAATTTCAAGCAATGCCTAAATATTAATAATATCATTTATAAGTAAGGGGGTTAAACTTAAAAAGTAATTCTTAGAACAAACAAAAAACAAAAACCCATCAATAATAATTCTTTATTTTAAGCCAATGACTGTGTAGACACGCGCGGGTTAAATTAGAAACTGATTGAAATCGGTCAAGGATGAAATAATTTCATAATTTGGGTTGATTTTGGGTTTGCTGCTTTGTGCCGTTAAGGAGTAAAATCGATATTTTTCTATGTTTGTTAGGTCTCATTTTAAATTAACTACAACAGCAAAATACAAATACAGTCTTGCCTTCTGTCAGTATGAGTCGCACAATCGTAAGGACATAAAGTGACCTGCAGGTGAGTAATAATTCATAATTCATAATTCATAATCTTTTTCATCCCATCTATTCGAAAAGGACGACTGGGTTCGCCTTTAAGTGGTGTTTTCTATGAGAAACTTTTAGCGGGCAGTAATGAGTTTTCCGGCGCACTTATTAAGTTCCTAATTCAAAAAGTGCGCGGCAAAGATAATTGCGGCGCACTTATTGAATTTGGAACCAGCGCCAAATAATTTGAATGCAAATATTGTTTGAATAAATACTGGCTGGTACGACGGCCCAAAACCTAAAACAAAAAAACCCAAAACACAAAAAAAAACACAAAACACAAAAAAAACAAAAAAAACACAAAACACAAAAAAAACAAAAAAAAAACACAATACACACAAAAAACACAAAACACAAAAAAAAACACAAAAAAAAAAACACAAAAACACAAAAAAAACAAAACACACAAAAAACACAAAACACAAAAAAAACACAAAAGCACAAAAAATAACACAAAAAAACCAAAACACAAAAACACAAAAACACAAAACACAAAAAATCACAAAACACAAAAAAAAACACAAAAAACACAAAACACAAAAAAAAACACAAAAAACACAAAACACAAAAACACAAAAAAAAACACAAAAAAACACAAAACACAAAAACACAAAACACAAAACACAAAAAATCACAAAAGACAAAAAAAAACACAAAAACACAAAAAAACACAAAACACAAAAAAAACACAAAAACACAAAAATAACACAAAAAAGCACAATACACACAAAAAACACAAAGCAAAAAAAAACCAAAAAACACAAAAAAGCACAAAACACAAAAAAACACCCAAAAAAACACAAAAACACAACAAAAAAAACACAAAAAAACAACCATTTGTTTTATTAAATAACAATATTACAATAACATATGAGGCGCCTTTTATTTTCTCATAGTGGGTGATGAAAAGCAGAGTGTATCACACGGGCGCAACATATATTTTTGGCTCGGGCGACGTACTTTGAATCCCTCGCTACGTTCAGGATTCTACTAAAGAATCCCTCGCTACGCTCGGGATTCTACTCTAGAATCCCTCACTTCGCTCTGGATTCAAAAAAGCGCCCTCGCCGTAAAAATATTATGTTGCTCCCTTATGATACAATCTACTATATTGCAACAATGATGGTACATAGTAGGTCGTAAGTATACTAGAATAGGTGTCACACATTGAATCCATTTTGGATTTTGTACTTAAGTATTCAAAAAGACGTTAACATTCAATAATATTAGTTTATCGCCATCCTTGGTTTTCCAAGACATACTCTGATAGGTAATGCTTTCTACTTCGAAAAAAAAACACTCCAAAAAAACACCTTTTTTTAAAATTCTATATACTGACGTCCTCTGTGGCGTGGCGGGTAAAGGTTCACCAGCAACGTAGGAGGTTAAGGGTTCGATTCCGGCCTCGGAACAAATATTTGCGCGATCTGCAGATATTTGTTCTGAAAATTTTCTATGTAAATAATAAAAAATATCTATGTATGTAATGTATTGTATTAAGTATATCAGTTATCTAGTACCCATAACACAAGCTCTGCTTAGCTTGGGCCTAGATAATGTTGTGTTAACTGACTAGCATTATTTAATTATTTATTTATAAACACAGTAGTAGTAGAGCTTTTTTGTGAAAGAGTTCGTCCGGGGAAGTACTACCACCATACCTATTTCTGCCGCAAAGCAGTAGTGCTCGCATTGCTGTGTTTCGGTTTGAAGGGTAAGGGTGCCGGTGAAATTACAGGCACATGAGACTATTCATCTTTATGTCTCAGGATGGCGGGCGTAGTGCAATGCCACATAGGGCGCGTCCTAGGTGGACGTGACCAGTGAGGTAATGCACTGTTTGTATAGGCAGAGGTTACCGCTTAACATCAGGTGGGCCATCAGCTTGTTCCGTCATTCAAGTAGTGTAAAAAAAAAAAAAAAAAAACACAGATGTCTTTGTTTTTTGTTACATTTGATTATTTGTCAAATTACCAATTAGTAGCCTGAATAGAGTACCTACCTTAAATTATTGGAAATCAAGATATCCTTGACTTACAGGTACCTAAACTATCAGTAGAGCAAAATGTACAAATGTTACAATCAATGCTGCGATGGTAGCCTAACGGTTCAATAGTGCAACTCAGAATCCAACGACACCGGGTTCGATCCTAGGCTCCGCACCAATGACTTTTCTAAGTTATGTGCGGATTTCCATCGCTCTGTGCTTCGGAGGGCACGTTAAGCTGTCGGTCCCGGCTGTTATTGATTAATAGCAGTCGATAAGCCATGTCAGAGACCCTCGGGCGGCTTGACAAACTCCGACACCAGAGGCCAGCACTACCTCATACGAAACGAACGAACGAACGAATGTACAAATCAAATAAATAAATTAACTTTATAGTAATTTTTCAAAATCTAATGCTTATAAACCATTGAAGGTTAAATTGTATTCTAACGATAAGTGGTTTCTCAGAATTACCCTGACCGTAGGAAGGACATCCCAAGGTCTAAGAAAATAGCAAACATAATTAGTGTACGTCTGTCTGTCATACCGATTACAGATCGCGTGTCACTCGGAGCCTCTGTAATGAATAGACAAACTTTTGAACGAAAAATCGCCATTTTTGAGCCAACCGGTGGGTAATTTTCGAAACCTCAAAGCAACATATGGCTGCGGCAGACGCCATACGACGCCAACTGTCACATTTTGCCTCCTTTTCACTCTTATCTAAAGTCAAATATACTAGAAGGAGAAAGAAATAGGATTCATTAGTCGGTAGTGCTATCATTTGAATGTAGAATCGCAAAAAAGTGCATTGTTTGTAGGCGCATGCGCGGAGGACACGTGCGCGGGCGCAGGAAGTAGGGTAGGCTTTGACGCGAATTTGAGCGTAATTCTAAATTTGAATTTGGTATTTCGAACAGGATATTGGAACAATAATCGTTGTTGGAGGAAACAGCATATGGATTATGGGTGAACTTGACTTCTGAGGACGGGTTTATAGGCTGGACTGATCGATGACTGACGACGCCATTATCAAATAAACAGGGTTGTGGTAGCACTGAAAAATGAACGCAGTTTATTTTCTGTGTATTATCTCTCTGTAACTTTTCTATGTGAGTTACACGGTTACTGCTTTAAGGCGACTACGTTTAGGAAGATAATAATAATTAATATTTGTGCATACTGTCCTAATGCATGTCGACCTCTGTGGCGCGGCAACGATGGTTAGCCTGCAACGCACGAGGTTGCGGGTTCGATTCTCGCCTCGGAACAAATATTTGTGCGTTCGCAGATAATTGTTCAGGGTTTTTTCTATGTATAATTTAAAATATCTATCTATGTAATATATATAGAATTAAGTATATCAGTTATCTAGTACCCATAACACAAGCTCTGCTTAGCTTGGGGCTAGATAATTTTGTGTGAACTATCAAGCATTTTTTTTTTTTTATTATTATTATAGTTGGTCAAAAATCTCCCTCATAAGCGTCCATGCAGTTAGATCTGCCACGGTATAAGACGTGAAATATAGACGTGACATGTGGTGAGCTCATCGCCGACATTGTTTTCCACGACTCACTCGGCTATCGCTTTCTTCCAGTAATAACACATTCCAGCAGCCAGGACAAATCTTATACCAACGAATCTTATCAACAAGTCCGGGTAACCACAGTTTTAAATTCGACCGAAAGAGATAAAAAACTGGCCAAGCGCGAGTCGGACTCGCGCACCAAGGGTTCCGTACAAACCTCTAGACCGTATATAAGTAAAAGTTATAGTATTTTCATTGCTAAATGAAATCATCACGGGGAAAGGTAAGTAAGTTTAAAATTATTAAAAATGTTTGTATTATATGAAGTAACTAAAAATTTATGCTTTTCGCAGTTTTTCCTTTATCTGTGCTTCGCTTTAGACTTCGTATCAAATTTCAAGATTCTGAGTTCACGGAAAGTACTTCTCAGGTTCTTTCTTTTCTTTCTCTAAGAATAATGAATTGGTTTTTTTATTTTTATTTTTTATTGACATTGTTTGTGTATTCTGGACTAAGTTTTGTGGTATTGTATATAACCTACCTACATATAATTATTGTATTTTTTTTTTGTAATTAATTAGTGATTTTTTGTTGTTTTCCTCGCATGTAACTTAATTATAACTAGCTTTTAAGATTTAATTTTGCACGCTTAACGGCAGAATGTACTGGGAACTTCAATTTATATATACCTACCATCTATGTTTTTACTACTTATACCTACATTCTAAGCAAATAAATAATTCATTCATTCATTCATTCATACCCTGTAGGTTTTGATTCCCTTGCGAGTATCAAAAATTTGCAGCGTAAACGGCTGTATCTTTTGATTGCGTTGGCTTGGCTTAGAGAAGTTTGTTTTTTTCACAGCTCCAAGGTACAATAGACTTGAGTATTTGATATGAATTTCAGCTTGATACCTCCACGCGTTCCTGAGAAAAAGGGTCTTGACAGACAGACAGACGGACAACAAAGTGATCCTATAATGGTTCCTTTTTACCTTTTGAGGTACTGAACCCTAAAAAACCGTGTATCTATTGTAAGTACGAGTATATTAAGTGTTTATTGGTTGCACGGTACAACATAATTAAGTTCCTTGAATCCTTGCTTTTTTGAAAACGCTTTGGTTCGCTTGTAATTGTAACTACTTAACTACAGTGTAATCAAATCTTGGAATCGAATTTTCGACCACTTCCCGGTATCCAACTGAACTGAAATTTGACGTACTTACCTGTCAAGCTCCGATGATACAATATTATGGTGACAGCGAGCATCTGATGATGGAGGCGGAAGGTGGACGACGGAACTCCTCGACGATTAATAGTTGCTTGGCAGTGTTTGGGCTTGTTTTGATTAGCTCATGGTTCCGATTACTAATTTTAGAAAAAGCTTGTTTTGTAAAAAAAACTATAAAAAACTTATTTATTAATATTTTCATTTTTAGTCTTTTTCCTAACCCTTTGTTTGTTTCATGTTCTTTGGGTCGGTAATGTAAATGATTCCCTTATAATTTCACATTTTATTCATAATTTATTATTTATAGATTTGTTTATTTATTATCATTTATAGAGCTAAATAATGATAAAAAATCTATTAAATGTCAAAAAATATCCTTAAGTTTAACATAATATATATATTATGTGAATCTTGTAAATTTTTAAGTTTTAAGTAAGTCTATCTTGTTGGTTTCGTTATCTACAGTGACAGTAGCCCTTACGAAAAATAAACAAAAACACGTCCCTCGACCCTCAGGTGTAGGGGTGCGGCGTGTCAAAGGGATGCGCACGAGTCGACCATCTGTCGCGGGGCGCGGCTGAAAGTATTAGTAGGCTTCCTAGGACGTCAGTAAACGGAAAAGTTTGCCATTTTGATGGAAACGAGGTTTTTTACGCCTAATATAAAGTAAAAAAATATTTTATTCATTGAAATCACAGAAAAGTCTTATAAACTAAAGGACATTGCCAGGGTTCGGGCAAAATGCTGCCCTGAAATGAAAGTACATGCAACAGGCCCGTCATATCGTACAAAAAAAAAACGCCGAAATTGCATTAATTGTGGTAAACTTGTTTTTTTGGTATGTTGTTTGGGTCAACCTAGACAGTATTTATCCAGATTTGCAGCCTTCTAAAAAGGAACGTAAGCGCGCTGATTTATTGCTGAAAAACCGTTTTTTTTTTTCACAAAAAAACTACTTAGGAAGGCTTTTATGAGAAAGGGCAGTATTCATTTTGAAAGTAATCAAAATTCCTGTCAGTTTGAGCCCTAATCCAATTTTCTAGGTCCAATAGCTCCCAAGATACAGGGTCCCCATTGTTCTCTATTTTGATACAAAACCCCAACCTCGTTCACCAGCTGGAAGTGTTCTTGCAGCCAGATTCCCTTCCAGAAGTGATCGAGAGTACAGGAGAGGCGTTTTTAATTGCTCTTTATGGCGGAGATTGCCAAGACTCTCACAGTAATTATTGCAATATCGAATAACATATGACTGGCCTACAATAGATACCATGTATTATTTTAAATCACCTTCCCAAATATTTCAAAATCTATTTCTTTACTAAAGAAAAAAAAAAATTTTTTATGAATTATACTCGTATTGATGAAATTTGTAATAAAATAAATAAATAAATAATGCTGGACAAGTTCACACAACATTATCTAGCCCCAAGCTAAGCCAGAGCTTGTGTTATGGGTACTAGATAACTGATATACTTAATATAATACATAACAAAGATTTTTTTTTTTTTTTTTTTTTTTAAATATAGAAAACACCCAGAACACCCTGAAAAAATATCTGCAGAACGCACAAATATTTGTTCCGAGGCGGGAATCGAACCCGCAACCTCCTGCGTCGCAGGCGAACCATCGCCAGCAGCGCCACAGAGATGGTCAAGTCAATTCAGAATTCTTCAGTTCATTTAATTATTTATACGCCATGGCCTACTATGGTCTTGGATTCTACTCTAATGTGATTTATCATCAGCATCATCAGCTAAAAGTAAATAAATTCGAATGAGCTAATGGCAAACTGTGGTATCAGAGTTTATAGGCCGCCGGAAGCATTTTCATTTTTGGGCAGGATTTGGACCAAATTCCTTGCAAAGACTGGCAATGTTCTTTACTTTTGTTCCAACGCAAACATAGAAGAGTCAGGCAACAACATATACTCCCGAACTACTGCTTCGTGACACCGGTTCTTTCTTGGTCTCCCTGCTTTAGATCATTATGTGCGATGGTGATACATGGTGAATAGATGTTCTACCAGCCAATGCTCATCATAATCAACCTGTAGCAGTCCACTGCCGGACATAGCCCTCCCCATAGAATGCCACGATGAACGGTCATAAGCTGCCTCCATCCACCGACTTCCTGCGATCTTAAAATTGTCGTCAGTCTATCAAGAATAAACTAAAATAATCAGGAGGAGATGTCATTGTTACCATAAACTACCAAATTCATTCATTAGTAGTTATTATTTTAAAGTGTAGCCCAGACTTATGAGAAACTAATAAGGTTGTAATATTATCCCAAAAATTACTAACCAGGCAGGATTCGAAGCCGCGACTGCCTCCTTGTTACGGATGCGTTACCTAGACCGTTACGCTACTAGTCGACCCCTCGATTGGCCGAATTCGTACTAATTCTCCATATTAAGGAGTCGGTCGTGGGTTCAAATCCTGCCTGGAGCATCCATCATAATTGGGTCTATTTAAAAGCCGAACATGCCATGGCATATCTAGCAAGCTAGCAACAATGAAATCTTCCAAAGCCGAACATGCCATGGCATATCTAGCAAGCTAGCAACAATGAAATCTTCCAAAGCCGAACATGCCATGGCATATCTAGCAAGCTAGCAACAATGAAATCTTCCAAAGCCGAACATGCCATGGCATATCTAGCAAGCTAGCAACAATGAAATCTTCCAAAGCCGAACATGCCATGGCATATCTAGCAAGCTAGCAACAATGAAATCTTCCAAAGCCGAACATGCCATGGCATATCTAGCAAGCTAGCAACAATGGAATCTTCCAAAGCCGAACATGCCATGGCATATCTAGCAAGCTAGCAACAATGAAATCTTCCAAATATTGTATGAATATTGGATTCAATATCATTATTTCAATGAGAAACTACCCTGCTACACCCACTTTTCATTGTAGTCGCGGCGCATGCGCATGGCGGGGCAGACCCCGGCTCCACCCGCCCGCGTGTTTTATGGCTTACTTGTGTGGTCGCAAACCATATTTAATTTAATATGGTTTATGGCCACACATCGAGGAAAGTGATAGTTTCCATCAGAATAAAAGAATACCACTAATACTTTTTACCAGAATTTGATTTTGTAAAAAAACTGTTGTAAATGCTGTTAACCCTTTGTACATAGCATGGTTTCTCAACAGGGGCGCTCATCATTTTCTCCATACAAAAACGACATTTCGACTCGCAATTCACATTTCGTTAATCTGAGATCTGAGTTGCAAACCTGTGGTAGGCCCTCTGGTCTAAATGTACTGCTCTTATTCTGAATCTATTTACTTACATACGCTCATAATGTCACAGATTGGGGCCCAGGTACTGTATAGTATATAGTATATAGTATTACCTCATAGATCACGTCCACCTAGGACGCAACCTATGTGGCATTGCACTGCGCCCGCCACCCTGAGACATAAAGATGAAAAGTCTCATGTGCCTGTAATTTCACCGGCACCCTTACCCTTCAAACCGGAACACAGCAATGCGAGCACTACTACTTTCCGGCAGAAATAAGTATGGTGGTAGTACTTCCCCAGACGAACTCTTTCACTAAAAAGCTCTACTACTACTAAAAAGTGTAAATTACAAACAACTTATAAACAAAAACTTTAAACCTACCTACCTACTTACTAGTACAAGAAAACTAAATCTTCTTTGCTAACATTTTAAATAGACAATAATTATATCTGTAATTACGTTAACAGGTGCAAATTGATACATGAACAGAAAATGCGAAAAATGCAATTGTTACAAGATTGTTAAAAGTATTGAATTTCGTACAATTTGCTCCACAAACGTATCTTAACGACTCATCTCCACATCACCAGTAGTATTTCACGGCAACCATTTAGATACCTACAGAGATAGTCACTAATTTTATTGAGAAGGAACACCATAAATTTCACTATTTTTTCTCTAAAACGCCGAACGTTAATTTGTTTTAATAACCCATAAAAATTTGGCAAAAAATACCGTTTGGTTCCGCTTTTTAATGTCGCTAAAAAGGTTTATGAGTTAAGCCCGCGGGTGAAAAGGTTTTGATGATCGCATTGCTACTTTATTTTGGGTCAATTTTGCACCCATAGAAACGTATCTATATATATAAAAGAGAAGTCCACACACTCACTCACTGACGAAATCTCGGAAACTACTGGGCCGAAGGGTCTGAAATTTGGCACAAGCACTTACTAAGGGGCCGCACTAAGAATTTTTTTTTGAAAATTCGGTGTTGAAAAAGGTTGTTCAGGTTTGTATGAAAGTCCCACATTTTTAAAGTTAGAGACGTGAATTCTAGCATGCATGTTCCTTTTAGCTTCCGGGTGCTACCTAGGTAATCTACGCGCTGACGAAATCGCGAGCGGGTCAGCTAGTTACGTATAAAACATTATTTATAAATTCGTAGTTTTTTATTGATCCCGTGAAACCAGTAATCTAACAACTACTTAGGTAACTAACTGAATATTAAATAAGCAAAAAGCACAGCTTTGCACCGGCATGCAAGATTTTTGGGTATCTTAAAAATTATGTATAAAAATAATTCAATTATCATGACCGTGTTAAATTTGAAGGTGTTCAAATTCTATAATTCTATATGTGTTTAAAAACACCTATAGATCCTATCGTCGTCGTTTCGTATGAGGTAGTGCTGGCCTCTGGTGTCAGAGTTTGTCAAGCCGCCCGAGGGCCTCTGACATGGCTTATCGACTGCTATTAATCAATAACAGCCGGGACCGACAGCTTAACGTGCCCTCCGAAGCACAGAGCGATGGAAATCCACACATAACTTAGAAAAGTCATTGGTGCGGAGCCTAGGATAGAACCCGGTATCGTTGGATTCTGAGTTGCACTATTGAACCGTTAGGCTACCATAGATCCTATGGACCTTATATACAAATGTATAGTACACCCAAAATTTTAATTGCATACGTTGTTGTAGGACTCGCTTCACTCGCCTTAGTAACTTTGACCTATATAAAGATTTTTTTATATTATTCAACATAATCATCATCATCATCAGCCCACACTAGTCTACTGCTGGACATAGGCCTCTCCCAATACGCGCCACTGAGCCCGGTGTTCGGCTCTTCTCATCCACATTCTGCCCGCCGCCTTTCGTTGGTCATCGCTCCACCTAGCCAGAGCTACGTGCGCTAGGAGCTAGGTTAATATTATTGTCATAATATTACAAACATAATATTTTTTGTCTCAGGGTGGCGGGCGCAGTGCTATGCCACATAGGTTGCGTCGTAGGTGGACGTGATCTATGAGGTAATGCACTGTTCATAGGCAGAGGTTACCGCTTAACATCAGGTGGGCCTCTTGCTTGATCGGTTATCCAAGTAGTATAAAAAAAAAAAATACATAGATAAATAGCCTGCGTATCTAGCCTTTCTGGTTCTTTGGGTGAAAAACTATTTTTAGATGTCCGTCCAATTTCTATTACATTTTAAACAAGTAAAAATCATACTCCTGTTTTAATTAACAAACAAAAAAGTTTGTAAATTTACACAAACAATGAAGATGCTCATCTCTCGTTTCTTTAGAAACGATCGGCTCTACAAAGCTCAAAGTGTCGCCAAAAAGTCGTTCAATAACTTAACACCTAACGTGTTAATTCCTTCACAATAATACACTTTTAGTTCTAAAAAGTAACAATTTGAACTAAAATTGTTCAAAAATAAACTATAAACAAGTAAATATAGAGTCTATTTCACCATGTCCTTAGAACTTTAAAACTCTTTTACAACCCTAAACTGCTCGAGCAATACTAAAAGGAACAATGTATTCAATTCCAATCGCATGAGAGTTGGAAGTCCCTTGGCAATCTTATAAGTAAGGGATGTGACATTTCGATCTATTGTCACACAAATAGACCCGTAACCGTTTTGTAGGACTTATCGACACGTGAGCTCAATAAATTTAATTTTATGGGACTACTTGAAAATAGTGAATGGTCAGCCTTTTAAATACCTATTAATGTAACAATCTTTTTATACTTTCATTAAAGAAGTGACAAAAAATACAGTCACGTGGCGATGTTTTTTAACCAGATTTTTTTAAGCAACGATAGCTAATCGTGTGTTGAATAAAAGACGGAGTCAATCATTACTGTCATCTAAAAAATATCGTAAATAGATATTTTGTGGCTAACGCTTAGTATTTTATTATTCCCACATTCTCCCTATTATCTATTGATGGTTGCTTTCTCATAATAAGAGAACACCACATAAAAAAAACACAATACAATATGATCGATTTATCGGTCTATTGAGCTTTTGCGTAAATATGCTTTTAATTGTGGGTTTACAATTCAACCATTTATTATGCGGTTGCTCTAAACCAAAATACACGCGATTTTTTTGTAAAATCTTGGGAGTTTTATGCAAGGGTGGGCGGGTTACACCCCTAAGCTTTATGGATTTATATCAATTTCTTATTTGATCCTAATGGCTTACATTTTGCTTTAATTATATGAATTAAATCGGTGGCAATTAAATTGTAAAATATTTTTGGCTGTAAGTATACTGTATACTCCATGATAAAAGCCGTTTTTTTAATACTTTAATATGCCATAATATATGATATGATTATAATATGCCAGTTGAAAGGGCGTATAAGAATTTGCTGAGAATTTCAAGTTCCATTATTTTCGCAATTTAACTAGGGATTGCTCAACATGGAAAAGACTGAAGATATATGTTTCAAAATAAATTTTAAGTAACAGTAAACATTCTTAAACTGTATTTTAAAACATTCTCAACAAGGTTACGGCCAAAGCACCGAAAATTCCCTTAAAATTTAGTCATAAATTGACCTCACCACGCCCGGAGCGTATAAATATGATATAGAGTGTGATTTTTTGCCACTGACCGCCATTTTGAAATTTATGATTTTATTTAGAAGCTCACGGGTGGCAAAAACTTAATTGATGGGTCAAGACGACCCCGTGGCCAAGCTAAGGGTTGATTTTTTACAGTGGTGACTTTGGAATTTCAGTGATCAAATGAAATTTATTCTGGGTATTTTTATTAATACATAATTTTTTTTACAACAAATATTACAAAACATTAAGTTGTTTTTTTTTCAAGCGTAGCACTTTTCATAATCAAATCCACTGCTAGATATATATAATCATCTTCATAGAGTACCATGAAAATAGTCTTAAGCCACCTCCATCCACTGACTTATGACCGGGCTCATTGGAAAACTCGATATCAATGTGTTGGCGACCAACCTTCCGCACCTACCACGCCAGCCTCCTTCAGAACTTAAGGGAGGCTGGCTGGTGAGAAAATAGTACCTAGATATTTTAATATTAGTTCTTTTTTCTGTGATGTTTAAAAATAAATGATTTTGATTTGTCAGTCGGAAATAAACAATGAATGAAATCGATATGCAGTTTTAATTTGGTCCGCAACACAATGCCTCTTAAATGAGTAGAGAGCCTTTGTTATACTGATTTGTAATACTATGATATTAAAAAACTTCATTCAAAACAGGAAGTTCTAATGAACTATGCGAGAGTCTGTAATAGCGTGTAATATCACAGCTAATTCCTAAAATTAAATTATATTAGTGAATTGGGAGCTTTTCGCAAAAACGCAGGTTGTCATCAAATCCCGATCAATGCACTCCCCTGTTACTAGGGCTACCACGGAGCTTTACGATCAGCGTCCTGATGCGCCGTGTGCGCGACGGCTCCAACAGCTACCTGCAACTCATTGCAGCGAGGCTGGATACGGACTGTGCCTTCATGAAGCGCTGGACAGGGGAGCATGTCATGCTTTCTTAGTCCAGTGTTTCTTGTGATATACGGTGAGTTGTATATTTTAGTAGTATAGTAATCATATTTATTTAACCAAACTATGGACTATTCCTTATATGTTTTGTATTATTTGTGTATAGTCTGAAATAAAAAGTATTGAATTGAATTGAATTAAATTTACCAAAATAAATAGGTATTAAAACGTCAAATTTTAGGTTGATACCGCGTTTTCATTGACCAAGCGAGCGAAAAAGTTTTTGTAACAGCTGGCAAAATTTGCTTTCATCTGTCCGTATGTGTAATGTTAGTACTCGTAAGTACTATGTTTTGTCACGTGAAAAAACTTTATAAACAGGTTCTAAAAAAAATAGTCGTCGGCGATTTTTGATTGGAGAGAAAAAAATGCCCCTTGAAATGGAGGGAAGCTGACTATGGCAACATTGAGAGGCCGAGTTTAATAATGTTTGGCAGAAACAATCGGTACTCACTTCTAAACAAGAATTTTGAATATGACCAAAATACATCAAGGGGTTGTCAAGATATAGATTATGGATCGACATGATGCATAGATTTTTACAAATTTGTACTCACTCTACTGTTCGCAGAACTGCTACTTTTATCATAACATAACCCAAGTCACATACATAGTCCTGAGCCCAGACTAGGAGATCCCCTGTGTCGTGGATATTGCAGGAACTACGAGTACCAATAGTACCACAACAGCCAAACCCAGAACAAAATATTTGCTGAACACACAAGCAATTAAAAGATCAACGGCTAATTACCACTATTATTCGCCGCTTTGTTTTTTTCTTTTTTCTTTTTTTTCTTTAGGATGAAGAGGCTTCTGAACTCAGTCTCGAAACGTCAGTAAAGTGACGAATAATAGTGGTAATTAGCCGTTTATCTTTTAATATGATTCCCAACCACGATAGTTTTAATTACACAAGCAATTGTCCTGTAGCGGGAATCAAACCCGCAATCTTTCGCATCGCAGCCGGCTACTCACCCTCTGTGGCAAAAAGATCGTCGAAAAATTTATAGGACAACGTTTTTTGAGCTTAGAGAATGTCACTTAGGTCCTGACAGCCCTAACCATTGAGTCCTTCTAATTGAATTAGAGATTCGCAGCATTAGGACGAAGCCGCAAAGTCGAAAATTACAGCTTGTTAGTAGATAAATATAGAGTTGGGAATAATTTGGCAAAAAATGTCGCTTTCTGAATATTAGCTAAGTTTCTGTAAAAGCCATGACATGGTATTTTAGAGGATGAATTTTTGAAGCAATAATTTAAAAATCGTAAGATTTTATAAAATAACACCAGGGTCCGCCCGTGGGTTCGCTCATACAATTGCGGTCCCTGCGGACGTGATTCATGATGATCCAAGTGTTAGAATCCTGAGCGACGTGAGTGATTCATGGCCCTCGATATAAATCCGTTTTATTCAAGAGTTGTATACTATACTTTATACCGTGACTACGAGAAAAATAAATATTTAAGCGAAAATAGACATCTACTTCATCAGTTGCATACATTTTTAATCGATTTATTAATAGTGCCACCAGACTTTGTGTTCGTACAACTTACATTATTCAAAATAGCGCTAATTTACTCTAGTAATCACAGCAACGCACACAAAACAGTTTTTATTCTAATGCTAAACTCCTTGTCGAAAATGTCGACCAATCATATCTCGAGGAGTTATTTGCAGAAGAGGTTTGTATATCGAGTTTTCTTTGCACATGGATTTTGTATCGAGTATTTTTTGCGCAAGGAGGTTGTATATGAGTTGTAATTGGAGGGTGTTGCATTGAGATGGAGGCTCTAGTATATTGGTGTGTTCTAAATTCAAACACCAAAATGGGGATTAAAATAATTGCTTTTTATTCACTGTTTTCAGTGAATAAAATAAGCTTTTTAGAAAGGGAATGGTATAAAAAACATTTATTTGTGCCAACAAACAAAATTCCACACAAAAAGACACACACACACGCACATAAACAAATAAAACTAAAACTAATGTGTGCCTCTTAGTACCAGTCTCGCATCACTGTTATGTGCGGTTTTCCATCGCTCTGTGCTTCGGAGGGCACGTTAAGCTGTCGGTCCCGGCTGTTATTGATTAATAGCAGTCGATAAGCCATGTCAGAGGCCCTCGGGCGGCTTGACAAACTCCGTCACCAGAGGCCAGCACTACCTCATACGAAACGAAACGAAACGATCACTGACACAAAATGGCGTCCAGCTCAGCATTTGTTGTGTTGTAGCAACACAACGCTGATCTTCCGCTGAAACCATGTAAGTGAAAAACACGGATGTCTGCTTCACAATAAATAATTTAATTAATTTAATTTACAAAATTATGAACGGTTCAACCTGATTACCTTCTAATTTGGGCTAGTGCATATAACGATGTTCGCATTACTACGGTGAATTAGCTAACAACTTTATCAATTTAATCGTTTCGCCTGAGGACAGGACTTTTAGAACATCCTGTCTACTGCAGATCACCGCTGATCGCAAAAAACATATCTTGTGCCTCTTTTTATGACGACCTCTGTGGTGCGGCGGGCGAAGGTTCGCCTGCGACGCAGGAGGTTACGGGTACGATTCCCGCCTCGGAACAAATATTTGCACGATCTGCAGTTCAGGGTGTTCTGTGTATTTTCTATGTATAATATATTCTGTGGTATAATAAAAAACATCTGTCTATGTAATGTATTGTATTAAGTATATCATTTATCTGGTACCCATAACACAAGCTATGCTTAGCTTGGGGCTAGATAATGTTGTGTGTACTGCCCAGCATTATTTATTTATTTTAATAGTAGCCACCTAAATGCTGCTTATGACAAAGGCCAATGACAAAATAACATCTTTCTGTACAAAGTGTTCAACTACTCAAATTATTTTGATGTCACTAGTGAGTAAACTATTCTGGGAACTCTTTCAGTTCAGTGATGTGCACAAAATGTACGGCGCTGGACATCCGGTTGATATGAGATGCGATCATGCATCCTTCCGGGCTCTAGTAGTCTTGATACTTTATTGTGATACTTATGTTTTTATTTGTAATGTAATGGCTCGACAAACTGGCTTACGGCCCGCCTGATGGTAAGCGGTTACCGTCGCCTATTGACATCTGCAACACCAGAGGTATTGTCAATGCGTTGCCTGCCCTGAAGGACTCTTTTTTTTTTTTAAGCGGCTCTTGTTGTAGTTTAGCGGAAACACCTCAGGAGGGAGAGCTCATTCTACAATTTGCACGTATGGGGGAGAAAAGATCTCGTAAAGTGAGCTGTACGAGATACCCACGTGTCGATGATGTGTGGATGAGCTCCCTTGCGTTGTCGAGATATGCGATGTAAGAACCTGGAAGCGGGTATGAGATTAAACAGCTCCTCAGAGCACTCCCAAAAAAAAACGTTAATCAAACGTCGTAAATCGTAATTAAATCCAACGTTTTTACAATTTACCGGTAATAATATGACCTTGCACACAAGTTTTAATTTATAGTATAACATAAATATCATTAGTTTAGCTAAGATTGTGCTTCAATGGTATTAGATATTATTACAGTGTTTTTTGTTTCAAGTACATTCATAGCCAAACTAATGATATTTATGTGATACTATAAATTAAAACATGTGTGTTTAATCATATAATTACCGTCAAATTAGTTTTCGCTATCTGAAGAAGTGTTGATGAGCTGTGATGAGCAAAAAACACGAAATAATTTGAATTTCGTGGCACAAGCGAAAGCAAGCACCTTAAGTATTTTCTAGGTAATTCAATGAGATTGTTTTAAACATAACGGAAATATTAATAACGAAATTATTAATATAGATAGTACCAACAGTTTGATGCTGAACAGGAGAACAGAAGTTATTGAATTGTTGCTGGTAGAAAGTATGTGAAGAGCCGGAAACCGGGTTCAATTTAGGCCAACAGTGGGCTAGTACAGCACTGAATTGATGACCATCGAATAAAAAAAAAGAGGAAATCGAATAGCTTGAGAAAACTGTTTTCAAAACACGGTCAAAAGTATCAAAACGATTCAGTCCTACTTATTGACAATATCGCTATACCCGGAAGCATGATATCTTACAAATTCTGCAGGTTCCGGCAGGGAAACCCTTTGGAAGTTATGTGAAGTCCCAACACGATACGCCCTTTTGAAACCTACTGGTGCTGATATCGCCCTTCTATACTGTTTATTATAACAAACGAAATTGATCGATGGAAAGTTTGCCCTAAAATAATAGTAAAATGGCTCTCACGAAGTCTCTTACGACTTTTAAAATAAATTGCCTGAATTTAACGGTTTTTATTTGTATTTTGGTAACATTTTCAGATTAAATAATGCTTACTCTAGTCTGTCCAAATGTCTGTCTGTCTGTCTGTCTGTTTTTAGTCTGTAGTCTAACCGCCCATGTTAGGAAAACCACGCTGCCTTCCCTGACTTGTATTGCCGACGTAGGTGACAAAACAGCCACGCTTAAATGGGACTGGGCGGGGCACCTCAGTCGAATGGTTCCCAACAGGTGGGCGAACATCAGCACACCCTGGTTACCTGAAGGACGGCGACCTCGGGGTCGGCCGAGAAAGCGTTGGCGGGACGATATCTTGTGAATATTGTGAATTTTGAGAAGGAGTGGTGGGAGACTGCCAAAGTCAGGGACAAGTGGAAGAATTTGGGGGAGACATTTGCCCAGAAGTGGGACAATATAGGTTAAGGTAAAAACCCTCTCGTGGGTCAGGCTTATGTTTATATTTTAGAGCATTTGGAAAGCACCTGCCGTCACTTCTCGAAGCCTATGCAACGCTCTCTCCAAAGATACAGCTTTTGTTATCAAATACCTACCAACTGTCATTTTTGCCGCGTATTCTACGTTTTTACAATGGCCGTGTCACATAATATGGCTATTTTTTTGCGGCTTGCAACAGATGTTATGTTTTTTCATGTAAATCTCAGCTGACCGACTAATTAGTGCAATAATTGTGCAATTAGCCAAATAATTAACTATGAACAGGTATTTTCTTGTGAGTTTGATGACAGATGCAGGTCAAAGTTTTTTTTTGAATAAAACTTTGAATGACTGTTCAAACAGATGGTCCACCTGATGTTAAGGGGTACCCTCTGCCTATGAAGAGTGCATTACCTAGATAGGTCACGTCCACCTAGGACGCACCCTATGTGGCATTGCACTGCGCCCGCCACCCTGAGATGCAAAGATGAAAAGTCTCATGTGCCTGCAATTTCACAGCCACCCTTACCCTTCAAACCGGAACACAGCAATGCGAGCAGAAACAGGTATGGTGGTAGTACTTCCCCGGACGAACTCTTTCATAAAAAAGCTCTACTACTACTACAAAGTCCATAGTTATTGTATTATTTATACATTTATTTATAGAAAGAATAATACAAGGTATGTACAAAATACATATGAAACAGTTGTGCTACCTGAAGACCGCTGCAAGCGATCTAAAGGTAGCTCATAGTTATTGGTATTCTTTCATGCTCTACTCATGCACTGATTTACGTGTGGGAATAAAAGATTTGAACGCGCTCGATCACTATGTTCAAAATGTTTGTTAAAAAATAAATTGACTTTTTGATACAATCTTCATCATCATCATCTGAGCCCAGAATCACCCACTGTTGGTTATAAGCCTCCTTCGTCTTTTGCCAGCCTCCTCTGTCCTGGTGCGTCTCTCAGCCATTCAAAATGTGTGTTAAAAAAAATACTTTTTGATACAGTCATCATCTGAGCATGGAATCACCCACTGCTGGGTATAGGCCTCCTTTCTCTTCTGCCAGCCTCCTCTGTACTGTGCGTCTCTCAGCCAGATATTTCCCGCGACGGATACGATGTCGTCGACCCATATTCTCGCTTTAGGACGACACGGATTTCTTCGGCCCGACTTCGGCCACCACTCCATTAAGTCTTTACACCACCGGCCATCACCACGATGTTTGATACAATAGATGGAATTTAATAATTTGTTACAAAAATCAGTACATAGGTACTGTTGTTTTTTTTTTTTTTTTTTGACTGTTAAAACGGCTAGGTGACGCTTTCTTCCAGTAATAATACATTCCTTAAATAAGCTAGCAGCCAGCACAAATACCTACAAATACGTACCTAACAAAAATTCAAAATTAATTACTTGTATTATTATGTAGGTACTTACCTACATAATAATACAAGTAATTAATTTTGAATTAATTTTGTAAAAATTAAAAACCCTCAACGCAATGATACGGCTGAATCGATTTTGATCAAACATAGCTAAGAACACTCTCGACAATTACACTTTTCGAACAAAAAAAATCGAAATCGGTTCATCCTTTCGGGAGCTACGATGTCACAGACAGACACACAACAGACACACAGACACGTCAAACTTATAACACCCCGTCGATTTTGCGTCGGGTTTAAAAATGAGGTTATAGTATTTCTGACTTTGAAAACAAATTTCCCGGGATCGTAGCAAGTGAAACACATCACTGCCTATCCCGCGTGTATTTTGTTATGAGTAAATTTACAAACCCAGTGTTGTTTTTGGTAGTAAATTTTTAATCTGTGTATTAATCCACTACTATTGAAGGATTAAATATACCAGGCAACCCGGACTTGTTTGTAAGATTCATTGGTATAAGATTTGTGCTGGCTGCCAGCTTATTTAAGGAATGTATTATTACTGGAAGAAAGCGTTACGTAGCCGTTTTAGCAGAGTCAATCGTGGGTAGCAATGGTGGCGATGCTCACCACTTGTCACGTCTATATCCTACGGTGGTGCAACCCACTGTGAAAAGAGGTCCATTTGAGGTTCTGCCTAACCTTTCGGGGAAAAAATGTTTTTTTGTTTTTTTTTTTGTTTTGCGAGCCATATTCGCTCACATAGATAGGGAAATTTGTGAATTGTATAGACAACAAAATTGGGTTATCAGGGTTCGCCATCGACGGTTACGTTGAGGAGGACTATATATGTATTTAAATATACCAGAAGCAGTACTAGTAGTAGTCAGTATGGGGTATGACATCCCCCTAAAACATAAGGCACATTCAATATGAACATCTTGTGTGATAAAATCTTTATTAATTTTATTTCAAGGGGATTCTGGTGAACCGATGAGTTCACCGGGATCCCCTGGGAGATCGGGTTAGGAGAACCTAGTGGCCTCACTCTAAGGCACAAGTAGAGCTTAAAATTTACCTGGTTTAAAACAAAATGGCTTCAATTAACAATATTGTAAAGGCATGTAATTAAATCGATATCTGTATATTCCCTTTTTCCGAACAAAATATTTCAAAGTTCAACCAAAAATACTGACTTGCACACAAATTATGCACGTTAAATAAATCAAATTAAATATTATTATATTTAATGGTATTTACAGAAATGTTTTACTTAAAGAACACTTAAATAGGACGTGTCATACTTCGGTATGGGCTCTCGCCAGTACTCTTACGAAGTCGCCCTTGAGTGTTGCTTCAGCCTCTCGACCTTCGCTTCACTACGAAGATCGCGGACTTACTTCACTCAAGATCTCCTACGCGACTGGCTCCGCGTTTTTATATATACACTCTAGGGGCGTGACGCACAAGACCACGTGGAGTAGGGGTGCTCCGTGTCTGTTCTGCCTATAATTTAGAGAGTGCAAGTGATTTTTTTTGAAGTACGTTCCACATTTTTGGTGTGAATTCGATTAAAAAGGTCATCTCGTGTTGTGTGATTTTTTAGTGTTTTTGAAGGACATGTTTATTATTATTTATTTATTTATCATACAAACTGATCTAAATATATTTTGGTAAGTATATCAGTTAGTTTAGTTAATCAATTGTTTTTTTTGCACAGCATTCGTTTTTCTGGTATGCATTCAGTTAATAAGTCGAGTTACCTGGTGTGCTGAAAAATTATACAGATGTGCATATAAAAATATCCCCATTGTAAATAGCTTTTCAATTACACTGCCATTAAAAGTACAGATGATCTCAAATAACCACAAATTAAATTCAAAAAATCCCAACATTTGCCAATTATTTTTTTCTTTGTTATGTCGAAAGTCATTATCTGGAAGTTCCTTTTAAGTTTTCGGAAGCGATGTTTGAAACAAGTAAGATCCTGTTAAGGTGTCAAACTATTTAGCATTAACACACCATAACAAGCCGATACACACGAGTAAAACAAAACGTCGTGAAGCAGCGGAGCGTGAGATCGCGGTCCGTGTGGCCGAAGCCGTATGACCACCGGGCGGGCACACTGGCCTACTGCCGTTTAGCACCTCCTTTATTTGTACAACTAAATCATTGGACGTACTAATTAGTCATTTTACAGCTGTGGATATAATAATAAATAATACTGGACAGTTCACACAACATTTTCAAGCCCTAAGCTAAGCAGAGCTTGTGTTATGGGTAGGTACTAGATAAGAAGAAGAAGAAGAAGAAGACGATGATGAATGATGATGATGGTAGAAGTGGATGAGAAGAGCCGAACCCCGGGCTCAGTGGCGCGTATTGGGAGAGGCCTATATATATATATATTTTTTATTTATTTATTCAATCAACAAGGATCATTGGGTTAGTAAAATACATTGTCTATCTACACTACGGTTAGTAAGAATAATTACAATGGAATACTACAAACTAACATTGAAAATATGACATCATCATCATCCACCTGTGGAAGTCCACTGCGCTGTCTATGTCCAGCAGTGGACTAGTGTGGGCTGATAATGATGATGATGATGACTAGATAACTGACATAGTTAACACAATACGTTACTTTTTTTAAAAACTACATAGAAAATGCCCCGAACTTCTAATATACTACACCTAACATTGCTTGGCATGGTCCTCTGTTACATCAACAATGATTGAATACTGCAGCATTCACACAGTAATTACATAATATACTAGCGACTCGTCCCGGCTTCGCACGGGTAGTTTCAGATGAAAAACGCCCCCCCCCCCCTCGTATCCCCCCCCCCCCCCCCGTATCCCCCCCCCCCCCCCTGGTAGCCTATGTCACTCAGGGTGAACGTAGCTTTCCAATGGTGAAAGAATTTTTTAAATCGGCCCAGTACTTTTTGAGCCTATTCATTACAAACATACAAACATACAAAAATAGGTACAAATCTTTCCTCTTTATAATATTAGTATAGATATCTATGTAATGTATTGTATTAAGAATTACAAATAATTAGTGTTAAAATAGGACAATAAACTAAAAATAAACTAAAAACCTACCTACCAGATGAGCATGACGTCACACGACGGCAGCGTGCCCAGAATGCTGGCTGCATTGCCACGCTGAATGGCAATGCTTACACGTTGACCAAATAAAAACCAGCATTCTGATCACGTGTGGACCCAAAAAGTCGCTCCGCAAGTTCTTTGAATATTGTATGTGCCTCTGGTTATCACGGTTAGAGTTTCCAAGCCAAACAGTTATTTTAATGACCACCTCGGCACTTAAAAATACTGTGATATCTAATAACTACGTAACTACGTGGTCATTAAATACAATAATATTAAGTAAGTATATCAGTTATCCAGTACCCATAATAACACAAGCTCTGCTTAGCTTGGGGCTAGATAATGTTGTGTGAACTGTCCAGCATTTTTTTTTATTTTTTATTATTAAAAATGCGAAAGTATGTGAGTGTGTTTACGCTGAAACAGCTGGACGGATTTGGATGAAATTTTTAATGGAGATAGCTTGACTCCTAAAATACACATAGATGATTTTTTATGCCGATATTCCCACGGGTATAAGACTTATACGGGTAAAACTGCGGGGCGCAGCTAGTGTAAATATACGGTTAAGTTGAGGACAGGACACAACTAACCCTCTGCCTATGAAGAGTGCATTATCACATTATCAGGTCACGTCCACCTAGGACGCACCCTATGGGGCTTTGCACCGCGCCCGCCACCCTGAGGCATAAAGATGAGAAGTCTCATGTGCCTGTCATTTCACCGGAAACCATACCTTTCAATCCGGAACACAGCAATACGAGCACTACTGCTTTGCGGCAGAAATAGGTATGGTGGTAGTACTTCCCCGGACGAGCACTTTCACAAAAAATCTCTTCTACTACTTAATTTAACATAGACACACGCCTATTTCTCCGAAGGCGTAGGCAAAGCCTAAATTTATGAATCGCCGTGAGTTAAAAAAAAAAATGGTATACCACAAATACATTACCTATATAACTGCACAAGTTGGTAAATCCCTCCAATTCATTTCTATATAATTTCTTCCTGGTAAAGGTAGTCTCTTAGAGGCTGTGGGAAGATTTTTTCTGGTATTTTTTGTTAAAGTCAAAAAATCTGTAATGATTACCATAAATAAAAGTTAAGGAAGAGTTCCGCTCTCACGTCCGGTCGTTATGCCTGAGACACACCCAGATCAAGGAGCAAGGACCAACGTATAACTATTGACTCATTTTATTCTAATAAGCAGTTAAATATGGCCCCTGCAAAACTACGCATTTATAAATAATGTTACTTAGTTATTATATTTTTATTTTGTTTTCAAGTTACTGTTTTTAGTTTCCTCTTACTTTTTGTTTATTTTAAAGCGAACTAATTTTATTTTACTTAATTTATTAAGGAAAAACTAACAACTACATTATATATCTAGGTACAATCAGTATTAATACATAAATTTAATTATGTAAGACTTATTAATAATGTAGTCCACAACGTTCTCCACATGTTAGTTTTATACATGATTACAAAAAGATGCAGCTAGAGGGTCTGTCAGATGATTAATAAATATATAAATCTCAGTAGGTATTAAGTAAACCAAAGAGAAATGACAAAACCCCACTCAAAGAAAAAATATATTAAAAGTAAATCGCAAATAAGAGCAGGTACAGACCATTTCCCTATTTCCATTTTCCTTATTTTAATTGTAATAACTAGTGAAATACCCGCGACTTCGTCCGCGTGTCCATACAAACTTCAACACCCGCTGCACCCTTCTGGAATTCTTTTCTTAGTGCACCCCTAGACCACAAACGGAACGTACCCTGCAAATTTCAGGTCTCTAAGACTTACGGTTGATGCTGTGCTTTGATAGTGAGTCACAAAACGAGTTAATATAATTACAAGCTCTTATTTAACTTGCAATGTATGTTTGTCGGCGTGGAATCCGGGTGGAATCTTGCAACTTAATTTGAAAGCAGTTATCCTCAACCTATTGAACTGAAATTTGGCACACCTATCAAGCTCCGATGACAATACAATATGATAGTGACAGCGAGCTGATCTGATGATGGAGACGGAAGGTGGGAAACGGAACTCCTCGATGGATAATAGTAGACTGGCCGTGTTTAGGCTCATTTTGATCAGCTCACGGTTACGATCACTAATTTTATAAAAGCTCTTATTGAAAAATATTTTTTTCACAAAAAACTTTTATTGATATTGTCACTTACTAAATACCAGGAATATTTTGAGCTCAGTGCGTCTCTCGCTTCATCATCTCCAACAATGGGCACATAATGACATCCTGTACTCATAACCTTGCGTGAGATACCTTGGAAACAAACATAAATATCCTCTTCGATATGTTGTGGTTTCGAAAAGAGAACATTTCGTAGCATACCAGTACCACAGATAAAATAATACGATACCAGTACATACTTATTTGGAAATCGTTTTTATTTTCATGTTATTGACGACCTCTGTGGCGGGGCGGGCGAACGTTCGCCTGCGACGCCGGAGGTTGCGGGTTCGATTCCCGCCTCGGAACAAGTATTTGTGCGATATGCAGATATTTGTTCAGGGTGTTCTGGGTATTTTCTATGCATAATAAAAAATATCTATCTATGTTATTATATTGTATTAAGTATATCAGTTATCTAGTACCCATAACACAAGCTCTGCTTAGCTTGGGGCTAGATAATGTTGTGTAAACTGTCCAGCATTATTTATTTTATTTATTTATTTATTTACCTAATGTACCTATGTTTATCGGAGACTCAAAAAGATTCAGTTTAAATACTTATTAAATATCTTTGCGGACACTTAATTCTAAGTTACTAAAATGAAGTCTTTTTAGGGTTCCGTAGTCAACAAGACAAGGAACCCTTATAGATGCGTCATGACTGTCTGTCTGTCCGTGTATGTCACAGCCACTTTATTCCGAAACTATAAGAGCTATGCTGTTGAAACTTGGTAAGTAGATGTATTATGTGAACCGCATTAAGATTTTTACACAAAAATAGAAAAAAAAAAAAAAAATGGGGTTCCCCATACTTAGAACTGCAACTAAATTTTTTTTTTCATCAATCCCTTGCGTTTGGGGTATCTTTGGATAGGTCTTCAAAAATAATATTGAAGTTTCTCATATATTTTTTTTCTAAACTGAATAGTTTGCGCGAGAGACACTTCCAAAGTGTAAAAATGTGTGTGTCCCCCCCCGTAACTTTTAAAATAATATAATAAATACATAATGCCGGACACAGTTCACACAACATTATCTAGCCCCAAGCTAAGCAGAGGTTGTGCTATGGGTACTAGATAACTGATATACTTAAAACAATACATTAAATAGATAGATAATTTTTATTCTACATAGGAAATACCCAGAACACCCTGAACAAATATCTGCGATCGCACAAATATTTGTTCCGAGGCTCCGATAAGAGAATGACAAAACTAAAAAAATAATATGATGTACATTACCATGTAAACTTCCAACGAAAATTGGTTTGAACGTGATCTAGCAAGTAGTTTTTTTTAATACACTATTATTAAAACATCGATCAAAGTTACAACGAACTACAAAAACTTTTATAATATGTTACTTGCTGCTACGGAACGCTTCATGGGCGAGCCCGACTCGCACTTGGCCGTTTTTTTTATAAGTAGTTTGTTGTTTTTAACCCCCGACGCAAAAAAGATGGGGTGTTATAAATTTGACGTATCTGTTTGTGTGTGTATCTGTCTGTGGCAACGTAGCTCCCGAACGGATGAACCGATTTAGTTTTTTTTTGTTTAAAAGTTGAATTTTTCGGGACTTTTCAAAATCGGTTCAGCCGTTTCATTGCGTTGAGCGTTTTTTTAATTTTTATAATATTAATTACTTGTTTAAGTGTAAACCACACTTATGGATAACATTAAATTTAAATTTAGAGGCCAGCACTACCTCATACGAAACGAAACGAATTTAAATGTGACCCGAAAATTCCATTCCAGCGGGAATCGAACCCGCATCTTCGCCTCAAACCAGCCTTGACCAGTTTAGCCATGGAACAAGCAGACACAGGGCATGTTGTGGGCACTATCAACTCGGCTAAGTGCCGATGGATGCCGTCTACAGTGTTTCAACTACAAACCTTCTTTTCAATGTACCTGAGACATAACAATGAAAAGCCTCATGTGCCTGTTATTTT
The DNA here is from genome assembly GCA_932527175.1 of Operophtera brumata. Lineage (NCBI taxonomy): Eukaryota > Metazoa > Arthropoda > Insecta > Lepidoptera > Geometridae > Operophtera > Operophtera brumata. Next base: position 41,489,750 of record OW052228.1, on the reverse strand, counting down.
ACCGGCACCCAATATCCTTCAAACAGGAATACAACAATGCAAGCATTACTGCTTTGCAGCAGAAATAACTTCCTAATTCTTGGGAGGAGATGGAGGGGTATTCTTAGGCCGAACACACCACTGCAAATAAACTAAATAGGTACATAATTTTACTTATAAAATAAATGTTTATCATTAACTATAAGGTACTTGTTTTAGATTCCCGCCTCGGAACAAATAATTTGTGCGTTCTGCAGATATTTGTTCAGGGTGTTCTGGGTGTTTTCTATGCATAATAAAAATATCTATCTATGTAATGTATTATATTAAGTATATCAGTTATCTAGTACCCATAACACAAGCTCTGGCTTAGCTTGGGGCTAGATAATGTTGTGTGAACTGTCCAGCATTATTTATTTATTTATTTATTTATTTATTTATTTATATAAAAAAAAACATAATTAATTTAATTTTAGTTATTAAGTTAGGAATTTGAATTATTTCTAAGTTGTACAAGCGAAGTGTTATTGAAAAAGTCCAATCAATTTAATAGGAGATTTTAATTGTATAAAGCGCCACTTTTAACGTGCCCACCTATGAAGCAAAGAAAAAGTACAATAATCTAAGTCATTATTACTCATAACTGTCAAAATGGACCACAAACCTCTCAAACGTCAAATTAAAGGCGCCAAAACCACCACCACCCTTTCGTCACACTCAATAAAGTAGCGGAAAATAATTTTAAAAAGTAATTTTGACCACCCGTTCGTATCTAAAAGTAATTAAACTATATTAAGTTATAGCTTAGTTTCGTCACAGACTGTTAAAAAGTTGTAGCGCTGTCCTTTTCTTGGTCTGAGTGAGCTTTTTCGCGTAGATCTAAAAAACGTAGGAGAGCGAGATCATTGGGAAGGGTCCCGTACAAAACAATATCTGATAAATAATTTCAGTCAGTATTAATTATACCTACCTAGTCTAGATCTTAAAAATAGTCAGTCAGTACCCACGTACTTTAATTGCGTTCTAAATCGAAATTAAAATGAATACATTTATAAGTATTTTTGCAATAGCAATGTATTATTGTAACTTTGGATTTTACCTACAATATAAAATACATTTATTTACAGAAATAATAATACAAGGTATGTACAAAATACATATGAAACAGTTGTGCTACCTGAAGACCGCTGCAAGCGATCTAAAGGTAGCTCAATGTAATATAAATATGTACATATTAACGAAATATTTATGATGTAGTAAGTAAAATCACAAGTTTCAAAAAGAATACATTACATATTTATGATGTACGAAAAATCAAAAGGTACCACTGAAAATATTGCTGAAATAATACGTATTTTTTATAATTTTGATTTACAATATTAGTTTTTTTCCAATAAACATGTAAAGCGATATAAACTGCAAGGTAAAATGTAAAATACTGATTTGATAAATAATTTGATTGCCGTGGTGTGTCCGGCCCAAGAATAGACCCCTCCATCTCCTCCCGTGGATGTCGTAAAAGCCGACTAAGGGATTACCCGGACTTGTTTGTAAGATTCGTTAGTATAAGATTTGTCCTGGCTGCTAGTCTATTTAAAGAATGTATTATATTACTGGAAGAAAACGTTAGTTGAGTCAGTCGTGGGAAGCAGTGGCGGCGATGAGTTCACCACTTGTCACGTCTATATCCCACGATGGTGTGACCCACGGTGAAAAGAGGCCCATTTGAGGCTCTGCCTACCCTATCGGGGAAAAAGGCGTGTGTCTATGAATGAATGATAAATATTCAGGATTACTCCTACCTACTCAAGATAATAATTGTTATATTTCTTTGATATAAGTACTTAGGTACGGTACTTAGAACACAGACATATTATTATGAAGTAAAATCAAACCTACGTTTTTTTTTTGCTAAAGTAATTACCCACTTAACTGTCAATGTTCCAATTTTGATTCACATTTACATATTTTTTTTAATTCATGGTTTTGTATGTCTCTGCTAAATACCTGAGCTGTTCGTAATAGCAATGTTTCCAGATAAGGGAACCCTAAACAATATAAAAAACTTTTGATAGGAAGGAAGCTCTTTTTACAACGCCGCCAATGACTTGCAGTTTGATGACTGGTAAAAATCTCCCACAGCGTCGCGTAAAAAACCACCTAAGAGCAGAATGACTGGTGGAAAGTGCCAAAAGTGTGATTTTAACAAGCTTCGTCTGATGGCTCTATTTATACGTGATCAAATTATTTAGAACAATTTAATCGATCGTAGAGGACGCTTTGAGCTTGTTTTAATCGATCATAGAGTGCGCATTGAGCTTGTTTTAATCGATCATAGAGTGCGCATTGAGCTTGTTTCAATCGATCATAGAGTGCCCATTGAGCTTGTTTCAATCGATCATAGAGTGCGCATTGAGCATGTTTTAATCAATCATAGAGTGCGCATTTAGCTTATTTTAATCGATCATAGAGTGCGCATTTAGCTTGTTTTAATCGATCATAGAGTGAGCATTGAGCATGTTTTAATCGATCATAAAGTGCGCATTGAGCTTGTTTCAATCGATCATAGAGTGCGCATTGAGCTTGTTTTAATCGATCATAGAGTGCGCATTGAGCTTATTTTAATCGATCATAGAGTGCGCATTGAGCTTGTTTCAATCGATCATAGAGTGCGCATTGAGCTTGTTTCAATCGATCATAGAGTGCGCATTGAGCATGTTTTAATCAATCATAGAGTGCGCATTTAGCTTATTTTAATCGATCATAGAGTGCGCATTTAGCTTGTTTTAATCGATCATAGAGTGAGCATTGAGCATGTTTTAATCGATCATAGAGTGCGCATTGAGCTTGTTTCAATCGATCATAGAGTGCGCATTGAGCTTGTTCTAATCGATCATAGAGTGCGCATTAAGCTTATTTTAATCGATCATAGAGGGCGCATTGAGCTTATTTTAATCGATCATAGAGTGCGCATTAAGCTTATTTTAATCGATCATAGAGTGCTCATTGAGCTTGTTTTAATCGATCATAGAGTGCTCATTGAGCTTGTTTTAATCGATCATAGAGTGCTCATTGAGCTTGTTTCAATCGATCATAGAGTGCTCATTGATCATGTTTTAATCGATCATGGAGTGCGAATTGAGCTTGTTTTAATCGATCATAGAGTGCGAATTGAGCTTGTTTTAATCGATCATAGAGTGCGCATTGGGCTTGTTTTAATCGATCATAGAGTGCGCATTAAGCTTATTTTAATCGATCATAGAGGGCGCATTGAGCTTATTTTAATCGATCATAGAGTGCGCATTAAGCTTATTTTAATCGATCATAGAGTGCTCATTGAGCTTGTTTTAATCGATCATAGAGTGCTCATTGAGCTTGTTTTAATCGATCATAGAGTGCTCATTGAGCTTGTTTCAATCGATCATAGAGTGCTCATTGATCATGTTTTAATCGATCATGGAGTGCGAATTGAGCTTGTTTTAATCGATCATAGAGTGCGAATTGAGCTTGTTTTAATCGATCATAGAGTGCGCATTGGGCTTGTTTTAATCGATCATGGAGTGCGCATTGGGCTTGTTTTAATCGATCATGGAGTGCGCATTGAGCTTTTTTTAATCGATCATGGAGTGCGCATTGGGCTTGTTTTAATCGATCATAGAGTGCGCATTGGGATTGTTTTAATCGATCATGGAGTGCGCATTGGGCTTGGTTTAATCGATCATGGAGTGCGCATTGGGCTTGTTTTAATCGATCATGGAGTGTGCATTGAGCTTGTTTTAATCGATCATAGAGTGCGCATTGAGCTTGTTTTAATCGATCATAGAGTGCGCATTGAGCTTGTTTTAATCGATCATAGAGTGCGCATTGAGCTTGTTTTAATCGATCATAGAGTGCGCATTGAGCTTGTTTTAATCGATCATAGAGTGCGCATTGAGCTTGTTTTAATCGATCATAGAGTGCGCATTGAGCTTGTTTTAATCGATCATAGAGTGCGCATTGAGCTTGTTTTAATCGATCATAGAGTGCGCATTGAGCTTGTTTTAATCGATCATAGAGTGCGCATTGAGCTTGTTTTAATCGATCATAGAGTGCGCATTGAGCTTGTTTTAATCGATCATAGAGTGCGCATTGAGCTTGTTTTAATCGATCATAGAGTGCGCATTGAGCTTGTTCTAATCGATCATAGAGTGCGCATTGAGCTTGTTTTAATCGATCATAGAGTGCGCATTGAGCTTGTTTTAATCGATCATAGAGTGCGCATTGAGCTTGTTCTAATCGATCATAGAGTGCGCATTGAGCTTGTTTTAATCGATCATAGAGTGCGCATTGAGCTTGTTTTAATCGATCATAGAGTGCGCATTGAGCTTGTTTTAATCGATCATAGAGTGCGCATTGAGCTTGTTTTAATCGATCATAGAGTGCGCATTGAGCTTGTTTTAATCGATCATAGAGTGCGCATTGAGCTTGTTCTAATCGATCATAGAGTGCGCATTGAGCTTGTTTTAATCGATCATAGAGTGCGCATTGAGCTTGTTCTAATCGATCATAGAGTGCGTATTGAGCTTGTTTTAATCGATCATAGAGTGCGCATTGAGCTTGTTCTAATCGATCATAGAGTGCGCATTGAGCTTGTTTTAATCGATCATGGAGTGCGCATTGAGCTTGTTTTAATCAATCATAGAGTGCGCATTGAGCTTGTTCTAATCGATCATAGAGTGCGCATTGAGCTTGTTCTAATCGATCATAGAGTGCGCATTGAGCTTGTTCTAATCGATCATAGAGTGCACATTGAGCTTGTTTTAATCGATCATAGAGTGCGCATTGAGCTTGTTCTAATCGATCATAGAGTGCACATTGAGCTTGTTCTAATCGATCATAGAGTGCGCATTGAGCTTGTTCTAATCGATCATAGAGTGCGCATTGAGCTTGTTTTAATCGATCATAGAGTGCGCATTGAGCTTGTTCTAATCGATCATAGAGTGCGCATTGAGCTTGTTCTAATCGATCATAGAGTGCGCATTGAGCTTGTTTTAATCGATCATAGAGTGCGCATTGAGCTTGTTTTAATCAATCATAGAGTGCGCATTGAGCTTGTTCTAATCGATCATAGAGTGCGCATTGAGCTTGTTTTAATCGATCATGGAGTGCGCATTGAGCTTGTTTTAATCAATCATAGAGTGCGCATTGAGCTTGTTCTAATCGATCATAGAGTGCGCATTGAGCTTGTTCTAATCGATCATAGAGTGCGCATTGAGCTTGTTCTAATCGATCATAGAGTGCACATTGAGCTTGTTTTAATCGATCATAGAGTGCGCATTGAGCTTGTTCTAATCGATCATAGAGTGCACATTGAGCTTGTTCTAATCGATCATAGAGTGCGCATTGAGCTTGTTCTAATCGATCATAGAGTGCGCATTGAGCTTGTTTTAATCGATCATAGAGTGCGCATTGAGCTTGTTCTAATCGATCATAGAGTGCGCATTGAGCTTGTTCTAATCGATCATAGAGTGCGCATTGAGCTTGTTTTAATCGATCATAGAGTGCGCATTGAGCTTGTTCTAATCGATCATAGAGTGCGCATTGAGCTTGTTCTAATCGATCATAGAGTGCACATTGAGCTTGTTCTAATCGATCATAGAGTGCGCATTGTAATCCTCTTATCTTTTTCAAGCCTATGCCTTGTTTGTAAGTTTTAGCGCAATAGCAAAAACGGATAAGCACCCTTTAACTAAACATTGACATGTTTCATCCCCTTGGGTAGGGGTGGCAAAAAATCTCCGGTAGCAAGCAAACATTCGTAGAGCTCTTGTTGACTTCAAGTGTTTTGTTAACAAATTATTTGAAGATAACCTTTGTATATTTTAACAGGTTTTTAAAGGGTGTTATCGTGAATGATGTTTAAATAAATCCATCACTTATACACCTCAACTCAAATGACTTGTATTAGTACGAGCGGCGACCTTATGATCTACTTCGTCATTTGATACAAAGATGTCTTATCTTTGTATCAAATGACGAAGGCACATGATTATTAAAGTGATGCTTAGTTTAGAAAAATATGGGACGAAAAGTAGATATGTCGAAAGTAAAAAAAAGCTACCACTTCCGGTGTGGCACGAGTAGTGGCATTAAAAAAAGATTTTGTGTTAAATTACCATTTTCTTGCTGACTGTACATGTTTTGCAAAATCTGTTTATGCAGACCAGAATATCTCAAAAAGTTATGGATGGTCTCCTAGGAACGTTTTCCTGTAACTATAACGGTTAAGGTACCTGCCCTTACTGACCCGTCTAAAATAAAAGATTGACGCAAGATCAAAAGACTGCAATTTTTCACATCCTTTATCAATTAATAAACAATAAAGACCATTTAATTCAGCCTTTTTCACACAAAATCGGAATCCTTTCGACAATAGGACTAATTTGCTTACAGACAGATATCAACACAATGTTGCTATTGTTATAAACAATAGACGGGTTTACCGCTACACAATACAATTGGCACAAAAAAATTGTATCAATTCAAGAAATTAATAAATCTATCAACGAATTTCAACTTTATCACAATGATAATAGAAACAGTTGGGTGTAAATCCCGCTGCGTGAAAGAGTAGACACAAAAAAATACAATTGTTTCACAATGACCGATGGTGGTGGTCTTTTGCTATATATAATTTATAAAGTTCCGGTCTTAAAATATTTAAGTTTAGTTTTATTTTAAGCTCCAATAATTATTTTATAAAAACAGGAAATTCAAATAATTATCTAGAAGTCCCAGTACACTTATTAGTTATAAGCGATAATTTATCTGGAAGTCCCAGTACACTTATTAGTTATAAGCCAGAATTTATCTGGAAGTCCCAGTACACTTATTAGTTATAAGCCAGAATTTATCTGGAAGTCGCAGTACACTTATTAGTTATAAGCCAGAATTTCAATAAATATGACTAAAAAAAAAAAAAAACATTCTCATAAGAGAAGTTACACAGGCATTTGTGTTTTCTGTTGTCGTGCTAAAGGCTTTTTTATTATTTTCGAGCGGTTTTATTTCGATTTAATTTTTCTTTCGTCGTTGCGGCGATAACTCAAACGGGAAACCTCTAACGCTTAACGCGGCTAACGAATCGAAAAACCGAAAGGACTTGGCAGTCGAAGTGCTTAGCTTAAAAAAAAAATGTAACATAATGTACGTAATAAGTACATATTTAGTAAATCCATATTTATAAGAACAGAAACCCGAATATTTATGTAAATAAAACCATAAAACCTCGAAATTCCACCATTTTTATTAATTTCTCTCATCAAAACAAAACGATGTGACTCCATCAAAAATGACAGAGCAATAACAGCTTTCTTACTAATTAATTTTAAAAACCCAGCGATTTTCGTCTTTATTTCTTCGATATTTGTATAAAAAAGTCATCAAATCGCAATAAAAAAGTAAAAAATGTAAACGCAAGGGTTGGGGTCCCGCTGCTCCGTCGTGGATTGGTGTGGTTCGGCGTTATTGATGCGGAACCATGGACCAGATTTGACGCCATAAACGGACCAGTTTGCATACATTTCTATGATATATGTATACTTTGTCGTGGGAATCGCATTGTGCGGTCTATTTTTTGTAAATTCTTTGATTCGGAGCCGAATTCATTATCATTTTGTTTGAATGTGTTCATGAGTCGGTAATCAAAATACATAACAGACATGTAGCGTCTCCACGCTCACTAATGAAATTGCATACTTGCAGTTTGGCTTTACGAGGCTAGTACATGTATGTACTTACGCCAGTCGTCACAAATTTTTTGAGTTCGGGGTCACAAATTTAACTGGTGACTTATCCTGATTAGGATATTAAACAATACGACTTTATTAGGGCGCGGTGGAGTGACCATAGGCAGAAGGCACCGCTTGGGCAGAAGGTACCGCTTAACATCAGGTCATAAACAGTCCATTATCACATAGGTCACGTCCACCTAGGACGCACCCTATGCGGCATTGCACTGCGCCCGCCACCCTGAGCATGGTATCCATCTCATGTCACCGCTGAGACATAAATTTAAATTTAAATTCAATTTTTATTTATTCGACCAACATAGGATGATTAGGATTAGCAGAGCATGTAATTTCATCGGCACCCATACCCTTCAAACCGGAACACAGCAATGAGAAAACAACTGCTTTGCGGCAGAAATAGGTAGATATGGTGGTATACTTCTCCGGACGAACTCTTTCACAAAAAAGCTCTATTATTACTGCTATACTAAACAATACTAGATTTGGTGGCCTCATAACAAACAATTTTTTTTTCAGGGCAATCTTCATCTTAAAACGCTTTTTCTAGATAAAACGGAAGTCAAAACCCACCGGAAGCCCTACCCAAAACAAACGAGCACCCAATCAAAACAGATTCGAAATTAAACTGAACCCAACAATAGAAGTTAATCAAACGAGCCGAAACATATGTTTATCCGTAAAGGGTTTACAATTACATAAATTAATACATCCTCTTACATAAGAAAGTTTTATATAGTTATTGTATGCGTAAAATCACTTCCTCTATCATTTACTAAGGTACGTATTTAGTAGGGTTCCGTAATATATATTCGTTCTTGTCCAACACCTCCCAAATTTCACGAAGATTGGAATACAGATACATTATACAAAACCCGATTTTTCCCAATTGTCTCAGAAAAATATCTTCGCTCATTCAATAATACAAGAAATCTTACTAAAATTCACACCACAGCTTAAATCTTTTCAGGAATATACTTATATAGAAATTTCATTAGTATTTTCGTAACCATGAGCAGCCGTGGCCGGTCTGGAAGCCAGAAACAGACTCCGGACCCTAGTTTGCCGCAGCAGACAGAATCTCTGCAAATGGGAGACTCCTCCTGAATTGAATGTGACTGCAGAGCTACCATGCCTCACTTGATCTCTGTTCCTTGTATCCCACCCCCTGCATAAGGGATGACAGGAATTTTTGGGTTACATTTAAATTTAATGTTATCCATAAAGTGTGGTTTACACTTGACAAAATAATAAAACTTTGATTATATAGCAGTGGTGTCATCTCTTGTCAATGAACAGAAGGTTTCTAATGAAACACCTGTAGATGGCTCCCATCGGCGCTATAGCCGAGTTGATAGTGCCCAAAAATGTCGTCTTCAGCGTCATAGTGTTCTATGGCCGAATTGGTAAAGGCATCGCCGATCACAGGCGAGGTTGCGGGTTCGAGTCCCGCTGGAACGGAATTTTTGGGTTACATTTAAATTTAATGACAGACAATGTTATAGATGTGGCCATACTCTAAAATCATTTAGGTAGTAAACTAGCAAACCAACTTTTGAAACTATCATGGTTATGTACATAATTTTCACTAGAAACGGGATATTTACCATGATTTTTGAGTTTTATATGTTCCCGATATTTCGGCACAGTTGCATGCGCCATGATCACGGGAGAACTGTCTAAAGTCTTTGCGAGTAGATGTTATTGGCAGATATATCGATCTACCCTCTTTCTCACTCTTTTATAACGAACGATACCACTACCATCGGTTTCATTGTCACAATTCACACCAACTCGACACACAACACTAACGGTGTCCGGACGCGTAGCAGGTACCACACTTTTTTGATTCTTACACATTCTTACCACAGGCTTCCATACTCCAGATAATTGAAAACCATCTTCTCTATTGAAGTTTCTGTACTTAGTAATCTCAATTGCCTCTTGTACCATTCTCGGTATGTAATGTCGCTCTGTCGAGATAGCCTGCGGACTGTGTAGCTCGATCCAATGATTTGAGCCAGATTCCAAAAGGTGTTCTGCTATGGCTGACTTATGTATGTCCCTGTTCTTGACCGCTCGTATGTGCTCCTTAACCCGACACGCTATCGTACGTTTCGTTTGGCCAATGTACGAACTCCCACAGCTACAATCAATTTTATACACCCCTGGCTTTTCAAGTGGAAAACTGTCTTTTGGTGAACGCAAGTAGTGCGATATCTTCTTTAAGGGAGTGAAAATGGTCTTTACGGAAAACTTATGCAGGACTTTCGCAATTTTGTCCGTCACCCCCTTAACATATGGCAGAAACGCTGGCCTACGTTCTACTCTGCATCTGTGGGGTCTTGGCCTAGGTCGGCCAACTGTGCCGAAATATCGGGAACATATGAAACTCAAAAATCATGGTAAATATCCCGTTTCTAGTGAAAATTACCAGCAAACCAATTTATACGCTAGAAGAAAATCATAGAAATTTCATAAATATTTTGGTTCAGATTTAATATTTAAGTTGGTTGTCTTTTATTTATAGAATTAATAATAAAAGTAGGTATGTGAAAAACACAAATGATACAGTTGTGCTACCTGAAGACCACTGCTAACGGTCTAAAGATCCAAAGAAGGTTATTTACTATTGATGTTCTGATCTGTTTGACCTGCCTAATGTTATCCCGAATTGAGGAGAGACTGATTGTCACAATTAATTAATTAATTAATTAAGTTAATTTAATGTGTATACATAAATAACAATACAACTAATACAAGTAAGTGTGTACAAAATATAAAAATACAAATGAAACAGTTGATCTGTCTGAAGACCGTTGCTAACGATCTAAAGGTAGCTCAACTGATCCAAATTACTACCAGGCGGAAGCGTCCCTAAGATGCTGCATTGCCACGCTGAATGGCAATGCTTTGAGTCAGATAAAAGCCAGCTCTCGGGGCACGCGTCACTTCTTTTTAACCCCCGACGCAAAAACGACGGGGTGATATAAGTTTGACGTGTCTGTGTGTGTGTGTCTGTGGCAGCGTAGCTCCCGAACGGATGAAAATATTTCGTTTTTTTTTTGTTTGAATGATGATTTGGTCGTGAGTGTTCTTAGCTATGTTTTATCAAAATCGGCTCAGCCGTTTCAATGCGATGAGGGTTTTTTTTATTTTTACAAAATTAATTACTTATTTATTTATTTATTTTTATTTTTTTATTAAGAAACAAGTACAACACCATAACAGAAATCCAAAGCGATGTTGCATGCACACAATTATATAACAATAAAAAATAAAAACAACCAAGCTTAGAATAAGTAGGTAACGCCTACCGAGGATAGACATACAATAATAACTAACACTAAGTACTTGCATTAAATATTCTCTAAAACAAGCTGCGCCATTTCCATGAGCTTCGGCAAGCTATGACAAAAAATGTCAACATTGTTCTCTGAGAGAATATTAACTAAACGGATGGCGTGTGACATTGGGGCAAATTTGAGCAAGTTAGTTCTAGATGTTGGCTGACTGAGCATAGCGGGGCGGCGGCGCGCGCCCACGTACTCGTCGGGCGCGCGCAGCCGCAGCGCCGCGAGCACCTCCTCGTGATGCACGAGCCCGCGCAACACTCGCACCACGTACTTGACCAGCGCCACATCCCTCCTCACCGACAGTCGACAGTACCCGACCATACCCAATATGAACAAACTCGGGTACATCAGAGGGTAGTAAGGGTATACCCCGTTCCTCCTTCGTACTTGTTCAATAAGTAATATTCTATTCTATTCTATTGATTGTAAGATCATATAGAACCTCACACTTCGTTTGCTGTAACTCACCCTTGGTTGATTTTATTTTGTTGCCATATGACGGTGTTTTTTCTTCAAACATGGCTGGTCCATATGTCGTGGTGGAGCACGTGTTCGGGTTATGTTTAAGTAATATATTTTGGAGGCTTTAGGAAAATAATATAGAAATAAGTGCTTTTAAAATCAAATTGAATCAGGTTTCAGTATCAGACCTCTAACTACATTGGTGAAATTATTCTAAGCGTGCAAAGCTATTTTCGACAAAGACGCAAAATTTAATACTTCTTATTACAAGCTTTATTTAACTAGCAATGTATGTCCGGGTGGAATCTTGCAACTAAATTTTAAAGCAGTTATCCTCAACCGATTGAGCTGAAATTTGGAATACCTGTCAAGTTCCGATGACAATGCAATATTATGGTGATAGGTCCAGGTGGAATCTTGTAACTGAATTTTAAAGCAGTTATCCTCAACCGATTGGAATGATATTTTGCACACCTGTCAAGTTCCGATGACAATGCAATATTATGGTAACAGCGAGCTGATCTGATGATGGAGACGGAAGGTGGACAACGGAAGTGACCGTGTTTAGGCTCATTTTGATCAGCACACGGTTACGATCACTAATTTTGTAAAAGCTTGTATTGAAAAATATATTTTTTACAAAAAACTTATTTAGAAAAAAGCTCTACTATTACTTTTTAATTGTTATAGAATCAATAGGTTTTTAACCGAAAAGGTTAGCAAATGAGTCGCTCATTAGCCAGGAAATTTTAAAGAGTTTCTCTGGGGTGTCAGGTATTAAACATAAACATGGTTCGAGGCAGTCGGTGATCATTTAATTTGGTGTAAAGACATAGACAATTACCGTTGCCTCAGGTAGGTAATGATGATGAGGTAATTACCCTCGTTTGCAGGCCGCTTGTCCTTTGCTCACTGGTGGTACGTTTTCAACGAGCGAAGCGAGTTCCCTGTACTAACTTTGGCGTTTATTTGTATGTATGTTTGTCCGAGGATAACTTTCGAACCGCATGAAATTTGGTAAAGGTTGTGAGCTATATTAGTTGGGGGATTGTTGACACATTGGAGTCCAAGAGGTTCTACCTTTATAATGCGAACTGCTAAGGAGTGGAATACACTACCGTCGTCTGTCTTTCCTGAAAACTATAATCTGGGTCTCTTCAAGGCTAGAGTGAATAGGTGCCTTCTAGACCTTTGTGCTTCATCTTCGGCCACATCGTCACTTACCAACAGGTGAGATCGTAGTCAAACAAAGGTCTATCAATGTTAAAAAAAAAAAAAAAAAAGATGGGGTAAAAAATATAAGAGACTATTATCACCTTCATCATTTATCATCATAATGTCAATAAAGAGCGATGTTAGCCTAACGGTTCAATAGTGCAACTCAGAATCCAACGATACCGGGTTCGATCCTAGGCTCCGCACCAATGACTTTCCTATGTTATGTGCGGATTTCCATCGCTCTGTGCTTCGGAGGGCACGTTAAGCTGTCGGTCCCGGCTGTTATTGATAAATAGCAGTCGATAAGCCATGTCAGAGGCCCTCGGGTGGCTTGACAAACTCCGACACCAGAGGCCAGCACTACCTCATACGAAACGAAACGATCATGTCAATCACTACTTGTAGTAAATCTTGAAATATCACAGGGTTCCTGAGATCTCATTCAAAACGTATGCGAAACAAGGAATTTTCATATTTTTTTATCTAGTTGTTTTTTCAGTATCGTGTTTTCATTCATATATATCCAATTAATAAAAATAAAATGTTCATATTCCACAATATTTTGCTCGTAAAACCCGCAGATACTGAGTTCTAGGACGATTTTAGTGGCAAAATTACATATTACGGTCTCTTAAGAGGAAGGGGGCAATTCTAAGGGCATGATAGAGCCCAAGACACGATTTCGATAAAATTTCTCAAAAAATAATCGTGAACTAACATCTACTATGCGTTTAAAACTTAAATATCTCTATTACCTATCAACGTACATTGTTAAAATTAGTAACAGAAACGAATAATATTATTTTAGATAGTATAATAAATTTACATTTTCGATTAGGTAATACTGATTTTCGTGATTTTCGTTCACTTTTTTTTTCTTTTTTTTTTTATACTACTGGAATGGCGGAGCAAGCAGATGGCCCACCTGATGTTAAGCGGTCACCTCTGCCTACGAACAGTGCATTACCTCATAGGTCACGTCCACCTAGGAAGCGCCCTATGTGGCATTGCACTGCGCCGCTGTGCTGTGTTGTTTTCCCTGAGACATAAAGATGAAAAGTCTCATGTACCTGTAATTTCACCGGCACCCTTACCCTTCAAACCGGAACACAGCAATGCGAGCACTACTGCTTTGCGGCAGAAATAGGTATGATGGTAGTACTTCCCCGGACGAACTCTTTCACAAAAAAGCTCTACTACTACTAAAAGCGCGAGCGCGTGAGCGCTTTTCTGTCACTGTCTAGCTTACATGGACTTTACTGAGTTAGATAGTGATGGAATTTGACCGTTATTTACCTTTAAATAATGTTACCCGGACTTGTTTGTAAGATTCGTTGGTATAAGATTTGTCCTGGCTGCTAGCTTATTTATGGAATGTGCTTACTGGAAGAAAGCGTTAGCTGAGTCAGTCGTGGGAAGCAATGGCGGCGATGAGCTCACCACTCATCACGTCTATATTCCACGATGGTGCAAACCCACTGTGAAAAGACGCCCATTGAGGCTCTGCCTACCCCTTCGGGGAAAAAGGCGTGTGTCTATGTATGTATGTATGTAATAATGTTACCTATAGTTTCCCTACAATATCAAAAAGTGGACGATGATGATGATGCAAGAATAATAATAAAAGCCATGCCTGGCAACACCTTAATTGCACTCCAAGAAATCAATATTTATCTCAATACCATAAGCAGTGCGCCTGCGTGGCCGACACGTGTCCAAAACACGCGCAATTACATAAAAACAGCTATTTTCGCACTCTTACAATTATTTTAAATAATCTGTCTTGGCGATCTTTTCGACACATTTCGGTGGTGGCCGGGGATCGAACCCGCTGTTAGCACGCGACTTCCTACTCGAAAACAATTATTTACAATATGCCTCTGACCGCGTGAAGTCCTGTCTCGTTCTGAATGATTTGCTAATTTTTGACACGTTCGTATACAGGCTGTTAGCAAAACACATGACGGTCATGGCAGTCAAATAATTTTGTATGATTTTTAATTTATTTATTTTATTTTATTTATTAGGTTTACCAACAGTTTACACATGAAAACAAATATGTATATGAAGAGTTACAAAAAAATAAGTCTTCAGCCAAATGAAAAACCAATTATAGGCGAACACAACATGCACAGTAACCAAACAGTTGGGTATTTAGCGATTCATCGTTTTATATGGGAGTAAAAATTGGCGTTTTATATGGGAAAAGCAAAACAAAAAAGAAAAAAATATATACAGCGTGGAGTCACAACGTCGAGAATAAATGAACTCACGAGTAGAGCTAATAATCTAATAATTAAGTCTATGTTACCTAAAATTTTTATCATGTTACTGTAAAATGGTGTGTGCCAAGCTCCAACGCGCGACTGGAGTTTACTTCAGTCCAGTTCAGAAAACACAACGACTTCACTTTTTGTTAACGCTTGATTTTTCAATTTTACTCCTCATCTATTTTCGTACCAGCACGCCTTAGATATATATGTAATTATCGAGAAAATTTATCGAAATCGTGTTTTGCGTTCAATCATGCCCTTGAAATATCAAGCCCTTAAAAATATGAAGACATGAGATAAAAAAAAACTGAGTAGATTGTGGTAAAAATACGTTTGAGAGAAACCTATTTGACTCATGACAGCCTCTTAAAGAACGTGGGCAAGTCCCCATACATTGTTTGACCCAACTTTTTTAACTAACGTAACATACAGTAGAGATACTTTTGGTTATTAATAGATGTAAAGATAATGAAAAACCTAATTTAATTTCTTGCGTAGAAGTTCTGGGAAAGTAATGAAGCTTGTTGCGTTATGTTTCACGCAACAAATGCAATTAGTTGATTTGTCTAATTATTTAAAAATCCAACTTTTGCTTCCCAACTTCTAAATATATACAAGTTCTTTAGAAAAATTGGACAAAAAACAACATTTAGAACCGTACTAATTATTTCCATGAAGGGTTCATTTATTTTTGACCTGGGTCAGCGATTGCCCAGCTCCTTTGTCAAGCGCAATGATATATTATTCACCCTGTATATACCTTGGTCGTCTCGTTAGCGTGTTTATTCTGAGCGGTGTTATTGTATCACACCAATCGACCAACGAGCTACATTACAAATTACAATGCGGGTTCGATTCCCGACTCGACACCTTTTGAAGAGGCTGTTGAGTGGTGCAATTGATTTAGTTGATTGGCTTATGACTGGTCCAAGTAAAACAAGATGAATAAAGAAAATATCCTTGAATAAGAAAAAACTTCCGTCGGCTCTCATCAACGAAACGAAACAGTATTTTTTATATATTAGAATTAATGCTGGTATTTTATTATGAATGTGAAGTAGTTGGTTTGGTGGGTGGACACAGTTATTTCCTACAGTCTCCCAGAAGGTAATTCCACCTACCTGTCGACTCCAGAGTCCAGGGGCTGCAGCAGGTAAGCTCCAGGCATGCACGGCATGCGACAGAGTCCAGGAGATGATGATGCAGGAGATGCAGGGCCCACACATCAAGTAAAATGTCTATTTGATTGACACGGTCAATAATCGCAGATAACACGGAATGTCCGTTACTCTTGGCGTACAAAAGGTTTCTCTCGGCTCAGTATCGGTCAGTGGCGATTTTATAAACTACCCTCAAGTTAACAGCAAAAGCCGAACAAGTATATAGAGTACATTTTATTTTACTAACAGAAATTTTAAAACAAATAATACAAGAGAGTAAACATAATATAAGAGAGGAAACGAAATAAAAAATGAGACAGTTTATGTATAGGAAGTAATGACAGAAACATTATTCAACAAAAACAATTATGTAGAGAAACTTTAGGTGCCGGTCTATTTGAGGGATTAACCGGACTTGTTGATAAGATTCGTTGGTATAAGATTGGTCCTGGCTGCTAGCTTATTATGGAATGTGTTATTACTGGAAGAAAGCGTTAGCCGAGTCAGTCGTGGTAAGCAATTGCAGCGATGAGCTCACCGCTTGTCACGTCTATTTCCCACAGTGTTATGAGGCCCATTTGAGGCTCTGCCTACCCTTTCGGGGAAAAAGACGTGTGTGTACGTATATGTATGTATGTATCATGGTCACACTAGTTCCTTTTTTATTTCACTTATCCATTGCGTATCGGGATAACATGCAGATTCTAATGTTTTCTAAATCTATGTGTATTTTCTTTAACTTGACCTGTTAGTATGTTTTTTTTTTTTTTTTAATTTTTATACTACTGATTGACGGTACAAGCAGATGGCCCACCTGATGATAAGCGGTAACCTCTGCCTATGAACAGTGCATTACCTCATAGGTCACGTCCACCTAGGACGCACCCTATGTGGCATTGCCCTGCGCCCGCCACCCTGAGACATAAAGATGAAAAGTCTCATGTGCCTGTAATTTCACCGGCACCCTTACCCTTCGAACCGGAACACAGCAATGCGAGCACTACTGCTTTGCGGCAGAAATAGGTATGGTGGTAGTACTTCCCCGGACGAACTCTTTCACAAAAAAAGCTCTACTACTACTGATGTTAGTGTGGGACTAATCTTGAACCAGTACCACGATCGATTGAGCTGAAATTTTGCATACATGTCAAGTTCCGATGACGATACAATATTGTGGTGCCTAATAGAGTCAGATAGTCATTTATTCAAAAAACTAATTAATGACGAGGCACTGGTTGTGAAAAGGTTGCAGACCTTAGAAGAGTTGCGTGTTTGTTTATTTTCTACCGCATACATTTCGGTGAGTGTGCTCAGGAGCTGCACGATTTGATCCCCTCGTCTCCATTCCGCCACCTGACGACCAGACGTGGAGAGGCGTTTCACCCTTTTGCTGTCGACATACCACCGTCGCGTACAAACCGTTTCTCAAGCTCTTTCATCATGCGGACAGCAAAGGCCTGGAACTCTCTTCCGGCTTCTTTATTCCCATCATCATACAACTTGTGGGCATCTTCAGACGAAGAGTTAATAGGCATCTTCTAGGCGAGCGTGCGTGAATAGGCCTCAGCGTCGCTTCCCATCAGGTGAGATGTAGCCAAACGCAAACCTATTTTAGAAAAAAAAAAAAATTACGTGACCCTTGAAAACAATACACACCTTTTTTGAGGCGTTGTGTAAAAATACCATTAAACTTCGCTTTTATCACAGAATATATACAATACTTTTATGCAGAGAGCTTGAGCACCCAGTACAGACATTAAACATATAATTAATTATTTAAAAATTAAAAAATCCCTCACCGCATTGAAACGGCTGAACCGATTTTGATCAAACATTGCTAAGAACACACCCGACAAATTCACCTTTCAAACAAAACAAAAAACGAAGTCGGTTCATCCGTTCGGGAGCTACGATGCCACAGACAGACACACACACACACACACACACACACACACACACACACACAAACACGTCAAACTTATAACTAGACATCGGATTATATGCACTATCAAAATGCCAAAATATGCATGCAAATATGCACTAAAAAAGGGCAAAATATGCATAAAATATGCAAAATCAAAAATACAATTATAATACAATTATAACAAGAACTTACGTTTATTATACTATCTATCACAATAATAACTTGCTTGCAATAATATTATTATATAATACTCGTATAATAAGTTATTATTATTATAATTCTTGTGACAGTAAACAATTACATATTTTTCTAGGTTTCCTGCAGCAAACTTGTGACATTTGTCACTTAATATTAATTTATAGGCTGAAAATGACCTTTCGCTGTCAACTGACGTTACAGGACAGAACTTAAAATTTGGCGCTATTTCTGCAGAGACCTCATCAGGCAGAGTTTGTCCGGTGCCGTTGATAAATGCGGTTATTTCCTTTATTCCTTCAAGACCGGGATTTTTATGCATATAACTGCATTTAATTTGCCACGAACCTTTTGCGATAGTGAATTCGGAGGGGGTTATTCTGTTCAATCATTTTTTCTATTATTTTGAAGGACTTGCACAGAGGCAAGTTTTTAGTTTTTAGTTTCTCAATTGCATCGGGTAAATTGCTGAAATGTGTTGCAAATAATAGCATAACTATTGAAATAAGCACTATCAATGAAAAAGTACGAAAATTTGAAATAACGGTATAAAAATAGCATTATATGCATTTGCATATGCAAACATGCAAATGCATATAATCCGATGTCTACTTATAACACTCCGTCGTTTTTGCGTCGGTGGTTAAAAATTACCATAATTTCAAAGGAAGCTCAGCCTGAAACTGATTTGATTTCTGAATACAATTTTACATCTGGTTATGTGTGTCGCGGGGGCCGGCCATAAAACCGCAAACAGTGCAATATCCCGGACAAAGGCTTGTTAGCTCTGCTGATGGCCGGACCCGGAACAAAGCGAGTCATTTCACTGTTTGTTCAACGTGTGGACGTGCACAGGTTAAGGCGAATATTGCTGCATTGTTATATTTTTAGCCCCCGACGTAAAAACGAAAGGGTAATACTATTAAAACTTCCGTGAGTAATATTCCGTGATCGCCGGGAAGCCGTCGCGTATACTCCTTGAGGAAGGGGGTATTAAGTCCCAGAAACTCGAGTCGGGTGTTTCACTCGGAACAAGTACCTACGTGAGTTATTACCGGTTTTTTCAATTATAAACGAAAGGGTGTTATAAGTTTGACGTGTCTGTGTGTGTGTGTGTCTGTCTGTCCCATCGTAGCTCACGAACGGATCAATGGTTTTTTGTTTGAAAGTTGAATTATGAGGTAGTGTTCTTAGCTATGTTTGATCAAAATTGGTTAAGCCGTTTAATTGGATTGAGGGTTTTAAAATTTTTACAAAATTAATTACTTGTTATTTAGTTTATTTATTCAAGCACAGTTAACAATTACAATTGAATCTACCATAAATTATCATAATATTATTTATCGTACTGGGGGTGTGTCCAGCCTAAGGATTTCGTAAAAGCAGTAGTGCTCGCATTGCTGTGTTCCGGTTTGATGGGTGTGGACGCCGCCGGTGAAACTACAGGCACATGAGACTTTTCATAGTTATGTCTCAGGGTGGCGGGCGCAGTGCAATGCCACATAGGGTGCGTCCTAGGTGGACGTGACCTATGAGGTAATGCATTGAGGTTACCACTTAACATCAGGTGAGCCATCTGCTTGTTCCGTCATTCAAGCAGTTAAAAAAAACCAACTATGACCAGGTGATGGGCAGTAGCATGTAAGCACCTTTGTTCTCAACACCAAATACTGAGCCTGCAAATTCCCCCCCATCTCACTATATTATGGGGGAGGCCTCGTGGACATTTCTAATGGCTGACGATGATGATATTGTAAATTGAATTCAAATAAATAAAAAAACAGGCCAAGTGCGAGTCGGACTCACGCATGATGGTTTCCGTACCATTAACTACAAAAACTGCAAAAAACACGGTTTGTAAAAAAAAAATTGCACGTAAAAAGTAATCACCCATCCAAAAACTGACCCCGCAGAACATAGCTTAACCTACATTTGGAGAAATCACGTTTGTTGTATGGGGGCCCCCTTAAATATTTATTTAATTCTGTTTTTTAGTAATCGTTGTTATCGCGGCAACAGAAATACATCATCTGTGAAAATTTCAACTGTCTAACTATCACGGTTCATGAGATACAGCCTGGTGGCCGACGGACGGACAGACAGACAGACAGATGGCAGTGCACATCTATCTGATGATGATGATGATGTTATCAATAATTAGGTTATAGAAGTAAGTGCAAATTGTAGACAAAATTATCCACAAATAAATTTACATACCTAATTAAGCAGAAAAAAGGGCCACTTTACATGGAAATTAAGTAATTTGTAGTTACAATAGAAGTAAATAGATATGGCAATAAAGTTGCCACAGAGACAATGGCATTTATTTACACAATGTATGGAGAGAGCTATGCTTAGAGTTTTACGTGCGAGGAGCTCCGTATTAGACTAACTTGCGGGTTCGATTCCTGCCTCGGAACAAATATTTGTGCGATCGCAGATATTTGTTCTGGGTATTTTCTATGCATAATAAAAAATATCTTTCTATGAAATATATTGTACAGTTATCTAGTACCCATAACTGCACAAGTTCTGCTTAGTTTGGGACTAGATAATGTTGTGTGAACTGTCCAGCATTATGTATTTATTTATTTATTTTAACTTAGTTTCGCTATTCAAAGTGCTCATTATATGTCACTAATGGTTTACCACTTTACCTTATATGCTAATTGCATATCACTAAATTTATATTTATCAAGTGCCCAATATTTACATAAATAGTACATACATAGACACACGCCTTTTTCCCCGTAAGGGAAGGCAGAGCTTCAATAGGCCTGTTTTCACAGTGGATTGCACCATCGTGGAATATAGACGTGACATTTGGTGAGCTCATCGCCGCCATTGCCTCCCACGACTGACTCTGCTAACGCTTTCTTCCAGTAATAACACATTCCATAGTGAGCTAGCAGCCAGGACAAATCTATACCAACGAATCTTATAACAAGTCCGGGTAATAGTAATTTTGTTAAAAAGCTTATAGGTATAGGTTGCCTTAGCCTGCCGAGTTACTTTTAATTTTAAGCTTTATTTTATTAAACTGTTAACTGTATCTAGATCTATATATCTATCTATCTATTTATTTATCTATCTACCTATCTATCTTTTTATCTCTCTATCTTTCTATCTCTCTATCTATCTATCTTTCTTTCTATCTTTCTATCTATCTTTCTATCTATCTTTCTATGTATCTTTTTATCTCTCTATCTTTCTATCTATCTATCTTTCTATCTACCTATCTATTAAAACATTAGTTCCGCAAGTGGTATTGAACCCGCAACCTCTATCGTCTATATAACTCAATCTACAGGCAATCCACAGGCAATCAACTTTTGCAGATTCTCTCTAGCATCTTACTTTTGACTGCCTACTTGAGGCTTTTACGTTGGTTTTCCTTTTTTCTTTGAATCAGCTTCCACTTGTTCTCGAGGCACCACACAGGCGCTCCCCACCTAGACGATAGAGGTCTACTCCACTCTATCGTCTAACCATATGCATGTTCATGTAAGAAAAGTTATCATTGTTTTTGGTGTGCATCGCCTTAACGCTCCTGTTTATATTTTCAGCGGACGAAGGTACAATATTTGATGAGCCGAGCGCTGTTTATCAAGCCCGCAGCTCGCGAGCAGAGATCACAAACATTTTCGGCTTGTCTATGTTCTGGCTCAAATATGGCCGAATTATGGATGTTTCGTTTGACCTTCATTTATAACAGTGTATTGGCTGTGGACAGAATAATAGAAATTTGGAAAAATTACATCTATATATATAAAACAATGTCGTGTTAGTTACACCACTTATAACTCCAGATCGGCTGGACCGATGTTAGTCATTCCTTTTTTGGTGGATTCTTCTCCGCTCCGAATAGCAGAATAAGTAATCAAAAATCGGGGGCAGGGCTGTTTTTCACCGGGGGCTACCCGTGCGAAGCCGGGGCGAGTCGCTTATTTGTAATATTAACAGTTTTACATTTACATACTTACCTATCTAAATAGACACACACCTTTTTCTCCGAAGGGGTAACCAGAGCCTCAATGTTCCTAAAACGATAAATGGGCTCAGTCGTCCCCGAATCGTAGGATTTTTCGTTATGCCGTCATCAACCGTTGCAACCATAATTTTGGTCTTGCTACCAAACCTAATTATTAACAGACTCTTATAACGTGAAAAATCTAATCCGACGCCAAATATTTAAGTCATGTATCTAATGGTAATTACGGAAAACGACCAAACTCTATTGTGCGTAAGTAGAATCATAATTGTAGTTTCTGGAATGTAGTTTTTTTGATTTTTTATACCGGATGACCGAAACTTATAGGAGTCAAACATATATTATAGACCGCGTTAGAAATACGATACTGCGCTCCCAAACACAAATAGTCGATGTAATGTGGGCATTTATGGTGAGGGTCCCTACGGAAGATCTGAAGATCTACTTGAGCCCTGACTTCTGGCCGAAAGGGGTGAAGTTGCGGCGGTTCAACGGCCGTCTGTCACGTGATCCCCCGGGCCGCGACGCGTCAGCGATCACACGTGTGTTAGATTAAGTTATAAATATCTTTATATGTATGTTAGTTGTAAGGTATATATTACTATGGGCCTTTGTCTAGGTATACAATGTACATTTTTCACTGTTGCCTGAAATAAATGAATTGAAGTGAATTGAATTGATGTAGCTCTGAAAGCTGGAAACCTAAAGTGGGACTGGGCTGGACACGTTAGCCGCATGCCCGGGGACCTCTGGGTTAATGGCGGGATGAGCTTGACTCCCACAACAAGGACTGGCCACAAATAGCTTAGGATAGGAGTGTTTGGAAATATTCAATAAATAAATAATGCTGGGCAGTTCACACAACATTATATAGACCAAAGCTAAGCAGAGCTAGTGTTATGGGTACTAGATAACTGATATACTTAATACAATATATTGCATAGATAGATATTTTTTATTATACATAGAAAATACCCAGAGCACCCTGAAAAAATATCTGTGATCGCACAAATTTTTGTTCCGAGGCGGGAATCGAACCCGCAACCTCCTGCGTCGCAGGCCAAGCTTCGCCCGCCGCGCCACAGAGGTCATCACCAGAGAAAAGAGGGAAGGGAGGCTTTTGCCCTGCAGTGGGAAACTTCCGGCTTATAAATAAATAAATAACTTGAATGACGGAACAAGCTGATGGCCCACCTGATGTTAAGCGGTAACCTCTGCTTTTGAACAGTGCACAGTTCAGGTACCATAGCCTGAAGTTTTAGAATACAATGAAATCCAAGTATTGCAAATTAATATATAATAATGTAATAATAATAATATAATAATATTTTCTTTATTTCAGGTATAAAACCCATTAATTACAAAACAAGATAAATTAAAACTCAAATTAAAATAGGTGCTACATAAAATAAGTACACCAATTATTGGCTAACTAGAGTCTAAATAATTATTAACTTGTTGATTTAATTAATTAAATTATCTAGAGCACCTCCGTATTACGAACGATAAGATTCGTCAAACGTTGTTGAATTATATACTAACGGATAATTTGTATTTGAAACTATTGTCCGCCCGCGGCTTGACTCAAGTTTGACCAGATTAAAAGCAGCTTATTTCTAAAAACTGGTACCAAATTTCATCGAAAACGCTTCGGTTTTTTCGGCGTGATTGTGTATAACAAACGTATAGAAACATCCAAACATCGTAACTTTGACATTTCTGATATCAGTGAAATTTGCACCAATACAATTCCAATCTTGAAAAATTAACTTTACTTATTCCTAAACATCCAACTTCCAACTAATATTATAAATGCGAAAGTTTGTGTGTGTGAGTGTGTTTGTTACTTCTTCACGCTGAAACAGCTGGACGGATATGCATGAAATTTGGAATGAAGATAACTGAACTCCAGGAATAATACACAGGCACATTTTTATCCCGGTATTCCTACAGGATCGAGACTTACGCGGGTGTAACCGCGGGGCGCTGCTAGTTTATTCATAAATCCCAAGCGATTCATTACCCCTTCGAAAATGTTGACGATACAATCATATTCGGGAAATAATATTTATTATTCGGTATTGTCCCAATAATTAGCTGTCCAATATTGTTGACAATAAGACTCATATTTGCACAATTAATATTTTGATATTACTGTAATTTGAAGTTCCGTGGTGTGTCCGGCCTGAGAATAGACCCTTCCATAACCTCCCGTGGATGTCGTACAAGCCGACTAAGGGATTACTCGAACTTCTATGCACGATTGTTTGGTATAAGATTTGTCCTGGCTGCTAGCTTATATAAAGAATGTATTATTACTGGAAGAAAGCATTAGCAGAGTCAGTCGTGGGAAGCAATGGCGTCGATGAGCTCACCACTAGTCACGTATATATCCCACGATGGTGCAACCCACAGTTAAAAGAGGCCCATTGAGGCTCTGTCTAACATTTCGGTGAAAAACGCGCGTATCTGTTTTTTTTAAATATTGATAGACCTTTGTTTGACCAGGAACCCACCATGAACACCCCCATGTATGTATGTATGAAGTCTCTGTTTTAAACCCCCGACAAAAAAGAGGGGTGTTATAAGTTCGAGGTCATAGTGTGCTTGTCTGTCTGTTTGTCTGTCTGGCTTTTTGTCTGTCTCCGGAACGGCTGCACTCTGATGCTGGTGCTTGCGAGATGGCTCGTGAAAATTGGTGCAGCCGTTTCAGGATTATCATCATCTCACAACATTGTTTTTGAAGGGAAACAGGTGGTTTGCATCTAGAACCTCCAGTTTGAGATCAAAATAAAACACAATATAGCACACATTCATAATCATAGCCCTGATCCCACACTATGGTACGAACGTTTCCCTCCCCTTTTTTCTCCTGACCATCTATCTCGATCCTCTCAACATCTTCTACTCATGACCCCTGCCCATAGGACCTCTTTTTACTCATACTCTTTTACGGTCACTTCGATCCGCTTGTGGAACTCTCTTCCAGTAGAAGTTAGGAAAGCCGCTTCCATGGGAGTCTTCAAGTCCAAACTGTACCAATACTTTTTGTCATTGCAAAATGTCCAACAAAATTGAGCTTATGTTATTTAATGAATTATTTATATATATTATGTTATGTTAGGTATTTATATAGCTATATAACTTTTGAAACTATCATGGTTATGTACATAATCATAATCCAAGTATTGCAAATTAATATATAATAATGTAATAATAATAATATAATAATATGTTCAGGGACATACATAAGTCAGCCATAGCAGAACACCTTTTGGAATTTGGCTCAAATCATTGGATCGAGCTACACAGTCCGCAGGTAATCTCGACAGAGCGACATTACATACCGAGAATGGTACAAGAGGCAATTGAGATTACTAAGTACAGAAACTTCAATAGAGAAGATGGTTTTCAATTATCTGGAGTATGGAAGCCTGTGGTAAGAATGTGTAAGAATCAAAAAAGTGTGGTACCTGCTACGCGTCCGGACACCGTTAGTGTTGTGTGTCGAGTTGGTGTGAATTGTGACAATGAAACCGATGGTAGTGGTATCGTTCGTAATAAAAGAGTGAGAAAGAGGGTAGATCGATATATCTGCCAATAACATCTACTCGCAAATACTTTAGTCAGTTCTCCCGTGATCATGGCGCATGCAACTGTGCCGAAATATCGGGAACATATAAAACTCAAAAATCATGGTAAATATCCCGTTTCTAGTGAAAATTATTTATATAGCTAGTTATTTAGAGTAGGTATTTAGTTATGTTTATCATTTAATCTCAACCTATAATTAATTTAAATAACACTACCACCCACTCTACATTACACAAAGGTTAGCTGGAAGAAAATGCTAATTACCATTAAGTTCGCCTATGTACTGCTTTTTGTCTTGTGCAATAAATAATTTTCTATCTATCTATCTATGGTATCACTATGTCATGAGTATCAGGAACTGGGTGTTGTGTACCATAATATGGTACACAACACCCAGACCCGGAATATTTTTTTATTTATACAACTTGTAATGATGGATCAACCCGATGTCCCGCCTGATGTTAAGCGGTATACCCTCTGCCTATGAACAGTGCATTACCTCATAGGTCACGTCCACATAGGACACGCCCTATATGTCATTGCACTGCGCCCGCCACCCTGAGACATAAAGATGAAAAGTCTCATGTGCCTGTAATTTCACCGGCACCCATACCCCTTTCTCTTTTCCCACCCATACCCATTTCCCTTCAAACTGGAACACAGCAATGCGAGCACTTGCTTTGCGGCAGAAATGGATATGGTGGTAGTACTTCCCTGGACGAACTCTTTCACAAAAAAGCTCTACTACTAACAAATATTTGGAGATCATTCAAACATTTGTCCCCCATCGGGAATCAAAAGAGCACCCCTTGCATCTAAGCTGGCTACTCACCTGCCGCTTAAATTTAGCCATAAAAGCTTGTTTTCAAATATATATTTATCAAAAAAAAAACTTATTTGTAGAGCTATACCATTTTCCGTGTTTTTTTTTAACATTGATAGGCCTTTGTTTGACCACGATTTAAACTGTTGGTAAGTGACGATGTGGCCTTGTGTACCATCATGACCTATTTATCCAATTTATCCCCAATGATCCATTACTATCGACTTCCAATTAGCCGAGGGCAGCTGATAGCTACTTACTACACAAATCGCGTGACCGCATTAGAGTATTGGATTGCATTGGATGCGCGTGCGCATGGGGTAATTAAAATACATACCGAAATAAAATTGTGATGATACACGAATTGGGGGACGAAAAGTGGGCTCAATAAAAAACAAAACTTATGGTAATAAGCATAGAAAAGCTTCAGTATAGTAATAGTGTTAAGGCGCGATAGGTTCTCAAATGTCTCTAGAATTTTAAAGTTTTTGATAAGAATTTTCATACTTTTCTATGAAGAAAAAAATACATTATATTTTTGAGCTTTTTATCTAGTGAAATCAATAATTCAATACAATATTTGAATTACTTCACTTGATAAAAAAAAATAACAAAGATACCTCCTTTTTAAAATTTTAATGCTATTTTTCACTCACTTCTCTCACGTTTTAATTTTTGAAACATTTGGTTGCATGTTAGTTATTATTTGAGTTAGTGAATTCATCAACAAAATTAAACAAAACTTTGAACGACATTTTTATATAATTTTTTTATACATAAAAACACGGTATCAGAGCGTGCGCTCGCCTTCTTCGCCTCATACAAAAATGTTCGTTGAACCTATAACGCCTTAAGAGTTAGTTTCCATAATTACACTTTTAATGAAGTTATCAGAAAAAAAAACAAATCACTCTTAACTATGTCTGAACTTCACTACACTGTTCACTTATTACTCTGAAATCACTCTCAATTCACTTGGTTTATTCGCACAGAAAGGCAATTTACGACCGATTCCTTTTCGAGCGAGTTTCGTTTATATATGTGAACACTAGAAACCGAGAACGTTCTAATACTATAAAACATTCAGTAGAATTCCTTCGAAACATATAAAGAGTACAGATGATACATGCGTCCTACTCTAGCACAGATAGAGCTAGCAACTCTACTCTCACGCGTCAACAGATGGCGCCAGCAACTCTGCATTTCCTGTAGCGCTCGGTCGGTGGCGTAACACTAGGTTCGCTGTACCGATTATAAATATGGCGGAGGCCTGAGGATTTGTCAGGATTGCCTCTTGGCAATGCGAGCGTTCGATTCTCTTGTGACTAAGTAATTAGGGTGGCCGTGGTGTGTCCGGCCTATGAATAGACCCTTCCGTCTCCTCCCGTGGATATCGTAAAAGCCGACTAAGGGATTACCCGGACTTGTTGATAAGATGTTGGTATAAGATTTTTCCTGGCTGCCAGCTTATTATGGAATGTGTAGAAAGCGTTAGCTGAGTAAGTCGTGGGAAGCAATGGCGGCGATGAGCTCACCACTTGTCACGTCTATATTCCATGATGGTGTAACCCACTGTGAAAAGCGGCCCATTGAGGCTCTGCCTACCCCTTCAGAGAAAAAGGCGTGTGTCTGTGTATGTATGTACCTATGTAAGTATTAGTTAGTGCGTTTTATCAAGTATCACACTGAACACCAATGACTTAGGTTTCAATTAACACGTTCTAATTATTTTAATAGAATTAAGCTAATAGTTCATTTATTTAAAACTCCTATCTGAATTTATGCGCATAGATAGATCCGCAATGAGGTGAAAAATTGTATATAACCGTCGCCTTTCTTCTAGTTACTATAGAGTTAATTGAAACTTGAAACAAGATGAACACTTTCTTGGTAAGTACAAGTCGTATACCTAAGCATACATTGCTGTTTATTTTCTAACTTCTTTCTGAATTCTTCTTTCTAACGAGCAATATCTGACTCACTCACAACTTTGATGCATACTTTTAATTAGGATGCACATTATTTTAACTGTAATTTGTTAATTTATTTTCACACCGCCTGTTCGGCAATGTCAAATGATAGTAACAATATAAATATAAAATATTTTGTGAAGTAACTAAAAATATTTTATAAATAAAATACCAATAAAAAAATATACAAAAATGAATTACCTACCAAAAAAAATTGTATTTGTTTCAGTGTTACGCCTATACTAAGCATAATAACTACCTAAACCATCCTGCATGTACCTACCTAAAATTCTGAGGTTTTTTTTTTTTTTATACTATTTGAATGGCGGTACAAGCAATGGTATTTGTACTATAACTGAAATTAGGTCATTATAGTCCTACGGCTGAGCCGGGTAATAAGTTGTACTGAATTTCATTATTACCCGCTGTTACATAATGAGTTTTGAATATGGAACCTCAAAACTTGTATAATTTTTATTTACTATTGAAACCCACCCAAAATAAAGTGGTAATGCCAAGAAACTGTCCCAAAGATTAAATATCTTATCGATTTTACCTTTTAAAAGTTTATATTACATGTTATAAATGTCGAGTGAGAGTGACGAGAGACCTAGTTATTACCTATACTAGTTTAGTTCTAGCCTTGCTTTTTATTGTCCCACAGAACGTGATGAAAAGTAGAGTAGGTATTCCCCTCGGGAGTAAAGCCAACATCTACACTATGATAATAATAATATTATAAAGAGAAAAGATTTGTATTTTTGTGTGTGTGTATGTTTGTAATGAATAAAAACTACTGTGCCGATTTCAAAAACTCTTTCACCATTGGTAAGCTACATTCACCCTGAGTGACATAGGCTACCAGGGGGGGATAGAAGGGGGGGGTTGTTTTTCATCCTGAAACTACCCGTGCAAAGCCGGGACGAGTCGCTAGTTTTTAATAATTTTGTATTGTTATTAGATCCTGTGCGTGGCACTTGCGGCCCTGCTGGCGTGTGAGGCCAGCTGTCCGGCCAGACGGGACAAAACAGAAGGCAATCGTGGCAGTGGCGGCAATGATAATGACAGCAGTGTCAAGGATAACAGTAGTAGCAGCGACGATGACAATAACAGCAACGATGATGACGATAACAGCAACGATGATGAAAATAACAGCAACGATGATGACGATAACAGCAACGATGATGAAAATAACAGCAACGATGATGACGATAACAGCAACGATGATGAAAATAACAGCAACGATGATGACGATAACACCGGCAACAAACAAAGTAAGGCAACCTAGTAGAAGTAAAGAGTAACTACTTAAGGCAACATTTATTATTACCTATAATATGGTTTGTGGTGATTTGGGTCTGCTCGGATATCTATCTAACCATCCTCGGAAAACCGGGTGGTTAGATAGATATCGCGAACTTAAGATCGGAATCCTACGGTCGTGGAGTTGGAGTTAAAATAACCGAGTAAACCTTTGCAATTATCGTATCATTTTACAAGTTTAGCCATTTTGGTGATAAATGGCGTATAATCTTTTACCCCAAATGCAAATAACATACATAAATACATAGACACACGCCTCTTTCCCCGATGGAAATGGGCAGAGCCTCAATGGGCCCCTTTTCACAGCGGGTTGCACCATCGTGGGATATAGACGCAAATAACCTAGCAATTTTCATCCAACAGATCAAAAGAGCGCTGAATCTGTATCGGGGGGCGCTGCGGCTGGTAAAAACATCACAGACACCACGTGGACCAACACTGAACCTGACGGCAGCACCAACAGCATCACGCAAGTGAAGGTGGGGGAGGGCGCCGCGGCCACCAGTGGCGGTTCAAGGACCGCCGGCTAGGCGTTGGGCTGGACGCAGCCGGCTGCTGAGGCACCGGCACTACAGCAACCTATCACGATCATTTTAATCCTATTACTTCTGATACTGAAAGCTAATTAAAATCCTGTGTATAAAATCCTTGATCTTTATTTAAATACTAGCAGTGCCTCGCGGTTTTACCCGCATAGGTATCGATCCTGTGTGTATATCGTGATTAAAATTTCAAAATTTCAAAATGTCATCCAAATCCGTCGAGCCGTTTCAGCGTGAAGATGTAACAAACACACTCACACACAAACTGTGATTTAATGTTAATGTTACGATGTTTGGATATTTGTATGTTTGTTACTTTTGAGGAGTGCTCCAAACAACTTCGCCAATGTCAAGTGATTTAATTAAGTATATTTTTATAGTCAAGTCGTCAAGAGTCTCCGTCAAGTCATAACCCATTTTAAAACAGGCAACATTATGAAGTATTTGACTAAAATTTACAGTGACATGACAGTTCTGAAAGTGACTGTGAAGATACTACAAAAACAGTGACTCGCATCCAGGCCAATTAAATTATTTCCATTCCAGGCCATTTTTTTTACAAAGACATTCAATTTCCAGCTCATTATGAGGTCAACAGCGGTTGGCAAAATTTTTGGAAATCATGCAAAGAAGCTATTAGCAAAAAAGATACATTGTGTTTTTTTTTATTTTTTATAGGTCACAAATATTGAAATTCGGGCTATTTTCAATTTTAAGCTTGTGCCCGAAGCTAATGTCATGTACTAGCACGACAAATTTCGTCATTGTGAGATTAGAGACAGAGTTTTTTAAAATATCCTAATAATAATATGACACTTGAGCAGATTGTCACACTTTTATTTTTTACCCCCACTTTGACCTAAATATCTCAACCCCCCCCCCCCCCCCCCCCTAACCAATTTAGCTTACAGTAGTAGTAGAGCTTTTTTGTGAAAGAGTTCGTCCGGGGAAGTACTACCACCATACCTATTTCTGCCGCAAAGCAGTAGTGCTCGCATTGCTGTGTTCCGGTTTGGAGGGTAAGGGTGCCGGTGAAATTACAGGCACATGAGACTTTTCATCTTTATATCTCAGGGTTGCGGGCGCAGTGCAATGCCACATAGGGGGCGTCCTAGGTGGACGTGATCTATGAGGTAATGCACTGTTCATAGGCAGAGGTTACCGCTTAACATCAGGTGGGCCTCTTGCTTGATCCGTCATCCAAGTCGGCCACATCGTCACTTTCCAACAGGTGAGATCGTGGTCAAACAAAGGTCTATCAAAGTTAAAAAAAAAAAAAAAAAAAAAAAAGTAGTATAAAAAAAAAAAACACACCTGTACTTATACTATCTACACCTTCCAAATTTCATGAATATCAGATAAATGGTTCCGAAGTTATCTTCGGGCAAACATACGTATACACGCGCCGATAGGCCCAAGTTATCCCAGAAATCTCGCTTCGCTCGTTAAATAAACGTTCACTTTCCACTATCACCAGGTGATGAAGTAGCAGATGCTACTTATTGGCATCTAAACAAAAAGCAGTAGCTCACGACGTCATCAACTTATTTAGCCACGGTAAGGGTGTGTCTACATTAGTGACGCCTCATTGCCCAGTGTGTACATAGCCGTAACTGTGCAGTATGGGGCGATGGATGATTGGGGTTTCATCCCTTCGATTAGAAATGAATTACAAGTATGTGCTGTTCGGTAGATTGCTTTTGATCGATAGACTACCGACAGTCTAACTTTAAGTTAAAGAATCATGGCGAATCTGAGGACATTGGAGTACCCATTGATATAGGTCACAGCACTGGTCATCAGTTACTTTTAGATTATCTTAATAGTTGACCATCATCAGTTTTTGTACAAAATACGGAAAATAAACAAATTATTTTTTGAAAAAGCTCAATAGTTCCATTAACGGGCTTTCATTGGTGTGCCTTATCAATATTATCAAAAACTAATTAGATTTTTCTACGTAGTTTTATAGATAATGTAATTATGGGAATTTAGTAAGCTAAAAAGCGATGGTAGCCTAACGGTTCAATAGTGCAACTCAGAATCCAACGATACCGGGTTCGATCCTAGGCTCCGCACCAATGACTTTTCTAAGTTATGTGCGTATTTCCATCGCTCTGTGCTTCGGAGGGCACGTTAAGCTGTCGGTCCCGGCTGTTATTGATTAATAATAGCAGTCGATAAGCCATGTCAGAGGCCCTCGGGCGGCTTGACAAACTCCGACACCAGAGGCCAGCACTACCTCATACGAAACGAAACGAAACGAGTATAAGCTATTCTAGTACTATCCACATCTAAACCGACCATTGGTTCCATTTTTTTCTTTTTTCCGTTCCATTTTTTTTATTCTAGACCGCCCATTTTACATTACTGTTATTGTTTTTTGTTCTTTTGTCTTTTTATTTGTCTATTTGGTGTACAATAAAGTGTTTTTCTATCTATCTATCTATCTATCCAAGGATATTCGTTTTATGTAGTTTCGCATGCACGCTTTTGCCATAACTCTTTACCGAATTGGTATGAATTTTGTTTAAAACAAAAACACATAACATTGAGACAGGAATAATCAGGAATAATCAGGAATAATCAGGAATAATCAGGAATAATCAATTTATTAGTAAATACAAATTTACAGGTCAGACAATGTTAAGACAAAATAAAATAAAATTAAATTTCTTACGAAATATTAAGAAAAAAAAATAACTAAACAATCAAAAACAACAGAAATCAAAAACAAAAACAGAAATCTGAAATTGTAACAGTGTTAGGAATATGGTATTTTTTGGTATTTTTAGGGTTTTACACCTCAAAACGAGCCAGCCGAAACATTGTCTGACAGTATCTGATCATACACATCATACATCTATATAATATTACTAGTATATTATATCGATGACATCATATTATCATAATAAAAGAATCTGTCAATTTTCCACTTATCACACAAACAACTAAACCTAAAATTTAGAAAAATTGAACGGTTTGAAGGGTAAGGGTGCCGGTGAAATTACAGGCACATGAGACTTTACATCTTTATGTCTCAGGGTGGCGGGCGCAATGCAATGCCACATAGGGCGCGTCCTAAGTGGACGTGACCTATGAGGTAATGCACTGTTCATAGGCAGAGGTTACCGCTTAACATCAGGTGGGCCATCGGCTTGTTCCGTCATTTAAGTGGTATAAAAAATTAAAAAATCATCATAGTCCGTCATAGTTTATATGAACACCTAAATTAAAATATCTTATATTTATTCAATTACAACTAAGACAATAAAACAAAACTAAAAAAAAACCTGCCTATCAGATCAGCAAGCCGTCACCCGACGGCAGCGTGCCCAGAATGCTGGCTGCATTGCCACGCTTAAAAGCAAAGCTTATTAAGGCGCGATAGGTTCTCAAATGTCTCTAGAATTTTAAATTATTTGATAAGAATTTTCATAGTTTTCTATGAAGAAAAAAATATATGATATTCTTGAGCTTTTTATCTAGTGAAATCAATAATTCAATACAATATTTGAATTACTTCACTCGATAAAAAAAAATAACAAAGATACCTCCTTTTTAAAATTTAAATGCTATTTTTCACTCACTTCTCTAACGTTTTAATTTTTGAAACATTTGGTTACATGTTAGTTATTATTTGAGTTAGTGAATTCATCAACAAAATTAAACAAAACTTTGAACGACATTTTTATATAATTTTTTTATACATAAAAACACGGTATCAGAGCGTGCGCTCGCCTTCTTCGCCTCATACAAAAATGTTCGTTGAACCTATAGCGCCTTAATGTACTTATTACATAAATTACAAGCTTTGAACAAGTTTTAAAATATTAAATCTTTAAGATAATGTACTTATTAAATGTAATTTTTTTTAAATGTATTTTTAGTAATTTGTCTACTTTTTATTTTTATTTAATGTAACATTGACTCAAAATAATTGTATTTAATAATGGAATTTGAATGATATTATTTTAAATTAATTGGTTGTGTTTTTAAATTTTCTATGTTAAACTAACTAAATTAGCATGCCATCCTCTCCATTGCACGCCGGCAGCGGCCAAACATATTGTGTCTTACTCATATTTATACCATCAATTTTTACATATGTTTAAGCAAATAAATTATCTTTATCTATATCTTTAAATTACCCCAGGAACCGTAAAATACTCGTGAAGCGAAAATACGTGTGTTGCTTAACTTCGCCTATACTAGGACTAATAAGGTCAAATGGTGTGGTTAGTAATTAAGCCTACTTGTACAGAACCCTCCGGACGGGATTCTGAATCCTATATCCTACTTGAGCAATTTTTTGATTTGTGAGGTACCTACATTATAATTATTTCATACTATGTTATTTGAAGTACATTCATAACTTCACTCTGCAAATAACAAAATGGAACATAGGTACCTACACAAAAAAATAACCTAAATTCTTGTAAAATAAAAAATAATTCCCAATAATTTGCATTGAAATCCGTTGAGCAGTTTCGGAGCCTATTAGAGACAAACTTTCAGACGGACAGACAAAAATTCTAAAAAGGTCATCGTTTCGCAGCGTTATTTTCGTTTTTTTTTAATCTGCGAACCGTTAGCTCCTCAAATGGCCGTGGGTTAAAAAAAGGACTTTATTTACGTTGCTGTCTTATTATTTCATCTTAATTCCAAATGCAAATTCAAAAGAACATTCCAAAGTTAAACAAAACACAACGGAATTCTCGCACACCCGTGAATTAGTTCTAAGTAATTAACTTCTTATCGGCGCGTGCGCACATTGAAATACGACCATCACCCCTTACAAAAATAAACGCGGCTCCGTATTCAAATTAACAAAACATTATTGTGTATCCGAACGTACTTTTGTATAATTATTTTATACTCTTCTATAAAAAACACCCCTTTATTACTCCCACTCGCAACCTAAAACACCCCTTATTACAAGGATGTAAGACTTTAAATCAAATGGTTATGGTTGTACAGTTGGCTGTAAAAGTGACGTAAGTGAAATTGAAGAAAAAAGGTGGCACGCGCCCTGCGCTGTCGTACGCGCCAGTACCTTCGGGGTATCTTCCCTAGCCATCGTAGGGTGGTCTAGTGATGCTAATGTATCGATATAATTTTTAGTACAAAATGCTACCTACTTTAAAACCAATCCAACTAAATGAGAATATTTGGTTATTTGTTACTCAATCCCGGTTCAATTGATTTCTAAGAAATTATGAACCCAATAATTTGTGACCTGAATTGACACATGCTACTTTAGATCCTGGTATATCACGAGGAATGACGGAACAAGCAGATGGCACACCTGCTGTTTACCTTTATAAGTACGATCGACTGTTTTGGTTTGCGCAGAAAAGCGGAGACTGTATCCGACAGTAGCCGAACGTATAGTATAGCTCTGTCCCGCTCACATCTAAGAGTCGACTGACCGCGGTTT
Source organism: Operophtera brumata (assembly GCA_932527175.1). NCBI lineage: Eukaryota > Metazoa > Arthropoda > Insecta > Lepidoptera > Geometridae > Operophtera > Operophtera brumata. The sequence goes on along the minus strand of OW052228.1, from coordinate 41,453,713 downwards.
TGCCGCGAAATCGATTAACTAATAACAGCGCAAGATTTTAGCGCAAGATTGCTATTGGTAGAAAGATGGTTCCTGCGCTATAGAAATTGGTTTACGGCGAAAGTACATCGGGGTAAATATATTTTGGGTAAAACTGTACCTACTACCATACCAATTTCTACCGCAAAGCAGTTGTGCTCGAATTTGTGTTCCGATTTGAAGATGGGAACCGGTAAAATTACAGGCACATGAGACAGTTCATCTTTATGTCTCAGGGTGCATTACCTCATAGGTCATATCCACCTACGACGCGCCCTATGTCGCATTACACTGCGCCCGCCACCCTGAGACATAAAGGTGAAAAGTCTCATGTGCCTGTAATTACACCGGCATCCATACCCTTCAAACCGGAACACAGCAATGCAAGCACTAATGCTTTGCGGCAGAAATAGGCATGGTGGTAGTACGTCCCCGGACGAACTCTTTCAAAAAAAAGCTCTACTACTACTAAAACTACCTGTTTATAAAAGAGTTAAATTTTTAAGCAATATAAAATAAATCAAACTCTCTTTGTAATCTTATCAATTGAATCACTTATCGATAGCTTATGCACATCACTAGCGCTCGTGTCATCGGCGCGTGCGCAGGTGTATCGTTCCGCTCGTCGCTCCGCCTATCGCAGCCCACGGCCACACCTGGGCTTGGGCGATCGACTGATTAGGATTTGTTTAGTCTGAGTAATTAGGCCAGTAACTGTCACTTTCAAAGAGGTCACATACCTACATTGGGACCATCGAGTATTAAAAGGCAGCACCTGAAAACTGAAAGGAAAGACCAGCTAACAAAGACCCTAGGTCAAAACTCAACTACTTCCTCCCGAAGGATGTTCTATTTAAAATTCATTTATTTAGCCTCCAAATTAAAGTCCATTTAATTAATAAATGAAAACCCCTATTATTTTCAGTGTTTCAACACTAGTTTTCATACAAATAAATCATAAAAATCAGAGCACACGTTGCGTCCTAGCTCCTTTTCATGCTACGCTGATCATCTTCAGACCCTGGACTCGGAAGACAAAAAACATCACAAATTGATGCTTAAACTCAAAACTTCAGGATCCAGCTTCAGAAGTACCCTAGATCCTGTTCTTGCTATGCTGGTCATCATCCGATCCTGGAGCAAGAATATTTAAAATCGTTGAAAATTATTATTATGAGCTCAACTGGAAGTATGAAAAAACGCATGAGTTCTCATTTTTGATGAGAACTCATGCGTTTTTTGAGAGCTTTTGCAATCTGGTGAACCTCGAAAAAGCTGCACCTTTCCACCAAACATTAGCTAAAAATAATCTCTCAAACACCATCTTCCACACAAAAAAACCTCATTTTAATCAAAGTACCCGTTACAAAACTATGTGGCAACAAGGACACATATTTTTTTAACTGCATGTACGATGGAACAAGCTTACAGCCACCTCATGAACCTCGGCCGGTAACGTCCACCAAAGGCTTACCCTATGTGGCATTTCACTGCGCCTGCCACTCTGAGACATAAAGATGAAAAGCTTCATGTGCCTGTAATTTCACCAGCACCCTTAAAACCGGAACACAGCAATGAAAACACTACTGCTTTGCGGCAGAAATAGGTATATTCTTCTGGCGAACTCTCAAACTATACCACCCCTCTTTTTAGACGGGGGTTAATAATAAATAATAATAATGCAGGACAAGTTCACACAACATTATCTAGCCCCAACCTAAGCCAGAGCTTGTGTTATGGGTACTAGTTAACTGATATACTTAATATAATACATTACATTATAGATATTTTTGATTATGCATAGAAAACACCCAGAACACATTGAACAAATATCTGCAGAACGCACAAATATTTGTTCCGAGGCGGGAATCGAACCCGCAACCTCCTGCGTAGCCGCGCCACAGAGGTCGTTAATCATGACTTGCATTCAGATGTCGGGATATTGCAAAATATAGTAAAACTTTTTTATTCTTTGTTGCGCTTGATATTCACGTCCAAAAAAAGCATAAAAGAAACAAAAATAAAACTCGTACAGCTCGGTAATTTACCACCAAATATGTATTGTAATTATGCCTACATGTAATTTAGCAAAAGCATGAGCCGAGTTCCGATTAGCCAAGCAATTAGCATGCGCAAGTTAGCAAGGTTAACCATCAGTTATATTAACTGCCATTGTGATGGTAACTAAAGAACGTAGCCACGTTATGGTAACCACAGTAATGCGCATGCGCACCGGATAGCCATTGAAATGGTAACACTGTTATTAACACAACGATTTCCGATAAGGTTCATTGAAATTGAGAGAAAGGTTATTTTAACGGATGCTTAGCTCACGTGGGCCTAAGCTCACCATCACATAAACGGGCTATCACCATCAGAAATGTTGGTTATGCGTGCTAAAGTGAAAAATGTCTCGAATAAAGAGCCAGCGCAAACGCTATGAATGGACTCTTCCCGCCATTTTCGAAAAGAGACGTTGTCTACTTTTATTTTATTTCTTTTCCTAGTATTTTCTTGAGTTATTTTGTGTTATTCTGGTGGCATTTTAACTAATGTAGCTCGTTTAAAAAGCACAAGTGTAGTGAAATGAAATGGAAGTGAATTGCGTGACTTTTGAAATTGGTGGAAATTGTCTACCAAAGTTTTAGTAAAATTGGCCACCGTTTTACTAAAACATGACTTGACTGTGACTTTGACGACTTGGAAGGAGTGTAACGTTGCAAAATATATTGAAAATACAATATAGTGAAAATACAGATACTTGAAAATGGCAAATGCACAAGCCGAGCGGCGACAATTATAAAGAAAAAAAAAAAAAAACGCTATGAATATTGGCTGTTGTTATAATTTTGTATAACAATAAAACTTATACATACATACCTATTAGTACATATATACACAGACACACGCCTCTTTCCCCGAAGGGGTAGGCAGAACCTCAATAGGCTTCTTTTCACAGTGGGTTCCATCATCGTGGAATATAATATAGACGTGACGAGTGGTGAGCTCATCGACGCTATTGCTTCCCACGACTGACTCGGCTGACGCTTTCTTCCAGTAATAAATATTAAGCAAGCAACCAGGACAAATCTCATATACGACCGAATCTTATCAACAAGTCCGGGTAATCCCTTGGTCGACTTTTACGACATCCACGGGAGGAGACGGTGGGGTCTATTTTTAGGCCGGACACACCACGGCAAATAAAACCTATAGAACTTCGCAAAATGTGTTTACATTATGTGAAGTTCTATAAATGGAGATTAAGTTAGTTAGTACCTACATTCAAATTCAAAAAAAGCTCTGTCAAAAATCCAAATATTGTAATTAAAAATATCTGTTATTCGGTTGGTTTTGAGAGTTTGATAACATTTAAAAAAAGAAAAACATAATTGATAGAGTTACTTAAAACGGTTAAGAATGTTTCTGAGAATGCTTTAGTATATATAGAAGTATAAAATTGTACTAATGAGCCAATATTACGGGTATTAGAGTCACGACAGAAAGTAGCGGCGCCGGCCTCTTATAAAGCGGATTGTGAAAACAGAAACATGTAGAAAATAGAATGAAATATAAAAGAATTGAATTATAAAAAAAACTTCGGATTATTGCCTGCGTTATAACTTAACTTAACTTAACTTTGCGTGTTATAGGATCTATAGCATTTTAATAAAACTAATTGTGGATATCATGATTGGTATCTGAAGAAAGGTCTTGTAAAGCACATTCTAAATGTATATATGGCCACTTCTAAATGTGTATATACTATTATATATTCTGTTAAATGACCAATTTCTGTTTTGTAAATGCAATAAATAAAATAAAATAAAATAAAATAAATGTTTTAAGTTTCCTAACAAACGGTGTCATAAGCGATATTATGAGATGGCTACGCGAGCTACAATCAAGCGACATGACAAGCGGAAGATTTTCTATCTAATTATTCAATGAATCTATTTAAAAGCTATGCAATGCAGCCAGCAGCTTAGGGATGTTTCCGTCTGGTAGTGATTTGGATCAGTTAAGCTACCTTTAGATCGCTTGCAGCGGTCTTCAGGTGGCACAACTGTTTCATATGTATTTTGTACATACCTTGTATTATTCTTTCTGTAAATAAATGTATTTTTAAAAGCTATAGGTTCTTTATAGACCTAAGTTTATTTTAAGATGATTTTCTATGTTAATGTATAGCACGCTCGTATACATGCATTAAATTTAGGTAATCATAAGTTCTCATGTAAAGTGAATTGTAAATTCTTATGAGAATCAAATCGGTTGGGTATAACGCAAAATTACCAATCTTAGATTAGATTTTTAACTGAGTAAATCAAGTAGGTACAATATTCAATAAAAAAATATGCATGGAGACTAAAATATAGTACCGAGGGATCACCCAGACCGAAACACGATAGGACACAATTTTCTCTATAAAAAAAATCTTGAAGTAACTTTTGGGTAGATTCGATTGTTTGTCAATATGGAACAGATTATTGGGTCAAAAATTAGATACATAAGATCAATACAATAAAAAGGAGGGTACACCCACGGGGTTTTTTAAAATTATCTATATATCACGAGATATTCAATAAAAACCGCTTTTTCGAGCGGCACTTGGTGTTTTTTTTGTATGAAGATTTCTGCCTGGCGGTGGCGCAGTCTTAAACCAGAACCAGATATGCACGCCAACAAAAGTATCGAAACAACCCTTTTTCAATTTTCTTGCCTCTAATTGAATTGATCAATCGAAATCTGCCAATTCAAACCAACATACGCTTCAGGCGTCAGCCTTCAATTAGCTGAAGTCTTGGGTGGTCTTCAGCTAAATGTGAAAAAAAAAACGTTAATATAATGATTTGATCTAAATAAAGTCTTACTAATAGGTATTCGGAAGCCACGCGTGCGCATATTCGTGTTCGGTTTGATTCCCAAATTGGCCAGATGTTGGGACTGACCATGCCATTAAGAAGATAACGGACCCTGGCTTGCTCGTGTTATAGATATCTCATTGGTGAAATGGTCCTGGGGTAAAAACCGGCTAAATGTGTAAAGGAGAACACATAGTAGTTTTAGTAGTAGTAGAGCTTTTTTGTGAAAGAGTTCGTCCGGGGAAGTACTACCACCATACCTATTTCTGCCGCAAAGCAGTAGTGCTCGCATTGCTGTGTTCCGGTTTGAAGGGTAAGGGTGCCGGTGAAATTACAGGCACATGAGACTTTTCATCTTTATGTCTCAGGGTGGCGGGCGCAGTGCAATGCCACATAGGTTGCGTCCTAGGTGGACGTGATCTATGAGGTAATGCACTGTTCATAGGCAGAGGTTACCGCTTAACATCAGGTGGGCCTCTTGCTTGATCCGTCATCCAAGTAGTATAAAAAAAAAAAAAAAAAAAAACATAGCGTAGGGTTCAGCTTTCAAGACACAGGAACAAAATTATAGGTATAAGGGATTATATCAGTAGAATGGATCGAAGGCAATGAATCTATTAGTAACTAGGTACTCACCGACAGTTTCTACTACATAACTCTAAAACTTTTCATCATCACAGGAAATATATAAAATTAAAACATACATAACATAACACCCAACAGTCACAAACATAGTCCTGATCCCATTAACAATTGCTGGACAAAAATAACGTATCATGAAACCTTTGTGAGAGAAATAAATGCTTTATTATATTATATTATCCCACACTAGGATTCCCTGTGTCGTGGATATCAGAAAGCTACAAGTACTATGTACTATGGTGCCATAACACCCAGACCTGGAAAAATATTTGCAGATCATACAAACATTTGTCCCGCAGCGAGAATCGGACCCGCACCATTCGCATCTCAGCCGGCTACTCGCCCGCCGTGCCACGATGGTCGTCTTTATTATTTTCTCAGGGTTCATGCCTCAACAGCACATAATCTGCGAAAATGACAACTGGCTACCTCCTACTTATGCCAAGATTGACCACTGCGGCAGACGCAGAATACTGACAGACTGACCGACGAATGACGCAGGTGGGTGTGAAAATAGTACCTAAATAGGTCACGGGGAAAAAATATAAGGTTTCCAATCCAAAATAGCAATTCCAGATCGTTTATTGCATTCTCATCATAATTATCAGCACCAGCCTTTAGGTGGTCACTGCACGAGATCATATTATAAAATACAATGGGGGATTTATAACACCACGCTCGGCATGTAGACTGGTGATCAATTATTCGTATTGAGTACTCAGGTAGATGCTGCTGCCCATCCACTAGTATGATTCTTTAGTCGGCTGTTTTTTTTTTTTTTTTTTTTATTCTACTTGGATGACGTAACAAGCAAGAGGCCCACCTGATGTTAAGAGGTAACCTCTGCCTATGAACAGTGCATTACCTCATAGGGCACGTCCACCTAGGACGCACCCTATGTGGCATTGCACTGCGCCTGCCACCCTGAGACATAGATGAAAAGTCTCATGTGCCTGTAATTTCACCGGCACCCTTACCCTTCAAACCGGAACACAGCAATGCGAGCACTGCTGCTTTGCGGCAGAAATAGGTATGGTGGTAGTACTTCCCCGGACGAACTCTTTCACAAAAAAGCTCTACTACTACTGAACTATTACTACTGACTTCTATTAAAACTGAGGTTTAATAGTCAAAGGAGTAAAAATAAAATTTAAAAAGAGTCCTTCAGGGCAGGCAACGCGTTGGTAATACCTTCGGTGTTGCAGATGTTAATAGGCGACGGTAACCGCTTACCATCAGGCGGGCCGTAAGCCAGTTTGTCGAACCATTATATAAAAAAAAAGTGTTTGGTTGTTACGACGTCCTCGGGAGGGGATGGATATGTCTATTCTTAGGCCGGACTTACACAATTCCATTCTGCGTCTAGGAAATTAAAGCTCATTATTGGTAAATAAATTGAAGCCTCTCCCACAACATTACGAATTATCTGATAAGCCACCTTCATCCGGAAGCCCTGCGAAGCTCACGCCCATCCATCAACTCCTTCCGGGCTGCCGGCAAATAAACCACTACCAACTCACATCCCCACGGCATATTGCTTTTAAACGAGACGGGACAGACACGAGACGAAGGAGAGATTTTAATTCCCATCCCACTCCCACTAATACCATAAATTTCAAAGTTGCTATGTTTCGATGTTTGGATATTACTCAATCACGCTAAAACAGCTAAACCGATTTCAATGAAATTTGGTACACAGATAGACTATGACCTGGATTGAGCTATCGGCTATTTTTATCCGGGTAAAATTCAAGCAAAGCCATGGGCGGACACTATTAAAATAATCTTGTAAAATCTAGACTCTGCTTGATATGTTACTCAAAGTCAACGTATATGTTCGGAGTTTTAATACGCGATATCCGATTACAAAATGAGAAATCCTACATAGGAACCAAGTTCGTAGCCTTCTTAGCTTTGTTTCATAAATGTTGTTTGCTGGAAATTGGTGCAGCCGTTTCTAGGATAATCCAGATAAATAATAATAATAATGCTGGACAATAATAAAAAATAAATCATAGAACACAGAGTATGATCGGGGGTTTTATTTTTCTATTGAATAAAGTCATATACTTTGATAAATTATAGACTATCTAGGCTCGTATAGCTCATCTTTGGCCTCTGTCTTTCAGTTGATCACCCTCTGCTCCGTGTCGTGATCGTCTCGTTGGAGTGTGAACCTTCAGCGTGAGGATACAGCGTCCGGTTTACTCTGAGTTATGGTTTGCGCAGTAAATTCTGATTAAATTGGTCACACGTTTTTACAGGTGCTTACTAAGTGGGCTGCCCTGGATTGTCGAGGGTCAAAATCAAAACTTGCAGAGTCAATTGTGCAATCCACGGTGAAAAGATTGAGGCCTATTGAGGCTCTGACTACCTCTTTGGGAAAAAAGGTTTGTATATTCACAGTTGGAACTAGTGATTATTTGTTTTTACATGTTAACGCAAACTTTGGGGACAATACTAATAATAAGATAAGATAAGATAAGATAAAATAGGATAAGATTTTAATAATATCCCAAAAATGACCGATCAGCCGGGATTGAATCTGCGATCGTCTTCTTGACACGGAGATGTATTAGGCAGCCACGCCACTGGCCGACTCCTGGACTGGCTGAAATTATGGGATAGTATTCACGGCTCCAAGCGCCGAGCTTGGCACTGGTTTTTTTTTATTTTTATGTGCTTGCTAGACAAACTGGCTTACGGCCCGCCTGATGGTAAGCGGTTACCGTCGCCTATTGACATCTGCAACACCAGGGGAATTGCCAATGCGTTGCCTGCCCTGAAAGACTCTTTTTATTTTTTTTAAAGCGGCTCATGTTGTAGTTTAGCTGAAACACCTCAGGAGGGAGCCCATTCCACAACTTGCATGTATGGGGGAGCAAAGATCTCGTAAAGCGAGCAGTACGAGACACCCACGCGTCGATGATGTGTGATGGTGATGTGTGTGTGTGTGACGTGTTGATGTTATTAGATAGAAAAGGCTATTTTAATTAACAAGTTAAAAAGAACTTGACTAATCAGCAATTTCTTCCAGCTATCCTTTGTGTAAGGAGTATTATTGTGACACTAGTTTAGACAGGCCAGCTGCTTGGTCTTTCGATATTTGAAAGACATCCCATTTTATTTATCGGATCACTCGCCTTTCCCCGAAATGTTAGGGCAGAGCCTCAATGGGCCTGGTTTCACCGTAGGTTGAACCATCGTAGGAATATTTATTTATTTATTTATTCATAAAAAGGAACGCCAACAGCATATATATATACACATTTACATAAATCATTCACTTAGTTTCGAGCTGATACATACACCAATTACAGGCGAACACAACATTGACACTTTTATCTTACAAACAAGGCAGACAACATTACTATTAGTACTCGTATTATTATTCTGTAAGCTGAAGTTTTTTTTTTTTTTTCTTTTCACTATTTAGCTTAGTAAAATATTGGCATTAAAACAGATATATAGCTAGAAATACATAACAAAAAATAAATATAAAAATATAAGCACCTATTGAACATAATTTAACTTTCTTGAATAAACTACTTAATATAAAATATAACAAATACATTATTTAAATCTTACCATGACTATAACAATTGCACTCAGTATCGTTTTGTTGTTGACGAAAGTGTTCAAGCATTTTCTTTTTAAAGCTTTTGGTATTATCGTTGTAAATATCAATATTTTCAACTTTTTGGTTGATATGGTTGTATTTATTACAAAGACGTACAACTGGAGCATTTAACCCAGTATTGTTGCGGCAAAAAGGTGTGTGGAGAATTCTGGTAATAGGTTGTCTTGGAATTCTGGTTGGAACAGTTAAATTTATACATTCTAAAATTTGACTACAGTCAAGATCACCATTAATGATTTTATGGAGGAATGATAGTTCTAATAAATGTCTTCGATTAAACAGGGAATCTATCTTGAAATATTGCAATCTAGCAGGGTACGGACATCTGTGTGATATACCAGAGGAAATAAATGCAAGGTGCCTAGTAAAAGAGCGTATGGATCGTCTATAAAAAAAACAGATCAAACCGAGAAACTTTTTTTTTATTAATCGTCATCTTCATTCTGTATTAGACCACTGCTAGACAAATGCCTCCGCCATAGAATGCCACGACGATTTTTTTTAGTTTGTTGCAAAAACTCTGCTGGTATTATGTAGTCTGTCCCACGTACAACCGTTGCTTCTTTTTCACGCCAACGCATACAGAAAAGTCTTCTGCTTTGAGTTCTCTCTCGAACAATCTTGGAACAAATTCCAAGAGCAAGATTCCTGCTTTAGAGATTAAGTCGAATTAGACATATGTCGAAAAAAGATGGCGAATGTCGAATAAAATCTTAATTTGCTATTCTCGTGATGTCACAAATAGACATAAGTCGACCAAAATCATTCAAATCGCATACGATTTGATGGTTATTGTGACATTTTCGTGACATTTTTTGTAGACATTCATGCTTCGACATTATCTCTAATTTAGAGATAATCTCTACAATCCGAGAATTGCCCTCCTGAGCGGAAACACGAAGTATCTGGCAAGAATGACAGTAACAAATACGATACCCTCAACAACCCTTTTCAGGGTATGTATTCAAAAGATCGGCTGTCCTAAGGCTATTAACTTCTTAACATTCTGAACCGTTTTTAATTTGTCAACCGTATCGAAATTAAATCGATAAAATTATGCTAATAGTTATATAAAACTCTATAAATTGTATCTATCATCGGCTACTTAAAAGTATCACAGTCAAGAAGCCCCTCTCAGTGGGATACTATGGAGGATAGATAATTTTTGGAATAATTTTGTATTTTTTTGTGTCATCTCAAAATTCTACTGAAAATCCTTCTGGGCAGAAGGGTAAAAAGAAGGGCAGCATGACCTCGTTGGGCTCGATTTGACCAAAGTGAAAAAAATCTTTTAAAATCCTTAAAAGCACCACATCAATTTACAAAAATGTATCCTTAGGAGGTAGACAACAGTCAAATTCCGACACTATCTAACTCATTGATACGAGTATATTTACGTTATAAGCACATTCATATTTAATAAAATTCTTGAATATTCAGCCAAAAGTATTTGCGATTTCTCTTCTATATTCAACATTATACCCTGAAAAATTATCTCTCTCCTTCAGCAAAATCAAAAGGAGTCCGATTAGTTTCAGGTAATCTAGATTAAAACCGACATATTGACAAAGGTATTATAATACCGCCCGTAATTATAATTCACACAGGCCCCTGTATCATGGGAAGGACGAGAGGGTTAGAGGTCTTCAAAAAATTCATCCTAAAATAGCTAAAAGCTTAGTAAGCTCTAAGAGCCTTTCTTAGAGCTCTTTCAAGTTCCAATTCATTATAAGAATCCTTACTTGACAACGGTACGGAGGCCAGCAATATATACTGTAGTTTTTGCTTGCTCTAAGCTTGACAACGACTGAACTTTGTGAAACAGTTCTCATAACCTAAAACCAAAAGTGCGAAAATTAAAAAAAAAACAAATTTATGAATAGTTATGAATATTCTCATCGCGATAATGATCACGACAAAAAGCAGCAAGAAAGTGACTCCGCCGCTCTGCGCATTATTTGGGTGCATCCGTATTGATCCCAGAAATTCATCCCACTAGCTAAAAGTAATAATAATTATTCCGGGTTCATACCATTCATATTAATTTCCTTTTTAGAGTCCGTATTTATCCCACCTTGAAGTACCTACATCTAAAATGAGTGGAAGTAATGTCAGCAAAAAAAATCGATAGATTTACTACACAACCCTGTGTCACTCTTAGTTACCTGCTAATGTAAAGTGAGCTCTAACTTGCTGATTTTACATTCATTAGGGAATATTTTACACTGCACTCAAATGGTCCATGTTCGGTAAAATATTATGATTAAACAAAAAACCATTATTCCAAAAGTTTACAATAACATGAAAAATTTATGAATTAAATGATGATTGTGAAATTACAGGCACATGAGACTTTTCATATTTATGTCTCAGGGTGGCGGGCGCAGTGCAATGCCACATAGGGTGCGTCCTAGGTGGACGTGACCTATGAGGTAATGCACTGTTCATAGGCAGAGGTTACCGCTTAACATCAGGTGGGTATCTTGCTTGTTCCGTCATCCAAGTAGTATAAAAAAAAAAAAAAAGTTTATTCACATTCATAAACTCTCCCACTGAGAAAGGAGTTGGATGAGAGCAATTCATATTTCCAAAAAATGGAGCGCTAGCTGGCTAAATCCGTGATGACTTGAATGCTGTTAGCATTAAGCCCACCTTTTCAACAATTTTCAACAATCTGCCAGAAGATCTTACAAATCTACCTTGAAATTTGTTTAACATTAAATTTAAAAAATGGCTGATGTGTAGATGCTATTATTCTTTAAATGAATACTTACATTACAGGAATTTTCAATTATATTTTTTATTGATTAAGCTAATTATTCTCATTGTATTTTATTTAATTACTAGATCTCAATTATTTTAATTCGTTTTATTGTAGGTACTCATTTTATTGGTACTCATGTGAAAATTTGCATGCCTAGTAGAAGGTAGAACATACATACATACATACATAGACACACGCCTTTTTCCCCGAAAGGGTAGGCAGAGCCACAATAGGCCTCTTTTCACAGTGGGTTGCACCATCGTGGAATATAGACGTGACAAGTGGTGAGCTCATTGCCGCCATTTCTTCCCACGACTGACTCAGCTGTCGCTTTCTTCCAGTAATAACACATTCCATAATAAGCTACCAGCCAGGACAAATCTTATACCAACGAATCTTATCAAATAGTCCGGGTAATCCCTTAGTCGGCTTTTACGACATCCACGGGAGGAGACGGAGGGGTCTATTCTTAGGCCGGACACACCACCAATTTGCATGCCTAGTAATAAGGTAGAACATAAGTTTACTTCACCTAGTTTAAGATCTTTATACAATGTCTGGCAAATAAAATTATCTTATCTTATCTTTGTTACATTATTTTATGTGCAATAAAGTATAAATAATAATAATAATAATGCCCAATATGCGTGCATAGATCAGTACCTAACACATAATTACTATGCAAGTACTATCAATGACAGTTACTCTCCACAACTCACCTGTAGACCCCTTGTCTCCCTCTAATATAGGTATAGTAGGTACGTATCTGTCAATGGAGATACTCTTGTGCGGGGAGCAATTATTTATTATTTATTTATTCTGTGACTCTCCACGATTCTATCTCACAATAACTCAAAGATGATTTATTTGAGAGAATATATTTTTTGGAGGTGTCTTCAATATGTCTCTTACATAGATAAAAAAAATACTAAACCTACTCCCCTAAGGTTTTTTTTTCTGATAAAGTAATGTAGCCATTGAAATTAGTTAGGTACACTTAAACATCAAAAGCGGCCAAGTGCGAGTCAGACTCGCCCAGGAAGGGTTCCGTAGCAGCAAGTAACATAATATTAAAGTTCTTGGATGGATTACGATTTATGACGTATTAAAAAAAAACTACTTACTAGATCTCGTTCAAACCAATTTTGGTCGGAAGTTTACATCATATTTTTTTTTTAGTTATATAATTCTCTTATTTTAGAAGTTATGGGGGGGGGACTTCACTTTTTACCACTTTGAAAGTGTCTCTCGCGCAAACTATTCAGTTTAGAAAAAAAATACATTAGAAACCTCAATATCATTTTTGAAGACCTATCCATAGATACACGTATGGGTTTGATGTTTTTATTTTTGAGTTTCAGTTCTAAGTATGGGGAACCCCAAAAATAAAATATTACTTCCTAGATCTCGTTCAAACCAATTTTCAGTGGAAGTTTACATAGTAATGGACATCATATATTTTTTTTAATTTTATCATTCTCTTATCTTAGAAGTTACGGAGGGGGACACACTTTTTACCACTTTTTTTACACTTTTTCTAAACTGTTCAGTTTAGAAAAATATATATATTAGAAACCTTAACATCATTTTTGAAGACCACACACGATAACACACACGTATAGGTTTGATAAAAATATTTTTTTTGAGTTTCAGTTCTAAGTATTGGGAACCCCAAAATTAATTGTTTTTTTTTAAAAAAATTTGTGTAAAAATCTTAATGCGGTTCACAGAACACATCTACCTACCAAGTTTCAACAGTATAGCTCTTATAGTTTCGGAAAAAAAGGCTGTGACATACACGGACAGACAGACAGACAGACAGACATGACGAATCCATAAGGGTTCCTTGTCTTTGACTACGGAAACCTAAAAACGACTAAATTCACATTATCAATAACATCTGAATTCACATACTGCATCAAGGTTTCAAAGACATCTAAATTTTAGGCGAAATAGTTAGGCCATGAGGAAAAAGCCAAATTCACATACATCAAAGCTCATGCTGTTTCAGCACCTAGTCATTTTAAATCTGTATTGTTATCCCACGGTTAAGCACCGCATTATTTCCACATAAATCAAAAGCCTTTTTTGCCGGCGACAAATATAAAAATGTCACCGACCACAGAATAAAAGATGTCAGCATTTAAAAAGCCGTTTGATTCATTCGAATAAAATATCTTTCGGTTTTCAAATTTGGAATAAATTTTGTGTCACCTGCGCGGGCGCACCGGAAGGAGTGCGCGAGTGGAGCGCTCTCTTTCCTTTGTATTGCTACTTCTCGCTCTAGCGGTGACTTTTGTATTGTATTGTTTGTTTTAGGTTCGATTCCCGATGAAGATTTATACGGAGATAATTTTTATGCTTTATTTAAATGCGATAAATTACTCACAAGGTAGTTTTTGTAGATATAGTTGTAGATAACGGAGTGGTAATTTGTAGGAAGCCGCGTTGACAGGTGACTAAAGAAAGTTTGAAAAAGCTTTGATGGCGAGTTTTGGTTGTAAACCATGTTAGGACTATAAGAATCAATCTTAACTCAATCTTGAGAGAAGATTCAAGAAAATGTAACTTAATATTTTGTTAGTTATTACGAAAAAAAACTATAGGTATTCCTACATAGGAATTATTTCCTATATTAGGTATTAGTTTTTGGGGGTTAAGGTTCTTTCGTCATCGGGTAAATTCGTCACCGAAAAAATTTAGGGTAAATTCGTCATCGCTTGCTTTTGTACAGTCAACTCGGTAACATTAAAATACGCGGATATCAGAACGAATGGAAAATCTTGAATAAATACCCTCGAAATTAAAAATATTGAATGGCAAGTACCACAATAGGTGCCTATTTCTGCCGCAAAGCAGTAGTATTCGCATTGCAGTGTTTCGGTTTGAAGGGTGCTAATGATTTTGTAGCTCCGACGCACGACTGGAGTCCAATCCAGTTCAATATAAAATGCGTGAATATGTTGCGCAGATGAAAAGCTTAATTTTATTCATTCTTTATTCTTTATTGTACACACAAACAGAGAAGAAAAACCACTTACATAAAGGACATTTACAAAGACGAGCTTAACCCTAAAAGAGTTTTCTTCCAGCAAACCTTTGATGATACGGAGAACCGATTAATAGTGGTGGGTACGTGTGTGCAGAAATTATAAAAATATACGTAAATACTTAAAAACGACAAGTTAGATATACTACAAATATTATACGTAATAAAATATCTAACCAACATTTAAATTAAAATACAAATGATATATAAAATGTTAATTTATAAAAATATGAATAGAAATGTAAATTTTATGTTTTTACTTTCCATCTATTTGCGTACCGCAGGCCTTATATGAAAATCGATTCTTAAAGAACTCCAAAAACGCTGAAAAAAGTACTATTTTCTTTTTTTAACCCCCGACGCAAAAACGACGGGGTGTTATAAGTTTAACGTGTCTGTGTGTGTGTGTGTCTTTCGCATCGTAGCTCCCGAACGGATAAACCGATTTAGTTTTTTCTTTTCTTTGAAAGTTGAATTTGTCTGGAGTGTTCTTAGCTATGTTTCATTGCGTTGAGGGTTTTTTAATTTTTACAAAATTAATTACTTGTCACAGCGCGTTACTTGTATGGACACAAAAACAAATTAGTAGTTGACCACAATTCTCTGCAGACCCATTAACTCGATTATTTTTCCCTAAATCATCAAAAAATATCAGAAGAGGAAATAATTCTTCCTTAATTGAGAGGTTTCAATCATACCCTGCTTACTTCCCTATTTTTTAGGGTTCTTCCAGTTTTTTAAACGCGAAATAACCTTTTGTTTTAATTCCATCAGTATTGATGATACTGACCCCGCCTTTTCCTTTTCCGGGATTAATATAATATAAATGTATAATGTTAATATTTCATTTCGGCTACTGGATGGGCGGTGTTTTGATGTCATTATTTATTTTTTAAATGATCTTTCATTCAAATGTTCTCGTTCTAATCAAATTACTAAAAAATATGAGGGAAGTAAACAATTTCATGGATGTAAGTGTCTTAGTTTATCCCGTGCCGACCTAATTAAGACGCTTTGTAAAAAAAATGGAGTCGTTGCGTTACATGCTCACTCACTATCAGTAAAGGTTACAAACTTGATGTTAATACAGTAATTACTTGAGGATGTTATCTAAATAAATCATAGACTAGAAACACGATTCGCGAAACTTTTCTCGATAGCTTTATTTTTTGAAATTGGCTCTTCTAAAGCCCTTTTTAGGTCCCTCCTTCGTCTAGAGAAAGTATTAAGCATATTTTTTATATTATTCAGTAGGTAATCACATTACTTAGATTAATTATAGATAATTTATTTTTATATTTGCTACTTTGGAAGCTAAACGAAGTTTTATCATTTGTCGCTTACGTCAGTTACTTCCGAGCGGCAAAAATCTATACCTCACCTCTTCCCGGGTTCAAGTGAGCAATAGCGCTGTGACTTTCTTACAGCTATTGTTTTCTTGCTAGACTCCGCCCATTCGGTATTTTGACATATCGCCTTAATTGTATATTTTTGTGTGAATTTATTTTGCATAGAAAAACTATCTACAACACACTCAAACTACCAAAGGGGCTGCACTGGCATTATTTTTGAATGATTTCCCATTAGCTGCGACATTAGAAAAGATGGACGATAGTAGATTGACGAAACGGGTACATAAGACGAGCGTGAATGGGGCAGTGGGAAGGGGAAGACCTCGGCGAACGTATTCAGACCAGATTGGAGAAGTTCTGGAAAAAGGCCAGGTCAAGAGTACTCTTAACCGACGATCATGTATGAAGAATGTGATGAGAGTGAATGAAGCAAAAGAGGTGTAGCAGGATCGTAGCAAGTGGAAATCCGTGGTCTCTGCCTACCCCTTCGAGAAACAGGCGTGAGTATATGTATGTATCTGCGGTTACTTGATACCTCCGTCACGAATCCGAATTGTTATCCGTTTTTGTATGTCCTTCGTGCGAATCCAGAGCATGCCGCTAGTCTAATTGCGAATTTATTTTGCATCTTAAAGTTAGACAGGTTAATTGCGACGCATCCTGTCCGTCTGTATGTATGTCTGTAAGCGATAAGCCGATTTCAGATTAAAGTTAATTTCGAGTCGACCTTCGAGTTGTAATTGCGTAAATCGACGCTCCGACAATTATTTGGACTTGCTAATTCACGGATAAGGAACATGAAAATACTTTGGAAAACAAAATTGCTTTGTTGTAGTTAGACAGTACCTTTAAGGTGGTTGCTTTCGCTTGTGGCGCTTTTTTTTTTGTTTTTTGCTCATCATAGCTCATCAACACTTCTTCAGATAGCGAAAACTATGTTGCCGGTAATTATATGACCTAACACATGTTTTAATTTATAGTATCACACATTTATTTACAGAATGAATAATACAAGGTATGTACAAAATACATATGAAACAGTTGTGCTACCTGAAGACCGCTACAAGCGATCTAAAGGTAGCTCAACTGATCCAAATCACTACCAGACGGAAGCGTCCCTAAGATGCTGGCTGCATTGCATCACATAAAAATGATTAGTTTAGCTACGATTGTGCTTGGTTTTTACAGTGTTTTTTTTTTTTTTTAACGGCTGTTATTGATTAATAGCAGTCGATAAGCCATGTCAGAGGCCCTCGGGCGGCTTGACAAACTCCGACACCAGAGGCCAGCACTACCTCATACGAAACGAAACGAAACGAATTAAAACTTGTGTGTTAGGTCATATTACTACCGGCAACATAGTTTTCGCTATCTAAAGAAGAGCTATGACGAGCAAAAAACACGAAAAAAAAATTCATTTCGCGCTACATGCGAAAGCAACCACCTTAACTAAATACCTATAACCAGAGTAGAGACCCAGTTGTCACGACATAAATGTATTTTCACACCACCTGCTCGACAATGTCCAATTACATATAATGCAACCTCAACGTAAAGTAAAGCATTAACTCTTTAGGGATATAAAGTTGTATGAAACTCGCTAGGGAATAAAGTGATTTTAATTTGGAACGGCAAATTCATGTGGAAACTTGTGGAAAGCTCTAAGTAAAAATATGCCCATATGGCATTGTAAAGAGGTTTGTTCAAAAATCAAACTGGCCTCCAGAAGCAGAACTCAAAAAATAAAAAAGTTCACAAAGAATGTGAAACAAAAACGGTGTTTGGTGCTGTGATTTTCGGTGAATTTTAATTGTCTCGCAGAAGGTGTGAAAAGTATGCTCCTCTGGAATAAAGCCTATCTACGTCTTGGGCAGCTTGAACCCCTCGCTTCACTCAAGACTCTATATAACTGACACGCTACGCTCGGGAGTAAACTCTAGAGTCCCTCGTTACGCTCAGGGTTCAAATGCCACCCGCGACGTAAGACACTGCTTTATTCCCTCAGTGCATAATCTACTATTAAATTGACTGACTGACTATCAACGTAAGCCGTTAGTCCTAGAAAACCTAAAGTTTGGAGGGACGTTCCTTTTGTGGTCTAGGGGTGCAATAAGAAATGAATTTCCTGAATTCATCCACAAAGGGTTTGAAAGTATGGAAAAACTTCACGCGTATTATGTTTCCGAGCTGATCATAAGGAAATGAACGATTAAAAATATATTTTTGACTTTAAAAATAAAAAAAGTATCTAAAGCTGATTTATCTAATTACTTAATCATTATTGTTTTTTTATAACAACCCTCTCATCATTCTTTGACTTCGAAACGTGTTAATTATGAAATAAATTATTAAAATTGGGGTCAAAATGAATTCATCCAATTTTTAACTCAAGGTGTCAGAATTTTAAAGAGCTGTAGATTTTGTAGGAGTCCAAAGTAGCATAAGACTCTACTAAACAGTAAAATGCTCGTCATGTAATATAGATTATTTTTATATCTTTACGGCACGCACGCCACACATACCCATAGCGATGGCTTCTGTAACTTATAAGTTAGGTAATGCATTTGTTTTAATGGCCTCTGAGGGAAATCTTTATTTCCCTGTTTTCCCAGGTTTTTTTTAAATGTAATGGCTCGACAAACTGGCATACGGCCTGCCTGATGGTAAGCGGTTACCGTCGCCTATTGACATCTGCAACACCAGAGGCATTGCCAATGCGTTGCCTGCCCTGAAGCGGCTCATGTTTCGGTTTCAAGTATGTTTATGTCCCAGCAATATGGAGGTAGCATTGCCAAGACTGGTGAACAAATTAGGTACACCCATTCTAAAACACACGCAAATTTTTTTTTTTTTTTTTTTTTTTTAAATTCCAAGAATGATGGAACTAACAAACGGCTCTCCTGAGGATAAGCGGTAACCTCTGCCTATGAACAGTGCATTATTACATAGTTCACGTCCACCTAGGACGCGGCCTATGTCACATTGCACTGCGCCCACCACCCTGAGACATAAAGATGAAAAGTCTCCAGTGCCTGTAATTTCACCGGCAACCATACCTTTCCAATCGGAACACAGCGATACGAGCACTACTGCTTTGCGGCAGAAATAGGTATGGTGGTACTTCCCCGGACGAACTTATTCACAAAAAAGCTCTTCTACTACTTAAATTCGATTACACATGTGTTCTCTAACTAAAGCCCATGGTTAAAATGTTCCTTAATATTTTTCTATTTTTTGCCAATTACTTGAAATAATTTTCACATAGGAAATTATGTACTTGAAAGGTATATTTGTGGCAATATACCTACTGCATATTTCCTATGTGAAAATTATTTCTAGGAATCGGCAAAAAAGAAAATTATAAATCTAAAAAATATCAAAAGATTGCATGAGTTATCTTTCGGTTTATAATTATTGACAAAAATATCTGACCTGAAGCCGCGGGCGGACACTATAGGTACTATTTATTCGTGCTATAGTTATATTATTTGGGATTTTATTTTATTAACTTCTTGCAGTCTATAATTTTAGTAGTAGTAGAGCTTTTTTGTGAAAGAGTTCGTCCGGGGAAGTACTAACACCATACCTATTTCTGCCGCAAAGCAGTAGTGCTCGCATTGCTGTGTTCCGGTTTGAAGGGTAAGGGTGCCGGTGAAATTACAGGCACATGAGACTTTTCATCTTTATGTCTCAGGGTGGCGGGCGCAGTGCAATGCCACTTAGGGTGCGTCCTAGGTGGACGTGACTTATGAGGTAATGCACTGTTCATAGGCAGAGGTTACCGCTTAACACCAGGTGGGCCATCAGCTTGTTCCGTCATTCAGTAGTATAAAAAAAAAAAAAAAAAATAGGACCTGCCCCTTTATTGCGTAATTCCAAACCTACTGTCAGAGTACTCAAATCGAACACCAGTGTTCATGCCAGACTACCATCTCGAGGAATTGCCGAAGGATTTTTTCGAGCTCCAGTGACGTCAGACTGAGCTTTGGTTTTGATACGAATGACACTAATCACTGGACTTGAAACTGGCTCATAGTGGGACGTCACAAATTTGCCGCTGTCAACTAGTTACTCAATACGAATCTGACAGAAAAGTGTCCAGACTGGGCTATAAATGTAAAATAAGTTTTACCGATGTTCAGTGGAGTTCAATGTTTTTTTTTTTTTTTTTTATACGACTGGAATGGCGCAATTACCCTACAGGACCTGGCCAAAGTTAATAAAACACTATGTCGGAGCGTGATAACGGGCTAAATAAAAATAAAAGACGAAAGAAGTTCAATGTACTGTTCAATAATAGAGTAACGGACTCCCTAACATACTATGTAAAGATTCGACAATTGAACCCCAACGTGCGCTATGAGCCGTGATTGGATCGCCCGCAGCCAATGAGATCGTTTATTCATAGACACGTACTACGCATGCGCCGGTAATGTCAAATAGGAGAGTCCGCGGTATAGCCAAGGTAATTTGTTAACTAAGAGATCCGTATATTGGATTTTTATTATGTTTTGTCTTGTGTTCTGCCATAATCTTGAAGGCCATAATAGATCTTGCAAAATACGCCAACTAGTGTTACGTTAGTTGGTAATCTATTTTGAATAACACTAGGCAAATAGTAAAAACTTTTTGGGAGCTCCCTGTATAAAGTTCTCCACAGATATAGATATAGATAATATGTAGAATATATATCTGTGGAGTTCTTCAACCAAGGTATGACAGCGACAGCAAGTTCTATTTTTTCCAGTCGCGACATCTAGTTTTGACTAGAATAAACTTCAGAACTCTACATACTACGTAGGTCTGGTGTATTTGTGAACCTCAATCTCTTTCAATTCCTGCTGAATGTAAAAGTAACAATAACTCTCATATAATTCATCGCGAAACATCTGATGGGGTATCCTTTCACCCCATGATTAATAAAAATGACACCCCTAATAACATCTTATCAAACCACCAATGAGTTTGCAATGAATCGCGTATGACGGTGCGATATTCAGCGCTGTCATAACTGTCAAATTTGACAGTCGGAATAAGACGTTCCTGACGAGATAAGCTGTCACGGAACCCGTGATTACATTCACACGTTTTGTGTTTTAATAACATGCCGAATACGTTTTAAGGGTGTCTTAAAAAACATTAACGTACCTACCTATCAATTAGTTTTAAGGGATGTCGATCGAAGACTTGAATACCACTTAAGTTGCCGTTATATTGTGAAATTACAGGCACATGAGACTTTTCATCTTTATGTCTCAGGGTGGCGGACGCAGTACAATGCCACATAGGGAACGTACTAGGTGGACGTGACCTATATGTGTTAATGCATTGCTAAGGCCATGTTAACGGCAGAGGTTACCGCTTAACATGGGCAATCTGCTAGTTCCGTCAATAAAGAAGTTTAAAAATAAAAAATAAACTTAGTATCAAATTTCGGGATAAAAAGTATCCGATGTTTTAATATAGGTTATAATGTATCTGTGTACCAAATTTCATTACAATTGGCCCAGCCGTTTTGGCGTGAAAGCTCGACAAGTATTCAATTATCATCATTCACTTTGTCATATTAGTTAGTAACGAAATTATCGAAAACCGTTGTGGAATAAAGATTCTCGAATGGCAATTACGAAACGGACGACGCAGGGTAGGAAGTGTAGGAAGGCCCTTTTGATGGACCAACGACATAAGTAGTAGGAATTTGGTGGATGGAGACAGCTCAAGACCGTCCAGCAGTGGACTTATATAGGATGATGATGATGACGTTTATACAGAAAGCAAATAGTACTGTCTGTAAAGACGAAACTTACTGCCCTATTTCTGTTGAGCAATGCACCGGACATCGTTGATTTCTGCATAAACTAAACCGTCTCTACAGCCCAACTTTAATGTACCCCTCACTCCTCCACTCCATAGCTCTACCACCCAGAACATACAGCTCAAAATCCTTTAACAAGAAATTGAGAATATGTAAAGTATTAAAATAAGGGTAGGTATACATCTGCTTGATTTGCATAGACTGACGGATTGTCCTGCCACTCGGCCACAGGGTATAGACGAGTTCGGAAAGACCCCTGACACCCTGGTTCCGATGGATGATACGACTGACCTACCTAGTGGATTATTTAGGGGTAGGGATGGGGTACTAAGATACCTAAGTTGTAAAGATTACCTAAATTTTTATATTTTAACCTACATGTAGAAAAACGAAAGTTAAGATTACCTTTTTATATTATTTGTAACGCAAATGATATTAGCGAGTTAGCGACTCGTCCCGGCTTCGCACGGGTAGTTTCAGGATGAAAAAAAGCCCCCCCCCCCCCCTCCTATCACCCCCCCCCTGGTAGCCTATGTCACTCAAGGTGAATGTAGCTTTCCAATGGAGAAATAATTTTTGAAATCGGCACAGTAGTTTTTGAATTTATTCATTACAAACATACACACAAAAAAATACAAATGTTTCCTCTTTATATTAGTGTAGATAGTGTCAATGTAGATTTATTAGTAAGTTTTATTTTAGGTTAACTTTAATGTTATGTTGTTGTGCCCTGACAGGGTAATTACATCTGTTGTAATTGATGCATAAATAAATAAATAATTAAATACTAAATACTTTTATTTCAGCATGTTTCAATTTGATTCAACATTTATTTTTCTTGTAAGTGAAATGATAAAGGTAATTTTTTTTTATACGTCTCTTTGATAACAATATCATAAACAAGTTATTTAAAAAAAAAAATTATAAAACAATATTTTATGAAATTAGTGATCACAACGGTGTGCTTATCAAATTGAGCCTAAACACTGCCAGTCTACTATTATCCATCGAGGAGTGCCGTTGTCCACCTTCAGTCAGATCAGCTAACTGTCACCGTAATATTGTTTTGTCATTGAAACATGACAGGTAGCCAAATTTCAGCTCAATCGAACACCTCAATGAGACATATAGATGAAAAGTCTCATGTGCCCCATACCCTTCAAACCGGAACACAGCAATGCGAGCACTATTGCTTTGCGGCGGAAATAGGTATGTATGGAGGTACCTAGTACTTCCCCGGACGAACTCTTTCACAAAAAAGCTGTACTACTAAAACCGGATTTTTTCTGTTAGTTTTCTGAATATGTTCCAGAACCCTGTCTATTATTGATATTAACTTAATGGCCTTATTTTATTGACTCTCCGTGTCCCAAAAAAGTTTATTCGATTGGACTTTCATAAATTATTTGTGGAGTAATTACCAGTTGAGGTTCTACAAGTGGTATAAGGCGTTGTCCAGTGTGGGGATCGTCTGACAGATCGCTCTAGATCCACTATTATCATGACAAAGTTACGATGCTTGGATATTTGGATGTTTGTATGTTTGTTACTCAATCACGCCGAAATGGCTTAACCGACTTCTATGAAATTTGGTATATAGATAGATTATGACCTGGATTGAGATAAATTATACTTTATATTCTGGTAAATCGCGAACCAAGTCTCGTGTCGACGTTAGAACTTAATGCACGTGTTCTATATTTTAATATGTACCTGAAGCACTTGTAAGCATACCATGTTTTTTGACCTGTGTAATGTTTGTACGCTGAAAAGCAGAATCTAGCGATCTTACCTATACCTGCGAATGAAAACGAGGTAATAAAAACAATAAAGAGCGATGGTAGCCTAACGGTTCAATAGTGCAACTCAGAATCCAACGATACCGGGTTCGATCCTAGGCTCCGCACCAATGACTTCCATCGCTCTGTGCTTCGGAAGGCACGTTAAGCTGTCGGTCCCGGCTGTTATTGATTAATAGCAGTCGATAAGCCATGTCAGAGGCCCTCGGGCGGCTTGATAAACTCTGACACCAGAGGCCAGCACTACCTCATACGAAACGACGACCTATACCTAACAACCTAACATCTAATACATATTTTGTTTTACCTAGATTCATAAGCAATAAATGATTAAATTACGATTTATTTATCTCTGCTTAGCTTGGGGCTAGATAATGTTGTGTGAACTGTTCAGCAATATTTATTTATTTATTCATTTATGATTTAATATTTTATAGGTAAAAGTACCTAAAATGTGCGAAGAAAAATGAATTTGAAGAAATTTCAAATAATATCAATGTTTATTTACAAAAACCATTCTAAAATGTAATTTATACAGAAACAGTCTACTATCTAATAGCTTCGTTGTAACAAATATTTACATAATACTAATACTAACTCTAACTTAGAATAAGTAATAATTACTGGAATGTTTGGGAATAATACTTTCGTTGGCAAGATGTTAACTTAAACGTAACTTAATCGGCAGGACGGATTATACTGGCAAGAATCACTTATAAACTAAAACTAACTTAGACATTTTGGAATAGCTAAAATACTGTTTAGGTAAACTAAGCTAAATCATTATAATATTCTTTCCCTGACTCTATGAATGAATTAGCAAAATATTACAAGTTTTCAACAAGATACAATTTAGCAAAGTTTAAACAAAAAGTCATACAGTTATAAGCGTATTTTAAACGAAACCCAATATCGGCAACTTGACACTTTTAAAACAAGTTAATCTTTCCAACTTAATAAATAAAGTTAAAATGGTACTTGGTAACGAGTATTCCGGTACTTAATTTACAATAAATAACCCTGTAGATCACTATTCTTAACATCAATTTGGCAAAATGGTAAAACTTCCGAAACTATGCATTTTTGATAAAATTATCTAGTTTCTAAGATAGCAACTGAACGAAATACACTGCTTAATTCAATAGGTTACCTTACTGCAACAGCTCGTAGAGAGCAGCAATGTATGTCTGCGCCATCTGAAGAGTCTCGTACTTTGACAGCTGGCGATCAGCTCCCAAGGAAGGGAGATGTCCGCGAAGCCGGTCGAAAGCCTTATTCAAATTCTGCATCCGTCGTCTCTCCCTGGCATTGGCTGCTAATCTCCTCCTCCTTAAAACTGCTGCACTAGTAGCTCTTCCACGTCTCTTGCCATTATTTTCATCAGCATCCTCCGCACTGTCTTCTAAAACCATGTCAGGGTCCAACCCGCGGTAGGCGATTTGTGCAGAGTCTTGAATACTGCCGTCCATGGAAGGTGTCGGCTCCAGACTCGACCTTCCAGAGTCTGGTGACCTCGGCCAGGATAGGTAGCACTCCTCAGTTGTGTACTCCATCATCACGTCAGATGGAAACATGTCCTTCTCGGTGTATAGTAAACGATGCCCATAAGTTTCAGCGGCCATGATCGCGAGTCTTCAGAAAGTTCGTAAAATTATGACAGGTGTTCTCAGTTCGGTGTCCCACAGGGGTCTAAACTCGGGACGTACCTGTTTGGTTTATATAGGTTCCTGGTTTGTGCGAAACGGCGCGAGGTAAGAGGATAGCAGGTAACGGGTGGGTGGGAGAGAGACGGCTAGAGCCTCCGAGAGGGTAATTTGAGGCCAATCATCATTAATTACTTGGTCCCGGGGCTGCGTGTGCCGTTGTTTCGGTCTTTAGACAAGCGTCCATCCAAGCGCTACCGCGATGTAAAACGCTAAGCAAAACGCGTTGTCTTTGACGGTATTAAATAAATAAATAATAAATAATATTGCTGGACAGTTCACACAACATTATCTAGCCCCAAGGTAAGCAGAGCTTGTGTCATGGGTACCAGATAACTGATATACTTAATACAATATAATACATAGATAGATATTTTTTATTATACATTGAAAATACCCAGAACACCCTGAAAAAATATCATTTATCGGACAAATATTTGTTCTGAGGCGGGAATGGAAACCGCAACCCCCTGCGTCGCAGGCTAACCTTCGCCCGCCGCGCCACAGAGGTCGTTAGAGATTCGTCGATCGTTCATAGATTTTCAATAGCGCTTTGGTAGTTGGCTCTTGGATGGGTACTTGTTTAAGGTGCTGATTGAATGCGTTGGCTGCGACCCTCGGCAGGGGTGAATGCGGTATTGTATAGTATTTAACCTTGCGGTGCTTGTAATGAGCTTAAAAAGTTATCGTGAAAAGAGGTTTTATTATTATTGAACAGAATAAAGAACAAAGTATTTGCTACCGTATGGCTTTTTCAATATATAAATTAAAAGATTGCCTTTTGTTATTTTCCACGAAGTTCTGATAATCCAATTTTGTCATAAGTTACAAAAATACATAAGATATAGGCATTGAAATATATTTATGTATTTCAGATTTTGATACAATGTTTGTTTATGTTGATTAATATGACTTGAATTACTACATATAGAGATCTTTTCGGTACCTCAACAGGAAAAAACGGGACCTTTATGGGACCACTTAGATGTATGTGTCTGCCTGTCTGTCTGACAAGCTCCTTGTTCTCAGGCTAAGATGCGAGATGTTGCTGGTTTGATTCCCGCTGCATGACAAATGTTTGTATGATCTATAAATACCTATTTGTTCCGGGTCTGTGTGTTGTGTTTCTTGATACAGACGATACAGGGGATCCTAGTGTGGGATCAGGACTATGTATGTGACTGTTTGGTTTTATGTATGTTAGTATATTGTAAAGTAGGTAGCAAGCCGGCACCAGTCATCACCCGACACCATGTGACCCGGGAGAGGCTGGTCACCACTAGGCACCTGAGATGGGTGAAATTCAAGACAGTAAGTAGGTGGCCTGGGCAGGTTGACGAGCTACGAAGATTTGGATGAGACATTTCCATGACAGCTTATTAGGAAATTACTTGTGATTTTTTTAACATTGTTAGACCTTGGTTTGATCGTGATCTCACCTGTTAGTGACGATGGGGAGAACAATAGAAAGAATAAAGAAAGAAAGAATATAAATTTATTTGTATACAAGAGCTACACAGAAACACAGAACACACTAAGAAGAAACAGATATGAAGGTACTAGGTGTAACTCAAGTATAAAAATATATATCAATAGAGCACAAAGGTCTAGAAGGCACCAATTCACTCTTGCCTAGAAGAGACCCCAGATTATAATTTTCAGGTAGGACAGACGACGGTGTTCGCCTTATATGAAGGTAGCACCGAAACGTTTAGTTCGAATAGAGGGTATATTAATGAGGTAAGGATGGTACCGAGCCGTGCGTCTGTTCATCCTATGATGAAAAAGAGATGGTGGGATCAGATCGTGAAGTTCCAGAGCACATTCCCCTAAATGCAACCTATAGAAGGTCGAAAGGCATGCTTCTTTAAGGCGCGGCGGTGCTCGAGACTCTGGATCTTAGTCTCCGCCATATGTTGCTCACCTATAAGCTTGAAAGCTCTGCGTTCGATCGAGTCTAAGGCAACAAGCTGGTGTTTGGTCGAGTCATCCCAAACGTGGCAGTAGTACTCCATACCAGCGCGGACTTGTACTTCATATAAACTGTAAGTGGTTTTATAAATTTAATCAGTCTTCATAGCTCTACGTCCAGGGTCTTGCGCCCGGTGGTCCAGTCAGTTTCCACAGCCATCTTTATATTTTTTCTTATTTTTCTTAAAGAATGATTTGGGCCTCTATTAGAAAACTCACTGGATAGATAGGTAACGTTGAAAATTACTTCAATTAGCTGTAATAGATAACCTGGTACGTAACAAAATATGTTTATTTTCATTTAATCTTAAGTTTAAGATTTAATAATAAACCTAATAAAAAACTTTTCACACCTAGATCAATCATTCAAGTCAGTAACAAAAGCTCAGAAACTGTGTTATTACATATATTAAATAAATGGGATATTTAATATTATTCGAGGAGGTACCCAAAAGAAACCGAACAGGCAGAGTTTTTTAAGTAAAAATAGATGCAAATTAAAAATATACGTTACCTGAAGGCCGTTACACATAACTAGTATCAGGCTTCAGTCTTTGGTAAGTAGTAGGTATTTTACAAGCTTTTATTTAAGTTGACCTGTGATTAACATAATCACTAGTGTGGGACAAATCTTAAAACTGAATTTTGAAACAGTTAACCTCGAACTATTGAACTGAAATTTTGCATACCTGTCAAGTTACGATCGTAATACAATATTATGGTGACAGCGAGCTGATTTGATGATGGAAACGGAAGGTGGACAACGGAACTCCTCGATGGATATAGTAGACTGGCCGTGTTGAGGCTCATATTGATCAGATCACTAATTTTATAAAAGATTCTACTGAAAAAAATATTTTTCAAAAAAATTATAATTTAATTATCTAATTGAGCTTATTATGAAATAATGATGTGTCGCGAGAAATATTTAACGAACCTATAGAATAAAATATTTTAATAAATTGTTCTCAATACGCGTATTTATCTATCGAAGTTACCAGCTGAAAGAGGTATTTGAAGTAAGTTTTATAAAAAAAACTCATCAAATATTTCCTAAAGTATTACATTCTTGTGGTTATGTGTGTTTTGCTCAGATTATCGACCCCGTTATTGTTTTAACCATATTTGCACGCGTCATTTAACCCGCGCTGGTTCGGATTTCACGATGTGAGCCAGGAAAAAAAACGTTGATCTTAGACACTAGAGTATTTATAGCTTTTGCCTTCTCTTTTCTATAATCGAATTTGAATTGTATTGTTTCTATTATCTATGCCCTCGTTAATCTAGGTGTTCTTAGAGTTTGTATGGGGCGCTAGACGACTGGTTAACAGAGAAAAAAATGTACTATTATTTTTCTTTGCCTTGTGTTATTTATTTTCATATTTTTTAATAACCGTGCTACTAATAATTGCAGGTCATTCATTGAATAGTTACGACGTGTTTTGTCTCTTTCGATCTAATTTGAAACTGCCTGTCAATGCAAAGGATAAAACCTGTGTAGCTATTCCAAGGATAAACCGTGTTTTATAGTAGTGAGTTAGGTGTTGAGGTGTTTTATACAATTTTAATTTGTTTGTTTTGTATAACAGGTAATAAGTTTATAATTTTTCTATATTGACCAAGTTTTTTTTTCCAAATATTCCAACGGCTTTAAACGACCTTTAAAATGTCGTCAGTCTCTGCGACGTCTGGTTAGTGGATCAGTGGGTCGGTGGATGGATTCGGCTGCATACCGTTCAGCCAGTAGTCCAGTCAAGATGTACATCCGTGCTTGCAAAAGTTCCGGTCACTCTGAATTTTTAACATGTTGTTAGGACCTTAACCAAAATTAAGATTTGCAATTTTCAAAGTGCTGTGCGAGCGGCGGTGTGCCTATTTTTTTTTTTTTTTTTTCAGTTTTTGTTCAATATCTTAGTGAAGGAAGGGTCTGAACGGTATAGTAACTATTCATACTTTTATATTAGACTATATTTACTACAATTTGAGACTAGGTAAAGCTCTATACAGCCGTTAGTTCCCGAGATACAGTTCTTCAAAAATAGGCATTTCTTTCCAGTGTTTTTTTTCGAAATGTTCTTTAATTTTGTGAGATGTCTTCTAAAATACGCATCTCATGTCAAATATTATAAGCAATGAAGCGTGACCGGAACTTTTGCAAGCACGTCCCCCTTTTCATGTTTAACTTGACTGGACTACAGTGGATGCCGATATATTTTAATAAATTACTTTTGTTCACCAGTAGCTTTACTCGCGTTTTCTCAGTATAAAAAGTGGTCTATAGTTCAATCTTGTTCAAAATCTATCTGTAAAAATTATCAAAATCAGTTTAGAACAGAAGTAAATATAATTAATAGAATAGATAGAATAGAATATTCTTTATTGCACAAAACGAACAATGTACACAGGCGAACTTAATGCTAAGAAGCATTCTCTACCAGCTAACCTTTGTGTATTGTGGATACATATATGTAGGTAGTGCACAAAAAACGTAATAAAGAGAAGAAAAAAAAAGACCTTATTAATAGTGGAATTATTATTATTTTTTGCTGTGAAATTTAACTTACAGAGCAACATTCTCTAGCTTAGAATATATAAACCCTTTCTTGTATTTTTATACCAATATAATCATGCCTTGATAACTTACTCTATCATAATTTATCATCCAAATTCTGGAGAATCGCATAGACCGATTAACCATTTTCTGTTTATTAAATGCATTTGGCTCCCTCATTTATTTATTATGGTATCAGGCATTAACAAAATTATGTTAATATTTACATGATCGACGATTGAGATGTGGCCACACACTGAGACGATCGCTCT
The DNA here is from genome assembly GCA_932527175.1 of Operophtera brumata. Lineage (NCBI taxonomy): Eukaryota > Metazoa > Arthropoda > Insecta > Lepidoptera > Geometridae > Operophtera > Operophtera brumata. Next base: position 41,423,272 of record OW052228.1, on the reverse strand, counting down.
CATCCTGAGCTTTCCTTGTAAGCCTTCCTTGTTAATCGGAAATTCGGCAAAACCATTTATTTAAACTAACATAAACTTTACATTGTACTGCCAGATTTAATCAATTAGAATTTTTTGTTTCTATTACCCGTAGTAGTATTATTTTAGTTATTATTATTATTATTTTAGTAGTAGTAGAGCTTTTTTGTGAAAGAGTTCGTCCGGGGAAGTACTGCCACCATACCTATTTCTGCCGCAAAGCAGTAGTGCTCGCATTGCTGTGTTCCGGTTTGAAGGGTAAGGGTGCCGGTGAAATTACAGGCACATGAGACTTTTCATCTTTATGTCTCGGGGTGGCGGGCGCAGTGCATTGCCACATAGGTTGCGTCGTAGGTGAACTTGACCTATGAGGTAATGCACCGTTCATAGGCAGAGGTTACCGCTTAACATCAGGTGGGCCTCTTGCTTGTTCCGTCATCCAAGTAGTATAAAAAAAAAAAAACCGCTGTAAAACTTCAGACATTTTTATTACAAGCTTTGAGGCTGAGATAAATAGATCTTACGTAGCACGTACGGTTCTAATGCTTGGCATTATCCCTGTCACTTTCATACACATGTCGAATCACGCATGCTAGATAGGGACAGAGTCAATGCTCAGCATAATGACGAGCTAAGTTACGTCTATTTTTCTAAGGCTTAGTAACTTGCTTACCTGGGATTTTGAAATCTGGCATTTTTGAAAGAAACGTCGTCATTTTTATTTTATTACATTTTAATGTGTTTTTTCGAGTTATTTTGTGTAATTTTAGTGGCATTTTAACCGGTGTTACTTGGATAAATGGCACATGTGTGATGTAGTGAAATTTGAGTGTATTGCGCGTCTTTTCGAAATGGTGGATTTTTTCCTGTAAAAACTCAGTTTTTCTGCCACAATTTAAACTGGGTTAGGACTAGACGGAGACTCTTGACGACTTGACTATAAAACTATAATAATTATATCACTTGACATTGGCTAAATTGTTGCAAATAATGCACAGAAGCCATTACCTAAGATAAGAAGAACTTGCTTACCTGTCTGTGTCTGTGGGGGACAAACCTAGTAACTGAATTTCAAACCAGTTGCAACAAAGCGATTGAGTTGAAATTTTGCATACCTGTCAAGTTTCAATGACAATACAATATGATGGTGATAGCGAGCTGATCTGATGATCGAGACGGAAGGTGGACTACGGAACTCCTCGATGGATAAATAGTAGACTGGCCGTGTTTAGGCTCACATTGTGATCAGTACACGGTTCCAATCACTAATATTATAAAATCATGTGTTGGGGAAAAAATCCTAGCTTGCAAGTCTTTTTTTTCGAAAATATTTTGTATGTACGTCTGTTCACTTAGGTATTTGTTTTGTCATACCCATAGAGCAACACGGAGGCCGTCTCGCTCTATTGTTATACCTAGTTATTTATTGTTTGCATTTTGTAAAGTTCCTATGGGGAATAATTGAGAATGAGTATGTTTTACATCTTTTCTAACACGCATTGTGTATTTTTTTTTATGCAACTTGGAATAACAGATCAAGCAGATGGCCCAGCTGATGATAAGTGGTACCCTCTGCCTATGAACAGTGCATTACCTCATAGATCACGCCCACCTAGGACGCACCCTATGTGGCATTGCACTGCGCCCGCCACCCTGAGACATAAAGATGAAAAATCTCATGTGCCTGTAATTTCACCGGCACCCTTACCCTTCATACCGGAACACAGCAATGCGAGCACTACTGCTTTGCGGCAGAAATAGGTGTGGTGGTAGTATTTCCCCGGACGAACTCTTTAACAAAAAAGCTTTACTACTACTAAACTAACTAACTAACTAGTATGTTTATTCAAAGAATAAACATACTTTGACTTGGATTTATCGATCTATTTTGGCTTGAACTCGTTTTTCCCTACTTTACCTTATTAATAACAAAAAAATGTAACTGAACACTATACCAAGTTGACTGGTAAAATTTAACAAAATAAAGAAAAAAAGTACAAAAAAGTGTGTAACAGGATACGGTAAGGGTTGCCCCGTTACTGTAACGGTGATACGGGGTTCAAATCCGTTCCGGGGTGCATGCACTTCCGATTAGGCTATGATTGGCGTTGATGAAGATACCGGCTCATGTTTAAAAAAGCAAACAATAAAAATACAGTTCATTTTAAAAATGTATGTTTCAATAATCCTTTTCGATATTAGAATACTTTTTACAATCGTATTTATGTAGACATTCTTACTCCCAGGCGTAGGGCCATGTTTAGGTTCATGATGATCCTGAACATAGCCATGTGAGGTATATACCTGGTTACTCTAACGCAGGGTGACTGAGAAAGAAGATTCAAGATTCAAGATATTTATTTGCATAAATAAGTTTAATAATTTGGTCTTGTAAAATAGTGAGCACTTATTTGCCCCCTGCAGGCATCGCAATTTTTGTTGAGGGCGTTAACTGCAACTTAGTTTCTTACATAGCTTATTGCATATAAAACAACTAACTACTCAATTTTAACTACGTAATATAAAGTTTGTTCATCCAAAGTTACTACATTACAAAGTTACTTATATACTTAGAACCAATGATACGACGAATGAGTTGTTGGTAAGAAAGGCAGTTTCTGGAGTTTTTGACATGAAAAGCGTCTATATTTTTTTTTTTTTTTTTTTTATACTATTTGGATGACTGATCAAGCAAGAGGCCCACCTGATGTTAAGCGGTAACCTCTGCCTATGAACAGTGCATTACCTTATAGATCACGTCCACGTAGGACGCAACCTATGTGGCATTGCACTGCGCCCGCCACCCTGAGACATAAAGATGAAAAGTCTCATGTGCCTGTAATTTCACCGGCACCCTTACCCTTCAAACCGGAACACAGCAATGCGAGCACTACTGCTTTGCGGCAGAAATAGGTATGGTGGTAGTACTTCCCCGGACGAACTCTTTCACAAAAAAGCTCTACTACTACTAAAACTACTACTACTATATGCGGTTTGGTATCGTACTCTTCGATCACAGAACATCGTACTCCTCAATCTAGTTCCTGATACCCAAGACACACCCTATAGTGTGGGATCAGGACTCAGGACTATGTACATGACTGTTGGGTGCTATGTATGTTATGTTTCTGGTCAACATTTATTTAAGCAAAGAACTACCTACGAGAATTCGTGATACGATTACACTGTAAATAATGAGCCCAGAGAAAACGAAATTCACTTAGTTATTGCATTATACAATATATAGACTATTTACTTACACAAAGAATTATGCCTATGTAGTCTCGTCCTCGATGATGAATAGAAAACTTTGTAGTAACGGTCCGTTCTACTCTTCGCGTATACATTTGTGTAAAGCCTTAAGACGCCATAGGTTCTCAAATGTCTCTAGAATTTTAAAGTTTTTGATAAGAATTCTTATAGTTTTCTATGAAGAAAAAAATATATGATATTTTTGATCATTTTATCTAGTGAAATCATTAATTCAATACACTATTTGAATTACTTCACTGAATAAAAAAAAAACACAAAGATACCACCTTTTTAAAATTGAAATCATGTTTTTGACTTACTTCTTTCACGTTTTAACTTATGAAACACTTAGTGTCATGTTAATTTTTATTTAAATTAGTGAAGTCATTAACAAAATTTAGCAAAACTAGAAGGGATTTTTTTATATAATTTTTTAAACACAAATATAAGTATCAGAGCGTACGCTCGCCTTGTTCAGACCGGTCGCAGACCGCATCGAGGTAGGACCTGTGTCAATTTTCCCGCCATCGGTCACGTGACTACGGAGCGTCTCCGCAGTACAAACTAATATTGGTTCTGTGGCACTGCTAGCAAACAAACGCACTACGGAATATATCAGGCAACTCACAAATCATAATTATGAAAAAGCCAACAAACGTAAGTAGAAGTAAAACCTAGGTAACAAATATATCCAATTTTTTTTGCGAATAAACTCTGACTTCAAATTGTTACTTTAGATGGGTACCTTACCTACATACCTAGTAGGAGTAGACATCATCTTGCCTAAGAAATTACCTTTCTGTCTCCTCCAGTGGATGTGTGCAATGGTGTGTCCGACCAAGAAGTAGACCTTCCGTGTCTTCTCGTGGAAGAGTGCCGTGATGAGTGTCCAACCTTAGAAAATACCTCTGCGTCACCTCAAGTGAAGACCCTGGCCTAAGGGAAGACCCTCCGTGTCTTTCCATGAAAGAGTGCCGTGATGTGTGTCTGACCTAAGAAAATACCTCACCGTCTCCTCAAGTGGATGTGTGAAGTGTTATGTGCGGCCTAAGAGTAACCATCCGTTTTTTCCTATGGAAGAGTGCTGTGGTGTTTGTCCGGCCTAAGAAAATACCTGTCCGTCACCTCACGTGGATGTATACAGTGGTCTGTCTGGCCTAAGGGAAGACCCTCCGTGTCTTTCCATGAAAGAGTGCCGTGATGTGTGTCTGGCCTAAGAAAATACCTCTCCGTCTCCTCAAGTGGATGTGTGAAGTGGTATGTCGGGCCTAAGAGTAACCCTCCGTTTTTTCCTATGGAAGAGTGCTGTGGTGTTTGTCCGGCCTAAGAAAATACCTGTCCGTCACCTCACGTGGATGTGTACAGTGGTCTGTCTGGCCTAAGGGAAGACCCTCCGTGTCTTTCCATGAAAGAGTGCCGTGATGTGTGTCTGGCCTAAGGAAATACCTCTCCGTCTCCTCAAGTGGATGTGTGAAGTGGTATGTCCGGCCTAAGAGTAACCCTCCGTTTTTTCCTATGGAAGAGTGCTGTGGTGTTTGTCCGGCCTAAGAAAATACCTGTCCGTCACCTCACGTGGATGTATACAGTGGTCTGTCTGGCCTAAGGGAAGACCCTCCGTGTCTTTCCATGAAAGAGTGCCGTGATGTGTGTCTGGCCTAAGAAAATACCTCTCCGTCTCCTCAAGTGGATGTGTGAAGTGGTATGTCCGGCCTAAGAGTAACCCTCCGTTTTTTCCTATGGAAGAGTGCTGTGGTGTTTGTCCGGCCTAAGAAAATACCTGTCCGTCACCTCACGTGGATGCATACAGTGGTCTGTCTGGCCTAAGGGAAGACCCTCCGTGTCTTTCCATGAAAGAGTGCCGTGATGTGTGTCTGGCCTAAGGAAATACCTCTCCGTCTCCTCAAGTGGATGTGTGAAGTGGTATGTCGGGCCTAAGAGTAACCCTCCGTTTTTTCCTATGGAAGAGTGCTGTGGTGTTTGTCCGGCCTAAGAAAATACCTGTCCGTCACCTCACGTGGATGCATACAGTGGTCTGTCTGGCCTAAGGGAAGACCCTCCGTGCCTTTCCATGAAAGAGTGCCGTGATGTGTGTCTGGCCTAAGGAAATACCTCTCCGTCTCCTCAAGTGGATGTGTGAAGTGGTATGTCCGGCCTAAGAGTAACCCTCCGTTTTTTCCTATGGAAGAGTGCTGTGGTGTTTGTCCGGCCTAAGAAAATACCTGTCCGTCACCTCACGTGGATGTGTACAGTGGTCTGTCTGGCCTAAGGGAAGACCCTCCGTGTCTTTCCATGAAAGAGTGCCGTGATGTGTGTCTGGCCTAAGAAAATACCTCTCCGTCTCCTCAAGTGGATGTGTGAAGTGGTATGTCGGGCCTTAGAGTAACCCTCCGTTTTTTACTATGGAAGAGTGCTGTGGTGTTTGTCCGGCCTAAGAAAATACCTGTCCGTCTCCTCAAGTGGATGTGTGAAGTGGTATGTCGGGCCTAAGAGTAACCCTCCGTTTTTTCCTATGGAAGAGTGCTGTGGTGTTTGTCCGGCCTAAGAAAATACCTGTCCGTCACCTCACGTGGATGTGTACAGTGGTCTGTCTGGCCTAAGGGAAGACCCTCCGTGTCTTTCCATGAAAGAGTGCCGTGATGTGTGTCTGGCCTAAGAAAATACCTCTCCGTCTCCTCAAGTGGATGTGTGAAGTGGTATGTCGGGCCTAAGAGTAACCCTCCGTTTTTTCCTATGGAAGAGTGCTGTGGTGTTTGTCCGGCCTAAGAAAATACCTGTCCGTCACCTCACGTGGATGTGAACAGTGATCTGTTTGGCCTAAGGGAAGACCCTCCGTGTCTTTCCATGAAAGAGTGCCGTGATGTGTGTCTGGCCTAAGAAAATACCTCTCCGTCTCCTCAAGTGGATGTGTGAAGTGGTATGTCGGGCCTAAGAGTAATCCTCCGTTTTTTCCTATGGAAGAGTGCTGTGGTGTCTGTCCGGCCTAAGAAAATACCTGTCCGTCACCTCACGTGGATGTGTACAGTGGTCTGTCTGGCCTAAGGGAAGACCCTCCGTGTCTTTCCATGAAAGAGTGCCGTGATGTGTATCCGGCCTAAGAAAATACCTCTCCGTCTCCTCAAGTGGATGTGTGAACTGGTATGTCGGGCCTAAGAGTAATCCTCCGTTTTTTCGTATGGAAGAGGGCTGTGTGGTGTTTGTCCGGCCTAAGGCAGTGGCCTGTCCGGCCTAACAGTAGACCCTCCGATCTCTTCCCGTGGAAGAGTGCCGTGGTGTGTGTCCGGCATAAAAAAAACCTCTACGTCTCCTCCCGTGGATGCAATGAGCATCACATCAATGTACCAATTCTACCTATTGCATTAGGATACGATTTTCAATGTTAACTACATTTTGATTACTAGGACAGAAAATGTATGGTAGGTAGTAAATGTCTTACCGGCTACCACCATCCAAAGGGCGTCGACGATTTTGGCATAGTCGTCAGCCGCCATTTAGTTTTATTTTCAAGTTAGTGGCGCACTTTGAAAACTGAACATAAATGGCTAGAGGATACGGCTTATTTGCAAAACGTCCACTTTTTATAATGTACACCGCACTTTTCTATCTATATTATATAAAAAAACCTGGATAACGGTGACTGACTCACTGACTCACTGACTCATTGTTCTAGGTTTGTGTTTAGTTTTTTAATCAGACTCGGGGAAAAGTCGCCAAGCTGTTTTGGTCCTGACCAAAACAGTTCTTTGAAACGGTGACCGATCGGATCCGTTCAAACGACGCATCCTACTGTTTTTTGGGAAAGATTAAAGAAAAATGTTACAAACAAAAAAAAATAGAAGGCTGCTCTAAAATGTCTCTTTTAAACAGACTTGTCTGACTAGACTTCGGTGAATTAAAGCCTTTTACCAAAGTTAACACTCGAAAACTTTGTTTATGCAGAAATGTTGCCAGCATCTCGGTGAATATAGGAAAATCCTAACTTTTTTCAAAACGGAACTTTTTTGCGGATGGTGTAGTGGCCATTTTGTAAAATCGTGGAAAATAAAATTTTCCAATTTAAAAAAAGAGACTGCGGGCAACACTGAGCTTGATGACTTGTATAGGGCTGTTGTGTGGGAGGACAAGTGGTGTTGCCAGGTGGAAATATTTTCCTCATTTTTAGGGTAATTTCCGAGATTTTTCCCAAATATATATAAAAAAATGAAGTTTTTGATAATAAATTGTATGTGGTATTAACCTTGGTGGTTGGTTTGTTTGTTGTTGAAAATGAAGGAAGTCCTTAAAAATAACCTTTGATTATTTAAGTAGTATATTGTTGGTAACCCTGGGAGAAAACGGTGCTTGTATAATCGAGAGACTGAAAAAAACGATATGGGTGGCGTTTTCGAGAAATTTGGAGGTGCTGATTGCGAATACATCATCAAATTTGCAGTCAGGTACGTATGTAAGTGAGTAGGTAAGTAACCTAGCAACCCTGCGTAAAGGTAATATAAGATTAAACTAATATGGGTGTCGTTTTTGAGTAATTTGTAGTTGCTGATTACGAATATTACTTAAATTTTTCGGTTAGGTGGGTAAGTTAGTAGGTAAGCTGGTAACCCAATAAAATGGTAAGATCAGAAAAAAACTAATATGGGTGTCGTTTTCAAGTAATTTGTGGGTGCTGATTACGAATATTACGTTAGTTTTCTCTCTTCAAATTAACTTTGCTGTAGCTTCTCGAGCTAACGAGAACGATGGTCGAGTGAGTGAGATAAACGAAGAGATGACATTCGTATTAATTAGTGCAGGAGCATGTACAGGTACAGGTATAATTACAGGTACAGGTACAGGTACAGACACAGGTACAAGTACAGGTACAGGTACAGGTACAGGTACAGGTACAGGTACAGGTACAGGTACAGGTACAGGTACAGGTACAGGTACAGGTACAGGTACAGGTACAGGTACAGGTACAGGTACAGGTACAGGTACAGGTACAGGTCAAGGTCAAGGTTAATGGTCAAAATCAAAGTAGATTTATAGAGGTTCGTAGGCGTTGGAAGGAGTTTGTAGGGTTTGTAGGATTTTGTTGGGGTTTGTAGTGTTGGTAGGGTTTGCAGGGGTTTGTAGAGGTTTGTGCATACACGCGAGTAAGCGGCAAAGGAAAACTGTACGCCAGCTGCTCGTACCTCACGCACCACCGACACACTAGTTATTGTGCTATGGCTAGAGGATACAACTCATTCGCAAAACTCCACTTCTTGTAATGTACAACCGCACTTATTCTCAATATGACCACTTCGCATAACGTCCACTTCGCAAAATATACACTCAATTTTTTTGCTAAAAATAGACTAAAGGAGATGTCCAAAAAATATATGGAGGCCGGTATAAAAATAACTAGAAATTCTAAGCAACATAATAGTTATTTACGGAGAAAGGGCATTTATTAGGCTATTTTTCAGCTAATGAAAAATAATAAATGTACCTCAATTTTTTGAAACTTGATTCAAATGTTGTGTTTTTCAAAATAAAGTTTAGAGCTTCCAACACTCCCAAAAGGTGAACTTGACGCTCTTTGGCAGGCAGACTAAGGAATTTTGATACTCTCTAGCTAGCGAGACAGGCCGCAGACAGAACACCACAAAGAACTTTTCATACGACTATCCTACCTTCGTTCCATGTTGTCGCGTTATTACTAATACTTCACTTATTAGTTTATCCGTTCTGTGTAGAGTCAGGATACATTCTGAGTAGATACCTACCTACACTGTTGGAGAGTTCACTAGTAGATAGGAGCTGCCTGTAATGATAATAGTACCTTTAGCAATCTAAAGGTACTCAGAATGTATCCTGACCCTAAGGAGGCGAGGAATGTAGGTACCTATGCATATTGATGCATAGGTACCTACATTCCTCGCCTCCTTATAAACATATGTATTTTTCAGGTAGCTCAGGGCACAGATAAATTTATTGTAAATTGTGTGTTAGCACGTATTCCATTCAAGAAGAATATTTTAGTCATCATATCTTTGGGCACAGGCAGAAGAAGACGAAATAGCATATTTTCTTGTTAGAGAATATTTTAGTCAATTATATTATAAAAACGGGAAATTTTCACGTACCGTTAAACAAATAATATAATTGATATGATTCACGAAAGTTTCTATAGTAAAATATTTTAGTCATCATATCTTTGGGCACAGGCAGAAGAAGACTAAATAGAATAATTTATTTTATGTGCGATCGCAGATATTTGCTTAGGGTGTTCTGGGTATTTTTTATGTATAATAAAAAATATCTATCTATGTAATATATTGTATTAAGTATATCAGTTATCTAGTACACATAACACAAGCTCTGCTCTGCTTTTTTATATTTTAGACTTTTTACTTTTTTCATTTGATTACATTTTTACTTCTTGGTTTTAAAAGTAAAATATGAATACAAGTAAAAAGTAACGAAAAGTAAAAAAAATGCAATTTCCACCAGGCAACACCACTTGTTCTCCCACACGATAGCCCTTTACTAGTCATCAAGCTCCGGTGTTGCCCGCAGTCTCTTTTTTCAATTTGAAAATTGAAAACTTTACGATTCTACAAAATGACCACCAAACAATACGCCATGCGCCATCATGGTTTTTAAAAAAGTTGTGATTTTGCACTCTATATACACCAAGATGCTTACAACTTTTCTATATAAACCAAATTTTCGAGTGATAACTTTGGTAAAAAACTTTAATTCACCAAAGTCTAGTCGGACAAGTCTGCTTAAAAAACCCATTTTAGAGCAGCAATCTATTTTTTTTTGTTTTTTTATTTAATCTATCCCAAAATGCATCCAGTAGGATGCGTCGTTTGAACGGATCCGATCGGTCACTATTTCGAAGAACGGTTTTGGTCAGCTTGGATTTTTTTAATGACAGATTTTTTCCCGAGTCTGATTAAAAAACTTAACACTTTCCTAGAACATGACCCATCACTAAAACGACTCCTTCTAGGAGAATAACGATGTCAATGAGTCAGTGAGCCAGTAACCAATACCCAGCTTTTTTGAAAAAAAAAATAGTTAGAAAAGTGCGGTGTACATTATGAGAAGTGGATGTTTGCGAATGACCCGTATCCTCTAGCAAAATGTATTTTTTTTAAAGTGCGCCTCTAACTTAAAAATAAAACTAAATGGTGGCTGACGACTATGCCAAATTGTCGACGCCCTTTGGATGGTGGTATGGTATGTATGTTATGTACGGTAGTAACACATTTACTACCATACATTTTCGGTGCTAGAAATCAAAATGAGTAGTTATTACATTTAAAATTATAGAATGATATAGGTAGAATTTGTAGATTGATGTGATGCTCAATGCATCCACGGAAGGAGACGGACAGGTATTTTCTTAGGCCGGACACACATCACGGCACTATTCCACGGGAACAGACGGAGGGTCTACTCTTAGGCCAGACAGACCACTGCACACATCCACGTGAGATGACGCACAGGTATTTTCTTAGGTCGGACACACACCACAACACTCTTCCACGGGAAGACACGAAGGGTCTTCCCTTAGGCCATACAGACCACTGTACACATCCACGTGAGGTGACGGACAGGTATTTTCTTAGGCCGGACACACACCTCGGCACTCTTTCATGGAAATACACGGAGAGTCTTCCCTTAGGCCAGACAGACCACTGTACACATCCACGTGAGGTGACGCACAGGTATTTTCTTAGGCCGGACAAAGACCACAGCACTCTTCCATAGGAAAAAACGGAGGGTTACTTTTAGGCCGGAGATACCACTTCACACATCCACTTGAGGAGACGGACAGGTATTTTCTTAGGGCGGACACACATCACGGCACTCTTCCACGGGAACTAATGGAGAGTCTACTCGTAGGCCAGACAGACCACTGCACACATCCACGTGAGGTGACGCACAGGTATCTTCTTAGGCCCGACAAACACCACAGCACTCTTCCATAGGAAAAAACGGAGGGTTACTCTTAGGCCGGGCATACCACTTCACACATCCACGTGAGGAGATGGAGAAGTATTTTCTGAGGCCGGAAACACATCACGGCATTCTTTCACAGGAAGAGACGTAGGTGCTACTCTTTGTTCGGACAGACCACTGTAAACATCCACTGGAGGAGACGGAGAGGTAATTTCTTAGGCCGGACACACACCTCTGCACTCTTCCTCAGAAAGAGACGGAGGGCCTAGTCTTAGGTCGGACAGACCTCTGCACACATCCACTGGAGGAGACGGAGAGGTAATTTCTTAGGATCGAATCATGAGGTACTTATTTTGTTTATGGAACATCTGATTTTCTGCCACAATTAGATACCTTCCTAACGATCCATTTTTATGGGTAATGTAATTATCCAAATATCCAACAGAAATAATAAAAAAACTTACGTAAACATTCTTTATTATTTATTTATTACTAGCACTAAAACTTATTATTTTTTGTGCGCTACTTGATGACCGTATGTGCGAAAATAATAGCAAGACGCCTTAGAGCGTTTCCACACTATCCGATGCGATACCGTTATCGGCCGTAATTTTCATACATTTTATCGGTCTCCAATATCAGATACCGACAAAATGTATGGAAATGTCTTCCGATAAGGATATCGGATCGGAAAGTGTGAAAACGCTCTTACCCGCCGATAGAATTCGGGTCATTGACCTCGGCGCATCCTGCGTCACGCTCAGTGGGCGGGGCAACCCCGCGTGCTTCACACCCTGACATAAAAATTTTCGTTGGCCCTATAGCGCCTTAATAAAAAACGGAACGTATCCCGCCCGCTAAGGTGCTGTCACCTGGAACCAACTTCATTCGGTTCATAGAGAAATTTGTTATATATAGATTCGGTTTTTTGTACTCAACGGCGTTTTTCCTACAAAAAGAAAAATTCAAATATTGTCTAGTTTTTTCAGTTAATTAGTGGGAAATGACTAAGGAAAAGAGGACACATGAGTGTGATAAAGAGCATCTGCTCAAAAAAATCTCTAAGAGTAGAACGGACCGTTACTACAAAGTTTTCTCTTCATCATCTTCGGACGAGACAACACGGCATAATTCCAGTCGAACATCACTTACAGGGTAAGTTTGTTTGACTAATTAATTATAAACGTAGGTACACGTAGGTATCTTTCATGTATGTACTTAGTCAATTTTAATTACGCTATGACAGTAGCCAAAAGATCTTGGAAACATTCGTCAGATTCCTTTTTCGTCAGAATAAATTATACAAACTGTTTTTTTCTGACAAAAGCGAAATCTTATCCAAAACACGTAGAAGCCTATTTTTTCTTCTACTACTACCCAGGAAAAGAGTATTTTCTCCCTGTTTAAAGCAATTTTCTTAATGTGTAGAAACGTTCGTGGTCATGCAATGGTCAACGACATGGTCACCGTAATGATTACTGCTGCAATTTCCAGTTATTTGCCAGGAATGTCATTGTGCGAGCTAGATCTATTTTTTAACGATTCTACTATAAATATCTTCTATTTGTGGAGTTTTAATAGTATCTGGAGCATTATATAGATATATAGATAAAAAATATTGTATTGACCAAACAAAAAACAATTACTTATAGACGAACATAATGTTAAGTTGCATTTTCTTCCAGCTAACCTTTGTGTAATTCAATTCAATCAATTCAATTCATTTATTTATTTCAGGCAACAGTGAAAAATGTACATTGTACCTAGACAAAGGCCCATAGCAATATATACCTTACAACTAACATACATATAGAGATAAAGATATACTTAAAACTATCACTTAACGACAACGGGATTTGGTTTCGAAAACGCTTCCCTATAGCGTCGGTAAACAATGCCAGCTGGCCAGAACTCCGGATCTAGGAGCACATCCCTGTACTTCGCCTGGACCTGGAGAGCATATGACTTGAAGCCAGTGACCATGTTGTATGTATGATGTATTTGATATTGTGAATATTTTTGTACTATTATTTTGTGAGGTATTTATGGTAGGTATACTAGAAGCGCCCCGCGGTCTCACCCGCGTAAAGCTAGGTTCATATTATTGTGTCGGGGTGTGTCGTGGCGCGCCAGTACGCAATCGGTTACGTTTATTACCTATGACTAGATTCACATAAGTAGGTTGTGTTGTGTTGTGGCGCGTCAACGTAACCGATTGCGTTCTAGCACGCCACGCCACACCCAATAATATTGAATCTAGCTTAAGTCTCGATCCCGTGGGAATATCGGGATAAAAATGTACCTATGTGTTATTCCGGGTATCCAGTTATCTCCATTCCTTTCATGCAAATCCGTTGAGCCGATTCAGCGTGAAGAAATAACAAACACGCTCACACACACAAACTTTTGCATTTACAGTAGGATTTTATAACTGCATACTAGAGAAATGTCACATCCGGATAATAGAGATAGACAAATTAGACAGGAAATGACAAGATAAACGGAAATAGACCACCGTGGTACAACCACAGATCGATGGACCATTTAGCGAGATTACAGAGCGGTGTCAGTAACTGTTATTTTTGACGCCTAAAACGGTTTTTGCTTCTAAAAACGGCACTTTCACGCCTAAAAACAGTGTTTTGACGCCTAGGAGAGATTTAATAGGGGCGATGTGGGAGGTATATGGTAGCTATTAGTGTAATTGTAATAATTAGAATGACGGTGGCCAAAGTGGCATAAATTTACCTCTCTGTTAGGCTTCGCATTTTGCTTTTCACGAAAATATACCATGCTAAAGTCACGCAAGTCATACGAAGAGCAATATACCTGTACAATTAATTAATTTTGTAAAAATTATAAAAACCCTCTACGCAGTGAAACAGCTGAACCGATTTTGATCAAACATACCTAAGAACACTCCCGACAAATTCACCTTTCAAACAAAAAAAAATTGGTTCTACTGTTCGGGAGCTACAATGCCACAGACAGACACACACGTCAAACTTATAACACCCCGTCGTTTTTGCGTCGGGGGCTAAAAACATTTATTAACAGAAAGAATAATACAACTAATACAAGGTATGTACAAAATACATATGAAACAGTTGTGCTACCTGAAGACCGCTGCTAGCGATCTAAAGGTAGCTCAACTGATCCAAATCACTACCAGACGGAAGCGTCCCTAAGATGTTGGCTGCATTGCCACGCTGAATGGCAATACTAATGCGTTGAGTCAGATAAGAGCCAGCTGTCGGGCTAATATATTGAAAGCCAACTTAATTTTAGTTTGACTCTAACAAAACAATGCAAATATAAATAATAAATAAAATAAATAATGCTGGACAGTTCAACACAACATTATCTAGCCCCAAGCTAAGCAGAGCTTGTGTTATGGGTACCAGATAACTGATATAATTAATACAATATATAACATAGATAGATATTTTTAATTATACACAAAAAATACCATAAATATGCATTATACATGCAATTTGGTCAAGCACCGCACCCCTCGGCAAGCTATTGTTGCAAGTAGCGATCTTACGCATTACCTACGTGAATTGAACGTGGAAAGCCTTCCAGCTGTGTATATTATACTCACTGGTCTTTTCTGCCTTTGTATGAGAGCATAAAAGGCTTTTGTATGAAACTGAAATGGGAGCAGCCCCTGACCGATATTTGGGAGTAACTTTCATTCAAGCCTTGGCAATACTTTTGGATATTGGGTCAAAGTCGTGGGACTTTCATGCTTGAAGAATTTCAAAAATACGAATTCAATATTCATTATTTGGAACAAAAACATGGGTACAGTGTATTGAGAGCGATAATAAGCGCAGATGTTTTTTTAAATAAAACTGTGGCGCGGCGGGCGAAGGTTGGCCTGCGACGCAAGAGGTTGCGGGTTCGATTCCCGCCTCGGAACAAATATTTCTGCGATCGCAGATATTTGTTCAGGGTGTTCTGGGTATTTTTCTATGTATTATAAAAAATATCTATCTATGTAATATATTGTATTAAGTATATCAGTTATCTAGTGCCCATAACACAAGCTCTGCTTAACTTGGGGCTAGATAATGTTGTGTGAACTGTCCAGCATTATTCATTATTTATTTATTTATTTATTTATTTAATATAAACGCTCACCTTCGAATTTATAATTTCAGAGTTCCAATAGTGTGAGTTATAGAAAACAAACAAATAATAACAAACAAACAGAAAAAAAGCACAACGAACTAATTAACGAACAAACAAATTCAATATATTTTTAATTAATTAAGAAGTATAATACTTTTTATAAGCTTTTATTTAACATCACCAGTTAGTGCGAGACATCAGAAACTGAATTATGAAGCAGTTGCCTCGTCCGACTGAACTGAAACGCTCGTTCACCGTAAGATGGCACCAGTAAATACTCCATGGCAGGTGCCAACTTACGGTGACCGGTCCGGCTCGTTAACCGTAAGATGGCACCAGTAAATACTCCATGGCAGGTGCCAACTTACGGTGAACGGTCCGGCTCAATCACCGTAAGATGGCACCTGTAAATACTCCATGGCAGGTGCCAACTTACGGTGAACGGTCCGGCTCAATCACCGTAAGATGGCACCTGTAAATACTCCATGGCAGGTGCCAACTTACGGTGAACGGTTTGGCTCGTTCACCGTAAGATGGCACCTGTAAATACTCTATGGCAGGTGCCAACTTACGGTAAACGGTCTGTATGCATAGGTACCTGTCAAGTTTCGATGACAACACAATATTACGGTGACTGTGAGGTGATCTGACTATGGAGACAGAAGGTGGCTAACGGAACTCCTCGATGGATAATAGTAGACTGGGCGTGTTTAGGCCGTGTCTATAAATATATTTATCTTTCCTAAATTAGTGATCGGAAACGTGTGCTGATCAAAATGAGTCTAAACACGGCCAGTCTACTTTTATTCATCAACGAGTTCCGTTGTCCACCTTCCGTCTCCATCATCAGATTACCTCACTGTCGACAGAATATTGTGTTGTCATCGGAACTTGACAGGTATGCAAAAATTCAGCTCAATCGGTTGAGATTAACTGTTTTAAAATTCAGTTTTAAGATTTGTCCCACAATAACAGTAGTAGTAGAGCTTTTTTGTGAAAGAGCTCGTCCGGGGAAGTACTACCACCATACCTATTTCTGCCGCAAAGCTGTAGTGCTCGCATTGCTGTGTTCCGGTTTGAAGGGTAAGGGTGCTGGTGAAATTACAGGCACATGAGACTTTTCATCTTTATGTCTCAGGGTGGCGGGAGCAGTGCAATGCCACATAAGGTGCGTCCTAGGTGGACGTGACCTTTGAGGTAATGCACTGTTCATAGGCAGAGGTTACCGCTTCACATCAGGTGGGCCTCTTGCTTGTTCCGTCATCCAAGTAGTATAAAAAAAAAAAAAAAAAAATAACATACCAACTGCTCCAGAAAAAAAAGACAAAAAAGCTTTTTCCCGTAGCTAAGCTAACATCATATTATTATATAACAAATCAGAACGTTTCTAAAACAAATCAGGACTTGATCATCGATTATTTTAATAATATAAAAATACACAAGATTAAGTTTTTTGGAAAACGAAAGTGTTGATTTTAGCCCCAGGGCCCAATTCACACCTCGATGCTTAACTTAAAAATCTGCGTTACGTTAACGTTTAAGCGTTTAGGTGTTTTCTATGAGAATAAAATCAAAACTTGGGTTTGTGAGTATTTTTAATGTTAGAGACTTTAAAGTTAGAACAGTTGCTGATACTACTAAATTATTGAAATCATAATTGGTTTCATTTATATGATTATTTCCAACAAATCGTTCAACAAACAAATAAAATGAAACTAAAATTGAGGTTGATGGAGAACCAACTTCAACTGATAAATATTACTATGCATGTAGGCTGCGTCCTAGGTGGTATCTTCTGTAGTATTAGACAGAGTTCTAGCCAACATTAAAAATTCACATTTTTTTTTTTTGTACTACTGAATGACTGAACTCCCACTAAACGTGCTGAACTCTTTTTTTTACAATTTGTGATGTTGGAACAAGCTGATGGCCCACCTGATGTTAAGTGGTAACCTCTGCCTATGAACAGTGCATTACCTCATAGGTCACGTCCACCTAGGTCGCAACCTATGTGGCATAGCCCTGCGCCCGCCACCCTGAGATATAAAGATGAAAAGTCTCATGTGCCTGTAATTTAAAATACTGTATAGCAGTTTATATCTTTTTTTCTGAAACTGTTAAGGTAATATTATGTACGGCCCGCTGTTAAGGACGCGCCAACCCCAGATCTTCATATAAAATAAACACTACGCGTCACTCGAAAAAGCTTTACAAACACCAACAGTAAACCTCGGCTTTATTGTATTGATTTTATTTATCTAATTTTCGATACAAATATTCACTATATTGATAAACAATCAAAACTATCCAAACATTAGAGGTAACTTTGTGGTTTTTTTATATCGAAAAAATATTGTCCTATCGTGTTTTTGGTAGGTACAGTGATATATAACATAACATAACACCCAACAGTCACAGACATGGTCCTGATCCCATACTAGGATTCCCTGTGTCGTGAGTACCTATCAGAAGCTACGAGTACCATGGTACCATAACATCCAGACCCGGCGCAAATATTTGCAGACCATACAAACATTTGTCCCGCTGCGGGAATCGAACCCGCAACCTGTCGCGTCTTAGGCGGCTACTCGCCCGATGCGCTACAGAGGTCGAAATCCCTTGGAATTATAATGTAGTATCCATGCATATTTTTAATTTGAATATTGTACTTGATTTAGTCTGGGCTTAGAGTTGCGGCATGCCCCACCTTAAGATTTATAATCATATAATTACCAATCATTTAGTAATAATTAGTGCAGTGGTGTGTCAGGTGCCGTGGTGTGGCCGGCTTAAAATAGACCCCTTCGTCTCCTCCCGTGGATGTCGTAAAAGCTGAACAAGGGATTACACCAAGGGATTGGCAGCAGCATCCAGCAATCCACCTTCAAAGAAAGATATCTAAAAAAACTAATTTCTGATGAGCAGACTGCGTGACAGTCTCAACAGCATTCTAAAAACAGCAGCAGGGAATTGTCTTTCTCGTATCTGGGTACGATTTTTTAGAGAATCATCTCTGACCATGTGGTTTGTTGGATGTTGAATCCTGAACAAATCAGTATATAAATAACATTATTGTATGTAAAGCAATCAATTTAAATTTTCTTTTCTTTTTACTAACAAATTTACTACCACAATGGTCTATATGTCTAATAAATGATTTCATTTGATTTATTTTGAAAGCTTGGTTATTATGGAATCTCCCCCAATCTGTTCTATGGAGGCCTCGTCCAGCAGTGGGCGTCAAGCGGATGATGATGATGATTATAAGGTTGGTGATGTGAGTTCCCTATATCACCCATCCATATCTAACAGCCTGTTCAGTTGAGAAATCCAAATAGGAAAACGACAGTATTCACTCACTTTATGACACCAAGAAGTTCAGAAGTAGACTTAAGAGCCGCAATAGCTTCCAGCACTCACCCTGTAGCCCTAGCGAGGCGCGCACAAAACTGTGGTTGGAAAGACACCCTCCCCTTGCTGACCACGTTGTACCTGCAGAGAATCTCCCTTCGGGACATGAACTGCTATGTTCGACCTGGAAATCTCTGACCCAACTCCAGAGTCAGGTGGGCCGCTGCAGGTATAACTTAGTTAAATGGGGGTATTCCGACGAGGCACAATGTGACTGTGGGTTCACTCCTCAGACAATGCCTCACTTGCTGTCCCCATTATGCACCAAAACCTGCACCCTAAATGACCTGTGCGAAGCCTCTGAAAATGTTGTCGACGTGGCTAAATTTTGGTCTAAAACTATTTAATTATCCTTTTCACTAGAAACGAGATATTTACCATTATTTAAAAAAAAAACTAAACTTAATTCATAATAAAATTAAGATTTAATTATTATTATTATTTATTTAATTTGAAAACTCAAAAATCATGGTAAATATTCCGTTTCTAGTGAAAAGTATGTACATAACCTTGATAGTTTCAAAAGTTATATTTAATTATCTATGGGAACCAACGACACGAACAAGAAAATCTAAACATAGCTAAGAATATTTGCTCTATGACCTTAATATTTGACGAAAAGGAACAAAACGGTACATCGCCCTTGCCGCAGGTAGGTAGTCGATATAAACACCGATATTACGGCGTCATTAATGTATCAAAAGATCACGCAACGGGAAGAAAGGCTTTTAAAAAGCTATTCAGTGCGGTGCGGTCTGCTGATTGATGGTTTGTGCTGCTGGTGGAGGATATCCTTGAACGGGTACTCAAATGATATATTAACCTTAAATATTTATTTATTTTACTAGCAAAGTGGCCACCTGTTTTTTTAATATTTTTTACCAGCTTTTATTTTATTATTACAATTACAACTTGCAATGTATGTCCGGGTGGAATCTTGCAAATGAATTTTAAAGCAGTTATCCTCAACCGATTGAGCTGAAATTTGGCATGCCTACCTATCAAATACCGATGACAATGCAATATTATGGTGACAGCGAGCTGATCTGATGATGGAGACGGAAGGTCGATAAAGGAATGTATGTATGTCCGGGTGGAACCTTGCAACTGAATTTTAAAGCAGTTATCCTCAACTGATTGCTATGATATTTTGCATACCTGTCAAGTTTCGATGACAATGCAATATTATGGTGACAGCGAGCTGATCTGATGATGGAAACGGAAGGTGGACAACGGAATGTATGTTTGCCCGGGTGGAATCTTGCAACTGAATTTTAAAGCAGTTATCCTCAACCGATTGAGATGATATTTTGAATACCTGTCAAGTTCTGATGACAATGCATATTATTCAATTTAAATGTAACCCAAAAATTCCGTTCCAGCGGGACTCGAACCCGCAACCTTGCCTGTGATCGGCAATGCCTTTACCAGTTCGGCCATAGAACACTATGACGCTGAAGACGAAATTTGTGGGCACTATCAACTCGGCTATAGTGCCGATGGGAGCCATCTACAGGTTGCGGGTTCGAGTCCTGCTGGAACGGAATTTTTGGGCTACATTTAAATTTAATGTTATCCATAAAGTGTGGTTTACACTTGAAAAATAATAAACTATAATGCAATATTATGTTGACAGCGACCTGATCTGATGATGGAGACGGAAGGTGGACAACAGAACTCCTCGAGGGATAACAGTAGACTGGCCGTGTTTAGGATCATTTTGATAAGCACACCGGTTACAATGACTAATTTTATAAAATATTGTATTGATAAATATATTTTTCAAATAAAACTTATTTTTAACGTGCAATGTATTATGTATGTTTGTCCGGGTGGAATCTTTTACAATGGAGGTACAATTAACGACCTTATTGCTAAGAGCGACCTCATCCAGGCAAACTTACATATAAGGGGTGCAGCCTTATTGATCCCATGGATTCATCCCACGAATATTTATTTCCGGATTCATACCAAAATGTAGGCCGTATTCATGCCATGAATAATAAAATTGTATTCTTGTCCGTATTAATCCCAAAATGTAGTCCGGATTCATACCACGGCCTATAACAATGGACATTGGTACGGTCAGACCAGAGACAAATGCAAGATCCTTGCTTTCATTTTCATATATTTTTGTTGGATGCAAATTAGTAATAATTGGCGTTTGTATGTATGTAAATTTGTCCGAGGATAACTTGCGAACTGTTGATATATTCTTTATAAAACTAGTATTCTTTGTAAAATTTGGTAGATGGGTATATAGTATTAGTACAATTTGTGTAAGGTTATGAGCTAAATTGGTTCGGGGGTTGTAGAAGATATTGGGGCCAATGAAAGGGTAAAAAAGTGAAACAACCATAGACGTTTCAAAACTAGTTTTAATTTTATTTTAGACTGTGTAACTTTTGGGATATAATCAAAGAAGAAATAACCTCTAGGGTTCTTCCAGTAATCTAGTATTATCCATCGAGGACTCCAGTTGTCCATCATCAGATCAGCTCGATGTAAAATTAGTGATTGGAACCGTATGCTGATGAAAATGAGCCTAAATACGGCCAGTCTACTATTATCCGTCAAGGATTTTCGGTGTCCACCTTCCCTCTCCATCATAAGATCAGCTCGCTGTCACAATCATAAATAATTAAATAATAAATAAATAATGCTGGACAGTTCACACAACATTATCTAGCCCCAAGGTAAGCATAGCTTGTGTTATAGGTACTAGATAACTAATATACTTAATACAATACATTACATAGATAGATATTTTTTATTATACATATAAAATACCCAGAACACCCTGAACAAATAAATAAAATAAATAAATAAATAGTGCTGGACAGTTCACAGAACATTATCTAGCCCCAAGCTAAGCAGAGCTTGTGTTATGGGTACTAGATAACTGATATACTTAATACAATACATTAAATAGTTTTTTTTTATTATACTTAGAAAATACCCAGAACACCCTGAACAAATATCTGCGATCGCACAAATATTTGTTCTGAGGCGGGAATCAAACCCGCAACCTCCTGCGTCCCAGGCGAATCTTCGCCCGCCGCGCCACAGAGGTCGTCAATGTTATGATTGGGCTGTTAAAGTAAATCAAAATAGCTCTGTATTTCGGAACCGTTAGTAGTAGACACTTGAAAGTTTACATGTAGATTCCTCAAATAATACTAACACAATGCGTTTCAGCATTTCCTGAATTTTTCCTGAAATATGGCACAGGAATGTTTTGATTGTAATAAACTTCCGAGCCGAAACCACTGTACCCAGAGACTTGTAAATTGGAAGGTGTATTTTTTTTAGGACGTATTGGTGTACGAATAAAGAAATTTGGAAAATTTGCCCTCTAAGGGGCCAAAAACGGCTTTTTAACTAAAACAAAACAGCTCTGTATCTCGGAAACCATTGGTAGTAGATACTTGAAATTGTACATGTAGATTTCTGAACTAAACGTTACAAAATATGTTTCAGAATTTCCTGAAATGTGACTGAAAAAAGGCACAGGAATGTTTTGATTTTAAAAAACTTCCGAGCTAAATCCGCCGGACCCTGAGACTTGAAATTTGGGGGAACCGCCGAGGAATAGAAAACTATTCATTATTCTGTGACTGTCATAGATAAGCGAATAGCTAATCGTAAAAAAAACAATCAATCGCATTTTCCTAGAGATGAGACCTTACTAGCTTTTTCACCCCCAATACCCTCGTATAGAAACTTACATCAAAATCATTACACCGGTTTCGAGAACGTGATTACAAATATTTATAATAATATACGAATCTTTGCTCGTTGTATAGAATATTGATATTATCTAAAAGCTTACGTTATAAATAATTGTAAAGTTCTGATTCTCTGAAACGACGGCTACACCGTTAGTGATTTTCAGGAAAAAAGTTAAAAAAAAGTGGAAGCCGTTTTCACTTTTTTTTTCCAATTTTTTAAACATATTTTTGTTCTGTGATCGCAGTGTATCTCAGATATCGATTTTTAAAGCAATCGATCTAGTAACAAAGGCAATAACAGTATTAAAAATAATTTTATATTTAGTGACCGTTTGTTAGGTAAACAAGCATTTATAAGACTAGAACAAAAAGGTCACTTAATAAGTCTTGAATAATGCAAACAAGGTGATTTTTCGATTTTAATTCCATAGTTTTAATATTTGATTATTTTATACCGACAATTTTGTGAAATAAATTATTGTTCCATAGTAACTTCTTTTTTTTGCTGACATTACTTCCACTCATTTTAGATGTAGGTACATAAATAAGGTGGGATAAATACGGACTCTAAAAAAGGAAATGAATATGAATGGTATGAATCCGGAATAATTATTATTACTTTTAGCTCGTGGGATGAATTTCTGGGATCAATACGGATGCACCCCATATTAGCTGTTGAAAGGCAGAGCGATATCAGACCACGTGGTTTTATTATTAATACAGTGCTATTAATAAAAGCGGAAGATCCGAAATAGTTAAACCGTCTTTTGTCTCTTTCGATTTGAATTGAAACTGCTTATCAATGCAAAAGACAAAACTCTGTAAATATTCCATGGATAATATAAGTTTTAAAATAATACGGGTAGATTATACTTACGTTTTTATATTTAAGATGAACATTCTGGGAGTGTCAATATGTTAACACAACTGTCAAAGCGATGGTAGCCTAACGGTTCAATAGTGCAACTCAGAATCCAACGATACCGAGTTCGATCCTAGGCTCCGAACCAATGACTTTTCTAAGTTATGTGCGGATTTCCATCGCTTTGTGCTTCGGAGGGCACGTTAAGCTGTCGGTCCCGGCTGTTATTGATTAATAGCAGTCGATAAGCCATGTCAGAGGCCCTCGGGCGGCTTGACAAACTCTGACACCAGAGGCCAGCACTACCTCATACGAAACGAAACGAATATGTTATGTTATAATTATGTTATCAACTATAATACCATCAACGGCCATGTCCATTGTGATATACTACGTGGATTGCACCATAGCGGGGATATAGACGTGACAAGCGGTGAGCTCAATGCCGCCATTGCCTCACACAACTGATAGATAGATAGAAGATAGAAAACACTTTATTGCACAACACAGAAAATAAGCTAATTAAGAATTAATATTAAACTAAACACGGAAGTGCAATGGGCGGTCTTATCGCTATAAGCGATCTCTGCCAGACAACCTTGGGATGGACTGGAATTATTTGCACGACATAGAACGGTGGCTTAAAATCTGGAATACAATCACTTAAATTAAAAATAAATAAATATAACAAATTACTACCTAATTTATAAATTTAAACTATGGCTACACAAATTTATATATACCCACCTAAGTATTTATACAATTTATATTATTAAAATATACAACTAAAAAAAGGAATATCATAACTGACTATGCTTTCTTCCAGTTATTACTCACACATAAGCTAGCACTAACATAATTATCCGGATTTTCAAACAAAAATATAATTATAATGCCTATTACGTAATTATAAAAATCACTATTTTTTTTTCTCAATATTACAAGTAAAGCTAAAAAAAATAACAAAAGAGACCGCAAGCTAAACGACAAATAGACGGTACACAGAAATTTGCAAGTCAGGGAGAAGGCGCCCCCAACATAGAAAAAAAAACTTTGTCGCAAACCGCACCTGAGCATTTTGCTAAAATAATACATGTAACTACAAAATTATGGACGAAACTGCACCCTATTTCTATAACCATAGTGTTGTCACATTAGTTTGTAAATGCAAAATCAATCGTTGCATCAATAGATTGTAGTAAATTTATATTACAGTGACGAAAACATTTGCCATTCAATTTGGAATTGTGTGTACCTAGCAATAAAGTTCCATAGATATTTCGATAGTGTGCCATTTTAAATTGTACGTTAATTATAACGCTTCAGGAGTTGTTTGTCATTGATGTGAAAAAAGTTTAAATTAGGACGAGCAGTTATTATACCTACTATTGTTTTTAATAACCTGTGTTTGCGGTTTTGACAGTTTTCGGCATATTTGTTTTAAGGCGCTATAGGTTCAACGAACATTTTTGTATGAGGCGAAGAAGGCGAGCGCACGCTCTGATACCGTGTTTTTATGTATAAAAAAAATATATAAAAATGTCGTTCAAAGTTTTGTTTAATTTTGTTGATGAATTCACTAACTCAAATAATAACTAACATGTAACCAAATGTTTCAAAAATTAAAACGTGAGAGAAGTGAGTGAAAAATAGCATTTAAATTTTAAAAAGGAGGTATCTTTGTTATTTTTTTTTATCGAGTGAAGTAATTCAAATATTGTATTGAATTATTGATTTCACTGGATATAAAGCTCAAGAATATCATATATTTTTTTCTTCACAGAAAACTATGAAAATTCTTATCAAAAACTTTAAAATTCTAGAGACATTTGAGAACCTATCGCGCCTTAATGTTTTTAACCGACTTAAAAAAAAAGGAAGAGGTTTTCAATTCGTGCGTATTTTTTTGCCTACTACCTGACGTTAATATAAGACCAATTTGTGAGTATAGTATATAATTATATAATTTGTATATAATTTGTGAGTATTTATTCTGTGGTATAGGCAGCTAGGAAGTTTTTTTTTGTGAATTTTATTTCGATTGTATTATAGCTAGAGGAACGCACTTTTTTGCGAAATAATCTACCCTATATGCCCTTGATGTAGGTTTTTGTCTCGACGATTCTGAGTGCCCTAAATTTACGACGACCTCTGTGGCGCGGCGGGCGAATGTTCGCTTGCAACGCAGGAGGTTGAAAGTTCGATTCCCGCCTCAGAAAAAATATTTTTACGATCTGCAGATATTTGTTCAGGGTGTTCTGGGTATTTTCTATGTTTTTTTTTTTATCTATCTATGTAATGTATTGTATTAAGTATATCTGTTATCTAGTACCCATAACACAAGCTCTGCTTAGCTTGGGGCTAGGTAATGTTGTGTGAACTGTCCAGCATTATTTATAATTTATTTATTATTTTATTTATTTACCATCATCATCCCCTTTAGGCGTTACGAGGCCTGCCCCATATAATTCAATGGGGGGGATTTGCCATAATCACCACGCTTGGCAGGCAGATTGGTGATCACAGTGTTGCTGTTGAGTAGGTACTCAGGTGGATGCTGCTGCCGATCATCTGGTGTAATTCCTTAGTCGGCTTTTACGACAACCACGGGAGGAGACGGATGGGTCTATTCTTAGGCCGGACACATCACAGCACACCACTGTTACCTACTATGGCAGCTATTAAATTCACGGTAGAAGTTCAATTTTTTTAGATAACTTTTTTCCAAATAAATTTGTGCACAATTTGGTCAAACAAGGCGATTAACCCTGATTACTGGGTGCTCGTTTGATTCCCGATTATAGACATTTTTGGTTGGAACTTGGCGGTTTCCAATCTAATTTCGCCGTGAATATAATGAATTATGGTGAAGGTTTTGTTTGTTTGTTTTTTTACAGTTTTTGATTGTTATCTAATTGTTTTAACAAGGCTAGTCTATCGGTCTTTTATATTCTTTACGTTTGCCGGACAGACTTTTTGTGATTTGTGCCGAAGCTTTATATTTATATTTATTTGGATCACCAACGAAAGAAGCACAATCGTGCAAAAATATAATTCTAAAGTTACTTAAATCTAGTGTTATTTCAATTATAGGTAACCACAGCGTGCATATTATATTAAGAACTGTGAATACTACTGGGCAAAAACAAATAGGTACACCAGGTACGAATGTTTAGCTGAAAAATACAAAGTGACTTCAATTAAAATAACAATTTGGAAAGTTTTCTAAAATGTAGAATCTTTCAGAATATTATAAATTGAATGTCTAAAATACTCTTATTTTCCATTTTTTTATATGATCTTGCTAGCTAGGTACTTATGTTATGTAAATAAGTATGTTTGGTAACCTAGCTGTCAGCTCAAAAACCTTTATTTTTCATTTGCATCCTGCGCGTAGGCATACGCTATGAATGGTATGTTATGTACAAGGAAAGGAAAACATAATTTGATCTACTCTCATATCGTCAAATTCAAATTATAAACTTCAAAACGATTTTATATTGACATACTTTATAAACACAATACCGAAATTCAAAAATAGAATCATATTATAAATTTCTTAATAGTAAAATGGCTCGGTTTTTAAATTAACACTCGTGTTTTAATAACCTCTGATAAGATACAGTTTCATAAACTACTATTATATGACCTTTTCCAATAAAGTAAATTTATGTTTTATCGATCCAATTAAACAGATTCAGTGGTAAGGATCTATGTTGTTTTAGAACCAAATCTTTTACAATCTCCGAGTATTCTTAGAAAACCTGTAATTACTAGCACACGGCAGCTAAATTTAAACCAAAAAGTAGCTATAAATGAGCAATAAAAGTAGTTTTTCTACAAAATGGCCGACAAAAACACACCGCTTTTCGGCGCCATTTTTTTCTTTTTACAATTTCCGAACAAGATGATTAAGTAATATTGTAAAACCAACAGTGGGCGTGAAAAAGCTTAGTTTTTAATGTAAAAAACAAATATTGTTTGGCGCCTTATCGCAGGGTTAAGCATTATGTTATTATAGGGCATTGACGGGTTAGCTTTTGGGATAAATGGATTTCGTCTTATATTTCTAAAATCGAATCGTCTTTTTCACCTTCCTCGCACAAACTACGCATACCTACCTCATTTTAGAAGGTATTATTTTAAGATTTACACACAAAATTAAATGACGTCTGTGCGTGCAAATACCTACATAACCGGCCAAGTGCGCGTCAGACCTCGCGCGCATTCAGGTTTCCGAGAAAGTTCTCATAATGATTGATTACATACAAAAATCAAAACATCCAAGCATCGTAACTTTGACATTTATGATATTAGAGGGATCATGAATGTAGTAGTACAATCTTCCTAGAGTGGGATGGAATTGTGACATTTTTGTGACATTTGGCGTAGACTTTATATTAATATCTATTTTGGAAATGAATTAAAAATATTTGAGTAACATTATAATTAAATTAACCTTTTAGAAATAATCTCTATAATCTGAGAATTGGGCTCCTAATCCATATTTTTTAACTAAGGACTTATTAAATTACTTTAAGTTAATCTTACCTATAGCAAAAACAGCTCTACATTTATATTCTAACAGATAATAGTATATTTTTACTGACTGTATTTTGGCCATAATTGCTAAATTAAAAGTGCTAACACAAAACAAGGACATGGACAAAAAAAACATAAATTATATTCTAAAAGTGGGTAGAAAAAACAAAAATTATATTCTAAAAGTGGGTAGAAACAATATAGCACCGATCGCTTCGGATCATTTAATTGAGCTGGCAAAACTGACGCGAGAGGCATTCCCATGTCATAGACTATAGCAACTAGGTGTAGAGCGGGCACTTCGATACATAAACGTCAGTCTTCAGTCATCTTACCGAAGATGTAGGCTGTGTGTTTTGTTATTTGTTACTGATGCTACACTTATTTAAGTTGTTAAAATGGAAGGAACTAGAACCTATAGCACAGGCTCGGCCTAGTTTAGGTGCTAGTGATTACGTATAAGTACATAACTAATAAGTACCAATCATAAACGTATAATGACCTTCCATGCTGTCGTTGGTTTTATCTATTTTGTGTATACATAAAGTAATATTTTCTTTTGTTGACGAAATTATTATAAATTAATTATTATTATTATATAAATAAACAAATAAATATAAAATATAAAATATAAAATATAAAATATAAAATATAAAATATAAAATATAAAATATAAAATATAAAATATAAAATATAAAATATAAAATATAAAATATAAAATATAAAATATAAAATATAAAATATAAAATATAAAATATAAAATATAAAATATAAAATATAAAATATAAAATATAAAATATAAAATATAAAATATAAAATATAAAATATAAAATATAAAATATAAAATATAAAATATAAAATATAAAATATAAAATATAAAATATAAAATATAAAATATAAAATATAAATATAAAATATAAATATAAAATATAAATATAAAAAACATCCGTTCAATGCACAGGTTAACGCATGCATTGAAGAGAAGGTCATCATCATCATCATCCACAGCCTGACTTCACACTCTGCTGAGTATCGGCCTGTCTTTGCCTGTGCCATTCCTCACGCTCCCGTGCCAATCTCATCCAGATTCGGCCGCAACGCATGCGATATCGTCTGCCCATCTCCCTGCTGCGCGACCAACGTTTCTGTACCCAGTTCTTGGACGCCATTAAGTTAGCGCCTTACTCCAACTATCGTCACCTCGTCTTGCCAGGTGTCGTGCCCAACTCCATTTTAGTTCTGTTAAACGATTCCCAAAATCTTTGAACTTTGTTCGACTTCGCTTCTCGACGTTGGGAACACGGTCTAAAGAGAAGGTCATCTTAAAGAAATCCAAAAGTTTTTTTAATTTAATATAAAACTGCTCTTAAAAACTTTTATAAAAACTTTACGTTTTCAGAAAGGTTCTACTTGATAAAAAACTAGCAAATCGTTACGTCATTTATATTTCAAATCACAATGATTAATATCCTTTGCGACGTTTCGTGTATGGTAAACTTAGTTAGGTAGTGCACAAATCCATCTCATCTGCAACATATTTTGTTGCTCTTTGCCCAATCCAATCACCTCTGGTTGATTTATGGCACAGGCGATCCCGGCGGATGTTTGTTTAATCGATTACAGCCTCCGACGGTATCGACGGTAGTCGGCGCGAGTGTGGACGCGCCTTTAGAGGCGTTGGGAATTGCCCTTTATTATGGACTGCATATTGAGGTGGTGCGATCTTGAGAATTAAGGATTGACTCAGTTTTATGATTTCTTGTTTTAAGAAAATAAAGTGATTATCGATATTTCGGAGCTCTTGGGAGTAGATTACTCTATCACAGATCGCAAGACGGTTTTTGATTACATATCGACCGAGGCATACTTTTTTTGATTTGAATGAATCATAGAACAAGCAGATAGCCCACCTGATGTTAAGCGGTAACCTCTGCCTATAATGCATTACCTTATAGGTCACGTCCATCTAGGACGCGCCCTATGTGGCAATGCACTGCACCCGCCACACTGAGTCATACAGATGAAAAGTATTTTGTTCTTGTAATTTCACTCTTTAAACCGGAACACAGATTGTTTGATTGACTGTGAAATTACAAGCACAAAAGACTTTTTATCTGTATGACTCAGGTTGGTGGGTGCAGTGCAATGCTGCATAGGGCGCGTCCTAGTTGGACGTGACCTATGTGAGGTAATGCATTATAGGCAGAGGTTACCGCTTAACAAAAAAGTATCTCTAGGTCGCACTATTGCTTTGCGTCAGAAATAGGTTTGGTGGTAGTATTTCTCGAGGAGTATCGACATGATGCATAGTTTTATACGAGTTTGTGCTCGCGGGGACTGCTGTTCTCAGAACTACTACTATAATTAATGGTAAGTCCGTTAGTTGGTCCATCTGTCGTGATGATAGTCCTGATAGCAATAATGTTCGTGACCGCCCAGCATGACGGTGGCTATACACCTTTATTTACATGGTAGATTATAATAGGTATATATTATAGGTATATCACTAACACTGCGGAACTGGGTGGGTAGATGACGTAAGAATTTGTGCAATAGGGACCGGACGCTGTCACTATTTTCCACAACCGCGTCCGAGCGCCGATTGACAAGCCGAACCCAGATGGCCGCCTATCCCGTCACTTTTCCATAGAAAAAATCTTCAAATATAGAGAAAAAAGGTTGAAAAATGTATATAGTAATTATAATGTGTGTGTTTGTTTTTTCTTCTTGAATCGGACAAGTCCAAGTTGGGTGATTGATTTTGTAAGCACTATAAACTTTAACACCTTTTTATCTTTTTATTTGGTACAAATTTCATGTCTTTAGTCGTTCGTGATAAAAAGGGTATTGACAGACCCAACTGACACACAGACGGACACAAAGTGATCCTATAAAATACCGTTTGCTGTTGAGGGAACGGAACCCTAAAAAAAACAAAAAATATATTTAACAATACATTCTAGCCTTTTGTAGTGGGTACAAACAATCTCATTTATTTTAGTAACGTAACTGCTTAGGTACCTACCTACTTACTAAATATATTGTCTAAGGTATTATTGTGAATCCGCACTATAGGTTCTAAGACTCTAGGTTCCAAGGCCATTTTTAAAGGAAATTCCCTTAAATCATACTCACCTAGTTCCTTCAAATACCTCACATTTAATACATCTTGTAAAGCTCTACCTAAAATGTGAGAACCATCTATTACCCCCGTAGTTCGTGTAAAAAGACTTTGCATACGCTACAATAAGGCTCCATAATTGGCCTGATCGTGGGAACCGCACCACCTGTACACATACCTACGGGCTTGTCCGTCTGTCCATCTTTGCATCGACTTTCCCATAAGGCACGGGCGCCGACCGTGACCTACCCTTCATGACAAAATACATCATACATGACAAATACATGACACCTACATCAAAATGAAATTTTTGATGTAGGTAACATACATACATAGACACACACCTTTTTCCCCGAAGGGGTAGGCAGAGCCACAATAGGCCTCTTTTCACAGTGGGTTGCACCATCATGGATTATAGACGTGAAAACTGGTGAGCTCATCGCCGCCATTGCTTCCCACGACTGACTCAGCTAACTTTTTCTTCCAGTAATAACACATTCCATAATAAGCTACCAGCCAGGACAAATCTTATACCAACGAATCTTATCAATAAGTCCGGGTAATCCCTTCGTCGGCTTTTACGACATCCACGGGAGGAGACGGAGGGGTCTATTCTTAGGCCGGACACACCACAGCAATGTACACACAGCGATGTAGGTAAGAGACACATTAAGTTAGTCGAAGAATAATTCTTTGTGCGAGGAAAGACCTAATCACTTCCTGGTAGTAAAAGGATTAATTGAGCTACCTTTAGATAACTTGCATTGGTCTTTACATTAACAAAAATTCATTTATTTGTATACAAAATACATAGCTTAACTGTTTGACATACAGCGGTATATACATTTATTATTCGTTCCGTAAATATCAATAAAGGTAGGCCTCGACAGGGCTTATTCCACTATTCCCATCTGGAAATCCCCCAAAGGGGGGAAAAGTGGAATCGAAAAAAAAAAAAAAAAAAATGATAATCCCGCTCAGGTGTTTCCCCCCTAAAGGGGATTCTCCCCCTTATCCCCCTTATCAGGGGGGAATTGTACAACACCGAAATATATGAAACATGGAAATCACCACATCCCATTGAATTTAAGTTGCTACTTTCATCCAGATTCTTCCAAAGGAAAAAGTGATACCCACAAAACCACAGCTTGAACCAAATCCTTCGTATTGTATCTTTGATGCAGTACTTTCTGTTCTCTCAAAGAGAAACCTACCATAATTAGATTCCCATAGTCTGGCCCGAAATATCCACGGCCTGGACCAAATCCTGTGCCATATGGTGGTTCGGTCAGCACGTGCACGACACCTGAGCGCGACACGTGCTGAAATGAGGCCACTTTTTTAGAGCGAGATTTGAATCGAATAGATTAATGATTGACTTTAATTTTTTTTTTTTTTTTTGACTATGTCTGTGGCGCGGCTGGCGAACGTTCGCCTGCGACTCAGGAGGTTGCGGGTTCGATTCCCGCCTCGGAACAAATATTTGTGCGTTCTGCAGATATTTGTTCCGGGTGTTCTGGGTATTTTCTATGTATAATAAAAAATATCTATCTATGCAATGTATTTATTGTGTTAGTTTTTTTTTTTTTTTTCTATATATAAGTATTTTTGTACATACCTTATTTTAGTTCTATTATTAATTCTGTAATGTATTATATTAAGTATATCAGTTATCCAGTACCCATAACAAAAGCTCTGGCTTAGCTTGGGGCTAGATAATGTTGTGTGGAACTTGTCCAGCATTATTTATTTATTTATTTACTTTACATTGAGAACATTGATGTGGGTTTCAACACATTTGTGTGGATGTGAGCAATACTGAAATTCTGTGTTTTCAAATGAATTTTCTTTCTAGATAACACTGGTCATCATCATCAACAGCCTATAGACGAACGCTGTAGCGCGGCGGGTTCGCCTGCGACGCAGGAGGTTGCGGGTTCGATTCCCGCCTCGGAACAAATATTTGTGCGATCCGCAGATATTTGTTCAGGGTGTTCTGGGTATTTTTATATTTATAATAAAAAATATCTATCTATGTAATATATTGTATCAAGTATATCAGTTATCTAGTACCCATAACACAAGCTCTGCTTAGCTTGGGGCTAGGTAATGTTGTGTTTACTGTCCAGCAATATTTATTATTATTTATTTATAGGATTTCGCTAGTGAACATAGACCATAGAATGCTACGACAAACGGTCCTAAAGCCGCCTCCATCCAACACTTCCTGCGAATCTATAATGTCTTTGGTCCATCAAGAGGGGGACTTTCCTCGTCTGTGTCGTCTGGTTTGTGGTCGCCACTTGAAAATATTTAGTCACCACTGGTTGTCAATTCTGCGAGCTATATGGCCTGCCGATTGCCACTTCAACTTGCTAATGCTGAGAGCTATGTAGGTGATCTTTGTTTTAAACCCCCGACGCAAAAACGACGGGGTGTTATAAGTTTGACGTGTCTGTGTGTGTGTGTCTGTCTGTGGCATCGTAGGTCACGAACGGATTAACCGTTTTTTTTTTTTTTTTTTGAAACGTGAATTAGTCGGAAGTGTTCTTAGCTATGTTTAATCAAAATCGGTGCAGCAGTTTCATTGCGTTGAGGTTTTTTTAATTTTTACAAAATTAATTACTTGTGTCTACAGATCTCCACATTGCAGATTATACACGTAGTGAAACTCCAAGCATAGCTCTCTCCATAGCGCGCTACGCAACTTCACTGATAATTATGCCTTTTCTAATATTATCTTGCCCAACATACAACATTTATTCCCAAAAAATCTTTACGGACCTTGCTTAGTTTTCTTTTAATTTTCTGTATGTATGAGTTATCTAACTAAATAATTACCTACCAATAGTTTTCAATAAAGAGGATTCACGATAGATGTTATGACGTGTCAAAGGGGTGAAATAAGTAGGGGTGTTTGTCGATGCATGCTAGGTAGCTCTAACTGAATTATAATAAGTTTACGACCAGTTTTATTTAATTTACAGAAAAGATAGTTAAGTATTATCTCATTAAAACAAACTAACAAACAAATCAGACCATCCTCCAATCAATAATGCTATCCTTAGCTACATTCAACTTTGGAAGTGTTAGCGCTGTCCGTGAAAATAGAGGCGCGCGGAGTTAATTTTGGCTAAAAAAACAGAATCAAAATCACAGTTTATCCTATCGTTGAGCGGGAACTGTAGGTACCAATTACAATTTCAATCAAGAATGCAAGTACCTAGGGTGGAAACACCCATTTAAAAAAACAATTCCTAGATTATTCACCATTCCGGCTAGATGGCGCTATTTTTCCAGTTTTTTTTATACTGCTTGAATGACGGAACAAGCAGATGGCCCACCTGATGTTAGTTTGAACTATGGGAGACGAACTACTCTATTTTTTTGATAAGTAGTTATGTTAGTTCTAGCTGGTGTAATGGCGTTTTTCCCGAAACGGCTGAACGGATCTCGGTGAAATTTGGTACTCAGATAGATTATGACCTGGATTGAGCTATAGGCTATTTTTACCCTGGTAAAATAAGAGGGAAGCCGCAGTTGGCCAATATATATTTATATTTCTTCAACACTCTACTACTGCTTAAAAATTCATAGTGATTCTACACTATACTATACTCATTTGTCCATTGCTTCTTGCTTTATTTTTTATTTTTTAATACTACTTGAATGACGGAACAGGCAGATGGCCCACCTGATGTTAAGCGGTAACCTCTGCCTATGAACAGTGTATTACCTCATAGGTCACGTCCACCTAGGACGCGCCCTATGTGGCATTGCACTGCGCCCGCCACCCTGAGACATAAAGATGAAAAGTCTTATGTGCCTGTAATTTCACCGGCACCCTTAGCCTTCAAACCGGAACACAGCAATGCGAGCACTACTGCTTTGCGGCAGAAATAAAATACAAGGTAAAAGCTATCTAATAATGCTATGATAGGGTGAAATAGGGTCGTAATGTCAATGATAATCGCACAGGGGGTGAATGTAAAATTATTTTAATTAGCCCAACCGATGTCGGAGCCGTTGGTGGCATATGGGGACTTATGGATCGTTTAGCTTTTGACCTTCGGGCAATGTTCGCCCCATGTTTGCCATGAAGGGAAGTGCTTATTGATAGGTAGTTTCTAGAAGTGGCTAACGTCATTATAACATTTAAGATCCTTATAAAATTCGCATTGGGTCATATTCTATACGAGAGCGAGTCCTTCTAAATACCTATTTTTTTTTTTTTTTTTATACTTCTTGATTGACGGTACGAGCAGATGGCCCACCTGATGTTAAGCGGTAATCACTGCCTATGAACAGTGCATTACCTCATAGGTCACGTCCACCTAGGACGCACCCTATGTGGCATTGCACTGCGCCCGCCACCCTGAGACATAAAGATGAAAGGTCTCATGTGCCTGTAATTTCACCGGCACCCTTACCCTTCAAACCGGAACACAGCAATGCGAGCACTACTGCTTTGCGACAGAAATAGGTATGGTGGTAGTACTTCCCCGGACGAACTCTTTCACAAAAAAGCTCTACTACTACTAAATTCTTATTAGGTACTCGTAATGTGGGCCTATGTTAGGTATCGAATTATTATTGCTACGACATTGTACTAATTGTTTCATTACTAGCAGCGCCCCGCGGTGTTACCCGCATATATATTGATTCCGTGGGAATATCGGGATAAAAATGTGCCTTTGTGTTATTCCGGGAGTCAAGCTATCTCCATTCCAAAGAACGTTTTCATACAAATTCGTCAAGCAGTTTCAGCGTGAAAAAGTAACAAACACACGCACACACTTACACACTCACAAATATTCGCATTGATAATATTAGTAGGATAGTAGGATAATGTTAGGTTTTTTATTTAAGGTGGTTGCTTTTTGGTGACGACCTCTGTGGCGCGGCAGGCGAAGCTTGGCCTACGACGCAGGAGGTTGCGGGTTCGATTCCCGCCTCGGAACAAATATTTGTGCGATCGCAGATATTTGTTCAGGGTGTTCTGGGTATTTTCTAAGTAAAATAAAAAATATCTATCTATGTAATATATTGTATAAATTATATCAGTTATCTAGTACCCATTACACAAGCTCTGCTTAGCTTGGGGCTAGATAATGTTGTGTGAACTGTGTCCAGCATTTTTTTTTTTCATACAAACGTATTTGCACAAATATGGGCGAACAGAGTATAATTTTATACTGAAATGACTGTTGTCGGCTTTTATATTGGTCAATATTAGCGGCAAATCATATTTGGTTGAAGAAAAAATTGGATTAATGCGCAAATAACACCGAAATTTTAGTCCATACAAGTAATGTCTATGTTATTTTACTTATAACACTCATAATTATACTCTGTTCGCCTATATTTGTGCAAATACGTTTGTATGAAAAAGCAACCACCTTAATGGAATACTTTGCATAAATTGAAAATAAATTGTGAGATTTTAATACTAAGTCGCTATCCACGTCAGTCTGTCTGTTTGTCCGGTTCGTACTTCTAAACTACGCAACAGATTTTGTTGCGTTTTTCACTATAATTTTGAAAAATTATTCCGGAAGGTTTACATGTAGGTATAATAACTTTACGTGTAAATCAGGGGGGTTACTATGAGCTCTTATATCCATTCAGTTCAAAAACGATTCAGTACAAAATATCGGTTCATCGTTGACATTTTTCATCGTTGAATAACTTTAATCGCAGAAGTCTGTAGATCCTCTGCGATTGTGCCCTTAAATATAGTTGCGGACATCACGGAACCAATATTTTGTACTGAATAGTTTAACAACTGCATGGCAATAAGAGCTCATAGTAACCCATCAGGGGTAGCTTTCTAGTTGTCAATAAATTCCGATTGACTTCTATTTAGTTTCAAGCTTTGCTTTGAGTTCCACTTACTCTAACCTTGTTACTATAAAATTCAAGTTATCCTTGGAACAGTTGCAGTGTTTTGTCTTTAACATTGGGGGGCAGCTTTAAATTAGATCGAAAGAGACAAAACACGGTCTACTCGCGATATTTCGCGTTTATTAGTAGCATCTTTTAAGACATATATAGGATATACCCAAATAGATACTAGGTACTCTAGGTAAATACTGATATAGCCTTCTGAGGGTGCGTCCATATGGATCCAAAAAAAAACGTGGGAAAACACGGTCTACTCGCGATATTTCGCGTTTATTAGTAGCTTTTAATACATATATAGGATATACCCAAATAGATACTAGGTACTCTAGGTAAATACTGATAAAGCCTTCTGAGGGTGCGTCCATATGGATCCAAAAAAAAAACGTGTGAAAACACGGTCTACTCGCGATATTTCGTATTTATTAGTAGCTTTTAAGACATATATAGGATATACCCAAATAGATACTAGGTACTCTAGGTAAATACTAAAATAGCCTTCTGAGGGTGCGTCCATATGGATCCAAAAAAAAAAGTGTGAAAACACGGTCTACTCGCGATATTTCGTATTTATTAGTAGCTTTTAAGACATATATAGGATATACCCAAATAGATACTAGGTACTCTAGGTAAATACTGATAAAGCCTTCTGAGGGTGCGTCCATATGGATCCAAAAAAAAACGTGTGAAAACACGGTCTACTCGCGATATTTCGTATTTATTAGTAGCTTTTAAGACATATATAGGATATACCCAAATAGATACTAGGTACTCTAGGTAAATACTAAAATAGCCTTCTGAGGGTGCGTCCATATGGATAAAAAAAAACACGTGTGAAAACACGGTCTACTCGCGATATTTCGCATTTATTAGTAGCTTTTAAGACATATATAGGATATACCCAAATAGATACTAGGTACTCTAGGTAAATACTGATATAGCCTTCTGAGGGTGCGTCCATATGGATCCCATGGATTCAGACATAACACACAACTTGCAGATCATACATTCTACGGATCAGGTCTGGTCCAACAGTGGCGTCTTACGGCTGATGATGATGACAATACAAATATTTGTCCTGCAGCAGATGCGAACCTGCACCGCTCACGTCTCAGCCGGCTACTCGCCCACCACGCCAGATGTCGTCTGATGTGTCTAGATCTTTTGTGGATCAATTATATTAACTTCGACACTCATAATCTTTAACCTACTCCACAATTCATACAAAGCCTTGACCGCCGACAGTTTTAACAAGATCCAAAACCCGGAGTAATATTATCATCCCCCGTCTACCTGCCCGAACCTTTTTTTCTTATAATTTTCTAGTTTTTTCTCGCAGTGATATAAAGATGCTATTATTTTGTCATAAAATATTATACACAACATCCCGAAATTCCGAGAGGATCGGAAGGTCGATTAAACTTTAAAAATAATGTTTTCTAAATTGCTTGTAAAAACTGATCTTTTGTTGTAGGTTTATTGTTTATTGTACAATTCGATATCCACCTATAGTCCTCCTCCTCCTCCTCGCGTCGTATTCCTCAATGCTGAGGGTCGTGATCCCTCCATGGATCACTTTCTGTCGGACGATGTTGCGCCAATGAGATCTGTTGCCAGCAAGCTGCACGGCTTCGTGAAATTTCGAATCGAGAGTGGTGCGGATCTGGTCTGACCAACGTATTGGGCTACGGCCTCGTGGCCTAGTATTCATTAAACTTTCGTGATCAAAGATATTCTAGAAGTCTACGATGGACATAGCATTCCATAGGTAACCTAGGATTGCCAAAATATATGGCACCATTTAAAATTCGTACGATGACAAATTCACACCTACCTAGTCACAGTAAATATTCTGTGCTCTAGTACTCCAAAGGTGTTCAATAATCAAGCAGTAATGGACAGAGAGGACTTGTCAGAATTGTCCCTCTTTATGCGTTTTGTCTCTCTTTTGAATCGGCACAGACTAAATAATAGTAAAAGTACCCGAAGTCCATTTACTTTGAGGTCAATGTGATAAATAATAAATAAAATAAATAATGCTGGACAGTTCACACTACATTATCTAGCCCCAAGCTAAGCAGAGCTTGTGTTATGGGAATGATCTGAATATATTATTACTTATATTGATATTATTATACTCAATCTGACGTGGCATGAAGGTACCACCGACAAAATCTTAGACAAGGAAAATTACTTCCTTTTTAACACAAAAACAGCCAAGTGCGCGTCGCACTCGCACATGAAAGGTTCCGTACCATCATACAAGATTTAACACTATCTTCCTTTTTAGGCTTACGTACCCAAAGGGTATAACGGGACCCTATTACTAAGGCTCCGCTGTCCGTCTGTCCGCCTGGCACCAGGCTGTATCTCATGAACCGTGATAGTTAGACAGTTGAAATTTTCACAGATGATGTAGTTCTGTTGCCGCTATAACAACAAATACTAAAAAACAGAATAAAATAATTATTTGGGGCTCCCATACAACAAACGTGTTTCTTGCCGTTTTTATAGATAATGGTAAGGAACCCTTCGTGCGCGATTCCGACTCGCACTTGGCCAGTTTTTTTTAGGCACCCCTCTAATAATAACATTAGTATTTATTTTATTTTTATTATTTGTTGTTATATATAGACTAGTTCATAGCATAGACTAACTAAACACAAGTGTGTTATAGTTAGTCTATGTTCATAGTTCGGTTCAAAAGATATCTGAAAAAAAAGAAAAAAAAAAAGAAAATTTAAGTACAGCGATCGAGCAAAAAAAGAAGCCCCCTACAAAAGTTAGATATTTAATTTTCACTATTTGTTGTTGAAGCTGCTAAAGTCTTTATACACGTAATTAAATATGTCTTCCTATAAAAAAGAGATACAGCGAAAAATCATGTTTATTGTATGGAGGCCCTCTTTAATTATTAACAGCTGGGTGTTGAAATGTATGAAAAATATTTTAAATAAATCCTACTATATTACAACTGTACTATTGAATGTATGAAACAAGATATGATCCCGATTCAAAGATTTATCAACCCTTTCGTTCAAATGCTTGTTGTATTTTTTGTCAACTCTAAACTAGATTCAGCAAAAAAGGTGTCAACGAACGGGTCACCTCTTATTATAACCGGCGCATGCGCATCGGATAAGCATTATGTTGATCGCTAAATAATGACGACATTTGTCACTTTTAACCCATTGGCACCCTAGAAGGGTTATTAGGTATACCGTTGAAAATGCATTGTTCGTTGCTACTTTTTGCCCTGAAGGCGATATGTCAAAATACCGAATGGGCGGAGTCTAGCAAGAAAACAATAGCTGTAAGACAGTGACAGCGCTATTGCTCACTTGAACCCGGGAAAAGGTGAGGTATAGATTTTTGCCACTCGGAAGTAACTGACGTAAGCGACAAATGATAAAACTTCGTTTAGCTTCTAAAGTAGCAAATATAAAAACAAATTATCTATAATTAATGTAAGTGATGTGATTACCTACTGAATAATATAAAAAAATATGCTTAATACTTTCTCTAGTCGAAGGAGGGACCTAAAAAGGGCTTCAGAAGAGCCAATTTCAAAAAATAAAGCTATCGAGAAAAGTTTCGCGAATCGTGTTTCTAGTCTATAATTTATTTAGATTACATCCTTAAGTATTTACTGCATTAACATCAAGTTTGTAACTACTGATAGTGAGTGAGCATGTAACGAAACGACCCCAAATTTTTAACATAGCGTCTGAATGAAGATTTGGTTTAGGATATTTTAGTTTAGATATAACATAACATAGGAAGAATCCGAAATGAGGAGACCTGAATAATTAATAATAATAATTTAATTTATTCATAAAAAAGATTACAGTAGGTATACTTACATACACAAAAAACTTAATACCAACGACAGCATCCGAAGGTCTTTATACGTTAATGGCATTACAATGCGTTGAGCCAGATAAGAGCCTGCTCTCGGGTCACGTGTCGCTTCGACCAGATGACCTAAAAGAATTTTGAAAACGCGAAGGGCCGTGCGTGTCGAGACTTTCTTAGTTGCGCCTTTCAATATCCTCAGCCGAATCGGCCGCTGCAACGGCTCTAACTGATTCTAAAGGTTTCCTGGAAGAAATCGCTTTCAGCGATAATGCCGCCCATTGTAGGTACTGTAATTTGATTTAGTTAATCCTATTGTGTTTTATTTTTGTGGTTTATAATAATGTGTCTATCTAATCTATCTATCCATCTAACAACGCATTTTAATAAAATGCCGCTTTTTACAGAGACCACAGAATATACAGAGACACAAGAACACCAACAGAAATACAGCGATACTAGAATTCGCAAAACAGAAATTTCTCCATCTAGCGACGCTTAAAGGAACTAGAACATGACTCAGAAAGAATCTAAGACGAGTGATGCTGGATTTGAGAACTTGCCAACTACCTTTCGTCGTCGTACAAATCACCTCGAACAGATGGCGCTATAATGATTAGATTTTCTGCTGCAAATGACCATTAGTACGTGTCATTTACAACAGAGGGCAGTAAAACAGAAAACACATAAATGGGCTCACGGCCAGACTACTTGTACTATTATTTATTCAATGGCAAGACAGGTATTTAATTCAGTTATAAAACTGAGTCACAAAAAACTATGCCTAGATTTTTTTTTCAAATAAATATTAAATTTTATTGAGACAATGCAACATATTTTACTGTAAATTGGAAGACGATACGTACATATTTGAGAACTCGTCAACTACCTTTCGTCGTCGTTCAATTTACTGCAACAGATGGCACTATAATGATTCAGTTTTCAGCTGTGAATGACCTATAGTACGGGTCATTTCCAACAGAGGGCAGTAAAACAATAAATAAATAGCTCACAGCCAGGTATTTGTACAACGTAAAGAGGCAAAAAATAAAATAAAAAATTTCATATGTATTTATTTACATAAATGTTAATCTTATTGAAACAATGCAACACATTATGTCGTAAATTCATCAGTCTTAATGGAAGACAA
The DNA here is from genome assembly GCA_932527175.1 of Operophtera brumata. NCBI lineage: Eukaryota > Metazoa > Arthropoda > Insecta > Lepidoptera > Geometridae > Operophtera > Operophtera brumata. The sequence continues at coordinate 41,381,357 of OW052228.1, read as the reverse complement.
TGTAACACCTCGTAGAAAAGTCTTCTATGACTGAGATAGGTAGGAAGGTTTCTTAGGAAATAATTCGATGATCATAATAACCAACACTTGGAGGTACTACCTACATAAAAGTAGGGTTTTAAGTCCTAACAAAAGATAAGATAAGTACCTATAGGTATTAGTAACAAAATGAAGGTAAAGTCACAGAATAAATAATAGTAGTGTACCTACCAACCAATGTAAAAATAACCTTCTGAAATTAGGCCTTAGGCTTAGGTATAGTAGATACCTAGATGCTACCGAAGTCGGCAAGTCTGCGTAGCGGCCGAAAGAGAGGTAATTATAACATAGATTGACTCGTGTGTTGGTTGTTATAGGGTTCATTTTGATATTCTAAACGCTATTCAAAACTTTTGAAAAGAAAACTTCCTGTAGGCACCCGTGGCTCAGTTGGTTATAATAGCGTATGTCTAGTAAAGACAAGTTTGATTCTCGGTGGGGCCTTGTGGAGTTAGTTCGAGGAACCTTCCTAAACATAAAGATTCCCGGCATTCCCCGTCTCAAGTTTCAAAAGTTTTGGATAGAGCTAAATGACTCAACATTGCCTTTAGATAACTGAAGCCATCTTTTTATGCGTGTTGCGTGTCACACAGATAACACACACGCGCACACCCTCACTAACACCTAACACCACAGAATAAATAATAGTACGAGTAGGTACTTTATTGTTCCGGGTAACACACTGACAAACACTAAGGCTGCGTTTCCATTGACGCGGAGCTGGGCGGAGCGGAGCGTAGCGGTGCATGAATTGACCAATCACTATGGCGAGCGAGCAGCCAGCAGAGATTTCGAGCATAGTGATTGGTCAATTCATGCACCGCTAAGCTCCGCTCCGCTCCGCTCCGCGTCAATGGAAACGCAGCCTAACGATTGATGAGCATAGTTTCTATGCATTGTCAGTGCATGCATGCGATGTCAGTGCGTGAGATTTTTATATTTATAAAAATGTATAGTATTATTTTATCTGATTAAAAATGGAGGCTTGTCTTTGACCTCCAAATTATTTAGACTTAGCTACACCCACTGGTCTATGTATACAATTAGGACTAATAATTATTCTGTGGTTATGAGCTTAGTTTTCGGCTGCGCCGTGCTCCATCAACTTCTCTGTTTTCTGAGCCCCACTGTCACGGAATCAAGCTATGTTTTATGAAGAGCCGCATTCGGTGCCACCCTGAAATTAGTTAGCTGTGAAATAATAATGAGGGCTATACATTTTCGAATTAAAAAAAAAGAAGTAGTTCGATTTGGCTCGACAGATGGCGCTGACTCAAGTATGGTTGTCAAAATTAACAAATGCATTGTCTGTGCTTTTGTGTGAATACTACGAAAATATATCACTACGCTGTTGACGTTGTCATTTCACTTTATTTTGACAGTTAAGTGAAGAGCTGGCGCCATCTATTATCAAAGCTATAGGTAAGCTGATGTGAAACGGCCTTGAAAACCCCTCAGTGCTAAATATTGCTAAACGGCTAACTTCAGGGCAACCCTTACATCGGTAGAACTGGCAGTGATGCGGAAAGTGCCCGGGTGCTTCTCAGTGTGGCCGAGTAGGTACTTTAAACTAGTACGATAAACCTTTTTCCTCCATCGCATTCCGGACTTTCGTTGGAGACGGCCAGAAGATCATGAGGATTGTAGATCCTGGGAATCAGATAAAATAAAATAAATAAGTAGGTAAGTATATGAATTGCTGGATTTTGAAATTTACTTCCAGCTGTGGGGGCAAGATAGACCTTTGATAGTTTTCTTGTCCCTCATTCCTATCATGTTAAAATTCCCAAATTCGTGTATAGAATAGCATAATACTTACGAAAATAGATTGGGATGATAATATTATGTTACGAATTATAGAATTAAAACAAGGTCACTATATTTAGCCTATATTACTATTCACTTATAGCCAGTTATGGCCGAAACTTATTGGTTTATGCTGAATTCACCCCACGTTCAGTTCACCCCGAAAAAGATTAACGAATAGTTCTTGCGACGCCAGTCAACGGTAGGTTAACATCAGGTGGGCCTCTTGCTTGATCCGTCATCCAAGTTGTATAAAAAAAAAAAGGTACCTACAGGGAAATAAGTTGTTAAACGCTCCCTAGACGATAATCGTCCCTAAAAATCGTGAGCTCGCCCGGAGCGATTTAGGGACGATAAAAATCAAGTAGGATTTGCCTACACACGAGGCGATTTATGACACGATCTAGGGTCCTCCCCATCACTGTCCCGATATTACCAGTGATTTTAGGGTCGTGTGTAGCCGCTTTTAGGGAATTATGAATTTGACCTTGACTTTGACGTTTAAAAATGATCCTTGTGTATACGGAATAAGGAAAATGATGACGTAATTAAATAGTGGTGTGTTCAGTTATAACTAAATATTTAATTTAGGGCCGATTTCTAAATTCCCAGATAAAATTATCTGTCAGATAAATGTTAGCGCTGATAGATTATACAAACATTTATCCTGCATCGGAAATCGAACCCGCATCTCTCACATCCGAGCTAGCTACTCGCCTGCCGCTTTACAGAGGTCGTCAACACCTATACTGCGATCACCAAGCGTGGTGATTAAAGCAAAACCATTGCATTCTATGTGGGAGGCCTCGTCTAGGGCTGACGTCCAGAGCTTTCATGCTTATAGGTGAGCAAATTATGGCGGAGACTAAGATCCAGAGTCTCGAGCACCGCAGTACAGTAGCATGCCTTTCGATCTTCTATAGGTTACATTTCGGGGAATGCTCCCAGGAACTTCACGATCTGATCCCACCATCTCCTTTTCATCATAGGACGAGCAGACGCACGGCTAGGTACCATCCTTACCTCATTAGTATACCCTCTATTCGTACTAAACGTTTCAGTTCAACCTTTATTATGTGAACTGCTAAGGAGTGGAATACCCTACCGTCATCTGTCTTTCCTGAAAACTATAATCTGGGTCTCTTCAAGGCTAGAGTGAATAGGTGACTGTGATGACAGTAAGAAGGTGACTTACCAGCTGTGAAAGCTCCGAAGATGGTGAAGGCAGCGTGGCAATGGGTGTCGAGCGTCGCTCCGAGGAGGTTGGAGCCGACGGCGGCGCCAGCTCGCCCCACCATGTACATGACACACATGGCCATCGCCCTGGAACAGCCATCATCATTCCATTACTCCTCATGAGCTCGTATCCTTAAGTTTTCAGACACTTCTCGTGGCGGGACACTCCATTGAGCGTATTGTTCAGGCTTTAGAAGTTCCTATCCATCCTTCCAAAACTCACAACTTTAAATTTGGCGCCACTACGAGAAACCGGCTGTCAGAGGAAGAAGATGTCTACCTTAGCAAAAACAGGCGTGTGTGCTCCGCTAAAAAACTAACAAGAAGTGTGTGAATAACTGAAGGAACAATCCCGTGGGACTTTACAAACGATTAATCGAAATCAAATCACCTGAAGAACTCAAAAGCAACTCAAAAACTCAAAGAAGTGAAAAATTATAGTGAAAATCCAAGCGTCGACGCACGAGCGCGTGAGTACCCCAATACCTACCTATCCATATTTCTAAGTCTGTCCACCGAATTCGTGTTAAAGTCAAAACATAATTGGTCTATTCGAGCAGGATTAACAACTAAAAAGTTGGCCACAATCCTTTGTTTTTGGGGAATTTAAATTAAAAATTAATTTTATTCACTATAACCCGACCAAATCTGGTTGGTCGTTGGTTCACTTACACCTATTCGGATTCATATGACTTCTTAATTAGACTGCATAACATTCTCACTACGTGGATGAAATAACAACTTTTTCATTTATTCATTTCAATCCACTAGTAAATTCAAGTATTCATTCGTCTTATCTTACATCTTATATACACCTACCTAAGTTTGTACACTATCTTAGCTTCATACTTAGGTAAAAAACCTTTAAATCAAAATGGAACAGGGCAAACTCAAAGTTCTTTTATCTCAACGCGAATATGTTTTCCGAGCTATTCAAATTCTTTATGATCTTTCGAAAGACATGTTTCAAGATCGTTCAAAGATACCTACTTTTAAGTCTAGGTTTTCTCGGGTTCAATCTATTCGCGAGGAATTTGTCCAAGTAACTGAAAAAATTCAAGCTTTGCAGCTAACGATAAACCCTGATCAGGCGATTGACCAAAGTGCAATTAGCTCATTTGACGATTTATATTACGCAGTGATCGCTGCGTCAGACGCGTTGGACAACGAATCGCAGAATACAAACTCAGGAGCGCCGGCCATTTTGCCTGCCACGCATGTAACCTCCGTCAATGCACGTTTACCTAAACTTGAGCTACCGAAATTCGATAGTCACATTGAAAACTGGCAAACGTTTTACGATACGTTTACAACATTGATCCACAGAAATACTTCGATCTCCCAAGTAGAAAAATTCCACTACCTCGTGTCGTGTCTTACTGGGCCCGCCGTATCTCTGGTGAAGGGCGTACCTATTACTACGGAAAATTACGAAGTAGTTTTCGATGCCTTGGTCGAGAGATATCAAAACAAACGTATTTTAGCCATTACGTATCTGGATAAAATCTTAAATTATCCAGCGCTAAAGCTATCAGGTAACTTCCAAGAATTACAAACGCTGACCAATATGTTTTACGAATCTGTTCACGCGCTCAAAGCTTTGAATATACCAAACCTAGGTGATTTCATTCTGTTTCATTTGGTTTCAAGAATACTTGATATGGACACACGCAAACGCTTCGAATCTCAAAACAGTTCACAGGTACCTTCTTTCTGTGAACTGTTGAAGTTTCTTCAAGACTACGTAAAAGTCTTAGAAACTAGTAGACTATCTTCAACAAATCCTACACCTCCTACCTCTCGAGGTACCGTTGACGGGAAAACCCCAGCGGCACGTAGTCGCCCAATTAGCAGCGGATCAAAACGCTCATCTTATCTCAACAAAACTACCCCGTCAACACCTTTCAATATCTGTTCATGTTGTGGTGAAGCGCACTCGACTTATCGATGCCCTACCTTTCAATCTTTAGATTCGCGAGCTAGACTCGCATTGGTCGATCGTAAAAAATTATGTACGAACTGTTTACGTACGAACCATGTCATAGATAAATGTATATCAAAAATATCATGCCTAATTTGCGGATTACGCCATCACACCCTATTGCATACCGACACTCCCCAACCGAGCGGGAGTGATGTCGCTCAAGCTAGCACTAGCGTCACTCAAGCGAGCACTAGCGTTACACAGGCGCATGTCGGGAACAGCCGTGGCGTAGTGCTTCTTGGTACATGTCAACTGCGCGTATGCAATGCCGTCTCCGGCGCACAACATACAGTGCGCGCCCTTGTTGACAGCGGCGCACAGGATTGTTTTATAACAACTGCTTGCGCTCGAACACTAGGTTTAAAGCTCCAACACTGCAATCTTATAGTAGGCGGTTTAGGACAAAACACAGTGTTTCAAGTCAGGGGTGAGACACATTGCGTTTTACGACCTCTCGACAGCAATGATCCGCATTTTATGATCAAACCTATCGTGTTAGATAACATCACCGCTAAAATGCCTAGCGCCGAGCTACCGTCAGTCGTTCGAGAACATTGTAGGCACTTAACCTTAGCCGATCGCGACTTCGACGTACCTGCAGACATAGACATCCTTATCGGAGCGGAACTATTTCACGATATCTATGACGGTCAACGTATTAAGCTAGGGCCCGGTTTACCTACCGCCCTACACAGCGTCTTCGGATGGATCCTCACCGGCACTCTCGAGTCCAATGTAGGTATACCTCCCCCCAATACCTCATCGTTGTTAGCTGCTACTCGCACACTCGACGAGCAAGTAAAACGGTTTTGGGAGGTTGAGGAAGTGCCGTGCGTACCTATTCCGATACCCGAAGACGAGATAGCTGAACGTATGTACACTGACCTTACCTACCGGGAACCTGATGGTCGTTACGTCGTACCTATTCTCATTAAGAATAGAGACTGTACTTTAGGTAACTCGTATCAAAGTGCTTTGTCGCGCTTTTCAAATCTTGAAAAGAAACTCAGCCGACATAGCCAACTCAAATCTGAATACGTCGGTTTTATGCGAGAATACGAAAACCTGAATCACATGGAACCTACCCCATCTTCATCAACGAACAAATCTTATCGTATCCCGCATCATTGCGTCCTTCGACCACAAAGCACGACAACTAAGCTGCGCGTGGTGTTTGACGCAAGCTGCAAGACCACTAACGGTCTATCCCTAAATGACCTTGTGTTTACTGGACCGAAGCTCCAAACCGACATCATCGATATCATAACTGGCTTCCGGTTACATACAGTCGTCTTTACGTGTGATATCTCCAAAATGTTCAGAAATTTCTGGATCAGGCCTGAGGATCGCTGTTACCAGCATGTGTTATGGCGAGAGTCAGCTAATCTTCCTCTTCAAGAGTACGAGCTGCGCACTATTACTTACGGTGTGAGTAGTTCTCCGTATCTTAGCATCCGCACTCTTCATCAGCTGGCTACCGACCACGGTGCTGAATACCCGTGCGCCGCGGAAGTCCTACGTTCTCAAATTTTTGTCGATGACGTGGCCACAGGGGCGCCATCTGTTGAGGAAGCCATTGAGCTAAAAACCCAACTTATTCAACTCCTCAGTTGCGCTCAGTTGGAACTCCGAAAATGGAGTAGTAACTCTGAACCCTTTTTAGAAACCGTACCAGTAGACCATTGTCAAACTCCCAAAATATTTTCTGAGGAAAGTGATAAATCGACGCTCAAAATCTTAGGAGTCCAATGGGACCCAACGGGTGATATCTTTACATACTCACACTCCAAAGTAGCAGATGTTGAGTATACGAAACGTGCCATCTTATCCCACGTTGCTCGTATCTTTGACCCGTTAGGGTGGCTCACACCATTCATCCTCAAAGCAAAGATGCTCCTTCAAGATCTATGGCGTCAAAAAATTTCCTGGGACGAACCCGTGCCCAGAGACATATCTCAAGACTGGCGAGAATTCATCTCAGATCTTATAAACTTAAAACTAATCGAAATCCCTCGCCACGTCGTGCCTTCAGCGGCCCAAGAAATCCAGCTTATCGGATTTTGTGATGGCTCAACAAAGGCATATGGATGCTGTATCTATCTTCGCGTTATCACTAACCAACAGGTTCAAGTCTCCCTTTTGATCGCTAAGTCCAAGGTAGCACCTCTAAAGGTTCTAACTGTAAACCGCTTAGAGCTCTGCGGCGCAGTCCTACTATCTAAAGTAGTTAATCGTATCTACTCCTTGCTTAGCAAAAAACTGAACATAGATCAATCTTATCTATTTACTGACAGCTCGACGGTGCTGTCGTGGCTGAGCACAGAACCACACAAACTTAAAACCTTCGTCGCGCACCGTGTTGTGCAAGTAACCGAAGCTACCTCCACGTTTGTGTGGAAGCACGTCCCCACCCACGACAACCCTGCCGATCTTTGTAGCCGTGGTCTATCTTGCGCCCAACTAGCCGCATGCGAACGTTGGTGGTCTGGTCCACCATGGTTGACCTCAGACTTATCTAACTGGCCTGCCCGTTTGGCTGACGAGACAGATGACGTTCCCGAGTTGAAAACGACGTTACACTCGTGTCTCATCGAGACACAAGAAGCTGACATACTTCACACTTTACTCGAACGTACCTCCACTCTCACACGACTACAAAGAATAACAGCGTGGTTATATCGTTTTATTAATAACGCGAAAGTCGGTTCATCAAAGCGTAACCTAACAGGATTTTTATCCTCATCCGAGCTTGATGAATCACTTCGAGTCTTAGTAAAACATGTTCAAAAAAGGGATTTCTCTGACGTCTCATCTCAAATAAAGACAAACAAACCCATTCCGAAACATCTTCAAAAATTATCTATCTTCATTGACTCAGCCGGAGTCATGCGAGTGGGGGGACGTTTAAAACAATCAGACTTGCCTGATAGTGTCAAACATCCATATCTCTTACCTAAACAATCCCGACTGAGTGAACTCCTCATCGACTATTATCACGTATCTTACCTTCATAGCGGGCCTCGCCTCCTACATTCTCTGATTCAGCGTCGATTTTGGATCCTCGGTCTAAGAAATCTTATTCGATCTCGACTATCGAGATGCGTTACTTGTTTTAAAGTAAAGCCAACTCCTTTTCAGCCTGTTATGGGTGATCTCCCTCCTTATTGCTTTCAGTCGATCGGAATCGATTTCGGAGGTCCTTTTATGGTAAAGGAAAGCCGGCGCCGTAGCGCCCGGATTTATAAATCTTATCTATGCCTTATAGTGTGTCACGCTGTAAAGGCTGTTCACCTTGAGCTGGTCACCGAGCTGACCACGGAAGCTTTTATCGCATCCTTAGATCGTTTTGTTGCCAGGAGAGGCCTTTGCCAATCTATAACTACTGACGGCGGAACGAACTTCGTAGGCGCAAAGCACTACCTTTCAGAAGTAACGGAAATGTTAGATAAGGAACATCTCACCATATCAGGTCAGCTTGCGACACGTGGTATAATTTGGAAGGTCAATCCAGCGTCAGGGGCCCACTTTGGCGGCCTCTTCGAAAGTGGTATAAAATCATCGAAGTACCATCTCAAACGCGTGATAGGATCCCAAGTTCTGACCTTCGAAGAACTCTATACCGTGCTTACGAAAGTGGAAGCCATGTTAAACTCGAGACCTTTAGTCGCGCTTTCGTCCGACCCTAATGAAGTCGACGCTCTTACAGCTGGTCATTTCCTTATAGGCCGACCGTTGGTATCTTTACCTGAGCCAACAATCAACGATAATGTAACTCTGCGATCTCGTTGGAAGTTACTACAGCGCTTGTCTCAAAGCTTCTGGCGAACTTGGTCCAGAGACTATTTACATACCTTACAACAACGTAACAAATGGATTAAAACGGGAAACATACAGCCGAAATTGAACGATCTTGTAACTATTTTCGAACCTAACTTACCTGCTTGTACTTGGAGGACCGGTCGCGTGGTCAAAATACATAAAGGCAAAGACAATATCATACGTGTAGTTACGGTCAGGACAAGCCGAGGAGAACTAGTTCGCCCTGCCAACAAGGTCTGTCCTATCCCGATATCTCAGGACAACGATGTCCAATCTCAGTAATTACCATTTGTTTACTTAGGTAGATGTATGATATCCTATACCTTGTCACCATACATCTCACCTTGCTATTTTATTTAAACACTTAAATTATAAGTAATCTTAACTCATATACTTACGTTATACCTACAGTCCACAACTCTCCAATCTATTACTAACATACCTACATCTCTTCTGACCTTCAGAGTTATACCTAATCTGCTATCTCATCCTAGGTTAACGAACTTGCAAGATATGAATCCGCATAGCTGGTCGCATATAACTTAGGATCTCGGACCTTTGATTAAACTTATGAAATCCTCAGTTGATTTCAAAGGGGGGGATATGTTCAGGCTTTAGAAGTTCCTATCCATCCTTCCAAAACTCACAACTTTAAATTTGGCGCCACTACGAGAAACCGGCTGTCAGAGGAAGAAGATGTCTACCTTAGCAAAAACAGGCGTGTGTGCTCCGCTAAAAAACTAACAAGAAGTGTGTGAATAACTGAAGGAACAATCCCGTGGGACTTTACAAACGATTAATCGAAATCAAATCACCTGAAGAACTCAAAAGCAACTCAAAAACTCAAAGAAGTGAAAAATTATAGTGAAAATCCAAGCGTCGACGCACGAGCGCGTGAGTACCCCAATACCTACCTATCCATATTTCTAAGTCTGTCCACCGAATTCGTGTTAAAGTCAAAACACGTATTGTCGTGCAAGGACGAGTAGAAGGCACCAGGAGGGCAATTCTCGGATTGTAGAGATTCAGTCGAATTAACATTTATGTCGAAACAAGATGGCGAATGTCGAATAAAATCTTAATTTGCTATTCTCGTGATGTCACAAATAGACCTAAGTCGACCAAAATCATTCAAATCGAATACGATTTGATGGTTATTGTAACATTTTCGTGACATTTTTTGTAGACATTCATGCTTCGACATTATCTCTAATTTAGAGATAATCTCTACAATCCGAGAATTGCCCTTCAGAACATGTCTGCAGTGAGATTGCAACCTGCATGAATACACCAGGATGCACACCAAAAGGCGAAATATAGTGATTTGAGCAACATCAGAGCTATGCGGGCTGGTGATAAAGCTCGCGGAATTGACATCCATTGGGGAAAATGTTCACGAGTGACGACCAATAACCTGACGACGCAGTACGGAAGGCCTTCTCTCAATGGACCAAGGACATTGTAAAAGTCGCAGGAAGTCGGTAAAAGGAGGCAGTTCAGGATCGTTCAGAATTTAAAAGATAAGATCAGGGTACGTCTTTGAGTAGACAGCCAAATTTAATTTCACAGGGTTAAGGTGGACGCTCACGCTTGCGCGCGCGAAACTCAATTTTTTTGGTGTTTTTTGCCCATTACAGCTCATCAACACTTCTTCTTATAGCGAAAGTTGAGTTCAAGAACTAGGAGACAACACACATGTTTTGATTGAAGGTCTCTCATAAATATCATCAGTTTAGCTATGATACTCTTAGACACATTTTTACAGTGTTTTTATTGGTTTGAAGGTATCGTAGCTAAACTGATGATATTTTTGAGATACTATCAATTAAAACATGTGTGTTAAGTCTCCTAGTACTCGCGAACTCAACTTTCGCTATCTGAAGAAGTATTGATAAGCTGTAATGGGCAAAAAACAATAAAAAAATTGAATTTCGCGCCGCAAGCTTTAACATTCACGTTAAGTGAGTCCGTCAAAAGATCAAAGTACCTATAGTTTTACCTCAAACAAGTGGGGAACACATCAACAGCAATAGCAGCCAGTATGGAGGCTGCACAGCCGGAACAAAGTGAGATTATAAGCAGTGCGGTCGCAGCGCCCCCTTGAGGGACGAACGCGGCTGCTATCGTCGCTACGCCGCAGATGAACATTATTGCACCTGAAATAAATATTGAAGAATTCATACTACAGGTCTAACGCTTAACTGAGTCAGTCCCTGAGGTATAGGAGCGGTACGGGAGGGGTGGTTTCGTCTCTCAAATTATCAGATGACATGAAGCCACGTTTCATTTTGACGTAACGAAAACACCCTTCCCGTACCGCTCCCATACCTCAGGGACTGACTCAGTTAAGCGCTAGACCTGTAGATAGTGGTTTCGTATAGTTAAAGATTACCTACAATTTTATGGATATCAACGAGCTACTGGATGAACTGTGCCCTTTATAATTTCCAAATAAAAGTTCAAAAAAGTTCCAGCGCACGCTATAGTTGCATTCTAAGAATCAGACCAGTCGCATCAGGCATTTTCACTTTATTATGAGCTTTTGAAATGTGTATAATTGAATACCTACATCACTCAGAACAGTGCTCAATGTGCAAACATTGAATGTAGGTATTATAAACAATAAATGTCAACAATGTCAACAATTATGTCTGAACAGGTGGTACCCTACCGTTTTCGTTTTCATCATGCAGCTACAACAGTCTCATGATGGCATACTTACAGTAGAGGGTCTTCCGTCCTATCCTATTGATAAAGAACCCGATAGCGAGATAGGTAATAGCAAACACGGCTCCCATTGACATTGAAATGGGGAAAACGGCCACTGAAACTTCTGCGTGGCACTTCGCATCTAGTGATGTGCGCTGAAACAATAATTATTTAGATTAGCGGGTCAAACCAGAATCCTTCTACCACACTGGTCTTCTCTACCAACAGCTGCAATTCAATAATTTCAGGCAAGGTATCCAAGAAAATCTTTATGTGCTCTGGCACAGAATATATACAGTAGCTCTGGTGCATCTGGCCTAGAATATAATCCGCCTTCTCTTCCCCTGGATGTCATAAGAGCCGACTAAGGGATTACACATCTGAGTACCAAATCTCAGATCACCAATCCGCCTGCCAAGCGAGGTGGTTATGGAAAATCCGTTATTGGTTCTATGGGGGAGGCCTCGTTCAGCAGTGGACGTCTAAAGACAGCCAATGATAATCCAAGATCAAACAGTGACTACAGAGAAAAAGAAAAAGAACTATTGAAGCTAACTTGACCTTTACAAATACCACAGTTCGTAGTTGCATAAGAGGGATATGACCTCGTCGTCTGATCTTTAAGGTCAAGACAGAGAGAGAGAGAGAGGGCGTGGTGGGCCGATAAGTATGTCTCATATCTCCATCATCATGATTATCAGCCATTAGAAGTTCACGAACCAATAGAATGACACGGTCTTGAGTCGCCACTATCCAACGACTTCTTGCGACCCTCAAAATGTTGGTTTCTAACACTGCGTCGTCCAGTTTCATTCATTTCATTTATTTATTCACAAACAATTAAAAAATCGTGTTGGAAATTAGGAACAATTTTTGAAAAAATAATATAAATTACACAAAAACATTAAAACACATTTACAAAAATTAGCAATGTCAGCTGAATTAAAATTCTATAATATACCCTATTTAAAATAATCACATGTCAAGAATTCATCAACAGTGTAGAAGCACCCTTTCAACAGTAGCTTTGTAAGACTTACTTTAAATACGTTAAAACTATCAATAACTTTCAACTCTGTAGGAAGTATGTTAAAAGTTTTACAGCTTGATACTGCTTTACAACATTCAACCTCAGGTGCAAAGGTGCCTCAAGATCTTTACGTCTTGTAATTAACCTATCAGGTGCAAAGGTGCCTCAAGATCTTTACGTCTTGTAATTAACCTATCAGGTGCAAAGGTGCCTCAAGATCTTTACGTCTTGTAATTAACCTATCAGGTGCAAAGGTGCCTCAAGATCTTTACGTCTTGTAATTAACCTATCAGGTGCAAAGGTGCCTCAAGATCTTTACGTCTTGTAATTAACCTATCAGGTGCAAAGGTGCCTCAAGATCTTTACGTCTTGTAATTAACCTATCAGGTGCAAAGGTGCCTCAAGATCTTTACGTCTTGTAATTAACCTATTTTTCCTTTGTTCTATCGTTTCATATTTGAAGGGATTTTTTACTATGTCCATAAGAAGTACCAAAATGATGTAAAGAAGGTCGAACCCTTATTCAACAATGATGGTTGGTTCTGCTTGCTATATAACATAACATTACACCCAACAGTCACAGACGTTATAGTCCTGATCCCATACTATAGGATCCCGTGTGTTGTGTGTCAGGAATTACGATTATACCACAACACAAACAAACAATTAAGTTATTGTTTTAGTAGTAGTAGAGCTTTTTTGTGAAAGAGTTCGTCCGGGGAAGTACTACCACCATACCTATTTCTGCCGCCAAGCAGTAGTGCTCGCATTGCTGTGTTCCAGTTTGAAGGGTAAGGGTGCCGGTGAAATTACAGGCACATGAGACTTTTCATCTTTATGTCTCAGGGTGGCTGGCGCATTGCAATGCCACATAGGGTGCGTCCTAGGTGAACGTGTCCTATGAGGTAATGCACTGTTCATAGGCAGAGGTTACCGCTTAACATCAGGTGGGCCATCTGCTTGTTCCGTCATTCATTAGTACAAAAAAAAAACAAAAAAAAAACACCTAGACCCGGAACAAATAATTGCAGATCATCAAACATTGGTGCCGCAATAGGAATCTTCCATTTCAACTTGCTATGTAATTTTCCTGTCTAAAGACTTCCCGCCAATTGGAAGTAGACGCAACATCGAGAACATTCTACTTACACTATTATTCCTGGCCTTCTCAAATATAATGTCGCAGATGTTAATGCTCTTTTCACTGCTGTTCCTCAAGATACTGTTCAGGATATCAGGAACCCAGACGTACAGACCGCTGGACCTGAAAATTTGTTGGGTAAACAGTAGAAGTTTGTTATGATAGCGACGAGATAAGATAAGGAGTCTGTCTACTGCTACGGTGTTGTATTTTATAATCTTAAATAAATAACTTTCTTAACTGCATTCATAACATTATGCAAAATGTGTGTCAAGGGGGAGCAATGACTGAGCCATGACTTTCTCAGACAAACTTCCTAAGGCTCTAGCCAGATAGAAGAGACGTAAGGTGCGGGCCAGACATAAAAGACGTAAGAAGCCTAACGTCTCTTCTATCTGGTTTGCGCCTAAGGCACAGAATACCTAAGGCGTGGACGCGTCGCGGACAGGGCGGAGACGCGACACTGACGCGACTTTTGAATGTATATAGAAGAGACGGTGCGGACGCGACGGTACACGTTGAACCGCCGCGTCCGCGCCCCTTCTCTCCTGTGTGTTTTGAACAAAAGGCGCGGACGTAAAAGCGTTGCGCCCGCGCCCCGACTATTCTGTATGTTTTGCGTCGCGACGCTTCTATACATTTTATATGAAAGGGACGCCGAAGAGACAAATTTCCGCGCCCCGTCTGCGTCTTACGTCTTTTCTGCCTGGCCCGCACCCAATAGACCATCGTCCTGTAATCTAAAACACTTTCCATTGAACGGAATCCATTCACAGCAAGAAATCTGTTTGTTTTTGTACAACTAGAATTTACGGAAGAGCGTGCAGATGGCCCACCTGATGTTAAGCGGTATCCTCTGCCTATGACCAGTGCATGGTCTATGCTATATGGTGCTATGGTCCTGCTGGATTGCGAAGAGATTCCAGCAGGACCTGGAACGCACGTATTATTACTTTTAAACACGCTCTAGTACATGTATAAATAATGTATACAAAGCTGAAAATCTTGGACGGAGAAGAAAAGGCTCATCCGCACATCATAGATCCCTGGGTTTCTCGAACGACACGTTTCTCGAGATCATTTCTTCCCCATACCTACAAACTATGGAATGAGCTTCCATATGAGGTTTTTCTGCATGGTTACGACATGTGTCGCTTCAAGAAAAATATTAATAAATTCCTTCAGGGTAGGCAGCGCATCGACAATAGGTACCCTGGGTGTTGCCGGTGTCTATAAGTGACGGTAACCAAATCACACCAGGTGGGCCGTGTGCTAGTTTGCCTTTTTCTTTAATAAACAAGTAATTAATATTTTTTAAATTAAAAAAGCCCTCAACGCTATGAAACGGCTGAACCGATTTTGATCAAACATAGGTATAAGGACACACCCGACAAATTGACCTTTCAAAAAAAAAACGGTTCGTCCGTTCGGGAGCTACGATGCGACAGACAGACACACACACACACACACACACACACACAGACACGTCAAACTTATAATACACCGTCTCTTTTGCGTCGGACTTTAAAAAAAAGGAAATTCACCACATTGGCATGACATAGAACTGACCTCCATAGACTGCGATAGATGGATGATGGTGGTTGATGATGGTGGTTGATGATGGTGGTTGATGATGGTGGTTGACTTACAGCATAAACACTGCGAACATGGAGATATGCGAGATGCAGACGCATCGCAGCAGCGGTGGTTTGAACAGCAAGGTGAAGTTCTTGATGGCGCCGGCGAAGCCTCCACTTGGGGCTCCATCGGTGCTGCCTGAAGTTATATTTACCACCTGGAATGAATTAAAGTGTTGGGATGAGGAGAATTTACAAAAGATTACTGATCTCGTTAGTAGTACAGCTTTTTTGTGTAAGAGTTCGTCCGGGGAAGTACTACCACCATACCTATTTCTGCCAGCAATAGTGTTCGCATTACTGTGTTCTGGGTTGAAGGGTATGGGTGCCGGTGAAGTTACAGGCACATAAGACTTTCCATATTTATGGAAAATATACCCTAAGAAATTAAAAAGATTACCCAAATGAAATTATGAAATTTACCCTAAAATTAAATATTTACCCTAAAATTACATCCTTTCCTTTTTCTTTTAATATCCTTTTTATCTGTTTACTTCAGTTACGAACATTGAAAGAAGACTCGGTACATTTTCTCCTTCAATTATGAAAGCTACTTACTGGAAACTCCTCAGCAGAGCAGCCATGGTTCCACGCATACATCTTAGCCAGCACAGGCAGAGCCACACCAGGCCCTTTCGCTGCGAGCAAGTACCGAGGACTCTCAGGTAGGCAGAGGAGAATGGCAGCCGCCACCAGCCCTGGGACACACCACAGCCACATGAAGGCTCGCCAGGGGACTATTTCCATGGAGGCTATGCTGAAGGACCATTTTCCCGGGATTATGAGCCAGGCTAGACCTGAAAGGTGAAAACAAAAAACTTCAGCTGCCGCGTTGCAGATTCGCGTATGTAATGAGTATAAAAATATTTAATTTTCTACCTGATTTTTTTTTTCCTTTTTTTTTTTCCCTCAACCCCTAATTTAAGGGTGAAATTCAGAAGTGGCTTTTATCGAAGTGCTTTTAATCAATGAATGAGTATTTTAGTTATAAAAACAGCGTCTAATTGGGGTCTATTTAATTTCTCTCTTTCTTTCTCTCTCTCAGATTAATGAATTGGTTTTTCTAGAGATTGTTTTTTTTTAATGTATTCTGGACTAAGTTTTGTGGTTTTGTATATAACCTACCTACATTTTTTTTGTATTTAATTTTTGATTTTGTTGTTGTATTTTTCGCATGTAACTTAATTATAACTAGCTTTTAAGATTTAATTTTGCACGCTTAACGGCAGAATGTACTGGGAACTTCAATTTATATATACCTACCATCTATGTTTTTACTACATAAACCTACATTCTAAGCAAATAAATAATTCATTCATTCAAAAAATATGGGGCGTTAGAAATATTTTAATTACCTAGCTTGGCTACGGTACTGGTTATCTTTGGTCCTTTGAAACATGTTATTTTTTACGGCTTCTAGTACTTACAGTAAACATTTATGTAGGTGATGTTTAGAACCACCTAGAAGTCAATGGGTCAAGGTAACAGACACTTATTGTACAGTTGTATGAGAATATCTGTCCACGTTTAACCACCTGTTGATTTTTAAGTGCACCTGGATTCTTATTATATATATGTTTTTTTTATTGTTAATTTATTATCAGCTTGAATGAACCCATTATATGTTTGTGCAAAATTAACATATTGCTGTTGTTTTGTATTATATCCTGTAAGTATCGAAACATACAAAATCGTAAAACAAACTTTAAGACAAATTATTTTTCTCGTGTAAATTACATACATACATACCTACTTAATTTGTCTTTTTGAGTTTTTTTTTATTTTCTCTTCCCTTTACCACCCAGATGGTCGCTGAATCTCTTATAATTACATACATAAAATTTCACGAAAGGATAGACAAAGCCTCACTTTTACAGTGGGTTTGCACCATCGTGGGAATATAAGGTACCTACCATTATATTAATAAGCTTAGCTTACCTACCATTTACGACGACGACCTCTGTGGCGCGGCGGGCTATGTTTAGCCTGCGACGATGGAGGTTGCGGGTTCGATTCCCGCCTCGGAACAAATATTAGTGCGATCGCAGATATTTGTTCTGGGTGTTCTGGGTATTTTCTATGTATAATAAAAAATATCTATCTACGTAATATATTGTATTAAGTATATCAGTTATCTGGTACCCATAACACAAGCTCTGCTTAGCTTGGGGCTAGATAATGTTGTGTGTGAACTGTCCAGCACTATTTATTTATTATTTTTATTTTACCATTTAAAATCATTTTGAAACCAAAAAATTACAAGGCATTATTTACCCTAAAAACAAAGGAATACGGGCTTCATAACATTGTCACAGCCATTATTGTTACTAATCACAGTATGGACAGGAAATTGTTGTAAGTCACACGTAACTGATATCGCTATGTTTACATTATTATTAGGTCGTCGGCAAGGAATCAATGACGCTATAGTATTATCTTATCTGTGGTACTAGGTAGTTGATCGATAACCTCTAAGAGAGATAATTATAGGTACGTACCTATGCAATAACGGGATTCCCAAATCCCGAAGTAGTTACCGGGATCTATGATTTTTGTGGTTTATTCCCTAGGTAAATTATGCGAGATTAAACTGCATCATTAGATCTACGTGTTTCCATGTGAATTTGCCACGTATTATATTCGCTGATAATCAGGTATAACCTTTAATTTCTTTTAATTTAATTCTTTTAATCTTATTTTCTTTTAATTTAATCTTGCAACTGAATTTTAAAGCACTTATTCTCAACCGATTGAGCTGAAATTTGAAATACTTGTCAAGTTCCGATGACAATACAATATGATGGTGACAGCAAGCTGGCCTAATAATGGAGACAACGGAACTCCTCGATGGATAATAGTGGACTGGCCGTGTTTAGGCTCATTTTGATCAGCACATGGTTACGATCACTAATATTAAAAAAGCTCGTATTGAAAAATATATAATATTTCTCTCAAAAAACTTATTACACTCCATCATTATCGCCTTTAGACTTCCACTGGTGGACGAGGCCTACGCCATGGAATGCAATGGGGAGGTTTGCCATCATCTCTACGCTTGGCAGGCGGATTGGTGATCGCAGTAATCAGTGGATGCTGCTGCCCATCCCCTAGTATTATCTTTTACTTGGCAGTAGAAAGGAAAGAAGTGGTTTAGGTTAGGACCTTAGACACTCTTTCCTTCATGGTTTATGGTAGGTTGATAAGTTTAAAGTCTTTTATTTGATGGTAATAGGACAGGTATAATATAGAGCACGTCTTTGTACAATATTACTTTAATTCACTAAAAATGTTATAACTATGATTTTGGTATTGGTAAATGAGCACGCCATGTCTGTTCGGCTGGTGAACGCGAACTGAACTCAATTTTGGGCAATTCGAGCGAATTTAGTGCATACAAATGCAGAAACACACATTCGCTACGTGTTCGGTTATAAACTTATAACTCTAACATTGGCTTTTATGACATCTTCGGGAGAAGAAAGAGTAGTGTATTCATAAGCCGGACACGCCATGTTCCTGTAAATACCGGAATCCCGCGAAGTAACACTCAACTCTGCTAATCCCGGGATTTAAATTTTATTGCAATATTGGCTTCCCTAGATAAATGATTCGCGAATAACATTGGATATTATTGACTAAGACCCTGACGATCATAGAGGTCAGGGATTTACGAAATCGTTTTATTAGTTTTAATCAGCCAGCAACTAGGTACGTGAATATTTCTACAGAAAAGGTTTTTGATAATAAATTAGTTCCAAGTGGTTTTTTAAATCAGATCTTGGTCTCTTCAAACTTGTAAACAAAAAAGTATATTTTTTCTGTAAAAAGACCATCAGAAATACCTTGTTAGGGATTATGAAGCAGGGACGTACCACTTAAGAGCACTGTACAAAACAAACTAGCACTGTGCAAGGTTGTCTGGAAGAAATCGCTGCTAAGCGATAAGACCGCCCATTGTACGTTTAATTATATAGTTCAGTTTGTTTCTTTTTGTTTGTATTATTAGCTATTAAGGTGTACAATAAAGTATTTTCTATCTTCTATCTATCTTCTACAAAGTATCTGGAGGGCGATTCTCGGATTGTAGACATTTTTTTTTTTTTTTTTTTTTATGTAATAAGGTGACAAACAAGCAGACGGCCCGCCTGATGTAAAGCAGTCGCCGCCGCCTATGGACATCTGCAACACCCACGGTATTGCAAACGCGCTGCCTACCATTAAGAGCCCTATTGATATTTCTCTTGAATTTACCCATATTGTAGCCCCGTGGGAAGACATCCAACGGGAGCTCATTCCACGCCCTGCAGGTACGCGGGAGAAACGAGCGCGTGAAACGCACTGTGCGAGACCTCCACGCATCCAAAATGTGCGGGTGAGCTCGCTCACGATGGCGGGATGTGCGGTTATAAAAACGACATTGATGTCGAATAGAGATATGACGAGACAAGATGGCGAATGTAGAGATTTTATTCAACATTAGCCATCTTGTTTTCACATATCTCTATTCGACATCAGAGTCTACAATCTGAGAATCGCCCCCTGGGCAACAACAATAATCTCTATGTTCAAGAATGACAACGTTTAGTAGTAGTAGAGCTTTTTTGTGAAAGAGTTCGTCCGGGGAAGTACTACCACCATACCTATTTCTGCCGCAAAGCAGTAGTGCTCGCATTGCTGTGTTCCGGTTTGAAGGGTAAGGGTGCCGGTGAAATTACAGGCACATGAGACTTTTCATCTTTATGTCTCAGGGTGGCGGGCGCAGTGCGATGCCACATAGGTTGCGTCCTAGGTGGACGTAATCTATAAGGTAATGCACTGTTCATAGGCAGAGGTTACCGCTTTACATCAGGTGGGCCTCTTGCTTGATCCGTCATCCAAGTAGTATAAAAAAAAAAACAAAAAAAGTTTGTTTGTCTCGAAAGCAGTTTTCTTGTCGTTTATGGAATTTATCGAGAAAGCTTTCAGTGTTTGTAACATACGTGAAGTACTTAAATTCTGTATGGAGTCACGGGCACATGTAATTTAATATAGTATTGTCATAAGGCCACAATCAAAGCCTGCCTATTGCAAATTAGGTATATCAATACAATTAAGTATCCATCTCCATCTCCTCCCGTGGATGTCATAAAAGCCGACTAAGCCCGCACCTGTTTGTAAGATTCGTTGGTATAAGATTTGTCCTGGCTGCTAGCTTACTTAAGGAATGTATTATTACAGGAAAAAAGCGTTAGCAGAGGAGTCAGTCGTTCGAAGCAATGGCAGCGATGAGCTCACCACTTGTCACGTCTATATCCCACGATGGTGCAACCCACGGTGAAAAGGTGTCCATTAAAGGCTCTGCCAATCGTTTCGGGGGAAAAGGCGTGTGTATATGTAAATGTATGTAAGTACCTACCTATTAATACCAACCTACCTGTTTAGCCGCACACGTAGGGAAAGACCAATTTTACCCATTCCATTACGATGGGTCTAGTTTTATGTTTACCTATGTTTAAAACCCTATGGGTATTATTTTTTTGTGTTTTATTCTTTTTTCTATGTAATATTTCTTTTGTTTTTTGTTTACATGCTATCATTATTTTTTATTTGTTATTTCTCTTAAGTGTGTGTGCTACAAATAAATCTTTCTTTCTTTCTTTCTTTCTTAATATTGATTATGTAATATTCGATTAGTGGGACACAATTCGAAGGTCAATAAATATGTACACAATGTAAGCGATGACTGAAATTAGGTCAGTGATTGATAAAGTATCAAGGGATTATAAAATATTAATAAAGTACCTAGTTTTGTTATCGCATCAACATAATCCTACTTCTCTGACATGCTAGAACATTACGTTCATTATATTCAATGTTCATAGGCAGAGGTTACCGCTTAACATCAGGTGGGCCATCTGCTTGTTCCGTCGTTCAAGTACATATAAATAAATAATGCTAGACAGTTCGCACGACATTTTCTATAGCTCAAAGCTAAGCAGAGCTTGTGTTATGGGGACTAGATAACTGATAAACTTAATGCAATTTTTTTTTTTTTTTGTTAACCTATTGTGCCCCACTGCTGGGCGAAGGTCTCCCCCAAAATTTTCCAGTCATCCCGGCCTTTGGCAGTTTCCCACCACTCCTTCTCGTAAGCCTCGAGATCGTCCCGCTATATATTGATAGATATTTTTTCTTATACATAGAAAATACTCAGAACACCCTGAAGAAATATCTGCAGATCGAACAAATAGTTGTTACGAGGCGGGAATCGAACCCGCAACCTCCTGTGTCGCAGGCGAACCTTCGCCCGCCGCGCCACATAGGTCGTCAAACTGTGAGGAGGTTGTGTGAACTGTCCAGCATTTTTAAAAAAATAATAAACAAAATAAAATATCGAAATATGCCTACATGAGGATGATTTGGGTGACAGGGGTTAGAAAGTGGACAGTCCACATTCCGTCTCCAACATCAGATAAGTTGCCTTTCCCATGAACATTGTCATTGTCAGGGGCCCTTATTCGCTATGACCATAGAAGATTACTTGCCAATAACGTGTGACGTCAGAATGTATACTACACGATGATTCCACGCAAATATCGTAACGAGCCCGCGTTATGTCACGTTTGGGCATAGCGAATAAAGGGCTGTGTGAAAATGACAATTCAAATATGGAAGATGGTTCAATTTTGAAAACAAGATTTGTTAGTACATGATCGAAACGACGAAGATGACATCTTCAGGAGACCAATATGTCGTTGAACTATTGGAAAGCACAGCCAATAAGCAGCTTGGAGTATACCTCAAGGTGGGTGCTCACGCTATAAAGGCGCCAGATTATTATTTTTTGGTGTTTTTTGCCCATTACAGCTCATCAACACTTCTTCATATAGCGAAAGTTGATTTCGTGAGGACTTGGAGACTTAACACACATGTTTTTTTTTTTTTATACTACTTGGATGACGGAACAAACAAGAGGCCCACCTGATGTTAAGCGGTAACCTCTGCCTATGAACAATGCATTACCTCATAGGTCACGTCCACTAAGGACGCACCCTATGTGGCATTGCACTGCGCCCGCCAACCTGAGACATAAAGATGAAAAGTCTCATGTGCCTGTAATTTCACCGGTACCCTTACCCTTCAAACCGAAACACAGCAATGTGAGCACTACTGCTTTGCGGCAGAAATGGGTATGGTGGTAGTACTTCCCCGGACGAACTCTTTCACAAAAAAGCTCTACTACTACTCTACTAATTGATAGTATCTCATAAATATCATCAGTTTAGCTACGATAACCCTAAACAGAAAAAAAACACTGTAAAAATGTGTTTAGGGTATCGTAGCTAAACTGACGATATTTATGAGATACTATCAATTAAAACAATTGTGTGTTAAGGTGGATGCGCACGCTTGCAGCGCGAAATTCAAATTTTTTGGTGATTTTTTGCCCATTACAGCTCATCAACACTTCTTCAGTTAGCGAAAGTTGAGTTCGCGAGAACTAGGAGACTTAACACACATGTTTAGCTATGATACCCCTAAACATATTTTTTCAGGGTTTTTTTTTAGGGGTATCGTAGCTAAACTGATTATATTTATGAGATACTATCAATTAGAACATGTGTGTTAAGTCTCCTAGTTGTCGCGAACTCAACTTTCGCTATCTGAAAAAGTTTTGACGAGCTGTAATGGGCAAAAAACTTTAAAAAAATTTGAATCTCGCGCTGCAAGCGTGAGCATTCACCTTAAGTCTCCCAGTCCTCACGAAATCAATTTTCGCTATCTGAAGAAGTGCTGATGAGCTGTAATGGGCAAAAAACATCCTAAAATTTGAATTTCGCTTCTCAAGCGTGAGCGTCCACCATGGTTGGTCATTCAGGTGATATGAAAACTGACCTGGCAGAATAATAAAGGACAAGGAAATAAAGGCAGAGCCCCACGCGATGGCTGCGGCTCGGCGGGCACTGGTGTGGACTTCGCCTAGATACGCGTAGACAGTCGCACTGGACGCTGATATCCTGGAATAAAATTTCATTTTAATTCGCTATAGGTTCAACTACATTTTTAGGGTTCCGTAGCGAAATGGAAAAAACCAAAACCCTTATGGATTCGTCATGTCTGTCTGTCTGTATGTCTGTCTGTCTTTCTGTACGTATGTCAGAGCCACTTTTTTCCGAAACTATAAGAGCTATGCTGTTGACACTTGATAAGTAGATGTATTCTGTGAACCGTATTAAGATTTTCACACAAAAATAGAAAAAAAACATTAAATCTTTGGGGTTCCCCATACTTAGTTTTTTTTTTCTCTACTGAATAGTTTGCGCGAGAGACGCTTCCACCGAAAATTGGTTTGAACGAGATCTAGTAAGTTTTTGAATACACTATTATTAAAACATCGATCAAAGTTACAACGAACTACAAGAATTTTATACTATTTTACTTGCTGCTACGGACCCCTTCATGGGCGAGTTTGTCTCGCACTTGGCCGCTTTTTCCTTTTCTACCATCTAATCTTCAAAATCCAATAGGTTTAAACATACAAAGGTACACATAGGTACACATACAGAGGTTCTACATAACAAATAAAGCATAAGTAAATCCCCATTTACCCTTCAGGCCTCCCCTACTAATAGTAATAAAGAAATGAATTAATGATGAATATATAATTAAAGCTATTAAAATATTTATTACTATATTTAAATTATATCCGGCTTAAGTTTTTTTTAGCTCTAGCAAAATAGTATTTTAAGAGAAGGCGAGCAATATTCATCAAAACTTACTATACATTTATAATATAAAAAAGCGGCCAAGTGCGAGTCGGACTCGCCCATGAAGGGTTCCGTAGCAGCAAGTTACATAATATAAAAGTTCTTGGATGGATTACGATTAATGACGTATTAAAAAAAACTACTTACTAGATCTCGTTCAAACCAATTTTGAGTGAAAGTTTATATGGTAATGTACATCATATTTTTTTTTTAGTTTTATCATTCCCTTATTTTAGATGTTATGGGGGGGGGGGGGACACTTTTTACCACTTTGGAAGTGTCTCTCGCGCAAACTATTCAGTTTAGAAAAAAATTATATTAGAAACCTCAATATCATTTTTGAAGACCTATCCATAGAAACCCCACACGTATAGGTTTGATGTTTTTTTTTTAAATTTCAGTTCTAGGTATGGCGAACCCCAAAAATAATTGTTTTTTTTTAAATTTTTGTGTAAAAATCTTAATGCGGTTCCCAGAGTACATCTACCTATACCAAGTTTCAACAGTATAGCTCTTATAGTTTCGGATAAAGTGGCTGTGACATACACGGACAGACAGACAGACAGACTGACATGACGAATCCATAAAAGGTAGACTTTGTTTGTTTGTAATGGATATGTAAACATAAAAACTTCTTCCACATATAGGAAGCTATATTATCAGTTAGTTACATAAGGGTGTGATTGGGGGGGGGGACTGCTGTAGCAGATTTTGATGGTATTTGGTGTTGGTAGGTATTAGTTTGACTGTTTTTCATCCCGACACTACCTACCTGTGAGAAGCTGGGGCGAGACGCTAGTTCAAAATAAAATCATTGAATTCATTATTATATTTAAGTAACAAACTAATCAGACCGGTCCGGTCTAGACGCTAATAACTGCAGAAAAAAATATGAGCTATAAATACATTTATTATAAAGTTCACAGTCCCACAAACATGATGCTCAGAAACATGTTACATAAATTATGTGACAAAAAATACCTAGTTAGATACCTAGGTATCTAATATTTTATTAACAAAATATGCAATAGGTATTTAGTTAACATACCTACTTACAAACTTTTTTGCTCTAATTTAGATAATTCACATCATCATCATCATCGCCGTCGTCGTCATCTGATGAATATCAGCCTATAGAAACCCACCACAGAGCCTCGAGTCACGCAACTACACGGGCGGGCTATGTATCTATAAGTTCACTAGCGACTCGCCCCGGCTTCGCACGGGTATCCCCCGGTGAACCCCCCCCCCCCCCGTCCTACCCCTCCCACTATGTCCTATCTCCTGGTTCTAAGCTACCTCCCATCCAATTTTCAGCCAAATCGTTTCACCCATTCTTGAGTTATAAGTGGTGTAACCATAGATTTAGTATATGTACTAGATCTACAATCAGAGATCGAAGATGGATCCAAAAAAAATATGTGCACGTGTTGGTGAAAGTCTATGTCTGAGTTAAAAATAGTGTTGTCCTCGACCAACACTTTTACATTGTCGATAGAATTCGTCATCCGTCCGTGATGTGTATGGTAGATAAATACATCTTAATGCAGATTAAGTCTTTCATGAAGAACACAGCTTGGCAGATTTGACGTCATAAAGAGAATAAGGTTCTTATTCCAATTTTGAATACAGTTAATAAATAAACCTTTATTATTTATTGACCCCTAAATATTACGGTTTTATTTATAGGTGGGATCTTAGAGTTTCCCTTTTAAATTTAAACTTAAAATGTTTGCTGCATATACCTAGTGGAGTTCTTATTTGAGTACATCCCACTCTTCTTATAACCGATAACCATTTTTCTCGTAGCAAAGGATTACTTGGAAATCTGAAAGCACAAAAACATTTTATATCAGCCGTGCTACGCCCATATAATTTTTCACTCTGTTACTTTATCTATAGACAATTTGTTACCCCAAAGTTTATTATTTTTCAAGTGTAAACCACGCTTTATGGATAACATTAAATTTAAATATAACCCAAAAATTCCGTTCTAGCGGGACTCAAACCCGCACCCTCGCCTGTCATCGGCGATGCCTTAAAAAATTTAGCCATAGATCGAGCTATGACGCTGGAGACGAAATTTGTGGGCACTATCAACTCGGCTATAGCGCCAAGTTGATAGTGCTGTATCTACAGGTGTTTCATTGGAAACCTTCTATTCAAAGTTCGAAAGTAAAGGCATCGCTGATCACAGGCGAGGGTGCAGGTTCGAGTACCGCTGGAACAGAATTTTTAGGGTATATTTAAATTTAATTTGTTACCTATTATTTTATTAAGCAGAAATAAACAATATTTATTTATAAAAAATTCAAAATAAATATACCCTTTCGGGGAAAAAGGCGTGTGTAATAATCAACAACGTAAATATTTACTCCAAAATATCTACTACACAAACTGCAATAAAAACACCCGTGGTGCTTTAAAGTTACCTTTTCAATAGTCAATACAAAAACACACACCTCAATGTCCACCTGGTTATTATAGATTAAAAAAAAACGGTAAAATGTTAATAGAGCACACAAATTTACTCCAAACAAAGTAAACCTCCATTCTAGGATGGATAAAAATTTAATTTATAGGTAAGTATAGTGCGCGTCATGTAAAAAGAACGCTGGTGGTCAAGCTTCTACAGGCGTTCCAGCGTTCTTTTTACATGACGCGTACTATAATTGTACATTATTTGTAGTAAACTAGATAGGCACTCATTCAATGCATAGTTATACATCTCTCAAATAAGTAGAAAAGTAAGTAATCTCTTAAAAAGAACGCTGGAACGCCTGAAGAAGCTTGACCGCCAGCGTTCTTTTTACATGATGCGCATTATACAACGATATAGACTGCAACAGGACTATCGATATTTCTGACGTCATCACTTGGTCAAGCCCTATCGTAATCAAACATTTTTATATTTTACATAAAATATTGTTTATTTCTAGGTGCAGCAACGAAATATTATTAAAAAATATAAGGGAAAGTCCTAATCTACGAATGAAACTGGTTTTTAGGCCATTTACTAAAGCAGAATTGATAAAATAAGCAATACAATCGAACTACCAATAATCTCTTATTTACCTGTGAAACGTGTATTTTCCCGGATAATTACGTCTTGTATCTTCACAGTCACAAACTGAACACGACACCATTGTCATACAAAGTAATATTTATTATTTAATAGTAAGATTACTAAAATAATTACAAAATTAGTTAAGCTGCACAAGAGACCGTCCGGTATGCGCATGTACTCAAGCAAAACATGTCAAATTCAATACATTGTTGCTGTCACTTTTCTTCTTGCACGGGGTACATTTAAAAATGACTTCTCTCTCCCACGCTTCGTTTGTCTATTTAGCGTAGCGAAAAAATTCTACGTCTATGGGTGTAACTAACACGACTTGAAAAAATATATATAAAAAAAACGTATAAACCTCACGGAGCCCGAGACCTTTCCAACGAATGCAAAACCGTGGAAATCGGTTCTTTCTTTCTGGAGTTATAGCGTCAGGAAGGAAAACCCGACTTATTTTTATATATTAGATGGGTTATGTACACTCCGCAAGTTCGAGTGACGTATTGGTGATTAAGGCCTTTTTCGCCAGATTCCTTGTTGATCGGATCCCGTTTTGAACTGGTGTAGGATTTCACCTCTGGCTCAAACATATCACACATTTCTCCCCCTTTTATTTTTTTCTTCTCTTGATTGACGAAACAAGCAGATGGCCCACCTGATGTTAAGCGGTAACCTCTGCCTATGAACAGTGCATTCTCACATAGGTCACGTCCACCTAAGACGCGCCCTATGTGGCATTGCACTGCGCCCGCCACCCTGAGACATAGACGAAAAGTCTCATGTGCCTGTAATTTCACCGGCACCCTTACCCTTCAAACCGGAACACAGCAACGCGAGCATTACTACTTTGCGGCAGAAATAGGTATGGTGGTAGTACTACCCCGGACTATACTGCATATATTCTGTTCCCGGACGAACTCTTTCACAAAAAAGCTCTACTACTACTAAACTACTACACTAGTTCGAGTGACGTATTTGTGTTTAGGCCTTTTTCGCCAGATTCCTTGTTGATCGGATCCCGTTTTGAACTGATGTAGGATGTCACCGCTGTCTCAAACCTTCCCACAAATGTCTCCCACTAAACGTGCTGATGAAGGAAGTAACTCTTTTTTTTACAATTTGTGATGTTGGAACAAGCTGACACCAGCGTTAAGCGATACCATCTGCCTACGAACAGTGCATTATCTCATAGGTCACGTCCACCTAGGACGCGCCCTATGTGGCATTGCACTGCGCCCGCCACTCTGAGACATAAAGATGGAAAGTCTCATGTGCCTGTAATTTTACCCTTCAAACCGGAACACGGCAATGCGAGCACTAGTGCTTTGCGGCAGAAATATGTATGGTGGTAGTACTTCCCCGGAAGAACTCTTTCACAAAAAAGCTCTACTACTAACAACTCACAGACATCCAGTCAGGAACCGCAACACCAGCAGTGTCCAAACGCTGGTGGAGAAAGAAGAAGCCACTGAGAAGACTGCTGACGCTACCAACGCTGGTAGCATGACAGCTCTCCGGCCCTCTCTGTCTCCTAGGTATCCCCACAGAAACGACGTGCTGATTATACCTGTAAGATGCAGAAAATAAATAAGTTGATTTTCCTGATTTGAATGCGATGTTCATTCAGTTGATGTGGTTTGTCCGGCCTTATTAAGTCCTTCTCCCATTAGGAGACGCACAGGCGATTAAAATATCCTGAAGGTATCTTGCAAGTCTCGGAGACTAGTCGCCGCCAAGTATCTCACATACATTTGAATGCAGGCTAGTGTGCGAGCTATCTAGCCACAGTTTCGGCTAGATTCGAGCCAGAATTTATATAGTGTTTTAACAGTTTATACTAAAGCCCTTCTCCCATTACGATACGCACAGGCGATTCAAGTATCCCGCAAGCACACCAGCCTACATTCAAATGTATGTGAGATACTTGGCGGTGACTAGTCTCCGAGACTTGCAGGATACTTGAATCGCCTGTGCGTATCGTAATGGGAGAAAGGCTTTAGCATAAATAAACTGTTGAATCACTATAAATTCCGGCTCGAATCCAGCCGAAACTGTGGCTAGATAGTTGTCTCATTTCAATGCGCAATTTTTTATTTTATTTTTTTAACATTGATAGACCTTTGTTTGATCACGATCTCACCTGTTGGTAAGTGACGATGTGGCCGAAGATGAAGCACAAAGGTCTAGAAGGCACCTATTCACTCTTGACTTGAAGAGACCCAGATTATAGTTTTCAGGAAACACAGACGACGGTAGTGTATTCCACTCCTTAGCAGTTCGCATTATAAAGGTAGAACTGAAACGTTTTGTGCGAATAGAAGGTATACCAATGAGGTAAGGATGGTACTGAGCCGTACGCCTGCTCGTCCTATGATAAAAAGCAGATGGTGGGATCAGATCGTGCAGTTCCTGGGAGCATTCACTGAAATGTAACCTATAGAAGATCGCAAGGCATGCAACCTTACGGCGTCGCTCGAGACTCTGGATCTTAGTCTCCGCCATATGTTGCTCACCTAAAAGCCTGAAAGCTCTTCGTTCGATCGAGTCCAAGGCAGCAAGCTGGTGTTAAAATGGATTAAAAGCATCTATCCCGTACTAGCATTTAACGGTCGCTGAATAATAGGAGCCAAATAACGCGATTTCATAATGAGCCTGGGCAGGTCCATCGACATCAAACCGGAGCGACCTGCCCAGGTCCATCGACATAGTTCACTTGCGATTTGCGCAGGAGTGACAGTTGAGAGGATAGTCAACAAGATTTCTTCATTCACAAGGATACAAATTTCTTCCATGAAAAGAGCAATTTACATTTCCATATTTTTATAGAGCACACAGCGGCCCCTTTATTCAGTTTTACAAAACTAAACTTGGAATAGGCAATGCTCAGCAAAAGAAGAATTTATAAAATTCCTACCCCGCCCTGTAAAACGTCTTTTGCGCATCGGTTTGGCGAATTTAAAAAAGCACATGTTTATAATAGCACTGTTAAATATTGAAACATCAAAAATAATTAGCACTGTTAAATATTGCAACATCAAAAATAATTAGCACTGTTAAATATTGCAACATCAAAAACTAATTTGCACTGTTAAATATTGCAACATCAAAAATAATTAGCACTGTTAAATATTGCAACATCAAAAATAATTAGCACTGTTAAATATTGCAACATCAAAAATAATTAGCACTGTTAAATATTGCAACATCAAAAATAATTAGCACTGTTAAATATTGCAACATCAAAAATAATTAGCACTGTTAAATATTGCAACATCAAAAATAATTAGCACTGTTAAATATTGCAACATCAAAAATAATTAGCACTGTTAAATATTGCAACATCAAAAATAATTAGCACTGTTAAATATTGCAACATCAAAAATAAATCAGTCTATGAAGCTACACGGATCATAAATAAGTGGTTATTAACCCTTACATACGACGATACAGAAGACGTTTTACGGTTAGTAACCTAAAATACCCACTAGGTACATCTTTTATATACCTAGTTATATTTATGTATAAACTCCTTAGTTTTCATTATTTCTGTACCTATGTGTAGTATAGTTTATATTTATTTATGTAATGTTTATATTACTTGTTCAGTTAGATCACTATTAGTATTATAAATATAATTTTTAGCCATTTGTATTTTTTAACACATTACCTAGGTACCTACCTACTAACTTTAACTTTAACTTTAACTTTCGGCCGAGGTTAATGCTAACCCGTTTTTGTAAATCGGCTCTTTGGTGTTCGCGATACAGGCTTGCCTAGTGCGAACACCACAGGATAGTTTTAAGTATTTGTAAATCTTTTTTCGGCAAATAAACTTTTTAATTTTTTTTAAATATTTTAATAGACTTTAAATATTTTGTGTGTAATTAAAATAAAGGATTATCAATTATAAATCAGAATTATATTAAAATTTTATTTTGATTAATGTTTTGCTTGGAATGACGATCAATTATTTTGATGTATATTATCTTTATTCATCAAAATAAATCGTGGTAAACTAACGGTATAAATGGTCGAAATATGCAGAAGTTTTTTATTTTATTTCTTAGGCTGCGTTTCCATTGACGCGGAGCTGGGCGGAGCGGAGCTTAGCGGTGCATGAATTGACCAATCACTATGCTCGAAATCTCTGCTGGCTGCTCGCTCGCCATAGTGATTGGTCAATTCATGCACCGCTAAGCTCCGCTCCGCCCAGCTCCGCGTCAATGGAAACGCAGCCTTAATGTGATTAATATTTGATATTCTTGTCGATCTTCTTGTGTCAATAAGGATATATGTATGCCTGATTTATAGGATTTTTTCATCAGTCAATTTGATGACTTTTTACTAAAGGTCTTATCGCTATAAGCGATAAGACCGCCCCGCCCCATTGTAAATTTCTGTTATTTTTTGTTATTAAGTTAGGTTTTGTATTTCGGTGTGTTATTTTGTGTACAATCAAGAGTTAATCTATCTATCTAATCTATGTATATATCTATCTAGAGGAAATAGGAATCTGAAGAGAAGTTTAGTTGTTTTGTCTTTCAGTAAAACTAGATGCGGAAGATTAATCATTACATTCCGGTATGGAGACCTGCATTCCTCTAAGCTCATTACAAAACAAATCAAGTAGTGTTTACGAATGTGGTGTACTATGCGTTAATAAATAGATTTTTCAATTTTTAACCCCCGACGCAAAAACGACGGGGTGTTATAAGTTTGACGTGTCTGTGTGTGTGTGTGTGTGTGTCTGTCTGTCGCCTCGTATAATTCAGTTTTTGTTTTTGAAAGGTGAATTTGTCAGGATTTTTCTTAGCTATGTTTGATCAAAATCAGTTCAGCCGTTTCATTGCGATGAGGGTTTTTTAATTTACAACATTAATTACTTGTTTACACTTATTTTTCCTATGGTGGCCTAAATTCTTACATTACTATTTACTACCTATTCGCATAAAAATTTAAAAAACCTCTCGAAGTTGAAACTGTGAACTGAATAACAGAATATATTATCTAGCGCTCTTGTTGTGAATCTACCTGACACTTGGAAACGCTTAACTTGCTAACGAACACCTATATTACGTGCGCTGCAGTTCTAGCTACCTATCTATATCGGTAATCTGCTGCAGTGTGCCGATGACCGGACGCCCAACAATGGGCAAACATTCATAACGGAACAGTTTAGCCGTGAATCACTATTTTATCTTGAATTGCATTTATTATAAACTCGCCCGCGGTTCCGTCCGCGTTGTTACCTAGGTAGCCATGTCCTTCCTCAGGGTGCAACCTATCTCCTTGCCAAAGGAGGTGGGTAACCGCTGACCCAGGTCAAAAATAAATTAACCAGGGCCCCTTCATGGAAGTAATTAGTACAGATCTAAATGTTGTTTTTTGTCCAATTGTTCTAACAACTTGTGTATTTTTAGAAGTTGGGAAGCAAAAGTTGTATTGATATATTATAATTAGATAAATCAACTCATTGCATTTGCGTGAAACAAACGCACATCATCGACACGTGGGTATCTCGTACTGCTCGCTTTACGAGATCTTTTCTCCCCCATACGTGCAAGTTGTGCAATGGGCTCCCTCTTGAGGTGTTTCCGCTAAACTACAAAATGAGCCACTTCAAAAAATAAAAAAAAAGAGTCCTTCAGGGCAGGCAAAGCATTGGCATTGCCAGTGCGTTGCCCCTGGTGTTGCAGATGTCAATAGGCGACGGTAACCGCTTACCATCAGGCGGGCCGTATGCAAGTTTGTCGAGACATCACATAAAAAAAAAACGCATCAAGCTTCATTACTTCCGACAACTTCTACGCAAGAAATTAAATTAGTTTTTTCATTATCTTAACATATGTTATTAATAACCAAAAGTATCTCAACTGTACGTTACGTTAGTCAAAAAAGTTGGGTCAAACAATACATGGGGCGTTGCCCATGTTCTTTATCGAAATCTGTTTAGCTGTTTAGGCGTGAAAAGATGACAGACTAACAGAGTCACTTTCCCATTTAAAAGCTTAAAAAAATTGGTTTATTTTGTGACGTCCCTCGCTCCGGGGCCCTCTGAAAAGCAGCGCCACACCGTATCTACTAGTAGGTGCGTGCGGCTGTGTGCTGACACAGGGACCTCTGTAGTTTTTTTTGTTTCTTGTGTAAATTCTTAATTTGTTTTAGGTACCTACCTAACATGTTTTTAAAATGTCATTCGTTCTTTATTCTTTATTCTTTATTGTACACACAAACAGAAAAGAAAAAAACAACTTACATAGAGGACATGTACAAAGGCGAGCTTAACCCTAACGAGTTTTCTTCCAGCAAACCTTTGATGATAGGGAGAACTGATTAATAGTGGTGGGTAGGTGTGCAGAAATTATAAAAATATACGTAAATACTTAAAAACGAAGAGTTAGACAAATATAGAACGTAATAAACTAACCTACATTTAAATTAAAATACAAATGATATATAAATATACCTAAACTAAATCCGTAAATATATTGAAATTGAAATTGAAATTTATTTATTTTGGAAAAGTTTTTACACAAGAGCAGTATACAAAAAGGAACGCTGAAAATTGCTATAGTATGAACTGTGTCGCAATTTCCAGCGCCCGACCTTAGGACTAGGAGCACTAAACATCATACCAAAAAGTTACATTAAGTAGGTACACATAGAAAACACAAAAATAAAAAGTTATCCTATAATAAAATTATAATTATGAAACAGATCTCTTACTTAATTTGTATATAATATAATACATACACCTACAACACTAAAATACATAAAAAATAAATAATAGCTACAATAATACATACTATAAACATAAATATTTATATATATATACATGTAAATTACAAGGAGAGATAGTGCTCTTATGCCGAGATAGTATTCTTTTATCTGTGGCCGAGGGATGAACTGGCGCGGATAGAGCGGGGAAGAGAATTCCACAGCTTGACCGCGTGGACAGAAAAGGACCCACCATAGCGGCTTGTGGAGTGACAAGGAGTTTCATGTGTTTTGGGCATAAATAAAGGTACCTATTTTTATCAGACTTCACAAAAAAAGTCTCAGTTTTTTTTGTATGTTTGTTACCTCAATCTCCGGCATTTATGAAACAATTTGTTTTTTTTTTAGTTGACTCGATATAGAAGAGAATTATTTTTATTTGTAACAACACAGATAGACATAAAAAAAACACAAAATGATAGGTAGATATGCTGTTACAAAAAGGTATCTAACTCAGCATAATAATATGTAATACATATAATATGTATAATATATGTAATATGTTGTATTAAGTATATCAGTTATCTAGTACCCATAACACAAGTTCTGCTTAGCTTGGGGCTAGATAATGTTGTATGAACTGTGTCCAGCATTATTTATTTATTTATATCATTTATAATTACATTCAATAATCCTTAAAATAAAATATAAACTTATAATTACTAATACAATAATGGGTAGATATGTCCAGAACGTTTATTCTTATATAGTTATTCGCTACCGCTAAATAAACAATTCAAAACTAAGGTGTTTCGAGATTACGTAAAAACGTACTACTTATGTTTGTTTTATCCTTAAGGCGCTATAGGTTCAACGAACATTTTTGTATGAGGCGAAGAAGGCGTGCGCACGCTCTGATACAGTGTTTTTATGTATAAAAAAATTATATAAAAATGTCGTTCAAAGTTTTGTTTAATTTTGTTGACGAATTCACTAACTCAACGAATAACTAACATGTAACCAAATGTTTCAAAAATTAAAACGTGAGAGAAGTGAGTGAAAAATAGAATTTAAATTTTAAATTTTTTCTTTGTTATTTTTTTTATCGAGTGAAGTAATTCAAATATTGTATTGAATTATTGATTTCACTAGATAAAAAGCTCAAGAATATCATATATATTTTTTTTCATAGAAAACTATGAAAATTCTTATCAAAAACTTTAAAATTCTAGAGACATTTGAGAACCTATCGCGCCTTAATTAATTGAGTTGAGTACTTATAAATATAATAATACTTATAGAGAAATAGGTGATAAATAAAATAAACATAACACCCAACAGCCACATACCTACATAGTCATAATCACACACTAGGATTCCCTGTGTCGTGGGCATCAGGAACTACGAGTACCTACCATCACCACAACACACAGACACGCAACAAATATTTGCAATTATCCCGCAGCGGGAATCGAACCCGCAACCTCTAGCATCTCAGCCGGCTACTCGCCCGCCAGCCACAGAGGTCGTCAAGGTATTGAAACTTGCGAAAACACTTGGAACTAGCGCCGCATAATTGTTTTTCTTTTCTGTTTTTCGACCGCGAAATTGTCTGTGGGCCTCCAAACAATTGACGAAGAAATGTGTGTCGAATTTCAAGGATATTACAAGTGGCAAAAACATAAACATAATGTACGTAAGTAAGTAAGTAAGTAAGTAAGTAAGTAAGTAAGTAAGTTAGTTAGTAAGTAAGTAAGTAAGTAAGTAAGTAAGTAAGTAAGTAAGTAAGTAAGTAAGTAAGTAAGTAAGTAAGTAAAAAGTTTATTTTGAGACACCATACATAGTTTTTTTACATAAATACTTATAGTTTAATTATAGTACGTGTGCATTATGAAAGATATGTATAGTGCAGTCAAAAAAGGTCCGTGCTCAGCATAATGCTGCAGTGACCTGCAGCGCTGTTTTTCAGCACGGACCTCGGTTGACGCACGGACATGCCACGAAAGTTAACATTAAGATAAGAGGTGACCAATATGCTTAACATGAAAATTAACTAGACATATGACACTGGGCGAATAAATAAAACAAATAAAAGGGTCTAAAAGGAATACAAGTTCATGGTAGGTAGGTAGGCAATTTTTTTTTTTAAATTATAGTAGGCACTATGCAAATGTCAAGACGAAAATTGCATTAGCCGCGACATATCTCTACATATATTATGAATCAATTTAAGGTACCAACAAGCACATTCAGTATATACCTATAAAGATAAAGATAAAGATAAAGATAAAGATAATTTATTTGCTTAAACATATGTACAAATTGATGGTATAAATATTAGTAGGACACAAAATGTTTGGCCGCTGCCGGCGTGCCTGGAGAGGATGGCATGCTAATTTAGTTAGTTTAAATTATTTATTTTTACATAGAAAATTTAAAAACACAACCAATTCGTTTAAAATAATATCATTCAAATTCAATTATTAAATACAATTATTATGAGTCTATGTTACATTAAATAAAAATAAAAATTAGACAAATTACTAAAAATACATTAAAAAAAAAATTGTTACATTAATTAGGTACATTATATTAAAATTAAAATTTGTCATTCAGGAATTCGTCAACATAGTATACTTAATAGGCACCATTTTTGACTCTATCAAAAGTACTCTATACAATGTCAAAAATCAAGCTGCAGGAGTACCCTGTTTTATTAATAAAAACATAGAAATTGAACTTATTGTAATTTTTAGTCCAAAGAGTTCAACTACATTTTGAAGTTGAAAAAATTGGAGAAAACTCATCCAATTTGTTCAACTGGTTGAACAGATAGTTGAACATATTGGAGTAGAGGTTTTTTTTTCACAGTTTCAAGGACGATGCTATAAAACCTACAAACTGAAACTTATCTGTAGACTCGTGCTTTAACTTTTTTATATTTTTAGGGTTCCGTATCTGTAAAGGTAACAACAGAACCATTATAAGATCACTTTGTTGTCCGTTTGTCTGTCTGTCAAGACCGTTTTTCTCAGGAACGGCTAAAGGTATACATACATTGACACACGCCTTTTTTCCCGCAGGGGTAGGCACTAGGGAGAGCCTCAATGGGCCTCTTTACACAGTGGGTTGCACCATCGTGGAATATAGACGTGATAAGCAGTGAGCTCATCGCCGCCATTGCCTACCACGACTGACCCGGCTAACGCTTTCTTCCAGTGATGACACATTCCATAATAAGCCAGAAGCCAGGACAAATCTTATACCAACGAAGCTCATCAACTACCTTATCTTATCAACGAATATTATCTAACAATCTTATCTAAAGGTATCAACTTGAAAGGAGGTGGTCAATCGCTGACCCAGGTCAAAAATAAATGAACCAGCGCACCTTCATGGTAGTAATTAGTACGGTTCTAAATGTTGTTTTTTGTCCAATTTTTCTAAAGAACTTGTATATTTTTAGAAGTTGGGAAGCAAAAGTTGTATTTCTAAATAATTAGATAAATCAACTCATTGCATTTGCTTGAAAAAAAAACGCAACAAGCTTCATAACTTTCCCGCTACTTCTACGCAATGAATTAAATTAGCATATGTATTCCAACTGTACGTTACGTTAGTCAAAAAAGTTAATTTATGGGGTAGTTGCCCTAGTTCGAACAAGGGCAACTCTTCATATTTTTTTTTTTTTTTTTTAAGAAATACATTTATTTACAGAAAGAATAATACAAGGTATGTACAAAATACATATGAAACAGTTGTGCCACCTGAAGACCGCTGCAAGCGATCTAAAGGTAGCTCAACTGATCCAAATTAACTCTCCATAAATTAACTTTTTATACATATGGTTATTGATAATGTATGTTAATATAATGAAAAAGATAATTTTATCCCAAATACACCAATACTCCAAATATACCTTAAAAAAATAACTGGGTATTAAGTATTCGGTATAAATGTAATCTGCGTAATGTTTTTTGTTTCGAATGGGATTATTATTATTAATCATTTATTTCAGGTTATTAACACACATATAACATTAAATCCATGTAACATATTAATACAAAAAAAATACAAAAAAAAGAAAAAAAAAAAGAACTTTATTTCTACACAAGATACAAACTAAAAAAATATATACACTTTTTTTTTTTAACTAACTTTAGTGTAGACCGCCCTTGGCGGTATAAGCCTCCTCCAAGGCTCGCCAGTCTTCCCTAACTCTTGCTCTTCTCGACCAGAGTTTTCCAGCTACCTGAATGATGTCATCATTCCACCTTGGTCTTCCTCTTTTCCTTTTTATGCTTAGGGGTATCCAGTTAGAAATAATGTAAGGCCATCTATTTTGCATATTAATCATATTAATACACAAAGACTTAAAACTAATACAATAAAACATAAATCAGATATATTATATAATTATATAAATTAATCTCACAAAATATTACAAATTAAAATAAAATTCACAAAATGGACAACATGAAATTAAAATATAATTGAATTGAATTGTATTGAATTGTGAATTAAAATATGAAATGAAATTAGATCAGATTAAAAATATGTTGACAAAATCCGAATAAATTTATGGACATATTACTCGTGCTTGAGTGACGCGTGACGCGTCGATATAATAACTCGGTAGTAATCTATAGAGCATGCACTATTAAATAGTTATAGACCAATTGTTCATATTATTTATGGATATTCCTGGAAATTCCGTGGTGTATCCGGCCTAAGAATAGACCCCTCCGTCTCCTCCCGTGGATGTCGTAAAGCCGACTAAGGGATTACCCGGACTTGTTGATAAGATTCGTTGGTATAAGATATGTCCTGGTTGCTAGATAATTGTAGAATGTGTTATTAATGGAAGAAAGTGTTAGGTGAGTCAGTCGTGGGAAGCAATGGCGGCGATGAGCTCACCACTTGTCACGTATATATCCCACGATGGTGCAACCCACAGTGAAAAGAGGCCCATTGAGGCTCTGCCTACCCCTTCGGGGAAAGAGGCGTGTGTCTATGTGTATGTGTGTTTTTTTTCGCCTAGATTTAATCATTATTGAATACTGATTATCCAGGTTTTTTTTTAATGGTATATTTGGAATAGTGGTGTGGAAATATAGGTATCTATGTATGTAATGAATATATCCAAAAAAAAACAAGCTTCTTATGCTTATCTTAGCGTGTTTTCTTTTTTTATTTTATGAAATATATAGGCAAACTAGCATACTGATGTGAAGTGGTCACCGTCGCTTATAGACACCGGCAACGCCCAGGGTATTGTCGATGCGCTGCCTACCCTGAAGGAATTTATGAACATTTATCTTGAAGCAACACATGTCGTAACCAAGCGGGAAAACCTCAGATGGAAGCTCATTCCATAGTTTGTAGGTATGGGGAAGAAATGATCTCGAGAAACGAGTCGTTCGAGAAACCCAGGGATCTATGATGTGCGGATGAGCTTTGTCACGGTGCCGGGAAGAGCGATGTAGATTTTTTATGGTATACTAGCGACTCGCCCCGGCTTCGCACGGGTAGCCCCCGGTGACCCTTCCCCCCCTATATGCTTCTCCTGGTTCTAAGCTACCTCCCCACCAATTTTCAGCCAAATTGGTTCACCCGTTCTTTAGTTATAAGTGTTATAACTAACACGACTTTGTTTTATATATATATAGATTTCAAATACTGGTGTATAAATGTAGGTATGTGATCTATGTATGTAATGTACTCGTATATCCTGAAAAAAACAAGCTTCTAATGCTTATCTTGGCCAGATTGTACATCATCATCATCAACAGCCCTTAGACATCCACTACTGGACAAGACCTTCACATACACTGGGACAACAAGATTTGGTACCACTCTTGGTACACGGATTAGTGATCGCAGTATTGTTGTTGAGTACTCACGTAGATGCTGCTGCCAATCCACTTGTGTAAACCCTTAGTTGGTTTTCACGCATCCTCGGGAGGAGACGGGAAGGTATATTCTTAGGCTGGATACACCACAGAAATCTAATTAGTTTAGTACCTAGGTATATTTTAGAGTACGGACGGATATATCCATACCCCAACCACAAGTTTGGTAGCTTTCGAAAAGGAACTAAGCCATAAAACTATAATATAATAATATAATAAATAAATAATAATAATAATAATATAATATGGGTCTCTTTAAGGCAAGAGTGAATAGGTGCTTTCTCGACCTTGGTGCTCCAACGTCGGCCACATCGTCACTTACCAACAGGTGAGGTTGCGTTCAATCGAGGGCTTAGAGTTTTTTTTTTGTCTGGATTTATAATCAAAGATCGAGGGTATATCAAAGTAAAAAAAAAACACTTAATCTACTGTACCTACCTATAAAAGCAGCCGCATTGATCAGCCCCTTGTGTTTGGTGGTGAGTTGCAGCTCGCACTCTGCTGATGTGATGGCGTAGCTCATGCCGAGAGACTCCATCGAGACGTTCAGCATGATGAGCCCGCTGGTGAACAGAGCCAGGTGGTTGAACTTTCCATGACCTGATACAAAAATAGGATACTGACTTCTTACTGATTCTCTCAACGTAATTTTCACAAGTGCATCATAAGAGACGTTGTAAATCTGGACCAGGAAAAAATGTGCCCCAGGGATGTGACATACTGCTTTGGATTGAACTTAAAAAGTCAATAATTTCATATTATTGACTACCTCTGTGGCGCGGCGGGCGAAGGTTAGCCTGCGACGCACGAGGTTGTGGGTTCGATTCCCGCCTCGGAACAAACATTTGTGGGATCGCAGATATTCTAAGGGTATTCTGGGTATTTTTATATGTATAATAAAAATATCTATCTATGTAATATATTGTATTAAGTATATCAGTTATCTAGTACCCATAACACAAGCTCTGCTTAGCTTGGGACTAGATAATTCTGTGTGAACTGTCCAGCATTATTTATTTAGTTATTATAACTTGTACATACATTTATTCTAGGAGTTAAAAAAGTGTGTGCTCAGCTCCGAGGTGCGACGTCCAGTTAAGTATAAAATGCGCGAATATGTTGCGCAGAGGGAAAACATAACGGACTTCACTTTTTGCTAACGCTTGATTTTACGTGATCGATTGATTGTGATTGATCTTCCCATTTATTTCCGTGGGCCTTATATTAAAATCAATTCGTACAGAGTTAACTCTCAAACGATTTTCAACATTTTAAGTTACAATACATTACTAATGGTTTAAAGGAATTTATTAGCATTCTAACATGTTTTTTTATTTATTTATTTTATTTTATTATATTCTTAAAATACTTAAAAACTATTTACTTATCTAAAAATTAAACTACTGACCATTGAGATGTTTTCGCATATTGCGTCTAAGGATACTTGCTTATTGCGTAAATAAATATATAAACAAAAGGAAAAAATAAGGAAAACATAATCAAAAAACAAACAGCTG
The DNA here is from genome assembly GCA_932527175.1 of Operophtera brumata. NCBI lineage: Eukaryota > Metazoa > Arthropoda > Insecta > Lepidoptera > Geometridae > Operophtera > Operophtera brumata. The sequence continues at coordinate 41,339,993 of OW052228.1, read as the reverse complement.
TAGAAACGCATCGAACCAGCGGTCTGCTAACATTTTTTTAATTTTATGTGTCTTTGTATTGAAAAGGTCTAGTTCGGGGATGTCAACCAGGTTATTGAAAGTGATAGGCGCTCTACAGAAATAAGATTTTTTACGGTAATTGGTTGCAGTAAATGGAACAGCTAAACGAATTGGTAGTCTTACTGACTTATTCTGGATTTTTAATTTAATATTAGCCAAGAGTTGAGGAGAATAAATTCTACTCTGTACAATCTTACTCAAGAAGACAATATCCGCTATTTGACGTCTCTCTTGCAGCGGCAACATGTGATGTCTTCTACACCTTGCACCGTAGTCAATTTCATGGCACTTACACTTGAATTGAACGAAATGCTATTATAGGTACCATTTTTTCCTGTCTCAAGCCATTTTGTTGCTGCAATACGAGTAAGTACCTATTAATTAATTAACTAAAGCTCATATTTGATAACCTTTGTCTATCTCTGGTGGCACTATGTTCCAAACGCCACTACATTTTATCTAGTCTCCTTTACAAAGATGACACGGCTGAGTCTAAAACATTACTTACACTCATACAAAAAAAAAACAGGATAGAAGTGTTATTTTTCAGCATAAATTCATTAATCTTATTCTTCCTAGTCTGAAAAATATCCAAATATTAGTTTCTAGTTTATGACAAAAAAAAGTAACTGTATTGAATTACCTAATATTTTAAGAAAAAATTTTTTTTTCATAAAATCTTTTATATATGTACATCTGACTGATGATGATGATGATGAAATTAGAAAGCAGGACCGTGAGCAAAATGAGTCCAAACACGGCTAGTCTACTATTAACTATCGAGGAGTTCCGTTGTCCACCTTCCGTCTCCATCATCAAATCAGCTCGCTGTCACCATAATAATGTATTGTCATCGTACCTTGACAGGTATGCAAAATTTCAGCTCAATCGAACGAGGCTAACTGGTTTAAAATTCAGTGGCAAGATTTGACGAACAAATATTTCAAGTTAAATATAAGCTTTTAAAATATGCACTATCTAAGCTCAGCTTATAGTACCCAGCTTAGAAGGTACCCAGCTTAGAAGGTACCCAGCTTAGAAGGTACCCAGCTTAGAAGGTACCCAGCTTAGAAGGGTACCCAGCTTAGAAGGTACCCAGCTTAGAAGGTACCGAGCTCAGAAGGTACCCCGCTTAGAAGGTACCCAGCTTAGAAGGTACCGAGCTTAGAAGGTACCCAGCTTAGAAGGTACCCTGCTTAGAAGGTATCCAACTTAGAAGGTACCCAGCTTAGAAGGTACCCAGCTTAGAAGGTACCTAACTTAGAAGGTACCCAGCTTAGAAGGTACCCAGCTTAGAAGGTACCCTTCTAAGAAGTCATAAAGGTCATGTTGCTAATAGGACGTTATGCTAATATGCCGTTTTGCTTTTAGGGCGTTCTGCTTAAATGTCCTTTCGATACGAATTGATAAAATCTTACCTGTCAATTCAAAAGCTTCCTCGAAGGTATGCTCCGGTTGCTTCTTCAAATCCCTCTCAACATCAGGTAGAAACGTATCACTCTCTTCAGACTTCATATTTACTTTTACAAATAAATATGTACTTAGTAAGTAAATAAAAAACTATAATTTACAAAATATTTACAAAGAGTACTAAGTACTCAGTAAACTAAGTCACAATGGTGTGTGCAGTCGTGCTTGGTGTTTACCCACGTTTTAACTTAGCTAGGTATTTTGTCGATAGCTGCCCCGGCAACAGCTATAAACTCATTACCACTGGTGCGTTGACTTATCAACTGTTATTTAAGACTTTTTATCAATGTTTTGTTTCACAAATTGCAGATTCTCGCGAGTTATTACTAAATATTTTTGTTATAACTTATAGCACGCACGGCCGCGCAGACCGCGCTTGCTATCGTACTAACTGTTGTGTTGATTCTAAATTTAAAATACGGGAAGCGTGCACGCACCGAATACGCATCGCTACGCTACGTCACACGTCATACGTCATCAGTTTTATTTAGAGCTGCTGACACCAATCTTAACGTTGCATTATTTTAAAATGGAAGGAATTTAAACGATTTAGTTACTGCATGATTCTCATGATGACTGGAATTTAGTAACGTGTTCTTTCTTGTATTTGTGTTAGTCAAATATAATAGACCCCTCCGTCTCCTCCAGTGGATATCTTTAAAGCCAACTATGGGATTACCTGGACTTGTTGATAAGATTCGTTGGTATTTATAAGATTTGTCGAGTAGTTTGTCCTGGCTGCTAGCTTATTAGGAATGTGTTATTAGGTACTGGAAGAAAGTGTCAGCCAAGTTAGTCGTGGGAAGCAATAGCGGTGATGAGCTCACCACTTGTCACGTCTATATTCCACGATGGTGCAACCCACTGTGAAAAGAGGCCCATTGAGGCACTGTCTACCACTTCCCTTCGGGGAATAAGGCAAGTGTCTATGTATGTATGTTTTTTTTTTATATTTTTGGATGTCACGTTTGGGTTGGATCGGCCAAACACCAGCTCGCTGCCTTAAATTAAACTCACTTTCAGGTTTATAGGTGAGCAATATATGGCAGAGACTAAGATCCTGAGTCTCCAGCACCGCCGTATCGTTGCTTGCCTTTCGATCTTCTATAAGCTATATTGGGGAATGTGCCCAGGACCTACATGATCTGATCCCACCATCTTCTTCATTATTGGGCAAGCAGACGTACGGCTCAGTATAACCCTTACCTCATTAGGATACACTCTATTCGCTCTAAGCGAAGTTCCACCTTTATAATGTGAACTGCTAAGGAGTGGAACCCGCTGCCACTTTCTGTCTTTCCTGAAAACGATAACTGACGTTTCTGACGGGTATCTTGAATAGGTGACCACCTTAGGTTGACTAGACCTTCGTGCTCCATCGTCGGCCGCATCGTCACTTACTAACAGGTGAGATCGCGGTCAAATGAAGGTCTACCGGGGTTTGAAAAAAACACTTGTCAGAATCTAGGAAGATGTACTACTTCATGGGCAGAAAATAGTTTTCCCAGTTGAAAAAAAATTTCATTAAATACAATTAAAAAAAAAAAAAGTTGTATCTTATCGTCGGTCAATGAACAACAATAACTTGATTATCTAATGGATTTACTTATTTATTATAAAACGACCTATATGTCTATCTCACTAGTGACATTAATTAATTACTCATTTAATTATATTTCAACATCGTACGAACAAATAAAATAACAATTACCTACATTTATCAGTTATCTAGTACCCATAACCCAAGCTCTGCTTAACTTGGGGCTAGATAATGTTGTGTGAACTGTCCAGCATTATTTATTTATTTATTTTTTATTTATTTGCGAGCCCATTTTGCAGCTGTGTCTCAATAAGATTTCATGTAAGAGAGGAGAATTTATGCTAAGGAGTGGAACAAACTACCGTCGTCTGTCTTTCCTGAAAACTATAATCTGGATCTCTTCAAGGCTAGAGTGAATAGGTGCCTTCTAGACATTAAAAAGTAACAAGTAATTAATTTTGTAAAAAATAAAAGAACCCTTAACGCAATGAAACGGCTGAACCGATTTTGATCAAACATAGCTAAGAACACTACCGAAAAATTCACCTTTCACAAAAAAAAAAAAAACATCCGTTCGGGAGCTTCGATGCCACAGGCAGAGACACACAGACACGTCAAACTTATAACACCCCGTCGTTTTTGCGGCGGGGGTACAAATTAAACGCGTATTACACGTATCTTTTGAGGGAGTTGTGTTAGTTTTACTGGTAAAGTAAACATGTTCCGATAAAAAACCTAACAAATGGCCCCCGCGGCTCTAATGGCTCTAATGGCTCTAATGACAGGAAATTGCTCTTCTCATTAAATTTTCGATGTCTTTTTGACAAAGATGAGTCTATCTCACTGATATTACATATAGTCCAGTCAAGTTAAACATGAAAAAAAGTATTCGCAGTAACTATCACGGTCAGACCCTTCCTTCACTAAGATATTGAGCAAAAACTGAAAAAAACACCGAAAATTTCATGGTTTTTTGGGCACACCGCCGAAAGCACAAACGCACTTGGAAAATTGCAAATCTGTTTTTTTTTATATTGGTTAAGGTCCTACCAACATATAAAAAAATCTGTGACCCGAACTTTTGCAAGCACGGATGTACAACTTGACTGGACTACTATGTTGGATATAACTTTTGAAACTAACATGGTTATCATAAAATTGAAATCACCGTGGTAATTGTGGTAGCTTGGTATCATTTTAAAAATATCATCGAAAATCATTTTAACGTGAGCAGGAGAATAGTAAAGTAATAGTAAAGTCGTAATTTTTCTAAAATATCGGTACATACTTTTCACTAAAAATGGAGTATTTACTAAATATCATGGTACATATCCCGTTTCTAATGAAAAATATGTTGGATCTTGGTCAAGAGCTCAGTTTTTTTAACTGCTTCAATGACGGAACAAGCTGTTGCCCCACCTGATGTTAAGAGGTAACCTCTGCCTTTTGACCACATGGGTCACATCCACCAAGGACGCGCTCTATGTGGCATTGCACTGCGCCCGTTACCCTGAGGCATAAAGATGAAAGTCTCATGTGCCTGTAACTTCACTGGCACCCATATACCCTTCAAACCGGAACACAGCAATGCGAGCACTACTGCTTTTCGGCAGAAATAGGGGTCTCAGCGTAACTTTCCTCTTGGGTTTTTACATTGATAATGCGTTCTTATTTTGTGCTTTATTTTTAACAATCGCGTTGTAATAGAGTTGACAATTGCCAAAAAAAAATTACACAAAATTTAAATAGTGCCCTCTTATTGAGACACCCTGCATACCCTATATTTAAGAGGTAACTTTTTAAGTCCGGTCTTAAACTCGCCGGATTCTTTTTTTTTATAGGTCTAAACTCTTGCCCGAAATCCTTAAAAAAAACTGTGTTTATATCAAACAAAAATAATGTTTTAAATCTACCCTGATTCTTCAATAGCCAAGATAACAGACATATATTAAACGTACGTATCAAAACCCTGTAAAATAGTGTAAAATGTTAGTAGTAGAGCTTTTTTGTGAAATAGTTCGTCCGGGGAAGTACTACCTCCATACCTATTTCTGCCGCAAAGCAGTAGTGCTCGCATTGCTGTGTTCCGGTTTGAAGGGTATGGGTGCCGTTGAAATTACAGGCACATGAGACTTTCCATCGTTATGTCTCAGGGTGGCGGGCGCAGGGCAATGCAACATAGGGTGCGTCCTAGGTGGACGTGACCTATGAGGTATTGCACTGTTCATAGGCAGAGGTTACCGCTTAACACCAGATGGGCCATCTGCTTGTTCCGTCATTCACTAGTATAAAAATTATAAAAAATAAAAATAGGAATCCGTGTTTTTTAACTTCCGTCCTTTATTTAAAAAACTTCATGTTCTGATTCTGACTAGTATGTATATCTATGAAATCTGTAAATTTGTAAAACTTCATGCAAATCTGTTTCGCATGAATAGAGATCTGAAGAGCTGATATGAATCACGCTATCCAGATCGATTAGTACAAACGTCAGCAAAAACAGCTTTACGAAAGAGAAATTGTCACTATATGGCAATAATAATATTTAATCACGTGCCAAACGATATAAAAGAAATGCCGGAAAATAAATTCCAAAAAAATTGTATAATTGGATACTTACTTTTAGGTTGTTTTTATAATTTTAATGAATTTTTTGGATCTTCTACGGTATTTAATAGTTGTTTGACGTATACAACATTTACAACTACAACAAAAAGATAGAAAATAATAATAATAGAGCAGGTAGGTATTACAGTTAGTCACGGGTAGAGCTGAATAAAAATGAAAGAAAGAATATGAATAAGAATTATTTATTTGTCCGAAACACAGGTTTACATACAGATGTTATAAAAAAGAAAGTATCACCATGTTTTGCCTTGACTACAAATAAAAAAAAAAGACACAAAAAATTTAACATAATGAGTAGGTCAGGTAGTAACATAGTAATTAATTAAAGTAGTAGTTTTCCTAAAATGATATTGAATGAATTTAATTAATTACTATGTTACTACCTGACCTACTCATTATGTTAAAATTTTTGTGTCTTTTTTTTTTATTTGTAATTAAGGCAAAACATGGTGATACTTTCTTTTTTATAACATCTGTATGTAAACCTGTGTTTCGGACAAATAAATAATTCTTATTCGTATTCTTTCTTTCTTTTTTTTTCAGCTTTACCCGTGACTAACTGTAATACCTACCTGCTCTATTATTATTATTTTCTATCTTTTTCTAGTATAGTATTGGTCGTTCGTTTCGTTTCGTATGAGGTAGTGCTGGCCTCTGGTGTCAGAGTTTGTCAAGCCGCCCGAGGGCCTCTGACATGGCTTATCGATTGCTATTAATCAATAACAGCCGGGACCGACAGCTTAACGTGCCCTCCGAAGCACAGAGCGATGGAAATCCGCACATAACTTGGTCATTGGTGCGGAGCCTAGGATCGAACCCGATATCGTTGGATTCTGAGTTGCACTATTGAACCGTTAGGCTACCATCGCTCATAGTAGCGGTAAGTCAGCTATTCGATTGATCCTGTAGACCACCCAAAGGTCTATGACCTGTTCAGTTCTGCCGGATACCCGAAATATCCCTAATTAGCCCCTAGTTAAATAATCAAAATGAGGAAGCAATTATTACCCGATTGAATCGTGTAATAGTAGAGTTCCTACGCGAACGTCTCAGATCTACTAACAGTAGGTAAAAGCTATAAGTATGTAATATTCAAGACCGACTCACCTTCACACCACTCTGTCACACTTGGTATGTCTAATTATGTTGCTAAGGCCCGTAATATCAATAGCATTTTAAGGTGGTTGGAAACAACACACAAGTTTTAATTTATGGTATCACATAAATATCATTAGTTTAGCTACGATTGTGCTTCAATGGTATTTACAGTGTTTTTTGTTTCAAGCACATTCATAGCTAAACTAATGATATTTATGTGATACTATATATATTAAAACTTGTGTGTTAGGTCATATAAATACCAGAAAATTGGTTTTCGCTATCTGAAGAAGTGCTGATGAGCTGTGATGAGCAAAAACCACAAAAAATAATAATTTCGCGCCACTAGCGAAAGCAAGTTTAAACTCTTTCTGACAATGTACGAAAATAGCTTATACTCTTCTTGGTTTAAACCGAGGTTTAAACTGACAATTATATATTAAACTGCTATTGATATTACGGGACTAAGCCAGCAAATTTTCCGCCGGATAAAGTTATAGCTGAAATGCGTATTATTTTCTGTTTGCATTGCTATTTTTTTGCATTTTCTTTACGTAATCTTCCATTTTATGTCCCCAACTGAGATTATTTAGGATTATTTGAGTTTTATTTGTATGAAAACAAGAAAATTATAACAAAGTAATTGTAACATATTAATAACCACAACAACCATTAGTCACACACATAGTCCTGATCCCACACTAGAATTCCCTGTATCTTGGGTATCAGCACTGTTGGTTGCTTCAGTCACAGCAACGAGCAACCTCTCGTATCTCAGATTCGCAGCCGGCTACTCACCCGCCGCGCCACAGAGGTTGTTAGTGATGTTTTTTTTTTTTTTTTTTATTCTACTTGAATAGCGGAACAAGCTGATGGCCCACCTGATGTTAAGCGGTAACCTCTGCCTATGAACAGTGCATATGCCTATGAGTAGAACAGGGGTTCCCAAAGTGGGCGATAACGCCCCCTTGTGGGCGCCGCAGGCCTAAAGGGGGTCGGTAAGAGACCCAGAAAAAAATAGGGGCGTCAAATCGGCCACACTTTCGTATTTTAATAGTTAAATTATCTATCAGTATTCCTAGTTATGTAATTTTCGTAGATAATAGACCGCGGACTAGTATAGTATTCTTTTATCTGTGCCGCGGGCAATCATGTTTTATAGCTCACAATAATTCATAATTAATTTAATTTGAAGTAACTATAGTGGTTTTTAAGTAGGTGAAAAAATGGGAGCGCAGAAAAATAATGGGAAGCCACAGGCAAAACTAATCTCAGATGGCGCAACCATCGCTGGTGATTTTTCTCATACTAAAATTATCCATTTTTGACATAACTAAAAGTGTCCACTTTTGACAGTTTTTTTTTAACATTGATATACCTTAGTTTAGCTACGAAACAACACCAGCGATTATGCGCCACCTAGCGTGATAAATAAGCAGCGTGTCTCCCCATTAAGGAGCGCTAAAAAAAAAAACTTAAAGTGTGAAGCAGACTAAATAAGTTTGGGAGCCCCTGGAGTAGAATATGACTAGCATGGTATAATAACATACTTCACCATTCCGAGAAACGATGTAGTCTCGGCTAATTTATCTTGATAAGTCGAACACCCACGACGGAGACGTCGAAAGTCTAATTACCCTTTGTATGTAGAGCTTCAACCAAAGTAAAAAGCATTTACTTTGGTCGAAGATGTAGAGGAGAATTACAGGGTAACATCAATAAACATGAAAAGCACAGTTAGTAGTTACTGAGGTAGTTAAATATGAGAAGGATTTGCGATTGTTAATGCAAGTTTAACTCAATTTTATGACTTTTATTCGATACTTCCATTTATTATTTTGATTAGATTATGACCGATGGCTGCCGGAACAACTAACACGAAAGTCACAATCGAGTCCTCCAACTGTAGGTCAAATTGCGAGAATATCCAACCTTTCCCTACTAGAAAAGGCTCAAATCTCTATTGGATCAGGTGGGTAATATATACCAGGTTAGAAAGATCTCTCTCGGATTAGGTTCGGTGATAAATATAATAATTATAAGATCTCTTTCTGGATGTTCATAAATCCAAGAAAGATACATTGTGATAATGCAAACTCTCTCCTCTAGATTATCGGTATTCCAATGGTTCGGAGATACCAATCAAGTCGTAACTGCTCCCTAGTGGAGACGGTAGTACGCATCACGGATTACATCGAGATTTTTACGGCACATTTGAGCGTCATCCTAAAAGACATGATATCTATCACTTCACCAGGGACACATCCAATTGGTCACCAAGAAACACAAGAGACTAGCATAACGCTACTGAAGATATTAGAGAAGCACTAATTCTGCAGTATATATGCTGTAGGGTGTGTTTCTGTGTTGGATACGGCAATGACATCTGTGATCGAAGGTTGTGTAGCTTGAGACTAGTGTGTTCAACGAATATGAACGCTTACAACCAAGTACGTGGCATTGTCGCTTCAGCGAAGCACTTAGGTAGTTTTAATATACTCCCTATTTATTCCTTTGGTGATATTATAGTATGTAACACCAACGTTCTTAATGGGACTTGGAAATAATAACGTGTTAAAGGCATGTAATTAAAGGCTTTCAAAGCTAGCACTGTCTCATTAGAGAGCAGCTTCGATTAGACTATGTATCATGGATTTTGAGGGTCCTTACTAGACTTTACTACTATAAAAACTATCAAAATATATTAGGAAATCAAACATATGACCGTGGTACTCCTGAGACAATCCGGACTCTCTGATAAAACCCAATTTAGACGACCTCTGTGGCGGGGCGGGCGAGCGTTCGCCTGCGACGCCGGAGGTTGCGGGTTCGATTCCCGCCTCGGAACAAATATTTGTGCGATATGCAGATATTTGTTCAGGGTGTTCTGGGTATTTTCTATGTAAAATAAAAAATATCTATCTATGTTATATTGTGTATTAAGTATATCAGTTATCTAGTACCCATAACACAAGCTCTGCTTAGCTTGGGGCTAGATAATGTTGTAATAAATGTCCAGCAAAAAAAAAAAAAAAACCACAAGGGACTCTTTAAGATTTACGTGTCTAATATCCTGAATCAGCTTTTTACTCTTTAAATTACATTCTGTAAAAACGTCTCAGAAACTAACACGTATTATCTATTTTATTGTTCCGTGGTACAAACAGTGTACTTTCCCGTATATATAAAGGTACTTTGTGCAGTGTACCGTTGATGCTATATATTGTAGTTTTTGGTCGATGCTTTGTTCCTAGCATATATTGTAGTTTTTGGTCGATGCTTTGTTCCTAGCATATATTGTAGTTTTTGGTCGATGCTTTGTTCCTAGCATATATTGTAGTTTTTGGTCGATGCTTTGTTCCTAGCATATATTGTAGTTTTTGGTCGATGCTTTGTTCCTAGCATATATTGTAGTTTTTGGTCGATGCTTTGTTCCTAGCATATATTGTAGTTTTTGGTCGATGCTTTGTTCCTAGCATATATTGTAGTTTTTGGTGCCAACCACGGTGTGGGGTGTATGGCGTTGGTAATTTAGTTTTAAGAATAAATCGAAGGACCTTTTAAATTATAAATATTAAAAAAATAACAGTTAATCTGAAATTGGAGGAAGATCTTTGCTCATGAAAAAGGCAGATAAATTAAGTCTGTACCTACCTCTTTCACACCTACACGTGCCTCTCTTCTTGGTTGATTCACTCAGCACCGGTGTTTTTGAGCATGTATATCTCCTTCTATTGTTCCAAAGTTTCAAAAACACAATCAAAAATTGCACAGCACAGGAGAAGAACGTCTTCACACGAAAAAGAGTTAATCTTAGCGCGACCGTGTAGTAACTATCGCACAACTGCACAAGACAACTGGCGGGCAGCGGCAGTTCCATAAGCTTCCATCCACTCATTTTTTAAACGAAGGTAGTTGCCAAAAAAACAGGCGCAAACGAAATTTATCTACCCTCCATTTTCTATGAGCAAAGATTGAACACACGGCATCTTATTGTGTACTTTGAATGGAGGTATAGTTCTTAATCCGAGGTACTTTGTGATCTGCCCTCTATGACAAGGTATCACAGAACAGCTCTATGCGTAGAATCCTATTAGTCTGTGGCTCTATACAGACCGTTCACCGTACAGAATTTATTCCAAAAATGGTATCTAAATCTTCAAAAAATGTATATTCGAAAAAGACACCCATGATTCTAGCGTATCTGTGTTCTAGCGTTAGAAATGGGTTAATCAGACAACCGCCCCTTTGGCATTCTGAGACTTTGGTGACCAAATTCAGAGCAAACGGCCATCTTGTCTGTTGTGTCCTCGGAGTGCACGTAATTTTTGTGAAAAAGGGCCATATTGCGAAATATGTCTGAGTTTCAGTAAAATGTTATAGATTAAAGGGCCATATTTTGGAATGCGGCCATTTGTAATATAAAAATCACGTGAGTACCTACAACATTTTTTTTATGCCAAAGTGCCATATTATAGGATGTGTCCACTTTGTATTTAAATACTATGAGATTATTATTTATTTTTTAAGGTGAAAGTGCAGTACTTGTTATGCGTCTGTTTGGTATTAAGAAAAAGGTGAATAAGATAGTATTTATAACCAAAAATTAGGTCATGTTTCTTTTGTGGCTGTATTGATGTTTGTAAAGATTGGTTTATAGGTATTTTTTTAAGCCAGCAATTTTAATTTTACCTATTATCGCACCGCGTGAGTATCTAACTAAGTAGGCACGAGAGCTGTGCTGCCTGGCCCACTGGCTGCTTACTGCTGCCGTTGATGATTATGAAGTCATCAGGAGCCGATAATATGGCTTCAACTTTGGTAGCTCAACTGATCCAATCCACTACCAGCCGGAAGCGTCCCAAAGATGCTGGCTGCATTGCCACGCTGAACGGCAATACTAACGCGTTGAGCCCGATAAGAGCAAGCTCTCGGGTCACGCGTCGCTTTGGCAAGTCGCCCTGAAATAATTTTGAAAACGCGAAGGGCCCCGGTACCCCTCGGACACAGTCTCGATCCCGAAAGTCAAATAAGTTTGGGGAATGCTTCCAGGAACTGCACGATCTGATCCCACCATCTCTTTTTCATCATAGGACGAGCAGGCGTACGGCTCAGTACCATCCTTACCTCATTGGTATACCTTCTATTCGCACAAAACGTTTCGGTTCTACCTTTATAATGCGAACTGCTAAGGAGTGGAATACACTACCGTCGTCTGTCTTTCCTGAAAACTATAATCTGGTTCTCTTCAAGTCTAGAGTGAAAAGGTGCCTTCTAGACCTTTGTGCTCCATCTTCGGCCACATCGTCACTTACCAACAGGTGAGATCGTGATCAAGCAAAGGTCAATCAATGTTAAAAAAAAAAAAAAAAATAAGATCTGTCGAGACTTGCATATTTGCGTCTTTTGAGGTTCTCAGCGGAATCTGCCACCGCACCGGCCCTTACTGATGTCCCGGACAGATGAGATGGCGCAAGGGTATCAACGCATGTAGAGTGCGGACGGAACAAGAAGGCTGTTAGGGTAAGAGTTTTAACTTTTTGGGGTAGATAGAAACTATTTATTTTTGTAAGTAAGTAAGTTTTTCAGTATAAACACTTAATTTTCTGAAGAATTCAGTGGTAGTATTACTGGGAAGCTGTATGTTGTTATCATAATTATTTTTGTGTTTAGTAATGGTTGATTGTAATCGTTTATTTAAGAAAAACGTTCAATAAACAATTCTTACTTCTTGATGTGGCGTTTTATTTAATATATTCATAGATTCAACGGCCATTTTTATAAGCAAAAGGGACTCATGTCATATTTTCTTACGTAATCTGCAAGCTGCTGCAATCACTTAGTAATAAATTAATAAAGCTTTTAAATACGCATCGAATGATATATAATACATAGATGTAGCCCTTATAGATATGTAAAAAAAAAAAAAAAAAACACCATGAAATCTTTGATGGGCTCCCCTGTAAAATTTACCTTTTTCGCCTTGTGGCCCCTTTGCAACCAGCGACATGTTTGCTAAGATAAGCAGTCAGGCGCCAGTAAAAGACAAATATCTAACTAGTGCCTGAATGCTTATCTGAGCAAACTGCTCTTGAGTTGCTCGATTCTAATTTTCAGGCGGTAAGTAAGATTTACTAATTATTTTTGATTAATATATTTGGTGATTAAAAACTAAAACCCATAAGTATAAAAACCGTTATTAAAAAGTCATGGTGTGTCCAGCCTAAGAATAGACCCTCCGTCTCCTCCCGTGGATGTAGTAAACGCTGAATAGAGGATCATACAGCCCTCTCCTGCGATCTCCAATTTGCCTGCCAAACGTGGTTGGCAGTAGACGTTTCAAGTCTGCTAATGATGATGATTAAGTACTAATATATAAATACTCCCAACAGAGGTGCACATAGTCCTGATCCCACACTAGGATTCCCTGTGTAGTAGGTATCAGGTAGTTTAAGACCCTATACAATGTGTTGGCAAATAAAATTACCTTATTTTATCTTATCTTATCTAAACTACGAGTACCATAGTACCACAACACACAGACCCGCAACAAATATTAATTGCAGTTTTTTTTTTTTTTTTTTTTTATACTACTTTGATGACGGATCAAGCAAGAGGCCCACCTGATGTTAAGCGGTAACTTCTGCCTATGAACAGTGCATTACCTCATAGATCACGTCCACCTAGGACGCGCCCTATGTGGCATTGCACTGCGCCCGCCACCCTGAGACATAAAGATGAAAAGTCTCATGTGCCTGTAATTTCACCGGCACCCTTACCCTTCAAACCGGAACACAGCAATGCGAGCACTACTGCTTTGCGGCAGAAATAGGTATGGTGGTAGTACTTCCCCGGACGAACTCTTTCACAAAAAAGCTCTACTACTACTCATGCAAACATTTGTCCGGCATAGAACGAACCCGCAATCCTTGCGTCTCAGCCCGCTCTCGAGCACTCGCCTGCCACGCCACGGAAGTCGTCTAATCGTTATTAATCTCAATTGCGTAGATTAGTTTAAATTGCTGCAGAAAAACTATTAATTAAAAAGGGCATTTTATTCATGACATTAATTAGTTGGATATAAATAGTACCTACATTCATAGCACTCGTACAGTATTCGTACTTTAACTTATTTTTATTATAATATATTGTTGTCTGAAATAAATATATTGAATTGAATTGAATTGAATTGAATAGGCTTCATTCGTAGACAAACTGAAACTACATCTGTATTTTGTTGTGTGTGCAGAACTTAGCATATTCTTTCAATGGATTCTGAGGAATACTCCAAACCACAGAACAATAATAAACAAATATTTGTGCGATTGCAGATATTTGTTCAGGGTGTTCTGGGTATTTTCTATGTATAATAAAAAATATCTATCTATTTAATATATTGTATTAAGTATATCAGTTATCTAGTACCCATAACACAAGCTCTGCTTAGCTTGGGGCTAGATAATGTTGTGTGAATTTTCCAGCATTATTTATTATTTATTATTATTATTATAATACTCCTTCCGGAGCTCCAAACAATTTAGCCTATTAGTATTATTTTATCTGTGCTATTGTCAATAAAATTAGTCAAATCGTCAAGAGTCTCCGTCAAGGCATAACTTAGTTTGTAGTGGTGGCAGAAAAACAAGTTTTTGGAGGACAATATCCACCAATCCGGAAAGACACGCGATACACTTATGTGCAGCACGTACTCGTAGGTATACGTATATCCATGAACTATACAAAACTAAAACAGGTACTTAACTAGTTACCTAATACCTATCTAGTATTTAAGAGATTGTATATTACTTATCCAGATAATAAGCCACCGTTCTATGTCATACAGATAATTCCAGTCCATCCCAAGGTTGTCTGGCAGAGATCGCTTATAGTGATAAGACCGCCCATTGTACTTCCGTGTTTAGTTTATGTATTAATTTTTTAAATAGCTTAGTTTCTGTGTTGTACAATAAAGTTTTTTCTATCTATCTATCTATCTAGTTTAAATAAATATTTGAGCAAATTTCACGTACGTATTAATTTTTTGCCCAGTTATTATTATTATTTATTATTTATTTATTAAGAAACATGTACAACACCATAACAGAAATCCAAAGCGATGTTGCATGCACACAATTATGTAAAAATAAAAAATAAAAACAACCAAGCTTAGAATAAGTAGGTAATACCTACCGAGGATAGACATACAATAATAACTAACACTAACTACTTGCATTAAATATTCTCTAAAACAAGCTGCGCCATTTCCATGAGTTTCGGCAAGCTATGATAAAAATAGTAGTTGATAGTTTTGATTTGTGTTTTACACAATAATTTACAGTAGATGCATGGATGGGTAGTTTTTATCTTTGATATCTTGTTTGATAGTAGGTACGGGACCAGAAGCCCAATTCTCGTAATAAAAAATAGTCCGATCACTAATTGAATAAAAGACAGTTTTAAATATATTTTTTCGCTGTAAACGTATTATTACATATCTAGCGCTTAACTGAGTCAGTCCCTGAGGTATGGGAGCGGTACAGGAGGGGTGTTTTTGTTTACATTATGTCACATGTCATCTGATAATTTGAGAGACGAAAACACCCTTCCCGTACCGCTCCCATGCCTCAGAGACTGACTCAGTTAACCGCTAGACCTGTAGTAGAATACTTTAAACGTTAGACCAGCTGTTAGACTGTCACCCCATACTTTTTCTTCTCGTCTCCAGCCGAGGTCGTCGTTATGGCACCTCGTGTGTTATTTAGGCGCCTGACCTTTGTCATTCGTCCTTGACATCCACGGGTTGAAGATGTTTGCCTACATGTCGGAACCTTAGGAAAGTAGTATATAATGATGTTTGACTGTACACACTCTATAATACAGTAGTTACTATCTACCACTACTTCGTGTCACTGTTAGGCTCACCCTGTGTTAGCTCGAGGTACATGGAAGCCCTGTAAAGAGCCTCTTTTGAACTCCGCATATTATGACCTCGGATTAATGATTGTGACGGACAACTGTTGAACCCTATTGTACTTACAATGTGCGTGGCCCGATGACGTAGCGAAAAAATTCTACGTCTATGGGCCCGACACGCTCTTGATAGTTTTTTTTGTCATTAAAATACACTAAGGGCAGACCAAGGAGGTTTTATTAAATTTTTACTCATCTTCGTGACATAGTCTAGTCTATGCCTTATGGTGACGCGTGCTTTAGCGCATATATATTGTAGTTTTTGCAGCACACAATATGTGCGGTAGAATAATTTTATTAAACGCCATTTAAGTTATTATTTTTCATGTGCTTTAAATTGTTGGTCAAACCAGTTTTATTGCAAGATTTTAGACAATGTAGTGTATGAAACAGCACATAACCAAACTATTAAAAGCCTCGCCAAGCCTCGGTTTTTGAACTCACTTTCGTGTTTTAATAACCCCTGTATGTAACAGTTGGTATGGTCGGGCTGGTATGGAGTACTGCTGCCATGTTTGGGATGGCTCTGCCAAACACCAGCTTGCTGCCTTGGACTCGATTGAACGCAGAGCTTTCAGGCTTATTGGTGAGCAACATATGGCGGAGACTAAGATCCAGAGTCTCGAGCACCGCCGTAAAGTCGCATGCCTTTCGATCTTCTATAGGTTAGATTTCGGGGAATACTGCCAGGAACTTCACGATCTGATCCCACCATCTCGTTTTGATAATAAAAAAAAAATAAATAAAAAAAAAAAATATGCTGGACAGTTCACACAACATTATCTAGCCCCAAGCTAAGCAGAGCTTGTGTTATGGGTACTAGATAATTGATATACTTAATATAATATATTAAATAGATAGATATTTTTTATTATACATAGAAAATACCCAGAACACCCTGAACAAATATAATAGGACGAGCAGACGCACGGCTCGGTACCATCCTTACCTTATTAGTATACCCTCTATAAGTACTAAACAATTCAGTTCTACCTTTATAATGCGAACTGCTAAAGACTGGAATACCCTACCGTCGTCTGTCTTTCCTGAAAACTATAATCTGGGTCTCTTCAAGGCTAGAGTGAATAGGTGCCTTCTAGACCTTTGTGCTTCATCTTCGGCCACATCGTCACTTACCAACAGGTGAGACCGCGGCCAAACAGGGGTTTACCATTTATAAAAAAAACCGTTTCTTAAGCCACTATTAAAATAGGTACCTTAATTTCCGTTTTTCGGGCACGTCCCGGCTCACTACAGTCCCGGCTGGACACACTCGGATTAATTTAACAAAATACCTAATGGATAAGCCCGTCTAGCCACGCATCCTTGAGACCAGTACAAGACAATCAAGGGCACAATTTTTTTTAATAGTTTTTGTGTATCTAATTTTCAAGTCATAGAAACATTTCCACGTAACATATACCTACTTACATGAAATCGGTTTTATATCAACCGTCATAGAGCATCTCGTGTGGCCTTGTATTACAATTTTGTTCCTATTTGGCTCTTTGCCACTATTCTTCAAAACACTGCCAATTTTCCCCGCAACAAATCCATTGCTTGCCAGGCACTGTTGTTAGTTATGCCTACTCAGAATTAAAACGTCGATGTATGCTATGAGAATTAATAACATCATTGTGAATATCTGTTTCAGTTTATGTAGTTAGTCTGAAAACGGACTCGACGCGTGTAAAGGGTGGCGCACATTTAATAAGGAAAACGCTACATCTAGAGATGTCCCACTTTTAGGAAGGTAATCACGTAAATAATAATTATTTAAGATCAGCGAAACTTTCAGTTATGCAATAGGCATGAACAAGTAACAAACTAACATCGGTTTAGATTTACTGTGCATCAATTAAACTTACAGATATACAAATGTGCTATGTGTTATTCCAAATTATTATGTACTTCTTCCGTGGGGAGTATTTCCATAAAAAACTTAACACCCCTTTGCTCTCCTTACGGGGTGAATTTCAGAAATTCCTTTCTAATTGTGGGTTACACTACAAAAGGAATGTACCCTCAAAATTTCAATTTCAGGTTTGTATGAATTACAGTCTAGACTGTGCGTTGTGTTGATAGTCAGCTAGTGAGTCAGTCACTCAGACCGTCAGTTAGTCACGCAAAAATTATATGTCTTAAAAATTTCATTATAATTATTTTTTTTTCATTACTTTTATTTTTTTTATTTATTCACATAATTTTCATTCAATACTCATAATTTACATCAAATAAATTGTTTTAGCCGTTCGTGATTGAGTAACGAACAAATAAACATCCGCATTTATATTATTATTGTTATTACAAGAAAGTAGGATAGGACACACTCAACACTTTGAATTCAAACACTATAATGTTTAATTTCTGATTTTAGTGTTTTTTTATAAATAACCCCCAACCCCCTCCACTCCTCCCGATCTACAGACGACTCAAACTAAATAAATAAAATAACTAAGAACCCTTGGGGTTGGGAAATGAGTAATGGGAAATGGTTGCACAGGACCGTGGTGACTGGCGGAAGTGGGGGGAGGCCTTTGCCCAACAATGGGACAGTATGGGCCAATAGTATTAGTAATAATAATATTTATAACTAAGAACAACATTGTTATAAGTGAAAACTGTTCAAGGCCAATATGTTTCTATATGTATTTCATTATCTTATTTAAGTGCTGTTTGTTTTCCAAATATGGGAAAATAAAATAAAAAATAAAATAAAATAATAAATGTGTTTTTCAGCTCAAGTGTGCGCGCACACGAGATGACTTTGAAATATTTTCATGAGCTTTCTTTCAGTTTGTTTAAGATTTCGCGGAGGACGCACGGATGCGACCAACAGCGCGACAAACTCCGCGACCAACTTCGCGACTTGGGCCAACTCTGAGACCGACTCGAAACCATGGGGACCAATGAGAAACTGGCTGCGGAGGATGTGACCATCTCCTTCGAAGAAGCTTTGGATAGAACTGGTGATTACTCTTTGTTTGTTTTGTGTTGTTTACAAAGAAAACACGCGCGTCATCGCGACAAATACTGCTTTTGGTCAGTAGACTCCACGATGGTGCAACCCACTGTAAAAAGAGGCCCATTGAGGCTCTGCCTACCCCTTCGAGGAAAAACGCGTGTGTCTATGTATGTATGTGTCAAGATATAAACAGATATAAACAATACCCCCGGTGTTGCCGGTGTCTATAAGCGACGGTGACCACTTTACATCAGGTGGGCCGTAAGCTAGTAAGCCTATTAGTTTCATAAAAAAAAAAAAAAAACAGATATAAACAATTTATTAATAATTTGTCAATTATACGTCACATTATAAATATTATTAGATTAATTTTCAAAAAACATCATTATAATAACAAGTGCCTACCTATTATAAAAATAAAATGGTACAAATAAAAACAAATTAATTATAGTATCATTCTGACCTCATTGTTCTCGGAATTCATCAAAACTGTAGAACACCTTTTCAACGAGCCAGTTTTTTTTTCAAGTTTAAGGGTTCAGAAAGATTATGCGCTAGCATTCTACAGAAACTTAAATTGAGTCATTCCATGAAAAGAACCATTTGAATAGCAACTGTCTGAATAATACCAACAAAAAGAGCACATAGAGCATAATGTTGACCTGATTTTTAGGACGATTCCAAATTGCAATCACAGAACATTCCAAATGATCTGCGGTGACATCAATGAATCATTATTGATTTTAACTGATTTACGATGAACATTTTCACCAAGCAATTCTTATGGAAAGTGTATTTGAATATTAATAACTATAAGTCGGCCTCAGTGGCGCGGCGCGGCGGGCGCAGTGCAATGCCACATAGGGCGCGTCCTAGGTGGACGTGACCTATAAGGTAATGCACTGTTCATAGGCAGTGGTTACCGCTTAACATCAGGTGGACCATGTGCTTGCTCCGTCATTCAAGAAGTATTAAAAAAAAAAAAAAAAAAAAAACGCCTGCGACGCAGGTGGTTGCGGGTTCGATTCCCGCCTCGGAATAAATATTTGTGCGATCTGCAGATATATGTTCAGAGTGTTTTGGGTAATTTGTATGTAAAATAAAAAATATCTATCTATGTACCTAATGTATATTGTATTAAGCATATCAGTTAACTAGTACCCATAACACAAGCTCTGCTTAGCTTGGGGCTAGATAATTTTGTGTATCTAATTATTAATTTGTATCTAATTTATAATTATTAATTTGTATCTATTAGTATCTAATTGATAATTTGTGTCCAGCATTAATAACTATTTTTTTTTTATAAGTCGATTAATTTTTTTACACAGTCTAGAGAATAAAATAATCGGTTTAGAAAAATTACAACTTTGTACCACGTAGGTACTGCTGACGTTTCGTGCAGTAAAAAGAATGGAGTACGGAGAATATTAAAGTACGTTGTATACAGTCGTTATGGTTTCAAAATGATACCAAGCCACGGTACTTTCAATTCAATCCCACTAATATTATAAATGCGAAAGT
Organism: Operophtera brumata; assembly: GCA_932527175.1. Lineage (NCBI taxonomy): Eukaryota > Metazoa > Arthropoda > Insecta > Lepidoptera > Geometridae > Operophtera > Operophtera brumata. Next base: position 41,319,738 of record OW052228.1, on the reverse strand, counting down.
TTGTGTGTGTGTTTGTTACTTCTTCACGCTGAAACGGCTGGACGGATTTTCATGAAATTTTGAATGGAGATAACTGGACTCCCGGAATAACACATAGGCACATTTTTATCCCGATATTCCCACGGGATCGAGACTTACGCGGGTGAAACCGCGGGGCGTTGCTAGTAATAATATAAATTGAATGGGAAACTGACAAAACACAGCATTATGTGGTTTGTCAATTGAAAATTGGTGCAGCCATGTTTTTTATTTAACTGCATGAATGACGGTACAAGCTGATGGCCCACCTGATGTTAAGGTTGGTTGCTTTGGTTGCTTTCGCTTGAGGCGCGAAATTAATTTTTTTTCTTGTTTTTTTGCTCATCACATCTCATCAACACTTCTTCAGATAGCGAAAACTATGTTCCCGGTAATTATATTACCTAACACACAAGTTTTAATTTATAGTATCACATAAATATCATTAGTTTGGCTGTTACTGTTCCATTAATGTACTGGAAACAAAAAAAAAACACTGTTAATACTATTGAAGCACAATCGTAGCCAAACAAATGATATTTATGTGATAGTATAAACTAAAACTTGTGTGTTAGGTCATATAATTACCGGGAACATAGTTTTCGCTAACTGAAGAAGTGTTGATGAGCTGTGATGAGCAAAAAACACGTAAAAATTTGAATTTCGCGCCCCAAGCGAAAGCTACCACCTCAGCGGTAACGTTTGCCTTTAATAATGCATTACGTCCACCTAGGACGCACCCTATGTGGCATTGCACTGCGCCCGCCATCCTGAAACATAAAGATAAAAAGTCTCATGTGCCTGTAATTTCACGAGCACCCATACATACCCTTCAAGCCGGAACACAGCAATGCAAGCACTTCTGCTTTGTGGCAGAAATAGGTGTGGTGGTAGTACTTCCCCGGAAAATCTCTACCACAAAAAAGCTCTACTTTTACTTGTATTTGTGCTTGTCATTTATTCGCAATAGCCCTAATAAAATCAGACGAAAATCAGTGAAGTAGTGAGTACTCCATTTTGTCTAGGCGGAGGACACATGTGGTTTTCTTTGTATTTTTTTATTTTTTTATACTACTGAATGACGGAACAAGCTGTTGGCATACCTGATGTTAAGCGGTAACCAGCGGTCTATGGACAGTGCATTACCTCATAGGTCACTTCCACCTAGGATGCGCCCTATGTGGCATTGCCCTGCGCCCGCCACCCTGAGACATAAAGATGAAAAGTCTCATGTGCCTGTAATTTGGTGTTTATTTACTGTAATGACATTGTAAAAAGTTAATAAAATTAAAATAAATAAAAAAAAAAACCATTAAAACTATCTCTCTACAAGTTTAATATAGTCTACAACAATGCAATGTTTTAAAAGTGCAACCCACGGTGAATAGAAGGCCCGTTGAGGCTCTGCCTACCCTTTCAGAGAAAAGGGCGTGTGTCTTATGTATGTATATCATATCATATCACCCCAATATGAAATTGCATGGTGGCACAAATAAAACGACAAACATTTATTTACATAAATAATAACACAACATATACAAGGTATGTACTAAATACATATGAAACAGTTGTGCTACCTGAAAACCGCTGCTAGCGATCTAAAGGTAGCTCAACTGATCCAAATCACTACCAGACGGTAGCGTCCCAAAGATGCTGGCTGCATTACCACGCTGAATGGCAATACTAATGCGTTAAACGCGAAGGGCGTGGTACCCAGCGGACCCAGAGTCTCGACCCCGAAAGGCTCAAATAAGTAAGCTCTGTCGAGACTTACATATTTGCGTTGTGTGAGGTCCTCAGCGGAATCTGCCGCCGCACCGGCCCTAACTGATGTACCGGACAGATGATATGGCGCAAGGGTATCAACGCATTTAGCGTCCTACACCAAAAGCCCACGGAACAAGAGTCGGAGAAATCGTGGCGGGAAATTCTACCGGCAGCCCTGATGCACGATAATCCGTGGTGACCAAGCTGATCAACAGCCGTACCTCACTGGCAGTGATGAGGGGCACAGCACCCTGCACCCAACCGTAAAGAAGTTGCAATACGGAAAGAAACTGGATCCATTAAAGTACCAGTATTGTGATGGAAGTGCTTGCAACCAAAACCCTGACTCCCATTTGGAAACTGCCAGGAGACGAGCACGATCTGTGGAGCTTGAGCACGTTTGTAACAGACAATTCCGCGTCAGCTCGCACAGAGGCCCGTCCCATTGCCGTTGAGACGAAAGAGATTTGGGGGGAGCAGTATTGGGGCAAGCACTATGCCAAGCATTTCGAGCCTCGTCTATGTATGAAATTTTGAGAGTTTTGCCAGAAAGAGCCACAAGGGAAGGAGATAGAATTTTGTTAACCAAAGAACAAGTGCTATAGACGGAAGACAAGAACGCTGGTAGGGCTACACTTGAAATTTTACTAATACCTAAGCCTCCTAATTTAACAGGCAAGGAGGCCTGCGACCACGCCCTGTCATCTAAATCGATATTCAAAACCGACGATACGGTGTTCTTTATTATGTTGTCCAAGCCTTCCACCAGCTCACTGTGTTTCCACAGTTGACAACATCTTAAAGCATATATAAATTTTGGTACAAAAAGGCTAAATGTAAAACAAGTAATTAATTATGTAAAAACTAAAAAACCCTCAGCGCAATGAAACGGCTGAACCGATTTTGATCAAACATAGCTTATAGCAGTCCCGATAAACTCACATTTCAAACAAAAATAAAACTAAATCGGTTCATCCGTTCGGGAGCTACAATGCGACAGACATACACACACACACACACACACACAAACAGACATACAGTCAAACTAATAAAACCCCGTCGTTTTTGCGTCGGGGGTTAATAAAATAATAGTATAATAAATAAATAAAATATAAAATAAATAATGCTGGACAGTTCACACAACATTATCTAGCCCCAAGCGAAGCAGAGCTTGTGTTAAGGGTACTAGATAACTGATATACTTAATACAACATATTACATAGATAGATATTTTTTTATCATACATAGAAAACACCCAGAACACCCTGAACAAATATCTGCGATCGCACAAATATTTGTTCTGAGGCGGGAATCGAACCCGCAACCTCCTGCGTCGCAGGCCAAGCTTCGCCCGCCGCGCCACAGAGGTCGTCAAAACCATAGACGTAGAATTTTTTCGCTACGCTAAATAGACAAACGAAGCGTGGGAGAGAGAAGTCATTTTTAAATGTACCCCGTGCAAGAAGAAAAGTGACAGCAACAATGTATTGAATTTGACATGTTTTGCTTGAGTACATGCGCATACCGAACGGTCTCTTGTGCAGTTTAAATAATTTTGTAATTATTTTAGTAATCTTACTATTAAATAATAAATATTACTTTGTATGACAATGGTGTCGTGTTCAGTTTGTGACTGTGAAGATACAAGACGTAATTATCCGGGAAAATACACGTTTCACAGGTAAATAAGAGATTATTGGTAGTTCGATTGTATTGCTTATTTTTTCAATTCTGCTTTAGTAAATGGCCTAAAAACCAGTTTCATTCGTAGATTAGGACTTTCCCTTATATTTTTTAATAATATTTCGTTGCTGAACCTAGAAATAAACAATATTTTATGTAAAATATAAAAATGTTTGATTACGATAGGGCTTGACCAAGTGATGACGTCAGAAATATCGATAGTCCTGTTGCAGTCTATATCGTTGTATAATGCGCATCATGTAAAAAGAACGCTGGCGGTCAAGCTTCTTCAGGCGTTCCAGCGTTCTTTTTAAGAGATTACTTACTTTTCTACTTATTTGAGAGATGTATAACTATGCATTGAATGAGTGCCTATCTAGTTTACTACAAATAATGTACAATTATAGTACGCGTCATGTAAAAAGAACGCTGGAACGCCTGTAGAAGCTTGACCACCAGCGTTCTTTTTACATGACGCGCACTATACCTACCTATAAATTAAATTTTTATCCATCCTAGAATGGAGGTTTACTTTGTTTGGAGTAAATTTGTGTGCTCTATTAACATTTTACCGTTTTTTTTTAATCTATAATAACCAGGTGGACACTGAGGTGTGTGTTTTTGTATTGACTATTGAAAAGGTAACTTTAAAGCACCACGGGTGTTTTTATTGCAGTTTGTGTAGTAGTTATTTTGGAGTAAATATTTACGTTGTTGATTATTACACACGCCTTTTTCCCCGAAAGGGTATATTTATTTTGAATTTTTTATAAATAAATATTGTTTATTTCTGCTTAATAAAATAATAGGTAACAAATTAAATTTAAATATACCCCAAAAATTCTGTTCCAGCGGTACTCGAACCTGCACCCTCGCCTGTGATCAGCGATGCCTTTACTTTCGAACTTTGAATAGAAGGTTTCCAATGAAACACCTGTAGATACAGCACTATCAACTTGGCGCTATAGCCGAGTTGATAGTGCCCACAAATTTCGTCTCCAGCGTCATAGCTCGATCTATGGCTAAATTTTTTAAGGCATCGCCGATGACAGGCGAGGGTGCGGGTTCGAGTCCCGCTAGAACGGAATTTTTGGGTTACATTTAAATTTAATGTTATCCATAAAGCGTGGTTTACACTTGAAAAATAATAAACTTTGGGGTAACAAATTGTCTATAGATAAAGTAACAGAGTGAAAAATTATATGGGCGTAGCACGGCTGATATAAAATGTTTTTGTGCTTTCAGATTTCCAAGTAATCCTTTGCTACGAGAAAAATGGTTATCGGTTATAAGAAGAGTGGGATGGACTCAAATAAGAACTCCACTAGGTATATGCAGCAAACATTTTAAGTTTAAATTTAAAAGGGAAACTCTAAGATCCCACCTATAAATAAAACCGTAATATTTAGGGGTCAATAAATAATAAAGGTTTATTTATTAACTGTATTCAAAATTGGAATAAGAACCTTATTCTCTTTATGACGTCAAATCTGCCAAGCTGTGTTCTTCATGAAAGACTTAATCTGCATTAAGATGTATTTATCTACCATACACATCACGGACGGATGACGAATTCTATCGACAATGTAAAAGTGTTGGTCGAGGACAACACTATTTTTAACTCAGACATAGACTTTCACCAACACGTGCACATATTTTTTTTGGTTCCATCTTCGATCTCTGATTGTAGATCTAGTACATATACTAAATCTATGGTCAAAACTATACTAGTAGTAAGGGCATTTGCATAAAATTGAGAAAAGTGGCTGAAGTGGCATTTTAACGGCTGTCAAGTACGACAATCTGGTGTGACCACGAGTCTGTACCCCACATCTGTATGCTGCAAGTTATTTTAGTACCATCAGCGAAATACATACAAAGAAGCGTGGGGCTGCTGACGAGGTTAGCCGGAAAGATTACCTTTAGTGAGTACGATGGGAATAAGGAAAAAAACAACGTCTGCTCATCGTCGTTTCGTCGTCTCGTATGAGGTAGTGCTGGCCTCTGGTGTCAGAGTTTGTCAAGCCGCCCGAGGGCCTCTGACATGGCTTATCGACTGCTATTAATCAATAACAGCCGGGACCGACAGCTTAACGTGCCCTCCGAAGCACGTCTGCTCATAATACATATCAAGGGGAAAGAACAAAAATTGAAGACTTATTATGTGTGTAACAGTTGAGGTACAAACTATTGATCCTAATTATTTTTATCAAGTAATGATTCAGATTCATTCTTAGCTGAATCTGAATTGACGTTATTTTATTAATCATATATTTATATGATGAATCTTAATTAGGTACTGCTCTTTGTTATTATATATTTTTATTTCAATAAAGCTGTTAAGTCTTTCAATAAAATAGTATTCTTATTATATATATATCTGAATTTTAAATCAATAGTTTTAAAATATTTTTACATATTTTGACCGTAAAATAAACTGAAAGTTTCGGAAAATTACACATCAGTATACAAACAACTAGACAGATGGAACGAATTGGGGGAGAGCTTTGTCTAGCAATAGAAAAACAGGATAATTATAAGAAACAAAAACCAGCCAAGTGCGAATCGGACTCGCGCACGAAGGGTTCCGTACCATTATCTATAAAAACGGCAAAAAAACTCGTTTGCTGTATGGGAGCCCCTTGAACATTTATTTTATACTATTTTTTTGGGTTTGTTGTTATAACGGCAACAGAAATATACCATCTGTCAAATTTTCAACTGTCTTACTACCACGGTCCGTGAGATACAGCCTGGTGACAGACGGACGGACAGCGAAATCTTAGTAATACGTTTAGTATTATTTTATCTGTGGTAATACTCTGTAATTCTTAAGGTACCTTCAAGTACCAACGTATCTGATTTATGAGTCTATTTACATTAGTGGAAGATTTTCGTTGACTTGAAAGCTTACTTCGTTTTCAAGGTCTTCAAAGTTAAATAATTCACAAGCCCTCAATCCCGTAATATCACTAGGCTTATAAAAACGTGACTCTGTCACGTTTTCTCACTTTGGCGCCTCAAGATATCAGCTTCACCTATTTAGATCATGTTTTGAGCCCTTCGATGTTGAGACTCTGGGTTTATGGGGTACCGGGGTTATTCGCGTTTTCAAAATTAATTCAGGCCATTTGGTCGGAATGACGGGTGACCCGAGAGCTGGCTGTTATCTGGTTCAACATTTGATTATATATAAATAAATAAAAAAATAAAAAAAAATTGCTGAACAGTTCACACAACATTATCTAGCCCCAAGCTAAGCAGAGCTTGTGTTATGGGTACTAGATAACTGATATACTTAATACAATATATTACATATATAGATATTTTTCATTATACATAGAAAATACCCAGAACACCCTGAATAAATATCTGCGATCGCACAAATATTTATTCCGAGGCGGGATTCGAACCCGCAACCTCCTGCGTCGCAGGCCAAGCTTCGCCCGCCGCGCCACAGAGGTCGTCAAACATCAAGGGTTCAACGCATTAGTGTTGCCATTCAGCGTGGCAATGCGTAGCGTTACGGCTCGCCCGTCATGTGATGTTAATACGAACTGCAAGCCACAAGTTATTTTAAGAGGTTAGAGGTATTTTGACCTCGAAAAGATAAGAAAAGGTAGTATGACCTCAGCATCTTAGGGATGCTTCCGTCTAGATTTAGTATTTAGATTAGTTGAGTTATCTTTAGATCGCTTGCAACGGACTTTAGATAGATTAACTGTTTCATTTTTATTTTATATATTTTGCTTACACTTTTATTAAATGTAGTATATAAAATGTAATTAATAAACATGATATAGGGATGAAATCTACATTTTTCCGATGTTTTTCTAAACCTGATCTCAAGGTGAATAAAAATTACAGTGAACATCCTCACGTTACCTATTAGGTAGATCCATAGATAATTATTTAGTGTACACCTAAGAAGAAACGAAATTACTTTATAAGACATCCACGAGAGGGGAGAGAAAAATACAGGCACATCTTGTTGTAGTCGTATTTGCGTAACTTGAATGGCACATCTTCAATCCTAGCACCAAATCTACCAGTAGATATGTTTTTTTTTAACGTCTATAGACCTTTGTTGGACCACGATCTCACCTGTTGGTAAGTGACGATGCGGCCGAAGATGGAGTACAAAGGTCTAGAAGGCACCTATTCACTCTAGCCTTGAAGAGACCCAGATTATAGTTTTCAGGAAAGACGGACGACGGTAGTGTATTCCACTCCTTAGCAGTAGGAGGTTGGTCCGGTGGTCTTAGGTTTTGTCCGTCAGCGTTTGAGGTACTGTAAAATGTATATTTATTTTCTCAGGAAATGGTCTTTATAACTACATGCTTCTGGCTACATGCTCGCTGATCCTGCTGGCGATTGGAGTGGACCTGTTCGGGTTCAGCCTGGTGGTGACAGCTGCCTGCGACCTGGAGCTCAGCTTGTCTAAGAAGGGGATCCTGACCTCCATACCTTTTGTTGGTGAGTAGCGCTCGTAAAGTTTGTTCTGAGTCTATAGCACAATTTCGTGCTGTTGTATGCAGCCAATGACCCTTATTTCTGTTAGTAAAACCCTGACAAAACAACGGTGTAGGAAAACGTTAGGTTTTGAGTACGGCAGGACACATACCAAAATAAAGTTATGAAAAATAAAACATCTTCATCAGAATTCTGCCTTGGTACATGATGTTTTTACGTTGCCTAATTATAAATTAGAATGAAGATATATTTATAACCTATAAACGAACTGCAGTTCAATAGACTTTCTGAAATCAGGTAAATCGAAAACAGGCAGTTTTTCTGATAGTTGAGCTTGCATTACAGGTTGATTACCTATTGTCTCTTTGTAATACTGGATCGTTAGTGTCTTTGTTTCAAACTTCTTAGGTATTATATTGTCGGTATGTATATTTGATAGCATTTATAGCTTTATTCAGAAAGTCCTTTGCCCAACATTGACCGCCTCAATAGAGTGACACGATGGTTGAACTTGAGCCGCCTCCATCCACTCCTGCTACCTTTACAATGCTATCGGATCATTGAGTGATTACATTGAGTAGTTACATAGGATCCGGTCTGAAATCTGGTGGCTTTTGAGGTAACTGTAGAATCTGTTCCGCAGAATTGATTCTACAGAGTTCGTCCGGGGAAGTACTACCACCATACCTATTTCTGCCGTAAAGCAGTAGAGCTCGCATTGCTGTGTTCCGGTTTGAAGGGTAAGGGTGCCGGTGAAATTACAGGCACATGAGACTTTTTATCTATGTCTCAGGGTGGCGGGCGCAGTGCAATGCCACATAGGGTGCGTCCTAGGTGGACGTGACCTATGTGGTAATGCACTGTTCATAGGCAGAGGTTACCGCTTAACATCAGGTGGGCCTCTTGCTTGTTCCGTAACCCAAGTAGTATAACAAAAAAAAAAAAAAACATCTTACGACCCGGTGTTCAGTAGTAGTCGTTGAAAATTCAAGGTATCAAAGGTGTCTGGTTGACGCGACGCGTGACCCGAGAGCTGGTTCTTATTTGAATCATTATTATTTTTCTAACTATGGAATTACCTACGTTGGTCAAATTAAGTTCATGTACCTATTTCTTAAACTACCAGGAGACTAGGAAGTAGTAAGAAGTTCTTTAGACTCTATGAAACATGCTAATGAGTGAAACTCCTATCGTTCTCAGGTATCCTGATGACGTCATTCGCATGGGGCTACGTATCAGACACGCGCGGCCGCCGGTTCACACTTGTCGTTCCACTGCTTGTCTCCTTCGTGCTATCCTGCATCAGCAGCCTATCTCCTCACTGGCTCTTCCTTGGCCTCGTCAAGTTCTTGTCGGTATGTTTGTAAGTACTTTTACTATCTATAAACAAGGTTTTCTCCTAGGTATATGGTGTTTTATTTTAAATTTTTTATGTAACAATGTGACAAACAAGCAGGCGGCCCGCCTGATGTAAATCAGTCACCGCCGCCTATGGACATCTGCAACACCCACGGTATTGCAAACGCGCTGCCTACCATTAAGAGCCCTATTGATATTTCTCTTGAATTTACCCATATTGTAGCCCTGTGGGAAGACATCCAACGGGAGCTCATTCCACGCCCTGCAGGTACGCGGGAGAAACTAGCGTTTCTTTGGTTTTTTTCTTTGGCGTTTTTTTGGGGTGGGTTTTAAGCTTAGATGGATGTTTATATTAGATATTCATGGTTAAATTAGTGGCCGTGGTATATCTGGCCTGAGAATAAACCCTCTATCACCTCCTGTGGATGTCGTCAAAGCCGACTAAATGACAGAGGATGGGCATCAGCATCCACCTTGGTACTCAACTCCAATACTACAATTTCCAATCCAAGCCAAGCGTAGTGAAGATAGCAAATCCCCCCATTGCATTCTGTGGGAGAGATCTCAAACCAACAGTGGTTTTTTTTTTTTTTTTTATACTACTTGAATGACGGAACAAGCAAGAGGCCCACCTGATGCGAAGCGGTAACCTCTGCCTATGAACAGTGCATTACTTCATAGGTCACGTCCACCTAGGACGCACCCTATGTGGCATTGCACTGCGCCCATCACCCTGAGACATAGATGAAAAGTCTCATGTGCCTGTAATTTCACCGGCACCCTTACCCTTCCAACCGGAACACAGCAATGCGAGCACTACTGCTTTTGCGGCAGAAATAGGTATGGTGGTAGCACTTCCCCGGACCAGCTCTTTCACAAAAAAGCTCTACTACTACTAAAAAATGGATGTTGAAAGGCTGCTTATGGTATGGCATGCTTACATTAGTCGTTATTATCTCCCTGCCCTTATTCCAGTTAAGTGGGGTTGGTATAACATGTCATTTTCTTCGGGGTGACGCGCCGAATGTCCCGGTGCATCGCCGGAGCTGAACGAAGGGCTCTACCCTTCCGAGGTGGGTCCGCCCAGGCAGTTGTGTGGGGCGGACGCCGGTGGATGGGGCTGCGTGGAGTGTGAAAACGGACCCGCGGCCCCGTCTCCTGCCGTGGAAGAGGGACATCGTGAGGTTTTTGTCGGTAGTGCCGTCTTTAGGCGAGCCCGACATACCCCAGCCCGCTTATCCAGCGGGTGGTAATGAATAAAGGCATTTCCTCACGTTAAAAAAAAAAAAAAAAAAATGTTCTTTTCTTCCGTTCTCCCGTCATATCAGTACTCACACCATTCCCACACAGTCCATCCATCTCTTTTTAGGCTGCCTCTACTCTTGAATCCATCCAGATTCATATTCATCATTCATCCTGTAACATGGCTATCTACCCCGCGCATGATATGCCTTTACCACGCTAACCTACTCCTCATCTTTTCTGGTACTAGCGCTACTTTCAAACCTTTGGCGTCTCACTTTTGATAGTTTTCGAAACTAATGAATTTTCGTTAGCGCCCCTTAGTTCCTTGACCTTTTCGCTAGGGGCGCTGGAAGTATGGAGGGAAACAAAACTACATTAAATTTTCCAAAATCATCCAAACTCGTGCAAAGGGTACCTATATACTCTTTTCTTACTTTAATTACCTTGTCATTCCACATAGGTATCGTTACCCTTAGTAGAGTAGGTAAGTGAGAGACAAGTACTGTAGATTGTTATATTAAAAAGCATTTTGTAGGTAGTAAACCAGGACAGTATATTGATTAATAGAACATCGATGACGAATCGATCCGACTATTGAAACAGATGCGCGCGCGCTCCCAATCAATTAACATCTATAGTTTAATGTACAATAAAGTAGGTACATCCGTAATAACAATTACAACTTTAACTTTCTTAATAGGTATGTATGTATTATCATTATCTGCAGCCTTGAGACTGCGATCACTGGACGAGGACTCTCCCATAAAAAATCAACTTATTTTTTGCTCAGAAGTTTAAATTAGTTTGCCCTGAAAGTGAGGCATTATATAGGCAAGCAAGAAACGGCAGTGCTGCCACCTCTCTGAGGCCCATCATCGCTAAAAGTTTTTTTTTTTTTTTTTTTTATATTACTTGGATGACGGATCAAGCAAGAGGCCCACCTGATGTTAAGCGGTAACCTCTGCCTATGAACAGTGCATTACCTCATAGGTCACGTCCACCTAGGACGCGCCCTATGTGGCATTGCACTGCGCCCGCCACCCTGAGACATAAAGATGAAAAGTCTCATGTGCCTGTAATTTCACCGGCACCCTTACCCTTCAACCCTTCAAATGCTTGTAATTCTAGAAAAAAGCGCTATAATCAGCTAGCTTGCATGAACAAAAAAAAAGGCATAGTTGTAAGAAGTTTTTATTTATTTCAATACAAATTGTATATACGATCTTGAATCTCAATATTCTCTCATCAAAATATTAATAAGTACCTATAATGACCCTAACCTAAACCTAAGGAACGGAACGGAAGCTAAACGAATTGCGGTGTTGCTGCTTAATTCCTACTTTTTGCTGAGATTGCGACGTGTTTTTAATAAGCTTGGTTCGTCATAAAAACGCGCTATATTTTCCGCTAGGAGTTAATATTAAAATTTCAGCGCTAAATGTGTCAAAAAAGCGCTAGATTTAACTCCGAAAGCGCTAAGGTGGCAGCACTGAGTCGCATGTTTACTCGTCCAACGCAGATTATGCCCATTCGAAAATAATCTTCCACGCCTCTGCTTTCAGCGTTGAGAATTCGCATCGCAGCTTTGTGTTTGGGCTCAAAAGCTATTGTAAGGGTATTATTATAATGCGTTGTTAATTCAGCCCGGGTGTCAGTCAAGTCAAAGTCAAAAATAAAAGTATTTTATTCATTGTAATAACAAAGATCAATTTGAACCGTCTTAAAAAATAAATTTACATTTTTTTTTTTTTTTTTTTTTAATGTAATGGCCCGAAAAACTGGCATACGGCCCACCTGATGGTAAGCGGTTACCGTCGCCTATCATCGCCTATCGTCGCGGGTGCCGTGGTCGTTCATTTACTCCTATTCCAACGTAACCAGACCTAGAAGAATCAGGCAACAAACACGGTCTGTTTTTTTTTTGATGATCCTTCTTACTACTAGGTGGGGAGCGCCTGTGTGGTGCCTCGAGAACAAGTGGAAGCTGATTCAAAGAACAAAGTAAAACCAACTTAAAAACCTTAGGTAGGCAGTCACAAGTAAGATGCTAGAGAGAATCAGCAAAAGTTCATAAGGCAGCACCAATTTTCATTTCACCTGGTAGGCGAACCACCACATACCATAGCATTTCTGCCGCGGGCTGAACGCGTTGGTTTGGCGTTAGCTTTAGAAGATTAAAGAATTATAGCATTGTTTTGCTATTCTGGCATCATGTGTAGGTACTAGCAGTTTGCTTGTAAGCCAATTTTGGTAGTAGTAGAGCTTTTTTGTGAAACAGTTCGTCCGGGGAAGTACTACCACCATACCTATTTCTGCCACAAAGCAGTAGTGCTCGCATTGCTGTGTTCCGGTTTGAAGGGTAAGGGTGCCGGTGAAATTACAGGCACATGAGACTTTTCATCTTTATGTCTAAGGGTGGCGGGCGCAGCGCAATGCTACATAGGGCGCGTCCTAGGTGGACGTGACCTATGCGAGAATGCACTGTTCATAGGCAGAGGTTACCGCTTAACATCAGGTGGGCCATCTGCTTGTTCAGTCATTCAAGTAGTTTAAAAAAAAAAAAAAAAAAACTGATTCAAAGAAAGAAGAAAAACCAACTTAAAAACCTTAGGTAGGCAGTCACAAGTAAGATGCTAGAGAGAATCAGCAAAAGTTCATAAGGCAGTATCAATTTTCAATTCACCTGGTAGGTGAACCACCACATACCACTTATTCTCACCATATATGCAATGGGGGGATTTGCCATAATCACCACGCTTGGCAGGTGGATTGGTGATCGTGGTATCGATGAACTCCGATGCTGTTGCTCATTCTCTGCCATAACCCCTTAGTGAGCTTTTATGACATCCACGAGAGGAGACGGAGGGGTCTCTTCTTAGGCTGGACACACCACGGCAATATATAATGTTATCTATATTATATTATAGCCACATAAGGGCTTCCTTTATGAATTGTCAATTATTTTACTTATTACAATAAATTCATTGAATGCTTTTATATTACTAGCCCTTTGTGTCTTACTGCTGGTACACAATTTAATTGTATATTAATATAAATATTATACAATACCTAGAAGCGTACATTTACCTAGTATAACAGGTAGTACAAAGTAATTCTTGCAGTTTCAAAATATTAATATAAAGCTGAGAAGTTACCGGAGTTAGATGGGCCCATGTTGGTCTACTCGGTGCTCTGCCTTACCCTATGAGGAATCAGTAGTAGTAGAGCTTTTATGTGAAAGATTTAGTCGGTGGAAGTACTACCACTATTTCTGGCGCAAAGCAGTAGTGCTCACATTGCTGTGTTCCGGTTGGAAGGGTATGGTTGCCGGTGAAATTACAGACACATGAGACTTTTCATGTTTATGTCTCAGGATGGCGGGTGCTGTGCAATGCCACATAGGGCGCGTCCTAGGTGGACGTGACCTAAGTACCGCTTATCATCAGGTGGGCCATCTGCTTGTTCCGTCATTCTAAGTAGTATTTTTTTTTGTTAACCTATTGTGTCCCAATGTGGGGAAAGGCCTAAGTTGTATATAAAAAATAAACTGCTATGTAAACCTATGTAACATGTTTACATTCTCCAATGCATTACGAATATTAAATTGTAATGATACAAAGTGACCCCACTACAATACTCGTAGCAAAGGTTCAAAAAAACTGAAGTGTTACTTCCAAGCTGCTAAAAGTGAAGCTAGGTCCATATTGTTGTGTCGGGGTATGTTGTGGCGCGCCAGAACGCAATCAGTTACGTTTATTACCTATGACTTGATTCACATTAGTAGGTTGTAATATGCGAAACTAATTGCTCATTGATTTGCTTTATTGATAATTTGAAATGAAAACAAATCAGCGGTGATGTGAATTATTTTACTTATACTAAACCTGCATAATATAACCTGTAAAATTTCTACAGGGTGTGAAAAGACAGCTCCCGTGATACAAGTTCTATAGCGTATAAAACATAACATAACGTCTAACATCAGAGGATTTCAGCTGTGTGTATAAGGAAAAACGAGTAACATGATAGAACACACATTCCCGAACAAATATTCACAAGTCATGCAAACTGTTGTACTGTAGTAGGAATCAAACCCACACCTCTCGTGTCTCAGCGCTGCTCAACGGCCGCGCCACGGAGGTCTCCAACGAATGTAAAAAGCAGTCGGTGAAAATACAGCTCCCGTGATTAAGGTTTAGTAGTAGCGCTTTTTTGTGAAAGAGCTCGTTCGGGGAAGTACTACCAGCATACGTATTTCTGCCGCAAAGCAGTAGTGCACGCATTGCTGTGTTCCGGTTTGAAGGGTATGGTTGCCGTTGAAATTACAGGCACATGAGACTTTGATCTTTATGTCTCAAGGTGGCGGGCGCAGTGCAATGCCACATAGGGCGCGTCCTAGGTGGACGTGACTTTGTCACTTTACGCTTTTAGCTGTCATTTTAACCACTGCAGTGTATAAAAAAACTGCAGTTTGTAAGACTGTTCTCGTGATATAAAAAAATAGATAAAAATATATTTATTTTGTAGCCTCATATAGAAAACACAAAAAAACAAGAGATCAAAAAGATCAAAATCAGTTACAAGAAGGCAACCACTCAGCATGTGCTATGGCAGAGTGCTATATTACCATAGCGCTGGTCTTCCGTGGTTGGGCCAACATGCTAGCGCATAATGGCTGCTGCGGCACAGGATGTCACTATATAACTATTATAAATTACATAATAATATAATTATCCGGAGTTCACTAGTTCGATATGCAAGCCTAGATTGGTAAGTCTCATGTTTATTCCATCATTCGTAACAAGACCGATTAAGTTCTAGTTAAACCTAGACTACCTACTAACCTAGTTAATTTATAAACTTTCAGAATCTGTTTAAATAATTTCTTTATTATAGAATGATTTATCATTATTTATTATTTAGCCAATGATATCAGCACAGTTATTAACGCGCATTGGTATCTAGGAAAATGGACTAAAGGCATGGAACTAAGGCTAAAAACGAAACGGTATCGATTATACCAGTCTCATTCTTTTATATGAATGTATTCATGTGTTGGAATGAGACAAGCATAAATCTATCTGTTCTTATTTGTGTGAGTCGTACCAGGCCAAATGTCAAATTACTACTATATTCATGGTAACAATCTAGGAAGATGTATATGCAAGGTGAAACGTCAGCAAAGTGACGAATAATAGTGGTAATTAGCCGTTTATCTTTTAATATGATTCCCAACCACGATAGTTTCAATTCTATATGCAAGGTGCCAATATTCAGGGTACGGAACGGAAAAACGACTGTCGTGTGACAATATATTTGTTTCTCTCTAACATAGGATAGCAAGCTATCTTCTAGGATAGGAGTAAGATGGAACACTCTATACTATTTTAGCACTCAATCCATGTACTACATTCATGATTGGTATGATAGACCGACGACTTACATTTGTCGCCATTTTTAACCCCCGACGTAAAACCGACGGGGTGTTATAAGTTTGACGCGTCTGTGTGTGTGTGTGTGTGTCTGCCTGTGGCGTCGTAGCTCCCGAACGGATAAACCGATTTCGTTTTTTTTTTTGTTTGAAAGGTGAATTTGTCGGGAGTTTTTTTTAGCTATGTTTGATCAAAATCGGTTCAGCCGTTTCATTGCGTTGAGGTTTTTTTTTTATTTATTACAAAATTAATTACTTGTTCGGTAACCAATACCGCGTTGAGTCTCTGTTTAGTATAGTATTACGCGCCATTTAGTGTGGTAGCTAATTTAGCCCACGTGTATGCTTGCTACATATTCATTTTTATAAAATAAAATAAAATAAATAAATAAATAAAATAAAATAAACGGTCCGTGAGACCGACGCACGAGTAGATTTGGTACCTAATATTACTACTTTATCGTTACTAGTGGTTCGCCCCGAAGTGAGACCTCGCGAATACACGCGATTTAGGTAGGTTACTTTATTTCTTTCAAAAAAATATCTATGTACGTGTTGTTTGAAAAATTAGAAATGTCGAAGCGAGGGGCTTTCATATGAAACCCCATTTGATCTGATATTCTCACTTATTTTTTTTACCCCCTCTTGGACCCCAATTTCTCAACAACCACCCGACCGATATAGCTCATAACATAACCTACTAACAAATTATATCGATACAATTTACCCCGCAATCAAATTTCATGAAGATCGGATTAACTGTTCGGAAGTTATGAACATATAAACACCGATTCTTCCATGTTGACTCAGAGACCTCGCTTCGCTCGTTCAACTAGTAGCAGAGCTTTTTTGTGAAAACATTCGTTGGGGAAGTACTACCACTATACCTATTTCTGCCGCAAAGCAGTAGTGTTCGCATATTTGTGTTCCGGATTGAAGGGCAACGGTGAACTTACAGGCACATGAGACTTTTTATCTTTTTGTCTCAGGGTGGCGCGGTGCAATGCCACATAGGGTGCGTACTAGGTGGACATGACCTATGTGATATTGCTCTGTTCATAGGGAGAAGCAACTGCTTAACATCAGTTGGGTCATCTGGTTGATCCATCATTCAAAGTTGTATAAAAAAATACTTATCCATGAATAGTTCTCAATAAATATGATATTGTTTTATATATTGTTTCCTCATTATTGTTTTTATAAATTTAGAAGATATATGTTTTTTTATGAGACGAGTTAAGTTTACGTTTTGTTATATTCTAAGAAAACAAGTGTTATTTTGAAGAGGTTGTTAGAAAGATTATTAGATAAATATAAATTAAACAGAGCAACACATCCTCTATTTTACATGAACAACTTGTTTTGTTGACATCTTGCACAGTGACTCTTGAATAAGTAGTTCCTGATTAATCCATTGGCTATGGTCCCTTGGACTTTGGTTGTCCTGTTAAATCCCTTATATTTTTAGGCCTCTTTCAAAATCGTTATAGATCCCTTGATGATTTTGTTAGTACAGTAGTTTTGGTCTGACACACGTGCGCGGGTTTACTTATTACGAAATAAGGCGCGTGAACAGAAAGGTTAAGTTCTTCAATAAGTTTACTTTCATCTGTCGCTGAGTATGATGTGAAAGGTGACATTAAAATACGTCACAGCACCTTTTCAATTCGATTTGTTCAGGTGTTCATTGTTCTTAACCACAACTACTACTATTTGCAACACCATGTACCTAATATTTAATTAAACATTGTTATTTTTCATGATTTTTGTTGAATTTCAGTTCTTGCGCAGCGAATTCAGCGACGTACACGTTGGTGGGAGAGTCCTGTGTCCAGCGAGTGAGGAGCAAGTACATGTTGCTGATGACCTGCCTCATCATACTGTCGCCGGCTGTCGCGGGTGGTGAGTTCATCATCATCTTCTTCATCATCACCATCATCACCATCACCATCATCATCATTATAATCAACATCATCATCTTCACCTTCATCAGCTGAGACGTCCACAGTGGGACCCGCATAGAATGCAATGGGAGGGGTTGATTTACCATAATCACCACGATTGCGGATTAGTGATCGCAGTATTGGTGTTCATTAACTTAGGTGGATGCTGATGCCCATATCCTGGAGACTGTATAAAGGAACATCCAAGTTCTGTCTGTCCTGTATTCTGTATACGTACTCACTAACTACGTAAAACCTTTTAATTCTTCGGTACCCTATATTAAACCATATATTTTTCATGTGACTAGATGATACAAGACAATATGACCCCCCCCCCCTCTTTCTGTTGCATTCTGGTGCATAAATAATACTTACTAGTGCAACGCCCGCTACACGACTTCCATACAAACTTCAACATCAGCACCCCATTAGGGGTGAATTTGGGAAATACCTTTAGACCATAAAGGAAGTACCCTCCAAATTTCCAGTCTTACTGTTTTGGCTTTGCGTTGATTGTCTTCAGTGAGTCAGTCACGCAACGATTTTATATTGATTGCTAATTATAAAACATGTGATAACAAAGTACCGACAGAGAAGTATTAGGTATGTTTTATCTATAAAATTCTAGTTTAATCTTTATACACACACATACACAGTAAGTAAGTAACCAGATTAAAATGTTAACTCTACTTACTTTTCTGTTCGAAGTGGCTAAGTGAAAATGTCATTGAACTTTACACATCAATAAATTATTGTTTTAAAACAACATTATCTGTAAAATTTACAGAAAGTTGAAGTGTGATTTATCACGAAATTTCGTGTTCCCCTATTTCTGTGGATTTTGGCAGACTGTTATAGATTTCTTTAGGCCAAAAATCACATTTGGCAGTGATACAAGTGCTATGATGTCACTTCCCAATTGTCGGTTCGCGTTTATGCCAACTCTACATACTGCGGTTACTTAACATGTCTGACCGAAATACCTAAAATAATCATAGCTTCAATTAACACAATGTAAGAACACCCAATTCTTTAAATTAAAATTGAAATTTATTGTATGTATGTATTGTATGTTTGTGGGATCCGAGGCACGTTTCACCAATCGTGTTTCTGTTTTTGATTTATTTTAGATTGTATCCTCAAGTGGTATTACAGTATTACCATCAAGTTTGGAACTTTTACCGTTATTGAATGAGCATGTAACACAGTGACTCCAAAATGTTACGCAAACCCAGCAATCAACAGACATTTAATAACTTAGTAATTAATATTTACCCAGTATGTTTATTTTTTATTTTTTTTATACTGCTTGGATGACGGAACAAGCAAGAGGCCCACCTGATGTTAAGCGGTAGCCTCTGCCTATGAACAGTGCATTACCTCATAGGTCACGTCCACCTAGGACGCACCCTATGTGGCATTGCGCTGCGCCCGCCACCCTGAGACATAAAGATGAAAAGTCTCATGTGCCTGTAATTTCACCGGCACCCTTACCCTTCAAACCGGAACACAGCAATGCGAACACTACTGCTTTGCGGCAGAAATAGGTATGGTGGTAGTACTTCCCCGGACGAACTCTTTCACAAAAAAGCTCTACTAATACTGATGTAGCCCACTGTGAAAAGAGGCCTATCGAGGCTCTGCCTACCCCTTTCCAAGGGAAGTGTTACCCAAATGTAAAGGGGACATTATCATTCGAATAGCATCAATAACCAGTTAGTAAATGAGCTGCTGCTTTCTTCAGGACATGCAAAGTGCCTCAATTCTCGTTCACGATCTTATTTTCAGTTATCACCTACCCAACCCTGAAGCTGGACTTCTCAGCAGAACTTCCCTGGCTTGGCATAGCCTTCACGCCTTGGCGACTGCTAGCTGTGATCCTCGCACTACCCTCAGGGCTCGGAGCCTTGGCTCTGTACTTCTTCTTCGAGTCTCCTAAGTTCCTGTATGGTAGAGGAAGGAAAGATGAGGCACTGGATGTACTGAAGAAGATTTATGAAATCAACCATAGAGGATGCAGTGAGGCATATCAGGTCAGTCAGTCTTTTTTGTGAAAGAGTAACCTGGGAAGTACTATTACCATACCTCGCCAACCAGTAATGCTTGCCTTGCGTGTTCCTGCTTAAAGGTGGTGGTTTTTACAGGTACTTACTTGACTTTTCATC
The DNA here is from genome assembly GCA_932527175.1 of Operophtera brumata. Lineage (NCBI taxonomy): Eukaryota > Metazoa > Arthropoda > Insecta > Lepidoptera > Geometridae > Operophtera > Operophtera brumata. The sequence goes on along the minus strand of OW052228.1, from coordinate 41,299,654 downwards.
TCTATGACTCTGGGTGTGGTGTGTCCGGCCTAAGAATAGACCCCTCCGTCTCCTCCCGTGGATGTCGTAAAAGCCGACTAAGGGATAACCCGGACTTGTTGATAAGATTCGTTGGTATAAGATTTGTCCTGGCTGCTAGCTTATTATGGAATGTGTTATTACTGGAAGAAGGCGTTAGCCGAGTCAGTCGTGGGAAGCAATGGCGGCGATGAGCTCACCACTTGTCACGTCTATATTCCACGATGGTGCAACCCACTGTGAAAAGAGGCCCATTGAGGCTCTGCCTACCCCTTCGGGGAAAAAGGCGTGTGTCTATGTATGTATGTATGTATGACTCTGGGTTGCTGGCACATTGCAATGCCACGTAAGACGCATCTAGCTGAATAGGTATGATCTATAAGGACATATGACATTGTTGTTGGCAGAGGTTAGTATCGTATGGGTCATCTGTTACCCACTGGTCACCCACTTCGTTTCGTTTCGTTTCGTATGAGGTAGTGCTGGCCTCTGGTGTCAGAGTTTGTCAACCCACTGATATCTGGTCTTGGTCTGTTACTTATTCAAATAACGAAATATTTATGATGATATAAAAAGAATGGGGTAAATAGCGTCAGCAACGCGACAGCGTGTGTGTACATATTATATCTGCTACTAGTGTTCATATGAAATCGAACTACAAAGGCTATCATAGGATCAACACAGTACGACCACGCGTACCAAAAGACCATTAGACGTGGTCATGGTTCCATCGTATGACGACCTCTGTGGCGCGGCGGACGAAGCTTGGCCTGCGACGCAGGAGGTTGTGGGTTCGATCCCCGCCTCGGAACAAATATTTGTGCGATCGCAGATATTTGTTTAGGGTGTTCTGGGTATTTTCTATGTATAATACAAAATATCTATCTATGTTATATAAAGTATTAAGTATATCAGTTGTCTAGTACCCATAACACAAGCTCTGCTTAGCTTGGGGCTAGATAATGTTGTGTGAACTGTGCAGAATTATTTATTATTTATATTTATTTAATATTTTTATTTATTTATTTATTTATTAGACGTGACCCTCAGTCATGGTTCTATCATAGGACCAAGACGACAGAAAGATTTATGTGAGCAATAATAACTGCTTTCAAATCCCCGGTGTAATAACTTAGTCGGCTTTTACGACATCCATAGGAGAAGACGGAGGGGTATTATCTTAGGCCAGAAAAACTTTTTTTTTTTTTTTAACTTTGATAGACATTTGTTTGACCATTATCTCACCTGTTGGTAAGTGACAATGTGGCCGAAGATGGAGCACAAAGGTCTAGAAGGCACCTATTCACTCTAGACTTGAAGAGACCCAGATTATAATTTTCAGGCAGTAATTGGTGAAAAGGTATTGGCAGTAGTATTGTCCCAGATATCTTCAATCAGGTATTACTTTCCAGGTTTCCACAATCTCCTCCGAGGATGTGATAGTCAAGAAGCCGATGTCACTTCCGCGCGCCATGTTCGAGCTGAGCTCCTGCCTGTTTCGGCCACCTTACCTGTTCCGCAGCCTGCAGCTCTATTACATCGTGGCCGTCGTCTACATCACGTGAGACAGCTTTATACTCTGCTTATCTAAGAGCTGAACCAGAATCAGCGTGTTGAATTGGTAATGCGCATGCCATACAGCTCGCAGAACTGAACACCATCTGCATCAGCCGTTGAACATCCACTGTTGGCCATTTCACTGGGGGATTTGTCATAATCACCACGCTTGGCAGGCGGATAGGTGATCGCAGTATTGGTGTTGAATACTCAGGTTGATGCTGCTGCCCAGTCCCGGACGTCCCTTAGCCGGCTTTTACAACATTCATGGGAGGAGACGGATTGGTATATTCTTGGGCCGGATACACCACGGCCTAAATTGCTTAATAGTTTATTCAATGTTATAATTTTCATTGAAAATATTTCATTGATATGGCTTGGGTTGAACTAAATACAGCTAGGAAAAAATGAAGTTTATCTATGGACCGATGACATTGTAATTGTCATGGGAGGTTGGTGGATGAAGGCCGCTCAAGACCGTATCCCGCATTCTTTGGGGCAGGCCTATGTCCGTGGACCTTTTTCTGAGGGCTGACGATGACGATGATGATCCAAGAGCCGTGTAGATCTCTCTGTATAGAGTGGAACTGTATCCAGATGGGATACCCGTGTTCTAATAGATCATGAGAAGTAGTTCCATCCATCAGAGAACTACATAGTAGTGTATAAGTATGACTTCTTATGGTATCCATCGCGGTATATCATACCAAGCGCAGTGCCTTGGCTGTGTAGCTAGAGCAAAGTTTTGAAAGAAAGAAAAAAAAAACGTTTATTTGTGACAAAAAAGACACAAACACCAACAAAAAAAGCAAACAAGGCAAGAACTAAATAAAAACTAAAACAAAAACAATTACACAGAAACTATGGCAATTTGTGTGTGTGCCTGACAAAAGCCACAAAAGGGTCCTCAACTCAGCGTTTGCTAGGCCGCGTTCGCAGCTCAGCGCAGATCTTCCGTTGAAGCCCAGTTTTGAAACAATAATCTGATAGACATAACCATGTTTAAGCTAGTGTGGGAATTCCCCTGAGCAAAGAAAATAACGTAAAGACAGGTTCGTCATGTCACTAGTAATATATGGATATAAGGTAGAGCCTCGTAGAGAGTTTTGCTTATTTGTGACTCTACGTGACCTCTACCGTAGAGGTCACGTAGAGTCACAAATAAGCAAAACCCGATCACGAAAGTGCTAAACATCGAGTGCTGTGGCCTGGCATGGAAGAGCCAGTTTATCAAACGCTCGTTTGGAGACGAAAGCTAAACAAATTTTTTCTATTCCAGTAACAACAGTTTCCTCGTCTGGCTGCCGCACATAATGAACCTGGTCCGCGTCTCTCTGGAGAACAACCTTACTAATCGTGGAAGTGTGTGTTCTCTGATCAGCACACAAGTCAAACACACGGCGGAGAATGTCACCGTTCCTACTAGCGTGGTAAGTTCTGCCGCGAGTTACATTCCCATGACGCTGACCATATACCACTAGCCTTTTTCCAGCGCCTCAGTGACGGCTACCCTTGAACCGTGTGGCTTGATGCGAGACGACGGGAAAAGACCTGACGGTATGACACTGATCCCCTGGAGAATGGGACGACCTCTGGTGTGGGATGCTACCTGTGTCGATACTCTGGCGCCGTCCCATCTTCCGGGTACATCAGTGCGGGCTGGCTCCGCAGCAACAACAGCGGAGTCCCTCAAACGGCGCAAGTATGCACTACTCGACAGAGGGTACATATTTGAGCCGTTTGGCGTGGAAACTCTAGGCCCGTGGGGAACAGGGGCACATAAAATTTTCAAGGACCTTGCGGAGCGTCTTTTTGAGTCCACGCGTGACCGGAATGCTGGCTTTTATTTTGGTCAACGAATAAGCATTGCCATTCAGCGTGGCAATGCAGCCAGCATTCTTGGCACGCTGCCATCAGGTGACGGCTTGCTGATCTGATAGGTAGGTTTTTATTTTATTTTAGTTTTGCTTTAGTGGCTTAGTTTTAGATTTAATTTAATATTACATTTAATGTCTTTACCAATAAAAAAAAATTGTTTTTCCACTAGCCCTATTTATATGTTAGTTTATTTTTGATTTTGTTTATACCAACGAGTTTGACGTCCTCTTTGGCGCGGCGGGCGAAGGTTGGCCTGCGACGCAGGAGTTTGCGGGTTCGATTCCAGCCTCGTAACAAATATTTGTGCGATCGCAGATATTTGTACAGGGTTTTCTGGATATTTTCTATGCATAATAAAAAATATCTATCTATGTAATATATTGTATTAAGTATATCAGTTATCTTGTGCCTATAACACAAGCTCTGCTTAGCTCGGGGCTAGATAATGTTGTGTGAGTTGTCCAGTATTATTTATTTATTATTTATTAGTTATGGATCGTAGTATCTTAGGGGTGAACCACAGATAACTGCACTCAAAAAGGGAATAAACTTAAGTGGGGCTGGACACATGTGCCGTATGTCTGAAGAACTGTGGGCGAAGACCACCATATCATTGATCCCAAATAGACGGAGACCACGTGAAAGGCACAGATGGAGATGGTGGGATGATTTAGACTTCTATTTGAAGGAATGGTGACACAAATAGTCGTTGAGACAGAGAGACATATAAAGGAGGGAAAGGATAGGCTCATATTAACGAAATATTTATTTCTCAATAACTTGCAGCAATCTGTAGGGTCAGAAATCTGCTCCACCCGTCAGCACTGCATGAGACAACGGCTATCTTCAACCATTCGTGCTTTATTAATCATTTGTTATTCTCCTCTTCCAGACGCCAGAAATCTGCGTCGGCACGATCGAAGACAACGTGATCTTCACCCTCATCGCTTCCCAAAGCATCTTCTCGTTCCTAAACTTCGTCATCTCCTGTCTTCCTAACAGAAAGAAAGCTGTTCTAATCACAATCCTCTGCCTCTCGTCTTTGAGTGGGGCTAGCATCAACCTGATGCCGGAGCCGATTTCCAGTGTGTTTATGTTCATGATGTTCACTTGTACATGTTTGGGAATGGGCATACTGGCGTCCTATTTTGTGGAGTTATATCCAACATCCTATAGGTGAGATAAAAATGATTTTTATGCATGTAGGTCCTTTTTTTTGTCTTCAGAGTGAGAATTCGTTTACGAATAAACCGGTCCGGGGAGGACCGGAATTATGTGGGACTGAAAAGTGCAGAATACCCACTAAAAACACTCTGGTGTACCTCTCGCGGCATGCATGTAGGCCCTAGTTAAACTACATAAGTAATTTTGACGTGAATTCAATGAACGTCTTCCTCGTGATCCAAGCAGGAATTACAGAAAAAATGTGGTACCAAAAACGAGTATATTTGAGAGATTTGATCTCCTAAAGTTTAAAAGCTACAAAAGTGAAAGTTATATCGTTGTGAAGATCCATTTAGCGGCACATCAATAAATGTTTGATCCCCCTTCTACGCCATGCAATGACGTCATAGACCGTGGGAGTGAAAATCTTTTATCTATACTCAAATTGAAAAATTCGAATTACGAATTCAAAGACGGTTCTATACAGACACACTTTATAGACATAAAATTAAGAATAAAACTCATTATAGTACCGCCAACTGTATCATAAAACTCATTATAGTACCGCTATCTTTTTTTAATTAATTCATTAAACTAGTCTATGGTTATAGCCTGAATATGAAAAAAAAGGCGCACGCATGCGCAGTTCGAACTGTGAAAAAATGGCGCACGCATGCGTAGTTTGAACTTAATTTCCCGCGCTTCCCATATTACTATACCAAATAAATTACTTCCTTGTAACCTTTCTACTTTGTTTAATTTCAATTTTTCCTATGATTGAAGATAAAGTAGTGTATGAAACTGCATTTAACTTAGGTATTAAAACACTCGAGTCAACCTATTATCGCCTATAAACAGACTCTCGTGTTTTAATACCCCTTCTTATATGACAGTTGCATAAACTACTATTATGATGTAGACATATCAGCGATATCCACGTAGTGTAAGCCACAAGTGTAATTTCTTGTTAAATTTACAGACTCGTGGCTGTGACAAACAAGAGCCATTAGTAGAGCCATTAAACATACCAACTTGAACCAAAATTATTAATGTTATCTGTTTTAATCACTTTCAAGGGGTATGGCAGCCTGTCTCAGCATCATGGTGGGTCGAAGTTGTGCGTTTGTCGGGATCAACCTCGTGGCCAACTCGATATTCGACCACTGCCAGATAACGTTCTACCTGTGGTCACTCCTAGTCCTCAGTAAGTCATTATTAGCAGCTAAACGAACGTCCAAAGAGATAGTAGTAGTCGAGTAGTAGAGTTTGTTAGTACCTAACGACGACTTTTGACGACCTCTGTGGCGCGCCGGGCGAAGGTTCGCCTGCGACGCAGGAGGTTGCGAGTTCGATTCCCGCCTCGGAACTAATATTTGTACGATCTGCAGATATTTGTACAGGGTGTTCTGGGTATTTTCTATGTATAATAAAAAAATATTTATCTATGTAATGTATTGTATTAATTATATCAGGTATCTAGTATACCCATAACACAAGCTCTGCTTAGCTTGGAGCTAGATAATGTTGTGTGAACTATCCAGCATTATTTATTTATTTATTTATTTACCTAAGCATTACAACCATACCCATTTCTGTCGCAAGGCAGTAGTGCTCGCATTGCTGTGTCCCGGTTTGAAGAGAGTAAGTGCCGGTGAAATTACAAACATATTAGATTTTTCATCTTTCTGTCTCAGGGCGGCAGCCACAGTGTAATGTCATGCAGGGCGCATTCTACGAGGACCTGACCTGTTAGATAATGCATTGCTATAGGCAAAAGTTTTAGATTAACATCAGGAAGGCCATTTAAAAAAAATAAAAAATAATCATAGGTCTCCTCATAGAATGCCACGACGAACAGACTTGAGCCGCCTAGATTCACTGACTTCCTGCAACTTCAATATCATCTGTCCATCGAGTGGAGGGCAGCCCTTCAGATTATTCATTTGTATTTTTCAAGCCATACTAATGAAATACCTACTTTTAATTAAAATTATAACCGTTAGCAATTTATAGCGAAATTTTAAAATAAATCTTTCGGTAGGCGCTTGACGCATGGAGTGGGTTCACTTATCAGCCTATAAACGTCCCCTGCTGGACATAGGACTGACCATAGACGACCTCAGTGGCGCGGCGGGTGAAGCTTGGCCTGCGACGCAGGAGGTTGCGGGTTCGATTCCCGCCTCAGAACAAATATTTGTGCGATCTCAGATATTTGTTCAGGGTGTTGTGGGTATTTTCTATGTATAATAAAAAATATCTATCTATGTAATATATTGTATTAAGTATATCAGGTATCTAGTACCTATAACACAAGCTCTGCTTAGCATGGGGCTAGATAATGTTGTGTGAACTGTCCAGCATTATATATATTTATTTTATTTATAGAATGCCATGACGAACGGTCTTGAGCCGCCTCCACCCCCTGACTTCCTGCGACCTTAATAACGTATTTGGTCCATTGAGAGACCTTCCTATTCTGCATCGTCTGGTTCATGGTCGCCACTCGAGAACTTTTATTCCCCAACGTTTATTAGTTCTGTGAGCTATAAATAATACTGTCCTGTCCACTGCTTGTGTACCAGTGATCTTGGTTCTTCTACGGAATCCGGATGAATCTCCGAGCAATAGCTCTATCCACAGCTCACTGCCTAACTCTAAGTACGGGACACTAATTGCGCAATTAATTGAGTTTTTATTTCAGGTAGTGTCTTCGTAGCCTGGTTCCTTCCTCCAGACAAGCCTGTAGTCAAAGTGTATGAGAGTAAATTGTAATTTATTAGCTAAATGTATGGACTTGCTGTGATTCAAACAAGTTTAGGTATAAGTACATTAAATGCTTTTGGAATACAATGGCTATGAACGAGAATAGGCTGTTCATATTCAGAGAGCTTATAACATCGAAACCTTAATAAAACTCATAGTCTAGGGAACTCACGGTTTTAGAGATATTTTCTAGGTTGCTCTGTGGCAAGACCTCTGATGACTATTCAGTAAAGTGCTGAAAAATGCAATTGCCAACAGCGATGCAAGCTAAGAGGATGATTTTAGCTTCGCTTTCATAAGAGGCAGGCATTGTTTATGGCCGTAGTATACCGGGGGCATAGCAGGCATGGTGGTCAAATTTACCATAGACCTAGTCGATGTTTTCGACTGAGTTACGCTTCAATACAACGATTTTTCTGGTGAATCTTGGATAACTCATACTATTATAAGCCTTGTCCAATTATATGTATATCTAATCATGATGTTTTTAAATTAAATTGAAACCTGAACCAGACGGAACGAAAAAACATAGTTCTTCATTAATTTTAAAATCAAATGTCACCAATTTTACCAACTTTACAATTTTATATCCATAGAATTTTGTATATTAATATAAGAAGAATAAGATGAGGTTGATGTGTGTATGAGGTATGAGGTTTTCTAGATGTTTGAAACAAAAACCAGAAAAAGAAAGTTAGTGGTGTAAGGTAAACGACCTATAGTGTGTATCTAAAGCAGTTCATTACAATTCATCATAAAACAGTGTTTTTTTACACACTGGATGGATTCTGTTACAATACTGAAATTCGATTTTCCTGGGACGGCCTATTGTACATAAGTTTTTATTTGTTATTTTAGAGATATTAGTTGTTGCTATGTCATAGTTAAAGAATATATTCTAGAATAAGATATTATGGCTGTGTGTGGCTTAATTTTGGGGCACTACCGAGCCCCAGATATTTTTAGTAAACAAGTAATATAAATATCAATGACTTAGTATAGAGCAATTATAGATGTAGTTAGAGACACTAATCTCATGAATTTAGAATCTAATTTTGAGGCTTAAGTTTATACTCGTATTGTATTCTTTGAAGTTGCAATATGCAATTGAGTATTATCTGATAGAATATTGTGTATTAGTTAATAATTGAAAAGTCAAACACTTAACCCCTTCTCCCATTACGATACGCACAGGCGATTCAAGTATCCTGAAGATATCCTGCAAGTGTCGGAGACTAGTCGCCGCCAAGTATCTCACATACATTTGAATGCAGGCTAGTGTGCGAGCCAGCATTCAAATGTACAGGATACTTGAATCGCCTGTGCGTATCATAATGGCAGAAAGGCTTGTACCCTATTAATATTCATTGGGTTTAAAAAAAATACATAGTGTACATGTCAGATCGTACATGTAAATTAACTCATAATAATTAAAGAAAACTTATTCAGTGTACAAATTATGTATTTACTAATTACACCATAGTTATTTAAACTTATATTACTATAAATAAACATAATTAAATTTAGTTACTTAGATTTACCTATATTATTTCTTTTATCTCCTAATATCCTTTAAATGCAAACATTATATGTCTAAACAAATGTCAATAACCTACTGATGCCTAAAAATAATCTTTTGAGTATCTTCGAAAATATTCCTTGATGGTGAAAATCTCATCACAAGATTCAGACGTATTTTACCGTGGTGTATCCGGCCTAAGAATAGACCCCTCTATCTCCTCCCGTGGATATCGTAAAAGCTAAGGGATTACCCGGACTTGTTTGTAAGATTCGTTGGTATAAGATATGTCCTGGCTGCTAGGTTAGTTAAGGAATGTGTTATTACTGGAAGAAAGCGTTATCTGTGTCAGTCGTGGGAAGCAATGGTGGCGATGAGCTTACCACTTGTCACGTTTATTTCCCACGATGGTGCAACCCACAGTGAAAAGAGGCCCATTTGAGACTATGTCGGAAAAAGGGAAAAAGGCGCGTCTTTATGTATGTACGTATGTATGTTTATTGGTTAGAAAATACTTAATTCTTTCTACTTTGGATTTTCCTATCAACACAAAAATGTTCGTCATCAGTCTTGTTGTCAAACTAGTCAACAAACAATTTGGTCTCACATTTTTATCAATAGCTTATGTACTTCTTATGCAATTTATATAAAGGTTGCTTTAAGCATACGTGTAGGGTAATTTGTGAGTTGAATCCCTTTTGCATGCATTTAAAGGTCCCTTTCGGGACCTTATATGGGCCATCCTGTTGAAGGTTAACTACAGGCTAAAGCATAACGCTACATATAAGTTGATATGTATCTGTCCAGTCCTGTGTTCTTGTCTTCTGCCTGTTCAGGTTCCTCTTGTGGTGTTTCTTCTTTAGTTTCTTCTAGCTTTATAAACATGATGGCTCCAATCGACACTAAAATATGTATTACAAATTATTATTACATTATAGTTTTGCTACTAAAGCGCAAACTTATGGACATGTGCATCCTTCCCGTTCTCACTTATGGCTCGCAAACTTGGTCTTTGACAAATATTCAGAAATCCAAACTCATGGCTTGCCAACGGGCGATGGAGCGCAGTATTCTGGGAGTTAAATTAACCGACCGGATTCGAAACACCACACTGCGCTCTAAAACTAAAATCGCCGACGTGGGAGAAAAACTCGCCCAGCTGAAGTGGAATTGGGCTGGACATGTCTGTCGCATGCCTGATGAGCTGTGAGCCAAAATAACCACTATGTGGAGCCCTGACACAGCGAGACGGCGTCGCGGCAGACCACGCAGGAGGTGGCGCGATGAAATAGATACCTTTAATACAGATTGGCAAACAATAGCACAGGATCGTAGTGACTGGAGGATATGGGGGAGGCCTTTGCTCAACAATGGGATGATTCAGGCTAACAGTAACGGTAACAGTATAGTTTTGCAAAATTCTCCAATGCCTGAATACCTAAGGTGTTAATTCATATGTTTTTGTGCAATATTTAACTTCATCATAAGCCTACAGGACTCCACAGCTGGACATGGGCCTCCCCTATAGAATGCCATGACCAACAGTCATAAACCACCTCTACCCAAAGCTTATCTAGAGCTTTTTTTGTGAAAGAGTTCGTCCGGGGAAGTACTACCATCATACCTATTTCTGCCGCAAAGCAGTAGTGCTCGCATTGCTTTGTTCCGGATTGAAGAGTATGGTTGTCGGTGAAATAACAGGCACATGAGACTTCATCTTTATGTCTCAGGGTGGCGGGCGCGGTGGCTTTGCCACATAGGGTGCGTCCTAGGTGGACGTGGCCTTTGTGATAATGCACTGTTCATAGGTAGAGGTTACCGCTTAACATCAGGTGGGCCATCTGCTTGATCCGTCATTACAAGTTGTATAAAAACCCCACCGCCTTCCAGTAACTTCTATAATGTCTTTGGTTCATCGAAAGGGGCATTCATCTTTTGTGTCAGTCATCCGGTTTGTGGTCACCACTGGAGAACCTTTATTACCCAAGGGTTATCAGTTCTGTGTGCTGTATGGCCTGTCCATTGCCACTTTCACTATCTTTACCATACTTACATGCTAACAAAGCAGCAACGGCAACAAATGGAGCTTGACATGAGTAGTCTAGCAACACCCCTACGGCCAAGTTGGACGCCACTCCTCCTGCTCTGCCCCACCACGCACCCCAGCACACCCCCAGACCACTGGAATGATAACACATTATCATTACTATAACTTCTGCCACTCAATTTATTAAAAAGTATTAATTCAGGTAACTTGCAAAAACTGATCAAAATTTGTCCAATATATTAAGTCTAAGGAGTTCCATTGGTCCGTCTCCATCTTCGATCAAATATGTCTTTTCATTTCAGTGACAGCAGTAATTTATTGCATTGCTTGCTTATTGTGACGAATGATCGTAAGTTTATGATAATATTTTGAAGATTTGCTACTTTATTGCTTACAGTCATGTTTTTTTTATACCTCTTAGAATGACTGAACTAGCAGATGGCCCACCTGATGATTAGCGGCACCCTCTGCCTATAAACAGTGCATTATTACATAGGTTGTAATTAGGTTGAACTTCGAACTGTTTTAAAACTTTTGTTTCAGTTCGTTAGTAAACAAATATAGCTGTATAAGTGCGCTGACGGTATTTAGCTTTGATTTTGTACGTGACCCGAAATCTAGTTGTATTCTTGATCGAAGGTCTCCATCATCCGAATCACTATAATCTTATAAAAAATACTTGGTATTGTTATCGGAACCACATCGAATCTAAAATCGGTTAACGGTATCGGCAATCGGCAAGGAAATCGGCTTGCAAGATGGATACCTTATACATTAATAGGCTTATACCCAGCAGTGGGCTATTATTTAAGCTGCCAATGATGATGATGATGATGATGATGATGATGATGATGATGATGATGATGATGATGATGATGATGATGATGATGATGATGATGATGATGATGATGATGATGATGATGATGATGATGATGATGATGATGATGATGATGATGATGATGATGATGATGATGATGATGATGATGATGATGATGATGATGATGATGATGATGATGATGATGATGATGATGATGATGATGATGATGATGATGATGATGATGATGATGATGATGATGATGATGATGATGATGATGATGATGATGATGATGATGATGATGATGATGATGATGATGATGATGATGATGATGATGATGATGATGATGATGATGATGATGATGATGATGATGATGATGATGATGATGATGATGATGATGATGATGATGATGATGATGATGATGATGATGATGATGATGATGATGATGATGATGATGATGATGATGATGATGATGATGATGATGATGATGATGATGATGATGATGATGATGATGATGATGATGATGATGATGATGATGATGATGATGATGATGATGATGATGATGATGATGATGATGATGATGATATTATATAGGCTTATACTTCTTAGGCCTGTAAGTCAAGCGACGATGGTAGAAACTAGTTATGGCCAAGGCTTGTACTTATATACATTTTCTCAGTGATGTTCTTCAGTTCTATATTTCACAGTCCTAGAAACCAATAGTTTACTTAACAGGAACTTCATCATCATCATCATACGCTGTTAGATATCCACTGCTGGACGAGGCCGCCCCCATAACACTATGGGGGGATTTGCCATAAATAATCACGACGCTTGGCTTGCAGTATGTGTTGGTGTTAATTACTTAAATGGATGCCCATCCCCTTGTGTACCTACTCTCTTAGACAGCTTTTACGAGATCCAACAGAGGAGACGGAGAGGTATATTATAAAGCCAGAAACACCACGAACACGATCACGAACTTAACATGAACTTCCTGGGAACCAAAATTCCAGATTTTTATAGTGAAAATCTCTCTGTAATAACATGAAAGATAACAGCCATGGTAACTCGTACATAACCGAATTACATTAACAGCAATGTATAAGGAAATATATTCTTCGCAAAGAACCGGGTAGTGTATCTAGAGGTTTTTATAGTGAAATTCGCTCTATTATAAGAGATATATCCATGGACTTAGTATACAAACAGGACTGAGCACTCGGAGCTGAAAAACGAGCCGAGCAAGATATGTACTACACAGGTAGTGTGTCTCTTTCTAATAGGGTGACCATAAAATAATGTCATGTCCAGGAGATTTTTTGCATAGACAACAACAACAACAACAACAATAACGTTTATTGAACAGGAAAATTACAATAACAAAAACATGACATCGTTGGTCCCCAAACTAGGTTAACCTGTATCTTGGGGACCTCCTTCCTTAATGATACAAAAAAAAAAAAGTAAATTTTTAATAGACACTTATCACGTGTAGTGGAACAAACATTATTTTAAATCAAATATAAGCTGACAATTATTTATGCAGCCAGATTCATAGTGGAGACTTGGTAAGTGATCAGTATCACGGATCGATAACACTTTGTGCTAATTTCGTATAGTAAATGTTGACCTCCCTCACTCCCTACTGATTGCTTACTTGTCGCAGATACGTAATACAAATTGTGTCAAAAGTGACGTTTAACAGCAATGATCGAACAATGCTATCTTATCAAGTGTTAGAAAGGGACAAACTACCTCTGTTCTACCTATATCTCTTGGCTCGTTTTTCATCTATCTGTGACGGTAATCTAAATTGAGTGTTAACTTAATGGAATAAAGTCTTGTTTCGGTATTATAATTTTTTTGATTGCTCAGTCCTGTTTGTCCATAGATATATCTGCAGAAGTCTAGTCTTTACTAACCTCAACTTAGCGGGAAGTGCGTTTAGCAGTAGTCTTATTAACAGCACATTGCCATTGAGACTAGCTGCGGTCAATGCGGCCGCGGCTGCCACAGCCAGCTTATTGGACGCGGAGCACCCACACGCGCTGGCGGCTAGGCACCCGCAGGCGAGCGCGCAGGCACCGGCGCAGGCGGCCGCCGCACGCTGCACGCCGCGGGCGCCGCCGCGCGCGGAGAGGAGCGCGCAGGCTGCATTGCCGAGCACGCAGCATGCGCCTACTATCAGGCCTGAGGTGAACACCTGGAAATAAAAGCAGCTATATAAGTGTTGAGCTCATTTCAACTTGTTACGTGACACCTTACACCTACGACAGACATAACTTGACCCAATAAATATTTGGTCATCATCTTTATTGTTGGCAAAAGATTGTATTGGTGTCCAATTGGTGGTGACATAAAGCTCTAAATGTATAAGAGCTTTATGTCAGGCAGATTTTCTAGACTCTTGTAAGCCATTATTTAAAAAATTGAGGGTTTTACCATTGACGTGTATGTACATAAAACAAGCTGTTATATATGTTAAACAATTTCCGGAGTTTTTTCCTAAAAATAGTTCGCGGCGCGCCTTGCATCTAAGGCTTATTACAGACAAAAAACTTCAGCTGCCGCGTTGCAGATTCACATTATTTAATAAAAACGCGTATGTAATGTCTATAAAAATATTTAATTTTCTACCCGAAGACCTAAAGGATATGCCCCTCAACAGATTTAAGGGTGAAATTCAGAAGTGGCTTTTATTGAAGTTGCTTTTATTCAATGAATGAATATTTTAGTTATAAAAACAGCGTCTAATTGGTTTTTTTCTTTCTTTCTTTCTCTCTCTCTCTCTCAGAATAATGAATTGGTTTTTTGTTTTTTATTTTTTATTGACATTGTTTGTGTATTCTGGACTAAGTTTTGTGGTATTGTATATAACCTACCTACATGTAATTATTGCATTTTTTTAAATTTATTTTTTGTAATTAATTAGTGATTTTTTGTTGTTTTCCTCGCATGTAACTTAATTATAACTAGCTTTTAAGATTTAATTTTGCACGGTTAACGGCAGAATGTACTGGGAACTTCAATTTATATATACCTACCATCTATGTTTTTACTACTAATACCTAAATTCTAAGCAAATAAATATTCATTCATTCATTCATTCAATTGCGCTATGTTACGCGTATGAACGGAACGTATTTAGATGTAAATAATGCGCACTATTATTATACCTAGACCAGAGAACCTAACCAGTTCTTCAAATTAAATGTATGAACGGAACGTATTTAGATGTAAATAATGCGCGCTATTATTATACCTAGACCAGAGAACCTAACCAGTTCTTCAAATTAAATGTATGAACGGAACGTATTTAGATGTAAATAATGCGCGCTATTATTATACCTAGACCAGAGAACCTAACAAGTTCTTCAAATTAAATGTATGAACGGAACGTATTTAGATGTAAATAATGCGCGCTATTATTATACCTAGACCAGAGAACCTAACAAGTTCTTCAAATTAAATGTATGAACGGAACGTATTTAGATGTAAATAATGCGCGCTATTATTATACCTAGATCAGAGAACCTAACCAGTTCATCAAATTAAATGGTGTTATTCATTGGAATCACACCCAAATTACGTCAACCCAGAAAACATCTGATTATGGCTAAACAGCAGATTGCACATAAAAAGGGAACATAAAAAAAAAGAAAAAATATATACAACTATATCGTTGACGTTACCTAAAAGATGGACGGTACAAAATATGAAAATGACAAGTACCCAGTTGTAATTAAAATAGAAAATTAAAATATTTACATGTATTTTTTGTACTGAAACTACGTAATCGCCATTTTGTAATCATTTTTTATTTTAAATAAAACTCATAATGATGTTTTTAAATCGCAATCTAAAATATTGAAAACTCGATCAATCGTTCACCAACTTATCTTCCAGCATAAAAATCGTTTCCGTTCAAATTATTAGCGCGATACGAAATGTGCTTATCTTTGTTTCGGTTGTGGTTTTGTTTTGGTATTAATGTTTTAAAGCGCGATTGGCCTCCAGGAAATGGCTAGCTTAATCACTAAGATAAAATATACTTCCGCTAGCGACAATGAATGTGTTATGTGTGTGACGACCTCTGTGGCGCGGCGGGCGAACGTTTGCCTGCGAAGCAGGAGATTGCGGGTTCGATTCCCGCCTCGGAACAAATATTTGGGCGATGTGCAGATATTTATTCAGGGTGATTTTCTATATATAATTAAAAATATCTATCTATGAAATATATTGTATTAAGTGTATCAGTTGTCTAGTACCCATAACACAAGCTCAGCTTAGCTTGGGGCTAGATAATGTTGTGTGAACTGTCCAGCATATTTTTTTTTAATTGCTAGAATTTATGTTCCAAGCATTATACACAGTGAAAAAACATGTCTTTGGGGTTTTTGAGTCGCAGGAGTACAACAATCAAACAAAAACCTCTTGATTGAATGTAGATGCGTATTTGTTCAGGGTGTTCTGGGTATTTTCTATGTATAATAAAAAATTACTATCTATGTAATATATTGTGTTAAGTATATCAGTTATCTAGTCCCCATAATACAAGCTCTGCTTAGCTTGGGGCTAGATAATGTTGTGTGAACTGTCCAGTATTATTTATTTATAATGTAGGTAGGTACTAATGAGCTTGCTCTATTGACTAATTACTAGTCGTGTGACAAGCACTCTCTTTGAGGTAGTAGAGCTTTGAGTAGTAGCTTTGACTATTTGAGTAGTAGAAGTAGAGCTTTTTTTGTGAAAGAGTTCGTCCGGGGAAGTACTACCACCATACCTATTTCTGCCACAAAGCAGTAGTGCTCGCATTGCTGTGTTCCGGTTTGACGGTAAGGGTGCCGGTGTAATTACAGGCACACGAGACTTTTCATCTTTATGTCTCAGGGTTGCGGGCGCAGTGCAATGCCGCATAGGGTGCGTCCTAGGTGGACGTGACCTGTGAGGTAATGCACTGTTTATAGGCAGAGGGTACCGCTTAACATCAGGTGGGCCAACTGCATGTTCCGCCATTCAAGTAGTATAAAAATATATATATGTAATTTCATACCTCCTGATCAATATTGTCATTGCACTGTTCCTGCGCCCGCACAGCGCTCGCATTGAAGGCGGCGATGAGCTCTGGTTTCGCGTAACCTTCATAAAGCTTGGTCAGCCCCTTCCACGCCACGTTGCTGGCGTTGAACACCTTGGTGTCAGGAGTCACGGTGGCGCTGCGGCAATCTCGACCCTGCATTCGGAGGAGCAGCTCCGGTATCCACATGTTCAGGCCGAAGCCACTGGTGACAGATAATGCACTTTTAAATTATCTCAAAGAAGTTTTATGGATTGATAGATAGATAGCTAGATAGATTAACACTTTATTGATTACCACACAGAAATAATACAAAAAATAATAATATTAAGATTTAAAAAAAAAAAGGCAAAACAATGGCCGGCCTTATCGCTGAGAGCGATCTCTTCTAGGCAACCTTTGGATGGAACGAACTGAGCATAATGGACGGCGGTGTACCTACAAAGCTATTCAAAAAGTAAAAAAAAGATAAAAGATCTAAAATCTAAAAACTTACATACCTATTATGTAAAATTCGAATACTTGTATATTTATAAAATAAACTAATATATATACCAACATAACTCTAGTAATAACTATGAAAGAACACTATCAATTATAACGCTAGGTAGATGTGACCGATAGGTAGTGCTGTTTCACCTTCATCTTGAAAGTGTGTTGTGAGGATGCTTGTCTAATTTCAAGAGGCAAAGCGTTCCACAGCCGCACAGCTTGGACTGTGAAAGAATCACTATAGAAGGAGCTGTGGTGCAGTGGAGTTCCAAGTAATAAGGATTGAGTCTTAAAATTAGGGTAAAAATCTGTTGGTGCCTTCAACAACAACCGTTTTACAACAAATTATTAGGTTGTGTTTAAACACCGCCCATAAAAGTACCTATTTTACTACCAAAATTCTTAACGGTTACCAAAATGGATAAATGGTCACCAAATTACGTTTCCTAAAATATTATGAAATAAATCCTTTTCTTCGTATTATTGACTGCCATAAAAATATGTGGGCGCCTTTAAAATACACTTTAGACTAAATATTATATATTGTCACTACTTAGATATTACCAATTATAATAAATAATAATAAAAAATAATGCTGGACAGTTTACACAACATTATCTAGCCCCAAGCTAAGCAGAGCTTGTGTTATGGGTACTAGATAACTGATATACTTAATACAATAAATAACATAGATAGATATATATTATTATACCTACATAGAAAATACCCAGAACACCCTGAACAAATATCTGCATATCGCACAAATATTTGTTCCGAGGCGGGAATGGAACCCGCAACCTCCGGCGTCGCAGGCGATCGTTCGCCCGCCGCGCCACAGAGGTCGTCACAGAGGTAATTATGTTATACCCTAACAGAATTTGGTGACCGTTAATACATTTTAAAAACCAAAAATAATATTTGTTCAAGGCTTGCGATTTTTCTGATGTTATTTCATTTATTTTGGATCATAATATTATATACTATAGGGCCCTTTTAATAAAGTCAATTGTTTTTTTATTGGAGCTAGAAAGACAAGACACTTAAAAATATTTTTGGTGACCGTCTAAATTATATTACCCCAAATTATATCCGAAACAAAAAAGTTATTGTTACTCACGCAGACATGTTAGCGAAGAACATAAAGAGTATGAGAGTAGACTTCAAGGCGTAGTTCTTTGATACGAAGGTCTTCAAGTCTCTTAGGACTCCCATGAACAGGTCCTTGGTCCGGTTCTCATCTGCGTTCAGTGTCTTGGCTACGAATACGTCGTCATCTTGAAGCAATTTCTTTATCTGGAACATAAAAAACATAAAAATTAATACATCGAACCAAATATCACCAGGGACCAAAATGAGCCCTCGATGAGTTCCGTTGTCCACCTTCCGTCTCCACCATCAGATCCGCTCGCTGTCACCATCATATTGTATTATCATCGGAACTTGACAGGTATGCAAAATATAATCTCAATCGGTTGAGGATATGCCGGTTGGTGCCTTCTAGACCTTTGTGCTCCATCTTCGGCCGCATCGTCACTTACCAACAGATGAGATCGTGGTCAAACAAAGGTCTATCATGGTTAAAAAAAACAAAAAACAAATTTGGTTGAAGTTTACCCCAACAGATACAAATACTAGTAAACGTACCTTAAATTCAGCATTCATCCCATGATTTTTCCTATGCATCATCGCCATTAGCTTCAGTGCCTTCTCTCCCCTGTTCGTGTCCAGTAGTAGCCTGGGGCTCTCGGGCAGGTACAGGATCCACACGCCGGCCACGAAGCCAGGTAAGCTGCTGAGGGCCAGGAATAGCCGCCAGGAGTACAGCGGTAAGACGGTCGGGTAATTGGCGATTTTGAATGGTATTATTATCCAGGCTGCAGCTGAAATGAGCGATGGTTAGACAAACGACGGGTTTGATTTCCACCTGTATTTTGTTTAGGGGTTATTGTAGCTAAACTGATGATATTTATGAAATACTATTAATTAAGTAGTAGTATAGCTTTTTTGTGAAAGAGTTCGTCCGGGGAAGTACTACCACCATACCTATTTCTGCCGCAAAGCAGTAGTGCTCGCATTGCTGTGTTCCGGTTTGAAGGGTAAGGGTGCCGGTGAAATTCCAGGCACATGAGACTTTCCATCTTTATGTCTCAGAGTGGCGGGCGCAGGGCAATGCAACATAGGGTGCGTCCTAGGTGGACGTGACCTATGAGGTAATGCACTGTTTATAGGCAGAGGTTACCGCTTAACATCAGGTGGGCCATGTGCTTGTTCAGTCATTCAGTAGCATAAAAAAAATCGTCTCCTGTTCTCGTGAAATCAATTTTCGCTGTCTGAAGAAGCGTTGATGAGCTGTAATGAGCAAAAAACACAAAAAAAAAAATGCATTTCTCGCAACAAGCGCGAGCATCCTTAAACTTGGGTAATTTTGTGAGTTAATACAGATTTTATTTCTATAATAGCCCCTTATGCGATATGAAAAATACCTAAAATAATGTTATTGACGCCTACTAGTGAATCAAGGTGCCACATTTTTTTTTTGTTATTTTGAAACTAAATAAAAATTAAATACAATGATAAATAAAAGCTGAAATCAGACGCTGTGCCTTTGTCGCAACCAACACATTGAAGTTTGAATTGGTCTTTAAATCTACGCGATTAAGATTGATGTTAATTTTACACCGATACTACTTTCTATGATAGTGATGACGTTATCAAGCAAAAACAATCATTCGAGCACCTTACAATTAATCTTCCAACACTCACTTTCACTGACACTTAAACTATTGAATGTTAGTGAGCTAAACAAACACAGGTACCCATATACTTGTGTATTACTATCTAGCACATCTTCACTCTTGACAGAGTGGTCACGGTTATTCAGATCTGGCTCGAGTGGTGGCTTTTGCGATGCCTCTCTACTCGGCTCTATCAGCAGCATTGCGAGACCATTCGGTCATGGTAGCCTGTGTGATGGACTTGAGAAGGTCTGATTACCGTTTGGGGGAGCAACCTCATGGTCTTTTACCCTCCGATGCCTTACACTACAAGACGCTCCATTGAGTCTTCATTGCGTGTTACGTGCCCATCAAAACTAAGTCGAAGATAATATTTCTTTTACCTCAACTTCTTGTAAAATTGGTAGTATCAGTCTAGTTGTAATATATATAATTTCGGACATTGAACAGAAAGTTTCCAAATGAAACACTTATAGATGGCTCCCGTCGCGTCGGCGCTATTTACGAAGTAACTATTACTTAATCTATGGCGCTATAGCCGGGTTGATAGCGCCCACAAACTTCGTCCCCAGCGTCATAGCTCGTTCTATGGCTGAACTGGTGAAGACATCGCCGATTACAAGTGAATATGCGGGTTGGAGTCCCGCTGGAACGGAGTTTTTGGGTCACATTTAAATTTAATTTTATCTTTAAAGTGTGGTTTACAGTTGAAAAATAATAAACTGTATAAATCTGGTATAAATTGGTAATTGGTACATTGGTGCGGTGCGCCGTCCAGGGAATTCGCAGTAAGCGCGTCCAGCACCACATTTACAGCGCATGGATCTCTCTCTGGTCTTTCAGTCTCAATATCCACGTCTCAGCTCAGCATGTAATACTCCAATGTAAATACTCCAAGCAACCTATATGACCAGCGCAAGAATCCTAATTTGTATAACGGTATCGTGAGAAAGCACGTACCAATTGTACTTGCTAATCATCTCTGGCGTTTGTTAGTTAAATATAGGTACCGTAACAGGCTAGATTTGCAAGGGACTTCGGTACTTATGTTAATCAAGAAATAATCCTTTATGTAGACACCTAGTAGTAGTAGAGCTTTTTTTGTGAAAGAGTTTATCCGGGGAAGTACTACCACCATACCTATTTCTGCCGCAAAGCAGTTTAATGCTCGCATTGCTGTGTTCCGGTTTGAAGGGTAAGGGTGCCGGTGAAATTACAGGCACATGAGACTTTTCATCTTTATGTCTCAGGGTGGCGGGTGCAGTGCAATGCCACATAGGGTGCGTCCTAGGTGGACGTGATCTATGAGGTAATGCACTGTTCATAGGCAGAGGTTACCGCTTAACATCAGGTGGGCCATCAGTTTGTTCAGTCATTCAAATAGTATAAAAATAAATTTAAAAAAAACAACTATCCTTGTAGATCTTCAAGACATGGTAGAAAACATTTTTGCCGCAAATTTTACAGAGATGACGTATGATAATTCATCGAGAGGTTTTAAAAAAAAACACCACCACTTTTTATATCAGGTGGGCTGTAAGCCAGTTTGTCCAGCCATTACACATTGCCATTATTATTTGCACTACTGCGAGCGACACCTGTCCAGCAATCTAATTAGTTTCTAAGGTATTTATTGTTTAAGGTGGTTGCTTTCGCTTGTGGCGCGAAATTCAATTTTTTTCGTGTTTTTTGCTCATCACAGCTCATCAACACTTATTCAGATAGCGAAAACTATGTTGCCGGTAATTATATGACATAACACACAAGTTTTAATTTATAGTATCACACAAATATGATTAATTTGGCTATGAATGTGCTTGAAACAAAAAACTCTGTAAAAACCCTTGAAGCACAATCGTAGCTAAACTAATCATATTTATGTGATACCTATAAATGAAAACTTGTGTGTTATGTCATATAATTACCGGCAACATAGATTTCGCTATCTGAAGAAGTGTTGATGAGCTGTGATGAGCAAAAAACACGAAAAAAATAATAATTTCGCGCCACAAGCGAAAGCAACCACCTTAAGTATGTTATAAATAATAAATAAAGCTGGACTGTTCACACAACATTATCTAGCCCCAAGCTAAGTAGAGCTTTTGTTATAGGTACTAGATAACTGATATAATTAATACAATATATTACATAGATAGATATTTTTTATTATACATCGAAAATACCCAGAACACCCTGAACAAATATCTGCGATCGCACAAATATTTGTTCCGAGGCGGGAATCGAACCCGCAACCTCCTACATCGCAGGCCAAGCTTCGCCCGTCGCGCCACAGAGGTCATGTAAGCTTATTACTATGTTAGTGTTATGTTAGCTTATATTATGAGTTTCGCTAGAAATAAATTTATTTAATATGATTTGATTACTTTTAGCACAAACTCGTGCTTCTAAATATAGGCAGAGACATAGTTCAATTCGTCAAATTAAATTAAAAAGATCGAAACTATATATTATAACGTGTTGCACCATACATTCTTCGTGTCACCGGTTCTTTCTTAGTCACCTTGCGTTAGATCAGTGACCAGCTTGGGGTATGGAGCCCCAGAACAGGGCCTAGTAACCACCTAGTTGCAGCTATATAGTACTTGTATTGTAAATAAGATTTTTCGTAAAAAATATTTTTTTAAATACAATCTTTTATAAAATTTGTGATCGTTACCGTTTGTTGACCAAAATGAGCCGAAACACGGCCAGTCCACTATTATCCATCGAGGAGTTCCATTGTCTCCATCATCAGATCAGCTCGCTGTCACCATCATATTGCATTGTCATTGGAACTTGACGGGTATGCCTAATTTCAGCTTAATCGGTTGAGGATAACTGCTTTAAAATTCAGTTGCAAGATTCCACCCGGACATGCATTTCAAGATAAAAATAAAAGCTAGTATTCAATTGGTTGCGAATCATTCAATTCCATCAACAGCCATCAACTAAATGTTCTAAATACAGGCTGTTTATTGAAAAATCGCAGTGACTCATTGTCGCACAGTTTTGTTGATTCCGTTTCTAGTTTAAACTGCATTTTAATCGCTTTTCTATCGAGTTGTAACACATTTCGTAGCTAGCAAGCATTATTCATTTTGTACAAGGGAACCAACGCCTCATTCGAAGAAAACTCTTTTATACCAAAGTCAAAGTCAAAAAGTATTTAATTCATTGAAATCACAAGGATCATTTTGAATCGTCTTAAAAAATAAATTTACATTTACTCCTGTTCCAACGCAAACAGACCTAGAAAAATCAAGCAACAAACACAGTCTGTTTTTCTTTTATTATGCTTTTTACTACTAGGTGGGGAGCGCCTGTGTGGTGCCTCGAGAACAAGTGGAAGCTGATTCAAAGAAAAAAGAAAAACTAACTTAAAAACCTTAAGTAGGCAGTCAAAAGTAAGATGCTATAGAGAGTATCAGCACGACGGCGCGAGTCAAAAGTCGCAGAGAGAGTGTTTTTTTTCGGCCTAAAAATAGAACCCTACTTCTCCTCTCGTGGATGTCGTAAAAGCCGACTAAGGGATTACATCAGGGAATAGGCAGCAACATCCACCTGAGTACTGATCACCATTACTGCAATCACCAATCCTCTTGCCAAGCGTGGTGATTATGGCAAATGCCCCATTACATTCGTTGGGGGAGGCCTCGTTTAGTGGTGGGCGTCTAAACGCTGCTGCTGATGATGATGATGAAATAAGTACGTACTAACTTGAAAAGGAAATCAGCAGTCTCTGCCTACTCCAGAAAACGGCCAAGAGTTTGTAATCAGTACTTTATAACCACATTGCTGGGAAAAACTGGAACTTTTTGAATCAAGTAAAGTCCCATATTCTTTTATACTATTTGGATTGACGGATCAACAGATGGCCCACCTGATGTTAAGTGGTACCTACCCTTTGCCTATGAACAGTGCATTACCTCACAGGTCACGCCCACCTAGGACGCACCCTATGTGGCATTGCACTGCGCCCGCCAACCTGAGACATAAAGATGAAAAGTCTCATGTGCCTGCAATTTCACCGGCACCCTTACCCTTCAAACCGGAACACAGCAATGTGAGCACTACTGCTTCTCGGCAGAAATAGGTATGGTGGTAGTACTTCCCCGGACGAACTCTTTCACAAAGAATCTCTACTACAACTAATCATCATCATGATCATGATTCAGGAACTACACTTACCAGGCAATAGAAGCCAGGCTACTACAAAGCTCATGCCGATGATGCTCAGGTAGAACTGGCGTTTCTTCTCCCCTACCAGGTCTGACACGTATGTGAACACCAGAGTCGCCGGTCCACCTGGATAATGCGAATAAGTATACTTTACAAAGACTCCTTGACAATCATCAACACATCTAGGCTATCAACGTTAGCAGGTACCTACTACGAAGGTACTCACGTAGATACTTGTTCCGAGTAAAAACACCCGACTCGAGTTTCTGGGACTTAATATCCCCTTCCTCGAGTATACGCGACGGCTTTTCGGGTTTTTTCAATTATGAATATATCACTCACGGAAGTTTTAATAATCTTCGACATATCTACAGGTCGTAAACCGTAAGATGGCACCAGTAAATACTCCATGGCAGGTGCCAACTTTCGGTAAACAAACTGTAGGCTATCAACGTTAGCAGGTACCTACTACGAAAATGTGCCTCGGCAATCTTCAACGAAATATTTGCATTTATTTGCAAGGGAGTGAAAGAGCAACAGTCAATCACAAACGAAGATGGCCGCATTACTTTCGTAGTAGTACTGTTCATGTTTATTACCACAGATAAAATAATACTATTATAGTAGTATTAGGTAGAAAAAATTCTACAAGTAGTTGCGAACCCGGCTTCGCTCGTGTAAACATTAACTTGCAGAGAGAATTGAATTTACATGTTTTTTTTACAATTATTAAATTTGCTTCATTTAATCTGGGTCTCTTCAAGTCAAGAGTGAATAGGTGCCTTCTAGACCTTTGTGCTTCATCTTCGGCCACATCGTCACTTACCAACAGGTGAGATCGTGGTCAAACAAAGGTCTATCAATGTTAAAAAAAAAAAAAAAAAAAAATTATTCAAAGATAATACACAAAGTAGTTATAGGTTAGTAGCAGTGCTCTACTAAAAAGAGTACAATTAATTAATTTAATAAAAATAAAAAAACCCTCTAAGCAATGAAACGGCTGAATCGATTTTAATCAAACATAGCTAAGAACACTCCCGACAACTTCACCTTTCAAACAAAAAGAAACGAAATCGGTTCATCCGTTCTGGAGACACAGACACACACACACACAGAGACACGTCAAACTTATAACACCCCATTGTTTTTGCATCGGGGTTTAAAAATAGGTCTAGAATCCTATGGGCTTCCCTTCAAAAAGAGAGCCAGTTATATCTCTTCCCGCTGCCCGTTTTGAATTCTGGCTATTAGTTGTCGCCAGAGCGTTCAGTTGTTCCGTTCAGAAGTCAGGGTCATGTGTTGCAATGCAAACGTTCTAAGCGAGCCTCTGAACCAAGGAAGATAAATACTCTCCTTAAAAAAGAAGTTCATTGCCCATCGGTACATCTTTAATTGGTAAAAGTAGTGTCATCCAGCTGGAAATACCATAAAAAACACATTCCATCAGAATGGGTTTTTTATGGTTTTTTTCCAAAGAGGAGGTGTTAACGTGTTCCAACTATTGTGGTCGGTCGTCAGACAGATGAACCTGTCATGCTGAGATAAAGCCGGCCTAGCCAAACGGCATTACAGACCTTTCACCGTAAGATGGCACCTGCCATGGAGTATTTACAGGTGCCTTCTTACGGTGAACGAGCCGGACCGTTCACCGTAAGTTGGCACCTGCCATGGAGTATTTACAGGTGCCTTCTTACGGTGAACGAGCCAGACCGTTCACCGTAAGTTGGCACCTGCTTTGGAGTATTTACAGGTGCCTTCTTACGGTGAACGAGCTGTATCTACGAAGCTAGATATTCCATTTCTACATTCGTAACACAATACAATTGACCACGTGACATTTCGATAGTTTACGTCCATACATTGCTGGCATTTTTTCTTTGTCTATGGCCTCTCCACCCTCTCTCTACTCACATTACTAACTAAGACTTACCGATCAAGAACCCATTGATAGTCCTCGCTGCGAGCAGCAGCCGGTAGTCTGGAACCGTGCTCTGCGCCAGCGTGACGGCAGAATCAAGGAGTAAAGTAAAGCTGAGGATATTCCGTCTGCCAAATACGTCTCCTACTATTCCCCAGAAGAAAGCGCTTGCAACTCCACCTGTAAATAAGACATATATCAGTAATCTAGACTAATCTAGACTAATCTAGATAAGTGAACTAGTGGAATACCCGCGACTTCGTCCGCGTGGTGTTTTTTCATACAAACTTCAACTACCCCCTAAAGGTTTGAATTTCTGGAATTCCTTTCTCAGAGCACCCCCCAGACCACAAAAGGACTGTACCCTCAAAATTGCAGGTCTCTAGGACTTAGTTTAGGCTGTGCGTTGATAGTCAGTCAGTCTGTCAGTCTGTCAATCAGTCAGTCAGTCAGTCAGTCAGTCAGTCAGTCAGTCAGTCACGCAACGATTTTATATTATATATTGATGATTGATGAGCAAGTTGCATTTGTTTTCCGGATAGTTTTATTTTTACTTGACAAATAGTGCAGATACTCCCACGTGAAAT
Source organism: Operophtera brumata (assembly GCA_932527175.1). Taxonomy (NCBI): domain Eukaryota; kingdom Metazoa; phylum Arthropoda; class Insecta; order Lepidoptera; family Geometridae; genus Operophtera; species Operophtera brumata. The sequence goes on along the minus strand of OW052228.1, from coordinate 41,272,903 downwards.
TATTTATCTAGAAAACTGAATCTATATCGGTCAAGTCGTTTTGGAGATAAATACGAACATTTGTTTTCACGAAAAGATCCATAAACAAACACACAAACATCTTCTCACCCTAAACGCATATACCTTCTCCGTTCTGTAGTGGGGAAAAGTGCCGGCAACAAGTTATTGCCTGTGTATCAAAGTAAGCACTGCAACCTGTATATATTCTGTGCTGCAACTTTATTAGTGCCGTCACAGAATATATACAGGTGCCGTCACGTTGCGGAAGAAAAGTTAATCAATTTAAAATGGGCACACATCTTTTGTTTCGTTAACAGATTTTTCTCCCACATAGTTCATAGTTCGTAGTTATTTATTGGTAAAAAATTATTACATGTCAGTTTTTACATATAAAATTGGTACAATAGTACACCTAATGGAGCTAACATATCATAGCTGACCCGCTCGCGACTTCGTCAACGCGTAGACCTTCATACAAACTTTAACACCCTTTTTCAACCACTTAGGGTGCGAATTTTCAAAAATCGTTTCTTAGTGCGCGCCTGCACACCTTTAAGAAAGCTTGTGCCAAATTTCAGACCTCTCGCCCCAGTAGTTTCCGAGATTTCGTGATGAGTGGTGATGAGTGGTCAGTGAGTGAGTGCGTGGACTTCTCTTTTATATATATTATTATTATAAACATTGGTTCAACTAAATACCTGATGATATTGCAAAATATAATGTCAAATGTTGGTAAAATATGTCAAATTATTATCAATTAAAGAAAAATATAGTCAATGTCATATAAAGATTATAACGTAATGAAAATTAAATTCGTACGGTGCTAGTTCACCTAACCTCCGTTTTAGCCTTATTATTAAAGGACTGCGTCGAAACAGATTTTCGTATTCTCTCGGGCAGATTATTGTATACCGCAATTTTTTTTTTTTTTTTTTTTTACAATGTTAGTCCTTTGTTTGACCACGATCTCACCTGTTGGTAAGTGACGATGCGGCCGAAGATGGAGCACAAAGGTCTAGACGGCACCTATTCACTCTGGCCTTGAAGAGACCCAGATTATAGTTTTCAGGAAAGACAGACGACGGTAGTGTATTCCACTCCTGAGCAGTTCTCATTATAAAGGTAGAACTGAAACGTTTAGTACAATTAGAGGGTATACTATTGAGGTAAGGGTGGTACCGAGCCGTGCGCCTGCTCACACACATTACACACACACACATTTAGGGCCCATAACTTAAGTTTTTTTTGTTTCTTTTGTTTTTTATGTTGAAGTAGGTACGGTTACGTAGACGGCCGAAGGATGTCTATCATTAATTTACCTTTGCTATTTAACCAAATTCTTAAAAAGGAGGAGGTTCTCAATTCTGTTGTTTGTTATCCGTTATTTATAAACCAATTTGGTTTATTTTTTATTTTAAAGGCAACCAGATCTAGATTGTTCCCATTTTTGTCAACATCTAGTTCTGGTGATGGAATCCATGAGGAATTGAGGGAACTCCTCAAATATTATAGGCATACATATAGCGATTTTGGTATTTTCAGCAACATGTCATTCAGACAGAAAGTACTATCTCGTTGCATTGAAGTCGTTTTTTTTTTTTTAATACTACTTGGATTACGGAACAAGCAAGAAGCCCACCTGATGTTAAGCGGTAACCTCTGCCTATGAACGGTGCATTACCTCATAGGTCACGTCCACTTAGGACGCACCCTATGTGGCATTACACTGCGCCCGCCACCCTGAGACATAAAGAAGAAAAGTCTCATGTGCCTGTAATTTCACCGGCACCCTTACCCTTCAAACCGGAACAGCAATGCGAGCACTACTGCTTTGCGGCAGAAATAGGTATGGTGGTAGTACTTCCCCGGACGAACTCTTTCACAAAAAAGCTCTACTACTACTAAAAAGTAGTCGGTTTAGTTTATCGTCGTTTCGTTTCGTATGAGGTAGTGCTGGCCTCTGGTGTCAGAGTTTGTCAAGCCGCCCGAGGGCCTCTGACATGGCGTATCGACTGCTATTAATCAATAACAGCCGGGACCGACAGCTTAACGTGCCCTCCGAAGCACAGAGCGATGGAAATCCGCACATAACTTAGAAAAGTCATTGGTGCGGAGCCTAGGATCGAACCCGGTATCGTTGGATTCTGAGTTGCACTACTGAACCGTTAGGCTACCATCGCTCTGGTAGCGGTTTACTTTATGATAAATTATTTATATTTATCACACACATTATTGGGTTAGTATTACCACGATAGTTGGTGGACAAAACGATCATAATTTGTTTATTGCAAAGGTGTGTATCCTACCAATTTAGTAGCAATAAGTAGGCGGCCATTTAGTGCCATCCTGCTATTTCCTGAAACACCTATAAATATTACGTCAAGCAAGATGGTGATTTTGCTGAATTCTTTGGAAGCTATTTGTTTCACAGCTATCAATAATAACTAACATACTATTTCTATGTAAAGTTAACACGTTTGTTTTGATTTCCAAATATGTAGTATATTGCCAAACGTACATCACACGGAAATATTAGGGCTTTTTGTTTCGTATTTACGCAGTGCATACGCTCACCATCGGCAGAGAATTCATACACCTTAAAGCCAGGGTGGTCCCGGACTGTGCGGTTTCGGAGGAACTTCCTCCCGCGAACACTCAGGTTGTGGAATGATCTCCCTGCAGAGGTATTTCCAAGTGACAGTAAGGGGTTCTTCAAGATGGGTGATTAGAATTTTTTAAAGGGTCGGCTACGCGCGTTTTTGCCTCTGGTATTGCAGGCGTCCATAGGTTATGGTAACCGCTTACCAACAGGTGGGCCGCCGAATGCTTGTTTGGTACCTCGGTGGTATAAAAAAAAAGTACCAACCTAAGTAGGTATGTCGGTTAACCACAGATTAGACTTTAGCTGACAGATTAGCTTACTAGGTACTATATAAGCTTAGCTCACAATGTCTACTGCTTGGAGTTCTTGAAGTAGTATTTAAGACTGCGCCACCGCCAGGCAGAAATCTTCATACAAAAAAAAAGCACCGCGCCGCTTGAAAAAGCGGTTTTTATTGATTATCTCGTGAAGTATAGATAATTTTAAAAAACCCCGTGGCTTAACCCTCTGTTTTATTGTATTGATTTTATTTATTCTATTTTTGTTCCAATAATCTGTACCATATTGGCAAACAATCGAATCTAGCCAAAAGATAGAGGTAACATTGTGGTTTTTTTTTATCGAGAAATTTTTGTCCTATCGTGTTTCTGTCTGTGTGATCCCTCGGTATTATAATGTAGTATTCATGCATATTTTTAATTTGAATATTGTACTTGATTTAGTCAGTTAAAAATCTAATCTAAGATTGGTAATTTTGCCACCTTAATGCCGTATCATCATAGTGCTTTGTGCATCATATGTGCTTTATTTATTCTTTTTTTTTTTTTTTTTTTTTTTTTTTGTGTGTATTATTTATTGTGAAGCAGACATCCGTGTTTTTCACTCAGATGGTTTCAGCGGAAGATCAGCGTTGTGCTGCTACAACACAACAAATGCTGAGCTGGACGCCAATTTGTGTCAGTGATGCATGGCTGGTACTAAGAGGCACAAATTAGTTTTATTTTTCTTTGTTTCTGTGTGTGTGTGTGTGTGTGTGTGTGTGTCTTTTAGTGTGCAATATTGTTGTACTCATGTTGTTGACACAAATAAATGCTATTTCTTTCTTTCTTTCTTTCTTTCTTTTCTTTCTTTAATGGTCAAACAAAAGTGTTATTGGATGAGTTTACACAAAGTAGTGCATGAAACTACACATAACTAGGTAGTACTATTTTTACACTCGTGTGAATCTATCAAAAAACGGGCCTCATGTTTTAATAAACCCTGTTATATAACAGTTTCATAAACTGCTATTAGGTACTCCTATTTAACCTAAGTTACTTAACTTATCTACTTATTACACCTCATAATCGCATCTATTAAACATATAGATTCGATCTCATCCCAGCATCGAGATTTTACCATCGCTCTTCCCGGCACCGTGACAAAGCTCATCCGCACATCATAGAACCCGGGTTTCTCGAACGACTCGTTTCTCGAGATACTTTCTTCCCAATACCTACAAACTATGGAATGAGCTTCCATCTGAGGTTTTCCCGCATGGTTACGCTTCAAGAAAAATGTTCAAAAATTCCTTCAGGGTAGGCAGCGCATCGACAATGCCTCGGGTGTTGCCGGTGTCTATAAGCGACGGTGACCACTTCACATCAGGTGGGCCGTATGCTAGTTTGCCTGGTTATTACATTAAAAAAAAAAACGTAGCGGAAACTCTCATTGAGTCTCAACTTTTTTCGTAGGTTACTTACGCATACCACGCGCAGCCGCACTCCTCGTAACCGCACATAACACAATGGAATGCTGTGATCACATTGAACACAACACGCTGTCCGATAACAAACACTCACATCAACATCTTCTTCCAATCATCGCACTATTATTTATTCTGTGTCATCGCGCACAATACACACTGCATCCATTCATCTGTATATTCAAATCAATACACTCAAGACACCGAACCACATCTACCCTACCCTACCGAACTACATCTACCGTAAACGCGGATACCGTAAAAGCCGACTAAGGGACTTGTTTGTGAGATTCGATGGTATAAGATTTTTCCTGGCTGCTAGCTTACGTATGGAGTAGAACGCGTTAGCAGAGTCAGTCTTGGGAAGCAATGGCGGCGATGACCTCACCACTTATCACGTCTATATCCCACGACGGTGCAACCCACGGTGAAAAGAGGCCCATTTGAGGCTACTCTACTACTATTTTCTACTTTCGGGGGAAATGGCCCGCGTCATAGGCGTAGGCAGAGCCTCAAATGGGCCTCATACTCGTATACGTCTATAATTTGGGGTTGATTGGTCAGGCCAAAATGTTTGGTGCAACGGATGCAAGGAAACGACCTTTAAACGAAAATTCTACGGCTCGGCCACACTGAGCTCATTCCTTTTTGAGTCATATTTGATAGTAATTTTCATGAGTGTCATTTTGGTGGCATTTTCACCAGTGTGGCATAATTAAAGAGCATAATCATATGTGTACTCAAAATAAATATTAGTGTATTGAGTAGTTACTAACATAGATAATAGATCCTTTGGCTATAATCACGAGGACTTTAAATTTTTAGGCCGCTTTCAAATAACTTGACAATTTTGTTAGTGATGAACATTCGGCGTTCAAAAAAAAGGAAATATCTTTCTCTGTAACAAATTAAAATGAAAAAACTACACTTTTTAGATACTTAAAGATCTCTATCGCGAAAAAAAAAAATGGTCGTCTTTCTGTTTTTGAATGACAAAAGTTCGAGTGTCTCTACTGTAGTTAAGCCTTTTCAAGTTTCTATGGACTAACATGGAGATGACGATACTTCTAGTACCATGAACTTTTCTACATTAAGCTATATGTAAAAAGTGCTAGGGGTTTATTTTATTTCCTTAAGGTGAATGCTCACGTTTGCGGTGCGAGATTCAAATTTTTTGGTGTTTTTTGCCTATTACAGCTCATCAACACTTCTTCAGATAGCGAAATTTGAGTTCGCGACACATAGGAGACTTAACACTCATGTTTTAATTGATGGTATCTCATAAATATCATCAGTTTAGCTACGATACCCCTAAACAAAAAAAAACACTGTAAAAATGTGTTTAGGGGTTCAAGTTAGGGGTATCATAGCTAAACTGATAATATTTATGAGATACTATAAATTAAATCATGTGTGTTAAGTCTTCTAGTTCTCGCGAACTCAACTTTCGCTAACTGAAGAAGTGTTGATGAGCTGTAACGGGCAAAAAACAGCAAAAAATTTGAATTTCGCGCCTCAAGCGTGCGCATCCACCTTAAGCTCCGGCTCGTCATACACCGCTTTCCAATAACGAGATTGGTCAATATTTGAACATAAGTGATACGATGCCATGGAAAGTTGTTTGTTAGTAGTAGAGCTTTTTTGTGAAAGAGTTCGTCCGGGGAACTACTACCACCATACCTATTTCTGCCGCAAAGCAGTAGTGCTCGCATTGCTGTGTTCTTGTCTGAAGGGTATGGCTGTCGGTAAAATTACAGGCACATGAGACTTTTCATCTTTATGTCTCAGGGAGGCGGGTGCAGTGCAATGCCACATAGGGCGCGTCCTAGGTGGGGTGACCTATGAGACAATGCATTGTTAAAGGCAGAGGTTATCGCTTAACATCAGGTGGGCCATCAGTCCCCTCATTCACAGAGTTAATAAAAAAAAAACATTCACATATTTTCACACTGTGACGGCCATAGGTGAAGCTGAAGTGCGGGAAAACTTCATTTTTTTGGTAGTATGTAGGACAAGATACCAGATAACCGGCATGTAAGCAAATATGGAGATGGGCTGAACATAAGCGCAAGCAATAGAGGGAAGATGTAGTGAAAAATACTTCAATGATACCGCAGGAACACAGCTCGTTCAGGAGAAGGCCGAGCCCAGGGGTCTCCTAACTCAGTATGCACCAAATGTCAGCTATTTTCATTAGATTCCGATAAAATAGGCTGTGACCGACGGACAGACGGAGAGACGCGAGAGTGATCCTATAATGGTTCCGTTGATACCTTTTGAGGTACGGATCGCTTAACACAATTATTATGAAATTCTTAGATTATACATATAATAACATGTAAATAATAATATGCAACATGTAAATATGTACTTGGGTGGACAATAAACGACTTTAATATTATTAATAATAAAAGAAGTAATAATAGTTTCCCTCCAGGCGGGCAGGCAGGATAGAGAAATTGCAAGACGCACTGAGAACGCCTGGAGGAGTTATTGGTCGATGAAGGAGCTGATGAAGGGAAACCTTCCGATGATACTTAAGCGCAAACTTATGGACATGTGCATCCTTCCCGTTTGGCTCGCAAACTTGGTCTTTGACAAATATTCAGAAATCCAAACTCATGGTTTGCCAACGGGCGATGGAGCGCAGTATTCTGGGAGTTAAATTAACCGACCGGATTCGAAACACCACACTGCGCTCCAAAACTAAAATCGCCGACGTAGGAGAAAAAGCCGCCCAGCTGAAGTGGAATTAGGCTGGACATGTCTGTCGTATGCCTGATGAGCTGTGGGCCAAAATAACCACTATGTGGAGCCCTGACACAGCGAGACGGCGTCGCGGCAGACCACGCAGGAGATGGCGTGATGAAATAGATGCCTTTAACACAGATTGACAAACAATAGCACAGGATCGTAGTGACCGGAGGATATGGGGGGAGGCCTTTGCTCAACAATGGGATGATTCAGGCTAACAGTAACAGTAACAGTAAAAGAAGTATCGTACTTCTTATATAGCTCTGTAGAAATATAGTCGAAACGCCAGAAAAAAGGTTCGCCAACATTATAAATGCGAATTTTTGGACGTCTGTCTGTTATTACATTATGCTCAACCATTTTCCATGAAAGATACAGATATAGAGTAAAAGCTGGATTGACACAGGCTATTTTTTATCGCTGTACCACGCAAGCGAAGCCACTGGCAGAGACTAGTCAATAAAACAATAGAGTGGCTATAATAGCGGTTATAATTATTTTATTTGCATTATTGCTTCTCCGTCATACACCCATATAAAAGAGTATCAGATAGAAAATTAGTACCTACATCGATCACTCAATATTATGGTATTATTAGCAGCTCATATCTCGTTGTTTCGCTATGTCGCCGCATTTATTGCTAACTACACGACATCATTTGGGTTCACGATAGTTATTAGTAGGTAGGTGAGGTTGTGGGACGGGATAAGTATTGAAATACCTACATGTGAGCTGAAAAAGTAGTGCTTTATTAAACTTCATTCTTGGATGTGACGTAAAAACGCAGATCTTGAGATTGTTTTGTCACATTTAAATTTAATTATCTGCAGGTGGAGCCTTTGTGGCATTCACCCCACCGCGGCACCGGCACCCAAGAAATACCGTACAGACCGTACTTCGAGGGAAAATGAGTTTCTTTTAATAAGGAAATCTTATGTTTTTCTTTAAATACCACTGCTGTTGACAGTGGTCTATTTGGTACAGTAAAAAAAACAGAAGTTTAGTCTAGTCACTTTCACTTTTAACGTGCTATTTAGCTGTCATTCCTTGTTTGACTTCCTCTTTGCACGGGGAGGATGTTTTTTTATTACTTGCATAGGGTTTATGCCCAAACAACACATCAATTTATGAACATTTTAGCTTGGTAGTATAGTATTATTTTATGTGTGGCTTGGTATTTCTTACGGCTTCCGAGTGATTATAGTCTTGTGGCAGAATCCAGACGGACGGATGGACTGACGTACAGCGTAGGCTTAGTAATAGGGTCCTGTTTGATACCGTTCGGGTAATAGGAACCTGAATAGTAGAAAAGAAGGAACCTGCCTTTTACAATTCAGTAAGGTTCAAAGTTTATTATTTTTCAAATACAATTATGATGATGCTGGTGGGTTACTATGAGCTCTTATTGCCATGCAGTTCATAAACTATTCAGTACAAAATATTGGTTCCGTGATGTCCGCAACTATATTTAAAGGCACAATCGCAGAGGGTCTACAGACTTCTGCGATTAAAGTTATTCAACGATGAAAAATGTCAACGATGAACCGATATTTTGTACTGAATAGTTTTTGAACTGAATGGATATAAGAGCTCATAGTAACCCCCCAGGTCCTTAGAAAGAAATCTCCCAATTTCCCCCAAAGTGTGTACTGTAACTCTAGGGTAAAATGAAAAAGGATCGCTACAAAAGAAGGAGACACTCACCACTCATAAAAGCCATGTTTATAAGTCCCGCCTGATACGTGCTAAGCTGCAGCTCGCATCTTGCAGCTGGTAGCACGTAGGACATGACGCAATTCGCCACTCCTGAAGTGAAGAATGCGCAGGCACATGCGCCAAGCACGCTCCGGCTGAAGGAGCCATATCCTGAGAAAACATAGAAGCTGGTTAATTGCTTAGTTGATATTTAAGAAATGCAGAGTTGCAGACTGTCAAGGAAAACTACAGAAAAGGCAGATACTCTGCTAGCGGGTGATTCTAGACAGAAGTGATGACGATAAATTAAAATAGTAGGAAGATTTAAACTCTACAATATTTAAGACCGTCGGCAAATTTCTGGCCTGGCTACCAAACCAAACATACAGACGTTTAAAACGTAGACATCGGAATAACAGATAAGTTACGGCCCATCTGATGTAAGTAGTCACCGTCGCTTATAGACACCAGCAATACCGGGGGAATTATCGATGAGTTACCTCCACTGATGGTTTTTTTTTGAAGCAGTGCTTGTAAAAAGCGGTTGAACTTCAAATTCAGCTAATTCCACAGCTTGTAAGTATCGTGAAGAAAAGATCTCGAGAAAAAAGTTGTTTGGTAAACCCAGGGTTCTGTGATGTGTGGATGAACTTTATCAAAGTCATAATAATAAATAAATAATAAATAATGCTGGACAGTTCACACAACATTATATAGCCCCAAGCTAAGCAGAGCTTGTGTTATGGGTACTAGATAACTGATATACTTAATACAATATATTACATAGATAGATATTTTTTTATTATACATAGAAAATACCCAGAACACCCAACACAAATATTTGTTCCGAGGCGGGAATCGAACCCGCAACCTCCTGCGTCGCAGTCCAAGCTTTGCCCGCCGCGCCACAGAGGTCGTCGACTGTCGTCGACATACAAACATACTGCCTTTTACATAAATGAATTACAACTCGTGCTACCAAGGTAGTATAAGCGTCATTATGTTATGTATAACACGTATGCCGAGTAAAATATTTACAATTATACGCACCGGCATTTCATAACAAACTCATAATCGAACAACAGATCCGAACATACCTTTCAAGCAGTTTCTGATAACTCTTCGTAAACCTTTTATTTGCTTTCACGGAAACTGATGCCGAGAATATTTGAATTTTAAAATAAAACGACTATACGTTTCTTGATAATCGCTGCAGAGTTCATGTAAGTCTCCTGTTGCTGTATATACTGCGATTCTGAAAGTCTGCCTGAGGTATTGAGCAACAGAGGTTTGAGACAACAAATTAAAAAGAGATATTACCTATATGAATTATCATATTATTTTATACATTTACACGGCGCGCTTCACATAACGCGTGCTTGTAAGTTAATAAAACATAGTCATGGCACTCATGGATTGTAACTTCCTATATGTGAAAGAATTATCGAAATCGAAGGTAGTTACGGTGATTACCAATTTCATCCAAACAAACTCAAAAACTTTAACTCATTATATTATTACTAGCCTTTTGCTATTAATATTACTTTTGAGAGTCATAGTCCGAAACTAATATAACCATCCCTTTTTTAACCCCCGACGCAAAAACGACGGGGTGTTATAAGTTTGACGTATCTGTGTGTGTATGTATGTGTGTGTGTGTATGTATGTGTGTGTAGGTGTGTGTGTGTGTGTGTGTGTGTGTGTGTTTTTGTGGCATCGTAGCTCCGGAACGATGAACAGATTTTGTTTTTTTTTTGTTTGAAAGGTGAATTTGTCGTTAGTGTTAGCTATGTTTGATCAAAATCGGTTCAGTCGTTTCATTGCGTTGAGGGTTTAATAAATTTTTACAAAATTAATTACTTGTTAAATAAATAAAAAGGTACAGAAACTTACCGACTGAATCCAGCGCAGTCTCATAGTCTGCGACTTCCGGCGTAGAACCTTGTGCGTCTCTGGCCACCCCTCTTTGACTGACTGGAAGACAAAGCATAGAAAAACACATCAATCATGTTGACTAGTAGGTAGTAACCCGACTTTATATCTGAAGGTTGTGGGCATATCCCGGGGTCGTATTGCGTACTAGACTGAAGTAAAGGGCCCCATATACGGTACGATTTGTCTGTACGATCCGTCGCTTCAGACCGATCGAAACGACGAATCGATAGTGTATATCAAGATCGTTAACGATTTACTTCATCGAAGACGATATCGGAAATCGCAACAAAAACCCATGCAATCATGAATATCGTAACGATGAATCGACAGTGTGTGGCTCTTCAACGATTCGATTTTGTCAATCTTCTGGATGGAACCTTAATTCCTTTAAAATATTTATATGCGAATACTGGTTTCTCTTTAATAGCCATTTCTTAACCCAAATTTTTCTAGGCTTTCTTTTTTTGTTTTGTAGCCGAATCAAAGTTACCGCCACATAGGTAAGGAAAAGAAGTTCATTTTCCATTTTATTAGGCACGTATTGAATTATTAGAACACGTGTTTATACTTCAGTTTCAAATAAATAAATGATCGATCGTTACGACCAATCGTTTCGTATATGAGCGTCATTTGCGATGCGATCAATCGTCACGATTTTCATCTGATCGATCGTACAGACAAATCGTACCGTATATGGGCCCCTTTAGATTTTGATGTCCAGTTTGCTATTCATTGCGCTGAGTGCTGCTCTTGAAAGAAAGCTAAAACACGCAGCGCAGTAATTGACATCGATTAGACAATATGACAGCCGGGTGGAAAACCAATTTTTTCCATTACAAAAATGTATGTGCGCTTCGCTGCGCTCAAAACGGTAGAGAATTACATTATTGAGAAACCAGCATGCATTAGAACTAAATATTCGAAGACATGTGACGTCTACCAAACCGCACTACAGCTCGTTCACCGTAAGATGGCACCTGCCTTGGTTGGCTGCAAAGCAAGGTAGGTGTCATCTTACGGTGAACGAGCTGTAGGCTTGCGTGCTGGATTTTTGATTTTCTTTTTTCAGTTTTCGTTCAACAATTTGTGTTTGTAACTTTCGTCAAAAGTAGGCCCATCAGTCGGGTCTCATGGTCCTCCAGACACTCGCCCAAATCTACGTCTAATTCTGGATGTATGGAAGGGTGTAGACGAATTACACTTGCGAGGCATGGGGACTTGGAGTTGGAGCGTTGGCCAAGCGTCATCGAAATGTGGCTTATGGGAACACTATTAAGCTCATTATCCTGTGCATGTTCCTGACACAATATTAGTAGTTATTATTTCGACCTCCATGGCGATGCGGGAGAGCAGCTGGCTGAGACGAGATGCTGGTTCGACTGCCATCAAGCCGCAAGTTGAAGCCATATAGCTTGCAGAACTGATATAAGTTGGAAAATAAAGGTTCTTGATAGGCGACAAGCCAAATGACGCAAAAGAGGAATTATCGAGGTCTCTGGAACCCGGCTGGCGGAGACGGATCAACACCGCTCGTCATAGCATTCTATTGGGGAGAACTATTCCAGCTCTTTTAATTGTGGTCTGATGATAATGATGATGAAGTGGACAAATAATTATTTCGTTACCGTTAATTACTCAATGTTCAAATAGTGAAACAGCTGTTTTGTAGTTGACAATAATGAATGGCATCAGAGCATTGCGGCCTCCGTAGCGGAGGCATTACCATTACCTACTATGCAATGGGCAAACAGAGAAATTAAAATACATATTATACGCAACCTATATTAATGACACACATTTCAAAAGAAATCAGGTGTTCTTCTTGATCAAAATATTATAATATCTAGTACATATATCTGCATATCTGCATCAAATTATAATGTAACCAAAAATTTTTTTTTTTTAATTTCCAAGTAGATAGGCGCTCCTGGTGCTAACCGGTAACCTCTGTCTTGTACAATGCATTACCCCATATGTCACGGCCACCAAGGAGGCGCCCTATGTGGCATTGCACTGGGCCCGCCACCCTGAGACATAAAGATGTAAAAATCTAATATGTCTGTAATTTCATCGGCGCACCCATACCCTTCAAACCGGAACACATCAATGCGAGCACTACTGCGCCCGAAATAAGTATGGTGGTAGTACTTCCCCGGGCGAACTCTTTCACAAAAAAGCTTGTGCAAGCTCTGTTTTGCGTTGTTTTCAGAACCTAGGCTCCTATATCGCATTTTATAAAAATATACAATACAAATATGTAGTTACTTTGTAAGGCCATGGTGTGTCTGGCCTAAGAATAGACCCTTCCGTCTCCTCCCGTGAATGTCTTAAAAGCCAACTAAGGGATTACCCAGACTTGTTAGTAAGATTCGTTGTATAAGATTTGTCCTGGCTGCTAGCGTTATTACTGAAAGCGTTAGCTGAATCAGTCGTAGGAAGCAATGACGGCGATGAGCTCACCAATTGTCATGTCTATATTCCCACGACGGTGCAACCCACAGTGAAAAGAGGCCTAATGAGCCTTTGCCTACTCTTTCGGGGAAAAAGACGTGTGTCGATGTAGTTTAAATAAATAAATAAATAAATAAATAATGCTGGACAGTTCACACAACATTATCTAGCCCCAAGCTCAGCAGAGCTTGTGTTATGGGTACTAGATAACTGATATACTTAATACAATATATTACATAAATATATATTTTTTATCATACATATACAATACCCAGGACACCCTGAACAAAATATCTGCGACCGCACAAATGTTTGTTCCGAGGCGGCAATCGAACCCGCAACCTCCTGCGTCGCAGGCCAAGCTTCGCCCGCCGCGCCACAGATGTTGTCAAAACCTCGTTAGTATGTATGTTATCCATAAAAAATACATTACTACCTTAAGTTCAAGTACCTAGTCCAAGTTATGTTATGAATACTTTGGTGGTACATGTTTGGTGTTGTTTTAAACTGTTCACCGTTTGGTGTTTATTTATCGAATCGAAATCGAATTGGTGTTTAATCGAGCATCGAATACCGATAACAACCTTTGTGCTTTTTTTTAAACATAGGTTCCAAATTGTAATTGAATCACAGACAAAACCATATTTCTTTCATGAATGAAGTAGTACAATTTCTTAGTTTTTTCCCTAACATGTCCCATTGTTAAGCAGTGGTCGACCTCTTGGACATCGCACAGGTAGGTTGCTTGCTGAGGTAAGGAAGCCCAAATCAAATTTTCATATCAAATCAAATATCTTAATTTTAGGCTTATTGGAAAATGTACAAAAACGTAAACAAAACCCATAGCAAGATAAAACCTTAAAAACTAGCAACTAAAAAAAAACGACCGAAGTATACATGCTTTAGTTCTTATTCTGAGAGTATACAACACTCTTGTGTCGTAGAAGACACGCAATATTTTTTTAATTTAATAATATCGTGTATTTCATTAACTTTTGGGCTTTTGAAAATAAGTACTTACATAGCAAAGACCAGAAGCCCAATTCTCGTAATAAAAAATAGTCATATTAAAGTTCGGATCATGTTACGATCTAGTGTCGATGTTACAAACGTCAAAAATGGTATTCTGCTCACCTGACAATACAACGCGGAAAGTGATTATATCGAAAAGTGACTATAACTTGAATGTTTCAAAGTTCTGAGAATTCTCTCTTTCACTCTTTACAATTATTATATAGCACTATCCTACTCTAACATATGGTCGCCAGAACCGAAAGTAGATTATGTTGTTGTTACCAGAATACCAATTTTTCAGTCAATTTACAATACAATCTCGTTTCGGTCAGCTTGCAGTGTGGTTATAAAATAAATAATAGAATTGGGCTTCAGGTACTCATCCGTGCATAAACTGTTGCATTCACAGAATTTTTAGACATAAATATTTTCAGTCGTTGTATTTATTAATTGTAGGTACATAAATTAAAAAAAACAGTAAAATTGATTATTGATTAGCTAAATTTATCAGTATTTATTTGAGTTCCTAAGATTTACCATCTAAATACATATTTAACATTACCTACTAATTTCGAATATTAAATCTACTATTTAATTATTACCTTATTTATCGTTTAGTTTAATGTTTTTGTAGTGGTTGTCCCAGAATATGTATGCTACCCTGGAAGTGGTAATTGTACGTGTAATAGGAAAAAAAACATATTTTACAGTTTTAGGAATGTGTGTTTATTAAAACAGTATTTTTTTATATTTGCTGCTATTTCAAAGTACTTGTACTCACTAATCTTGAAGTCAAACTTCTTAGGCGTTTAAAACTCGTATAAGATAACTGAGAATTCGTGAAAACTGAGAAGACTAAGAGGTGTTTATTTTTAACAAGATTGTGTTTTTTGTATGAGTTCTCTATTTGGGCCTTTTTCAGCTATTGTTATCCTCTTTCGTAGGTAAAATCACTCACTTAATTGGTGATATATCATGTTCTGGGTCACCTTGTATCAGCAATTCTTTCTTGTAAATTTTTCGTTTTTATATTTTGTTTACATAATATTTTATTTAAATTATCTAAAAAAATATTTATAATAAAACCCAGAAAAAATTTATAAAAACGACATTCAGAAAATAAAATCCATAAAATATATAATATTATTTTTTAATTATTAATAAGCGAAAAAAATTAAAATGGTACTCACTGTTCCTGGCTACCTTTGGCGCGACCTTACAGACCATCTTGGCCACATGAGCCTCCGATAAGAGTTGGCGCTGCTGACGGCGCGGATTTACGCACGCACTGACTGGTCGCACTGGACGTACGCTGCGGACTGAGCACGTACGCCGCCGTTTCAGGCTTCCGGGGATAGGTTTGGTGATGAACTGAAGAAAGTGCTGAGCCCTAAAACCAACGTCATACGGTCGCCTGGTGAAAATTGTATGTAAACTTACCATTTTTAACCTCCGACGTAAAAACGACGGGGTGTTATAAGTTTGATGTGTCTCTGTGTGTGAGTGTGTGTGTGTGTAAGTGTGTCTGTCTGTGGCATCGTAGCTCCTGAACGGATGAACCGATATGGTTTTTTTTCTTGTTTGTAAGGTGAATTTGTCGGGAGTGTTCTTTATCTATGTTTGATCAAAATCGGTTCAGCCGTTTCTTTGCGTTGCGGGTTTTTCAATTTTTACAAAATTAATTACTTGTTTTTAACTACGTGAATGACGGAACAAGCAGATGACCCACCTGATGTTAAGCGGTAGCCTCTGCCTTTAACAACGCATTACCACACAGGTCATGTCCACCTATGTCGCACCCTATGTGGCATTGTACTGCGTCCGCCACCCTGAGACATGAAGATGAAAAGTCTCATGTGCCTGTAATATCTAATTTTGTTCACCGCCAGCCAGTTGATGTTCACAGCTAGACGTAGGCCGTCCCCATTATATAATTCCACGACTAAGAGCCTTGAGCCACCTCCATCCACAAACTTTCAGCAACCGACACAATACCATGGCCTCATCCAGCAGTGGACGTATATCGGCTCGCGATGATGATGATGATGATGATATAAGATAGATAAATAGGCTTTAAATGCTGATCTAAGTTGGTCTAGGTCTAGATATCTTTCCAGGCACGTGTCCAACCATAGAGATATTAATATAACTTAGGCACGTATAAATATAAAGCCCCACGAGTTCGATTCATAATTAAATTCACATACATCCATGTAAAGTTAATTTGCCCAAGTGCGAGTCAAATTCACGAACCGAGGTTTGAGATACTCAATTTTTTTTAAAAAGTTTAAAAAATGTTTAAAAAAGTAAGCTGAAAATATCCATTTCCAAACAGTTTTACCAAAATTTCTTAAGTGGATTATGACATTTTCTTAAGATCCCACATCTTTCATTTTTACGGACTAGTAGATCCCAAATTACCTTTATGTACACACCCATAAAGGTCTCTTGAGTGTATAATAAAAAAAATGTGTTAATTTTTAAAACTTTAAATAAATAAAAAAATAAAATAAAAGTCAACGGTTCAACCGTTAAAAAAATAGCGCGATACCATTTGTTTACATCAGTTAAACTATATCTAAGCTAAAATAAAACGTTACGTTGGAATATACATTTATTTACAGAAAGAATAATACAACTTAATACAAGGTATGTACAAAATACATATGAAACAGTTGTGCTACCTGAAGACCGCTGCAAGCGATCTAAAGGTAGCTCAACTGATCCAGATCACTACCACTGACGGGTCACGCGTCGTTTCGACCAGATGCCCTTAGAATGTTCGAAATGCTTCATAATATCGTGATTGAGAGGTGTGATGTGATCTTTTGTTCGGACTTAAATTTTTCCATTTCGATTCATTTTTGAACGCAAATCTTACCATCGCTCATCTAGCCTAGTCTTGTGCTCATCAATTGGACGGCTTTCACTTCCTGTCAGTGCCCAGGCGCTGAGTAATGACACATTTCTCCACTAATTATACTCTTGCTGTCAACATGCACTTTTTTTGCGTAAGCGCAGATATTGACACAGTTACTATGGTAATACGCAACCTGTTGCCTAACTGTAAATGAGCCTCTACCAGACTAGATACTCCAAGTATATTCGTTCGAAGCACATAGTTCCCTGATATATACAACATTCTAAGGAGTAGGAGTAGATATATTATTAGAAAGAAATAATAAATATTTATTTGTATACATGAGCTACACAGAAACTGCTAAGGAGTGGAATACACTACCGTCGTCTGTCTTTCCTGAAAACTATAATCTGGGTCTCTTCAAGTCTAGAGTGAATAGGTGCCTTCTAGAACTTTGTGCTCCAACTTCGGCCACATCGTCACTTACCAACAGGTGAGATCGTGGTCAAACAAAGGTCTATCAATAAAAAATAAAAAAAATAAAAACACGTATTAAACTAAGAAGAAACAGATATGAAGGTACGAGGTGTAACTCAAGTAACAAAATGGCTCTGCCTCAGCATGAGTTCATTGACAGCAAGCTAGCAACCAACGCTGGTCTTCCGGCAGAACCACTTGTTGGCGTTACGGCTAACCACTCACAACGACTATACGACAACACACTAACATAAAGAAAACTAATAATAAGAATAATACAGTTATATACATTTATTTACAGAAATAATAATACAAGGTATGTACAAAATACATATGAAACAGTTGTGCTACCTGAAGACCGCTGCTAGCGATGTAAAGGTAGCTCAACTGATCCAAATCACTACCAGACGGAAGCGTCCCTAACATGCTAGAAAAATACGAAAAGTAAGGTACGCTCAAATTTCAAAATCTACTTGACATTATTTTTATAAAGGTAAGATAGAAAAAAAACATAATAATCATACCAACGATAAAAATGAATTTTCCGAAAAAGGTGCTATTTTATGCTTGTTTTTTTTTGTACTATTTATAACTTTCCCGTAAGCCCACCTTATGGGTACTCGATAACAGATGGCGCCACAAATTCTGCGTCCACTCGTCAACAGAAGGTTAGTAGTATTACATTTACCACAGTGCGTCCACTCGTTTAAGGTGGGGTATAACGCAAAATTACCAATCTTGGATTTGATTTTAATCTGACTAACTCAAGTACAATATTCAAATTAAAAATATGCTTGGATTATAATTCCGAGGGATCAGTGAACCAGAAACACGATGGACAATATTTTCTCGATAGAAATATTAAACAAAGTGACGTCTATTTTTTACCTAGATTCGATTGGTTATTAAATTGGTGCATATTATTGGGTATAAAATTAGATAAATAAAATCAATACAACAAAGCCGAAGGTTTACAGTAGGGGTTTTGTAGTTTGCGCGAGAGACACGTCTTCCAAATTGGTAAAATGCCACCAACCCACCCCCTCCACCCTGTAACTTCTAAAATAAGAGAATGATAAAACAAAAAAATATATATGATGTAAACTTCCACCGAAAATTGGTTTGAACGAGATCTAGTAAGTAGTTTTTTTTACGTCATAAAGCGTAAACCATCCAAGAACTTTTATATGATGTTACTTGCTGCTACGGAACCCTTCATGGGCGAGTCCAACTCGCACTTGGCCGCTTTTTATTGCGTTTGAATTGTTCTCCATGCAACTGTGCTGAACTATCGAGGACAATTAAAACTCAAAAATCATCCCGCTGGCACGGAATTTTTGGGTTACATTTAAATTTAATCTCAAAAATCATGGTAAATATCCCGTTTCTAGTGAAAACTATGTACATAACCTTCGACCAAATTTACATAACCATGATAGTTTCAAAAGTTATATTATAAATCTAGTTGATTAATTTGAAATGAAACAATATTTTTTATATTTATTTGATTAACGAAAAGTATGCGGTTACGATAACGCGAGGAACGTCACTATTCGTACCACCAATAAAGTATGACATTGACCATGCATTGACCAGCGTACATTTACCGTTACAAACAAAATACGGAACTAGATAGGCGTGATTTAAATGACAGCTGTCACATGAATGAAGCTATGTTTTACAAACGTACCGCTATATTCAAAATAATCCGCGATATCTAACCTATAAATTGTTAAATTGTCATTAAATTTAAATGTAACCCAAAAATTCCGTTCCAACGGGACTCGAACCAGCAACCTTGCCTGTGACCGGCAATGCCTTTACCAGTTCGGCCATAGGACACTATGACGCTAAAGACGGAATTTTTGGGTTACATATAAATTTAATGTTATCCATAAAGTGTGGTTTACACTTGAAAAATAATATACTGTTATATTATCCTCTGTTATACGAAAGGTGACATAACACAAGCAATCCACTCTCTCAAGACTTTTAAAACTGATGAGCCTGCATATACAGAGAGGGACTGCCTCAACAGTATCTTATTTTTTTGTCAATAAACTTATATTTATTTACAGTAAGAATGCATCTAATACAAGTTGGTATGATAATAATTTAAAAAAAAAATGCACATGATACAGTTGTTCTACCTGAAGACCGCTGCTAAGGATCTAAAGGTAACTCAACTGATCCAAATCACTACCAGACAGAGGATGCTGGCTGCATTGCTACGCTGAATGGTTATGCTAATGCGTTGAGCCATCTAAGAGCCAGCTCTCGGGTCACGCGTCGCTTCGACCAGACGTCCTAAAATAATTTTAATATTTTAAAATGTACCCTATTTTGAAATAAAATAAGTTTGCCGTAATACAATAATTAGGACCGCTAGTAATTTAAAAATCAAGGAATTCAATATATTGATCATGTTTACAAAAAATCTTTTTTTTTTTTTTATACTACTTGTTTGACGGATCAAGCAAGAGACCCACCTGATGTTAATCATAGTTTTATGAGATAAATAATCCATAATAAAGAACTAAACTTCGTTTGTATGCAGAGGGCTCGGTCATCGAGCAACACGGATCGGAGGCCGCAATGCTCTAAGGCCCTATTAGTACACTTCAAAACATTACTGGCGGAATCTTGAGTTGGTGGTTTAGACGGCTAATAAAGAGGTAAGTATTCAGTTTTTGTGAGTGCATTGTTACGTTGCTTCCGGTAGATAAATAGATTCAAAATTGCTGGAGCGTCTCTTGACACACAAATTAGGTTGTGATTGTGTGATTGTTAATTTCATCAATTGAAATTGTATGCAAGATTAGATCAAGTACATAGGCAGTTCACTGTCATAGGCAGAGGTTATCTCTTAACATCCATCTGCTTGATCCGTCATTCAAGCAGTATTAAAAAATTAAAATAAAAAAAGTAGATCGGTGGCTCAGGTTTTTTTTTATGGTAAACCGTTCACACTACATTTTCTAGCCCCAAGCTAAGCAGAGCTTGTGTTATGGGTACCAGATAACTAACACACACTTAATACAATACATAACATAGATAGATATTTTTTATTATACATATAAAATACCCAGAACATATATCTGCAGATCGCGGTACAAATATTTGTTCAGAGGTGGGAATCGAACCCGCAACCTCCTGCGTCGCAGGCCAACCTTCGCCCGCCACGCCACAGAGGTCGTCAATTTGGCTTGTGCATCCCCGTATAGGGTAGAATTGCTAGTTTGATGGATATATAACAATTATTTTTACACCACCTGTGGGGTTACTATGAGCTCTTATATCCATTCAGTTCAAAAACTATTCAGTACAAAATATCGGTTCATCGTTGACATTTTTCATCGTTGAATAACTTTAATCGCAGAAGTCTGTAGACCCTCTGCGATTGTGCCTTTAAATATAGTTGCGGACATCACGGAACCAATATTTTGTACTGAATAGTTTATCAACTGCATGGCAATAAGAGCTCATAGTAACCCACCTGCTCGTCAAATATGTCATATCATGCAACCTCAACGTAAAGAAAAGCATTATCTATTGAGGAATATAAAGTTGTATGAAACTCCCCAGGGAATAAAATAATTTGAATTTGGAACGTCAAATTCGAGTGGAAACTCGTAAAAAGTAAAAAAAATGCCTATATGGCATTGTAAAGACGTTTGTTCGAAAATCGAACTGGCCACCAAAAGCAGAACACAAGAAAACAAAGAAAAGTGCGTTTTAAACATAAAATTTGAAACAAAAGACGGTCTTTAGTGCTGTGATTTTCAGTGAATTTTTATTGTCTCGCAGAAGGTGAAGGTATACTCCTCTGGAATAAAGCCTGTCTTCGTCTTGGGCAGCTTGAACCCCTCGCTTCACTCAGAACTCTTGGTAATCTGTAGGTACTTTATGTAAGTATATTTTACTTTTAATATTTAGTAGTGTATTTTAAAAGTTAGCTTGGTATTATTATATGTATGTTTACAGGTTGTTTTTTTTTCTGTTTTTTCCTGTATTTGTACATTCTTCCTGCCATATTTATCACCTCTCTCTTGCCTCAAAGGTTTGCTGTCAGAAAACTCTCTAGGGTTAAGCTCGCCTTTTTACATATCTTTTGTTTTTATTTTATTTGTAATGTGTTTTTCTGTGTACAATAAAGAATTATAAGAATTATAAGAACTCTATATAACTCCCCCGTTACGCTCAGGGTTCAATATGCCACCCGCGACGTAAAAGACACTGCTTTATTCCCATAGAGCATAATCTACTATTATTGTACAACTTCCGGTCTTGTTTGTAAGATTCGTTGGTATAAATGATTTGTCCTATAGCTGCTAGCTTATTACTCACAGGTGGCCCACCTGATGTTAAGCGGTAACCTCATGTGAACCTCATTGAATTTCCCCTTCAAACCGGAACACAGCAATGCGAGCACTACTGCTTTAAAATAAATAGGTAGGCAGAAATAGGTATTGTGGTAGTATCTCCAACCAGTCCTACAATCCAGTACTATAATCTGGGTCTCTCCGAGGCTAGAGTGAATAGGTGTCTTCTAGACCTTTGTGCTCATGTATCAATGTAACAAAAAAACAAAAATACTTCGCCGGCCGACCTATCTCACAAAAAAACACTACTATTAGTAACAAACTACTTATTAAAAAACTACTTTTAAAAAACATAGGTACTTCTAAAGTACCTACATATAAAAAAAAAACAAATACCCAGAATAGTATTTTTTTGCGACATCAATTTCATAGTGCTCGGACAATGTTATAACTGATTGAAAAATATTTAATGGCTACCGGTATGTTTTGTAATTCAATCTATAAACACACCGTAACCAATTGTTGCTGTTTGTAACACTCACTCTCGTTGTAGTTTGGTGGACGTCAGCCTTTATGATAACACAGATTATAATACAATAGCCACAAGCCATCTCTGAGTGCAAAAGTTTTTTTTTTAAAGGCAGCTGTTTCTTTTGTATACCTTCTGTTCAATGTCCGAGATTTAGTTCGAATGATTGACAAGAGAAGATAGGTATTGATGCTATTTTTTCAAAGTTTGTTATTTTTTTAAGTGTAAACCACTGTTATGGATAACATTAAAAAAAATGTGATACTATAAAAACTTCGTGAATCATATGAATTACAAAAAGACCTCACCTTGAAAAAGACTCTCGGAACGGGTCGAAACTATAACGGTACGTGAAAATTTCCCGTTTTTATAAAATAAATGTAATACTGTTATCCATAAGTGAAGTTTAAATCTGAAAAAAAAAACTAACTTTGAAAAAATAGCAGCAGTATTACCTACTCTTGTCAATCGTTCGAACTAAAACTCGGACATTGAACAGAAGGTTTAAAACACTTGCAGTTGCGATCCATCGGCGCTTAGCCGAGTTTAAAGTGCCCACAAATTTCATCTCCAACACGTTGCATGGCCAAACTGGTCAAAGCATCGCCGATTATAGGCGAAGATGCGGGTTCGAGTCCCACTGGAACTAAATTTTTGGGTCACATTTAAATTCTAAATAGTACATTTATATGTGTTATAAAAAATAATAACAGAAAGAATTTTCTATGTTCAATTCCAGTTTTCATACAATTCAATCGAGATTGAAATCGGAGGAACCGT
Source organism: Operophtera brumata (assembly GCA_932527175.1). Taxonomy (NCBI): domain Eukaryota; kingdom Metazoa; phylum Arthropoda; class Insecta; order Lepidoptera; family Geometridae; genus Operophtera; species Operophtera brumata. The sequence continues at coordinate 41,249,740 of OW052228.1, read as the reverse complement.
TTCTCCCTAGATTACTATACTGGTCATCAGACCTTGGAGTCAGCGGGAGAAAGATATGTCATGTCATCTTAAATTGAAGTTTTATCTCACCTTGCAATTCACTAGTACTTCTGGTCACCCTTTGCTGGTCGTTAGACCCTGGAGCCTAAAATTAGCCTGATGTCGTCAAAAGGGAACATTTTGAGCTAAATTGAAGTTTCTAGTTCCAAAAATGCCGGACCTACCTGCAAAAAAAGTGTTGCAAGCGATCGTGGAAACGGCAACACTTTCCACCAAACATAGAAAGAAAGAAAGAAATAACATTTATTTTGATAAAAACTGCACACATAATCAATAAAAAATAACACACATAGCTAAGAACCATCTCACAAACAGCACAGCGGAGCTATGAGGCCGGCCACAGAAGTCTTACTAGGAAGTTATTTAATATTAGCTGTGGTAATGTATTGTTAAAGGCAGAGGTTACCGCTTAACATCAGGTGGGCCATCTGCCTGTTCCGTCATTCAAGTAGCTAAATAAAAGGAAAAATAGCGGCCAAGTGCGAGTCGGACTCGCCCATGAAGGGGAACACCTGAGCAGCAAGTAACATAATATAAAACTTCTTGGATGGTTTACGACGTATTAAAAAAACTACTTACTAGATCTCGTTCAAACCAATTTTCGGTGGAAGTTTACATGTTATCATTCTCTTATTTTAGAAGTTACGGGGGGGGGGACACGTTTTACCACTTTGGAAGTGTCTCTCGCGCAAACTATTAAGTTTAGAAAAAAATTATATTAGAAACCTCAATATCATTTTTTAAGACCTATCCATAGATATTCCACAAAAACGGGTATGATGAAAAAAAAAATTGAGTTTCAGTTCTAAGTATGGGGAACCCCCAAAATTTCTTGTTTTTTTTTTTTTGTGTGAAAATCTTATTGTGGTTTACAGAATACATCTACTTACCACGTTTCAACAGCATAGCTCTTATAGTTTCAGAAAAAAGAGGCTGTGACATACGGACGGACAGACAGACAGACAGACAGACCTGACGAATCCATAAGATTCGATACCCGATTTAATTATTATGTGTTAATTTTAATGTACCTATTTTTATGTAGATACCCTTTAATTAGTGTAATTGATAATTGTTTGTCGTTCTAATTAAAGTAAATATAAATAAATAAGGGTTCCGTATTTTGGCATTTGGCTACGGAACCCTAAAAAGCTCTTCTGTGGTGTATATAGACAAACAGACACACTTTAGCCTCAAACTTTTAACACCCCTCTTTTTAGTCTTGGGTTTTAAAACCAATGGTGGTAGTATCCATTTTAACAAATTCAAATTCAAGTTCAAATTCAAATTCAAGTTCAAATTCAAATTCAAGTTCAAATTCAAATTCAAGTTCAAATTAATAATCTTTATTTCACTCTTATTGAGAAATGCACTAAACCTAAACAATAAGCCCATAGCAACATAAATACCTTAGAAACTAACATACATATATAAAAACACTTTATTTATAACTTAATCTAACACACTTGCGATCACCGACGCGTCGCGGCCCGGGGGATCACGTGACAGGCGGCCCTTGAACCGCCGGAACTTCACCCCTTCCGGCCAGAAGCCAGGGCTCAAGTAGGTCCTCACATTTTCTGTAGGGACCCTCACCATAAATGAGCTACAGCTCACATTATGACGAGAGTCCAACTTCATGACCCTCAATCCCACTCCGGCTTTCTTCCTAATGTACTCCACCACCTCTGCGGCCTTTACGTCGATGTAGACGCGGGACACGTAGATCTGCGTAGTGGGTACCTCCACATACATACATACATACATACAAAGACACACGCCTTTTTCCCCGAAAGGGTAGGCAGAGCTTCATTGGGCCTCTTTTCACAGTGGATTTCACCATCGTGGAATATAGAAGTGATAAGTGTTGAGCTCATCGCCGCCATTGCTTCCCACGACTGACTCGGCTAACGCATTCTTACAGTAATAACACATTCTATAATAAGCTAGCAGCCAGGACAAATCTTATACCAACGAATCTTATCAACAAGTCCGGGTAATCCCTTAGTCGGCTTATACGACATCCATATGGGAGGAGACATAGGGGTCTATTCTTATACCGGACACACCACATTGAACCTCCAGTCTCTCTTGCGTCATCCATACCGAAAACACTCTCAGTTGTTCTATGATCCATATCTAATTCTCTCTAAACGTAGATCTGATAAAGTTTGTTAAATTGAATCACGCCGTACGGCGGCTGCGAGTCGAAGCTTCTATCATATAGGTTCTATGTTATATCCACTTATACTCACTAGAGTGATAGTTTTTTACATTCTCATGTTAGTAGAGTGCGGTTCTTTATTTTTATAATTTTAGTTTTTATGTTTAATTTCTAAATAAGTACATACTTTTATTTCTATCTGGAACTGTCATCTCTTGAAGGAGGAGGGTGTTGGTTTCTGCGACACAGTTTTTATACTACTGCAGGCTTCATCGTTTCCCATTGTTTTGTAAATATGTGTTTTAGTTCCAAATAAATACATTTGATTATTTGAAATACATTTGATTATACATTCTCACTGCTGTTAGAAGCGAGGTCGATAACATCCAGTTGTTTGCTTTGGGCCGGTCCAATTCACCATAATTTCACGGCGAATACATGTCCTTGTAACCTAAGCACATGTGTATAGTACTCGTAAATCAGGTATCGGACGCGCCTTGACTTTGAACTTGGACTGGCGGCCGCAGAAGTGTTACGTTTTTTTTTTTTTTTTTTTTATACTACTGGAATGGCGGAGCAAGCAGATGGCCCACCTGATGTTAAGCGGTAACCTCTGCCTATGAACAGTGCATTACCTCATAGGTCACGTCCACCTAGGACGCGCCCTATGTTGCATTGTACTGCGCCCGCCACCCTGAGACATAAAGATGAAAAGTCTCATGTGCCTGTAATTTCGCCGGCACCCATACCCTTCAAACCGGAACACAGCAATGCGAGCACTACTGTTTTGCGGCAGAAATAGGTATGGTGGTAGTACTTCCCCGGACGAAGTCTTTCACAAAAAAGCTCTTACTGCTACAAAACTCACAATCTTACACACTTCCGTCCCTTTCCACCAAAACACTCCCAAAGATTTGAAAGCGAGAGGAAAGATGTTAAACATCAATAACTTTCCTTATATCTGTAAATATTTTGTAGAAAATTCAAACATAAAAACTATTTTTAGAGTAGTAGAGCTTTTTTGTGAAAAGTTCGTCCGGAGAAGTATTACCACCATGCCTATTTCTGCCGCAAATCAGTAGTGCTTGCATTGCTGTGTTCCGGTTTGAAGGGTATGGGTGCCGGTGAAATTACAGGCACATGAGACTTTTAACGTATGTCAGGAAATCACTAAAAACCTACATATCGGATCGAGTTGACAGAGGCCTGCAATGCTCTGATTTTCATGGTTTCCACGGACGGTTAGGATCTGTAGGCCAGGGTAGGCGAACCAATGGCACGCGTGCCATTGATGGCACGCGACACAATATTTTGGGTACGTCGCCGATCATAAAACATGTGTAAAAAATGTGTTAAGTAGTAGTTATTTTGTAGTATTTAAGTAGGATCGAACGCGAGTGATTCTACGCTACGGAGTGTTCAAATAAAGAAGAAAGAAAAAATAAAGTAGAAGAGAAGGAATAAAGAGAAGAGATAGAAAGAAGCAAGAGGCCCACCTGATGTTAAGCGGTAACCTCTGCCTATGAACAGTGCATTACCTCATAGATCACGTCCACCTACGACGCAACCTAAGTGGCATTGCACTGCGCCCGCCACCCTGAGACATAAAGATGAAAATTCTCATGTGCCTGTAATTTCACCGGCACCTTTACCCTTCAAACCGGAACAAAGCAACAGCAGCAGCAGCTCATTGCTCATAGTAAGTAATTTTCAACATCAAGGCGCCCAAACCCCGTGTAAAACTATAAGAGAAGTTACATAATAACTTCCCTTTTTGTAACCTTCTTTGATCTGTATTTTTGTGTGTAAACTACCTTTTTTAATAAAACCTCTTATATCTGATTCTAAATAGTATTTAATTTCATCCGCTAAAAAAACCCAAGCGCTACAGTGGCTCATTCTGCATTCACCACTTCTGCATTTGTAGGTAGCATCTTGCTGTATGGTGACCTGCGGCATCTTCCGTCGGTGACAAACGGGCGAGGTTTATGCTCGTTGTAGAGACAAACGCCTTATACATCTGGAAATCCAAAGTATCCCTCGCGATTCGATCGAGTTGACGGAGGCCTGCAATGCCCTAAGGCTCGGACTCACTGATCTCATTTCTTTTAATCCTGGCATCTCTGGTTTACTCTAGTTACGTGGGCAGGGTAAAAAAAGTTCGTTCTGTAAATAGTTTGGCTCTTACATCGAGTCTAAGGCAAAAACAGCTGCCATGAAGCTAGGCATCCTGAATAAGGTAAAGCGTCACTTCACGCCAGGACAGCTTCTCAGTTTATATAAAGCACAAGTCCGGGCTGGTATGGAGTACTGCTGCCATGTTTGGGATGGTTAGGCCAAATACCAGCTTGCTGCCTTGGACTCGATCGAACGTAGAGCTTTCAGGCTTATAGGTGAGCAACATATGGCGGAGACTAAGATCCAGAGTCTCGAGCACCGCCGTAAGGTTGCATGCCTTTCGATCTTCTATAGGTTACATTTCGGGGAATGCTCCCAGGAACTGCACGATCTGATCCCACCATCTCCTTTTCATCACAGGACGAGCAGGCGTACGGCTCAGTACCATCCTTACCTCATTGGTATACCTTCTATTCGCACAAAACGTTTTGGTTCTACCTTATAATGCGAACTGCTAAGGAGTGGAACAAACTACCGTCGTCTGTCTTTCCTAAAAACTATAATCTGGGTCTCTTCAAGTCTAGAGTGAATAGGTGCCTTCTAGACCTTTGTGCTTCATCTTCGGCCACATCGTCACTTACCAACAGGTGAGATCGTGGTCAAACAAACGTATATCAATGTTAAAAAAATAAAAAAATAAATAGTCATTTAAAAGTTTTATATTTTCTACCTTGTTGTGCATACGAGTAGATATAACTATGAAATTGCAAAGACCTAGAAAACTCACCTACTTATTTATTGTATTTTACTCCTTAAGGCGCTATAGGTTCAACGAACAATTTTGTATGAGGCGAAGAAGGCGAGCGCAAGCTCTGATACCGTGTTTTTATGTATAAAAAAATTATATAAAAATGTCGTTCAAAGTTTTGTTTAAATTTGTTGATGAATTCACTAACTCAAATAATAACTAACATGTAACCAAATGTTTCAAAAATTAAAACGTGAGAGAAGTGAGTGAAAAATTGCATTTAAATTTTAAAAAGAAGGTATCTTTGTTATTTTATTTTATAGAGTGAAGTAGTTCAAATATTGTATTGAATTATTGATTTCACTAGATAAAAAGCTCAAAAATATCATATATTTTTTTCTTCATAGAAAACTATGAATATTCTTATCAAAAACTTTAAAATTCTAGAGACATTTGAGAACCTATCGCGCCTTAATAATCGATTTATATAATAAACACCCACGGTACGCAAATAGATGGGGAGTACAATCATGAAATCTAGCGTTAACAAAAAGGGAAGTCGTTATGTTTTCTCTCTGCGCAACATATTCGCGCATCTTATACTGAACTGGACTGCAGTAAACTCCAGTCTCGCGTTGGAGCCGACAAACATCGTTTAAACTTGTTATAAGTCATCCTTATGCCTGGGCCACGAAAATAACGCCCCGCTTGAATCTTCATTATGCTACACTGACCAAATCACTGCAGTTTGAAGCACTTTTCGTGGCCTTGTAAAAGGTCGAACACACCATCGACGTTTATTTTACTTTGGTCGAAGGAACACATTTGTTTTTGACGCTTGACGCTGGCGCGTTCAGCGCAGAGCGAAATCGCTTTGAGCGTTGCGGCTCGTGGCCCTCGGGTTGGGTATACCCCATACTATAGGTAGGTGAGCGAGTTCAACGAAAAGGAGTAACTTTTATTTGAATTATAAAAAGCTGTTTTTTTTAACAATAACAAAATAACACCCTCCCCCCCACACCCAATCTACAGTCATCTGGAACCCAATCGCGCTAATTTTAAAAAACCACAACCAAAACCGTTACTTTATACATATTTCGTAACGGGCTAGTAATTTGAACGTAAACATTTTAGCTATGTTTTGGAAAAATACGTTTATGTAGCAATCGATCGAAATTAACCTACGTTTAGATTGAGATCCTTGCTTGAATTGGCCTGAGAATTTAAGAACTTTTAAGTTTAAAAAAAGTTTATGTTTTAACATGTTTTTGTTATAATGTTCCTTAAAAATTGAATGCTTAAATTATTTGAAATATAAAGTTTGTTTTTTCTAGATTATTAAATAAATGACAACACTCATTTTCCAGGCCAATCAACGAAAGATACATTTCGTGTCTTAGTGACGCTGACGGTTCAAATGTTCAGCTAACAGCGGGTTTTTTTTACATCAGCTAAAACAAGTATAAAGCAAAGCCAAAAGCATGATTATTTATATGCTTACTTACTATCGCGTAATAATATAAGTATGAATAATGATTTGCGCCTTTTTCTTGAGGATTTAAAATAAGTCGACGCGAATTTTGTTATTTATTACAATCGCCGGACCTCCTGTTGAGATACCGTTCAGTTCTGGATTCTCAGACTGAACAAAGACGAATGGTTGACCTGTTTTTAATAAAAAATGTTTTTCTTTTATACCATTTTTAGAGTTCCGTACCTGAGGGGTCCAAACGGAGCCCCATCATTGCTCTCGCTCATCCGTTGTGAACAGAAAGATGGACGGACGGATTGACTCACAAGGGATTAGCGGCTAAGCCGTTGCAGCTACAGTCTTCATATTTGCAATATTTATTCTTTATTATTTGTAAAAAAAAAAAAAATGTACACACTAATACACACATATACAAAAGGCACAATAAAAAGACATGTACCAAGGCGAGCTTAACCCTAAAAAGAGTTTTCTTCTCAATACTCAAGAATCTTAATACCGTCTCCTACGAGTAACAAGTAGGTCTTAAATGAACATGGGCAAGACGAACATCATACCAAATGCCCAATTCCGGTATTATAAAACACCATAAACTTTAAGCACGGTAAATTTATCAAACTATGAACCTCATTAGAGACTTTTAAATACCGCGGCTTGGTATTATCTCGCCGTAACACAGTCTTCAACTAGCAAGGCAGGTATGTTCCTAAACCTCATAGTTCGCTATTGTTAGTTCCTAATAGTTGTTGTAATCTTAAATATATATGGTCTATGTAAAATATCCTAAGTTTTACCATAAAAACTTTCGTGAATCATATCATTAATTTTATAAAAACGGTTTTTTTTCACCTTGAAAAAGACTCGAAACGATTGGAAACAATGTCGTTGCTTACACCGATATAACGGTACGTGAAAAATTCCCGTTTTTATAAAATTATCCTTAAGTTATGAAATATAACTATTCTATTCTATTCTATTCTATTATTTTAGAAAAAATACGTCTATTCACCACGTACTTAACTATTTTCCTGCTGACGTTATGTCGTCCTTTTTATAACACGCTTTTTTATTAGCTTGGGTTGTATCTATGTATGTATGTATGTATGTATGTAACGGAATCTTTGAGCATAATTTTCACCAATTTCCAGAAGTCTGATTAATTTGAAACTTTGCAAACGTATCAAGGACCGATGACAATGCAATAATTTGATAACAGTTTCCCGTTATCCTTATTAGGACCGCCAGGATTAATAAATTCTTTGATAGATCCTCTGTAGTAGAGTAAAAGAGACAGAGCTAGCGCGCAATCTGCGCATGCCTGCAGTTTCGGACTTACTGTGAGAAATTTCAATACCACATGTCAACAAATAACTAATTGATAAATAATAGTTTAAAAAATTAAAAAAAACACGCTTTTATAGCTAACCGAACTAAAAAATAGAAAATAATTTTCAATTTCAAAGAGTTTATATTACACTAGTAAAAGATCGAACAATCAATCAGAATTTATCACCTCAAAATAAAATTATAATTAAGTTTAAGTTATTAACAGAATAATTCAATTCAGAATAAAAAGCGTGGGGTGCTTGATAAAGTAAATGTAACAATCATTCTATTGGCAACTATCTATGAGAGGAGAGTTATGAAAAGTATTAAAATGCACCCCACGCTTTTTATTCTGAATTGAATAATTCTGATATGAACTAATATGAACTATATGAACATTTATTACATTATTACTAATATGAACATCATGATACTTCATTCCAAATATCCTTGAAGCTGCGTAAAATTTCAAGATTTTAGATGATTTGCAATGCCTAAGATCTAGACTTGCGTTTTTTTTAAGTTTTGCTGTACGACTCACGGGCGTAGCAGGTATATTTCCAGAATTTGATAATGCTTTCGTTCATGAGTATACCCAGTGGGGGGAGTTCGCAGAAACAGAAGGAGCAAACTTCGCCTGTTTGCGATCCGAGCCCAATAACGTACAGAGGTAAGTAGGTACTCCATCATCATCGCCATTTGAGTGGGTTGACGGCGTCTGTTGGACATTGATCTTTGGGTTCCATAAATTACCGCGATGAACGTGCTTGAGCCACCTCCATCCACCGATTTTCTATTGAGTGGAGGGGGGCGTCCTAAACGGCGTCGTTCATTTCAGGGTTGCTACAAGAACCTTATTGCCTTTTTTAACCTCCGATGAAAAACGAAGGGGTGTTATAATTTTGAAGTGTCTGTGTGTGTGTGTGTGTGTGTGTGTCTGTCTGTCCCATAGTAGCTCCCACACGGATGAACCGTTTTTAAAAAAAAATATTTTGTTTGAAAGGTGTATTTGTCGGGATTGTTCTTAGCTTTGTTTGATCAAAATCGGTTCAGCCGTTCAGCGTTGGGGGTTTATTTAATTTTTACAAAATTAATTACTTGTTAGTTTCATAATCCATAAAATAAGAGGCAGTGATGTATAAGTACATATTCATCATCATCATCAACAGCCTTTAAGTGGTAGCAACAGCCAAATTCCGTCACTAACTCAGAAAAGTTCAGGTAAGTTATAAAGTGTCAGAATAGCGCTCACGCAACGAAAAACAGTATTCATACAAATATTTGCTGCGTAAGTCACATAAAGCACATAAGTCAATATAGCACACTCATCACAATGAAAAAAATCAAAGCAGTGACTTTTTCATTGCTATTATTCACTAGTGAGTTATAGAGACAGTTGAACATTTACACAGAGTGTGTATTTCTGTTTTACACTTGTAATCATACTGTGATTTTTTCATTGCTATTATTCACTAGCGAGTTATAGAGACAGTTGAACATTATCACAGAGTGTGTATATCTGTTTTATTATTATTTTCTTCACTAGTGAAAAACGTCGTATGATACACGTTGTATTGATGATAACCGTCCTCGGCTCTCTTAAGACCCTCACCTAACGGCTCGGGTCTCGATGGTGCCTCAGCGGTAATCACCAACATTACACACTTGTACCATAATGTACTATTGTTAGGTACACTCATTAATTTATCTATATACGCTGATAGGGTAATAGAGATATTTACGTTATAAGAGCATTGTAGAGGATGTTAGTTAAGGCGCTATAGGTTCAACGAACATTTTTGTATGAGGCGAAGAAGGCGAGCGCACGCTCTGATACCGTGTTTTGAAGTATAAAAAAATTATATAAAAATGTCGTTCAAAGTTTTGTTTAATTTTGTTAATGAATTCACTAACTTAAATAATAACTAACATGTAACCAAATGTTTCAAAAATTAAAACGTGAGAGAAGTGAGTTAAAAATAGCATATCAATTTTAAAAAGGAGGTATCTTTGTTATTTTTTTTTATCGAGTGAAGTAATTCAAATATTGTATTGAATTATTGATTTCACTAGATAAAAATCTCAAGAATATCATATATTTTTTTCTTCACAGAAAACTATGAAAATTCTTATCAAAAACTTTAAAATTCTAGAGACATTTGAGAACCTATCGCGCCTTAAGGATAATCGTCTTGTTTACTAAAAGCTCGGTACACGGTAGATGGCGTGGAAACATATTGTATTACTTTTTTATTTTTTGTGCTATATTCGGGCGTCTTTCGTGTTTTATTTTATCGTACGCGACTAAGTTGTAGTTGTAAGAATTTAATGCAGTATGAATTTCCTTTAAAGAGTCATTTGAAAGTTCAAATTACCTAGGAATAAGATCGTTCACTTTTCTGATGTTATTACACGCACGCACACATACATATTCACTGTTTGGTTTTCACTAGATGGCGTTAATTTTTATCGAGATTTATCGAAATCGTGTTTTGGTCTACTAGACTCATGACAGCCTCCTAAACGTCCACTGCCATATAAGGCTTCCCCATAGAATGCAGTGGGATCGATTTGCCATAATCACCATACTTGACAGGCAATAACTTTAATTAGAGAGAGACAGAGAGATGTGGCCCGTCGCGTGCAGCTACTAGCGTACTTACATACTTAAGTCATAATTAAGTGACCGTTAAGTGGCTGTTTGATTCTGTCGCGTCGCAAGGCTTTCTAGGAACCTGTAACTAATTATCTATATATATACTAATATTATAAAGAGGTAAAATATGTTTGTAAGTTTGTATGTACAGGGGTAAGCTCTAGAACGATCCGATACCGAAAGTTTTTTCACTATCAGGAAGCTATACGATATCATCATAGCTACACAATAGGTTCTGGCCGAAAGGGGTGAAGTTCTGGCGGTTCAAGGGCCGCCTGTCACGTGATCCCCGGGGCCGCGACGCGTCGGCAATCACACGTGTATTAGATTAAGTTATAAATAAGTGTTTTTTATATGTATGTTAGTTTCTAAGGTATGTTGCTATGGGCTTATTGTTTGGGCTTAGCGCAATTCTCAATAAGCCTGAAATAAAGATTTTGAATTTGAATATCCCTGAGTGCTATAATAGTCCGCGTAGCCGCACGCTTGCGTTATGTGCAGTTCCACTCAATTCTAATACGGTTAAGCGTTTTTTTTTAAAGTATGATAGACCTTTGTTTGACCACGATCTCACCTGTTGGTAAGTGACGATGTGGCCGAAGATGGAGCACAAAGGTCTAGAAGGCACCTACCTATTCACTCTAGCCTCGAAGAGACCCAGATTATAGTTTTCAGGAAAGACAGACGACGGTAGTGTATGATAATAATATTTAAATAAATAAATAATGCTGGACAGTTCACACAATATTATCTAGCCTCAAGCTAAGCAGAGCTTGTATTAAGGGTACTAGATAACTGATATACTTAATACAATATATTACATAGATAGATATTTTTTATTATAAATATAAAATACCCAGAACAACCTGAACAAATATCTGCGATCGCACAAATATTTGTTCCGAGGCGGGTATCGAACCCGCAACCTCCTGCGTCGCAGGCCAACCTTCGCCCGCCGCGCCACAGAGGTCTTCGATTTAATTTGGATGATGATATTTGGAGTGTGGATAGATGCCGTGAGGAGAGGGCAGGAGGAGACAGGACTACTTTTTACCGCAACACCACGCGTACGAAGCCGTGGGCAAAGTTATATTTAACTTTTAATTTTAATGGCAGTACTATTTCTTGCTTCCTCGTAGGTAATTACAGCAGTGGCGCCTGCGCAGATAGATTTTACAGACATCAGAGAAAGTGCAAGACGGTAGCCATTTTGTATTTAATGGGTTCCGATGCCTTGTAATAGATTAAGTACGTGAGAAGTTTTTCTAATAATTATCTCATCTCTTTTATAATCTCGACGACCTCTGTGGCGCGGCGGACAAGTTGGCTGAGATGCGAGAGGTTGCTGGTTCAATTCCCGCTACGGGACAAATGTCTGTATAATCTGCAAATATTTGTTCAAGGTCTGGGTGTAGTGGTACCGTGGTACTCGCTAGTTCCTGATACCCACGATACAGGGAATCCTAGTGTGGGATCAGGGCTATGTATGTGACTGTTGGGTGTTATGTTATGTTATAATTGAGTAGAGTAGCAAAATAGTTTAGCAATAGCGTCACGTTGGCATCTTTTGGGTAAGGAACCGCACCGCTCGCCATCGGCAGAGGATTCATCCGCACACTTTAGAGCCAGTGTGGTCCCGGACTGTGTGGTTTCAGAGGAACGTCCTCCCGCGGACGCTCAGGTTGTGGAATGATCTCCCTGCAGAGTTTTTCCCAAGCGACTGCAGTATGGGGTTCTTCAAAAGGGGTGTTTGGAAAAAAAATAAGGGTGCGCAACGCGTGTGTGATGCCTCTGGTATGCAGGCGTCCATAGGCTACGGTAACCGCTTACCAACAGGTGGGTTTTATGCTTGTTTGCTACCTTGGTTGTATAAAAAAAGCAATCCTAAAAACAAACAGCGTTGAGCCTTTTAAACAATTCAGCGAGGGTCCATTAATCTATAATTCTTGGACTGCGAGCCGGTCCTATGGGCTCGTAGGCGCCTATTAATAGACGCATTCCTCTGCAGGCCGTTAGCCACGGCGCAAATTGATGGCCTTTCTAGCATAGTACCTGAGCCACAGAGAAGACAGAGTAGGTCCTAAGGGCAGAGTTGTCTGCGTGCAGTTTCGGAACACGTACTTGTTGCCTTTTTCACGGCCTTGTTATGTGTCGCAGCCAACTGGTTGAATAAGTGGTTTAAATAGACGGCTAGCCGTTTCCAGCTGTACAATTTGGCAGCTGGCCCTTTCGAGCCGTTTAATTGGACGACAAGCCAATTCATTGAATTAATTTTACGTTAGTAAGCCATGGTTTGATTACCTCTGTGGCGCGGCTGGCGATGGTTCGCCTGCGACGCAGGAGGTTGCGGGTTCGATTCCCGCCTCGGAACAAATATTTGTGCGTTCTGCAGATATTTGTTCAGGGTGTTCTGGGTGTTTTCTATGCATAATAAAAAATATCTATCTATGTAATGTATTATATTAAGTATATCAGTTATCTATAGTACCCATAATACAAGCTCTGGCTTAGCTTGGGGCTAGATAATGTTGTGTGAATTTGTCCAGCATTATTTATTATTTATTTATTTATTTACATTGGACATGGGTCAAGATCCAATCACAATACATTATTACAGCGAGATCTAATAATGCAGGTGGAAGGGGAACAGTGGAACTCCTCGTTGGTTATCAGTACCTAGACTGATAGCGTTGGGGCTCATTTTAACCATCGTCATCAATCATTTGGACGAGGTCTCCCCATAGAATGCAATGGTTTTGCCATAATCACCACGCTTGGCACACATTAGTAGTGATCGCAGTATTGGTGTTGAGTACTCAGGTGGATGCTGCTGATCATCATCGGGTTAGTGTAATCATGTAGCCCTCTTTTATGACATCCATGGGAGGAGACAGAGGGGTCTATTCTTAGGCCGGACACACGGCCGGTTCACGTATTAGTAAAGTTAATTAATCTATTCGAATAAGACTCTTTTTTAGGTTTTTTTAGGTACTATATTACAATGGGACTCATGAAATCGTGCATTAACCAACAGCTAGCCGTAATAGCAAGCTAAGTTTTAAATTTGGTCACTGGAAAAATTCACTAGTGCGTGTTTAAGAAGCTAAAATGTTTTTTTTTTCATACCAATGGAGGTGGTTTCAAACTCCTTATGTTTAATCGCAGGACCCTAAAACACATTTGTCTATGTTTTTGGGAATTATTCCCATGGCGTAGAATACCACCGCGTTGCGAATGAAAATATATTTTTATGCCCTATATATGCTACTAGTGGAATGCCCGCGACTTTGTCCGCGTGTTCTTTTCCATACAAACTTAAACACCCCGCTGCAACCGTTAGGGTTGAATTTCTAGAATACCTATTCTTATACCTTTTATTGTCTAGGGGTGCACCCTAGACAATAAAAGGAACGTACCCTCCAAATTTCAGGTCCCTAGGACTTACGGTTTAGGCTGTGCGTTGATAGTCAGTCAGTCAATCACGCAAAGATTTTATATATATTGATTACTAGCGACTCGTCCCGGCTTCGCACGGGTACTTTCAGATGAAAAACAGCCCCCCCCCCCCCCCCCCCCCCCCCTCGTATCCCCCCCCCCCCCCCCCCTGGTAGCCTATGTCACTCAGGGTGAACGTAGCTTTCCAATGGTGAAAGAATTTTTTAAATCGGCCCAGTACTTTTTGAGCCTATTCATTACAAACATACAAAAATAGGTACAAATCTTTCCTAATATTAGCTAATATGCTAATTATTATGCGAGTTATTCCAACCAAGTCACGAATATCAAAAAAACAGACAACGATCAAAATTAAAACACAACAAAAAAAACCTCTTATTTGGGGGGTCTAATGTGCGCACACCTATACAATCACAAACCCGTAGAAGTAATTTAATTAATTTATGCTTTTGATTTACAATCGCGTGTTTCAAAGAATCCTGCGCTTGCTCAGGTTTTATATTAGCGCGCTGTCAGTCTTTAGCAACAATGCTTTTATTTTGAAATGCTTGGTTTCAAGCAAAAAAACGACGGGGTGTTATAAGTTTGACGTGATGAGTGTATGTGTGTGTGTCTGTGTGTGGCATCGTAGCTCCTGAACGGATGAACAGATTTCGTTTTTTTTTTTTGTTTGAACGGTGAATTTGTCATGTTTGATCAAAATCGGTTCAGCAGTTCCATTGAGTTGAGGTTTATTTTTAATTTTTACAAAATGTATTACTTGTTCACTGTTTGAACCAAAGGAAGGTAACTTATACCTGACTACCTAATTTATTTTTAGTTCGTCATCACTTGATAATATTGATGTATTGTGTGACCATGATTTTATTCATTTGTCGATGTCATAAATATCACAAATATGTATTTATTTTAACCGAAACAAACGCTTTAAAGTTTTTTCGAGAATATCGAATTTATCTCTACGTATGTATTATTCTTAGAAAAAATAAGTATTAGCTAGTTATTAATATAAATTTTCTAGTATTAAATTAGCCATTTTGTAGCTTTTTAAGATGTCTAACCATTTTACGTCTGAAATGGACATGCTGTGTAAACCTGTACCCTTTTTTTATAAGACCTCTTTTCACAACTTTTATATTATTATTTATTTGAGTATTATATTATTTAAGTTTCTTTATAGTGTACCTATACCTACTAACTACCTTAATTTTGTAAAAATTGAGTTTCATATGTTTTTTTTGTCACAGAAATAAACGTTTTATACTAAAAAAAAAACTTAATAAAACAAATAATCTTTAATTAAAAAAAATAAGCATAAAATATATCTGATTTGGATTCTGATTCTGTCCTCGTTTTTTTACTTGAAAATGAAATCAAATGACTTTAGCCACTTTGTTTCCCCTTAATAAAATAAAATAAAATAAAAAGCCTATTTATTCCTTAACTTAATACTAGTTTTACATTTTCTAAATTGTTAAGAAAATAAAATAAAATAAAATCTAAATGTATGATTAATATATAAATATATAGTTGTTTTCTTTATTTTCTTTTTTCTGTGCCATAAGTTAGAACCCCTGTAGGGTAAAGGCCTCCTCCAACTTTTTCCATTGGTCACGGTCGCTTGCCGTTTCTAGCCAGTTTTTCTAATTTCATCCGACCATCGGGCAAGCGGCCTACCTATTCGTCTAGTCCCCTTTGGTCCCTTCCAAATCGTAACCTTATTAGCCCTTGTTTCCCCTTAACCGATCATTTTTTTTTACACTATTCTGGTGGTCTTGTACTAATAATAATTCTGCGATTTAGATAGTAAATATTGTATCGAGAAATTCTCCTTAAATAGGTACCTATCTACCAAGTGTCTGTCTAGCATTCGGTACAAGCTAATCCATAAAATTATCAACAAAATAAAAGCCATAAAGTGAACTAATAAGTGCACTAATTAAAGGCACAGCTTAGTGCATAGTAGCACAGTAAACACGTGTACGTCACTATCAAGTGTCAGCCCCGGGTTTGTACAAGCAATTAGAAAATTAATTTCTCAAATTACTACCTACAAGAGGCTTACTAGAAAACGAAACCAGTCTTATATCTGGCTGTATAGCTTCCACTAAAATGTACCTACTTAATATTAGTAGAAAGGTTAGTTGTGTCACAGAGTAAGGAATAATACTAACGTACAAGTTGTGTATTTTGGTCAAAGGTCAATGTTAGTGAAAGTATAAACTCTAGCGATACCTAAGTAGTCCTCAGTAATTAGCTCAAATGCTGTCTTCACTCGAATGATGTCACTGACCTCTCGCCATCATTATCATCATCAGCCTGTAGAAGTCCACTGCTAGCCATAGGCCTCCCCAAAAAATGATATTCAGAAATGTCAAATGTGTTCATTTATGTATCTTCTATACCTTTACCTTTCTTTGCTCGTTCACCGTAAGATGGCACCTCTAAATACTCAATGGCAGGTGCAAAACTTACTTTGTATACAAGTAATTAATTTTGTAAAAATTCAAAAAAACCCCAACGCAATGAAACGGTTGAACCAATTTTGATCAAACATAGCTAAGAACACTCCCGACAAATTAACATTTCAAACAAAAAAAAAAACAAATCGGTTCCTCCATTGGGGAGCTACGATGCGACACACACACACACACAGACACGTCAAACTTATAACACCCCGTCGTTTTTGCGTCGCGGGTTAAAAAGAGCTGGACCTGACTGACTGACTGACTTATTGATTCATCATCGCCGAGCCGAAACCGCTGGACCTAGAAAGCTGAAACTTGGAGCAAAAACTGTGGGTGGTTTTGCTTAGAAGGGATTTTTGTAATATCAATCCCTAAGGGCGTGAAAAAGGGTGAAACCCATTGTATGAAAAACCCTATAAACTTGAAACTTTGCCTAAGTATGCTTCAATTCAAATCACGAAAGGGTAAAATAGTTTTTCCCCGAACTACCCTCAAAAGCGGGTGCAATGGGGTGTTCAAGTTAGTATAGGAACTTTTTTTCACCTTTTTGGTGGTGCCTTTTGCTTGAAACTTGGTAGGGATACTTTTAAACAAAAAGGGGTAAAAAGGGGTGACACCGTTTTAGTTTTTTTGAGATTTGATGCGTAGCAAAGCACAGGTTTTCAGCTAGTTCTTCATTAAATAAAACAATACATGATTTAAATTACAATATTTAATTAACTTTATCCTCAATGATTACACTCAAATTATATAAATCCAAATTATAAATTTACCAATCATAAATTCATGCAGTTTCGAAGCTCCATGTATTTATTTTATTTACTTAATTGACAAACATATTAAATTCAATCAAAAAACATATATATTTTACACTTATAGATCTAGTTACTGATTTGTTACATACAATTACAAAATTATTGACACATAAGAAGTTTAAACCATAAATATGTACAAATCTTTAAAAATCTAATGAAAATAAGTTCATGCAAAAACTTATTTCAAATCATTGTGGAATTGGTGTGAATTTCTCTTGTTTACCTAAGTGGGTCCAAATAACTTTTTAATCTTTGAATTTGATTCTTAGAAGTGTACATCTTTAGTTTTATTGTATTCGCTCTTAATTAATAAACTAACTCATAACTCATAGCCGTTGCCTTAATCTTAGCACATTTAGCTTAGTTTGACAACAAAATTATGATTTACCTACCTGTTCCCACCACCGTCCTTATGTATAAAACTTATTGCGTTACTTTCATCTTAGTACATCGTTTCATCTGTGATTTTAGTATTCTGTAGACATTTTGTTATATTTTTCTCTGTTTTGGTCAGAAGATTTATTATTAAAATGTACAACATTAATCAAGAATTAAAATTGTTTAATACTAAATGGAGAATGGGACTTGACTATTTTCTTCCCAACAGTTTGATTATAAAGTCAATTAATAAAAATCATTTAATTAAGCAGTTTCTAAGTTTTGGAATCTTCAAAAGCCAAACAGTTTTCATAACTGTGTATTTCTTCAACATTGCAGCACTAACAAAAATACTCCCGGTTCCTGGATTTTTTTATTGGAAAAAATCATTGAACCAGGTTCCTCTACGAACCAAATAAAAATTAAATCAAACATCATAGAAGTTAGAAATTGAATAGGTAAAACAGTAACTACAAATAAATAAGTTCAAAGATCGTGACTTGACGCCAGTTGATATTGAAATAATCCATCGGTAGGTTGAAAATACGATGAAATACAAATCAAAGGTTTGATTAGTATAAAACACAGTCAGAGAGATGTTGACTATGTTGCCTTGATTCCCATTGTTCGGGCACCAATGGGAATCCAGGAATCAAAAATAATCAAAATTAAGAAATCAAAGCATCTGAAGTACTATGTTTCACCCTAACCTAAAGAAACTGATAATTTTTCAGAGCCTAAAGATGATTGAGCAATAGCTGTTACCAGTTAGGAACTTGAATATGGCAACGAAATAGATGTACTACATACAAGACTTGATTTCGTTGTAATGGGTGATAGACATGCAAAATTAAACAGTATACGGGTGATCGCCATTACATCAAAATTAAACAGTTGTACAGAATTCACAACGTCGATAAAAATCTTTGAAATGGATGATTTACTTTAAAAGTTAAAAGTTTCTGATAAAGTACTTATTGAAGAAGAATTAGGAAAAAAGTAAAGAGAAGATAATGAGAAATGCCATTTGATTTTAATTTTACTTGCAAACTTAAGCTGTTAAATACAAAACCGCTTACAATATTAAAGAAATGCATAAATCCAAATCTAAAAGTAGGTACTTAAACAATTTTGAATTTATAAATTAGTGGTTTAAGCACATAATTTAAAATCTTCCGACTTAAAATAAAGCTCGTATAGCATTACAGAATATTTGTTTTTATGTGTCGTAAGGATAAAATCTACAGTATAGTAAATTTACTTAAGTCCACACGAGGTATGTCACAACCGGCACATCGAAGTGGTAGATTCCTGAAAAATTAATGTGTAAACTATTAGTTCTAAGACACGGAAACTTTATACAAAACATTTTATCTTCAATGTAGACTTGTTTTCAATACGATAGTAAAAAAATAAGAAATAAAATAAAATGCTGGACAAGTTCACAAAACATTATCTAGCCCCATGCTAAGCCAGAGCTTGTGTTACGGGTACTAGTTAAATAAAATAAAATAAATAATAATACTGGACAGTTCACACAACATTATCTAGCCCCAAGCTAAGCAGAGCTTGTGTATAACACAAGGGTACTAGATAACTGATATACTTAATACAATATATTGCATAGATAGATATTTTTTATTATACATAGAAAATACCCAGAACACCCTGAACAAATATCTGCGATCGCACAAATATTTGTTCCGAGTTAACTGATATACTTAATACAATACATTACATAGATAGATATTTTTTTATTATGCATAGAAAACACCCAGAACACCCTGAACATATATCTCCAGATCGCACAAATATTTGTTCCGAGAAGGGAAAAGAAACCTGCAACCTCCTGCGTCGCAGGCAAACCATCGCCAGCCGCGCCACAGAGGTCGTCAATAGACAGTTGCATCAAAGAAGGAATGGTTCAATTAGATAGTTGCATGAAAGAAGGATGCATTGCGCATGTGCGAAGCCGCAAAAAAATGGGAGCATAGCAAGTAATATAAAATCAAATGTACTCACTCAGAAAGGTCTCTCCTGACGAAGGCGTTAAGTGGCATCGACGTCAGTAATGTTCCGTCAACGTTGTCACAAAGCAGACGAGCCATGCTAGCCTTCTTTATTTCTGCTAGTTGACCTGTTGAGGAGTTTATTTTTTAGTAAAGATTGCGTACGGCAATTCGACTTCTGATATACGACCTAGTAACCACAGGCGTTTATATTATGTTGTCAGTTGCTATATTATTATTATTATTTTATTCTACTTGGATGACGGAGCAAGCAAGTGGCCCACCTGATGTTAAGCGGTAACCTCTGCCTATGAACAGTGCATTACCTCATAGGTCACGTCCACCTAGGACGCACCCTATGTGACATTGCACTGCGCCCGCCACCCTGAGACATAGATGAAAAGTCTCATGTGCCTGTAATTTCACCGGTAACCTTACCCTTCAAACCGGAACACAGCAATGCGAGCACTACTGCTTTGCGGCAGAAATGGGTATGGTGGTAGTACTTCCCCGGACGAACTCTTTTCCAAAAAAGCTCTATTACTACTAAAATTATTATGATCCAATCATCCCCCTACTAGATTGATAAATGTTCTTTTTTTTATTTTATTTTATTCCATTTATTCTTGGCCTGCTACTGTTTAATTATCATCATCATCATCATCATCATATTGATCATCAACGTCATCATGAGCCTATATCAGGCTACTGTTGGACATAACCCTCTCCCAATGTGCGCCATTTAGCCCGATTTTCAGTTCTTCCTATCCGATTTTTATTTTTTTTACGTAGATGTTTATCAAGACGTGATCTCCACTCTAGAACTCGTTTCGTAGCGGTTGCCAGTTATTTGGCATAATGCCGGGCCATTGCCACTTCAGTTTGCTAATTTTCTGAGCTATGCCCTTCGACCAAAATAAAAAGTATGGACGGGCCAAGTTAGGAAACGATAGTGTTGAAGCTTCTATAGTGAGTGAATTCACTCACTACGCTTCAGTTGGTCTTTTTGACAGCAACTAGTGACCTTCTTCTTCTTATCTTAGGTAATGGCTTCTGTGCATTATTTGCAACAATTTAGCCAATGCTGGCGATTTGAGATTGTATTCTCTAAAGTTAAAGCTAAAAATACAATTTAGGTCCTTTGCTTTTTATATACAAAAAAAAAAGGATGACGGTACGTTTAGTTAGCTTTATTTTTAGATAATGCAACTTCTTAATTGCTACCAATGTCAAGTGACATAATTATTTTGTTCGAAGGCTATGTCGATGACTCTTGTTACATAATCACGTACGATTCTCCCTTTAAACCGTACCTTTATCTTTCCTCAAACTCCCAGCACTTTTTTGGTTTTATGTCAAGTTAATCACCTGTCATTGGCAAACTCTTGTGGCACTACTACCGGTCCGCTGAACACGCCAAAAAAAGAAGAAGAAGAAGATAACTCTTGTTATTTGTCGTCATCGATATAATAGTGTAATAAATAGAT
The DNA here is from genome assembly GCA_932527175.1 of Operophtera brumata. Classification (NCBI taxonomy): domain Eukaryota; kingdom Metazoa; phylum Arthropoda; class Insecta; order Lepidoptera; family Geometridae; genus Operophtera; species Operophtera brumata. Next base: position 41,228,566 of record OW052228.1, on the reverse strand, counting down.
GTCTGTCGTAGTTACTGTTTAATAATGACAGGCATTCATTTCACGTAGACGTAGAAACATTATTGATGAATTTCAATTTGTGTATTTTGGAGCTAGCATGAACGGAATCATATTTTGATGAACCACACTGAGATTGTTACATTACGTTAGAGAGTTCAGTCTATTAACTTACACGGACTGAACGCCCCAGGGTTAACATCAGGCCCATGATTGAAATGGTAGGGGTCTCCACACTTGTACCTCGAGAACTGCTCAGCGATCATATTCGCGTATACGGGTCCTACGATACCACCTTTCACTGGTGCCTCTAATAGAGCCCCAACCCAGAGGTCTACGTCCTCTGGGCAGCGGTAGACTTTGGCTAGACGTTTTCCTACCTGAAAAAACACAAAGGGGCATCTTATATAATTAATATAATTAGCAACTTATATATCAGATCTTCTCCTTTTAATCATGGCCTCAGAGAAAAGTTTCCTCATCATGACAGGGTGACTACGAAGTGCACTGAATCTTTTACCACATAGTTTCATCTCGATCGGCGACAAGGCCCTTTCAGGGCCATCATTCTACATCATCATTATCATCAGGCTGTAGAAGACTGCTACTGGACATAGGATATAGGCCTACCTCCTAAAATGCCACAACAAAAGTTCTTAAGCCGCCTCCATCCAACGACTTCCTTTAAAATATCATTGATCTATTAAGATGGGGCATTCCCAACATTCTGACGTCCACTCAACACCTGCCCCCTTATTCGCTATGACCAAACGTACCATAACGTGGACTCGTTACGATATCTGCGTGGAATCATCGTTTAGAATACATTATGACGTCAGACGTTATTGGTAAGGAATCTCCTATAGTCATAGGGAATAAGGGCCTAGGTCACATACCAAGACAAAACCAGTGTCACGGCAAATTGAGCCTAAACAGTAGAAGCACGGGCCGATTAATAAATAAGATTTTAATAATATCTAAAAATCACCAAACAGGCGGGATTTGAACCCGCGACGGTCTACTTGATACGGAGATGCGTTAGACCGCATCACCACTGGCCGACTCCTCGGCTGGCAGAAATTATGGGAAAGTACGAAAAGGCTCCAAGCGACCACAGCGCTGCCTACAGGAGCAACATTTGACGACCTCTGTGGCGCGGCTGGCGATGGTTCGCCTGCGACGCAGGAGGTTGCGGGTTCGATTCCCGCCTCGGAACAAATATTTGTGCGTTCTGCAGATATTTGTTCAGGGTGTTCTGGGTGTTTTCTATGTATAATAAAAAATATCTATCTATGTATTGTATTATATTAAGTATATCAGTTATCTAGTACCCATAACACAAGCTCTGGCTTAGCTTGGGGCTAGATAATGTTGTGTGAATTTGTCCATCATTATTATTATTATTATTATTATTTATTATTATTTACATTAATCGAAACCTGTTGAATAACTGAAGTTAGTTCAGTTGATCGATGGCAGGTGTCGCATTGCTTATTTAATGATTATTTGTTTGCAGTGTATCTCCGTATCAAAGAGACAGTCGCGAGCGGGTTCGAATCACGTCTGGTTAGTTATTTTTGGGGTATTATTAATATTTTAGCAGGAATTTTCTCAGACGTGTACGTAAACATTTTAAAAACAAATAATCGATTAATCTCATACGCTTGGTGGATAGTCGCAGAAGTTGTTATAAGGCTTCAAGCCGCAAAGCCGCAGGTAGTCGTTGTAGCATCGGAGGCCGGAGTCACGGCCTCGCTGGATGTCCATGGCCACGATGTCGTTGCCGTAGGGAAGCCCGCGACGGAACATAAGGCAGGTCATCTGTGAACATGAACAAATGTAACTTTGAACATTTTCACGTAAAATTAAACTTCCATCAGTTGAGCTCATTCTCTAGCCAATCCATCCACGCTTTCTACTTCTCACCTACTACCTTCTGTACATCTTTATTCCACAACACATTCTTCACCTTTTTTTCTTTCCTCCTCTTTATCACCCCACATACTTCAATAGCAACACTCACTACTTCTTCTTTAAATGACTTCCACAATTCTTCAATCTCAGAAATGTCATCGAACCTATCAAACCTTTCAATCAACTTATTTTTATACTCATCTATCACTTCTTCCTCTTGCAAGTTTTCTATTTTTATTCTTTCTAAAACACTTGTAGGCTCACGCACCCGATGTTGCCATTCTTGAAATAGACCACTTATTCGGCTCATTACCAGGAAGTGGTCTGTATGAATGCTGGTCCCACGGTACAACCTAGTGTCAAACTTTATTTCCGATTCTTTCATCCACTATAACAAAATCAATCATTTTTTTTCTCACATTCTTCGCCTCTCGCGTATACATATGGATCCTTTTGTGGTCAAACATGGTGTTTTTTACACAAAGGTTCCATTCCAAACTTAACTCGTTATGAAGTTTATAATTCGAATTTTTAGATATGGGAGTAGATAGTAAGTACATTATGATACGAGTGAGCTAAGTTGGTCAATACAGGAGAGGGCGCAATGGAGCCAAGAGCTGTAATGACCAATGCTAACACGTTTCATACGACTTTTTTCAACACACTTGCTAGGAAAAATTTAAATAATATCCCACCAAATACCTATCTCAAGATTCATTTTTCTTCGTATAAAGTCTACATCATTATAAAACTCCTTAGTAGTAAACTTTTCATTGGACTTAAACAAATATGAAGGAGTTTTTAAATGTACAGCGCATGCGCAACCAAATCAAAAAACAACCCTTTATTAGGAGGAACTCCCAATTCACTCTAAAACTGCGGTGGTGAGTAGACGTAAAGAGCCAATTTTGTATGTCGGCACTACTATAACCTAAAAAAAAAAGCAGAGACATCACTATAACAAACACCTCTGCAAAATATCCCTCGGGACAGAATAATTTAATATGCTTTTCTAAAGATTGTCAATAGGAATCAGGTTAAACATACCCCAACAGTGATGAAAGGATCGATGCACTGCATTGGTTGCGCGGACATTCCGTACATCATCTGGTCCACGTAATCATTCTTCACCAACCTCCCCGGATCGAACATCACATCTTCGATCTTGATACTCTCCACCATGTTTCCAGTCTTAGGACATCCAATCCTGAAATATTAGGTTCATAATGGTAATTAAATAGAAGTTCTCGAGTGGAGACTACAAACTGGACGACGCAGAAGAGGACGTACCCCCGATGGACCAAAGACAAAAGTCGCAGGATGTCGGTGAATGAAGGCGCTCAAGACCGTTCGTAATAGCATTATATGAGGGAGGTTTACGTCCAGCTATGGACTTCACTTTACGTCCAACTGTAGACAGCTGCTGTAGAGAGTGCCTGATAATGAACCCTGAAAATCAAGAACTCTCTTCTTTTGCCCCGTATCACCGGGTCATACTTTTTCACGCTGTTTAAGGTATTGACCGGCATGATGCATGGTGGCCCTGAAAAGGATCTTGCAATCACTGACGAAGGTACCAGCAGCTTGGTGAAAGGTCCCTTATACAAAAATTTTAGGTTCTGGAACATGCTCGTACCCCTCACCATTAAGCTCACATACATATTTTGAGAGGAAATGATCATGTTTGCACGACCAGAATTAAAACAGCGATTAAAATCAAAATTAGGGGTGCCACCGCGGTTGTCAACACGGTGACGGTAGACCTCGGTACTCCATCAAAGAGTAGCTTGCTATAGACCTTGGTCTACGGAGACCTTACAAAGACTATCCACTTACCAGATATTGCCAGCAATGGCGGAATGTAAAACTCTAATGGCTGCACTTGTAAACTCGGCGAGCGTGGATGGGTTCACGTCAGGGTCATAGCACGTGGAGTAACCATCACCTGATGCTAGGTTGAACGTACGCATTCTTTCACAACCTTTTGAAAAACAATGTTAATAATGTTTATGGTAATGTTTATAAGCACGAATAGTTTAAGTAACAAAACCTGGGGTACATCCCAGGGTTTGTTATACTAATAATAATAGTATCCATCGCTTCGTAATACTCAGTTTTTTCTCCAGGTAGGTATGTACAATTGGAGAAATGATTATTACAAAGCCTAACCAAGTTAGGTCAAGTTAGTCTTGGACTTAGTTACAGCTGGACATAGTCCTTACACCACGAGCATGTATTAAATTGATTAAGTTACAGAAAACCGTTGTGAAATAAAAGTTTTCGAGTGGAACACGAATTGGATGACGCCGTGAAAAAGTGAAAAGAGGCCTTCCCTTGCCGACCGACGACTTTTTTAGGTTACAGGAAGTCAGTGAATGGAGGCGGCTCAAGGGCATTCATCGTGAAATATTATAGGGAGGCTTATATCCAGCAGAGGACTTCAATAGGCTGAGGATGAAGTTATGGAACTGGCTGGTAACTAAAATTTATTTTGGTACGTCCTATGACGTGCCCTATGTGGCAATGGACTGCGTTCGCCATCCTGAGACATAAAGTTGGTGATGTTCATGGTGGGGTTCATGTGTCTGTAGTTAAACGGTATCCATACCCTTCAAACCAGAACATACAACGCAAGCATTGCCGCTTGCTCTCGAGGAACTCTACTACTGGATTTATACATCTTACTAGACCTGGTTCTTACCAATAATCAGAGGCAGCCACTCGTCGAACATGATGTGTTGGTACATGGCTATCAGTATCCTCTTGGCTGTGTTAAAGAGGGCGTCTTCGTCACAGTCAGGGTTGTATCGCAACAGTTCACTGACTATGCGGTTGTGTTCCCGCGTAAACATCGTGTGGAGCAACGTTAGGGTCATCAACTGGTTACCATGGTGGTCGCCTGTGAAAAAAAACAATTCTATGAATTTAGGTAGGTACCTATACATTTTCTATGTATGTCGTAATGTGTTCGGCCGAAGAATAGACCCTTCCGTCTCCTACCGTAGATGTCATAACAGCCGACCAAGGGATTAGGTTTATCACAGGATGGGCAGCATCAGAACAGACACAAATAGCAAAAAGAATACCATTAAAGGACAAAGTGATTCATGGAAGGAGTCACGAGCCTCAGCATTGAGGAATACAATACAAAGAGGAAAATATACCTGAATCGAAGCAGACAGACTGATCCTTGGGGTTGAAGCACTCAGATCTGTTAGTCAGCGGCGGCAGCTTCTGGCCATAGTTGTCGTAGACCTTCAAGCAGCCTCCTGGACCTCTCATTGTGTTCTGTTTCGGATCTGAATTGCCGTATAGGTGGGATAGATCTAGGAAGTGTGATACACCGTTCATCTGTAAATAAACCAAATGTTCTGTTCGAGGCTTTACATAATTTGAAGATAAGATTCAGAGTCTGAGCACGACCATAAAGTTGCACACCTTTCGATCTTACATAAGTTACATTTCGGGGAATGTGCCCAGGAACTACACAATCTGATCCCACTATCTCTTTTCCATCACAGGACAAGCAGACGCACGGCTCAGAACCATCCTTACCTCATTAGTGTACCTGAATTCACATTAAACATTTTGGTTCCGTCTTTATAATTCGAACAGCTAAGGACTGGAACACCATACCTTTGTTGTTTACAACACTCCAAGGTCTTAAACTATAGGTTTTCTTTCCAAGAGTTGCCCCTGTAATCGATAGTCATACATTATTTTATTATTTTTGCTTGTAAATGATATAACTAATCATTTCCCAACGTTGAGAAATATAATGGTTGTCGTCACAACTCGCACCATCTGTGTACGACGTCCAGGTAAGATTGGAGTAGCATGGCTCATTTTCATCATTGACGGCATAGTAAACCATAAGAACATGGATCAATTAGATCAGGACTTCCCAACCGGTGGGCGGGCCCCCCTAGTGGGACGTAGAGAGATCTTGACGGGGGCCTGAAGTGTTCGGATATTTTAATTTAATTAGCCTATCATTGTTTATGATTTCAAACACTCACTCACAGATTTAGTCACGCCACCTAGTTTCCACCATGCAAATAAGGTTGGGAAACCCTGAATTAGATCGTTTATAAAGGCAACAAAGAACAAGGGGCCTAAATATGAGCCTTGGAAGACACCAGAAGTAATTGATACTGGTGATGATATAAAACTCCATACAGTAACTAGGTGACTTCATGCCTTCTAGCTCAATAAAGTACCAAACTTGACCCAAAAGTACTGCCATAGATTAAATTAAAAGTGGCCAACGCTGAGATTAAATAATAGTAAATACGCTGGCTTTCCTCGTTCTTAAAATCGTGACATCACAAGCAGAAGCCATACCATCTGCGAGTGTTTTGACGCAATATTTAAAATGCAAAATTAAGCTTTTAAACGTTAATTTTAAACAGATACAAGTGTTTTTTGGATGGTATACTCCTAAGTACATACATTATAGAATAGTTTTTCAAAATCAGTCATCATGTCTATCAGCGACAGGGAACCTGTTAAGTCTCTGCTGGGTGTTACCTGCTTAGCATATCCACATCTGCAGTCAGGGGAAGGTGCTAGTTGTACCCTCACGAAGCTCATACAAGTCCTATTGAAGTGTGCGTAGAACGGGTCGTTGTGGGGCACAGCTATGGGGGCGCATGCCATGTGAAGCTGGTCTGGGGGTAGGCAGCCACCGCTTTTGGTGCAACAGGATATGGTGCTGCCGTTACCTGCACAAAATGCAGAAGGTTTTGTCTCATGAATAGACAATAGTAGTAGTGACAGCGATGAGGCACCACAATCCACTGCGCCGACGACGATGACGAAACGAACACAAGCTATATTCCTACCCGCGCGCCCCACTACACGAGCCGAGCGGGCTGCAGCTCGCACTGAGCGGATTAGTGCTAAGCGAGACGCGGGTGGAGTGCATCGCGTTCACTCACCTTGAAAAAGACTCTCGAAACGGGTCGAAACTATGTCGGTGCTTACATCGATTTAACGGTACGTGAAAATTTCCCGTTTTTATAAAATAACTTTTAAACATCTTAACAATAAAATAAAGACAATAAGTAATTACAAGTAAAATGACATGAAAAAAACCTACACACTTACCAACAGTAAACATGACGCCTGAAGAAACATCATGAGCCAGAAACTGACCCATCATCGCACACAGGACATTGTACCGATGGCTGGGGAAGTCACCGTCCGGTATCATCACTGAGCTGATGAGTCGTGGGCTCGGCAGCGGCTCACCAGGGTTGCACTTCGATGTGCGGAAAGACCAGATTCCTAGAACCAGATGGAACAATAAATCTATATTAAAAAAACCAAGTCGTGTTAGTTACACCACTTACTCAAGATCGGCTGGACCGATGTTAGTTATCTCTTTTTTGGTGGATTCTTCTCCGCTCCGAATAGCAGAATAAGTAATAAAATATAGGGTGGGGGAGACTGTTTTTCACCGGGGGCTACCCGTGCGAAGCCGGGGCGAGTCGCTAGTATACCATAACCATAAAACCCAACTTTTCTTTTAACTTTATAATTCACAACCAAAGTTTTTTTTTTGGAATATACATCTTGTTATGACGTATCAAGCAGATGGCCCACCTGGTGTTAAGCGGTACCCTCTGCCTATGAACAGTGCATTACTTCATAGGTCACGTCCACCTAGGACGCACCCTATATGGCATTGCACCGCGGCATATAGTACCAATCTGGAAGCATATCGAGTCAACTAAGAGGCCACGAGGCCGCAGCCCGTTACGTTGGCCAGACCAGATCCACACAAAACTCTCGATTCAAAACTCCACGAAGCTGTGCAGCTCGCTGGCAACATATCTCGTTGGCGCAACATCGTCCGGAAGAATGTGATCCATGGAGGGATGCACAATGACGATAGACAAAAAGTCGCGCATGGACGATGCGTAAGCGCAAGTCATGTTAAATAGTAGATTGTATCATAAGGGAGCAACATAATATTTTTACGGCGAGGGCGCCCGAGCCAAAAATATATGTTGCGCCCGTGTGATACACTCTGCTTTTCATCACCCACTATGAGAAAATAAAAGGCGCCTCATATGTTATTGTAATATTATTATTTAATAAAACAAATGGTTGTTTTTTTCTGTTTTTTTTTTTTTTTTTGTTGTGTTTGTGTTTTGTGCTTTTTTGTGTTTTTTTTGTTTTGTGTTTTTTGTGTGTATTGTGCTTTTTTGTGTTTTTTTTGTATTGTTTTTTTTGTGTTGTGTTTTTTTTTTGTTTTTGTTTTTTTTTTGTGTTTTGTGTTTTTGTGTTTTGTGTTTTTTTGTGTTTTTGTTTTTTTGTGTTTTTGTGTTTTTTTTTTGTGTTTTGTGTTTTTTGTGTTTTTTTTTTTGTGTTTTAGTGTTTTTTTGTGTTTTTTGTGTGTATTGTGCTTTTTTTGTGTTTTTGTGTTTTGTGTTTTTTTGTGATTTAGTGTTTTTTCTTTGTATTGTGTTTTTTGTGTGTTTTGGGTTTTTTTGTTTTGGGTTTTGGGCCGTCGTAGCAGCCAGTATTTATTCAAACAATATTTGCGTGGCGCTGGTTCCAAATTAAATAAGTGCGCCGCAATTATCTTTGCCGCGCACTTTTTGAATTAGGAACTTAATAAGTGCGCCGGAAAACTCATTACTGCCCGCTAAAAGTTTCTCATAGAAAACACCACCGTTGGGTGCACTTAAAGGCGAACCCAGTCGTCCTTTTCGAATAGATGGGATGAAAATGAAAATTCGTATACTTGTTGAATAAATAGGTGAAATATAAATGTGAATTGGAAAAAGTACAAGATAGCTTATCTCAATAGTTATTGAGAGGATTGCGTTGGGAAAGGTACTGTTTTCTGTTTTTATTAGATTTTTTAGGCTATTACCACCATGTTCTCATTGATATAGCTTCAAAACAAACTATGTACACAATTGCCTTTTGTCATCCTCAAAGGAACTAAGAGGAGTAGTAGTAGCGCTTTTTTGTGAATGAGTTCGTTCGGGGAAGTACTACCACCATACCTATTTCTGCCGCAAAGCAGTAGTGCGGATTGAAGGGTATGGTTGCCGGTGAAATTACAGGCAAATGAGACTTTTCATCTTTATGTCTCAGGGTGGCGGGCGCAGTGCAGTGGCACATAGGGCGCGTCCTAGGTGGACGTGACCTATGTGATAATGCACTGTTCATAGGTAGATGGTGCCGCTTAAAATCAGGTGGGCCATATGCTTGATCCGTTATTCAAAGTTGTAGAAAAAAAAAAAACTTTAGTCACATTCTGGTACCTATGTGAAAAAGTCCTCGTAGAACTGACAACCGCAGGGGAATAATAAATAAATAAATAAGTAAATAATGCTGGACAGTTCACACAACATTATCTAGTCCCAAGCTAAGCAGAGCTTGTGTTATGGGTACTAGATAACTGATATACTTAATACAATATATTACATAGATAGATATTTTTTATTATACATAGAAAATACCCAGAACACCCTGAACAAATATCTGCGATCGCACAAATATTTGTTCCTAGGCGGGAATCGAACCCGCAACCTCCTGCGTCGCAGGCCAAACTTCGCCCGCCGCGCCACAGAGGTCGTCAAAGGAGGTCAAAATAATGGCTCTCGATTACGAACCAGAAAACTCTTGTGTATGACGCTCCCCCACTCATTGGACCGACGACATTGTAAAAGTAGCAGGAAGCTGAATGGAGGTAGCTCAAGCTCGTTCTTATAGGCATGCTATGGGGATACCTATGCCCAGGACATGATGTCTACCAGCTGATGATGCTAGTGATGCTTATGTTAGCAGGCACCCACATACCATCGCTGTAGTCAGGTGGTAGGAGCCTCTCGTATCCAGTGTTGGCTGCCCCCCAAGTTGGGTGGTCGGGGATGGTGCATTCTCCGTTGACGGTCCTGTATGGGCTGCGCTCGTCAGGGCAGGTTGGCTGTGGTGGGCAGTACAGTCCTGAAATCAGTTGGCAGTTCAATAACCTAAAGCCCGACTATAGTGAAATTTAAAATAACGCAAAACTTTTTTTTTTTACACTACTTGGATGACGGAACAAGCAGATGGCCCGCCTGATGTTAAGCGGTAACCTCTGCCTATGAACAGTGCATTCTCACATAGGTTACGTTCACCTAGGACGCGCCCTATGTGGCATTGCACTGCGCCCGCCACCCTGAGACAAAGATAAAAGTCTCATGTGCCTGTAATTTCACCGTTTAAAGCTTTATAGTGTTCCGTAGTCAACAAGACAAGGAACCCTTATGGTTTCGCCATGTCCGTCCGTCTGTCTGTCTGTCTGTCTGTCCGCGGCTTAGCTCAGATACTCTTAGTACTAGAAAGCCGTAATTTAGCATGGGTATACATATTAATCACACCGACAAAGGCGTAAAATAAAATCTTAAAATATTACACTTCTAAATACTGTTAATATGTCTTTTGTATAAGGACATATTTTTTTTGTATAAATACATAAACGCGCTACCGTCTACGCCGTAGAACAGGTGCCCTTAAACTTGGACCCACGACCTTATAATCGCGGCTGTATGTCCGGTGTAATATATATTACTGTAGCGGCAGGGAACACAAATAAAAAATGTGCCTATGTGTTATTCCGGGAGTCCAGTTATCTCCATTCCAAATTTCATCCAAATCCATCCAGTAGTTTTTACGTGAAACAGTAACAAACATCCATCCATCCATCCATCCATCCATACTTACAAACTTTCGCGTTTATAATATTAGTAGGATATAAATTATAATTTCGAGGGATTACTGTACCAAAAACACGATAAAACAATATTTCCTAAATAGAAAAAAAACCACAAAAATACTTCTAATTTTTGGATAGATTCGATTGTTTCGTGGGTGTTTTTTTTTTTGTTTTTTTTATGTATTTGCTCGGCAAACTGGCATACGGCCCGCCTGATGGTAAGCGGTTACCGTCGCCTATTGACATCTGCAACACCAGGGGCATTGCCAATGCGTTGCCTGCCCTGAAGGACTCTTTTTACTTTTTTTTAAAGCGGCTCATGTTGTGGTTTAGCGGAATCAGCTCAGGAGGGAGCCCATTCCACAACTTGCACGTATGGGGCAGAAAAGATCTCGTAAAGCGAGTAGTACGAGACGCCCACGTGTCGATGATGTGTGGATGAGCTCCCTTGCGTTGTCGAGAAGTGCGATGGTAGAACCTTGATGTGGGTGAAAATAACTGTCTTAAACTTGAGTAAATCCACATTCTCTCACCTTTTTCGGTGTGTCCCATTGCCAGGTCATCTTCATTGATGGCCTGACGCTTCCTCAGTTCCTGGACTGTGAAGAGGTTGAGGAGTGCACCCTTGCCTAGTTTGTCGGCTACGGCGTCGTGACTCGCATATGACTGAAAATACAAAATAAATCATACTATGTTACACGTTCACCTAATAGCTGAACTCTCGGACAACGCTATGTAAAACAGCGCTCATAGTGCAATTTCCAGTTTCCCATACCTATGGGTAAATATACCTATACCTAGGCAAACAGAGCTATCTATTCACGACAAAAACGAGGAAGAAGCTGAGAGACGCAAAGCTATGAGCTGGGATAAATACTGGAGTATGAAAGAAATTGCGAAAGATGTCACCTCTGGATGATATAAAAAAAAGTGAGCTATTTGGGAAATAAGTTTTAGTGAGAAATATATTTTTCAATACAATAACAATTTTATTTTATAAAATTAGTGATCGTAACCGTATGCTGAACAAAATGAGTCTAAACACGGCCAGTCTACTTTTATCCATCGAGGAGTTCCGTTGTCCACCTTCCGTCTTCTTCATCAGATCAGCTCGCTGTCACCATGATATTGTATTGACATTGAAACTTGACATGTATGCAAAATTACAGCTAAATCGGTTCAGGATAACTGCTTCAAAATTCAGTTGCAAGATCCCACCCGGACATACATATTCCACCCGGACATACATTGTAAGTTATTATAAACCTGTAAAAATAAAACTGACTGACGCTCTCCACTACGCGCACATACTAAACTGGCAGTGAACTGGACACTTGGCCCGAAGTAAGGACTAAACTGGCAGTGAACTGGACACTTGACCCGATGTAAGGACTAAACTGGCAGTGAACTGGACACTAGGCCCGATGTAAGGACTAAACTGACAGTGAACTGGACACTTGGCCCGATGTAAGGACTAAACTGGCAGTGAACTGGACACTTGACCCGATGTTAGGACTAAACTGGCAGTGAACTGGACACTTGGCCCGATGTCAGGACTAAACTGTCAGTGAACTGGACACTTTGCCCGATGTAAGGTCTAAACTGTCAGTGAACTGGACACTTGACCCGATGTAAGGACTAAACTGTCAGTGAACTGGACACTTGACCCGATGTTAGGACTAAACTGTCAGTGAACTGGACACTTGGCCTAATGTAAGGACTAAAGGTGGACCATAAACACGACTCGATGGAAAGAGCTAAACGACAAAAGAAGATCTGGTCGACCGGGAAAATGTGGTGGGTGGTTTTGGGGTGGGAGAAACTGCTTCACCAAATTTGATGGTATTTGGTGTGGATAGATGTGGGGGTTGGGAAGGGGGGAGGGGGTTGGACTGCTTTTCATATCGAAACTGCATAATGCGCTGCGGATGTGCGCAGCCAGGGCGAGTTGCTAGGTATTAATAAAAAAAAACAAAAAAAAACAAACAAAAAAGTTTAGACTACATAACAATAACCTAGCAATTCACAACAAGGACAAGTAGTGATCGTATACCTTGGCTAGATTGAGAAGATCTAATAATGTAATGATCTAATTGGTGATAATGTTTATGATTTGTACTTTTAATTTGTTCTCGCTCATCATTATTTAATAGAGTCTGTCATCTGTAATTGAGGTAGCACTTGGCATGCATAGCATATAATTATCACTTGTAACTGTGTACACTAAGTTGGTGATTCTAATAAATAAATGTCTTATTGAGAAAGGTAAGGCGTTCCATAACCTAAAACTTTAATAACCTTACCTTACCTTGTTTAATTGTTATGTGTTGATTTTAACTAGTTTTTAAGGTGTGCAATAAAGTATTTTCATTCATTCATTCATTCACCTGAGACAGATTGGATCAAGTAGTTGTCGAAATTAAAATAAGTACCTAGACTTTTAATAGCCTAAGAGAAACATGCGCTAAAATTTTACTTTTTTTTTCCGAATATTGTATGATCCTCCATCGCCGGCCTATGAGCGGTTTCCTGACTGCTGCAGAAAGTAGTAGAAGTAGTAGTAGTAGTGCAGTTTTAGTAGTAGTAGAGCTTTTTTGTGAAAGAGTTCGTCCGGGGAAGTACTACCACCATACCTATTTCTGCCGCAAAGCAGTAGTGCTTGCATTGCTGTGTTCCGGTTTGAAGGGTAAGGGTGCCGGTGAAATTACAGGCACATGAGACTTTTCATCTTTATGTCTCAGGGTGGTGGACGCAGTGCAATGCCACATAGGGCGCGTCCTAGGTGGACGTGACCTATGAGGTAATATACTGTTCATAGGCAGAGGTTACCGCTTAACAGCAGGTGGGCCATTTGCTTGTTCCGTCATTCTAGTAGTATAAAAAAAAAAGTAATACTTTTGAAAGCACTATGCCGACTATGGTACAATTGAGTTCAAAAATGTTGGGGCACGCTTGGGTTATTTCTGTTTAAAATGCATTGAGATTTTATATGTTTCATAGATCAGACTATAACCTCTTTTTATATATTTCATAGATCAGACTTTAACCTTTTTGTTATTTGGTGCAATGTGAAAGATAAGGTAATTGACTTACGTCAAATAATTGTATTGCCCACTATAACCTTTTTGTTATTTGGTGCAATGTGAAAGATAAGGTAATTGACTTACGTCAAATAATTGTATTGCCCACTATAACCTTTTTGTTATTTGGTGCAATGTGAAAGATAAGGTAATTGACTTACGTCAAATAATTGTATTGCCCACTATAACCTTTTTGTTATTTGGTGCAATGTGAAAGATAAGGTAATTGACTTACGTCAAATAATTGTATTGCCCACTATAACCTTTTTGTTATTTGGTGCAATGTGAAAGATAAGGTAATTGACTTACGTCAAATAATTATATTGCTCTCTTGTATCCATTGGCATCGGCTCTAAGGTGACGATCTACGTATGTACGTGTAACTAAATACTACGTCAAGAATAATCTGTTTACAGTGGCTTTGATGGAAATGTGTTTCGTTTTGAATATGAGTTATTGAATTACATTGTGAAAACCATTCATATTGAAAGGTACCAGCTAGGTACATAAAAACAAAGTCAATTTACACCTGTGTACCTATTGATGTGCGTAACCTTCCTCACCTACAATTAATGAAAAGTACCTACTTATACATTTTTACAAAAAAGTAATAAATTGTGTAAAAAAAAAAACAACTCAATGAAACGGCTGAACCGATTTTGATCAAACATAGCTGAGAACACTCCTGACTAATTCACCTTTCAAACAAAAAAAAAAACAAAATCAAAATCGGTTCATCCGTTCGGGAGCTACGATGCCACAGACAGACACACCCACACACACACACACACACACACACACAGATACACAGACACGGCAAACTTATAAAACCACGTCGTTTTTGCGTCTGGGGTTAAAAAACAACCGACTTCAAAGCTTTCTTGCGACGCGAAATTCAAATTTTTTGTGTTTTTTGCTCATTACAGCTCATCAACACTTCTTCAGATAGCGAAAGTTGATTTCGCGAGAACTAGGAGACTAACAACACACAACATTGTGTTATTAATTAACACATGTTTTAATTAATCATAATAATAATATAGCCTTTAATTCAGATCCATATTACAGTAAAAACTATAAAAATTTACAAAAACTATACCTACATAGAACACCTAAATTTTATATAATCCTTAATCTAGTCTTTTATTTGGATTTTACTTATTTTATGTAGATCTGTTTGCCAGTCGGCAAAGGCCTCCTCCAACCTTTTCCACTCATGTCTTTCTTGAGCCACTCTAATCCATGTGGCGTCAGCCACTCGTCTTATGTCTTCATCCCATCTTTTAAGTGGTCTACCTCTCTTCCTTTTGCCTTCTCTAGGATACCATCGTGTCACAATTTTGCTCCATTTGTCGTTTCCTCTTATCATATGCCCTGCCCATCGCCATTTAAGCCTTCTCATCTTACTCGTTATGTCTATAACCTTTGTTTTGCTTCTTATTACACGGTTTCTTAGTCGGTCATACTTTTTCACATTCATCATTCGTTTTAATTAATAATATCTCATAAATACTATTAGTTTAGCTACGATAACCACATTTTTACCGTGTTTTTATGATAATTGTACTGATGATAATTTGTGAGATACTATCCATTAAAACATGTGTGTTAAGTCTCCTAGTTCTTGCTAAATCAACTTTCGCTATCTAAAGAAGTGTTGATGAGCTGTAATGGGCAAAAAACAGCAAAAAAAATATATTCGCGCCTCAAGCGAGGCATCCATCTAAGTTCATTTTAATCTGACGACCTCTGTGGTGCGTCGGGAGAAGGTTCACCTGCGACGCAGGAGGTTGTGGGTTTGATTCCCGCCTCGGAACAAATATTAGTGCGATCTGCAGATATTGGTTCAGGGTGTTTTGGGCATTTTCTATGTATAATAAAAAATATCTATCTATTTAATGTATTGTATTAAGTATATCAGTTATG
Organism: Operophtera brumata; assembly: GCA_932527175.1. NCBI lineage: Eukaryota > Metazoa > Arthropoda > Insecta > Lepidoptera > Geometridae > Operophtera > Operophtera brumata. The sequence goes on along the minus strand of OW052228.1, from coordinate 41,212,930 downwards.
TAGTACCCATAACACAAGCTCTGCTTAACTTCGGGCTAGATAATGTTGTGTGGAATGTCTAGCATTATTTATTTATTTATTATGTATTCATCTCATAATTGAATGTACAAAAGCACAGAATAAATATAAAAGTACGATTAATTAAGTCTAAAATTCAGTATTATCTCCTTACGCCTAATCGATATGGAGTACTGTGGCTTACATCATCAGCTCACGAGCATGAAAGAGCTCCCTTTTTTTATACTACTGAATGACGGAGCAAGCAGATGGCCCACCTGATGATAAGCGGTAACCTCTGCCTATGAACAGTGCGTTACTTCATAGGTCACGTCCACCTAGGACGCACCCTATGTGGCATTGCACTGCGCCCGCCACCCTGACACATAAAGATGAAAAGTCTCATGTGCCTATGTAATTTCACCGGCACCCTTACTCTTCAAACCGGAACACAGCAATGCGAACACTACTGCTTTGCGACAGAAATAGGTATGGTGGTAGTACTTCCCCGGACGAACTCTTTCACAAGAAAGCTCTACTACTACTAAGTGAGTGCTTCAGTGATTCAGTGCGTCACTCAGGTTATTCTTAGTTCTAGGTCATCTCCCGATGTTTTCCTTCACCGTTAGAACGGCTAGCTTATTACGTATCTTGCAATAGCTATGCGATTGCAAGAATTGCGCGATTATCGCATCCAAACGTATCAGCGATACGTAACACGAATTTGGATGCAATAATCGCGCAATTCTTGCTATCGCAAAGCTATTGCAAGATACCTACGTAATAAGCTAGTGGGGTGGTAGTGGGGGTATTTCGTCAACCTTAGCAATTAACATTTTTTTTTACATTTAATTTATTTAATTAAGACGGACACGCCAATTACATTAATCAAAGAGAATAAAATAACAATAAAATAATATAAATCAAACACACAGCTATACATCACGCTCACAGAACCTCAAACATTCCGACAAAATCCTCGTCCAGCCATCCGCAAATAAATCACACTCAGGACTAGCGTCCAGGAGAGCATTGAGCGCAGCGAGAACACGCGGTACGGGTGAAAAAGCTCGAGCCACCGTACGACAAAACGGTACAGCGAACAACCTATGCTTCCGAGCTACACAATAATTATTCAGGACAATAGAAACTCACCAGCGAATGTCCATAGTCCGGCGATGCTGGGCAGACGATAGTGTTTTTGGAATGTTCTAGCAAGTTATCTGATCTTTTAGTCCAGTTTAACCACTTGGCCTGTGAGGCCTTGTGAGCCTGCATCAGCTCCTCGACCTTTGCTTGCGTTTTGGCCAGAAGGTCATTTTTGACTGGAAGCAATAAAATAAATATGTGTTATGTATTAACGTAAAGTAATACATTTATTTACAGAAAGAATAATACAAGGTATGTACAAAATACATAATATGAAACAGTTGTGCCACCTGAAGACCGCTGCAAGCGATCTAAAGGTAGCTCAACTGATCCAAATCACTACCAGACGGAAGCATAGAAAACCAAACAAACAAAACGCATAGAAAGAAACAATTCTGACAAGTTGTTTCCATCCATTGCTGGTTGGTTATAGGACACATTTGAAGTGAGAACCGGCAGTGTATCGAACTCATTTGTCAGCATTTGATTTTTCAGTGGTGCCATAATTTTGGAGTTAATAATGCATAGAATGTTAGTCCATACATACCTACATACATACATAGACACACGCCTTTTTCCCCAAAGGGGTAGGCAGAGCCTCAATGTGCCTCTTTTCACAGTGGATTGCACCATCGTGGAATATAGACGTGACGAGTGGTGATTTCATCGCCGCCATTGCTTCCCACGACTGACTCATCTAACGCTTTCATTCAGTATTATCACATTCCGTAAATAAGGTTGCAGCCAGGACAAATCTTATACCAACAAATCTTACAAACAAGTCCGATTAACTCCATGTTAGTCCATTGTAGAGTTATTCGAAAGTCTTTGGTGTTCTGTCATAAAATTTAATGATAAACAGTATAAATTCATATAACTTTTTTCCGTACCCAAACATATCGACAACGGGACCCTATTACTAATCCTACGCTGTCTATTGGTGAAAATGCCACAAAAAAAAAACTAAAAAAAAACACTAGCAAAATAAATAAAATGATAATAGATGACGTCTCTTTTTGAAAATGGCGGTAAGAGTCCCGCAGGCAGGTTAAAACAGTGAGGGTCTACGAACAATACAAAACTATTTGAATACTGGCTGAATTTAGGAATATCTATACAACTTAACAAATAAAATAAATAATACCTTAATAATAAAATAAATAAAATAACTTAATAAATAAAATAAAATAATAAAATATCCTCCGCTAAAAAATGAGAAGAAAATACTGCAATGCTGGCTGAATGTAAAAATAACTTTTTAACAGTATTTCTAAAAAAAGCGGCCAAGTGCGTGTCGGACTCGCCCATGAAGGGTTCCGTAGCGGCAAGTAACATAATATAAAAGTTCTTGGATAGATTACGATTAATGACGTATTCAAAAAAAACCACTAACTAGATCTCGTTCAAACCAATTTTGAGTGAAAGTTTATTTTACATTATTATTTTTTGTACATTATTTTTTTTTTTTAGTTTTATCATTCTCTTATTTTAGAAGTTATGGGGGGGGCACTTTTTACCACTTTGGAAGTGTTTCTCGCGCAAACTATTCAGTTAGAAAAAAATGATATTAGAAACCTCAATATCATTTTTGAAGACCTATCCATAGATATCCCACACGTATAGGTTTGACCAAAAAAAAAATTTTTGAGTTTCATTTCTAAGTATAGGGAACCCCAGAAATAAAAAACTACTTACTAGATCTCATTGAAACCAATTTTAAGTGAAAGTTTATATGGTAATGTACATCATATATTTTTTTAAGTTTTATCATTCTCTTATTTTAGAAGTTACGGGGGGGGGGACACACTTTTTACCACTTTGGAAGCGTCTCTCGCGCAAACTATTCAGTTTAGAAAAAAATTATATTAGAAACCTCAATATCATTTTTGAAGACCTATCCATAGATATCACACACGTACAGGTTTGATGAAAAATTTTGTTTTGAGTTTCAGTTCTAAGTATAGGGAACCCCAAAAATAAAAAACTACTTACTAGATCTCATTCAAACCAATTTTGAGTGAAAGTTTATATGGTAATGTACATCTTATATTTTTTTTAGTTTTATCATTCTCTTATTTTAGAAGTTACGGGGGGGGACACACACTTTTTACCACTTTGGAAGTGTCTCTCGCGCAAACTATTCAGTTTAGAAAAAAAAAATATTAGAAACCTCAACATCATTTTTGAAGACCTATCCATAAAGACCCCACACGTATATAGGTTTGATGAAAACAACATAACATACATAATGACAAGGAAGACATGCATGGTACATACAAAAATGATAACAACATAACATACATAATGACAAGGAAGACATACATGGTACATACAAAAATGATAACAACATAACATACATAATGACAAGGAAGACATACATGGTACATACAAAAATTATAACAACATAACATACATAATGACAAGGAAGATATACATGGTACATATAAAAATGATAACAACATAACATACATAATGACAAGGAAGACATACATGGTACATACAAAAATGATAACAACATAACATACATAATGACAAGGAAGACATACATGGTACATACAAAAATGATAACAACATAACATACATAATGACAAGGAAGACATACATGGTACATACAAAAATTATAACAACATAACATACATAATGACAAGGAAGACATACATGGTACATAGACAGTGGGGTCAGAGTTTCTAGCGCAGTGTATGTATAAATTATCTTAATCCATACCTCCATGGTGACGGCCTGTGTAGCAACAGACTCCGATCTCTCCATTCATCATGTGACACTCGGGATTATTGGAGTCAGATCTCATGTGTGCTGGACAGCAGATCTTGGGCATGCAAATGCCTGGGAAAGGACACTCGTCACATGGACCCTCATCTTTTCCTGGGAATGAAAACAATGAATGTCATGATACATCGAGCAAGAATAGCTGATAAGAACGGAGCAAGATATCCAAAACAGGGCTTGATTTATATTTGGTAGTGTTACCTCATCATCATCATCATCAAAGCACAAGTCCGGGCTGGTATGGAGTACTGCTGCCACGTTTGGGATGGCTCGGCCAAACACCAGCTTGCTGCCTTGGACTCGATCGAACGCAGAGATTTTAGGCTTATAGGTGAGCAACATATGGCGGAGACTAAGATCCAGAGTCTCGAACACCGCCGTAAGGTCGCGTGTCTTTTGATCTTCTATAGGTTACATTTCGGGGAATGCTCCCAGGAACTTCATGATCTGATCCCACCATCTCCTTTTCATCATAGGACGAGCAGGCGCACGGCTCGGTACCACCCTTACCTCATTAGTATACCCTCTATTTGTACTAAACGTTTCAGTTCCACCTTTATAATGCGAACTGCTAAGGAGTGGAATACACTACCGTCGTCTGTCTTTCCTGAAAACTATAATCTGGGTCTCTTCAAGTCAAGAGTGAATAGGTGCCTTCTAGACCTTTGTGCTCCATCTTCGGCCACATCGTCACTTACCAACAGGTAAGATCGTGGTAAAACAAAGGTCTATCAAAGGAAAAAAAAAAAAAAAAAAAACATCGTCGGCCGTGTTAGACGAAGCATCCCCCATAGAATGCAGGAATTTTACCTTTTTTTTAAGTGTGGTAGCTTTCACTTCTAGCGCAAAATTCAAATTTGTTCGTGTTTTTGCTCATCACAGCTCATCAACACTTCTTCAGATAGCAAAAACTAATTTGCCGGTAATTTTATGACCTAACACACAAGTTTTAATTTATAGTATCACATAAATATCATTAGTTTAGCTACGATTGTGCTTCGATGGTATTTACAGTGTTTTTTTGTTTCAAGCACATTCATAGCCAAACTAATGATATTTATGTGATACTATAAATTAAAACTTGTGTGTTTGGTCATACAATTACCGGCAAATTAGTTTTCGCTAACTGAAGAAGTGTTGTTTAGTTTAGTTTAGTTTATTTATTAATAACGTTGTTGGTTACATGTCAGGTTCTTAAATATAATTTACAATTCATTGTAAAAGTACATTAATACATGGGTATTAGAAAATAAAATACCTAGTAATAATAATTAAAAATTGATTTACAAAATAATAATAATACATTGATTGTCCAATCAAATATCATGTTCATAAAAATTAAATTAAATTCAATCAAATAATTCATCAAATTTATAAAAAAAAATGAATAAGCCAGAACTTCAGTTTGTTTTTGAAGGATTGCGTTGAAGAAGCACTGATGATCGCCTGTGGAAGACTGTTATAAACAGCCGGCCCCATTACATGCACCAGCTGATTAGCTGTGATGAGCAAAAAACACGAAAAAAAAAGAATTTTGCGCCACAAGCGAAAGCAACCACCTTAATCACCACGTTTGTCATGCGGTTTGGTGATCCTTGTACTGGTTTTAACACTTTATTCAGGTGGATGCTGCTGGCCATCCCCTGGTGTAATCCCTCAGTCGTGTTTTACAACATCCCCGTGAGGAGACGGAGGGGTATTTTCTTAGGCTGGACACACTCGGTCGAACCACGTCTACTTAAGGTTCATAATAACGTATTTTACCAAATATGGGCGAACAGAGTATAATTTTACATTGAAATTACTGTTGTTGTCTTTTATATTGGTCATTATTTGCGGCAAATCATATTTCGTTGAAGAAAACACTGGAATAATAGCGAAAATAACATCAAAATTTTAGTCCATACAAGTAATTTCGATGTCATTTCCGCTATTAATCCAGTGTTTTCGCCTCGGAACAAATATTTGTGCGATCGCAGATATTTGTTCAGGGTGTTCTGGGTATTTTCTATATATAATAAAAATTATCTATCTATGTAATATGTTGTATTAAGTATATCAGTTATCTAGTACCCATAACACAAGCTCTGCTTAGTTTGGGGCTAGATAATGTTGTGTGAAATGTGCAGCATTATTTATTTTATTTTTATTTATTTTATATTTGGTAAAATACGTTAGTATGAAAAAGCAACCACCTTAATATAATTTGGTGTTTGTAGCGGACTCCGTACTGGGTATTAATCAGCAAAACAGACAGGACCTTGGCCTCTTCGTACAGAGTGTGGGCAATCGACTCGTTGAGCCTTAACCCACCACGCGAGTCTAAAACGAATCGGCAGAAAAATATTTAAAAAAAAAGTTATCTGGTTGTATCTGAGTGTTTTTTTTTTTTTTTTTTTTTATACTACTTGGATGACGGATCAAGCAAGAGGCCCACCTGATGTTAAGCGGTAACCTCTGCCTATGAACAGTGCATTACCTCATAGATCACGTCCACCTAGGACGCAGCCTATGTGGGAATGCACTGCGCCCGCTACCCTGAGACATAAAGATGAAAAGTCTCATGTGCCTGTAATTTCACCGGCACCCTTACCCGTCAAACCGGAACACAGCAATGCGAGCATTACTGCTTTGCGGCAGAAATAGGTATGAGTGTTTAATATTTATGGATTACTAAAGTTGAAAACCTAAAAAATGTCCCTTGCAATCGATAATTAGAATATTCATAAAATGATAACCTAACTTTTTCTATTGCGGGCATCAATACTTTAAACTATTTACTATTTAAGTGTACAACAATCGAAATTAACCGAAGCATCGTGATCTAGCCTGGCGAAGTAATCCAGATAGTAAGTCACAATCTATTAAAAAAACCACAAATTTATACTAGGAAAATAACCTTAATACTTACCAGTGGCACTGGTCTCTTCCACCGTAAAAACTACAGCTATGTACACATATACTATGAAAAATATTTTAATGCTCCCCATTTTGGGAAATTTCTATGTTTAATTTAAAATAAAGCTAAATTCACATTGCAAGCGCACTTTCTCCCGCGAGGCTTTCGAAGCAAAGAACGAAGGAGCTCGGTGTTCCTTTTTCAAATACTACGCTAACAATGTGGGTAGACTCAAAACAATTTTACGCTTGTAAAATGATAAATGTACTCCATTATTTTTTAAAGAATAGCTGCAACATGTTCAAATACTGCTAATAAAATAGTATTAAATGCAAATTTAAACAAATAAGTACCAGGAGAACAATAAATTGCGTTCAGTTGTTTGTATTAAGTACAGAAAAACATTCTAAGGATGAATAATTACCATTCTATGAGAAACAACTAGTGCATGTGTGTAAATAACTACATTATGACTAGCTCTGAGAAAACATAACAGGCGTGGCGAAAAACAGCCCCTGCACTCATTTTGTAAAACGTTGGAAGACGTTTTATCATAAAATATGTTTTGAAGTTACCGCAGCCAATATTTTATGATTTAATTTTCTTGCATGATCTTGTAGTTGAACTTTAGTGACGAGACGTTGTTGCCAACAATACAATAATTTTTGACGACCTCTGTGGCGCGGCGGGCGAAGGTTCGCCCAGAAGGTTGCGGGTTCGATTACCGTTTCGCAACAAATATTTGTAGAACTGCAGATGTATTTGTTCAGGGTGTTCTGGGTACTTCTATGTTTAATAAAAAATATCTATCTAGTAATGTACAGTATTAAGTATATTGGTTATCTGTTCCATAACACAAGCTCTGCTTACCTTGGGGCTGTATATATTCTGTGCTTGGGGCTAGATAATGTTGTGTTAATAAATATAATTCTTCATACAAAAAAAACGTCTAGCGCAGCTCGTGAAAGCTAATTGAACCTCTCGTAAACTTAGATAATTTCAAAATAAGTTTTTTGTGAAAAATATGTATTTCAATAAAAGCTTTTTATAAAATTAGTCATCGTAACCATGTGCTGATCAAAATGAGCCCGAACACGGCCAGTCTAATATTATCCTTGGAAGAGTTCCGTTGTCCTCCTTCCGTCTCCATCATCAGATCAGCTCGTTGTCACCATAATATTGAATTTTCATCGGAACTTGACAGGTATGAAAAATATCATTTTTGTCGGTTGAGGATAACTGCTTTAAAATTCAGTTGCAAGATTCCACCCGGACATACAAAGTTAAATTAAAGCTTGTAATTTATAAAATTAGTGATCGTAACCGTGTGCTGATCAAAATGAGCCTAAACACGGCCAGTCTACTATTATCCATCGAGGAGTTCCGTTGTCCACCTTCCATCACCATCATCGGATCAGCTCGCTGTCACCATAATATTGCATTGTCATCGGAACTTGACAGGTTTTTTTTTTATTTATTTTTTTAACATTAATAGACCTTTGTTTGACCACGATCACACCTGTTGGTAAGTGACGATGTGGCCGAAGATGAAGCACAAAGGTCTAGAAGGCACCTATTCACTCTAGACTTGAAGAGACCCAGATTATAGTTTTCAGGAAAGACAGACGACGGCAGTGTATTCCACTCCTTAGCAGTTCGCATTATAAAGGTAGAACCGAAACGTTTTGTGCGAATAGAAGGTATACCAATGAGGTAAGGATGGTACTGAGCCGTACGCCTGCTTGTCCTATGATGAAAAGGAGATGGTGGGATCAGATCGTGCAGATCCTGGGAGCATTCTCCGAAATGTAACCTATAGAAGATTGAAAGGCATGCAACCTTACGGCGGTGCTCGAGACTCTGGATCTTAGTCTCCGCCATATGTTGCTCACCTATAAGCCTGAAAGCTCTGCGTTCGATCGAGTCCAAGGCAGCAAGCTGGCTGACAGGTATGCAAAATATCATCTCAATCAGTTGAGGATAACTGCTTTAAAATTCAGTTGCAAGATTCTATCCGGACAAACATACACATATGTATACATTGCAAGTTAAATAAAAGCTTGTAATTTATAAAATTAGTGATCGTAACCGTGTGCTGATCAAAATGAGCCTAAACACGGCCAGTCTAGTATTATCCATCGAGGAGTTCCGCTGTCCACCTTCCGTCTCCATCATCAAATTAGTTCGCTGTCACCATCATATTGTATTTTCATCGGAATTTGATCGGAATTTGAATTTGACGGAATTTTCGGGTATGACCAATTTTAGCTGAATCGGTTGAGGGTAAACTGCTCTAAAATTAAGTTGCAAGATTCCAACGGACATACATTTCAAGTGAAGTATTAGCTTGTAAAAACCCTAAGTAAGCCAAGATTTTATGTATGTACCTACGAGCTTCGACCAAAGTATTTTATTTACGTCGATGCCTACGAGTATCTAATTTTTGACCCAATAATCAGCACCATATTGAGAAACAATCTAATCTGGTCTAAGTTTGTGTTTTTTGTCTATCGAGACAATATTGTCCTATCTTGGTTTAGGTACAGTGATCCCTTGAAATTATAATGAACCATGAACCGTGAACTTATATTCCTTTTAGACCTTTTTATTTCTTTTATAATTCGCCCAGTATCATTATGTCTAGTTAATTTTCATGTTAAGCATATTGGTCTCCTTACTTAAAACATTCTTATTGTTAACTTTCGTGGTATGTCCGTACGTCAACAGAGGTCCGTGCTGAAATCAGCGCTGCAGGTCACTGCAGCATTATGCTGAGCACGGACCTTTTTTGACTGCACTATACATATCTATCATAATTTACACGTATTATAATTAAACTGTATTTATGTAAAAAAACTATGTATGGTGTATCAAAATAAACTTTTTACTTACTTACTTACTTAATGAAGTATCCGTGCATATTTTTTTAATCTGAATAATGTACTTTTAAGAATCAATCTAATATGATTTGTAATGTAGCGGCGCCCCACCGCAAACTATTGAAGCACAGCGTAATGAAACTTTGCTATGACTATAATCAAAGGCGTTACGTTCCTATTTTTTTTTTATTTTTTTATACTACTTGGATGACGGAACAAGCAAGAGGCCCACCTGATGTTAAGCGGTAACCTCTGCCTATGAACAGTGCATTACCTCATAGGTCACGTCCACTTAGGACGCATCCTATGTGGCATTGCACTGCGCCCGCCACCCTGAGACATAAAGATGAAAAGTCTCATGTGCCTGTAATTTCACCGGCACCCTTACCCTTCATACCGGAACACAGCAATGCGAGCACCACTGCTTTGCGGCAGAAATAGGTATGGTGGTAGTACTTCCCCGGACGAACTCTTTCACAAAAAAGCTCTACTACTACTAAAAAGCTCTACTAGTAGCTCTCTCTTGTAGTACCTATAGTAGTGCCTCTTCAACAATATATAAAAACTTATCGCTTCGGCAATTTTCCTAGTGTTATGAATACCTCACGTAATAATAAAAATGACGACGTTAATCAAGATGTTGACAGCCTGGTCCACGTCGCCTACCATCCGGCGGGCCGCACCAAGTTTTTCTAGGGAGGCCTAGCAAACATACATACATAGACACACGCCTTTTTCTCCGAAAGGGTAGACAGAGCCTAAATGGGCCTCTTCTCATCGGGGCTTGTATCATCGTAGGAATATAGACGTGACAAGTGGTGAGCTCATCACCGCCATTGCTTCCAACGAATGACTCTGCTAACACCAATAGTACCTAATAACTCACACCTAAATAAGCTAGCAGCCAGGACAAATGTTATACCAACGAGTCTCACTAATAAGTGCAGGTAATCCTTTAATCGGCTTTTACGACATCCACTGGAGGAGATGGAGGGGTATTTTCCAGGGCCGGACACACCACGGTATAACATGAACTAGTTTTTTATTTTTAATATTTTTTTTTATTCAAGCCATGTTTTTAAATGAGGGATTGGAACAGAGTGCTGATCAAAATGAGCCCAAACACGATCAGTCTACTATTATACTATTACTATTATTTGTTCTACGAAAGGGGTGAAGTTCCGGCGGTTCAAGGGCCGTCTGTCACGTGGATCCCCCGAGCCGCGACGCGTCGGCGATCACACGTGTGTTAGATTAAGTTATAAATATCTTTATATGTATGTTAGTTGTAAGGTATATATTACCATGGGCCTTTGTCTAGGTACAATGTACATTTTTCACTGTTGCCTGAAATAAATGTATTGAATTGAATTATCCATCGAGGAGTGCCGTTGTCCACCTTCAGACTCCATCATCAGATCAGCTCGCTATCACCATAATATTGTATTGTCATCGGAACTTGATAGGTAAGTATGCCAAATAAAGGTTAATCGAACACCGGGAAGTGGATAAATTATTGTGAGATTTGATGACAGGCACCGGGAAAGGTGAAATTACTGAACGTATTTATTTTTACTGTTATATTTCAAAATATGACTAAGCAGTACCTACTTGCTGATACAATTTCATAAAATATGTTTTTCGCTCCTCTTGCTCAAAAATACCGTCATTGTGGAGTACCAGAGCGAAGAAAAAATTGAATTTCTCTACCTAGGGGAAAAATAAATTTTAATTTTTGTCTATCAAATGACAATGTGCCTACAAAACGAAAAGTATTTAGTCATAAGTAGAATTACTGTTTCATAAAAAAAGAAAAACATTTTATTTTTGAAAATGGAACTTAAATCGACGATATCTTTGGTAGAATGAATGCAATGCGTTGCGGCTACAGAATCAAATCAAATCAAATCAAATCATTTATTTGCTAAATAGGGTTGAAGAGGTTCTTAAAACATTTATAAACAGCACCATTCTATTTCACCATTCTAGGTTAAGCAAATTACAGTTTACAAACACATTATTGATTAAAAGATTATTAAATATATATTATTAAACACACAATTAATTAATTAAACACAAACAGTTAAAATCAAAAAATTAATTAAACACACACATTAGGAAAACTTACACATGTCAACAACAACAAAATACAAAAACTATGTGTACGCTTACCTACTCTTATAATTTGTCAGTCAAGAATTCATTTATGGAATAATATGTCTTTAGGACCAAAAAATCAAAAAGTTTTTTTTTAAAAATATTATTGTTTTCGATTTCTGCAATTGATATTGGCGTTTTATTGAACAGTTTAGGTGCCATATCCAGAATACTTTTGTGGAACATTGATGTTTTATGTGAGGGCATAGCGATTTTATTCTTTAATCTCCTACTACTTAATGGAGTAAACTGATCCCTGTTTAATCGTACAAACATAATTAATTCAAATATATATAAAGACGGAAATTTCAAAATGCGCAGATCTTCAAAATATGGCTTACATGAGTCAGTTTGATGTAATTTACACACGGATCTTAGGCACTTTTTTTGTGCTTTAAACACTCTTTCTCTTTCAGTACAGTTGCCCCAAAATATTATGCCGTATCGAAGAGTGGACGTTACGTACGCATGATAAGCCGTCAGCACTGTATACCTATTTACTATTTTTGAAAGCATGTATAGGGCATAGGAGAAGCGACTTAATTTAGAGCACACTACTTCCATGTGATGTTTCCATGAAAAATTAGAGTCAATGTGAAGACCTAGAAATTTTGTATTTAGAATGTCATTTATATTCTTACCGAAATATTTTATATATAATGTCAGAGGTTTATTATTAAATGTCATAATGCTGGTTTTGTCAAGATTTATACAGTCCGACCAGAAAGAGTAGAAAATAAATGAGGGCGCCACTATCGTTTACATGGTATCACCATATACTATGGCGAAATGTTTTGATACTTGATATTTTTGAATATATAAAACACATTGCAGTTCTCATTTTATTGAATTTTACAACAAATATTTATGCTTATCACATTAAGGAATAAGAATCAAACCACTATCTTAGAGTAAACTAAAGTAAAATTTAGTTTGAATATATAATGCATTATTGGTATCCAAACCAGTCCTATGACACTAGGTCCCTACCTAGAAAGAAAGTGAAAATATTTTGTATACTCAGAGGGGAAAAAACCACAGTAGACAATTTTGTTAAATAATAATATAATACTAAATAAGATAAGATAAGATAAGATAATATTTATTTCTGTAACTTAATGTAACATAGAAATATCCGTAGTTGAGACCACCTTTACCACCTTTACCACCACTAAATAATACATAAATCACTCTAATGACTCAAAATTAAGATACTCAGTGCCCGACATCGATTCTTCTTGTGGTAGAATATAATAAGAAGTTCCTGCCATACCATGATTTTCATCTTCACTCTCAGATTCCTCGCTAGAGCTTTCATCACAGAGTTGTATTATACCAGCTGCTCAATGTTTTGGTACATTGTTCGACTTCGCTCATGGTATTCCTTTTCGATTTGTTTCACATGTTCACAGCATCGCTTCCAGTCAGTTTGAGTAATGGTGTTGAATGACTCCTCAGTCAATTCTTTGATATATATATGAAGCTCCTACATTGCGTGAGGCTACTTTAGATTTTTCTTGAGCCCATATAAGCTCTATGGGGTTTAGTTCGCAGTGGTAGGGGGGCAGCCTGACCACTGTGTGTCCATACTCCGAGAGCAACTTATCTATTTCATAGACAGGTATCTTTGTTTCTCAGCCAAAGCAAGCAACATTAGTTTCCTTAAATTTTCATCAAAAGGAATATTATTTTCAGTAATCCATAGTTATTATTCTCATTAACAATCCTCCATAAAGTGCTTTCCGATTTTCCTGCAAAAACATAAGCAGGTAAAGTATCAAAAATAAAGAATTGCACTACAAAATACGATTAAATGGGACAAAGATCAACAAAGACTAATTAGTATGATTCACAAGGATTTTGGATGGATTTACACGATTCTTTTAGTAAATTATAACAGTTTACGTCCAGTTTTATTCTTTTTACCAGCTACTTACCGGTCAAATAAGCTGTTCGTTTATAACCGTCTACTAATTCAGCCAGCAGCGTCCAGGCTTGATACTCAGCCAAACATCTCCTAAACACTTTGTAAATAATGTCACGAGCCCCACTGCGTATAGTTTTATTCATATTGCTAATATTTTACGATTTATGCGATTTATTTGCTTTTGTTTAGAGAAATAAAAACAGCAATAACAAATCATAACAAACAATTCGAATACACGCGCTCGACTGAAGTTGCAGTGTTTCCGCTAGCGGAAAATTATTATGGTTAGTCCAAAAAATATTTAAATATGATTTCAAGAAATTACCTTTACATGACTATTTTTTTAAATTCTTTATATTCTATTGTAATGAAAATAAATCAACATACATAAATCACATCATACCTACCTATATAAATACCAATATGTGCATAATTTAATTTTGCATATAAAAGCTGAATCTGGCGACAAATTCACTACAGCGGCCACACTGGCTTATCATAAAGAGTTGCCAGTTTATAGTAAATTTTAGTTCCTTGATAATTAATTTCTACTCTTTATGGTCGGACTTGTACATAGATTATTACATGTCAACCAATTAATGATGTCCTCAAGAGTGCAAATAATGTCAGATTCTAAATTACTGGAATTATTTTGCGAAAAAATAACAGTGCTGTCATCAGCGAATAGAACCATCGGATGATTGACAGTTGCGGGGAGATCATTGATATAAGTTATAAATAGTTAGATACTTCCCTGCGGAACACCGTACTTTACTGGTAATGTGTCTGATAAGTAACTCATATCAGTCCGAGATTTCAGACAGACTTTATTGATCTGAGTCAGTTGGGTTCTCTTTTCCAGATACGATTGGATCAGGCTGAGGGCATTTCCTCTGACTCCGTATGTGTTAAGTTTATTTACCAAAATTGAATGATCTACATAGTCAAACGCTTTCGTTAAGTCCATAAACATGGCACATACTGGAATTTTTCTGTCACGATTGTATATAATAGGCTTAAGCAATTTGAAAATAGCCATATTAATACATTTGTTTTTTCGGAAACCTAATTGTTCGTCGCACAGTATATTATATTTTTCAAAGTATGAAACAAAGCTAGAGTACATGCATTTTTCAAATACTTTACAAAAAATAGGTATCAAAGCAACAGGTCTATAATTGCTCATGTTATCTCGGTAATTTTTTTTGAAAAGTGGCTTTACTACTGTCAATTTGAGTTTATCTGGAAATTTACCGTCGTCATACATACATAAATTCATAATGTAGCTTATAACAGGAGATATGTTTTCGGACACAAACTTAACAACATTCGTACAAATTTCATCGTAACCGGTACTTTTTGTGTTATTTAGTGACATAATAATTCGGTTTATATCATGTGGGGTACTCGGTTGAATAAATATTGAATTTGATTTATTCCATATCATGGAAGATTTTGCTCTTTTGATCCCAATATCTTTTACCTGATTTACAAAGAATTCATTGAAACCTTGAGCAATGTCTTTGGGATCTTTGAAAATCCTGTCGCCATCAATAATTCCTTCAATATTAATTTTAGGGATATTTTGCTTATTTTTATTGATGATATTCCAAACTGCTTTTGACTTATTAGGGGCCATTGTGATACTGTAATCGTTTTGTGCTTTCTGTGTTAGTTTCAATATATTTTTTAGCCTCTGTTTTGAAGAAATCTTTATTTTCTTTACATTTATGAATTCTAGCTTTCCAAAGCATTTGTCTTTTTCTTTTTGAACACCGTTTGATACCTTTTGTTAACCAATTTGATTTTCGATCGATAGAATATCTCACCTTTACAATAGGGAAACAGAGGTCATAGAACAATTTAAACAATTCGTAAAAACAGTTATACGCATCATTAGAGTCAGTTTTTGCAAAAACGTCACTAAAACATAGTTTGTCCAGACAGTCTTTAAACTTTGACATATTTTCAATGCTATAGTCTCGTCTGTAGTAGTACCAGAATTTAATGGGGTAATATTGTGCAACCGGACATACGAAATATTGAGCAGTGTGGTCTGACAAACCAAAGTCAATGATTTCACATGAAACACGTCGTACATTATGAATAAAATTGTCTATACAAGTTCTACTAATGAGACGTGTTGGTTCCGCGAGAGATATTTTAAGATTGTGAGAGTTAATAATGTCCATAAAATCAATACATAGGCTATTCTTGTTTAAAATATTTATATTAAAATCACCGCAAATTATGACTTTTCTCTTACTGAAACAGATAATTTTCAAGATATGTGTAAATGACGAAAAAAATGTTTCAATAATTCCTTTGTTGTTAATGGGTGGCCTGTACACGCAAACAATGACAACATTTTGCTCCTTTAAGTATATAGCGCAATATTCAGCTATGTTTTCAATGCTCACCTTCTTAATTTCCTTTATAACTTCATATTTGTGACTGTTTTTTATTAGTATACAAGCACCTCCATTACGATTTCTCCTGCTAAAGTTAGTCGCTATGGTAAAATTTGGCACATTTCATATTATGTTCCGTTATACAAATTACATCTACATGTTTACCCTTATTTTTTAGTTCGTCAATATGTAATGTCAGTAAATCTTGCTTATTAATTAATCCATTAATATTTTGGTGTAGGACATTAATATGGTTAGACACGAAATGTATGCATTGGAAGATTCTCATTACTGTCATTCACCATCTGTACCTGCAAAGGATGGGTTGGTATAGATTCTAAGTTTGTCTGTGTACCCTTATCAGCAAAAATAGGGCTTTGTGGCTTGACGACCTTTGAATCTTGGTAAATTCTGTAATTTTTTAACTTAAGCCCATAATCCAAACGTAATATTTCACGAAACATATTTTGGCATAAATGTAAGGAAGACTGATATCCTAATGGGGCTTCACTATAATTCATATCTAAATAGTGAGTATGCTCATATTGAGCACACTCGAATTTTAAAATGTAATTGAGTTTTTTTTGATTCAGATATCTATTGTATGGTATTTCACTAATTAAAACATTCGTATGTTGAGTAGCATTAAGAAAACGATTGAGAGCTGACTGAAATATAAACGGACTCTTATCGTTTATGCCGCCTACCAATATAACATAATCACTTTTAGACAGTTTTAATATGTCTTTTCTATCAGAGTCAATAACACAGCTTAGGTCTGCTCCTGGCTTCAAGAAACACGTGACTATGTAGTGTGAACCTACATGTTCTTGCAGTGTTTTCTGTAGACTCCTTCCCCGTTGGTCGGCTATGATAATTATTTTCTTCTTTATTAGGTCTTTGTCTTCTATAAAATTTTGTGAAGCAATGTATTTCAGTCTTTCCGAAATGCTTATTAATTCCTCTATCTTGCCATCTATTACTTCCTTCGTTGGGCATTCATTAGTTTCTACTTCTGTGTAAGTGTCAACTACTTGATTTCCTCCCTGATGTTGAGCACTTAGCTGGTTTTGTAACATATCTTTTTCATTTTCTTCTTCGTCACTTTGTTGCTGGACTTTGATATCTCTATATTCATTTGAAATATCTATGCTATTTCTAGTTTTATCCTGTCTATCTAAAGTATTTTTTCGCGGAGTGAAAGCAGTACTACTTCTTCTATTTTTCTTCCTGTTTCCAGACCTTGGCGGTGTGCACGTTATTTCAGATGTACCTACTTTTTTATAAAGGTCTATTATTTTGTAACATTTTTCTAGGTCTGATTTCATCTTGGTGTTTTCTGTGTTTAAATTTTCTATTTCTAGATTGGCGCTTTCAAATTGAGAAGAAAGGTTTTTTAATTTTTCTAATAACTCATCGTTCGTCTCTCTATCATACAAAGACGTATTGGGGAGGCTCATCACTGTGGTGTCAAAAAGTGATGAATTGTCGTTAGATGTCTCGGACAATGAATTCGATAACTGTTGAGGTTTACGTTTAGTAACGTTATCTGTGTCCATTTCGTATGTTTATAGTCGATTCGACAATTCTGGTAGCACAAAAAGCTTTTATGAGATGGCAACACTTTAACCTCTTGATTGTCTGTCACTGTCAGCAGTCAGCAATGTCAAAATTCATTCATCACAAACAAGGCCGGCCGGCTGTGTTAAGAAATAAAAAAGCGGCCAAGTGCATGTCGGACTCGCCCATGAAGGGTTCCGTAACAGCAAGTAACATAATATAAAAGTTCTTGGATGGATTACGATCAATGACGTATTAAAAAAAAACTACTTACTAGATCTCGTTTAAACCAATTTTGAGTGAAAGTTTACATGGTAATGTACATTATATTTTTTTTTTAGTTTTATCATTCTCTTATTTTAGAAGTTATGGGGGGGGGGGATACACACTTTTTACCACTTTGGAAGTGTCTCTCGCGCAAACTATTCAGTTTAGGAAAAAATGATATAAGAAACCTCAATATCATTTTTAAAGACCTATCCATAAATACCCCACACGTATAGGATTGATGAAAAAAAAATATTTGAGTTTCAGTTCTAAGAATGGGGAACCCCAAAAATAATTGTTTTTATTTAATTTTTGTGTAAAAATCTAAATGCGGTTCACAGAATACATCTACCTACCAAGTTTCAACAGTATATCTCTTATAGTTTCGGAAAAAAAAGGCTGTGACATACACGGACAGACAAACAGACAGACAGACAGACAGACAGACAGACATGACGAATCCATAAGGGTTCCTTGTCTTTGACTGCGAACCCTAAAAAAAGACATTGGCGCGAAACATTTAGAATTTTTCTGTAATTGCAAATTGAATTGGTAGTGACCTTAATTAATTTTTCATATTGTATTGGATTATTTTATTTTCTCGCAATCGTAGTGAAAAGTAGAGTGTAACAAACGGCGCTAAAAACCCATTAAAACTCGGTTTCTATTTTTGTTTTAAAATGGGTAATTTTAGCTCCTTGTATAACAATCTAACGTTATTACGGTATAGTTTATGTGTATCTACTGCAATGCAAAATGCAAACATAGGGGCTATAAATTTGTATTTGTTCTAGCATTTGCCCGTGTCTCCGCCCACGTGGTACCAAAGTATTTACATAGATGTTCCAAAACCATTATCGTTACATCAGAATTTTAATCAGAGAGTTTCATCAGAGTGGAACAAGGAATAAGAAAATCGAAAGAACGTACTACTACTGGAAGTAACGTGAACGAAGAAAATTTAAGACTGCGCCAACCCCAGGCAAAAATCTTCATACAAAAAAAACGCCACGCGCCGCTGGAAAAAGAGGGTTTTATTGAATATTTCGTGAAATATATATAATCTTAAAAAAGCGGCCAAGTGCGAGTCGGACTCGCCCATGAAGGGTTCCGTAGCAGCAAGTAACATAATATAAAAGTTCTTGGACGGATTACGAGTTATGACGTATGAAAAAAAAAACCTTACTAGATCTCGTTCAAACAAATTTTGGTTGGAAGTTTACATGGTAATGTACATCATATTTTTTTTTTTAGTTTTATAATTCTCTTATCTTGGAAGTTATGGGGGGGGGACACTTTTTACCACTTTGGAAGTGTCTCTCACGCAAACTATTCAGTTTAGAAAAAATATATACTAGAAACATCAATATAATTTTTGAAGACCTATCCATAAATACCACACACGTATGGGTTTGATGTTTTTTTTTTTGAGTTTCAGTTCTTAGTATGGGGAACCCCAAAAATAATTGTTTTTTTCATTTTTTGTGTAAATATCTTAATACGGTTCACAAAATACATGTACCTACCAAGTTTCAACAGTATAGCTCTTATAGTTTCGGGAAAAAAAGGCTGTGACATACACGGACGGACAGACAGACAGACATGACGAATCCATAAGGGTTCCTTGTCTTTGACTACGGAACCCTAAAAACCCCTAAGGTGATCCGTCCATTTAATTATACTGATCTTATTTATCTAATTTTTGACCCAATAATCTGTACCATATTGACAAACAATAAGAGTTAGAGGTAATTTTGTGTTTTTTTTTTCGAGAAAATTTTCTCCTATCGTATTTCTATCTAGGTGATCCCTCGGAATTATAATGTAGTATCCATGCATATTTTTAATTTGAATATTGTACTTGATTTAGTCACTTAAAAATCTAATCTAAGATTTTAATTTTGCGTTATACCTTAACTGCAGCTCAATTCGTTTGCCGGTTACGGTTAAGTATTAGAAACGAGGTGTCTCAGGAACATCTGTCTTACCTAGCTCCTCAGAAGATGGTATAGTCAGCGTCAGTGCAGGTGGAGCATCACTATCCCCTCCATCTGACCGCTGACTCTTTTCAGTGTTCTAACACCAGTTTTCATACAAATAAAATGACATTGAAATTGGAGCACCTTCCTATTTTTAAGATCCCTTCGACAATAACAGAGTTCGCTTGAAGACATTATACCTCTGTAGGTAAAAACGCAACAAGTTCTCGAGTTTGTATTCCTATGAGCAAGCGATGATGAGTGAATTGTTTATTATAATATAGTCGTAAATAGATAAAAGGTGCATGAACATTGTTTTACTATAGTCACAATAAGTATATTAATATAAAGTAATAACTTTTATCTCTGTTGGTACTGTTTGTGTAAAAAATGGAGGTTGTGTAGTAAGTCGGTAAGTTATTATATTGAAGTACTACATTCCACAAGTAATGTGAAATCAAAGGGAAGGTTAAAAACTGCGACAAACAAATCTTCCTGTGGCAAGAAGCCATTTTATTTATAATTTAAGTATCCAGACCAGATTGGAGACGTTTTGAAAAAAGGCCAGGTCAAAGGTATCCTTAACCAACGAGCATGTATGAAAGAAAGAAAAAAAGAAAGATAATTTATTTATTTTTTCCCCACGGCGCAACGCACACATATACCTGACATGAAAACAAAAACAAAAATCTACGAAGTACTTCAGGATCAGTAAGATAAGCAACTAGTAGAAATAAAAAAATAAAAATAAAAAGAAATAAAAACTATTATTAACTTTGGTAAGTTGATAGGTAGGTATATAAGTAGAA
Source organism: Operophtera brumata (assembly GCA_932527175.1). Lineage (NCBI taxonomy): Eukaryota > Metazoa > Arthropoda > Insecta > Lepidoptera > Geometridae > Operophtera > Operophtera brumata. The sequence continues at coordinate 41,192,109 of OW052228.1, read as the reverse complement.
GGCATCGATGTGTGTTGTGTGGGGTCAAACAGATCCCTGTCTCAGAATATGCACCAGACCTAGGTTTAGTGCAGCGCTGGTTTTCAGACAGGGCCTATGAAGAATGTGAATGAAGCAAAAGAATGAATGAAGTAACAGAGGTGTGTCAGGATCGTAGCAAGTGGAAATCCGTGGTCTCTGCCTACGCCTCCGGGAAACAGGCGTGAGTTTATGTATGTATGCATGTAATTTAAGTAAGTACAGTATTTTTAGGCGACTTTTCGACTCCGCATAAAATCTTACAGTTCCGTATCCAAATGAAGCCGAAGAAGCCAATTCACGACAATTTTTATAAGGCTTTGTTTTCCAACGTAGGTGTTAATTTAGAATGATGAGCTGAGTGCCTTGCATTCCGATGTCGCTGCGGGTACAGATAGAATAATACCTGCGGGTAATACCGTGCAAGCGCCAGATGCCGTCAGTGTGTTGTCCTTCCCTCCTTCCTCCCTAGTGTGTTGAAATTACAGGAGTGTTTGAAGGTGGATGGTCTCGCTTGAGGCGCGAATTTATTATTTTTTGGTGTTTTTTGGTCATTACAGCTCATGAACACTTCTTCAGATAGCGAAAGTTGATTTCGCGAGAACTAGGAGACATAACACACATGTTTTAATTGATGCTATCTCATAAATATTATCAGTTTAGCTATGATAACCCTAAACACATTTTCACAGTGTTTTTTTTATTTTATTTTTTGTATTGTAGCTAAACTGATGATATTTATGAGATACTATCAATTAAAACATGCGTGTTAAGTCTCCTAGTTCTCATGAAATCAATTTTCGCTATCTGTAGAAGCGCTGATGAGCAAAAAAACTCAAAAAAAAAAAAAACGAGCCTTAAGCGACAGCATCCACCTTAATGTGTAACATCTTTCCTCTCTCTTTCCTGCAATCTGTGGGAGTGATTTCGTGAAAAGGGGCAGAAGTGTGTAACAGGAAGTGCGTATTTTTCCGAAAGGTTGGTACTATCAGCCATGTTGCTTATTACCAAGGAGGTGAGATGTCAGATGTTACAAATCCTATTCGAATACTGTAAGGCTCGCTCTTTTTTTTTGTAACTACCTACTGGGTAAGCAAACAGTCACACAGCCGCGTATGGACTGCGCGTTCCAATGTACGCGTAATCAAGGTACGCTATAACACGCGTACAAATGGATACGCGTACAGCACTTGTATGGATTGCGGCGTGTCTGAATGCGAGGTGAATCGATCCATTCCAACTCGCGCGTCGGTCAGTATTGCATGGAATTGACATTATTTAAAGTCGGCGGGAACGCGAGATCCATTTTGCCGTCCAAATAGAGCGTACACATCCCCTTCGACGCGCATCAAAAAACCGACTGCCGATGGATCGTTGCGAGCCCGAATCACGCGACACGCTTGCCTTTGGATATCAAAGGGGAGCTCCATAGGAAAATAGTTTTCAAAAATAGATTAAAGGCTTTCTTATTGGAAAAGTGTCCATATACGCTCGCTGAACTTGACTTATAATTTATCTTTAACTATGTATTTGAATAATAATACCATCACCATGTTCTGACGTAATTATAATGAGCCACACATGTCCATCACTCCACATCTTGTATTGTATTGTTTTTATTTGATTTATATAATTGTAAATGTGTTTTTTTTTAAAGTTTTGTAATTTTTTTTATTTTTTATTTAATTATTAATTATTATTGACATTATGATTTTATGAATGATAATAATTACTACCCCTACTTTATATGTGAACTTTCCGACACAATGTTTTTTTGTATATCTGGAAATAAATGAATTGAAATTGAAAATTGAAATTGAAATCTAAATGTGAACGCGTGAACGCGAGGCTGCAGGTACGGACGGCATTTTCCAGTGTACGCGTCTCCGAATACGCGTACACTGGAACGCGCAGTCCGTACGCGGCTTAAGGCCCACCTGATTGAACGTAATTAGCGTAGTCTATGGACGCCTGTAACACGGGATGCATCACACACGTGTTGCAGACTTAAACAACCTTTTTAGGGTTTCGTAACAAAAATTACGGAACCCTAATAGATTCGTCATGTCTGTCTGTCTGTCTGTCCGTGTATGTCACAGCCACTTTTTTCCGAAACTATAAGAGCTATGCTGTTGTAACTTGGTAAGTAGATGTATTCTGTAAACCGCAATAAGATTTTCAAACAAAAATAGAAAAAAAAACAATAAATTTTTGGGGTTCCCCATACTTAGAACCGAAACTCAAAAAACTTTTTTCATCATACCCATACGTGTGGGTATCTATGGATAGGTCTTCAAAAATTATATTGAGGTTTCTAATATATATTTTTTCTAAACTGAATAGTTTGCGCGAGGGACACTTCCAAAGTGGTAAAAAGTGTGTGTGTGTCGCCCCCCTCCCGTAACTTCTAAAATAAGAGAATGATTAAACTAAAAAAAATATGATGTACATTACCATGTAAACTTCCACTAAAAATTGGTTTGAACGAGATCTAGTAAGTAGTTTTTTTCAATACGTCATAAATCGTAATCCATCCAAGAACTTTTATATTATGTTACTTGCTGCTACGGTACCCTTCATGGGCGAGTCCAACTCGCACTTGGCCGCTTTTTTTTTAAGAAGTGGTGCACAGACACTATCTTCTCCGTAGGTACCGACAAAACAGTAGAACGATGCATTTAAACTTACGTTTAATCAAATTATGACTGTAAACTTTGACAAATTATGAATAGGTGTATTAGACAAGCTTTAATTTTACTTGAGTATATTTTGAATAACTAACCTATAAAAGTTAAATGTAACCCAAAAATTTCGATCATTTTCTTTTGGGTTACATTCAAATTTAATGTTATCCATGAAGTGTGGTTTACACTTGAAAAATAATAAACTATAACTAACCTATAATTCGTTGAAACTATTATTAAGCCTTTTTTTAACCGTTTCAAGACCTTCTTGCGAAGTCGCGGTTGGTGCTCATGAAGATGGTCTTCTTCTTCTTTTTTTTTGGCGTGTTCAGCGGACCGGTAGTGGTGCCACAAGAGTTTGCCAATAACCAAAAAAGTGCTGGGAGTTTGAGGAAAGATAAAGGTACGGTTTATGTAATACAAATTGATTCACACTTAACTGAAAAAAAAACTAATACACATAACAACATCTAAATGGTCAACGAAACGTCATCTGGACAGTAAACAGCACGTGGTGTACACAAAGTCGTATTTTTTTAAAATAATACTACGCCACGTTAATTTAAACTTTATAAACGATTGCTTTAATTAAGTTTGGAAACCAAAATAAACTGCTGCAGTGTGTCCGGCATGAGAATAGACTCCTCCATCTCCTCCCGTGGATGTTGTAAGAGCCGACTAAGGGATGGGTAGCAGAATGCACCTGAGTACTCAACAGCAACACTGTGGTCACCTATCCCCCTGCCAAGCGTGGTGATTATAGTAAATCCCCCCCCCCCCCCATTGCATTCTATGGGAAAGGCCTTGGCCAGCAGTGGATGTCTATAAAGACTGCTGATGATGATAATGATGAGAAATAAAAAAAAAAACCCCTCCTTCCCTTTCCTGGAATATCCCCCTCTCTCAAGGCACCTACAACATTTTAAAGGTTGCAGGTCGGTGGATGCAGGTGGCTCAAGGATATTCATCGTGGCATTCTAAGGGGGAGGCCTATGCCCAGCAGTGGACTTCTACCACCTGATGATGATGATATTTTAACGTGTTTTATAAGTAAATACCTACCAAAAAGCTATAAATTATATTTAATAATATATAATTAAATTTTAAAGTTCACATGTTCCGTGTGCTTGTCCACGTGAATGCATATTCACATAGTGTACAAAAGTATTTAAGATAAGATAAGATAGCATTTGCTTACTGAAAGTAAATAGCTGAACAAATATTTATTTTATATCAAGCAGGTATTTAAAAAACGATGTGAACCACTATATATTTCTAAATATTTTGAGGTTTCATCTTCAGGCAAATCGTAATAATTAAAATCTTTAACAAATACTAAAACCAATATAAACTCTACGGTTTTTACTTTAAGATATACAGAACAATAAATAATTAATAAATAAATAATGCTGGACAGTTCACATAACATTATCCAGCCCCAAGCTAAGCATAGCTTGTGTTATAGGTACTAGACAACTGATATACTTAATACAATACATTACATAGATAGATATTTTTTATTATACATAGAAAATACCCAGAACACCCTGAACAAATATCTGTAGATCGTACAAATATTTGTTCTTATATTTGTTCTCCTGCGACGCAGGCGAACCTTCGCCCGCCACGCCATGCGCCACAGAGGCCGTCAAAGTGAATAATATTGTGCCAAAAGATCAATATCAATTAATAGTAGATTAGTAGCCTAGGGCTGTAAGGCATCAATTGCAGCCCGAGATATTTAGGCGCACGAGCGCAGCGAGAGCGCCTATAGTTCGAGGGTGGCATTGATGCTTACACCCGAGCTAACTACTCTGCTTTACATCTCGATTGTGAGGTAAGTAGGTCCTTATTACCCCCAAATGGGGCTTGTAGGTGACCAATTAGCGCTCTAGGGTAATAATGTAGCTAGAAAAGCCCTAGGGCGGTAAGAAATTAAAAAAAAAACTTCACTCTTTAAAAAAGTTCGCGTACATCTAACCATCATACTGGCAATAGACATCATGCATTCAGTTTTTTAATTACTTACCGCCCTAGGGCTTTTCTAGCTACATTATTACCCTAGAGCGCTAATTGGTCACCTACAAGCCTCATTTGGGGGTAATAAGGACCTACTTACCGAATATGAGAGATGTAAAATAATTTAATTATTGATTTTGCAAGACCTTTCATACAAAACACCACACCACGTGTATAAAATGGACACCATTTTTTTCCCGTTTTCGATTTATTAACGCTAAAACCTACCTTGGTTTACACGTTACAACAAAACAATTAAACATGTATTGAACCTTTTTATTATAATTAAAACAAACATACATATATGAACATACCTACATAAAATTAAACTAAGGTTAGTCATTGTATGCCCCATAAATTAGCAACATATTGCCTACAGTGCGTCGATTTTCCTCTTAGATAGGTAATTTTATTTTTAACTACACTGGTGTTGAACGTTCCTAGAACCTCTGGTACTTATTTTCAGACAATTTTCATATGAAGCTAAGAAATTTATAATATGATTTAACCAATAAATAAATAAATAATAAATAAATAATGCTGTACAGTTCATAGAACATTATCTAGCCCCAAGCTTGTGTTATGGGTACTAGATAACTGATATACTTAATACAATATATTACATAGATAGATATTTTTTATTATACATATAAAATACCCACAAATATTTGTTCCGAGGCGGGAATCGAACCCGCAACCCCCTGCGTCGCATCCTAAGCTTCGCCCGCCGCGACACAGAGGTCGTCAATAAATAATACTATTAATTTTATTTCAAACTACATGAGAAATATACCTACAAATTTCATTGAAAAAAGAACACGTTATGACTAATATCACAGAATAAATTATAGTACAAGTTCTAATATGCATATTTTAAACATAAAACGATCACTTCACATCATTTGTGGTTCAGTATCGCGGAAGATCGCAAGCCCCCACTACGCCATCACAACCTTATTTGAATGAATAATTATCATGCGTATAAATAAAAAATCTCGCGACAACCATTCACACGCCATTACGCATTGATATGAAAACGTACTGCAGTTTCCATTTCTATAATAAAGTCGTCTTATTTCCGTGCCAGTGAAATAAACTTGTGAGATTGACTAAATCAGTTCTCCAAAATGGTGGTTAAACTTAACAAAGTGCCGTACGAAGATGCTTTAAACATGACTGGTAAGGAATTCAATTATTAGCGGTCTTCAGGTAGCACAACTGTTTCATATATATTTTGTACAAACCTTGTATCAGTTGTATTAATCTTTCTGTAAATAAATGATTTTTCACACCACGCTCGACAATAGATAGACAGATATTTTACTTTGGTCGAAGGATAGATAGATAGATTAACACTTTATTGTACACCAAAAAATAATAATATTAAAACACAATAATACAAGGATTAACTAAATCAAATTATAATACAATGGGCGGCCTTATCGCTGAAATCGATTTCTTCCAGGCAACCTTTGGATGGACAGTAATGAGTGAAGTAATAACGAACGACGGTGCACAGAGTAAAATAAATAAATAATAACAACAATAATAATGATAGATGAATAAGAAAACGTTTAAATAATTCGAATACATAATATACTATAGTAAAATACACTATCTACATAGCGATGAAGTTAAATACTACATTATGTGCCCTACTATTTCTACTAATAAACTTAAAACGTGGACAGGTCCGACAGATAATGATTTTTGAGCTTTAGCCTGAATGTGTGCAGGGAAGATGCTTGCCTGATTTCCACCGGCAAAGCATTCCAGAGACGCACAGCTTTGACTGTGAAAGAATTCCCATAAAAGGAACTGCTGTGCGTAGGCATTCTGAGCGAAAAGTTTTCTGATGACCCAAGAGAATAAGAATTGGAGGAATAAAGATACCCAAACCTTGCCTTAAGATAGCAAGGGGAGAAAGGATTGAATAGAACAGAGTAAAGAAGAGAAAGAATATGCGTCTCCCGACGAAGACGTATAGGGAGCCATTTGAGCATAGAGCGAAAAGGAGAAACATGGTCATATTTGCGCAATCCATATATGAACCTAATGCAGTAGTTTTGCAGGCGCTCAAGCTTATTTAGCTGTTCTTCTGTAAGATCCAGATAGCATGCGTCGGCGTAGTCTAATACAGGAAGAAGCAGAGATTGTGCAAGTGCAATTTTGGTGGATGTTGGCAGGAAGTTTTGCAGTCTTCTCAGAGAGCCTGCTGTGGCAAAAAGCTTCTGACCGGTGACTTGTAGCTGAGACCCCCAGGATAAGTTGCGGTCGATCGTTATCCCAAGACTCTTCACAGACAATGTCCAATTACATATCATGCAACCTCAACGTAAAGTAAAGCATTATCTCTCTAGGGATATAAAGGTGTATGAAACACCCTAGGGAATAAAGAGATTTGAATTTGGAACGTCAAATTCGTGGGGGGAAAAAATGCCCATATGGCATTCTAAAGAGGTTTGTTCGAAAATCGAACAGGCCACCATAAGCAGAACTAAAAAAAAAGGTACCTACGTTTACAAAGAACACAGACCAAGAGTGTATGTACTACAAAGATTGTGAAACAAAAGACGGTGTTTGGTTTTGTGATTTTCAGTGAGTTTTTATTGTCTCGCAGAAGGTGTGAAAAGTAGAGTATGCTCCTCTGGAATAAAGCCTGTCTTCGTCTTAGGCAGCTTGAACCCCTCGCTTCACTCAGGAATCTATATAACTCCCTCGCTAAGAGTCCCTCGTTACGCTCAGGGTTTAATATGCGACCTGCGACGTAAGACACTGCTTTATTCCCATAGTGCATAATCTTTTATTATTATAATCAGAATAAAAATAATATAATCGGTTTTCTCGTAGTTACCGCTCCGCCTGAGGCCACTGGGATACGACCTAATCTCGAATAAATATAGTTTTTTTTTAACTGCACGATATACGTAACAAGCATATGACCTATCTAATGTTAAGCGGTAACCTAAAGAGCGATGGTAGCCTAACGGTTCAATAGTGCAACTCAGAATCCAACGATACCGGGTTCGATCCTAGGCTCCGCACCAATGACTTTTCTAAGTTATGTGCGGATTTCCATCGCTCTGTGCTTCGGAGGGCACGTTAAGCTGTCGGTCCCGGCTGTTATTGATTAATAGCAGTCGATAAGCCATGTCAGAGGCCATCGGGCGGCTTGACAAACTCTGATACCAGAGGCCAGCACTACCTCATACGAAACGAAACGAACGAGCGGTAACCTCTGCCTTTATCAATGCATTATAACATAGGTCGCGCCCTATGTGTCATTGCACTGCGCTCGCCACCCTGAGACATAAAGATGAAGTCTCATGTGTCTGTAATTTGACCAGAACACAATACCCTTCAAACTGGAACACAGTAATGCGAGCACTACTGCTTTGCGGCAGAAACAGGTATGGTAGTAGTACTTCCCCGGACGAAGTCTTTTACAAAAAAGCTGTACTACCTGCTAAAAAAATAGAGTGAAAAGACCCATAGATTTAAGAGGTAAGCAGAGGATGTACTGGTAGGGCGGTTACGTCCTTTTGCACTCGAACAATGTTTGCGTCTATATTGGATATTATTTCATAAAACTCCATGAAATTTTGTACACCATGAGAACACTAATACATCGGTCCGTGGTGCTTTGGTTTCTTCTAAAAATATATGGTTACCAAACAACAAAAATAAAAAACTAATTTACCGGTAAACATCGAGCAACACGGAAACGGAGGCCTGCGTTGCTCGATGCCAGTCCTCCACAAATTACGTAGGCGACGCGTTCTTTTTCTTTTTTATGCTAGTAATATATTAATAAATCAATATATATAAAATCATTGCGTGACTGACTGACTAACTGACTGACTTCAACGCACAAGCCAAACCATAAGTCCTAGAGACCTGAAATTTGGAGGGTACATTCCATTTGTGGTCTAAGGGTGCACTATGAAAGGAATTTCAGAAATATAACCGCTAAGGGGGTGCAGCGGGGTGTTTAAGTATGTATGGAAAAGTTTAAAAAAAAAAATTGTTTCGGGTCTGGGTGTTATGAAAAAAAACAAAATATGTTTGAAAAGTTTCAAAACTTTTTGACAACGTTAAGACTGTCAAAAAGAACAAAATAACACCTGTCACAGATTTAGGAGTTTAATGCCGACTTTCGCATACTGCCGACTTTTGCAGTATTCAATACAGGTAATAGCGGAGTGCCGACTTTAGGAAACTTTTATGCAATTAATCGCTTATCGACGACTTTCGCATACTGCCGACTTTTGCAGTATTCAATACAGGTAATAGCGGAGTGCCGACTTTAGGAAACTTTTATGCAATTAATCGCTTATCGACGACTTTCGCATACTGTCGACTTTTGCAGTATTCAATACAGGTAATAGCGGAGTGTCGACTTTTGCAGTATTCAATACAGGTAATAGCGGAGTGCCGACTTTAGGAAACTTTTATGCAATTAATCGCTTATCGACGACTTTCGCATACTGCCGACTTTTGCAGTATTCAATACAGGTAATAGCGGAGTGCCGACTTTAGGAAACTTTTATGCAATTAATCGCTTATCGACGACTTTCGCATACTGTTGACTTTTGCAGTATTCAATACAGGTAATAGCGGAGTGCCGACTTTAGGAAACTTTTATGCAATTAATCGCTTATCGACGACTTTCGCATACTGTCGACTTTTGCAGTATTCAATACAGGTAATAGCGGAGTGCCGACTTTAGGAAACTTTTATGCAATTAATCGCTTATCGACGACTTTCGCATACTGTCGACTTTTTTAATTTTGATGCAATCATTAGCGTTTTGACGACTATTAAATAAAGTCTAATATATTTTCGCGGGCTGTCGAACTTATGTACAGTCAAGAAGATAATAAAGTAACAGTCGGCAAAGTGCGAAAGTCGGCACTAATCTTCCTTTTTGTAATTGATATTGTAGGTACTTTCTTTGTGCAATAAAGAATATTGTATTGTATTGTAATAATAAAGTTGGTAAAATTCTAATCCTTACAGAAAATAAAAATAAAAGAAAGAAACGATTAACAACGATCAATTATTATTAATATCAGTTCATAGTTTGTTAAAGTTTTAAAAATCGCACTTTGTTATTTAACAAATTATTAACAAATTTGTTTTCGATCACATTCCATTTCATACGTAAACCTCATCTTCGTATGTACTCCATTAAGATGTGCCAATAGTAGTTCTATTTCTTCTTTCCTTCCTTCCAAAACACATAAAATGTCATCAACATACCTCTTCCGCAATTTAACCGGTAAGGGTGCAGTCGAGATAGCCATATTCTCGAAATACTCCATCCAAATATAGATAAATAATAGAGTGAGAAAGAGGGTAGATCGATATATCTGCCAATAACATCTAGTCGCAAAGACTTTAGTTAGTTCTCCCGTGATCATGGCGCATGCAACTGTGCCGAAATATCGGGAACATTTCAAACTCAAAAACCATGGTAAATATCCCGTTTCTAGTGAAAATTATGTACATAACTATGATAGTTTCAAAAGTTATATCTTACTAAACAAGTCTTTACATCGATCCCATTTGTTAAATAATCATCTGTGATATTCTTTATACGTTCGTATTGTTTTTTGGAAATTTTTAGATGCATGTTATTTATTTTAACGTTGTTATCGCAATGGACACTTTCATCGTTTAGAATTTTTATGATAGGGAAATGATGTGGTTTCTTGGACCCGACGATCTTATTTAATCTGGAATTCCATCCTTCTTCAATTACATTTGTGTTTCGATGAGGTCTTCCGTAACAGCTCATAATTGCCAATATATCATATCTCATCCACTGTTTAACGTTGTAGTCAACGACTCATCTCAGGCAGAGGTAGTCAGAAAGAAATTTCAAAATTAATCGAAAGTAAGCCCTTAGGCATATTTGCCGGTGGCAGATGTGCTAAGGCTCTATATAATGCTATTGTTTCCTTCTGTTCTTTAGTATTATTACATATATACGTTTTCTTTCTTTACTTTTTTACGTAAAGCTTGAGCGTATAATGGACAAAATATCCGTGTATATACTTTCTGGAAGGTTATAGTCTGATCTATGAAATATATATAATCTCAATGCATTCTAAACGTAGAACGAACGTTTAAAACTACGTTTAGTTTAACTATTTTAGACATAGTTCTTGCACGTTTTAGTTTTTGTAACATTTGGCAAACATTTAGTAAACTTATAAAGTACTGTTTTAAGTTAGTGAAATAATCATCAGAATTTATCCAAACTCGAAAGGGCATTTTTAATTTTATTGTTATCTAGCGCCTTAATTAAATTTTATTTTTTAGTGTTTTATTTATAAGCAAGTTACTGTACTAACATAATTTAAGTTATTTTTCTGTTACTAACCCAATATGGATCATAGGTCTAAAAAAATATTTTATTATTATTAAACAGAAATAATCCAAGCGTGCCCCAACATTTTTGAACTCAATTGTACCACAGTCGGCATCGTGCTTTCAGAAGTATCGAAGTTATAATAGTAGGCAAAGTACTCATAAAATACGAAAATCTATAAAAAGTCGTCGATAAGCGATTAATTGCGTAGAAGTTTCCTAAAGTCGGCACTCCGCTATTACCTGTAGTGAATACTGCAAAAGTCGGCAAAGTGCGAAAGTCGGCATTAAGCTCTTAAATCCTATCACAGGGTTCATGCTATATTTTACGTACTTTAAGGGGCTCTATATTATTATTACGTAAAGGTTACACAACTACTACTCGATCCTAGGCTCCGCACCAATGACTTTTCTAAGTTATGTGCGGATCTCCATCGCTCTGTGCTTCGGAGGGCACGTTAAGCTGTCGGTCCCGGCTGTTATTCGATAAGCCATGTCAGAGGCCCTCGGGCGGCTTGACAAACTCTGACACCAGAGGCCACCACTACCTCATACGAAACGACGACGAACTACTAATGTTATTCTTTCAGGATGGGGTAGATTCAACCTGATGATGTTCTCGCTATGCAGCGGCGTCATCTCAGCCATGGTCTTCGAGCTGTACTCCGTGTCCTACGTGGTGCCTGGCAGTGCCTGCGAGCTGGGCACCTCCAGCGCTCAGCAGGGGCTGGCGGCAGGCCTGCCTTTAGTGGGTAAGGAACTTACCAAGACTTTTTTCATGTTGGTATACAACGTGGAGTCACAATGGCGATATTAAGAGGCTGTTAAGAGTCAAATAGGCTTTTTAAACGTATGTTTAACCACTGACGAAAAAACGACGGGGTGTTATAGTTTGACGTGTCTGTGTGTGTGTGTGTGTGTGTGTGTCTGTCCCATTGTAGCTCCTAAACGTATAATCCTTTTTTTTTTTGAAATGGTGAATTTGTCGGGAGTGTTTTTATCTATGTTTTATCAAAATAGGTTCAGCCGTTTAATTTTTATTGAGGGTTTTTTTTAATTTTTACAAAATATTTACTTGTTAGCAGTTACTTGCAGAGTTCAGAAGATTGAATGCACCGTGCAAACGAAGTCGCGGGCACAGCTAGTATTAGCTGTAGTTGAAGCCTCAATACCTGTGCTGGGAAATGTCGTAGTTACGTAGCATAGGTTAACTTTGTGTGACGAAAGCGTAGCGTTTAGAATTATATTAAAGTTAGTTCAAGTAATTACTACAAGCAAATCTACTCGGCTCATTATTAGAAGATGGCAGTTTACACTCATCATCATCAGCTCACTTCTCAGAATACGAACATCATCATCATCATCATTAACGACCGGCAGACCCAGATCCAGAAGTTTTTTTTTCTAATGTGGAACATCTATTGGTGCGCCTTGACAGTAAAACAGACTCGTATGCCATGACGGCAAACGACATGACGCTGTCCTGAATTCTAATATTATATAGCTCATTTATACTCGCGTACGAGTTGCGAGGCGAGGCACGAGGCGAGGCACGAGACAAGAGTGTGAATAGAAGCTCGCGGATCGCCTCGCACCTGTCTCGCGACTCGCAGCTCTCGCGTCCGTAGCGGTTTTTTCGGCACAAGTCAACGGACCTCGCAACAAACTTACTGAACTTACCACGAGAATGTAAACAGGAAGCTCATTTACCATCGATCGCGCGAGGTGTGGGCCGAGACACGAGACGAAGCACGAGGCGAGGTACGAGGCGAGAGTATAAATGTTGTACTATTATAACATCTGCCAGTCGTGGAGTGTTTTAGGTCCTCCAGACTCACGCAAGAAGTCTCGGCGAGACTTTTCGCTTCTTCTTTCGAGACCGAGAAAGAGAAGGCGTGGAACTGTTCACATTCACGTTTCTCGGGTGTGCTCGGGTGTTCTAGGCGTGAGTCTGGAGCTAGGAAGATGAACTACATGGAAATAAGGCTATAAACAATCCGGATTCGATTATGCCAGTCTCATTCTTTTATATGAATGTATTCATGTGTTGGAATGAGACAAACATATATCTATCAGTTCTTATTTGTGTAACTTGTACCAGGCCAAATGTCACACTTGGTACCAATTACAACTACATTCATGGTACCAATCTAGGAAGATGTATATGCATGGTACCAATATTCAGGGTACGGAACGGAAAAACGACTATCGTGTGACAATATATATGTTTTTCTCTAACATAGGATGGCAAGCTATCTTCTAGGATAGGAGTAAGAAGGAACACTCTATGCTATTTTAACACTCAATCCATGTAGTACTTTATTCATGGTCTGGACGGCCCTTCAGACAACTTTTTTTTTTCTTTTTTTTTTAAATAATTTTTGGCGATTAATTCTGCAATTATTGAAAGAACGTCGTCATTTTTATTTAAAAACATTTTAATGTGTTTTTTCAAGTTATTTCATGTAATTTTAGTGGCATTTTAACCGGTGTAACTTGGATAAATAGCACATGTGTGATGTAGTGAAATATTCATGATCATTTAAGTGTATTGCGTGTTTTTTTGAAATGATGATTTTTTTCCTGTAAAAACTCAGTTTTTCTGCCACTATTTTAACTGGGTTATGACTTGACGGAGACTTTTGACGACTTGACTATTATTAAACTAGTGGTTCGTCCCGAACTGAGACCTCGCGGGATTTAGGTAGGTTACCATTTTTTTTTTCTAAAAAATATCTTTGTACGTGAGTACACCCAATAAAATGAACGTACTTGTCGGTTCGAAAAGTTAAACCTACAACGTCGTCCAAATTCGTAGAAACGGGAGGTCAACGAAACCTACTGGTTATTGTTTTATAGAGTACAAGTTTCGAAATTCTTAAATTTTAGACTTTTCCCAATATTTGTGTCATAAAAGCTACAAACATACCTTTCAGCGTTGTAGGATTAGTGGAAGTACCCTAGAGGTTTTGGTTTTTATATTTTCGATTTACCCTAATATTTCAAAAACAACATGAGTTAAAAAATTATAAAATATAGTTTTGAAATGTCGAAGTGAGGGTGATATGACACCCCACTTGATCTGATATTCTCACTTTTTTTTTACCCCTCTTGGACCCCAATATCTCAACAACCCCCCGACCTTACAAACAAATTGTACCAATACTATCTACCCCCCAATCAAATTTCATGAAGATCGGATTAACGGTTAACATACATTACATACAAACGCCGATTCATCCAAGTTGACTGAGACAACTCGCTTCGCTCGTTCAAATATAACTAATTATATCAAGAATTCTTATTTCATTAAGCTGTTCTGAACGGTGTATTGTAGATAAAAGGAAAACCTTTATGCAAATCGTACCTTATCGTTGCCACCGGCAACTGAGGTGCCATTAACAGTGATAATGTTTACAGAGCTGTTTCACATACATTCATACATTAACCCCAGCAGTCACATACTTAGGGCGCTTTCACATTGCACGATAACGACACGACACGTCACGAAAAACCAAAATATGCCCCTAGCGGACACCTTGAGAACCATAGTTTCGATACAAAAATCCATGGTGTGTACACCTACGCCCATGTAGTTGGTTGTTATATTTGCAGACTCGAAGCTCTGGGGCGAAACGAGGCACCACACCACACACACGACCGCAGCACTTCGGGTACTCGTAAATACAGCAAACAAATAAGTCTGCCGCTGGTATCGTCGACGATATCGTGTCGTATCGTTATTGTCCAATGTGAAAGCCATAGGCCTGATCCCACTCTAGGATTCCCTGTGTCGTGAGTATCAGAAGTCCAAGTCAAACTTGGACTTGGGCCTCTGGAACTACGAGTGCCGTGGTACCACAACAACGGAACAAATATTTGCAAATCAAACATTTGTCCCGCAGCGGGAATCGAACCCGCAATCTCTTGCATGTCAGCCGGCTATTCACCCGCCGTGCAACAGAGGTCATTGTCGATATTAACATGGTGTTTGCCACCATAAACGTGCAATAAAAAGTAATTCAACCACCACATAAGTTAATGGTCTATTGCTATAAGTCACCATATAAAGAACTTTCAGCCATATATATTTACCAGTTTTTTTAATAATGCCCAACCTGATATTAATCGGTAACCTTTGCTTATAAGCAAAGGTTAAGGTAGGTAAAGGTTGAGGTAATGCATTGTTATAACAATGCATTACCTCAAAGGTTACGTCCACCTTGGACGCGCCCTATGTGGCATTGCACTGCACCCGTCACCCTAAGACATAAAGGATAAATGTTTTCAGTTTCAGTTGCAAATTAAAACTGAAAACTGGACTATTACTGTTTTGCGGTAAAAATAAACATGGTGGTAGTACTTCCGTGGACGAACTCTTGCACAAAAAATGTCTTCTACTAACAAAAGCTTGATTTCTTGTCCTCAGGAGTGATAACGACGTCCCACCTCTGGGGTTACCTGGCCGACACACACGGGCGCCGCAAGATGCTGATATTCTCCATGGCTATCGGCTTCGTCGCAGGATCCCTGGCGGCCCTGTCTCCTAACTGGATCGTTCTTTGCGTGTTGAAGTTTTTATCTTCTGCTGCGTAAGTATACCTGCTGATTCCTCGTTCTCCTTGCATCGATATCGTCATTGCTGAGGGGTGTGATCTATGTGTAGGACTTTTGTCTGCACTGTACAGAGGTTTGTACTCTGCGGAGTGGATGGTGTAGCTTACGCTGGAGTTGAAAGCTGAACATCGTCTTGATGTGTTTGGCGCTCGTGTCAAGCCTGATACATAAAACGTTTCTGTTGGTGGCATTGGTGGCAGTTGCCGCACCGCGCCGCAACTTAGCGAGAATAACAAAAACACACAGACTAGTAGGATGCTAACGCATCAAAAACAGATTCGGATTAAATGGTTGCTCAATATGCTACTTAATACCACACTAGAAATATCGGTATTTTGATATAAATAATAAAGATTATTAGGTATAAAACAAGTCCTGAGTTGGGGTGTCTTTCCTATGATACCCCAGTAGTTAAGGAGAAAATGAAAGCATTTTTTTAATGTACATATAAATCCTACTTAAACTGTACATGAGAAGTTTTTGTCAACTCTGGGTTTTCTTTTGGCCATCTCTTTTTATCACTCCAACGCATGGGGCTTCGTCCGAGGTCTCTTTCATTCCACCTGGCCAGTGACTACTAGTTTTTCAAGGTTACCTATCTCCTTGGTTTCGGGCAATGTGGCCGAAAAATTTGAGGATTCTGGGAAGGCATATGATGGATAGTCTGGGTAGACCATCTCCATCAGATTACACCAATGGATGAAGCACCAATGGATATATATTTGTGCTGTCCTCGTGAAAACCTCGTGAGGAAACCTGCATAGTCCTAGCCAGAAATACGAAGACGTGACATGTACATAAAAGGAGTCTCCATGAGGCGCACTGAATCCTTTCATCACACTAGTTCCTTCACCATCGGTCAATAGGCCTCGTCAGGTCACTGACCTATTGCAGGGTAACCAAGAAAGAACCTGAGACACGAAGTAGTAGTACCTAGTAGTATTAGGTTACATACATTATTGTATTAGGGCTGGACGATTTTGTTCGGTATAAGATTTGTCCTGGCTGCTAGCTTATTATGGAATGTGTTATAATCGGATGAAAGCGTTAGCCGAGTCAGTCGTGGGAAGCAATGCCGACGATGAGCTCACCACTTGTCACGTCTATATTCCCACGATGGTGCAACCCACGGTGAAAAGAGACCCATAGAGACTCTGTGCCTACCCTTTCGGGGAAAAAGGCATGTGTTTACATAATGTATTGTAAATTTATTAGCGTGAATTTTGTTCAATAAATCCTACTTCCTACTAATATTATAAATGCGAAAGTTTGTGTGTGTGTGTGTGTGTGTTTGTTACTTCTTCACGCTGAAACGGCTGGACGGATTTGAATGAAATTTGGAATGAAGATAACTGGCTTCCCGGAATAACACATAGGCATATTTTTATCCCGCTATTCCCACGGGATCGAGACTTACGCGGGTAAAACCGCAGGGCGCCGCATACATTTCGGTGAGTGTGCTCAGGAGCTGCACGATTTGATCCCCTCGTCTCCATTCCGCCACCTGACGATCAGGCGTGGAGAGGCGTTTCACCCTTTTGTTGTTGACATACCACCGTCGCGTACAAACCGTTTCTCAAACTCTTTCATCATGCGGACATCAAAGGCCTGGAACTCTCTTCCGGCTTCTTTGTTTCCTTTATCATACAACTTGGGGCGTCTTCAAACGAAGAGTTAATAGGCATCTTCTAGGCGAGCGTGCTTAAATAGGCCTCATCGTCACTTCCCATCAGGTGAGATGTAGCCAAACGCAAGCATATTTTAGGTAAAAAAAAAAAAAAAAAGTAAAGAAATAAAATAAATGTTGATTACGTAAACGACGACATAGTGTATGCAGGCCTCTCGATGGAACAGTATTTTTAAAACGTAGGAAGGCGGTGGATGGATGCTCAAGACCGTCCATCTGTGCCCAACGGGTGAGGATGATTATGATGACGAAAACGTGATCTCAACTGGATCTTACCATAATAAGATGACAACTATATTTCTCTGGAAATGCGAACTGAGCGAAAATAAAGATGATCATATCTGGAAACTTGTTTAGGGTTCCGTTTCCCAGGGAACCAGCTCGCTATCATTATGTATAATTATTTATTGTGAAGCAGACATCCGTGTTTTTCACTCAGATGGTTTCAGCGGAAGATCAGCGTTGTGCTGCTACAACACAACAAATGCTGAGCTGGACGCCAATTTGTGTCAGTGATGCATGGCTAGTACTAAGAGGCACAAATTAGTTTTATTTTTCTTTGTTTCTGTGTGTGTGTGTGTCTTTTAGTGTGCAATATTGTTTGTTAACTCATGTTGTTGACACAAATAAATGCTATTTCTTTCTTTCTTTCTTTCTATCATTCTATGTCCTCCTCATCCGTCGCTCCCTCGTTAGGTGCCTTCTTTGGTGCAGACTGTTCATTGCTTGCTTCCATTGGCATGGGTATATGATGATGATGATAATGATTTCAACCAGACTGATTTCGGCCACGGTGACTGTTTTTCTGCTTCATACGGAAGAGCTTCGCTGGTGTGCTCTTATGAGACTTACACACCCTATTTTGTCTGTAAACGTGCGTTTGCAGTGGTTGCAAGTGAGGTTATTATTTTTATAATGGTACACAATGTTAGAAAGCGGTTTACTTTTCAGATCGTCGCGCTTTAAATCAAGATGTTTCTGGCATATTCAAAAGCCCAGGAAAAACTACAATGAGCCCAGTCTTACTCCACTTCGGGCGTTTTTCTGCCATAGACTCCCAATTAGAGGGCTCACTGTTGATTTTTTTCATATACGTCTTTTCTGAACATCTTTGAAACTGAGGTATTAGACCACCGGGTCTAATAGAGCTGCACTGACTGGCATCGCCAGGCGTCCAGAGGCCTTAGTAGGAGTTCTGATAGTTTTCGAACCTAAATGAAGTTTCAGCGTTTAGTGGTATCGTTCGTAATAAAAAAGTGAGAAAGAGGGTAGATCGATAAATTTTCCAATAACATCTACTCGCTAAGACTTTAGTTAGTTCTCCCGTGATCATGGCGCATGCAACTGTGCCGAAATATCGGGGACAATCAAAAGTCAAAAATCATGGTAATTATCCTGTTTCTAGTGAACAGTATACTTGAAGTTTTGTTTCCTTCTATACACTTACTTTCAGCGGCCTTGTCTGTTCATGCGTCAGTTTCTTCGTCCGCTCCAGTGCAGTTTCCATCTTCTGGCAGCTAAGTTATAAGTGCCATCTACATCGAAATTAAACAGTTCCAACATCCAAAATACATCATTCTATGAAATTAAGTTATTTTGTTCTCATACGTTATTATTGTTAAAAAATGCAATTTATTCGTAATTTCATGAAAAATGAGTCCCCCGAATACATAAATCCTAGAGTAATAAATGCAAACTTAGAAAAAACTAGTTTAGTTTAGTTTGAATTTAGTAACAACTTTAATTCGATATCTACAACAGTTTTTTTTTTTTTTTTTTTTTTTTTTAACATTGATAGACCTTTGTTTGACCACGATCTCACCTGTTGGTAAGTGACGATGTGGCCGAAGATGGAGCACAAAGGTCTAGAAGGCACCTATTCACTCTAGACTTGAAGAGACCCAGATTATAGCTTTCAGGAAAGACAGACGACGGCAGTGTATTCCACTCCTTAGCAGTTCGCATTATAAAGGTAGAACCGAAACGTTTTGTGCGAATAGAAGGTATACTAATGAGGTAAGGATGGTACTGAGCCGTACGCCTGCTCATCCTATGATGAAAAGGAGATGGTGGGATCAGATCGTGCAGTTCCTGGGAGCATTCCCCGAAATGTAACCTATAGAAGATTGAAAGGCATGCAACCTTACGGCGGTGCTCGAGACTCTGGATCTTAGTCTCCGCCATATGTTGCTCACCTATAAGCCTGAAAGCTCTACGTTCGATCGAGTCCAAGGCAGCAAGCTGGTATTTGGCCGAACCATCCCAAACATGGCAGCAGTACTCCATACCAGCCCGGACTTGTGCTTTATACAAACTGAGAAGCTGTCCTGGTGTGAAGTAACGCTTTACCTTATTCAGGATGCCTAGCTTCATGGCAGCTGTTTTTGCCTTAGACTCGATGTAAGAGCCAAAGTTGAGAGTAGGCGTGAGCGAAACACCTAAGAGCTCGAGGTGATCTCCTATAGCTACAGGTACATCGCGGAATACAGGAACTTGGAGAAACGGACTTTTTTTCGCCGAGAAGAGACAAGCCTGCGTTTTAGAGGCATTGAACTTGACTAGATTGGCATCACCCCAGTCGGATACAGCCTTGAGAGTCAAATTCAGACGCTGCAGCATCTCATCTCTTAACTCCTGAATTTCATTCTTCCTAGCTCGCGCAGTAGAAACATATCTCTCCACAACTGTGCTGTCGTCTGCATACCCAATGATACCGGGCATTAGCAGATCGTTAATGTGCAACAGAAACAGTGTGGCAGATAGCACTGACCCCTGAGGTACCCCGGCGTTAATAGCCAATTGATCCGACGAGCAGCCGTCAATAACTACTCGAATGGATCTTTCCCTCAGAAAGTCTGCGAGCCAGGAGCAGAGTTGAACTGGCAGTCCGTAGGCAGGAAGCTTGCCAATAAGGCTAGCGTGCCAAACCCTATCAAAGGCCTTCGAGACGTCTAATGAAACAGCTAGTGCTTCACCGTATTTCTCGATGGCCTCGCTCCAAATGTGCGTGGCATACACAAGAAGGTCCCCAGTAGACCGGTTTCGGCGAAATCCGTATTGGCGATCACTGAGGAGGTCGTTACCTTCGAGGTATGCAAGGAGCTTCCTATTCAGTACACGCTCCATACATTAACAAAGTAGGGAGGTGACCGAAATAGGGCGGTAGTTTGAAGGGTCAGCACGACTGCCTTTCTTATCTTGTTTATGCTGTATAAACATCTATAATATATAAATTATAGTAGGAATGTACCATTAATTTACAAAAGTTAATTATACAATTAAAAATAAAACTAAATTCAATTAAAAAACTATTTTCATTGTTCTAATATCAGTTTTCATTCAAATAAAACCGCATTGAAATCGGACCACCCGTTGCACCCTTGATCATCCTTGCTCTTGATGATTTTATTCATCGTGCCTGGAGTCTGCGCGAATAAGATCCTAATTTTAAATTTGAGCTCAAACTTTAGACCTCAATCCTGCTCATTCTATGCAGGTCAGCATCAGACCCTGGCACCTGATGTCATCGAAAATAAATCTTATGAGCACGAGTTCTCTTAAAACAATTTTATGTGAGCTGATAATCCTGGAAATGGCTGCACCAATTTCCACCAATCGTAGCTAAGAACCATATATACAAAAAAAAATACACTGAAATCAGAGCACCAGTTCCGGAGCTAAGGGCAACAAAGATACATGCATACATACATACAGACACGCTACACACGCCCACATGGATCCGGCGGAAGACCAGCGTTGTGTAACTAGTGTACACAACATCATGCTGAGTCGGACTCCAATTTGTGACGTTGCTGCGTGGATGGCACTGAGAGACACTATTAATTGTAGAAGTTTTTTATTTTTTTTTTATTTTTTATACTGCTTGAATGACGGAACAAGCTGATGGCCCACCTGATGTTAAGCGGTAACCTCTGCCTATGAACAATGCATTACCTCATAGGTCACGTCCACCTAGGACGCACCCTATGTGGCATTGCACTGCGCCCGCCACCCTGAGACATAAAGATGAAAAGTCTCATGTGCCTGTAATTTCACCGGCACCCTTACCCTTCAAACTGGAACACAGCAATGCGAGCACTACTGCTTTGCGGCAGAAATAGGTATGGTGGTAGTACTTCCCCGGACGAACTCTTTCACAAAAAAGCTCTACTACTACGATACGAAGTACTTAGTTTTTGCCTTTTGTATGTATTACCTATTATTTTTTATTTTATTTGTCGAGTGTTTTTTTTCCTATCCATGTGTGCCGTTACAAATAAAGAATTTTTCTTTCTTTCTTTCTTTCTTTCTTTCTTTCTATGGCCTCAAATTTATAACACCCTGCGTTTTGAGTTAAAAATGTATTCAGTGACACAATCGTAAAGGATACTGTTTTTACCCTAGATCTAAAATGAACGCGAAAATTCTGAGTCTATCGGTCTTTTTACTAACAGCAGCGTTATAGAACCCTCTTGCACGAGTCCGACTCGCACTTGGCCGAATGTTCATCTTCATGGTTATTTGGATATAAAGGATCCGGCTATTAATTGTATTTGGAGCGATGTCGCATTAAAATACACATAAATATATCCCACGCAGTAATTGAACCGCAGTCTTTACCGTGGTGGCCACGGCTTAAAGGATCTGTGGTGGGTGGTACCTGGGCCACATTAGGCTTTTGTAGGCCACGGAGAGAGTTGTACTACTACATCGGGTGACCGGTTCCGTCTTGGTCACTATGCTTTATGAGACCTGCTTGAGGTATGGTGCCTTTAAAAGAGCCTAGTGACTCACAGATAGATAGACAGGAAATTCTTTATTGCACATAAAAAAAAGTACAAAAGCTAACTTAATGCTAGAAAGCATTCTCTTCCAGATAACCTTGGCTTATTGCGGAAAAAAGATGTATCGGTAGCGCATAAGAAGGGAAATATTGAATTAGTTTAAGAAAATTAACAAAATATAATAATAATACATAAGTTACTGCCTAAAATATAAAATAAACTAATACATTTCATGATATTATAATACATACCAGAACGCAGAGGCTCCTATTAAGCTAGTTATATGTCTCAGATTTTTTGGTGCTTAGACATGGCGGTTTACTCACGATGTGTTCCTTCACAGTTATGACGTGATACAGACATTTAAAAAAATAAGATCTATTGGTGCAACCTGTATTTGAACCCAAGACTAGTTGTGTTTTTTAGATTGAATTGGTAGGTAGTGCAACTAGATACTTTTGCTTGTTTTTTTTTTTTTTTTTTTTCACACCTTCCTTTTTCCGTACACCGGAATAACCTTCGTGCAAAAGCTGGACTTGTTTTAAAACGTGACATTGGCGAAATTGTGGTCTATTCCGCAAGGGCCACTTGTTCAAGAACTGAACTGAACTGAGGTCGAGATCACTCCCACTTGACCATCAGTGCTTTCAGGTATATTTCTAATTGGCTGAGATTTAGAAACATCAGGCTTAGGTATTATTCAATAAAGTATTTGCTGAGACTGAATGAGCTGAAATTTGGCATACCTGCCAAGTTCCGATGACAATAATATATGATGGTGACGGTACGGTGGTGGTGGTACACGTTTACGATCACTTATTTTATAAAAGCTTGTATTTTAAAATATATTTTTTACAATAAACTTATTCTTTAATATACAAATGATTAAAAACTCAGCCTAACCAAAACTAGTCTCTGAATCTACTCTCAGCCCAAGTTTGTTTATAAAAGGAGACTCTTCGAAGCGCTCTAATACCTTTCATTACACTGGTTTCTCTACTATGAGTCCGAGGCCCTTCTCAGGGCTAGCATACCTCAAGTTACTGTTCACAGCAGGGTGGTCAAGAAAGAACCAGTGATACGACGAAAAAAGCCTTAAGATTCAGATTTTAAGACTATTTTGATATTATATATAAATAAAATAAAAATAAAAATAAAAATAAATAAATAATGCTGGACAGTTCACACAACATTATCTAGCCCCAGGCTAAGCAGAGCTTGTGTTATGGGTACTAGATAACTGATATACTTAATACAATATATTACATAGATAGTTTTTTTTTTTTTATTTATTTATATTTTTTTTTATATAGGTTCATTCACTCTGATAAATTTACTTAAGGCGCGATAGGTTCTCAAATGTCTCTAGAATTTTAAAGTTTTTGATAAGAATTTTCATAGTTTTCTAAGAAGAAAAATATATATGATATTCTTGAGCTTTTTATCTAGTGAAATCAATAATTCAATACAATATTTGAATTACTTCACTCCATTAAAAATAATAACAAAGATACCTCCTTTTTAAAATTTAAATGTTATTTTTCACTCACTTCTCTCACGTTTTAATTTTTGAAACATTTGGTTACATGTTAGTTATTATTTGAGTTAGTGAATTCATCAACAAAATTAAACAAAACTTTGAATGACATTTTTATATAATTTTTTTATACATAAAAACACGGTATCAGAGCGTGCGCTCGCCTTCTTCGCCTCATACAAAAATGTTCGTTGAACCTATAGCGCCTTAAATTTGATTGTTGTATTCGACGCACCTTTAAAGGTACAGTCGCGGTCTGAGAATTTTTATAATTTCATACACAATGTCACAAAGTCGATGATAATTATGTGATATGATGAAAAATACATTTATTCACAGAAAGAATAATACAAGGTATGTACAAAAGAGATATGAAACAGTTGTGCTACCTGAAGACCGCTGCTAGCGATCTAAAGGTAGCCCAACTGATCTAAATCACTACCAGACGGAAGCGTCCCTAAGATGCTGGCTGCATTGCCACGCTGAATGGCAATACTAATGCGTTGAGCCAGATAAGAGCCAGCTCTCGGGTCAAGCGTCGCTTCGACCTGATGCCCTGAAAGAATATTGAAAACGCAAAGGGCCCCGGTTCCCTACGGACCCAGAGTCTCGACCCCGGAAGGCTCAAATAAGCAAGCTCTGTCGAGACTTGCATATTTGCGTCTTTTGAGGTCCTCAGCGGAATCTGCCACCGCACCGGCCCTAACTGATGTCCCGGACAGATGCGATGGCGCAAGGGTATCAACGCATGTAGCGATATGATTAGATATAGAAAATAGTTTTTTTTTAAACACGAAAATCGTTCGCCCAGGGTAGTTTCTCATCTGAAATAGATATAGAAACTTTTTTTAACTAAAAATCTCTAAAAATAAGTGGAAACTGCATTTTAAATAACAGCTTCTGAGCTATCTAAAGACCGTTGCAAACAATCTAAAGATAGCTCAACTGAAACAAATCAATAATACACGGAAGCGTCACGCCACGCTGAATTCCTCGGGTCACTCGTAGCTCCGACAAGACAACCTAAAAGTTATTTTGAAAATCCGAAGCCCGTATCCCACCCACCTAGAGCACCGACCCCAAAAGGCAAGTACGTAAGCTCTGTCGAGTCTTGCATTCCCTTTTGAGATCCTCAGCCGAATCTGCACCGGCCTTATCTGATGTCCGTGACAGATAAGATGGCACAAGAGTGTCAAGAAATTATTATGTAAGGCAGAGCCTGCCCGTGACATCTGCACACAAAAATGGTGCTATTTATTCATAGATTAACAACTGATAACGTGTGCAAGTAAATAATGACGTCAGGATACCGTTATTAAAGTGCCTCATCATCACATCAATCATTTTGATCTCACTGGATGTTATCTTATGTAAAAACGAGTAGGTAGCTTATTATTTTAGCTGGTTTAATTTAGGTAGCTTCTAAAACAACAGCTCGTAAATATTTTGGATCGCTGACGAAAATTTGAATTTAAATGATGTTTTTTTAAAGGTTTACATAAAATTACCCGATTTCAAATAGACCATCGAACTGGCTTAGTAAAATAGTTCATCAATATTGAAAAAGGTGTTTAAATTGATGTACATTGTAAACGTAAACGTGTCTTGGTAAACGTAGTGTGGGCGCCCCCTGGCGAGGTGGATCGACGATCTGCGTAAGGCGGCTGGTAGAAAGTGGATGGGAAGAGCTGGAAATCGGTCGAAATGGCGCGCATTGGGAGAGGCCTATGTCCAGCAGTGGACTGATGCAGGCTGATGATGATGTACAATTACTGGGAATATAGAACGTATAAAATTACACGGGCTCACCAATCTTTAAACATACACATAATTAAATTGTAATTTTCTGCATGCTTGCATGACAACCTGCGTCTGATCTAGTAGCTATGGGTTATGTTTTTGAATGCAGTCTGCGGCAGTGCATACTTAGCTGCCTCCTGAGGGTCTGTTATGACATTGACATGGTTAATATCTATGTTTTGCTGTACTCCGTCTGGATTGCTTGCTGGTAATTGTTATAGTTTTTTTTTAATGAAACTAATAGGCAAACTAGCTTACGGCCCACCTGATGAAAAGCGCCCACCGTCGCTTATAGACACCGGCAAAACCGGGGGTATTTTCGATGCGTTGCCTACCCTGAAGGAATTTATGGTCATTTTTCGTGAAGCGACACATGTCGTAACCAAGCGGGATAACCTCAGATGGAAGCTCATTCCATAGTTTGTAGATATGGGGAAGAAATGATCTCGAGAAACGAGTCGTACGAGAAACCCAGGGATCTATGATGAGTGGATGAGTTTGAATCTTAACCCCTCTTATCTACATAGCTATGAAGTAGAAGGGTGAGAGCGCATTATTATCATCATCAGCATCCTCTAGACGTCCACTGCTGGACGAGGTCTCGAGGTCCTTGTGGGGGGTATTTGCCATAATCACCAAGCTTTGTAGGTGGATTGGTGGTTGCAGTATTGGTGTGGAGTACTCTGGTGGATGCTGCTGGCCATCCCCTTAATCTTTTACTCGCTTTTCCGACATACTCGAGGCAGATGGGTATATTCTTAGGCAGGAAAACCAACTTATAACTATAAATTTCAATAGCCTTTATTAACAAGTTTAAAATTAGTTTTACAATATGACATCGATCGTTTCGTTTCGTATGAGGTAGTGCTGGCCTCTTGTGTCAGAGTTTGTCAAGCCGCCCGAGGGCCTCTGACATGGCTTATCGACTGCTATTAATCAATTACAGCCGGGACCGACAGCTTAACGTGCCCTCCGAAGCACAGAGCGATGGAAATCCGCACATAACTTAGAAAAGTCATTGGTGCGGAGCCTAGGATCGAACCCGGTATCGTTGGATTCTGAGTTGCACTATTGAACCGTTATGACATCGATAAAAAGTTAGAAATGGTTATTTTGTTTCCAGCATAGGCCTCCCCCAGAGTCCTCCAAAGCTCCCGATCGTGAGCTTTTCTTCTCCACGTCGCACCTGCTGTAGTTTTAAAATCATCTTCCCATCTGCGGAAAGGCCTTCCTCTCGCCCTTTTTCCTTCTCTAGGTTACCATTCAATTAAGTTTTTAACCCATTTCTCCTGATCAAATCCTTATAACTATCAACTTGCATTCAAAAAAGTTTGTGGTTACAGAGTATCTGGAGCGTCAGCCCTCGCAATTGCTTTACTTGGAGAATGTACTCCAGGAAAGCAGAGGAGCATGCTGCTATTGCTGACAACAAGTGCTTTCCTTTCTTGCACAGGAATCATGGCTAGTAAGTTACCAGAGTTGATAAGATTCGTTGGTGTAAGATTTGTCCTGGCTGCTGATATTATGGAAAGTGTTATTACTGGAAGAAAGCGTTAGCCGAGTCAGTCGTGGGAAGCTATGGCGGCGATGAGCTCACCACTTGTCACGTCTTTATTCCACGATTGTGTAACCCACTGTGAAAAGAGGCCCATTTGACGACCTCTGTGGTGCGGCGGGCGAACGTTCGCTTGCGACGCAGGTGGTTGCGGGTTCGATTCCCGCCTCGGAACAAATATTTGTACGATGTGCAGATATTTGTTCCGGGTGTTCTGGGTATTTTCTATGTATAATAAAAATATCTATCTATATAACTTTTGAAACTATCATGGTTATGTACATAATTTTCACTAGAAACGGTTTGGTAGTGGTATCGTTCGTAATAAAAGAGTGAGAAAGAGGGTAGATCGATATATCTGCCAATAACATCTACTCGCAAAGACTTTAGTCAGTTCTCCCGTGATCATGGCGCATGCAACTGTGCCGAAATATCGGGAACATATAAAACTCAAAAATCATGGTAAATATCCCGTTTCTAGTGAAAATTATATCTATCTATGCAATATATCAGCCCGTAGACGACGGACCGCGCGCACGCTACACTCGATCTTTTTTGCGTTGCGATATTCTTCAGCGGTCGTAAACATTTAAAACTTATACCTATTTATTCGGTGCCTAGTATTTTTATTGCGATTATCACGATGTTCAAATGCAAGAGTTGTGACGAGGAGTGCAGAGATGGAGTTAAGTGTTCGTCATGTCAGTGTCGTTTTGACTTCCCTTGTTCTGGTATTACCGAGGCTGGATACCGTAAATTGGGTGACAGGAAGAGTTCTTGGAAGTGCTCTGCGTGTAAGAACTCCAGGTCGGCGAGTCCGCTGTGCCCTCCGTCGCAGGCGACGGTGGCCAAGTCTCCCACCCCGACTGATATGGAGTCCATCCTCAGTGAGCTCAAGCGTCTCTCTCTACAAGTTGCCGTTCTGCCGGGCCTCAGTGAAAGTATAGACAGCATTAAGTCTCAGCTTGCTGATCTTAAATCTATCAAACCAGAATTGACGGAGATCAAGACGTCAATAGATTTCGTGGATCGTAAGATTGTGGCACTCTCTGATAAAATATTGGGGATGGAGAAGGACATTCAGTCTCTCCAGAAGACCAAAAATGATGTGGAATATCTCCAAGTTCGTGTACAAAACCTCGAATCTCAACTTCGGGATAATGAACAGAGATCTCGACTGAATAACATCGAAGTGAAAGGAGTTCCTGTTTCAAATTCGGAAAATCTCTTCGACATCATTTCTAAGATTGGGTCGCACATAAAGTGTTCCATACCAAGGGAACAGATAAATTATATTGCGAGAGTGCCTATGAGAAATGACAGTAAGAACAAGAACATAGTGGTGGCTGTACATAGCAGATACGTAAAAGATGACTTTGTTGCGGCAGCTAGGAAATGCATCACCACCCCTGTGGACCTGGGGCTAAGAGGCGATATTAAGATCTACGTCAACGATCACTTGACTTTGGAAAACAAGATTCTCCTCAACAAGACCAAGTCACTTGCAAAGGATCGGGGGTTTGCCTTCACATGGGTGAAGGGCTGCAAGATATGTGTGCGGAAAAATCCAACCTCGCCTGTGATCGTGATCAGGTCAGAGTCAGATCTAAAGAAACTTTAAATTTGCGTTTATTATTTCCATATATAGTCATAGTAAATATTTTATTTAAAATCTTAGCTTTTCTACACATCTGCTTCCGAATGTTGTCGACTCCTGCCTTGCCTTTACGCCTGTGTGCGTTGAGAGGAGGTGGCTCCGCCCAGTTCTATTGTTCGCTTATCGCTGTTACCTGCTCCGGCCAGTCAGCTGACCGTTTGCTACCGTATTTTTTGTGTCATTTATTACATTGTTTTAATTTTTGCTGCACTTCTGTCACTCAGTACAATTTTATCTATGAACCGCATTTTTTAACAGACCAAAGTTTGTTATTGATCTACCATGCCAATTATTCATATTTTATATTGCTCTTTATGCCTATTCTTGCGCTAAAAAACCTTACTGTTATTAATGCTCCCGGTTAGTATTTATTATCAGAATACCCGTGGCTTACGTACTAAGACTCCTGTCTTCTATAGAAATATTTGTATTAGTGCTTACGATATTGTATGTATTACTGAGACATGGCTGAATAGTTCTGTTGTGGACAGTGAGTTATTTGATGATCGCTACTTAGTTTGGAGATCCGATAGGAATTATCTCGAGTTGCAACAAGATAAGGGTGGCGGAGTACTAATAGCTGTACGCCGTGAACTCGCCGCTGAGTGTATCAGGGAGTGGTCCTCTTCAGCGGAGGATATATGGGTTTCCTTATCGATTCGTGACAAGAATCACAAAACTAGTTACAAGATCCATATCTGTGTAGTCTACATTTGTGACGAAAACTTAGGTAACTCTATGTCTGTTCAATTAGTTAACTTTACAAAAAATCTATCTGGAATCGTCT
Organism: Operophtera brumata; assembly: GCA_932527175.1. Classification (NCBI taxonomy): domain Eukaryota; kingdom Metazoa; phylum Arthropoda; class Insecta; order Lepidoptera; family Geometridae; genus Operophtera; species Operophtera brumata. Next base: position 41,162,589 of record OW052228.1, on the reverse strand, counting down.
TAGCTAATCCGCTCGATAAATTTATAATTCTTGGCGACTTCAACTTACCTAAGATTTTGTGGACGCCTAGTGATGATGGTATGTCGCTAAATCCGGGAAATATTTTGGGCTCCCACCAAATAGAAGTTTTCGATGAACTTATTACTTGTAACTTGCTGCAGTATAATTCATTTGCGAACAGCAGTGATCGTATTCTGGATCTAGTTTTTTCCAATCATGACGTATCTATCAAACGCTGTGAAGTTCCGTTGGTAAAGGAGGACCCGCATCATAAGTCTATTGTTTGTGAGGCGGACTTTGTACAGTATAGTATTATTAAGCCACTTTCATACACCAAGTTCATTTACCAATATGGTGACTATGAATCGATCTGCAGTGAACTTGGTGGCATAGATTGGTGCAAGCTCTTAAGTACTGGGTCACTAGATGACGCAGTTGTACTCTTGTATCGCACTATTAACGATTTGCGCACCACTTACATACCGTCTAAAAATGTTACATCGTCTAGTAAATATCCGCTGTGGTATAGGAAGCCACTGATTAAAGTACTCAAAGAGAAATATAAATTCCACCGCAAATTTAAAACATATGGCAATAGGCATGATTACGAATCCTTTTTAATCCTGAGGGAACGAGCTAGGGTGATGGAAAGTGAGTTTTATAATCAGTACATGGAGAACATTGAAAGTAACATAAGGAAACATCCTAGAGCTTTCTGGTCTTACGTTAAGAGTAAGAAACAATCCAACGCGTACCCATCAGTGTTTCAGTATGGTACACGCTCCTCAGACAAGGGAGGTGAGATTGCTAACATGTTTGGTGAATATTTTCATTCAACATTTCTGAATAACTCACCCACTTCATGTACACAACCTATAATTACAAATCCTGAAGTTTGTACATCATCCTCTGACATAGGTATGATCGAAGTTCTGGAGGAGGATGTTTTTAAATTGTTTAAAACACTGGATCTGAATAAGTCGGCAGGACCGGATAATATACCCGCCATCTTCATTGTGAATTGTGCCAGAAGCCTAACTTTACCGCTGTCTCTTCTTTATAATCGTTCTCTTACGGAGGGAATAGTACCGGATATTTGGAAAAGTGCTTTTGTAACTCCGGTCCATAAAAAAGGACCCAAAAATAAAATAGAAAATTATAGACCTATTTCTAAACTGTGCTTGTTTGCCAAAGTTTTAGAAAAAATCGTACATAGACAACTTTACCCGGCTATTAAACAAGATCTCAACTTAAGTCAGCACGGCTTCATGAGAGGTAAATCCACTACTTCTAATCTTTTGCTTTGTAGTGACTTCCTAACCGAGCATATGTCTGAACCGTCTCAGGTAGACGTAATCTACACTGACTACACTAAATGTTTTGATAGAATTGACCACATAATGCTACTAAAAAAACTTCAACTCATAGGGATTAGGGGCAATTTATATCGTTGGTTTTCCTCTTATGTACGCAATAGATGTCAGACGGTAGTACTGAGTGGCTATTCCTCCTCTTTCATGAGTGTCCCATCTGGTGTACCTCAGGGTTCTTTACTGGGACCTCTACTCTTCGCTATATTTGTTAATGATGTCCATTTATGTTTCCAACACTCCAAAATTTTATTATACGCAGACGATATGAAAATTTTCAGCCCAATACGTAGTTCCGAAGATGCGGTCTGTTTACAGAGTGACTTGTACAGGTTCCAATCATATTGTCTGAGAAACAAGCTAGACTTAAATGTATCAAAGTGCTACGTCTGTTCCTATACCCGCAAACCATTTCCACTGAAATTTAGCTATGTTATTCGTGACATGTACATAACCAGGGTTGATTTTATTCGGGATTTAGGTGTAACGTTTGATGATAAACTTCTTTTTGACCAGCACATTGATAACATTGTTAAAAAGGCATCTCGAGCACTGGGCTTTGTCCTCAGAATGTCGTCCGAGTTCTCCAGCATTAAGACCTTCAAAATTCTTTATTGTGCATATGTTCGAAGCCACCTGGAATATGCATCACAGGTGTGGAACCCTTGTTACGACGTATACGTATCGAGGATCGAGCGTATTCAAAAACGTTTCCTGCGGCAAATTCAATTTAGGGCTAAGATTTTCTTATCCAATTATACTGATAGATGCCGTAAGTTCCATTTTCTTCCTCTAAATTTACGTAGGGAGACTGCTGATTTATGCTTTTTATTGAACATAGCTAATGGCTCTGTGGACTGTCCGGAGCTGTTGGAACAGATTGGTATGCGTACAAATACTGCTTCCTTACGTAGGCCGCAACTCCTATACGTGCCTGTGGCTAGGACCAATTATAGAAAAAATGCGTTTGTCAACAGAGCAAGCAGATGTTTTAATATAATGGTAGATAAATGTGATGAACTAGACTTTTATAATACTACTGCTAAGCGTATGAAACGCTTGGCGAGTGACTTATATTTTTTAAAGCAATAGTTTTAATGGGTACTTATTAATGTACCTACTTATTTGTTTTGTGGAATCCGTCTACATTTAGGGACTGTTTTGTATAATTTTAACTGCTATACGTGGAAACTTGTAATTAGCCTTTAAGTACTTACCCATTGTTTCATTATATTTGTGTTTAGCTGTAAGTTTTCCCAAAATTGTAAAAATAAAAATAAAATAAAATAAAATATTGTATTAAGTATATCAGTTATCTAGTACCCATAACACAAGCTCTGGCTTACTTGGGGCTAGATAATGTTGTGTGAACTGTCCAGCATTATCTATTTATTTTATTTTATTTATCATTGAGGCTCTGCCTACGCCTCCATCGGGGAAAAAGGCGTGTGTCTATGTATATAAATGTATGTAAGTTACCAGAATGTTTAATTTTCCTTTGGTGTTCCATGCTACTCGTATAGTTTGCTCGTGTAGTTAAATTGGGTCAAAACAGCCTTCAGCTTTCCCACAGTTTTGTATGGACGTGACCTATGAGATAATGCACTGTTCATAGGCAGAGGGTACCGCTTAACATCAGGTGGGCCATCTGCTTGTTCGGTCACCACAAGTTGTATAAAAAAAAAAGTGGTTGTTTTGTTTCAGTTATATCAATACCAGTTCTACCTCTCCAATTCTCCTACTACATCCCGGTGCTGGACATCCACTTCAACTCCTGGCGTCTCCTGAACCTGATCTTCAGCATACCCTGCGCCTTGTCCTGCATCGGGGCCGTGTACTCCTGTGAGAGCCCGAAGTATCTCCTCACTGCTGGTGAAGATGAGAAGGCTTTAGAGGTCTTGAAGTACATGTTTGAGATGAACAGTGGACAGAGCAGTGATCTATACCAGGTTAGTTTCTGATCATCAGCCTGTAGTGTTGCTACTGTTGGTAGCTAGGCCTACTCTCAGTAGTAGTAGTAGTAGTAGAGCTTTTTTGTGAAAGAGTTCGTCCGGGGAAGTACTACCACCATGCATATTTCTGCCGCAAAGCAGTAGTGCTTGCATTGCTGTGTTCCGGATTGAAGGGTATGAGTGCCGGTGAAATTACAGGCACATGAGACTTTTCATCTTTATGTCTCAGGGTGGCGGGCGCAGTTCAATGCCACATAGGGCGCGTCCTAGGTGGACGTGACCTATGTGAGAATGCACTGTTCATAGGCAGAGGTTACCGCTTAACATCAGGTGGGCCATCTGCTTGTACCGTCATTCAAGTAGTATAAAAAAAAAATTGTCGAGATTGTACGGGTCGTGAAACCACGCAGTTAAACCTAGTGCAGATGCTGGGATGTCTCATGCCATGATTTTTAACCCCCGACGCAAAAAGATGGGTGTTATAAGTTTGACGGCTATGTGTCTGGCTGTGGCACCGTAGTTCTTAAGCGGGTGGTCTTAAGCGGTCAGGTTCTCCAGCGATGGTTCTTGGACATGTTTTATCAAAATCGGTTCAGCCGTTTCATTGAGTTAAGTGTTTTTTTTACAAATTTATCTTATTGGTTTTATAAGGCCTAAGAATAGGCCCCTGTTCTCGTGGATGTTGTGCCGAATTAAAGGATTACACAAGGAAATGGGCAACAGCATCCACGTGAGTAACGAACACCAATACTTTGATCTCCAAACCGCCTTCCAAGCGTGGTGGTTAAGACAAATATTCTAATTCTATTCTATTATTAATATTCTATTCTATGAAGGAAGCCTCGTCTAGCAGTGGACGACTAAAAGCTGATGATGATGATAGATTGCTGTGTTCCTGTTTGAAGGGTAAGGGTGCCGGTGAAATTACAGGCACATGAGACTTTTCATCTTTATATCTCAGGGTGGCGGGCGCAATGCAATGCCACATAGGGTGCGTCCTAGGTGGACGTGACCTATGAGTTAATGTCACTTACCAACAGGTGAGATCGTGGTCAAACAAAGGTCTATCAATGTTAAAAAAAAGTGCACTGTTCATAGGCAAAGGGTACCAGTTAACATCAGGTGGGCCATCTGCTTGATCCGTCATTCCACAAGTAGTATAAAAAGAAACTAATAATGTACTTGTAATGCGCATTTTTTTTTATGAAATCATTATTTGTTTTCGTCCGTACCGATACTCGGATCCAAAGCCTTTGAAAAGATTGGAAGATATGATAGAACTTGCATGCTTATGTGTGGTTTTTTACATGACAGGTGGAATCGACTATTTTGGACGAGGAGAACGTGATATCAGTGGGGAAGGGTTTTTGGACATCCATCGTGGCGCAAACAGTGCCCATGTTCAAGCCACCGCTGCTGAAAGGAACACTTCTCATGGGGCTGCTGTTCATTATGGTGTTCATTTGGTAAAACTTAATTTTTATTAATAGTTATGGCTGTCGTAAAAGCCGACTAAGGGATTACCCGGACTTGTTGATAAGATTTGTTGGTATAAGATTTGTCCTGGCTGCAAGCTTCAAGAATGTGTTATTACTGAAAGAAAGTGTTAGCCGAGTCAGTCGTGGGAAGCAATGGTGGCGATGAGCTCACCAATTGTCACGTCTATATTCCACGATGGTGCAACCCACGGTGAAAACAGGCCCATTGAGGCTCTGCCTGCCCCGTTAGGGAAAAAGGCGTGTGTCTATTTATGGATGTAATTATGTGACTGGCTTAAGAATAGACCCCTTCGTCTCCTCCCGTGGATGTCGTAAAAGCTGACTAAGGGATTGCATCAGGGGATTGGCAGCAGCATCCATCTGAGCTCTCAACACTTATACTGTGATCACCAATCCGACTACCAGGCTTAGTGATTATGGAAAATTCCCCCATTTCATTCTATGTGTGTCCTCAGCCAGCAGTGGACATTGAACGGCTGATGATGAAGCAATGACTTCTGAAGGTACAGTATCATTCGTTATGGCATTATATGGGGATGCATCCAGCAGTGGACGTCTGGCTGATGATGATAAATCAATTTGTGTAACAAATGATAGCCCCATAATTTAGAGATTCTTTGATGATTATTGTTTATCAGATAGCAAACAAACAACCTTATGAATCGAACCCAAAAATGAATTAGGCATACCCAAGCGAAGTTTATTCCTCAGTAGGTCAAAAATAACAACACAGATTGTATAGGCCGCTATATCAGTATGTAATTCTATTCAATTCAATTCATTTATTAATTTCAGGCAACAGTGAAAAATTTACATTGTACCTAGACAAAGGCGCATAGTAATATATACCTTACAACTAACGTATATATAATGATATAGATATACTTAAAACTATCACTTAACGACGAGGGGATTTGGTTTCGAAAACGCTTCCCTATAGCGTCGGTAAACAATGCCAGCTGGCCAGAACTCCGGATCTAGGAGCACATCCCTGTAATTTGACTGGACCTGGAGAGCTTATGACTTGAAGTCAGTTGCCCTGTTGGTCTGCAAGCACTAAGGAATCGCCACCCCCTGAATCCGGCACTGGCACCTCTCCGTCACGAGCCGGAGTACATCATCTCCTGATGTTCTCTCGCTTATTCGGGAGTGGTAGATCTTGATAGTCGGCTCAACTGTATGCAGTGTTGCCGACTCAGCCAGTATCTGACTAGTGCCGCGTTAATTGCGGCACGATCTTGGTAATGGCAGCTTCATACCACGTTATTTATAAATGACGTAATTTTCAAAGAATGGCAGCCATATATAGTCCAATCTGCAGTGAGAAGCCATTAAGAGTGGCTCTTCTGGAAAGAAAAAGGTTGCATTCTTCTGAGCCGGAAGTAGAATGTGAATAAGAAAATCTTTATTGATCAGCTGTGTACATGTTTAAAAGTAAATAGTTTCAACAGCCTGCCCATTTAGAGCGTACAACATATGTGCGATGTTTAAATATAACAATTATTAGCTAAAATTATAATATCAAACTAGGTACCTATAGATTAATTAAGTTGAAAGCAATAGAAGTGACAAATTAGGTGCAGATTGAAATTGAAATTGAAATTTATTTATTTGGAAAAGTTTTTACACAAGAGCAGTATAAAAAATGATTGAAAAGATGATTCCAAAGGTCATCCAAGGTCCTATGATAAGTTCCAACCAGAATCAGAATCCGGAAGGAAAGGAAAGAAAGACGGAGGGGAGAAGAAATGGGCATCAAGCATTTTTAAAGCAGCAATATTAATTCATTGAATTCCTATTAATCAATATATATAAAATCGTTGCGTGACTGACTGACTGACTGACTGACTATCAACGCACAGCCTAAACTATAAGTCCTAGAGATCTGAAATTTGGAGGGTACGTTCTTTTTATAGTCTACGGGTGCACTTAGAAAGGAATTCCAGAAATTCAACCCCTAAGGGGGTGCAGCGGGGTGTTTAAGTTTGTATGGAAAAGAACACGCTGATGAAGTCGCGGGCATTCCTCTAGTTCCAAAAATAATTGACACCGTCTCGAAGCTCTTTGATTTCACTCTTTATCCTCTCTGTTTCAGTGTGAACCCCTTCATAGTGTGGATCCCGGTCATCGCCGATGCGTTCATGTCCTCGGTGGAAAGCGGAGCCACTGGTCTGACAATCTGCGAGATGATCCGACTCTCTAGAAATGTTACAGACGGCGACGTGGACAAGGTGAGAAATTTACAAAAGAAAACATCAATTAGTTTAATTTAGTTTTCTGGTGATGGTGAAACGCCTGTGACTTCCGCGTATAGTTTTTGTCATACAAACTTTATACAATTCAAACTCATCCAAACAAACATCCCGTCGTACACCCTTAGGGGGTTTTTTTTTTTGTGCTCTCCTAGACCACAAAAGACGTGTACCCTCCAAACTTCAGGTCTCCATAACTTACGGTTTAGACTGTGCGTTGATAGTCAGTCAGTTACTTAGTCTAAACGCTTATTTGAAATTATATTTAGGCTGTTTAAAAGATAATCGGCTAATTACCACTATTTGTCGTTACTTTGCTGACGTTTCGACAGTTTGTTCGACGTTTGATTTAGTATTCACCGGTTCAAAAACTACAATGATGATTCAATGTTGAATTCATATGTGAGGCTCAGTTAAGCATGTTAGATGGACATATTACTGTAACCCATTTTCTAGAAACCCGTTAGAACCATTTTTAACTGAGGTGAATAAAGTTTACTTATTATTTGAAATGTATGGCTTTTGTTTTATGAACAGCGGTACAGGTGTTTAAAGTTTACTAAAAGTGTATTTAATACACCTAGGTGAATTAGCTCAGGTGAATTAAGTTTACGAAGGCATATATACCGGCCGCGCGGGCGGTCGCGGGCGGTGCTCATGATGAAGAGGCTTCACTCAGTCTCGAAACGTCAGCAAAGTGACGAAAAATAGTGGTAATTAGCCGTTTATCTTTTAAAATGATTCCCAACCACGATAGTTTCAATTCTATATTCAGGCAAACTGCATTCAGCAAATCAAATCAATCAAATTCAGCATTTCTATCATTTTAGATAAGTAGCAGAAATGAAAATGCCAAATATATTTTTGTGCTCCAATTTTGATAACTGATTTCCTTGTAGTAGATCAGATATGCATGCTCAGCTTTTTGGTTTCAGCCCAAAGACTGTTCAATGAACGACACAGCAATGACTATGGTATTTTGCATCAGCCTCATCCTGGCAGCTCTAAATATCGTGGCAGGTTTCGTGCTCAACTGTGTTGGCAAGAGAAGGCTGTATATTGGCATACAGGTAAGTACATTTCTTTACAATCCATTTGTTACATCCAAGTGTTTTATAAGTGCACCAGGCGTACCAACTTACGTTGTGCAGAGGAGTAAACGTCATTCTCGAACACGCCAGTACTAGAATTAAGTACATGTACCTTTTTAGCAGATGGCCCACCAGTTGTTCAGCGATCACCTCTGCCTATGCATTATCTAACAGGTCGCATCCATCTAAGCCTTTATGCTACCCTTTAAACTGTTTACTAGTTTGTGTATATTGTCTTACGTCGTTTTCCCTTGCACTACAGTTCAAGGCGTATCACCTCTTGATATCCAGACAGAAGCCTCTGCAAATGTTTCTTCGACCTTCTGCCAACCCTACCCCATATAAGGTCCCAAATGTTGGTTTAATTTTGTCCTTTTTTACTCCTAGACGTTGGGCAGACTAATACTAATGAAGCCTATCTCCACGATTTAATATCAGAGTAAATATTGCTCGTACCATCTTACAATAATAATGATGTTCACAGATGCTCTCCGGTATTGCTGCTCTCTCCATCAGTGCCAGCTCGATGTGGATACTAAGCGCAATCCTGCTGCTCACCCTCATGACGGATGTCCTAAACTTCGGCTTTCTTTCTTCCTTCGCCGTTGATCTCTTCCCGACTTGTGTTAAGTAAGTTAAAATAAAAGCACCCACACCTCGGCGGTCCGGCGTAAGAGTAGACCCCTCTTTCTCTAATTGTATCATTGGATTCGGTACGAATGTCTCTGTCATAACACTTAAATCTACATAGCTAAACTAATGAAATTTATGAGATACTATCAATAACATCATGTGTGTTAAGCATCCTAGTTTTCGCGAAATCAGCTTTCGCTATCCAAAGAATTGTTGATGAGCTTGTGATAAGCAAAAAACATTAAAAATATGAATTTTGGGCCACAAGCGACAGCAACCACAATCGTATGTGAGATCTTCGTATAATCATTATTTGTGTTAGTTTTTCGGACTTGCATTTCCCGGAGTAACCATGTACTTTTAAATAATCATTTTGTATTTGGCCACCAACTTGGGTGATTTTTTAGGGTTCCGTAGTCAAAGACAAGGAACCCTTATGGATTCGTCATGTCTGTCTGTCTGTCTGTCCGTGTATGTCACAGCCTTTTTTTTCCGAAACTATAAGAGCTATATAATATATATATATAATATAATAATATAATAATAATATATATATATATATAATATATATATATATATATATAGCTATATATAACTATACTGTTGAAACTTGGTAGGTAGATGTATTCTGTGAACCGCATTAAGATTTTTACACAAAAATTGAAAAAAAACAATTATTTTTGGGATTCCCCATACTTAGAACTGAAACTCAAAAAATGTTTTTTCATCAAACCTATACGTGTGGGGTATTTATGGATAGGTCTTCAAAAATGATATTGAGGTTTCTAATATCATTTTTTTCTAAACTGAATAGTTTGCACGAGAGACACCTCCAAAGTGGTAAAAAGTGTGTCCTCCCCCCCATAACTTCTAAAATAAGAGAATGATAAAACTAAAAAAAAAATGTAATGTACATTAACCATGTAAACTTTCACTCAAAAATGGTTTGAACGAGATTTAGTAAGTAGTTTTTTTTTTAATACGTCATTAATTGTATTCCATCCAAGAACTTTTATATTATGTTACTTGCTGCTACGGAACCCTTCATGGGCGAGTCTGACACGCACTTGGCCGCTTTTTTTACGCTATACTTCCACGCACACGCCACTCTATCGCATCACCAGGATATAGGAAAAGCTCCTGCATCTTCACAGCACAACAACTGGTCTTGTGTACCTACGGCACAGCCTGTACATCGTATAACATTAATTGACAGATTAAAATGGCCAAATTCTCTTAAAGATCTGGATAGGACTTTAAAGTGGTTTATTTTCAGAGCTAAAGCAGTTTGCCTGATGCTGATGCTGGGCCGCGGCAGTACTATCCTGGGTATCAACGTGCTGAAGCAGCTCATCGAGAAAAACTGCGAAGCCGCCTTCTACACCTTCGGAGTCATCACAATTTGTAAGTAATCGTCTGCCTCTTGGTATAAACTGGAATGAGTGCAGAGTGTACAAAATCAACAAGTAAGTAACAGTTTTTGACTGGACTGCGTTTTAAATGATATTTTCCGTCTCTGTTTTTAGATAGAAGTACTTACACACACTTGGTGTGTTCAACTTAAGAATATACCCCTCAGTCTCCTCGCATGGATGTAGTTAAAGATGTACCAAGGGATGAGAACAGGAAATTCCTTTTCCTATTTTTTCTTTGAATCAGCTTCCACTTGTTCTCGAGGCACCACACAGGCGCTCCCAAACTAGTAAGAAGGATCATCAAAAAAAACAGACCATGTTTGTTGCCTGATTCTTCTAGGTTTGGTCGCGTTGGAACAGGAGAAAATGTTAATTTATTCTTTAAGACGATTCAAAATGATCCTTGTAATTTCAATGAATAAAATACTTTTTGACTTTGACTTTGATTCACGATAGCATTCAACTGAGTATTCCGATCACCAATCCGCCTGCCAAGTGTGGTGGTTATGGCAAATCCTCCCATTTTATTCAATGGGGGAGGCTTTTTCCAGCTGTACAGGCTGATGATGATGACCTTCCTAACTTAACAATAAAATCATTCATTGGTCAACCGGATTATCCATGAGGAACAATAGTCTGTCATGTATACTCGTAACCCAGTGGATCCATGTCATCACTAGATGACAGCGTGCCCAGAATACTGGCGTCATTGCCGCGTTCTATGGTGAAGCTTATTAAGCTTATACAGACCACCCGCCCGATGGTCGGATGACATTGTTAAAGTAGTTGGACGAGAATGGATAGTAAAAGCACGGGACCCGAGAGAGTGGCGTATTAGAGAGGAGGCCTAATACCCAGCAGTGGTTGCACTCAGGCTAAATAGATAAATAGATAAATCCTGCCTCCTGGTCACGCATAGTCTCTCAGTTTCTCCGCCATGTAGCTCATGGAACTGACGACCTCTGTGGCGCGGCGGGCGAAGGTTGGTCTGCGACGCAGGAGGTTACGGGTTCGATTCCCGTTTCGGAAAAATATAAAATAAAATATTTGTGCGTTCGAAGATATTTGTTCAGGGTGTTCTGGGTATTTTCTACGTATAATAAAAAATATCTATCTGTGTAATATATTGTATTAAGTATATCAGTTATCTAGTACCCATAACACAAGCTCTGCCTAGCTTGGGGCTAGATAATGTTGTGCGAAATGTCCAGCACTATTTATTTATTATTATTTTAATATTAGAGAGGAGGCCTAACACCCTGCAGGGGGTGCACTCAGGCTTAATAGATAGATAGATCCTAGTGACGCATAATCTCTGAGTTTCTCCGCCACTGAGCTCAGGAACTGAACGGTTAGTTTCATGCTTATTCTGTTTCCAGGTGCTGGCGTCCTGGGTCTACTGTTACCTCCAGACAGGAGTCTCTACAAGCGACATGAAGCAGACTCAGTGAAACAATAAAACTAAACGAAATAAACTAAATTAAGCCAAAGAACATAACTGCGCACGCTAGTAATAATGAACGTCTTTGACTGAGCGTCAAAAACTTTGCGATTTTTTATACCTAAATTAAATATAGATAATAAGTTCTTATATTGTATTTTTATTGAGTTAATTTACAAGTTGACTGCAGAATTAATTAAGTACCTATATTTAACATACTTATCAGCCTACAGAAGTCCACTGTTGGACATAGCCCTCCCCCATAGAATGCAACGACGAACAGTCCAGAGCCGCCTCCTTACGATGGAGAGTCCGGGGTGAGCCACTGTGACCCTGCAATACAGGCTCTTTGAGACCTAGTGCAGGGAACCTCCTTCAGGTACATTATATAGGTAAATTTTAGTAGTTGTAGAGCTTTTTTGTGAAAGAGTTCATCCGGGGAAGTACTACCATCATACATATTTCTGCCGCAAAGCAGAGTTGCTCGCATTGCTGTGTTCCGCTTTGAAGGGTCGGGTCGGTGCCGGTGAAATTGCAGGCACATGAGACTTTTCATCTTTATGTCTCAGGGTGGCGGGCGCAGTGCAATGCCACATAGGTTGCGTCCTAGGTGGACGTGATCTATGTGATAATGCACTGTACATAAGCAGAGGGTACCGCTTAACATCAGGTGGGCCATCTGCTAGACCCACCATACCAAGAAGTACAAAAAAAACAGATTTGTTTAAGTTATTACTATTATTGAAATGATACTAAACGGTACTATACTTTTGAAGGTTTTTTTTTTTAACATTGATAGAGCTTTGTTTGACCACGATCTCACCCGTTGGTAAGTGACAATGTGGCCGAAGATGGAGCACAAAGGTCTAGAAGGCACCTATCCACTCTAGCCTTGAAGAGACCCAGATTATAGTTTTCAGGAAAGACAGACGACGGTAGTGTTTTCCACTCCTTAGCAGTTCGCATTATAAAGGTAGAGCTGAAACGTTTTGTGCGAATAGAAGGTATACTAATGAGGTAAGGATGGTACTGAGCCGTACGCCTGCTCGTCCTGTGATGAAAAGGAGATGGTGGGATCAGATCGTGCAGTTCCTGGGAGCATTCCCCGAAATATAACCTATAGAAGATCGAAAGGCTTGCAACCTTACGGCGGTGCTCGTCAGGTTATCTTATCTTATCCAATTTATAACGACTTTGATCCATCGAGAGAGGAGCCTTTCTCTACTGTGTCTTCTGGTGTGTGGTCGCCACTCGAGAACCTTTATTTCGCACCGGTTATCAGTTCTGCAAGCTATGGCCAAGATATGGCCGGCCCATTGCCACTTCAACTAGCTATGAAGCTTGCGTCTAAGATCTTACTGCAGCATAACATTACTGTAACTTGCCTATTATATGGACACAAGTGTGTGTTGTACTTTTCATGGAGAGATAAATATAAAAAAAGTAATTTATTTTCACATTTAAGAGGTAGGTCCAAATTCTTTGTAATTTCAGAGTCGGCAAATGTTACTTATAAACTAGAGACCTTAGGTTCATAAATAATGTTACCGTAAAGTTTAGCTTACTTTATATATCTAAAGGTTGTTTTCTTAATAAATATTTAACATATTTTTATCTGTTTTACATGCTTCAGTCTATAATCTGTATTACAGTAAGTAATTAGGAGTGGTATGTGTGCACAAGGAGATAATTAACCAGAAACATATCTATCATCTATCTATCTTATATATATAAAACAAAGTCGTGTTAGTTACACCACTTATAACTCAAGAACGGGTGAACCGATTTGGCTGAAAATTGGTAGGGAGGTAGCTTATAATCAGGAGATTGACATAGGGGGGATGGGTAGGAGGGGGGAGGGGGTTCACCAGGGGCTACCCGTGCGAAGCCGGGTCGAGTCGCTAGTATTTACATAATAAACTTTTTTCCCCTAAAAGATAGGTAAAAAAACGAGAGAATCACAGAGTATCTTCAATAATAGGTTCCACAATCGACATGACCAGTGGTGAGCCCATCACCGCCATTGCTTTACCACTACCAACTCGGCTAACGCTTTCCAGTAATAAGTAACGAAAGCCAGCAGCTAGGAAAAATATATTCAATAAACCAAATTATTTTATTTATTTTCGCAATATCTTTAATTTAGAAAAATCACAGTCTGTTACAATTATTGAAGCCATACGATTATTTACAAGGCGCAGATTTATCCGTAAAGCTACATACAATAAGCCCAATTAACACTTAGGCCCTTCTCCCATTAAGATACGCACAGGCGATTCAAGTATCCTGAAGGTATCCTGCAAGTCTCGGAGACTAGTCGCCGCCAAGTATCTCACATACATTTGAATGCTACTTGGCGGCGACTAGTCTCCGAGACTTGCGGGATACCTTCAGGATACTGGAATCGCCTGTGCGTATCGTAATGGGAGAAGGGCTTTATTTACAGTTTGTACTAAATCAAGTTACTACAAAGATATCCAGTATGGTTCTTATGGGGTGAAAAGCTTTACTTTGCCGTAACACAGTCAAAGTTACTTTACTTACGACCATTTTTGTAATTAATAAATAGCAAAAAAATCCTATAACACATAGGTATTATAGGATTTTTTTGCTAATCAAAACAGATTATGTAGAGTACTACTTTACTTACGACCATTTTTGTAATTAATAAATAGCAAAAAAATCCTATAACACATAGGTATTATAGGATTTTTTTGCTAATCAAAACAGATTATGTAGAGTACTACTTTACTTACGACCATTTTTGTAATTAATAAATAGCAAAAAAATCCTATAACACATAGGTATTATAGGATTTTTTTGCTATTTATTAATTACAAAAATGGTCGTAAGTAAAGTAGTACTCTACATAATCTGTTTTGATAGTAATGACTCTTATTCTAATTGAAAAAACCATTATCTTATCTCTTAAATTTTTAAGAAGTGTTCATCCACTGATGGTGATGATGATGATGCAATTGGTAAATAAAAACGTGAGCTAATCATAATGGACACAAACATGGTCGGTCTACTATTAACCATCGATGGAGTTCCGTTGTGAACCTTCCGTCACCATCATCAGATCAGCTCACTGTCACCATAATATTGTACAAAAGCATACTTAAACCTCTAAGAACTAGAGGGCACATTTAGAACCTCTGATAGTGTTTGGGCTCCGTTTGATTAGATCACGTCTTTTACAAAATCAACATCATCAAGATCAGTCAAAAGGCTAAGTAATTAATCAAGTAATTAATTACTAAGTAAGTAAATAATTAATCAATTAATTAGTCAAGTAATTTCTTATAAGTGAGTCTTGAAATAAAATTATATCTTATACTATTTATTCACAAACAGGCAATATAACAAAATTAAAACTATTGTAATTACATACTTATATTTATAATTAATCTATAGATAAAAAACCAGGTCACCAACAGGCAGGGTGCCCAAAGGTTGGCAACGTTACCTTGTTGGATAATAATACTGCTTTTCTCGAGGTAAGCGCCAGCCCTTCGGTCTTTGGCCTCATCTATCAGCCTCTAGGATAACTCCGTGAAGAGGAACCATGCATTAGAGCCTCACGGAACTACTTTCTACTGCTATAGGCAGAAATATGTACCCATTGCCAATGGATGCATCTTTCCGCCTCTTGAGGTTTTCTGCTGCCGCTGCCACCACGCCTGTGGTCCTGGAGGTGGGCGTACGTGTGAAGCTGCCAGCACTCCCACACAAGCTGCGCCCCACACCACCTTCCACAACTCTTGGAATAGTATTTTCAACAAAAACTTAATATTTATTATTATATCGATAGAGTTTTACGTCTTATTGGCAAATTGTTTCTTCTGAATCTCTTTCCGTTCTTTTAACTTCGCATCCGATGGCAGAAGAAGTCCGATAGCACCGCCAACTGAAAAATGTTTAGATAATGTATTTTTGATTATGTAAAAACCATTGCAACTTTAACGAAGTGAAGAATCCACTCTGGACTATGGAGCGGCATTCTAAGTAATATTTCTGGCAGAAACAGTATGAAAACTGGCATGCCTTGGGATAGACTTACGTCCAGCAGTGGACTGCGATAGCTTAAAGTTGTAATTTTCATGTCTGTACGTAATTGTATAAATCCTTTCTGTGCAATTTGGCAAGACACAATCATTCACATTCAATTCAGTTCCTGAGGCAGAATAGAACAGCATAACCTAATATCACGTATAAAATATCAGTAGAAGAATCTTACGCATAGCGATTCCTCCAAAGATGTAGAAAGCTGCTTCACAGTTGTTGTCTAATAGGCTCTTGAGCCAGTTGATGCCGAAGACTGCGCTCCCACGACCGCACATCAGGGTTAGGCAAATCGCCATGGCTCTGAGGAAGAAAATGTGGTTCTTTACAAAATGTGGCTATACACAGCGCAGACCAACGGCCTATATGAAAGTCACGACCCTCATGAGGTTATTGATGAAAGGTGAAGGAGGTATAATCTACTCATATTATGGCAACAACACTTTTATTTTTGTGTTTTATTAGTGTACATAATAAATGTGCAATAACATTACAATCTATCCATAAAGCAGGCTGATAAGTAATTTGACATTGACCTAGATTTATAACATAAATTATACCTAAGAATGTGTCCATTGACACTTATTACTGTCTCTACTGGGAGGACAGTTTGTTCTAGTGTTCTTATTAGCAAGCACTAGTTTGAACTACATTTCACTATAGTTTACACTACACTAACTCTTAAGGTTTAGAGTCTTCTCACTATGTCCGTGTTGTCGAGAATCTGGATTGCCTCTACGTTAACACGATGATGAAGTCTACGTTCGTGAGCTTCTGCATATTTTTGAATGACTTTATTGACGAACTGTGTATTAAGGTCCCGGTGGAGATCGTCGTTTCTTACGTCCCAGGGTGCGTTTACTATTCCTCCGAGTACTTAATTTCGGAAGCGTTGGGTTATTTCTATGTTAGTCTTTTTGGTACAGCCCCACAGCTGTATACCATAGGTCCACTTGAGACGGTTATTTTCCTAAGACAGCGTAGTGACTTCACTTACTTGACGTATGTAGGGAATATATCCACTATGAAGCTGGTGAGCGATCCGAAGTTGATGATGCCGGTGATGAAAACGATGAAGAAGATCGCACTGACAGCCCAGATGGTACTTGCGTTGATGACCAGTGCCGCAGCGCCACCTATCAGCTAAAAGAAAAATACATTATTTTACACTAACATGACGAACAGCAAATGCTAAAAATTGTTACAAATGCTATTATGTAAAAAATAAGAGCAGCTCTATTAAGTTTACTTTAGATTTACCATTTTTAATGTTTTTTCAACACACTTGCTCATAAAGTGGCTCTAATTTCACCACAATTAGGCACATAATGACACCTGTAATCAAACTGTGACTTTCATTGCTATTATTCACTAGTGAGTTATAGAGACAGTTGAACATTTACACAGAGTGTGTTTTTCTGTTTTATTATTATTTTCTTCACTAGTGTGTTGAAAAACGTCATATGATACACATGATATTGACGCATGTATTGATAATTACCGTCCTCGGCTCTCTTAAGACCCTCACCTAACGTCTCGCTCGGGTTTCAATGGCGCCTCAGCGGTAATCACCAACATTACACACTTATACCATAATGTACTATTATCTAATCGTTGCAAATCAGAAGTCCTCACTCATATAAAATATCATGATTTTATATTCCCTACTACAAATTGTACGTAATAATTAACCTACAATTGTTATCACCGTTAATTTTCTGAATAACATCACATATCTGAACACTATTCATTAAATTGGTTCAGTTTAGCACTTGAGCACATTGAACTAGTACATAAAGTAGGTAACATAAAATAATTACCTACCTACCTCATCGCTTAAACTTCAAATACTAACCTAATCTTTTAGAAGCCTGGCAGTGGCGAACATCAAAAACATTTTAAAACGATTCCTATATTTCACTTTCATGTTTTTCTTCTAATCCTTTCTAAGTCGCCCATTTAGGCCAACTTTTGTGTCACATGATGGCCACATAACACATGTTACATGTCGTCAAATCGATTCTTTGACATGTAGGCTTAGAGCCTCATTAGAGCCAATGCGCCAGTGTCTATTTTTCTCTCTAATTTGACTACAATACTCTTTATCCAGGTTTTTTTTTTTTTAGCTTTTTTTTTTTTTTTTTTTTTCAGCTTTTTTTTTTTTTTTTTTTTTTTTTAATATAAATATAAATATAAATATAATATCCCACATTATTATCTGTGTTTGGGGTATCAAAAAGAACTAGTAACACCATGGAATACCACAACGCCATAGCCCAAGTCAATATTAAAAAAAAATTATGAGTATGTTAGGTTCTAAGGTATTTATGTTGATATGGGCTTACTGTTTAGGTTTAGTGCATTTCTCAGTAAGCCTGAAATAAAGATTTTGAATTTGAGTTTGAATATGAATATTTGCAGATAATGCAAACATTTTGTCCCACAGCGGGAATCGAATCTACACATCTAGCGTCTCAGCCAGCTATTCGCCCATTGCGCAAAGTGCCTTTGATATTGGCTAGCATCTTCCTTATAAAAAGAAAACTAAATCCCACCTGAAGTCCAATGAAGAGAGCCTTTCTTCCGATGCAGTAGACGATACTGCTGGTCAGCAGGTTGAGGAAGCCGATCAGGATACTGATTCCCAAGACCATTATCATCGCGGTTTGGTTCATCGCACATGCTTCAGACTGTAAAATATAAAGTTAGTTACAGATAAAGTTTATTCACCACTAAACAGAATGTAGAAACAAATTTCAACTCAGGGGTACAATGTAGATTTTTTGGAGGTTTAGAATCCATTTCAGATATCTGTGTTAAAAGAGAATGCAACTTGCAAACAAAACATGCCAGTAGGTTGCATTGGCTTTTACTCGCTTCAGAAACATGTCGCTAACAAGCTGATTAAAGGTATATTGAAATTATATACTTCTGCATCCAGATGCAAAGACGAATGCTATTCATCACTTAATAACACCAAGACGTTTTTATTCGGTTTAGTTTTATTTATTCCTAGTTTTCAATGGAATTCTAATAGCGTAGGCACATTCTTAAGACCCATCTGCAGCGTTCTCAGATGGGCCGAGTAAGTTTTCGAAGCTTTATCTTGAGCTCATTAATTCCTCCTCCACCGATTGCATCGTACCTCTACTACTGACGTTGAGTTCCTGGCCAGTCTGATCATCTCACACAGAGTGACGTCGGTGCTGCCTCGCTCCACGGATACCATGAAGGCGTCCAAGATAAATGGCAGCCATACCATAAAGGGGTTTATGCTGAAAGAGAAGAAGGTATCAATTACTACACATCTAAAAGTTTTGTTATCACAATTTTTGGTTTGTTATGTATTTCGAGGGACCTTATAAAACGTGATGGATTTAAAATTGAAAATCCATTATATATAGGCCACAAAAGGGAATGTGTAACCAACACTAGAATATTTTACCACCAGATTAATTGTTATTAGTCACAGATACTTCATTCCCATAGAAAAAGATAAAATAGTACAAAATAATAACAGGTGTTCGTGCGCGCTAAAACGTATATTATATGACCGTCACGACCCCGTGCGTAATGCACGCAACGCTAGGGCGATGTTGTGAATAGTATTTTTTCATAACGAAAATGTTATAAGTGATAAGTGTGTTATATGTGATAAGTTCAGCTTGTTATGCCATTAGAAGCTTAAGAGATGAAGTGGATCTTGAGCAGCTTAAAACCGTTTACTACGCTTTGGTGGAGTCAAAGCTAAGGTATAGTGTCAAATTTTGGGGGAACAGTTACGACTATAATATAAATAAAGCTTTTGTAATTCAGAAACGTGCCATCCGCACTATGGTCCGGATACCTCCGTGGGAATCATGTAAAGATCACTTTCGAAGCTTAAACATTTTAACTCTTCCCAGCCTCTATACATTTTAGTGCATTTCAGACCCTCGGTACCCCTGGCCATACCCCTGGCGGTACCGTAGGTCTTTTAAAGTTAAACGGTACCACCGATTAATAGTGATGTAATGAGTCCGGACCCGTGCTTCACCTAAGTTCTCCACCTTAGGTACCAACTCCTACTATATTTTTTATTATTCTAAATGACTAAAAATACATTTTGTCTATGAAATCAAAGCACAACTTGGCGGTAAATAAAATGAACCAAAACGGAAAATAGATTTTTTTTTAAACCACTCGCTCAAAAAAAAAAAACTATCTATCTAATTACCCATTTATCATACGAGAGATAGCTAGGTCCCCGCGGTTACGTTTGCACTATTGATTTGCCCCATTAATGGTGCAGACGTAACTATTTAGTTATGTTTGCACCATTGATTAATAGGGAAAAGAAAAAACAGACAAACAGACCGTATTAAAAAACCGGCCAAGTGCAAGTCGGACTCGCGCATGAATGGTACGGGTTCCGTACCATTATCTATAAAAATGGCAAAAATACACTTGTTTTATATGGGTAATATCCCTTAAATATTTATTTTATTGTTTTTTTGTATTTGTTGTTTTACAGGCAACAGAAATACATCATTTGTGAAAATTTCAACTGTCTTACTATCAGGGTTCATGAGATACAGCCTGGTGACAGAAATAATAAATAAAACAAAAATAGCATTTTGACAGCTGTCATCCAAAATTTAGATTTTGTCATCAGCTTTCATTTGAGCCATACAACGAAACTCTAGCACGAGTAGTTTCCGAAATATGACTGTTTCAATTTTGATAGCTGTCATCCAAAATGTAAATTTTTTCATCAGCTTTCATTTGAGCCATACAATGAAACTCTAGCACGAGTAGTTTCCGAAATATGACTGTTTCAATTTTGACAGCTGTCATCCAAAATGTAGATTTTGTCATCAGCTTTCATTTGAGCCATACAACGAAACTCTAGCAAGAGTAGTTTCCGAAATATGACTGTTTCAATTTTGACAGCTGTCATCCAAAATGTAGACTTTGTCATCAGCTTTCATTTGAGCCATACAACGAAACTCTAGCACGAGTAGTTTCCGAAATATGACTGAATCAATTTTGACAGCTGTCATCCAAAAAAACGGCTATAGTTGCGATTTGCCGGTTGCCGCAATAGTATTCTTTTATCTGTGCCGCAACTGAGAGTTCAAAATTTTGTCGTGTTCTGAGCGCCTTATAGATTGATAAAATTATGTGATCCCAAAAAAGTCAACATTATAGGAACACAACTTTAAAATAATACAACACTAAAAATAAACTTAGGACTTAATATTGATGCAAGTTTGCAGTGGGGACCACAAATTGAGGCACTTGCGGGTAGACTTAGTTCCGCTGCATATGCAGTTCGTACGATAAGGCAGCTTACTGATGAAGCTACAGCTAGGCTAGTTTATTTTGGCTACTTCCATAGTGTTATGTCATATGGCATCATTCTGTGGGGGAAAGCAGCAGACATCCAAGCAATATTTGTTTTACAAAAACGGGCAATACGTGCCATTTATAAAATGAAGCCACGTGACTCCTTGAGGGAGCGTTTTAAGGAAATTAACATTCTCACCGTAATATCGCAATACATCTACGAAACCTTATTATATACACATAAACACTTAGATAGATTTATGAAAAAAAGTGACGTGCATTGTTTTAACACGAGAAATAAAAATAAACTGAGTATTCCCAAATTTAGATTAAAAAAAGTAAGTGGGTCTTTTATGGGGAATTCTGTTCGGTTCTATAATAAACTTCCAGAAAGTGCTTCTAAACTTTCGATTCGAAGATTTAAATCTTACATAAAGAATAATTTAATTAAGAAAGCGTATTACACACTACATGACTATGTTAATGATAAAGCCGCGTGGCCTGATGTCGCTCTGCCCCTCGACACCTAATTTGTCAATTTGCAATGTCTGTACCTGCATATAATTTATTACTGATGTGTTATTTATGTGTATATCAAGCGTAGTGTGTGCTGCCTTATGAACTTTTGCTGATTCTCTCTATCATCTTACTTTTGACTGCCTACCTAAGTAAGGCTTTTAATTTGGTTTTCCTTTTTTCCTTGAATCAGCTTCCACTTGTTCTCGAGGCACCACACAGGCGCTCTCCACCTAGTAGTAAGAAGGATCATCAAAAGAAAAACAGACCGTGTTTGTTGCCTGATTCTTCTAGGTCTGGTTGCGTTGGAACAGGAGTAACTGTAAATTTATTTTTTAAGACGATTCAAAATGATCCTTGTGATTTCAATGAATAAAATACTTTTGACTTTGACTTTGACTTTGACTTTGAAACAACATTGCGGGAAATTATACATTTTGGAATTTAAAAATTTTGCAAAGTCAACCGAATGTTCCTAAAGGAACTCGTTTTTTGGTGAACATTCTATTCAAAAAACCATGTCAAAAACAAACGCTAAATAAACAAATTTTTATGGCGAGAAAAGCAAGGTTAGTATGTTGTATCAAATTGAATGGTGCAAACGTAACTAACCAGTTACGTCTGCACCATTAAGGTGATTAGTTTTGCCGAAACTCAAAATAGACCTTTTTAGAAAGCCTACTCCTCCTACAAAAATGGCCCAAATAATTAAAAAAAAATCATCTAATAGGTATAATATAGTCAAGAATAGAACTATATGTTTACATTTTTTAAATTGCTGTTGCTTTTGACAGGAAAAAATAAAACATTGTTCCCTATAATTTACGCAAGAATTCCTACTCCTTCCAAACGCCTCCAGCTATTTTAATGATTCTTTCTTAATATTATAGACAATTTACAGACTTTACACTTAATATGTTTACATTTTCAAAAATAATTATAATTTTTAAACAATAAAACAAAAACTGTAAAACGAGCTGCTACGGGCGGTTCGGCCGCGGAAGTCAGTCCGGCCCAAGCGTTCGCACGGGTTACCCGCGTCACTTTTTTGCTCCGCTCCTATGAGTGCCACCGACCGGTTCGGGCACAATAAGACACGATAGCAGTTAGTGTACTCATCGTAGTTTTTTAGTTGTGCTTTGTGTTCCTTGAACAAAACATTGTAAATATTGATCGTTTTCGTTTAGATATCTTGTTTGCGCGAGGACGCTTTTTGGTTTCTTATCTTTGACGACCTCTGTAGCGTGTCGGGCGAATAGCCAGCTGAGATGCGAATGGTTGCGGGTTCGATTCCCGCTGCGGGACAAATGTTTGTATGATCTGCAAATATTTGTTCCGGGTCTGGGTGTTATGGTACCATGGTACTCGTAGTTTCTGATACCCACAACACAGGGATGCCTTGTGTGGGATCAGGACTATGTATGTGACTGTTGGGTGTTATGTTATGTTATGTTATGTTATCTACTATAAGAATAAGAACGTATATGAAAAATCACGAATGAAAAATCTCGAATGAAAAATCTTGGAAAAAATCTCGAATGAAATCTCGAATGATAAATCCCGGATGAAAAATCTCGAATGTAAAATCTTGAATGCAAAAACTCAAATGAAAAATCTTGAATGAAAAATCTCGATCTAAACATCTCTAAACAAGAAAAGTAAACAAGAAATTAATGTTGTAAATTTAAAAAAATACCCCCAATGCTGAACGGCTGAACCGATTTGGATCAAACAACGCTTAGAATACTCCCGACAAATACACATTTCAAACAAAAAAAAAAAACTAAATCGGTTCATCCGTTCCGGAGCTAAGATGGGACAGACAGACACACACACACACACACACAGACACGTCAAACTTATAACACCCATTCGTTTTTCGTCGATGGTTAAAAAAAGAAAAGAAGTAAAAAAAACAGTATAAGAAAATAAAAATAAAAAAGTAATTATAAGAAAAGTCCAGTGTACATTTTGCTACTAAATTTAGTGTACATTTTGAGAGAAAAAAACCAGTGTACATTTTGCGATGTGGTCATTTTGAGAAAACGCACGGATTACGTTATGAGAAAAAATCGAGTGTACATTTTGCGAAGTGGGCTTTTTGTGAAGTGGTCATATTGAGAAAAAGTGCGGTATACATTATGAGAAGTGGACGTTTTGCGAGCCGCTTTTGGCTTCATTCGGTATTTTTTTTTCAAGATTTTCCATTCGAGATTTATCATGCGAGATTTTTTATTCGAGACTTTTCATTCGAGATTTAACATTCGAGATATTTTGTTCAAGATGTTTCATGCGAGATTTTTCATTCGAAGTTTTTCATTGGTCTACCCATTGCTGTTTGGATTTTTAAGAATAAACCTTTATGAAACAATAAAACTACTAAGTAAAAAATAGGTACTATATTATTTATATTCGGGCGTGTGTCGTCTATGTATGTATGTATCTTGTATATATTATTTTAGTTCATTAGTCCATAATGGTTTTGCCTGACCTTTTTTTTATACTAATTAGTATTATAATAAGTAACAAGCAGATGGCCCACCTGATGTTAAGCGCTAACCTCTGCCTATGAACAGTGCATTACCTCATAGGTCACGTCCACCTAGGACGCAGCCTATGTGGCATTGCACTGTGCCCGCCATCCAGTACTGTGACCGTGTGTACTGTGTGTTGTACTGTGACCTAAAGTAAACATGTTTTATTGTTATTGTATTTTGATTTGTCTCCGTGTCCTGTTTTTTTGACCTGTTGTCTGTATTTCGTAATTCAAGGGACAGTGTACCTATTTCATTATCTACCATACTAGGTCTAGACAGGTCAAACAAACAAAGAAACAGCTAAGAAAAATTGACAATGCCGCCAGGCATATACTATAGCAATAGCGCATATTACCGATGGTCAAAATCAAAAGTGCGCGAGTTCTCAAACACAAACTAGACAACAGATATGACTGCATGACTAGTACACGGCGTGCCAAACCGCGGCCGCTGCCCGCCGCGCGCCGCGGTCTGCATGACTAGCGCGACGCGCTCCACGCCGCGGCCGGCGCCCGCTGCCGCGCTCACCGCTCGCCGCGATTATTCATTGTTTCTGAATATTGTGCCAATGTTTATCCATAGCGTGTGGTGCGGGCTCGGGATGCAACATTTCCTAGGCTCCGCCCAGATGACCAAGGTCGTTCGAGGCTATAATCACCTTAATGGGGCAAATCAATGGTGCAAACGTAACCGCGGGGCTAGGTCAACACATCACTAGGGTCACTTACTCGGTGGTACCGTTTTACTTTAAAAGACCTACGGTACCGCCAGGGGTATGGCCAGGGGTACCGTGGGTCTGAAATGATTTTAGTGGTTCTTGTGGATGTTGTCCGGCATCCTTCTAAGTATGAAACGCCAGTACAAAGAGAACTTAGATTAAAAACAAGAAGGAAAGATTTAGAGGCCCCTCTGTGTCCTAGATTAGGAGTTGCAATGCATGGCTGTCGGTATCAGGCAGTTAAATTATATAACTCGCTACCTGTTGTAATGAAGACCATTGATAGTCCAAGTGTATTCCAAAATAGACTAAAAAAGCTTTTTTTGGAAGGGTGCTATTATTCTTTAGATGACCTTGTCCTAACTAATGTAAATATTGATAGCACCTGACATTATATTTTTATTATTCTGACTTTAATTATTATTCTGACTATTTGTGAATTTATATGACATTTTGAATAGGTACAATACTTAATTATCTTTAAAATTTAATTGTATAAAGTCGATACGATTGTAAATTGTTATTGAATTAAATAAATGAAATGAAATGAAATGAAATATCTACCTCACTTTAATATATAGGTACTAGTAGTTCTGCGAACAGTAGACCTCGCGAGCACTAACTTATATAAAACTATGCATCATGTCGATCTATAATGATCAAACAATGAACCCAAAAAGGTTTTGAACCACTGAGGAAGAGAAAATGTTCAGAAACAGATCGAAAATCTGTTCAAACATTTACAATTATACACAAGTCCACATCGATCGTCACTTACCAACAGATGAGCTCGTGGTAAAACAAAGGTCTCTATCAAAGATATTTAAAAAAAAAAAAAAAAAAAGTTGTTCAACACGTATTGAGTACACTTACCAAATGTAAACAATGATTGACAGAGTCGCCAACAACAAGGTATCCTTCAGCAGCGGAGACCTTATCATGGGAAGAGTTTGTGCCTTGATGGAGGCCCAGAATCCGACGCTCGTTGAAGATGAACCTTCTTCGTCTAGCACTACTGAGTTCACCTGAAAAATACAGAAACATTTGGTTGATTTTTCTCCTTCATTTCCGAACTAAAAATCTTTGTTGGCATAATCTGCAGCGCTGATTGTCAGCACGAACCCCAGTTGAAGCACGGACGTGGCACGATTCATAAATTAATGATAAACTATGCTAATTAATAGTAGAAAATGGTACCCTTTGTGTAATAAAGGTTAAACATAAGAAAAATAACCAGTTTCTGTCTGACAGTCATATGCGATTTTTCACAGAATATATTCGACGAATACCTGTAATTTGGCACGAGGATGAGTGGGACAAAAAACAATGTCAAAACAGTTTCAAACTAAAAACAAGTTTTCCTTATAATTAATATGTTTGCTTGCCCCGGTTTTACAAATATACAACATTTTAGTGCTTACCTATAATTATTATTATCTATTCTTATCTATGAAATACCTACCTATTACTCTTCTTATCACGAAATTCATTATTTGCATAAAACACAATAAATACAGTAAAGCATAAAACAGTAGCAGTAGAGCTTTTTTGTGAAAGAGTTCGTCCGGGGAAGTACTACCACCATACCTATTTCTGCCGCAAAGCAGTAGTGCTCGCGTTGCTGTGTTCCGGTTTGAAGGGTAAGGGTGCCGGTGAAATTACAGGCACATGAGACTTTTCATCCTTATGTCTCAGGGTGGCGGGCGCAGTGCAATGCGACATAGGGCGCGTCCTAGGTGGACGTGACCTATGAGGTAATGCACTGTTCATAGGCAGAGGTTACCGCTTAACATCAGGTGGGCCATCGGCTTGTAACTTCATTCAGTAGTATAAAAAAAAAAAAAAAAAAAAAATATGTTAGTCACAGATAAAATAATACTATACATGTAAATTGATATGCCTAGTCACTTATGTTAT
Source organism: Operophtera brumata (assembly GCA_932527175.1). Taxonomy (NCBI): domain Eukaryota; kingdom Metazoa; phylum Arthropoda; class Insecta; order Lepidoptera; family Geometridae; genus Operophtera; species Operophtera brumata. Next base: position 41,135,855 of record OW052228.1, on the reverse strand, counting down.
CCAAAATAAGGAAAAATGATAAAAAAAAATACCTTAAAACTACAAACATTTTAAAACTATGCTAATGTACATTATTATTGTATTTTTTGACGTAAAACCCTATTTATGTTAACATAACAGTTAACAGATACAGCGAATGTTGCCTGTGTTGCTTGTGTATAACGAATGTTGCCTGTGTTGCTTGTGTATAACGAATGTTGCCTGTGTTGCTTGTGTATAACGAATGTTGCCTGTGTTGCTTGTGTATAACGAATGTTGCCTGTGTTGCTTGTGTATAACGAATGTTGCCTGTGTTGCTTGTGTATAACGAATGTTGCCTGTGTTGCTTGTGTATAACGAATGTTGCCTGTGTTGCTTGTGTATAACGAATGTTGCCTGTGTTGCTTGTGTATAACGAATGTTGCCTGTGTTGCTTGTGTATAACGAATGTTGCCTGTGTTGCTTGTGTATAACGAATGTTGCCTGTGTTGCTTGTGTATAACGAATGTTGCCTGTGTTGCTTGTGTATAACGAATGTTGCCTGTGTTGCTTGTGTATAACGAATGTTGCCTGTGTTGCTTGTGTATAACGAATGTTGCCTGTGTTGCTTGTGTATAACGAATGTTGCCTGTGTTGCTTGTGTATAACGAATGTTGCCTGTGTTGCTTGTGTATAACGAATGTTGCCTGTGTTGCTTGTGTATAACGAATGTTGCCTGTGTATAACGAATGTTGCCTGTGTTGCCTGTGTATAACGAATGTTGCCTGTGTTGCTTGTTTATAACGAATGTTGCCTGTGTTGCCTGTGTATAACGAATGTTGCCTGTGTATAACGAATGTTGCCTGTGTATAACGAATGTTGCCTAATGGCGGAAACATGCAGTAACCTGTTCCCAGAACGTATCCAATCTGCACAGCTATTGTCTAATCGATGTTGATTACCATTTTGCTGCTCATTGCACTGTGTGTTTTAGCTTTTTGACAAGAGCCGAAATATTTGAAACACGCAGCGCAATGAATAGCAAACTGCACTTTGAAATTGAACTTCAGCCTATTACGCAATAAGACCCCTGGTCTGAGTAAATTCGCAAAGGTCTTCCTCTTCCAAATGTCCCATTCACGCTCATTGAAATTACAGGCACATGAGACTTTTCATCTTTATGTCTCAGGGTGGCGGGCGCATGCAATGCCACATAGGGTGCGTCCTAGGTGGACGTGACCTATGTGGTAATGCACTGTTCATAGGCAGAGGTTACCGCTTAACATCAGGTGGGCCTCTTGCTTGTTCCGTCATCCAAATAGTAAAAAAAAAAAAAAAAGGGTATGCTCACCCTATAGAATTCGCCATCCTTCCCACTGTTAACCGAAAATATTCCCTTCAGAACCTTCAGGGCTTCGTCATCTTGTCCCACACTCAGGAGATACTTGGGGCTCTCGTACGAGCAGGCCACTCCAATCGCCGCGAAGGCAGTCGGCATCGCGAAGATCAGATCGAGGAGTCGCCAGGAGTTGAAGTGGATGTCCAGAAGCGGTATGTAGTAGGAGAACTTTAGAGGCAGGACTGGAATTGATATGGCTGCAAAAAAAGGTTCGCCTTATATATACCTACATCGAACTTGCATCAGTGAGATGGAACTCAGTTCATCAGGGTCATCATCATCAGACTGTAGCAGTCTACAGCTAGACATAAAACCTAGTATTGTTATTGATTCATATGCATTAGAGGGGAGGCATTGATAAACTATTATTTGTAAGCAAATAGAGATTTTTAATTTAAAGAAATTAAAAATACTAATAACTTATCCCAAATCGGATTAGCCGTTACGTTAACATCAAAATCTTTAGTATTTATTTTTGATTTTATTAAGTTTTTGAATTAAATAGTTTAAATAATAATCGTACCTGCCATTAGTCCCGAAGATCCCAGGAAGACGCTCGTAGTCAACAGGATCAGAGTACTTCGTCTTTCCATCGGAGTGTACTCGCTGAGTAGAGTCAGACTTAAGGCCAGTGCTCCAGAAACACTGAGAAAGAAGATCAATTAAATATTAACTAGAAAGCATGAATGTAGTAGTACATGGATTGAGTGCTAAAATAGCATAGAGTGTTCCTTCTTACTCCTATCCTAGAAGATAGCTTGCTATCCTATGTTAGAGAGAAACAAATGTATTGTCACACGACAGTCGTTTTTCCGTTCCGTACCCTGAATATTGGCACCATGCATATACATCTCCCTTGATTGTTACCATGAATGTACTAGTAATTTGACATTTGGCCTGGTACGACTTACACAAATAAGAACAGATAGATTTATGCTTGTCTCAATCCAACACATGAATACATTCATATAAAAGAATGAGACTGGTATAATCGATACCGTTTCGTTTTTAGCCTTAGTTCCATGCTTTAGTTCTTATTCCGAGCTGGACAGACAGGTATGCCAAATTTCAAACAAATTTTTAAATGAACTCTGAATTTAACTGAATTTAATCCGTTTGAATAAACGCCAAATATGCTGTAGGTACTTGAACCTTGACTTGAACTGCATTTTGAATCATAAACTAAATAAATAGTTACAGTTGTATAAGGATCAAAATGAAAAAGAAGCGCTATTGTATTGCCCGCTAAATAGAAAAAGTAAATAAACACAACGTGGTGTCTCTGGCCCAAGAATAGACCCCTCTATCTCCTCCCGTGGATGTCGTAAAAGCCGACTAAGGGATTACCCACTATCAGGCTTCATAAAGTTAGTAAATCGTTTAAAGGACAATGTGTACGCTTCTATAACAAGATCCCAAGCGACGTGCTAAAGTTGTCGATAAACAAATTTAAAAACTTAATTAAAAATAAACTTTCTAAAAAAGCGTACTATAAAATCTCAGATTATTTAGATGATAATAAAGCTTGGGACTGAACTTGCTCCAACACAGCCAAAACAAATGTATATCTAATAATAAGACTGCAATCTATAATTATTTTATAAAAAGTGACGTGTCAAAGAGATTTTTTTTTAAATTCTATTGAATAAATGAAGTTTGAATTTTGAATTTTGAATTTTGACCCGGACTTGTTTGTAAGATTCGTTGGTATAAGATTTGTCCTGGCTGCTAGCTTATGAGGAATGTGTTATTACTGGAAGAAAGCGTTAGCCGAGTCAGTCGTGGGATGCAATGGCGGCGATGATCACTTGTCACGTGTATATTCCACGATGGTGTCACCCACAATGAAAAGTGGCCTATTGAGGCTCTGCCTACCCCTTCGGGGAAAAAGGCGTGTGTCTATGTATGTATGTATGTATGTATGTAAATAACCACAAGTCCGCCCTCAAATCCCACGATGGGTCTCTTTCTAAACAGACTCTATGTGAAACAGTTTTGGACCATCCACCTTAAGATGCAGTTGGAAAGTTAAAGGTTCCACAATGCTGTTTCTTGTATACTTACGCTGCGGAAGAACAGAATTTCAGCAAGCTCAAGACAATCCAGTTCGGAGAGAACGCAGCCAGGGAGCCGCTGATGAAAGCTATCGTCATGGATAGCACCAGAATCTTCCGCCTGCCTCTAGTGTCAGCCAGGTAGCCCCATACGTGAGATGTCATAATAATGCCTGAAGTCAAAGATACAACTCATTCATTATGCATACTAAATATAGAGTAGTAGTAGTGGTGTTAGTAGTAGTAGAGCTTTTTTGTGAAAGAGTTCGTCCGGGGAAGTACTACCACCATACCTATTTCTGCCGCAAAGCAGTAGTGCTCGCATTGCTTTGTTCCGGTTTGAAGGGTAAGGGTGCCGGTGAAATTACAGGCACATGAGACTTTTCATCTTTATGTCTCAGGGTGGCGGGCGCAGTGCAATGCCACATAGGTTGCGTCCTAGGTGGACGTGATCTATGAGGTAATGCACTGTTCATAGGCAGAGGTAACCGCTTAACATCAGGTGGGCTTCTTGCTTGATCCGTCATCCAAGTAGTATAAAAAATAAAAATAAAATACATCCTACGGCAATGTTTTTTTTATTTTATGAAATTAATTTGCAAACTAGCATACGGCCCACCTGATTTGAAGTGGTCACCGTCGCTTATAGACGCCGGCAACACCCAAGGCATTGTCGATGCGCTGCCTACCCTGAAGGAATTTATGAACATTTTTCTTCAAGCGATACATGTCGTAACCAAGCGGGAAAACCTCAGATGGAAGCTCTTTCCATAGTTTTTAGGTATGGGGAAGAAATGATCTCGAGAAACGAGTCGTTCGAGAAACCCAGGGTTTTATGATTTCTACCTTCTGCGGTAGAAACTACCCGATATGTAGGAGTAGTTAGGTAGGAGTTATCCAAGGCTAGCAGATGAAACCAATGACCAAAGGAACGGTGCTTACCAAGACTAACAAATTTTTATAATTGTCATCTAACCAGATCACGTCGCCAGCCTTTTTCGCACCCTGACTGAGGTCATAAACTGGGTAATGACTTGACGGAGACTCTTGACGACTTGAATAATTTTATTACAATTATATTACCTGACATTAAGGCGCTATAGGTTCAACGAACATTTTTGTATGAGGCGAAGAAGGCGAGCGCACGCTCTGATACCGTGTTTTTATGTATAAAAAAATTATATAAAAATGTCGTTCAAAGTTTTGTTTAATTTTGTTGATGAATTCACTAACTCAAATAATAGCTAACATGTAACCAAATGTTTCAAAAATTAAAACGTGAGAGAAGTGAGTGAAAAATAGCATTGAAATTTGAAAAAGGAGGTATCTTTGTTATTTTTTTTTATCGAGTGAAGTAATTCAAATATTGTATTGAATTATTGATTTCACTAGATAACAAGCTCAAGAATATCATGTATTTTTTTCTTCATAGAAAACTATGAAAATTCTTATCAAAAACTTTAAAATTCTAGAGACATTTGAGAACTTATCGCGCCTTAACGAAATTGTTTGGAGTAGGTATTCCTCAGAAGCCATTAAAAAAACAGCAGCAGAAGAGTAGTTACTCGTGGTTTCTGATGCCAACGACGAAACAGGGAATTTACTATACTTATAAATCTGTGCAGGGAATTCTAGTATGGGATCAAATAATAGAATAGTTAAATGTCTCCCACGGCAAGTACGGTACACAATTTATAACTCGCTTGTTAAGCCACACATCGACTACCTTATAGAAGTCTGGGGCACAGCTGCTAAAACTAATTTAGATATGCTGCAAAGAGCACAAAATAAGTTGATTAAAAGATTATTTCACTATGACTTTCTTACGCCATCTAACATCTTATATAAAGAAACTAAATTAATGAATATTATGCAAACATATTTATACAACAACTGTATATTAATAAGAAAAATACTAACTAAAGATATGCACATTCAAATAACGTTTACTAGAAAACAGCAAATCCAAAAAATACGATTAAGAAGTGCAAATGACATAAAATTACATGAACCACGAACAAACTATGGCAAAAAAAACTTAATGTATGAAGGTGCTCAGTTGTATAATAAATTACCAAAAGATATCAAAGAATCCAAAACCATGCCCACATTTAAAAAAATACTTAAATACTATTTAATGAACAAGTAAGAAACAGCAATCGAATATGTTTGCAATAAATATTGTGTGTCGAAGATAGAATTATATTTATGTAGCACTCATCTCGAAAGACTATTGGCCTAAACAAAAATGACAAACAAAAACAAATCATTGGTCTTGCTTGGTTCAAATGAGACAAATCTAGTTTCCCAAGAAATGCTCAGGAGAGAATCAGCTGTGTGGTTGAAAGGGTTTTTAAGGATTTACAAGGGGTGTGTTTCCATAACATTTAAAATTACCGGGGGTTTTTAAATGTTCGTGGATGTCAGAAAAACCACCTGAGGGATTACAACAGCGGATAGGCTATACTGCGACTACCAATCCGCCCGCCAAGCGTGGTGATTACCTACGCTAAATTCCCCTACCCTATCGGGGAAACCTAGTCCAGTAGTGGATGTCCACCGGCTAATGAAAAACTACCTGTTATCATTATATATCTATTCGTACCTACATGTATTTGATGTAAGTGAAAGCTGTTTTATTTTATACTAGAAACTCGCCCCGGCTTCGCTCGGGCAGTGTTGGAATCCCTCCTCCCTCCAGTCCCCCCTAACCCTCCCCGTTCCCAACCCCCATCTATCCACACACCAGATACAAAAACCTGCTAAATTTATTCCTCCTATGTTACAGTTTTTTACAACTTGGGTTACATTATTGGAGTTTTAGTAAGGATCCCTAATTTTTTTGTAAATTTTATGTAGCTTATGTCACCCGGGGATTGTGTAGCTTCCCAACAGTTAGAGAATTTTTCAAATCGGTTCAGTATTTTCGGAGCCTATTCAACGCAATCAAACAAACAATCAAATCTTTCCTTTTTAACCCCCGACGCAAAAACGAAGGTGAGTTATAAGTTTAACATGTCTGTGTGTCTGTGTATGTTTGTGTGTGTGGTGTGTGTGTGTCTGTGTGTCCCAACGTAGCTCCCGAACGGATGAACCGATTTAGTTTTTTTTTTTTTTGAAAGGTGAATTTGTCGGGAGTGCTCTTAGCTATGTTTGATCAAAATCGGTTCAGCCGTTTCATTGCTATGGAGGTTTTTTGAATTTTTACAAAATTAATTAGTTGTTATTATTAGTATTGATATTTATTTGATGCTTACCAACAAGCGGTACTCCAGCTATGAGCCCTTGCTCCGAGCTGCTGGTGCCGAGCTCGCAGGCACTAGCTGGCACCAGGTATGAGACGGAGAATATCTCGAAAGCCATGCCTGTGATGATGCTGCTGCTTATCATGAAGGCCACCACGTTGAATTTACCGAAACCTGTAGAAAAAAATCATATAAAAAAACCTAAGTTTTACAATATTTTGAAACGATAACAGGTCTACCAATGCTCGCCAAAAACTTGTACAGTTGTGTTCCTAAACAAACATACGTAAAATTTTAAATTATTTAAAATAAATAGGTTTGCCTGCGAAGCAGGAGGTTGCGGGTTCAATTCCCGCCTCGGAACAAATATTTGTACGATCTGCAGATAATTATTCCGGGTTCTGGGTATTTTCTATGTATAATAAAAAATATCTATCTAATGTAATGTATTAAGTATATCAGTAATCTAGTACCCATAACACAAGCTCTGCTTAGCTTAGGGCTTGTTAATGTTGTGTGAACTGTCCAGCATTATTTATTTATTTATTTAAATATAATTGCTACGGGATAGCTACAAGACAGCTACAGGACCGAAATTATTGGATGACAAGTGGCTACGGCTACGGGGTGCTACGTGACATCTACGAGATAGATACGACGATTAAGGGAAGGCTACGGACAGGCTACGATACGGCTACAGGATTGCTATCTCATCATCATCATCAGTCGGTTGATGACGGTCGTTCTTTAGCAGCTTCCATTTACCTACTGCCTTCCCTCCATTACAATGTTATCACATATTTTCATTGATTCCAGTAAAAAAATCGTATCCCACAATTTTTGAGCTTTTAGTCAAGTAATTAATAAGTTACACCAAGGGATGGGCAGTATCCTCCTGCGTACTCAACACCAATATTGCTATCACTAATCCGCCAGCCAAGCCGCGACCGACGGGATTGTTGCAAATCCCGCAAATGCATTCTATGGGGAATATATATATTCATATATATTCCTCGTCCAGCAGTGGACGTCTAAAGGCTCCTTACGATGAAATATCTCAGTCAACCTTTCTAGCGAATTGAATAACGTTATTAAGAAAAAGAAAAAAAAATTTTTTTTTTTTTTAATTATTATTAAGTTTATTATTATTATTGTTTTAATTGAATAAATAACAGTTGTATTAGGTATTTTATCTGTAAATAAATGTCTTTAGGATTTAAATTAAAAAAAAAAAGTAAGTTTGTAACACCTAAATAAACTTTTTTATGCTTTTAAGAAATTGCGCAACACTAATATATGGCATAGGTAATTGTGACATGTGATATTTACATATGTGAAAAGAAGGTATTCCTTTTAATTTTCCTTTTACCATATTACGAATTATTTTCAATGGTTTTTGTTTTGATTTCAACTCAATAAATAACGCTGTTAATTAAAAAGATAGGCATTTACAAAAAGACGCTTCCGTTTGGTAGTGATTTGGATCAGTTGAGCTACCTTTAGATCGCTTGCAGCGGTCTTCAGGTAGCATAGCTGTTTCCTATGTATTTTGTACATACCTTGTATTATTCTATCTGTAAATAAATGTATTTTACAAATATAGCTCTAATTTGTTTACTTTAAATTAGTTTTAAGTGTCCCTTTGGTTTACACAATTTATCACAATAGGCTCACAATGTATAGTCGATGGAAAACTATTTGTACAAGTCACCAAAATCAACAAAAATCCATCACTCACCTGTCATGTTCAAGGCATCTTCAAAAGGCACCTTATCCAGTTTAACAACCATGTTGAAGCTGTCAAAATCACTTTTTAAAAATTAACCAACTCCTAAATTAATTGTGTGTATACGTGTTTCTCCATACACCCTCTTCGGTTAGTTAAGAGGAAAGTGTGATAGTTCTCAGGTGTTCACACGCCTTTAAGTAAGCAAAATAGCATCGTTCCGCAAAAAGCCATGACTAGCGAAATTAAAATGCCGACATACATATAAAAAAAAACTATCCGTCGACCGTTCGTCAGAGGTTTGATTTATTAATTAATATTCATCCAAATCCAACATAAACTGATTTTTTCAAGATTAATTAACTTTCAGTCTTTCGTTGTATCACTGGTTCTGTCGTGGTCTATAATCTGTACCTATAAATGTATAAGCTTGCATATATTTTTTAACTCCGTGAATGACTGGACATGCATATGGCCCACCTGATGTTAAACGGTAACCTCTGCCTTTAACAATGCATTACTTCAAAGGTCACGTCCACCTAGGACGCGCCCTATGTGCCCTGTGTGCCCTACGCCGTTAAGCCCGAAGCGGTGGTGGAGTACCTCAAGCAGAAAACAGAGCTAACCATGAGCGTCGAGCAGTTGGAATCTCGCCATGATGTCAATTTTATTTCCTTTTTGGTGAGGGTGCCGACTGACCGTCTATCGACTTTCATGAATGGAGAGTTCTGGCTGAAAGGTGTCAAGTTCAGGAGGTTCTGCGGGCGCTTGACATGAGACACTGCGCAGTTGCGTCATACGTCGCCGTCTAAACGTGTGTATTAAAGTCTAAAAGTGTTCTTTATATATGTATGTTAGTTTTTAAGGTATTTGTATGTTGATATGGGCTTACTGTTTAGGTTTTTGTAAATTTTCCAATAAGCCTGAATAAAGATTTTGACTTGATTTATGTGGCATAGCAACGCGGCCGCCACCCTGAGTCATAGAGAACTATTGATATTGAGAGAGAGAGATATTGTTCTTGAACCAAGTGGCTTGATGCGTGATGACGGTAGAACCAGCGGCATGACACTTATTCCCTGGAAAATGTTAATTCCCAGCATCCCCCAGATGGAACGGCCTTTGGTTTGGAAGATGGTTTGAAACGCTACTTGTGTTGATATCCTAGCGCCGTCTCCTGTTCCCGGCACATCAGTGCAGGCCGGCTCCGCAGCACCAACGGAGTCCCTCAAATGACTCAAATATTTGAATCGTGAAAAAAAAACACGATTTGTGATAGCGCGAGCGCGACAATTAAAAACCATTACCGTCACGAAGTTAAAAATCACGAATTGTGGAAAATTATGATACGGAAAAAAACTAAACGTCCTCGTGTGAATAAGCTCCAAGAAACCCTACATTTTTTTTTATACTACTTGAATGACGTAACAAGCAGATGGCCCACCTGATGTTAAGCGGTAACCTCTGCCTATGATCAGTGCATTACCTCATAGGTCACGTCCACCTAGGACGCGCCCTATGTGGCACTTAATAAATTTGGACACACTGAGCCCATTTTACTTCTTTTTATAAAGATACTAGCTGACCCGCTCGCGACTTCGTCGACGCGTAGACTTTCATACAAACTTTAACACCCTTTTTCAACCCCTTAGGGTTCGAATTTTCAAAAACTGTTTCTTAGTGCGCGCCTACACCCCTTAATAAATACTTGTGCCAAATTTCAGCACTCTCGGCCCAGTAGTTTCCGAGATTTCGTGATGAGTGGTCAGTGATGAGTGAGTGGACTTCTCTTTTATATATATATAGATAACTTTAATAATCTTTTAGTCTCACAAAGATAATAATTATCACTTACATAATTAAAATAGTATTTTAACTATGTATTTATAATTATACATACATAGTTAAAATACTATGTAAAGTTAAAGTACTATGTCGTTCAAGTTAACGTAGGGAGGAACTCAATTAACGCATAACGCATTATTTGATAATAAGGTAGATAGGTAATTATATAATTAGTAAACATTTGATATTATGATGTGAAATTTTCGTTTTGAATACGTTAAATGTGTTTATTGTTGTAGTAGGTACTAAGAGAATTCAAATTTTTTGACAGAAAGTAAGTATAATAATTTGCATAGCAAAAAATTATGTTATGTCATGTATAAGGCATTCAAGGGTACCAATATGTTGGCAACTAAGCATTGTAGATATCGATACATATTTATCTTATAATTAAAAATACTTCTACTAATAAAATAACGGTTTCGCCATAATGTTTGTCATCTCGACAGTGTCGCGTGCGCACTCTAGCTAATCTTAAATCAATAGCTACTCTTCGTATCGACCAACTCCGCGTACAAACTGTAGTTCGAAGTACTTGAACAAGCGGTCTAAGCGAGTCAGGCATTTTTAAACACGTTTTTTTTTATACTACTTGTATGACGGAACAAGCTGATGGCCGACCTTATGTTAAGCGGTAACCTCTGCCTATGAACAGCGCATTACCTCATAGGTCATGTGAAACCCAGGACGCGCCCTATGTGGCATTGCAGTGCGCCCGCCACCCCGAGACATAAAGATGTAAAGTCTCATGTGCCTGTAATTTCACCGGCACCCTTACCCTTCGAACCGGACACAGCAATGCGAGCACTACTGCTTTGCGGCAGAAATATGTATGGTGGTAGTACTTCCCCGGACGAACTCTTTCACAAAAAAGCTCTACTACTACGTGTTCTCATTGCGGTTTGCATTCTATCCCACTAATATTATAAAAGTTAAAAAAATAATTCATAATTTTTATGTTTTATTTCAACCCACTTAATACCATAAATGTCAAAGTTACGATGTTTAGATGTTTGTATGTTTGTTACTCAACCACGCCGAAACGGCTGAAGCGATTTTGATGAAATTTGGTATTCCGATAGATTATGACCCAGATTAAGCCATAGGCTTTTTTTTCGATATAACGCGAGTGAAGCCACGGGTGGACACTAGTCATTCATAAGTGTCAATGTCTACCTTCCATCTCCATCTACAGATGCTCACTGTCACCATAAGTGTAGCGCCACACCTGCCGAAGGTACGGCGCCAACACTTCAGTGACTGAATTATCGGTCGTAGTATTCGGTTGGCATGACACACCAAACGCACCGAACAATTACGCGGCGTCTAGTTCGAACTTTCAGTCGCGTAACGCGTCGCATGATGTGTCGCTTGCTATGGAAAAACCCATTGAATGCGTTTTGGCTGAAATAATCGCTCGAAGGTAGGTTCGGCGCTACGATGAACGCGACGTAATTTCGGCTGATGTGTCATAGGGGACTTGAAATACACTGCGAGCGTATTGAACCGAACGATCGGCGCCGAACGTACCGCAGATGTGTCGCGACACTAATATTGCATTTTTATCGGAACTTGACAGGTATGCAAAATTTCAGCTGAATTATTGTAACTATGATGGCACATTTTGAAATTGTAATTTTCGTATATTCAAACGAAGGGGTGTTATAAGTTTGACGTGTCTGTGTGTGTGTGTGTGTGTCTGTCCCATCGTAGCTCCGGAACGGATGAACAGATTTCGATTATTATTTTTTGTTTGAAACGTGCTTTTGTCGGGAGAGTTCTTAGCTATGTTTGATCAAAATCGGTTCAGTCATTTCATTGCAATGGGGTTTTTTTTAATTTTTACAATATTAATTACTTGTAACTTATAAATAATCGCGATATAAAAATAAACTATAACTGGCCAGTGTCTCATTCATACAAACTTTTTTCACAAAACTTTCTGCGTGGCCTTCTATTTCCTGCTTGGTCACGGCTGGGAAACATTGAGCCATGGAGCTTGTTTCATGTTTTCTTACTCTTGTTGGCAATGTTTGTACTTCATCAACTCTAATCTTTGTGATAACAAGACATAACTCCAGTATGTTTGGCTAATGTTTATCGAGAATTTTGATGACATTCGTTTGATAATGTAAGTCTGAATGTAATATTTGAATACCTACACAGGTGGAGCACCTTGCTTGGTAAATACTAGTTGACTGACTTTATCTAGAGCCTTGTATTTGTAGAGCTGCCTTTACATTGCTATCAAACCGTATCAAATCGGTAGAGCCTAGCTGTTTTGAATAAGCCGTGCATTCACTAGGCGACATCGCAGCAAAGGTCGCCTGAGACGTTACGTGAAGTCTCCACACGTTGCGCGACTTCGCTAAATGTATACTGACTTACGCAAGGTAATAGTACTCGCAATGTAATTGGTGAATGAATTAGCAACAGACTAGTCAACTCATTTTTTTATGAATTTAATCATAATATATGGCATTCCTTCTTATGAATAAACTAGCGACTCGCCCCTGCTTCGCACGGGTAGCCTCCAGTGAACCCCCCTCCCCTCCCCCCCCCTATGTGCTTCTCCTGGTTCTAAGCTACCTCCCCACCAATTTTCAGCCAAATCGGTTCACCCGTTCTTGAGTTATAAGTTGTGTAACTAACACGACTTTGTTTTATATTACGAGTATATAAAGATAAGTAAAAAAAGTTAATGTTGCACACCATAAAATACCTACCTAAAAGCCTACGCCGTTTATGTCTAGAGGATTTCAAAAGTTTTTGGAGTTTATTGGAGTTTATTTTCATACTCGTATATAAGGCCCACGGTATGCGTAGGTACTAAGGTACGGAGGCCTGCGATGCTCTAAGCGTTCTGGCAAATAAATTATCTTATCTTATCATATCTTATCTTATCTTATCTTACTAAGGATACGAAGCTGTGTCACTTGTACCATCAATGGTACCAGTCAATGGTACTAGGTACTGACATAAGGCATTAACAAAAAGTAAATTCCGATATGTTTTTTCCTCTGCGCGACATATTGATGCATCTTATACTAAACTGAACTGGAGTAAATTCCATCCGCCGGAGGTGACACACGCCATTTTTTGGCTGTTGATGACGAGAATGTTTAAACAGAGTATGGGTTGCTACGTTGCAGCAAGTTCTTGGTGCTTTTTCTTAGTTTATATTCGATTAAAGACACTTTTTATTGGTAGAAGAGTGTTTAGGGTGGATACTCTCACTTGAGGCGCGAAATTATTATTTTTTGGTGTTTTTTGCTCATTACAGCTCATCAACACTTCTTCAGATAGCGAAAGTTGATTTCGCGAGAACTAGGAGACTTAACACACATGTTTTAATTGATAGTATCTCATAAATATCATAAGTTTAGCTAAGATACCCCTAAACAAAAAAAACATAGTAAAAATGTATTTAGGGGGATCGTAGCTTAAACTGATGATATTTATGAGATAAAACATGTGTGTTAAGTCTCCTAGTTCTCGCGAAATCTACTTTCGCTATCTGAAGAAGCTGTAATGGCCAAAAAACACCAAAATAATGAATTTCACGCCTCCAGCGAGAGAATCCACCTAAAAGTTTTTTTCGGCCCACTGAGGGTTGTTGGTATACCGATAAACCATGGAATATGCCATTACTAGGAGGGTTTGAAACATGGATGTATAATAGTAAGGATTGAGTGCTAAAATAGCATAGAGTGTTCCTTCTTACTCCTATCCTAGAAGATAGCTTGCTATCCTATGTTAGAGAGAAACAAATATATTGTCTCACGACAGTCGTTTTTCCGTTCTTTACCCTGAATATTGGTGACATGAATGTACATCTCCCTAGATTGGTACCATGAATGTAATAGTAATTGGTACCTAGTTTGACATTTGGCCTGGTACGAGTTACACAAATAAAAACAGATAGATATATGCTTGTCTCATTCCAACACATGAATACATTCATATAAAAGAATGAGACTGGTATAATCGATACCGGTTTGTTTTTAGCCTTACTTCCATGCTTTAGTTGCTCTTCTGAGGTTTGAAATTGCTTCTTCTATACTCTCGTATTTCTGCTCCGACGGAGTACATGAAACGCATGAGTAGCGTCATGAATGTGAGCGCACTTATTTAAATTACGTGTAAATTTAATTGAAAACTATTTATTTATTTTGCCTACATTATTGCGTTTCAGCTGTGATAGTAATAACCGTGATAATAGGGGGTTTTGCATTTCATCATTGGAAAATAACATAACATAACACCCAACATAGACAAGATTCGTATTTTTTAGTAGTAGTAGAGCATTTTCGTGAAATAGTTCGTCCGGGGAAGTACTACCACCATACCTATTTCTGCCGCAAAGCAGTAGTGCTTGCATTGCTGTGTTCCGGTGTGAAGGGTAAGGGTGCCGGTGAAATTACAGGCACATGAGACTTTTCATCTTTATGTCTCAGGGTGGCGGGTGCAGTGCAATGCCACGCGCGTCCTAGGTGGACGTGACCTATGAGGTAATGCACTTTTCATAGGCAGAGGTTACCGCTTAACATCAGGTTGGCCATCAGCATGGTCGGTCATTCAAGTAGTATAAAAAAAAAACTGCCAAATATCACTTTGGATTTCTGTTATGGTGCTGTACTTGTTTCTTAATAAATAAATAAATAATAAATTGCGACTAGGGCCTTGCGATTGTGAGTGTTCCGTTTCATGGTAGTTGAAATTATACATACATGAATACATACATAGATACACGCCTTTTTCCCCGCAAACGTATGCTCCCATTTATACCTAACGTTTCGGTTCTACCTTTATAATGCGAACTGCTAAGGAGTGGAATACACTACCGTCGTCTGTCTTTCCTGAAAACTATAATCTGGGTCTCTTCAAGGCTAGAGTGAATAGGTGCCTTCTAGACCTTTGTGCTCCATCTTCGGCCACATCGTCACTTACCAACAGGTGAGATAGTTATCAAGCAAAGGTCTATCAATGATAAAAAAAAAAAAAACCTATCTCCAAAACGGTTATATATATTTAGATACGGTTTTCTTTGAAAGATGGTATTTGCAACTTGGATCTTAGCTATGTTTGATGGAGATTGTTGTAACCGTTTCCATTCCTTGCAGGATCTGATCATCAGCTCGCAAAAATGATTTTAGAAGTAAATTGCAAGGACTGACAACTGATAGCGCGTACTATGTTTTCCTGTGGCGAAATCTAGTCGTGAATAGAGTAATTAGCTTCGGGGCCTGTCATTATGTGTGCTAGACACCGATGTGCTTCCTAAGTGTTCCTTTAACACGTGTTTTTAAGTGCTTTTTTTTTTTTCCTTTAGTGTTTTTTTTTTTTTTTTTTTATACTACTTGAATGACGGAACAAGCAGATGGCCCACCTGATGTTAAGCGGTAACCTCTGCCTATGAACAGTGCATTACCTCATAGGTCACGTCCACCTAGGACGCACCCTATGTGGCATTGCACTGCGCCCGCCACCCTGAGACATAAAGATGAAAAGTCTCATATGCCTGTAATTCTTGTTTTCCGAAGGGTCTAGTTTTATGTTTATGTTTAAAACCCTATGGGTATTATTTTTTTGTGTTTTATTCTTTTTTCTATGTAATATTTCTTTGTTTTTTTTGTTTACATGCTATTATTATTTTTTATTTGTTATTTCTCTTAAGTGTGTGTGCTACAAATAAATCTTTCTTTCTTTCTTTCTTTCTTTCTTTACAAAATTAAATTTTAATGGAACACCGAGAACAGTCTGTTTTTTTTATAAAAATAACTTCTATAAAACGCTAACGCAGACTCATGGGACATACAAAGAATTAACTTTAAGGTGGTTGGTTTTTCATACTAATGTATTTTACCAAATATGGGCAAACAGAGTATAATTTTACACTGAAATAACTGTTGTTGGCTTTTATGTTGGTCATAATTTGCGGCAAATAATATGTGGTTGAAGAAAACAGTGGATTAATAGCGAAAATAACATCTATCATTAGCGATGTTATTTTCGCTATTAATACAGTGATTTATTGAACCAAATATAATTTGCCGTAAATAATGAATAAAATTACCCATAAGATTGCACCTGCCTTGGTTGGCACGCCAACCAAGGCAGGGGTGCCATCTTACGGTGAACGAGCTGTAGCTTCTCTGAGTCAAAATGTATACTTAGCTGAAAGAAACGAACTCATAAAGGCGGCGCATGTATCACAGTCCTCATTCAACGTAACAAATGATTTGACCCTTTACCTATAGGATGATGTAATTAAATTTTGAATACAGATGATAGATTTGAAGCTGTAACACCAAACTGTATCCCCTGATTTTGACTTCATCAGTTTTCGGCCTCCCACTATGAAAGAAAATTTATAGACGTATTCACGTAAAAAAAACACGATAAATCCTTGTGAAACTGTTTTAATTTACTATTATTAGCAATCGTAATACGAGTAGCTTTTGAAACTATCATGGTTATGTACATAATTTTCACTAGAAACGGGATATGTACCATGATTTTTGAGTTTTAAATGTTCCCGATATTTCGGCACATTTGCATGCGCCATGATCACGGGAGAACTAACTAAAGTCTTTGCGAGTAGATGTTATTGGCAGATATATCGATCTACCCTCTTTCTCACTCATTTATTACGAACGATACCACTACCATCGGTTTCATTGTCACAATTCACACCAACTCGACACACAACACTAACGGTGTCCGGACGCGTAGCAGGTACCAAACTTTTTTTATTCTTACACATTCTCACCACAGGCTTCCATACTCCAGATAATTGAAAACCATCTTCTCTATTGAAATTTCTGTACTTAGTAATCTCAATTGTCTCTTGTACCATTCTTGGTATGTAATGTCGCTCTGTCGAGATTACCTGCGGACTGTGTAACTCGATCCAATGATTTGAGCTCTATTCCAAAAGGTGTTCTGCTATGGCTGACTTATGTATGTCCCTGTTCTTGACCGCTCGTATGTGCTCCTTAACCCGACACGCTATCGTACGTTTCGTTTGACCAATGTACGAACTCCCACAGCTACAATCAATTTTATACACCCCTGGCTTTTCAAGTGGAAAACTGCCTTTTGGTGAACGCACATTTAAAACTCAAAAATCATGGTAAATATCCCGTTTCTAGTGAAACTTAATCGTAATAGCGTAAGACATTTCATTCAGAAAGAACTCATCGAATTGGATGGATGCAGTAGTTTTGCTACGCAAAGTAATTTTGCTGCCAAAACTACTGAAATCAACTGAAATGTTTATATTTGAACTTAGTTTTACAGAGTTTTAAAATATTAAACTTACCTACCTAATTGTACAAATATAAATGAAACTATAAAACAATATAATAAAAAAAACTTTTTTAATTTGATCAATTTCTCACTTTATACCTAAATAAATTATTCTAGCAGCAGTCTTCAGGTAGCACAACTGTTTCATATGTATTTTGTACATACCTTGTATTAGTATTAGTTCTTTCTGTAAATAAATGTATTATTGAATAAATTATTCGAATTAACTCTAGATTATTTGGACTTGTTGATAAGATTCGTTGGTATAAGATTTGTCCTGGCTGGTAGCTTATTATGGAATGTGTTATTACTGGAAGAAAGCGTTAGCCGAGTCAGTCGTGGGAAGCAATGGCGGCGATGAGCTCACCACTTGTCACGTCTATATTCCACGATGGTGCAACCCACTGTGAAAAGAGGCCTATTGTGGCTCTGCCTACCCCTTCGGGGAAAAAGGCGTGTGTCTATGTATGTATGTAACTCTAGATTCGTGCTCCGTGCGTTATAGATCTTTTATTTATATGACAGTCTGTTCTGTGCTTCCGTCCTTTTTGTTACTGCTTTCATTGAGTAGTCTGTTCATTTTCGTATCTGATGGCAGGAACATGGACACCACGATACCACCTGGAAGGAAAATTAAAAACCTTTCTTAATAAATTATATTTATCTGCTAATTTGATCCTGAGAGGATACAAACATTTTCCTGTAGCGGGAATCGAACCAACAACCTCTCGCATCCCAACCAACTACTCGCCCGCCGCGTCACAGTGCGTCAAATAGAATAGACTCCTCCTCACGTGTATGTCGTAAAGTCTGCTTGGGATTACCCCAGGGGATGGGAAGCAGAATCCAGTGTCGAAATTTCCATCACCAATCCGCCTGCCAAGCATGGTGATTAGGCAAATCCCCCATTGCATTCTATGTGAACAATTACATTATAAATGTTGCAGGAACTCGATGAACAGAAGCGGTTCAAGACCGTTCGTCATCGCATTCTATGGGAGAGGCCTGACTCCAGTACTGGACTTCTGCAAGCTGATAATGGTGATGGTGATGATGATAATTTTATGTGAGAGGCGTCACCTTGCTGGTGATGAGGAGCAAGTTCTTAAAGGGCAGCTTAAATAACTCCTTGTTCCTTGAACGGTAAGGGAACCGAAAGAGGACTAATATGTCTCAGAACAAAAAATGTGATGCCTTGTGATAGATTTACACTGAATGAAGTTCTGACCGAATTAAGTTGCATCAGGGTATGGTCGTGGGCATAACCGAGCTTCCTTGCCGCGATAACTAATCTTGGAAATTACCGAATTATTTTACACCAATATAAATATCGGAAGTAGCATAGGACCAAAGAACGAGCCCTGAGTTAAATCACTGGAAGTAAAAACAACAGAAAATGTCGTTCCGTATCAGAAGGACAATCTAGTATAACGCCCTTGTGTGATGAAAGACTGGAAAGTATACCAAAAATTTAAAAATGCAGTTTCTGAATACCATACGTGCAAATTGCTCCCTCCTGAGGTGTTTCCCGTAAACTACAACATGAGCAGCTTCAAACAAAAAATTAAAAGATTCCTTCAGGGCAGGCAACGCATTGGCAATGCCCCTGGTGTTGCAGATGTCAATAGGCGACGGTAACCGCTTACCACCAGGCGGGTCATATGCCAGTTTGTCAAGCCATTAAATCTTAAAAATAAAATTTAAAAAATATTTTTCTGTTAGAAACTAAATAAAACCAATGTTTGAGTCCAGCTTGAGTCTCGAGTCAGTTTAAGATTGAACAATTATCTTCAAGGATGTCCCTTATTGTTTACTAGCAGCGCCCCGCGTATTCACCCGCGTCAGTCTCGATCCCGTGGAAATATCGGGATAAAAAATGCCTATGTGTTATTCCGGGAGTCGAGTTATCTCCATTCCAAATTTCATGCAAATCCGTCCAGCCGTTTCAGCGTGAAGAAGTAACAAACACACACACAAACTTTCGCATTTATAATATTAGGAGGATGGCACTCACTGAATACAAATATGGACCAGATGTAGAAGGTCATGGAGCAGTTGGTGGTGATGAAGGTGCCCACCAGGTTCACGCCGCCCAGCGAGAACATGCGCGCCACCATCATGCCGAGGCTCGTCACCAATCCCCTGGAAAAACAGATCAGTTGTTCGTGTCACTGCTTTTTACTTGGCACCGTGTGTTACGCGTTATGTACCACACAGGCGCTTCTAACCTAGAAGACAGAAGTAAGCAGGATCGATATTCAGGATCACTAGCCACTATACCACCATTGCTCTCAACAGTTGACGTAACACCCAAGAAACACGTCAATCTTGAATTCCCTGTACCGTGGGTAATAGGAACTAAGAATACCATGGTACCACAACACACAAAGCCGAAACAAATGTTTGTAGATCATACAAACATTTGTTCTGAAGCGGGAATCGAGAATATTTAATCAGAGAAAAGTGCAAAGGCCTTTCAATATACAGAAATAGCGGTTGAACGACAGTTTACCACCTAAAACAGAAGCAAGTCTAGCTACGCTCTTTTCTCATTCCCTTCCATTTCCCCTTACTTATGAGTTACCTATCGAGCAACATAAAACGGAGCCCTGCAATGCTCTAAGGTGTTACCTGTAAGCGGTAGGATACAAGTCCACACAATACGCTGCAAGACTGGGCATGCCAATCGCTGACGTTTGGAGCAGCACGAAGAAAGCCAAGCTAGCCACCGGCTGTCTCACATCCACCAGCACTGCACTAACACCGGAGATCACCAGCCACACGATCAGCACTAGTCGTCTCCTGGAGGCCACCCTGGCGACGATGAGCGTCAACACGCAGAAGAAGAGGCCGTAGACGACGCCCGAGATGATGGTGTGTGTTGAAATTGTGTCATTGCATACATACTGGAAAACAAAATCGATTCTTGTCACTGATTCTTCATTGGTTACCCTGAGCTCGCTCGGAAAAGGAGGCAACGGCCGCCCCGCGCTGCCTGTCTCCCAGTAAAGGGGGTGTGCGGTAGCCCCTGCCGAGCAGGGGCCTTTTCGGGTCCACGGGTGGTTGAAGTGAGGGCTCTGGCTGCCTGTATGCGAATCCCGGTAAGGCAGCGACAACTTGTGGCAAGTTGTCGCTGTGAGCAACAGCGAAGTTGTTGGGCGTGACTATGGAAGTCATGCCCAGGACTGTGCTCCACAAGCAAATGCGAGAGGGGCACCGGTGCGTTCCGTATGGAGATCCCGGAGCCCCTTGACATGCATCGAGGCCGGCAACCGGGGTGTTTTTAGTGAGTCCACGAGTCCGTGAACCTCACATAACCCTACCACACCCTCAATATGGTAGGGTATCTGGTAGCAGATTATCACCAAGTCACAAAAAAAAAAAAAAAAAAAAAAAAAAAAAAAAAAAAAAAAAACAGTGTCCTACCGGTTAAGATAAATGGTTTGGTTCGTTCAAAGCGAATCCATTTCTATAGCCATAGGTTCTTCTTATAACTTTTGAAACTATCATGGTTATGCACATACTTTCATCCCACACTAAGATCCCCTGTGGCGTGGGTACCAGGACCAACGAGTACCATCACAGTACCCTGACGCGGAATAAATATTTGTAGATCATACAAACATTTGTCTGGCAGCGGAATCAATTCCGCAACCTATTGCATCTCAGCCGGTTACGGTGCCATAGAGGTCAAGAACACATGCTTTAAATTTTTTGCTTCAAGATATGCCTCACGATGTTTTCTTACAACCTGTATTTCTTTAATAGAACATTTAATTTACGACACGCTATAATATAATTTCAGCAGTTCGAAAGAAGACTTTGAAAACTTTTAGTCAAGCTGTTGAAATATCTCCGCATATTCTCAAGAGTGGGCAGACCCGATACTCACATTAACATCATTAGAAATGCCATGGGTCATGGATGAATTATTGTCGCTAAACACCCGCTGGCAGAAGGTCCTCTCCGTGTTCCAGCCGCCAGTGAAGGAGTTGAAGAACAGATTCACTATGGTTGGGTACCACATCACGAAGGCATTATTTCTGTAAAAATAACAAAATTTTGATTTGGTTCAATCAGATTGTTTGTGTAACATCTTCCAACCTATTTTTCACATAAAGAAATTGCAACATTGCGAGCTCTCATCTAGAGAGTCTTTTTTTTTATTGTCCTCCCGCGGCTTCGGTCGACTTTTTACCGTCATAATAATATTAATCTAACTAAGCTAAGTAAAATTACATATTAGTTTAGTTAGTAACTAGATTAGTTATTGACAAGGCTTATTTACGGCCGCTTTATTATTATGATTTTATATAAAAGGCACGTTTTGGCACTTCTGTATATACATTTTAAGTATTAATTTAATTATAGATTACCTAGTAGCTGCAACCAAAGATGTACTTGCTACCTAATTATATTTTTCCATGTATTAGCTAATTGATGAAACTAAGTGTTCTTAAGGTCCCTATGGTTTGAAATAAATAAATATGAATATGAATATGTATCCAGGTCATAATTTATATGTTTACCTCATCGAAATCAGTTCAACCGTTTTAGCGTGATTGAGTATAAAATATCCAAACCAATCCAAACTTTGACATACGTATTATGATATTAGGGGGTCTCTACAAAGGCCTGTGTATAGCCGCAACAGCGTCTACATTAGCTACGTATTTTATAACAAAACGAAGTGTTGCATGTGTCCCAAAGGTGAATAAATCATGAATAATATCTCAAGATCGTTCGTCGTGGCATTCTAAAGTCAATATCCAGCAGTGGTCTTCTACAGGCTTTTAGTAGTAGTAGAGAGAAAGAAAACTTTTTTGTGAAAGATTTCGACCGGGGAAGTACTACCACCATACCTATTTCTGCCGCAAAGCAGTAGTGCTCGCATTGCTGTGTTCCGGTTTGAAGGGTAAGGGTGCCGGTGAAATTATAGGCACATGAGACTTTTTACCTTATGTCTCAGGGTGGCGGGCGCAGTGCAATGCCACATAGGGTGCGTCTTAGGTGGACGTGACCTATGAGGTAATGCACTGTTCATAGGCAGAGGTTACCACTTAACATCAGGTGGGCCATCTGCTTGTTCCGTCATTCAAGTAGTATAAAAATTATATATATATAATGTTACTACAATAAGTAGGCAAATGAACTCACGTGCTACAGCAGATTGCCATCAAATAGAACAGCTGCAAGGTTCTCCAAAGGAGAGGGGGCTTGAAGATCGGCACCGTCTGCTTCACCACCGAGTCCCAAAATGAAGCCTTCTTCAATGCTGCTACGTCATCCGTGGTCAGGAGGTGCTCCACCTGGAAAATCATATCGCAGAAGTGGTAGTATCCATTTGATTGTATAGACTAAATAGGAGACAAATGGGGGATCTGGGTTATATCAGGCCACAATACGGCGCAAAGAATTCCTTGTTATGTCTACAAAAAAATAAGTTACTTCATTGCAAATTGTGAACTCTGTGGCATGGCGGGCGAATGTTCGCCTGCTACCAGGTGGTGCCAGGTTCGATTCCCGCCTCAGAACAAATATTTGTGCTATCTGCATATATTTGTTCAGGGTGTCCTGGGTATTTTCTAGGTATAGTAAAAATATATATCTACGTAATGTGTTGTATTAAGTATATCAGTTATCTAGTACCCATAACACAAGCTCTGTCTAACTTGGAGCTAGTTAATGTAGTGTGAACTGTCCAGCCTTATTTATTTATTATTTATTACTAGCAACTCGCCCCGACCTTGGTACGGTTAGTATCGGGGTGAAAAGATGTCAAACCTCCCTTCCCTGCCCTCACCCCTACAATATAATTTGAAAGACCTCTTTTTTTTATTCAACTTGTAATGACCGATCAAGCAAACGGCCCACCTGATGTTAAGCGATACTCTCTGCCTATAAACAGTGCATTACCTCATAGGTCACGGCCACCTAGGATGAATCCTATGTGGCATTACACTGCGCTCGCCACCCTGAGACATAAAGCTTCAAACCGAAACACAGCAATGCGAGCACTACTGTTTGGTGGCAAAAATAGGTATGGTGGTAGTACTTCCCCGGACGAACTCTTTCACAAAAAAGATCTACTACTACTACTACATATATATTATTAGGGAGAGTCGACAACACGAACGGTACTCATAGATTGAATTTGCGCGACACTGCAGTGTCTACATTATCGGTGACTAACTTCGACCAAAGTAAAAAGTAGTAACTAACGACGTTCTGCATAGCTTGCTTCGCTCGCCAAATAGTGTAAATTGGCAGCCTATTAAGCCACAAAACTATTTACTTACAGGATACTCCCCCTGCTTCCCACCATTCCAAGCATACATGCTCTTCAGCACCTCCAAAGCCTTCTTATTGTCGCCTCTGCTGGCGAGGAACTTGGGGCTTTCATGCAGGTACGCTATCATCAGACCACCGATGCCTAACGGAAGGGCCAGAACTAGGGTGAACAGTCTCCATGGACGATAGTTGATGCCCAGAAACGGGATGTAGAGACTGAACTGGAGAGGTAGAAGGAAGTAAGCAAGCCCTGAAAAACAATAAAGTCAAAATCAATCAATTATGTCACCATATTCACCAATTATTCAGGTGGGGCAGCATTTCCATGATGCAGTTCCGAAACATGGTAATTTAAGTACGCAGCGTGAATATTTTTTAACAGACTTAAAAAAACGGATGAGGTTCTCAATTTGTGTACTTTTTTATTTATGTTTGATATGTCATGTCTCCTTCATTAATAAATCAATTGTTTGTTTTGCTTTTTATGGCCTGCCCATTCCCACTTCAACTTGCTGATTCTGAGAGCCATGTCGGTGATCTTGGTTCTTCTTTGGATCTCCTCACTTCGGGGACAAGTCAGATCTTCATAAAATTTAATTAAAATAATCTTTAGAGCATTAAAAAATAATTACAAGATAAAATCGGATAAGATAAACTTGATAAAGGTACGCAGCGTTCTAGATTTTTGAAACAAAGAACCAGTTTTATTTGAGAGATTTGAAGCGATATTCAACAGTAATTTTCGGAGACGTATACGTGGGGAAACCTTCAAGCCCACTTACCGAAAGAGAAGCATTCTGCGACCAGGTTGACGCTGTTCATGATGAAGAGATACTGATTGCGATGGGCAGACCCTGTGCACTCTCCTAGAATTGTCATTGTCAGAGAGTAGCTCGCATTGGAACTAGAACAAGAAACGAGGGTGTTACTGATTATACAAACAACGCCCAGTTCACAGATCCACAGTCAGGATCACAGGACAGTTCAGGATAGTGTTGTCACACCTGTGGTCAAAATTTTATCAAAATTTGGATTGTGTGTGTCGCGTGCCTACATACCTACCTAATAGCAGCGGGATATGGGAATATTAGCATAATTTAAAACAAAGATTTTTTGGGTACGAGTGTTGTGGTACCTTGGTAGTTGTAGTTCCTGATACCACCGCAGTTCGAGAAAGGTGGTCAAGATTTGACATAACTTGAAAATTATCCCACATTCGAGAAGGAAAGATCTCACTTCGATGTGCCTGAAGTAATTTGTGAGCAATCTATGGAGATTACTGTGAAAAATGTGAAAGGCTTTGAGACACTCATCAAAAGAACTGATAAATAACTTCATTCAACTAGATCAAACCCCTTTTTGATAAACCAATCTAACAAAAGTTATAAAATATTATTACGTGGAAATCGATAATTGCCCGATAAATTCTACTTTTACACATTTTGCACTAGATTATCTACCAGATTAATTCAAAACAGCTTTCTTTACAAACTAGACAAGTTTATATTTATATTTTGCAAGAAATAAATACTAAGAGGCGCATTCCACGTTTTTAATCATTGGAAAATTACTCGTATTCCCATCCGGTCGACATTTGTTTTATTTGGCACTCATACACATAAAATACACGAGTAAATCCAAGTCCATGAAGTAAATACAACTCGTTAACGTTAACCCGGAACGACATAACGAGAGTCGTATGTTCGTTGCTCAGCCATGCACCCTCTCCACTGAGGAAAATCGAGATCTTATAGGCACCCAGTTGTACGTTGGGGCATATTCTAAGCTTGGGACGATGACCGGATAAAGATATAATGCCTTTAGTACTGTTCCCACTGCGTACGGTACGAAACTCAAAGATCTATTTCGGTTTTACGCCTTGGAAGGTACCAGAGAATCGTCGTCATAATCAGCTGGAAAATGACATTCTACAGGACTTCAGTACGTCATTCTATAAGTGCTATGAATAGCCATGACTAAAGCTCTTGAAGCCAACCATTACAATTTCATCAATAAGCGTCTTTCGGTTCGTGGCTTCTACTCGAAGACCTCCACACCTTATACGGTACACTAGCGTTGACTTACAAGCTGCAAGCGATGACCTTGAAGAGCATCATGAGCTGCCAGGTGGGCGAGAAGCTGCTGATGGCTGCGAACACGAAGCTGATCACCGTGGACAGCAGGAGCGCTTGTCTGCGTCCTCGTGTGTCTGCGAAGTAGCCCCAGGGGTAGGCGAAGAGGACACCTGGATAAACGAAGAAAATTAAAAGAAGGCCTCTAAAGTGCCTTTTGCACGTTCCTTCCTGCCGTAAGTCTAGCGAATTTCCTGTTTATAATAATTCTTCGTATATAAAAGGCAATGTCCTGTCTGACTGACTGTCTGACTGACCGAATGGCAACGCACAGCCTAAACCACTGGTTGTAGAGTCTTGAAATTTGGAGGGTGTGTTAGTCTTGATGCGTAGGGTTATACTAAAAACGGAATTTTGAAAATTCGCATCCTAAGGTGTTCAATATGGGGTTTTAACATAAAACAAAAATTCTGTGTATGTCGGAAACGATTGGTAGTAGAACCTGGAAATTGTACATGGAGATTCTTCAAATAAAATTAATCAACATGTGTTTCAGTGGTACCTGAAATTTTCCTAAAAAAGGGAAACGACCAATTACATTGCAAATAAAAACACTTGAAATTTTTGCCAGATATCAACGTATTTCGACGTTGTCTAAGTTAGTTTCATAGTATAGTTGTTAAGATTAAATTATTTTCAGGAAACGAATGATAGTTCGCAAAAGATATGATAGAAACTCAACTAAGATGTTATGTAGAAGTGTAAGGTCTCTCCTCATCCTAAACAGTATTAAATGGTGGTGTCTAACCTGTCAACATAATCAGGAATATTTTAATATTTCTAATTTTGGACAGTGCTTATGTATAATCTCAAATGTGTGGTACGAAATGCACACGGACGTGAGAATAATCTACACTAATATTATAAAGAGGAAAGATTTGTATTTTTGTGTATGTATGTTTGTAATAAATAAATTAAAAAACTACTGTTCCAATTTCAAAAATTATTTCAGCATTGGAAAGCTACATTCTCCCTGAGTGACATAAGCTACCAGGGGGAAGAATAGGAGGGGGGGTTGTTATTCATCCTGAAGCTACCCGTGCGAAGCCGGGACGAGTCGCTAGTAGCTAATAAATAGCCGCAGGAGATAAAGGAGGCAGAATACAGTACGTGCTGTATAGTTGTAATTTTTCTATATTGAACTACGTTAATTTCAATTCTGTAATATTTATTTTGTCGTTTTTAGTGCACCTTAGGTAATAACTCCACAGAAGTAAAGGAAGTACCTGCAAAAGGTGCTGATGCCAGCACTCCTGTCTCGGTCACCCCAAGCTTCAGGTCACAGTGTGCAGCTGCCACGATGATGCTGAAGCCAAACATGTCGAGGGCAACCGCGTTGGTGATGATGGAGCAGGCGATGAGTAGCAGGTAATGATAGCGGCCATGACCTTTGGATTTAAAAAATATACTTGTTCTAAACAGTCTGGGAGGTATCTAAACTATAAGCTAGTTTAAGTCTCGTGAATATGAGCCAGACAGCCGATTGGATAACAGGTATATTATTAGTTTATACTAAGGGCATACCTGTCAATTCCACCGCCTCATCATACGTGTACACCTTACTATCCCCTTTATTTTCGCATTCAGTTTGACTTCCCGTTATTTGACACATTTTTTTAATTATATTTTAATTTCCATGAGAATGTTATTATAATTAGCGTTCGAACACAGAACACGTTGTATTATAAAACCGTCTAGAAATACACAAACTAAGTATTTAAAGTGAGATGATAGACTAGATTTTATCTTATCAATTATGTTTAACTAACAAGAAATTACGCTGTGGTTGCCAATTTAGACAAACCGCGGTTTGACTAAGATTTTAACAACCACACTAATCTATATACATAATATAAAACAAAGTCGTGTTAGTTACACCACTTATAACTCAAGAACGGATGAATCGATTTGGCTGAAAATTGGTGGGGAGGTAGCTTAGAATCAGGAGATTGACACAGGGGAGAGGAGTAGGAGGGGGGGGGTCACTGGGGAACTCGAATTCGTCGCTCACTAAGTACAAAGCATGGACTGAAGATAATTTCGGTTCCATTCATAGCAGACTGTTTAGTATTCCTACCAATCATAGACCGTCAAACAATTAATGAAAAAGCAAAATGCAGAGGTTTCTAAATGAATATGGATATGAACTCGTTTTTACATCTCAAATTACATAATGGGCTTCGAGAGCAAAACTAAGATTTCAGTTGATGAAGGTAGCCTAAATAAATCCTTGTAAATCCCTCTGCCTCTAAAGTTTAAAGAGCATTTTCCTAGATATTGTTAAACAAATTGATATAAAATAAAGATATTGTTCGATATTTGCGTAAGCAAATTTAGTGTCTTATCGCCATCTGTTGACGAGTGGTCAAGCTATTGGAAATGTAGAATTTCTAGCGCCATCTTGTGTCAAGTAGACGCGCTATATGTTAAAGTAGGACGCATATACGCCTGAGCTGTCTATGAATAGTTCAAGAATGTTCTACGAAATTCTTGATAGCTCTAGAAAAAACTGGATTAATCTACGGCAATTCAGAAAATTTCACAAAGATCTTTAACCTTCCGGAATGTCTACGTACCTAACCCCGAAATTTTGCATTGCCTTACTGGCCAATTTTAGTAGAACATTCTAGGCGTCAAGGCTCAGGTATATAAGCGAAGCTCGCTCGAAGAGCAGTCAGTCGTAAGTTTCCATATTTATAAAAGTACATTGTGTTTCTCATAGATTGACTTTCAGTACGAATCAATCAAGTGATTTCAGAGTGATTTAGGAATAAATTATGAACAGTGTAATGTTAGTAAAGTACAGTTGTAGTGAAGAGGGAATTAGTATTTAATATTATTAAAACTAATTTTGGTTAAACCGGACTACAGAGAGTTTATTTTATCCCAAAACCTAGCTCCCAACAATATTTTGCTTGCTTTATAAAAAGTCTTATGAATTTATTTTCAGTTAAGTACTTACCTCATTGAGCAATTTAGATGCATCTTTCAGGAAAAGATAATTTGTAATTACACGAAAAGTTCTCTAAACCCTACCCAAATAATTAACGAACTTTTAAATTTGGCGATGACGCAAGATTAGATTACAAAATTAATAATGCACCAAGAAAATTTATAACTTGATAACCAATAAAGTAGCCTCAATATATAAATAATCCACGTCAATAGAGTGATAAGGAAGTGTCTGCAGTCGGTCAAACACGTGTCAAGCCTTATTATCTGGATACCTTATAGGGTTCAAAATACTTTCAATAAAACACTTTTACATCTCTCATATTCGGTAAGTAGGTCCTTATTACCCCCAAATGGGGCTTGTAGGTGACCAATTAGCGCTCTAGGGTAATAATGTAGCTAGAAAAGCCCTAGGGCGGTAAGTAATTAAAAAAAAACTTCACTCTTTAAAAAAGTTCGCGTACATCTAACCATCATACTGGCAATAGACATCATGTATTCAGCCCAATGACAAAAAAGGTCGCTTCGCTATTCAGCCTTGTCTTCGTATGAGTATAATAGTCATCAATTTTAAATATCGAACGGCGAAGCTCAATTTCGTTTTTGAAAAAATAATTTAAAAAAAGATGAAAAAAGGCGGGAATAGAAAACTTTTACTTTAAATATTGTTTGTTTTTGTTTTTTTTTTATAATTACGTGCTAATTAGGAAAAAAACATGAGTTCTGCAAGTGATGATGATATAAGCTGCACTCCCGATTCAATGAAAATGGAAGCTGAAGCAGCAATTAACAATATATTGCCTGAAAGTTCTAAAGAGAGATATTTAAAAACTTACGACGAGTTCATGAAGTGGCGAAAAGAAAAACGAGTAAAGTCTTTATCTGAGACTGTATTCTTAACATACTTTAGTGAGCTATCAAAAAAGCTGCAGCCATCTAGTTTGTGGTGCATTTATTCAATGTTAAAAGCAACTATGAGTACTAAACACGACATCAATATCAAGAACTTTTCAAAATTATCATCTTTTCTAAAAAGACAATCAGCTGGGCACAAAAGCAAAACGTCAAAGGTTCTAAGAGCGCAAGACGTGAAAACATTTATAAATGAAGCCCCTGATGACATATATTTAGCTGTTAAGGTACGTAAAATAACAAATCACATAATGGTAATACTTAATAATTTTTTCTACTTACCTCACAATCGAGATGTAAAGCAGAGTAGTTAGCTCGGGTGTAAGCATCAATGGCACCCTCGAACTATAGGCGCCCTCGCTGCACTCGTGCGATTAAATATCTCGGGCTGCAATTGATGCCTTACAGCCCTTGGCTACTAATCTACTATTAATGAAAAGATCATTAATAGACTAAGACCTTCACGACTGGGAAGGGTTAGTAAAAGTTATTGAACAACGTCCGGAATACGACCATTGATAGATTGTGCAGGTGTGCGCAGACAGTATGAGGCCGTAGGCAAAGTAACAGTCTCATAGCGAAGACGCTATTAAAAAAGACAAAAATGTATGAGATTGACGAAAACTCCCGAAATGTCATGTGGTCAATTGTACCTATTGTATTACGCCCGTAGAAATGGAAACGCTTGAAGCGAATGCGTTTGGCTAGGCGCCGGCTGGACCGTTTTGGGCTAACACATGCGTTGCGCATTTCTGTGCAGGGTTAATAAACCCGCGTGTTCTAATAGCGCTTGCTATTCCACTACGATCCCCTAAACAAAGGTATAAAACAGTATTAAAGTTATAACATCCACAAGGGCGCCGGTGAAATTACAGGCACATGAGACTTTTCATCTTTATGTCTCAGGGTGGCGGGCGGCTTGCGATGCCACATAGGGCGCGTCCTAGGTGAACGTGACCTATGAGGTAATGCACTGTTCATAGGCAGAGGTTACCGCTTAACATCAGGTGAGCCATCAGCTTGTTCGGTCATTCAAGTAGATTTAAAAAATAATAATAAGTCCATAAAATAAACGCCCTCCTATGGTTTTTTTTTCTATTATTTTTATATTGGTTTATAGCTGAAATAACATAACACCCAACAGTCACATACATATTCCTAATCCCACACTAGGATTCCCTGGGTCATAGGTATCAGGAACAACGAGTACTATGGTACCATTACACCCAGACCAGGTACAAATATTTGCAGATCATACAAATATTTGTCCCGTAGCGGGAATCGAACTCGCAACCTTTCTCATATCAGATTCTAAGCCGGCTACTTGTCCGAAGCGCTACAGAGGTCGTCAAATAATGAAAACATATTTGCATATTATTAATCAATTATCATTACATAATTTTCGCTAGAACGGAAACCATGATTTTTGAGTTTGCAATATTCCCGATATTACGGCACAGTTGCATGCGCCATGACCACGGGAGAACTAACTAAAAGTCTTTGCGAGTAGATGTTATTGGCAGATATATCGATCTACCCTCTTTCTCACTCTTTTATTACGAACGATACCACTACCATCGGTTTTATTGTCACACTTCACACCAACTCGACACACAACACTAACGGTATCCAGACGCGTAGCAGGCACCACACTTTTTTGATTCTTACACATTCTCACCACAGGCTTCCATACTCCAGATAATTGAGTACCATCATCCCGTTTCTAGTGAAAATTATGTACATAACCATGATAGTTTCAAAAGATAATTATCATTACTGTCGTAATGCTACTATCAGCTTAAAGATTAATAATTCTTATCTTTATCTAATCAATTAATTCAAAGTGAATCTTCAATAGAAAAAGGAAGATAAAATGAGCTATTTAATCACTGTAAAAACATCTTGTCGACTTTGCTATCACGTGAAGAAAACGTTGTTTTATATTGCACAGTTTGGCAAAATTTGTTTCTGATCTAGGTAAGTAAACGCAATGTAAGTAAAAGATAAACTAACAAAAATATGTAAAATTTACCAATGGCCTATAATTCGAAATGAGTTTTATTTTTATTTTATATAAAAAACTTTATTGGACGAAATCTATCAAATATTTTTTTAGTAAAAAAACTGGCCAATTGCTAGTTGGACTCGCGCACAAAGGGTTCCGTACCATTATCAATAAAAAAGGCAAAAAAATCACGTTTTTAAATAAAATTAAAAAAAAATTGCATGCAAAAGTGGTCACCCATCCAAAAACTGACCTCGCAGATCATTGCTTAACCTATATTTGGTAAAATCAAGTTTGTTGTATGGGAGCCTACATAAAAAAATATTTTATTCTATTTTTTTAGTATTTGTTGTTACAGTGGCAACAGTAACACATCATCTGTGAAAATTTCAACTGTCTAACTATCACGGTTCATGAGATCAGCCTGGTGACACCATTCAAAAATTCAAAATTCAAAATTATTTATTCCGTCTTGATACCAATTATTGTACACTAGGAAAAGTCATATTATACATAATTGTTACATAATATTCTAAAAATAACAGATAATTTAACAAAAATTCAAACATTCAAACACTTATCGGTATGATTACATACTAAAGTCATCAGCTAGAGCTTCGTCAATGTCATAATAGGATTTTAGTAGTAAACAATTTCATACTTGATCACTAAAATCTTTAAAATTTAAATTTCTAATGTCCAAGGGCAATTTATTAAAAAGGTTTATGCTTATGCATAAAAAGCTATTAGCTACTTTAGCTAGTCTGTGTTTTGGAACAACTATATTGCTTTTATGGCGTGTATTGTAATTGTGGATGTCACTTTTTAATTTTAAATCGTCAATATGTAATTTAGTATAAACGGTATACGGTATACCCATATAAACGGCTAAAACAACACGTTTTTTGAATGGGAGCCCCCATGAATATTCATTTTATTCTGTTTTTAGTATTTGTTGTTATAAGGGCAACAGAAATACATGATCTGTGAAAATTTCAACTTTCTAACTATCACGGTTCATGAGATACAGCCTGGTGACAGACGGACAGACAGAGAGAGAGACAGACAGCCGAGCCTTAGTAATAGGGTCCCGTTTTACCCTTTGGGTACGGAACCCTAATAAGCAGACAATACAAACAAAAACACACTTCTGTGTTTCTGAACGGTACTCCACTGAAGAGAGTTTCTGCATTCAAGTACCTCGGAAACTGGGTAACTGAGAACTTGAGTGATGATGAGGATATTGAGAGAGAACGTAGAGCTCTCGCGACCAGAGCGAATATGATAGCTCATAGACTAAGGAAGTGTACAGTTCCGGTTAAAATTACACTGTTTCGTGCATTTTGTACACTTGTAGCCTCTGGACCAGATATAGGAAAACATCTGTGAGCGGCCTACGTTCACGTAGACAGCTTCCCGGCGATCTTGCGCGTGCGCCGGCGCCGCCGCGCTGCGCAGAGTACGCGCCAGCTGCAACAGCCTCCTGGCTGTGGTAGCCGATAGGCCAGATTCCCACCTCACTCAGCACTGGACCAAGATGCATTCAGTTATGGCCAATTACACTTCTTTTTTTTTTTATACTACTTGGATGACGGAACAAGCAAGAGGCCCACCTGATGTTAAGCGGTAACCTCTGCCTATGAACAGTGCATTACCTCAAAGGTCACGTCCACCTAGGACGCGCCCTGTGTGGCATTGCACTGCGCCCGCCACCCTGAGACATAAAGATGAAAAGTCTCATGTGCCTGTAATTTCACCGGCACCTTCAAACCCTTCAAACCGGAACACAGCAATGCGAGCACTACTGCTTTGCGGCAGAAATAGGTATGGTGGTAGTACTTCCCCGGACGAACTCTTTCACAAAAAAGCTCTACTACTACTAACATATAACTGAGTGCATTTTGCCCAGTTGTTAGAATAAAAATTTAACTGTGTTACTGTAGTTATTAATAATATTTACATAAGTGCTGTATTTTTGTGAACTAACCAAATTATGGATTTGTGTGTCTGAAATAAAGTCTTTTATTTCATTTTTATTTTATTTTAATAAACTACATAAATATACATATATTATGTATATTTAAAAATAATCTACAGATAAAAATAGAGTTAATGGCACCGAGGCAGGTAGGGTGCCCAAAAGGCTGGTGATGTTACCTAGTTTGATGGCAATACTGATTTGCTGATCAATATAAGCGCCAGATTTATTATTTATTAACAGACAAAACTATAATTATTGAAAAAGAAAAGTTTCCTTTTGTATAAAACAGGACGAAGTAAGTTTTCCCTATTTTGGTACAATTTTTACATATTTCACATCAGTAATTATCTTTTAGTTTGTAAATCGTTTATCTATCATGAACTCTTAGAAGTGTCCGATAGTAGCATTGTCAATATAAAATAACGAGTGGTTCGCCCGAACCTCGCGAATACACGCGATTTAGGTAGGTTACCTTATTTATTTCAAAAAAATATCTATGTACGTGAGTACATCCACAAAAAATGAACGTACTTGTAGGTTCGAAAAGTTAGACCTACAACGTCGTTCAAATTCCTAGAAACGGGAGGTCAACAATGTGGATGTTATACTGGTTATCGTTGCAAACTGCAAACTGCAAGCTGGACAGTGAACTTGAGCGTGAGTGGCCGGCATAATCTAGCCCCAAGCTAAGCAGAGCTTGTGTTATGGGTACTAGATAAGAAAGAAAGAAAGAAAGAAAGAAAGAAAGAAAGAAAGAAAGAAAGAAAGAAAGAAAGAAAGAAAGAAAGAAATAACATTTATTTGTGTCAATAACATGAGTTAACAAACAATATTGCACACTAAAAGACACACACACACACACAGAAACAAAGAAAAATAAAACTAATTTGTGCCTCTTAGTACTAGCCATGCATCACTGACACAAATTGGCGTCCAGCTCAGCATTACTCAGATAACTGATCTACTTAGTACAATATATTACTTAAATAGAAATTTTTATTATACATAGAAAATACCCAGAACACCCTGAACAAATATCTGCAGATCGTACAAATATTTGTTCCGAGGCGGGAATCGAACCCGAAACCTCCTGCGTCGCAGGCATAGATCTTGACGAGAGCTGACAATTGAAACAACATAGTACAGACCGTTCACCGTAAGATGGCACCTGCCTTAGTTGGCACGCCATCCAAGGCAGGTCCCATTTTACGGTGAACGAGCTGTAACTTCTCTGAGTCAAAATGTTATACTTAGCGGAAATAAACGACCTCATAAAGGCGGCTCATGTCTCACAGACCTCATTCAACAAATGACAACAACAAATGAGTAACAAATGATTTGACCCTTTTTCTATCGGATGATGTAAAATATCATGTTATAAATCAATAATAATAAATAAATAATGCTGGACAGTTTACACAACATTATCTAGCCCCAAGCTAGGCAGAGCTTGTCTTATGGGTACTAGATAACTGATATACTAAATACAATATATAACATAGATAGATATTTTTTATTATACATAGAAAATACCCAGAACACCCTGAACAAATATCTGCATATCGCACAAATATTTGTTCCGTGGCGGGAATCGAACCCGCAACCTCGGGCGTCGCAGGCGAACGTTCGCCCGCCCCGCCACAGAGGTCGTCATGTTGAATGCAGATGATAGATATTAAATGAAGCTGTAACACCAAACAGGTCCCCTGATTTTGACTTCATCAGTTTTCTGCCTCCCACTATGAAAGCAAATTTATAGACGTGAATACGTAAAAAAAAACCCGATAAATTCTTGATAAACTGTTTCATTTTACTATTATTAGCAATCGTAATAGCCTAAGACATTTCATTCAGAAGGAACTCATCCAATTGGATGGATGGAGTAGTTCTGCTACTTAAAGTAGTTTTGCTGCCAAAACTACTCAAATCGACTGAAATGTTTATATTTAAACTTAGTTTTACAGACTTTTAAAATATTAATTTTACCTACCTAATTGTACAAATCTATATGAAACTATAAATCAATATAAAAAAGCAAAAAGTAGAAGTAGTAGAGCTTTTTTGTGAAAGAGTTCGTCCGGGGAATTACTACCACCATACCTATTTCTGCCGCAAAGCAGTAGTGCTCGCATTGCTGTGTTCCGGTTTGAAGGGTAAGGGTGCTGGTGAAATTACAGGCACATGAGACTTTTCATCTGTATGTCTCAGGGTGGCGGGCGCAGTGCAATGGCACATAGGGCGCGTCCTAGGTGGACGTGACCTATGAGGTAATGCACTGTTCATAGGCAGAGGTTACCGCTTAACATCAGGTGGGCCATCAGCTTGTTCAGTCATTCAGAAGTAAAAAAAAAAAAAAAAAAATATATATATAATAAATAAAACTTTTATAATTTGAACAATTTCTCACTTAATACATAAATAAATTATTCGAATTAACTCTAGATTCGTGCTCCGTGCATTATAGATCTCTTATTTATTTGACAGTCTATTCTGTGCTTCCGTCCTTTTTGTTGCTTTCATTGAGTATTCTGTTCATTTTCGTATCTGATGGCAGGAACATGGACACCACGATACCACCTGGAAGGAAAATTAAAAACCTTTCTTAATAAATTATCTTAACCCGCTAATTTGATCCTGGGAGGATACAAACATTTTCCTGTAGCGGGAATCAAACCTACAACCTCCAACATCTCAACCAACTACTCGCCCGCCGCGCCACAGTGCGTCAAATAGAATAGACTCCTCCTCACGTGTTTGTCGTAAAGTCTGCTTGGGATTACCCCAGGGGATGGGAAGCAGAATCCAACGTCGAAATTTCCATCACCAATCCGCCTGCCAAGCATGGTGATTAGGCAAATCCCCCATTGCATTCTATGTGAACAATTACATTATAAATGTTGCAGGAACTCTATGAACAGAAGCGGCTCAAGATCGTTCGTGATAGCATTCCATCTGAAAGGAACTGGATCCAGTACTGGACTTCTGTAAGCTGATGATGATGATGATTTTATGTGAGAAGCCTCACCTTGCTGGTGATGAGGAGGCCTATAATAGCAAGTTCTTAAAGGGTAGCTTAAATAACCCCTCTTTCCTTGAACGGTGAGGGAACCGAAAGAGGACCAATATGTCTCAGAACAAAAAATGTGATGGCTTCTGATAGATTTACACTGAATGAAGTTCTGACCGAATTAAGTTGCATCAGGGTATGGTCGTGGGAATAACCGAGCTTCCTTGCCGCGATAACTAATCTTGGAAATTACCGAATTATTTTACACCAAAATAAATATCGGAAATAGCACAGGACCAAAGAACGAGCCCTGAGGTAAATCACTGGAAGTAAAAACAACAGAAAATGTCGGTCAGTATCAGAAGGACAATCTAGTATAACGCCCTTGTGTGATGAAAACTGGAAGTACACCAAAAATTTAAAACAACAGTATCTGAATCCCGTACGTTCAAATTCTGGAATGGGCTCCCTCAGGTGTTTCCGCTAAAAACACAACATGAGCCGCTTCAAAAAAAAATGAAAAAAGAGTCCTTCAGGGCAGGCAACGCATTGGCAATGCCCCTGGTGTTGCAGATGTCAATAGGCGACGGTAACCGCTTACCATCAGGCGGGCCGTATGCCAGCTTGTCGAGCCATTACATTTAAAAAATAAATTTAAAAAAAACTTTTTCTGTTAGGAACTAAATAAAACTAATGTTTGAGTCCAGCTTGAGTCTCGAGTCAGTTTAAGATTGAACAATATCTTCAAGAATGTCCCTTATTGTTGATGGCACTCACTGAACACAAATATGGACCAGATGTAGAAGGTCATGGAGCAGTTGGTGGTGATGACGGCGCCCACCAGGTTCACGCCGCCCAGCGAGAACATGCGCGCCACCATCATGCCGAGGCTCGTCACCAATCCCCTGGAGAAACAGATCAGTTGGTCTTGTCACTGCTTCTAACATGGCACCATGTGTTACGCGTTATGTACCACACAGGCACTTCTAATCTAGAAGAAAGAAGTAAGCAGGATCATCAAAAAAAGCCATGCCGTGTCTGTTGCCTTGTTTCTTCTAGGTAGTCCCTTATCCTTCAACTTTCGTAATGCGCACTGCTAAGGAGAGGAACTCATGGCTGGCTTCAGTCTTTCCGGAACAGTGAATAGGTTATTTCAAGGCAAGCTAGCTCCAGCTTAGCTTGCATCAATTCTTACCATCAGATGCGATGGCAATCAAAAACTTGACAATCATCATTATAAAAAAAAGGTTCAGTCGCTTTAGGACCAGCAGTAATTTAGTTTAGTGAGAGAATACTTCCAGTGCAAGATCCTTGTGACTACAAGGAATAAAATACTTTTGAATTTGTTATGCGAGGAATATAGCAGAAAATGGCATTGTGACCAACAATGAAGGAACTAGTGTGGTGACTGGATCCATTGCGCCTTGCAGAGGCTAGTTCGTGCACATTATTGACTTCAAAAATTTGGATTTAAATGCCGGAGACCTCTCGACGTTTTCCTATAGTGGTTGGGAGCTATTGGCGCACATAAATGTTTCGGATGCAAAAACCCATTTTCGCATTAAAGTAATTCCAACCAATTAAACCAATAAATTCTAACTTAGGATCGATATTCAGGATCACTAGCCACTACACCACCATCGCTCTCAACAGGTAACGTAACACCCAACAAAAACGTCAATCGTCCTGATCCCACTCTAGAATTCCCTGTGTCGCGGGTAACAGGAACTGCGAGTACCATGGTACCACAACACACAAAGCCGGAACAAATATATGGAGATCATACAAACATTTGTTCCGAAGCGGGAATCGAGAATATTTAATCAGTAAAAAATTGCAAAGGACTTTCAATGTGCAGAACTCTTAAAACGGCTGAACGACAGCTTACCTCCTAAAACAGAAGCAAAACTATCTACGCTCTTTTCTCAATCCCTTCCCTTTCTCCTTACTCATGTGTTACCTGTAGGCGGTAGGATACAAGTCCACACAATACGCTGCAAGACTGGGCATGCCAATTATTGACGATTGTAACAGCACGAAGAACGCCAAGCTAGCCACCGGCTGTCTCACTTCCACCAGCACTGCACTAACACCGGAGATCGCCAGCCACACGATCAGCACTAGTCGTCTCCTGGAGGCCACCCTGGCGACGATGAGCGTCAACACGCATAAGAAGAGGCCGTAGGAGATGCCCGAGATGATGGTGTGTGTTGAAATTGTGTCGTTGCATACATACTGGAAAACAAAATCAATTGTTAACGCTGATTCTTTATTGGTTACCCTGAGTTAGGTCAGGGTAAGAAAAATGGTTTGGTTCGTTTGAAGCGAATCCATTTCTACAGCCGTAGGTTCTTCTTATAACTTTTGAAACTATCATGGTTATGCAAATACTTTCATCCCACACTAAGATCCCCAGTGGCGTGGGTACCAGGACCAACGAGTACCATCACAGTACGCTGACCCGGAATAAATATTTGTAGATCATACAAACATTTGTCTCGCGGTGGAATCAATTCCGCAACCTATTGCATCTCAGCCAGTTACGGTGCCATAGAGGTCAAGACGAAATGCTATAAAAAATTTGGTTCAAGCATATGCCCCACGATGTTTTCTTACAACCCGTATTCCATTAATAGAACAATTAATTTACGACACGCTATAATATAATTTTAGCAGTTCGAAATAAGACTTTGAAAACTTTTAGTCAAGCTGTTGAAATACCTCCGCATATTTTTTTTTTATACTACTAGAATGACGGAACGAGCAGTTGGCCCACCTGATGTTAAGCGGTAACCTCTGCCTATGAACAGTGCGTTATCTCATAGGTCACGTCCACCTAGGACGCGCCCTATGTGGCATTGCACCGCGCCCGCCACCCTGAGACATAAAGATGAAAGTCTCATGTGCCTGTAATTTCACCGGCACCCTTACCCTTCAAACTGGAACACAGCAATGCGAACACTACTGCTTTGCGGCAGAAATAGGTATGGTGGTAGTACTTCCCCGGACGACCCGATACATACTCACATTAACATCATTAGAAATGCCATGGGTCATGGAAGAATTATTGTCGCTAAACACCCGCTGGCAGAAGGTCCTCTCCGTGTTCCAGCCGGCGGTGAAGGAGTTGAAGAACATATTCACTATGGTTGGGAACCACATCACAAAGGCATTATTTCTGTAAAAATAACAAAATTTTGAATTGGTCCAATCAGATTGTTTGGGTAACATCTTCCAACCTATTTTTCACATAAAGAAATTGCAACATTGCGAGCTCTCTTCCAGGGAGCCTTTTATTCTGCTATATGATATACTAGTGTCCGCCCGCGGCTTCGGTCGCGTTTTACCTGGATAATAGGCTCAATCTAACTAAGCTAACTAAAATTACATATTAGTTTAGTTAGTAAGTATATTAGTTCTTGAAAAGGCTTATTTACGGCCGCCTTATTATTATGATTTTATAAAAAAGGCACGTTTTGGCACTTCTTTATAGACATTTTAATTATTAATTTTCACTAGAAACGGGATATTTACCATGATTTTTGAGTTTTAAATGTTCCCGATATTTCGGCACATTTTAATTATAATTTTAATTTTAGATTACCTAGTAGCTGCAACCAAAGATGTGCTAGCTACCTAATTAATAATACTTTGTTTGTGTTAATTTTTTAAGATATAATTTAAAAACACAAAAAAAAAAAAAACATGTATTAGCAAATTGATGAAACTAAGTGTTCTCAAGGTCCCTATGGTTTGAAATAAATAATTATGAATATGAATCTAGGTCATAATTTATATGTTTACCTCATCGAAATCAGATCACCCGTTTAAGCGTGATTGAGTAAAAAATATCCAAACCAATCCAAACTTTGACCTGAAAAGGCCTGTGTATAGCCGCAAAAGAGTCTACATTAGCTACGTATTTTATAACAAAACGAAGTCCAAAAGGTGAATAAATTATGAATAATATCTCAAGATCGTTCGTCGTGGCATTCTATGGGGAAAGTCAATGTCCAGCAGTGGACTTCTACAGGCTGATAAATATGATGATAACGAGATTTAGCGAAGAAGATTGCTCTATATTGCAGAGGATATCGCCAAGCAACAGATATATAAAGTTACTACAATAAGTAGGAAAATGAACTCACGTGCTACAGCAGATTGCCATCAAATAGAACAGCTGCAAGGTTCTCCAAAGGAGAGGGGGCTTGAAGATCGGCACCGTCTGCTTCACCACCGAGTCCCAAAATGAAGCCTTCTTCAATGCTGCTACGTCATCCGTGGTCAGGAGGTCCTCCACCTGAAAAATCATATCGCAGAAGTTGTAGTATCTGTTTAATTGTAAATATTTCTAGCAACTCGCTCCGGCTTCGCACGGTTAGTATCGGGGTGAAAAGATGTGAAACCGCCCTTTCCTGCCCTCACCCCTACAATATATTTTTAAAGACCCTGTACCTATATGATTTTATTTATTGTTAGGGAGAGTCGACACCATGAACGGTACTCACGGATTGAAATTGCGCGACACTACAGTGTCTACATTATCGGTGACTAACGACGTTCTGCATGGCTTGCTTCGCTCGCCAAATAGTGCACATTGGCAGCCTATAAAGCCACAAAACTATTTACTTACAGGATACTCCCCCTGCTTCCCACCATTCCAAGCATACATGCTCTTCAGCACCTCCAAAGCCTTTTTATTGTCGCCTCTGCTGGCGAGGAACTTGGGGCTTTCATGCAGGTACGCTATCATCAGACCACCGATGCCTAACGGAAGGGCCAGAACTAGGGTGAACAGTCTCCACGGACGATAGTTGATGCCCAAAAACGGGATGTAGAGACTGAACTGAAGAGGAAGGAGGAAGTAAGCAAGCCCTGAAAAACAATAAAGTCAAAATCAATCAATTATGTCACCATATTCACCAATTATTCAGGTGGGGCAGCATTTCCATGATGCAGTTCCGAAACATGGTAATTTAAGTACGCAGCGTGAATATTTTTTAACAGACTTAAAAAAACGGATGAGGATCTCAATATGTGTACTTTTTTATTTATGTTTGATATGTCATGTCTCCTTCATTAATAAATCAATTGTTTGTTTTGGTTTTTATGGCCTGCCCATTCCCACTTCAACTTGCTGATTCTGAGAGCCATGTCGGTGATCTTGGTTCTTCTTTGGATCTCCTCACTTCGGGGACAAGTCAGATCTTCATCAAATTTAATTAATATAATCCTTAGAGAATAAAAAAAAATTACAAGATATAATCGGATAAGATAACCTTGGTAAAGGGACGCAGCGTTTTAGAATTTTGAAACAAAGAACCAGTTGTATTTGAGAGATTTGAAGCGATATTCAACAGAAAATTTTCGGTGACGTGTACGTGGGGAAACCTTCAAGCCCACTTACCGAAAGAGAAGCTTTCTGCGACCAGGTTGACGCTGTTCATGATGAAGAGATACCGATTGCGGTAGGCAGACCCTGTGCACTCTCCTAGAATTGTCATTGTCAGAGTGTAGCTCGCATTTGAGCTGGAACAAGAAACGAGGATTTTACTGACAATACAAACGACGGCCAGTTCATAGATCACAGAACAGTTCGGAATAGTGGTGTCACACATGTGGTCAAAATTTTATTAAAATTTGCCTGTGTGTGTGATGTTAAGTAGTAGTAGAGCTTTCTCGTGAAAGAATTCGTCCGGAGAAGTACTACCACCATACCTATTTCGGCCGCAAAGCAGTAGTGCTCGCATTGCTGTGTTCCGGTTTGAAGGGTATTGTTGCCGGTGAAATTACAGGCACATGAAACTTTTCATCATTATGTCTCAGGGTGGCGGGCGCAATGCAATGCCACATAGGATGCGAACAATCGATCTGGGGTGGGTGGGAACAACCCATGCTAGCAAAGCCATGATTATTGCCAGTTCAAGAAAGGTAGTCAAGATTTGACAGAACTTGAAAATTATCACACATTCGAGAAGGAAGGATCTCACTTCGATGTGCCTGAAGTAATTTGTGAGCAATCTATGGAGATTACTGTGAAAAATGTGAAAGACACTCATCAACAGAACTCATAAATGACTTCATTCAACTAGATCAAACCCCTTATAGATTAACTAATCTAAACAAGTTATAAAGAATAATAATTACGTGGAAATCGATAATTGCCCGATAAATTCTATTTTTACATATTTTGCACTGGATTATCTGCCAGAATTATTCAAAACCGCTTTCTTTATCAATCTAGATAAGTTTATATTTATATTTTGCAAAAATCAATAATTAGAAGCACGTTGCACGTTTTGAATCTTATAGAGATTGTTGCCATCCGATCGACGTTTGTTTTGGCACACATACTACCAATACAAGGACGAGCATACTACTGTGAAACACGTGATTAAATAAAGTGATGCGTAATTATTACGTCAACTGAGAAACGACAGAGCGAGAGTCTTATGTTCGTTCCTCGACAATCACCATGCACAGTGGGTGCCACTGAGGATAATCGAGATCTGAGGCACCCAGTTGTATCTTGGGGCTTTGGTCGAAGCCTTGGGGCATATTCAAAGCTTGGGACGATAACCAGAGACAGATATAATGCCTTTAGTACCGTTCCCGTTGCGTACAGTACGAAACTTTACGCTACCAGAGCATCGTCGTCATAATCAGCTGGAAAATTACATTATAGGGCTTTTCTACGTCATGCTTTGAGTGATATGAATATCCATAGCGCAAGCTCTTGAAGCCAACCATTAAAATTTCATCGATCGGCGTCTTTCGGTTCGTGGCGTCCACTCGAAGACCTCCACACCTTATACGGACTAGCGTTGACTTACAAGCTGCAAGCGATGACCTTGAAGAGAATCATGAGCTGCCAGTTGGGCGAGAAGCTGCTGATGGCTGCGAACACGAAGCTGATCACCGTGGACAGCAGGAGCGCTCGTCTGCGTCCTCGTGTGTCTGCGAAGTAGCCCCAGGGGTAGGCAAAGAGGACACCTGGATAAACGAAGATAATTAAAAGAAATGCCTCTTGCATGCGGCTTCCTGGTCCAAGTCCAGCGAAATTCCTCAATTTTATATTTGTTATATTATGTGGGATTATGATACATATTGAGTATTACGATAGTTATTAAGTATATGATTATTGTTTTTTTTTTTATTATTTACCCCATTCCTTTCTTTCAAACTTATAGTTCGTCTGTAAGAAATCACTTTAGTAGTAGTAGAGCTTTTTTGTGAAAGAGTTTTTCCGGGGAAGTACTACCACCATACCTATTTCTGCCGCAAAGCAGTAGTGCTCGCATTGCTGTGTTCCGGTTTGAAGGGTAAGGGTGCCGGTGAAATTACAGGCACATGAGACTTTTCATCTTTATGTCTCAGGGTGGCGGACGCAGTGCAATGCCACATAGGGCGCGTCCTAGGTGGACGTGATCTATGAGGTAATGCACTGTTCTTAGGCAGAGGTTACCGCTTAACATCAGGTGGGCCATCTGCTTGTTCCGTCATTCAAGTAGTATAAAAAAAAAAACTTCTAAGCGATAAGACCGCCCGTTGTATTCATAATAACGTTCAATTAATTAAGTTTTGTTTCTCTTTTATCTCCTAAGGAGTACGAGTACAATAAGGTGAAAAATTTATTTTATTCTATTCCA
Source organism: Operophtera brumata (assembly GCA_932527175.1). NCBI lineage: Eukaryota > Metazoa > Arthropoda > Insecta > Lepidoptera > Geometridae > Operophtera > Operophtera brumata. The sequence continues at coordinate 41,091,388 of OW052228.1, read as the reverse complement.
GGTGTATTTTAAAGGTGGTATGTTCTCGCTTGAAGCGCTAAATTCAAATTTGTTGGTGTTTTTTGCTCATTACAGCTCATGAACACTTCTTATGTAGCGAAAGTTGATTTCGCGAGAACTAGGAAACTTAACACACATGCTTTAATTGATAGTTTTTTTTTTTATTTTATTTTCTTAACCTATATTGTCCCACTGCTGGGCAAAGGTCTCCCCCAAATTCCTCCACTTGTCCCTGTCTCTGGCAGTCTCCCACCACTCCTTCTCAAAACCAACAAGATCGTCCCGCCAACGCTTTCTCGGCCGACCCCGAGGTCGCCGTCCTTCAGGTATCCAGGGTGTGCTGATGTTCGCCCACCTGTTGGGAAGCATTCAACTGACGTGCCCCGCCCAATCCCATTTGAGCCTGGCTGTTTGGTAGTATCTAATAAATATCATCAGTGCAAAATTCCTAAACACACAATCCCCTAAAAACATTTTTTTTTGTTTACTGGTTGTCGTAGCTAAACTGATGATATTTATTTGATACTTTCAATTAAAACATGCGTGTTAAGTTTCCTAGTTCTCGCGAAATCAACTTTGGCCATATAAGAAGTGATCATGAGTTGTAATGAGCAAAAAACACCAACAAATTTGAATTTCGCGCTTCAAGCAAGAGCATGCCAGCACTACCTCATACGAAACGAAACGAATACAAGCAATGCACCTGGAATATAATAAAATATAATTTGCACCTTAAGTATATTGTATTAAATACTCGTATCAAAAAGGTCAGTGTTCATCGAGTAGACAGTTACACTGGACACAGATAGTACCCAAAAGATATAAGTTCTTACGGTAGTTAGTTGAGTTTCTAACTTTTTGGGTCTGTAAGGTTGATTTAAGATAGCAGTAAAGGTTAATCAATTTGATATAACAAGATTTTGTGTAGAAGTATAAGGTCTCTCCTCATCCTAAACGGTATTAAGTGGTGGTGTCTCCAACTCTCAACATAATCAGGAATATTTTGGACTGTGCTTATGTATAACCTCAAATGTGTGGTACGAAATTCTCACGGACGCGAGAATAATCTACACTAATATTATAAAGAGGACAGATTTGTATATTTGTGTGTGTGTATGTTTGTAATGAATAAACACAAAAACTACTGGGCCGATTTCAAAAAATCTTTCACCGTTGGAAAGCTACATTCACCCTGAGTGACATAGGCTATTAGGGGGGGGATAGGAGGGGGAGGCTGTTTTTCATCCTGAAACTACCCGTGCGAAGCCGGGACGAGTCGCTAGTAGCTCTTATAATAGCAGCAGGAGATACAGCAGGCAGAATACAGTACGTGCTGTATAGTTGTAGTTGAGGTATTTAAAAAGGATTGAGTTTTTCTGTCTTTTTCTGGTGACCCGTGTTAACTGTTTAAATTGATTAATTTTGTACATAATTAAGTGAATTTCGTATGAATGTATTGGTAGAATTTTAGTGTTACGCCTATATCAAAAATAAGAACTGTCTTGTACCTACCTAAAATTCTGAGGAAATAAACATATTTGTATTTGTATTTGTATTCTATATTGAGCTACGTGAATTTCAATTCTATAATATTTATTTTGTCGTATTTAGTGCACCTTAGGTTATAATTCCACAGGTGTAAAGGAAGTACCTGCCAAAGGTGCTGATGCCAGCACTCCTGTCTCGGTCACTCCAAGCTTCAGGTCACAGTGTGCAGCTGCCACGACGATGCTGAAGCCAAACATGTCGAGGCCAACCGCGTTGGTGATGATGGAGCAGGCGATGAGTAGCAGGCACTGATAGCGGCCATGGCCTTTGGATTTAAAAAATATACTTGTTCTAAACAGTCTGGGAGGTATCTAAACTATAAGCTAGTTTAAGTTTAGTGAATATGAGCCAGATAGCCGATTGGATAACTGGTATATTATTAGTTTATACTAAGGGCGGCCAAGTACATCTACCTCGGCCAAATAGTTTGCCTCCAGGTAGGCAGACAGGATAAAGAAATTGCGAGACGCACTGAGAACGCCTGGAGGAGCTATTGGTCGATGAAGGAGCTGATGAAGGGTAACCTTCCAATGGTACTAAAACGCAAACTAATGGGCATGTGCATCCTTCCCGTCTTGACTTACGGATCACAAACTTGGTCTTTGACAAACATCCAGAAATCCAAACTCAAGGTTTGCCAAAGAGCAATGGAGCGAAGTATTTTAGGAATTAAACTAACTGACCACATCCGAAACACCATACTGCGCTCCAAAACCAAAGTCGCCGATGTGGGAGAGAAGGCCGCGCGGCTGAAGTGGGATTGGGCCGGTCACATTTGCCGCATGCTCGACTAACTTTGGGCTAAAATCACCACGACATGGAGCCCTGATACTGCCAGGCGGCGTCGCGGCAGACCACGCATGAGGTGGCGGTATGAACTGGACGCCTATGAGAGGGAATTGGAAACGGTTGCACAGGACCGTGGTGACTGGCGGAAGTGGTGGGAGGCTTTTGCCCAACAATGGGACAGTATGGGCTAATAGTAATAATAGTAATAGTAATACTAAGGGCATACCTGTCAATTCCACCGCCTCATCATATGTGTACACCTTACTATCCCCTGTATTTTCGCATTCAGTTTGACTTCCCGTTATTTGACACATTTTTTTTATTATATTATAAATTCCATGAGAATTTTATTATAATTATCTTTCGAACAAAGAACACGTTGTATTATAAAACCGTCTAGAAATACACAAACTAAGTATTTTAAGTGAGATGAATAGACTAGATTTTATCTTAAAAATTAAAGTCAAAAGTCAAAGTCAAAAGTATTTTATTCATTGAAATCACAAGGATCATTTTGAATCGTCTTAAAAAATAAATTTACAGTTACTCCTGTTCCAACGCAACCAGACCTAGAAGAATCAGGCAACAAACACGGTCTGTTTTTCTTTTGATGATCCTTCTTACTACTAGGTGGAGAGCGCCTGTGTGGTGCCTCGAGAACAAGTGGAAGCTGATTCAAAGAAAAAAGGAAAACCAAATTAAAAGCCTTACTTAGGTAGGCAGTCAAAAGTAAGATGATATGATTATGTTTAACTAACAAGAAATTACGCTGTGGTTGCCAATTTAGACAAACCGCTGTTTTGGATTCCAGCCAAGATTTTAACAACCACACTAATATAATATGAAATAACGGTCAAATGTTAATGTAACAATTACTATCTTAAAGTGACTTCAACGTATATTCGGTGAAATGCAGTTGAACTAAACGCGAATTCGACGCTCACTGAGTACAAAGCATGGACTGAAGATAATTTCGAATACATTCATAGCAGACTGTTTAAAATTCCTACCAATCAGAGACCGTCAAACAATTAATGAAAAAACAAAATGCAGAGGTTTCTACTTATATGAATATGGCCTTCCACCAATGTAAAATTTACTTTGGACGAAGAGTATGGCCATGAAATCGTTTTTACAAGCTTTATATTAACTTATAATGTATGTCCTGTATGTATGATGGAATCTTGCAACTAAATTTTAAAGCAGTTATCCTCAACCGGTTGAGCTGAAATATTGCAAACCTATCAAGTTCCGACGACAATACAATATTATGGTGACAGATCCAGGTGGAATCTTGCAACTGAATTTTAAAGCAGTTATCCTCAACCGATTGGGATAATATATTGCATACCTGTCAAGTTCCGATGACAATACAATATTATGGTAGCAGCGAGCTGATCTGATGATGGAGACGGAAGGTGGACAACGGAACTCCGCGAGGGATAATAGTAGACTGAGCGTATTTAGGCACATTTTGATCAGCACACGGTTACGATCACTAATTTTGTAAAAGATTGTAGGTATTGAAAAAATATTTTTTCATAAAACTTATTACATCTCAAACTACATAATAGGCTTCGGGAGCAAAACTAAGATTTCAGCTGATTAAGGTAGCCTAAATAAATCCTTGTATTTCCCTCATCCTCTAAATTAAAAGAGTTAGCATTTTCCTAGATATTGTTACGCGGACTGATGGCGTAAGCGAATTTATAGAGTATTAACGCCATCTGTTGGCGAGTGGTCAAGCTATTGGAAATCTTGAATTGCTAGCGCCATCTTGTATCTAGTAGACGCGCTATATGTTAAATGCTAATTAGCATTAAGTTCGCCTATGTACTGTTTTTTGTCTTTTGCAATAAATATTTTTTTATCTCTATCTATCTATCTATATGTTAGAGTAGGACGCATATACGCCTGAGCTGTCTATGAATAGTTCAAGAATGTTCTACGAAATTCATTCACATTCTAGGCGTCACGGCTCAGGTATATAAGCGAAGCTCGCTCGAAAAGCAGTCAGTCGTATGTTTCCATATTTATAAAAGTACTTTGTGTTCGTCTAAGATTAGCTTTCAGTAAGAATCAATCAAGCGATATGAGAGTAATTTTGGAATAAATTGTGAACCGTTTGATGTTAGTGAAGTACATTTGTAGTGAAGGGAATGGGTGTTCTTCATAATTTTATTAAAACTGATGTAATTTTGGTTAAACCGGAGTTCAGAGAGTTTATTTATACCCAAACCCTAGCTCGTAACAATTCTTGACTTATGACTTTATTTTCGGATACCTACCTCATTGAGCAATTTAGGTGCATTTTTCAGGGCCGTTTTTTCAATTCCCAAGTAAAATTATCTGTCAGATAAATGTTAGCGCTGTCTTTTTCTTTCATATGACTTAAGAAAAAGATAGTGATATTCTTAACTGACAGATAATTTTATCTAGAGATTGAAAAATCGACCCTAAAAGTTCTCTAACAACTACCCAAATAAACAGCGCACTTTAAGATTTGGCGATGGCGCAATAATATAGATTACAAAATTAATAATGCACCAGGAACATTTATAATTTACGACTTGATAACCAATAAAATAGCCTCAATAAATAAATAATCCACGTCAATAGAGTGATAAGGATATGTCTGCAGTTGGTCAAACACGTGTCAAAGCCTCTAGATCTAGATAATAGGGGTCAAAATACGAAGGGTTAATCAAAGTTTATATTTATATTTATATTTATTTAGTAGGAAAACCAACAGCTTTATATAAATAAATAAAAAACAGAGTTAAAAAACAAAAAGCCAATTACAGGTTTTCACGTGTAGATAGCATAATATAAACTAGTCAACAGTAACGAAGATACATAAATACATAATTAACTAAGGTACGGTTACAAAATAAACTAAACTACGAAATAGACTCTGCTGAGCCGCTGACGGGCTGAGCTTACACTCGTGGAGAATAGATCCAAGTCCATCGGTTTACACAGCTTGTTGAAATTGATGCTTGCACGTTGTAGAAATGCATTTTGCCTGTAGTTTGTATTAACAATAGGAGTATATAACGGATAATAAGATCTTGTACATATCGTTGGAACGTTGATAATGATTTTACTCAATAGCTCGGGACTAGTTATAGTGTTAGAGGTTATTTTCAGTAAAAATGATAGATCAGCGACTTCACGCCGCTTAGCTAGGGGAAGAATATGGAATTTCCTACAAAGATTAATATATTCGGAAGAACTATAAGGAACTCTAAGGCTGAAACAAAGATATTTAATGAATTTAATTTGTATGCGTTCAATTCTATTGATATATTTATCATAACAAGGGTTCCAAATTTGAGACGCATATTCGAGGATGCTTCTGACGAATGTACAGTAAAGGATCTTGAATGTCTTAGTTTGATCAAAGTCAGTTGAGCTTCTTATAACAAAACCCAAAGCTTTGGAGGCTTTAGAAACTATCGCTTCCACATGCTCATCAAATAGAAGTTTAGAGTCATGCAATACACCGAGGTCCCTAACCACATTAAGTTTCTGTAACATTACATCTTTTAGTACATAGGAAGATGGTATTAAACGTGTTTTGCGAGTAAAGGTGACAACGGAGCATTTAGATGGATTAAGTTCTAGTTTATTATGAGAGCAGTTGGTGTCCAGTCTGGAAAGGTCTGCTTGCATGTCAAAACCGTCATCTAAAGTTTGAACAATTTTGAAAATTTTCATGTCATCAGCAAAACATAACAGGTTACTAGTAAGGAAACAACTAGATATGTCGTTGACAAATATTAAGAAAAGTAGGGGACCAAGCAAGGAACCCTGCAGTATACCGCTGGGGATGGAAACCCAGCTACTAATGTAATTATTGATGACCATAGCCTGAGATCTATTGTCAATATAGGAGGGAACCACCTGAGCAAATCTCCTCGTATTCCAATGAGATAGAGTTTGGACAAAAACAGCTTGTGATCAATTCTATTGAAGGCTTTACTATAATCGATATAGACTACGTCGACTTGATGGCCGTGATCCATGGCATCAGTTAAAAAGTCATTAAAAAGTATAAGATTTGATACCGTGGAGCGGCCCTTCAAGAAACCATGTTGAGATGGATTGAATGAGTTCTGTAAAGCGCCATAGACTTGGTTATAGACCACGCGTTCAAATATTTTAGCAATAATACTTGGAAATGGGCCTATAATTGACAACATCATTTTTGGAACCTCTTTTATGTACAGGCGAGACAAATGCAGATTTCCAGGCCCTAGGGAATGTACAACCAGCGATTGATTTACGAAATAATAATACTATTGGTTCACAAATAGTTTTAGCACATCCAATTAAAAATACCGGACTAATACAAGCATTACCAGCTGATTTAGACGTATCCAAATGTGTTATAAGTTTCTCAATAGCGCCAACGGCAATTTCAATACTAGATATATCATGAGTTAGATTTACGTCACTTAAATTGGGTAGGTCAGCATCAATGGACTGAGTGTCAGGTACCAGGAACGTGGAGAAGAAATATTTAGAGAACGCCTCGCATATTTCATTCCCAGTAGTTACTGATGCGTCTAAGTATTTAAGTGATGTAGGTACGCGTACGCCATTAGTGTTAGAGCGATTTTTTATAAAAGACCAGAATTGTCTAGGTTGCTTTTCTATACCATGCTCTATTGATTCAATGTATTCTTGATAGCAGTGTGTTTCAAGTAAGTGAGCTCTATCTTGCAGTAATTTAAATGTAATCAGGTCAGACGTCATACCATAATTTTTAATTTTTTTATGGAACTTAAAATTAGTTTTGCCGAAATTCAAAATAGACCTTTTTAGAAAGCCTACTCCTCCTACAAAAATGGCCCAAATAATTTAAAAAAAAACATTTAATAGGTATAATATAGTCAAGAATAGAAGAATTTGTCTTTATTAGGTATAAATTGATTGAACAATGAAGTTATTGAACAATGTCCGGACCACGACCATTCATAGATTGGTTGTATAGAGACGACCTCTGTGGCGCGGCGGGAGAAGATTCGCCTGCGACGCAGGAGGTTGTGGGTTCGATTCCCGCCTCGGAACAAATATTTGTGCAATCTGCAGATATTTGTTCAGGGTGTTCGGGGTATTTTCTATGTATAATAAAAAATATCTATCTATGTTGTGTATTGTATTAAGTATATCAGTTATCTAGTACCCATAATACAAGCTCTGCTTAGCTTGGGGCTAGATAATGTTGTGTGAACTGTCCAGCAATATTTACTTATTTATTTATTTATCTAGTACCCATAACACAAGCTCTGCTTAGCTTGGGGCTAGATAATGTTGTGTGAACTGTCCAGCATTATTTATTATTTATTTATTTATTGTGCAGGTGTGTACTTCGACCAAAATAAAAAGGTGTGCAGACAAGTCAGAGCCCGTAAACAAAGCACAGGATAAATAATAGTGACAGAGTGACAGTCTATTATAATAGCGATGAAGCCCAAAAAGCCTAGGAAGATGGACTAAAGGCATGGAACTAAGGCTAAAAACGAAACGTTAGCGATAATACCAGTCTCATTCTTTTATATGAATGTATTCATGTGTTGGAATGAGACAAGCATAAATCTATCTGTTCTTATTTGTGGTAGTCGTACCAGGCCAAATGTCAAATTACTAGTACATTCATGGTAACAATGTAGGGAGATGTATATGCATGATACCAACATTCAGGGTACGGAACGGAAAGACGACTGTCGTGTGACAATATATTTGTTTCTCTCTAACATAGGATAGCAAGCTATCTTCTAGGATAGGAGTAAGAAGGAACACTCTATGCTATTTTTAGCACTCACTCCATTACTATTATACCTCCATGAGAAAAGCCAAAAATTTATGAGATTGACGTATGCTATCGAAACGTCACGTGGTCAATTGTATTGTATTACGACTATAGAAATCGAATCGAATGCTGTTTGGAGGCCGGCTGGACCGTTTCGGGATAAAACATGCGTTGCGCATTTCTGAGTAGGAATAATAAACCCGCGTGTTCCAATAGGATCCCCTATTTAAATCTCCGAGAGTATCGAAAAACACTTCCTATTCCACTACGATCCCCTAAACAAAGGTATCAAACAGGACTAAAGTTATAGGTAACATATACAAGGATCCATAACATAAAGGCCATCCGATGGGTCCTATAATTTTTAAAGCCGAAATATCATAACACATAGCACCAAACAGTCACATACATAGTCTAAATCCCACACTAGGATTCCCTGTGTCATAGGTAGTCAGATAGTCAGATAGTCAGATAGTCAGATAGTCATTTAATCATACAAAAGGTACACGTCAAACAAATAATTTTCACAGAATGAGTCATCAAGTATCATCATCATGAATCATCGTACTTAAAACAAAAATCAAAATCAAAGTAACAAATATACAATAAACAAAAAATATGTCACATCTAGGATTACCTAGGTAATTAGATTAATTTGAGGCTAGTGAACTCATCGAAAGTGTAGAAGGTCTGCTCAATAAGCCAGCGCTTCAACCTGGACCTGAATATGCTGATACTAGGAGCTTCAGTGACATTTTTAGGGATCCGGTTGTAAACTGCCGGACCCATGATATGCGTCAGTTTATTGGATTTCGCCAACTTACGCGTGACCGCTTCCAGTTGACCCGCACGGCGCGTCCCATACGTGTGTGACTCACCAACTCTTTTAAACGCATCCTGGTTATTTCTCACGTGTACGGCCACCTGAAAAATCACCAAGGATGGTAACGTGAGGATTCCCAGCTCCCTGAAATGAGGTCGAGTGGAATTGTCTCTCGGGATTCGTACGATTAATCGTATGGCGCGCTTCTGCATGCAGAAAGCGCATAGGTATCAGGAACTACGAGTACTATAGTTCCATCACACGCAGACCCGGAACAAATATTTGCAGATCATACAAATATTTGTCCCGTAGCGGGAATCGAACCCGCAACCTTTCGCATCTCAGCCGGACCTTGCCAGACGCGCTACAGAGGTCGTCAAATAAGTCCGTCCACTTTGAAGGAAAATAATTATTTGCAAATTATTAATTGTCGTAATGTTACTATCAGTTTAGAGATTAAGAATCATCCTAATCTATTAATCAATAATCGCGTGACCCGAGAGCTGGCTCTTATCTGGCTCAACGCATTAGTATTGCCATTCAGCGTGGCAATGCAGCCAGCATCTTAGGGACGCTTCCGTCTGGTAGTGATTTGGATCAGTTGAGCTACCTTTAGATCGCTTGCAGCGGTCTTCAGGTGGCACAACTGTTTCATATGTATTTTGTACATACCTTGTATTATTCTTTCTGTAAATAAATGTACTTATCCTAACTAATTATTAATCAATTAATTCAAATTTTTGAATCATCACTTGGAAAAGGAAGATAGAAATATGAGCTATTTATTCATATATTTGCTGTTTCATTGAATAATTAAGAAATAACATCTTGTTGCTATCACGTGAAGAAAACGTTGTTTTAACTATTGTACAATTTGGCAAAACTTGTTTCATTTAGGTTAGTAAACGAAATGTACCTGAGTAAAAGATAAACTAACAAAAACATGTGTAATTTACCATCCTTTTAAATGAGTTTTTTTCTTATTTTATTATAAAACTTTATTGGATGATGTCTAGTTTTTTTAAAACTAATAATTAGACAATACTAGAACAAAAACTACATAAACCTACATGCATTTAAAATTAATCTACAGATAAAAGGGCGAGGACACCGACGCGGGATTGAGATTAAGACTGCGCCACCGCCAGGCAGAAATCTTCATACAAAATAAAGCGGCCAAGTGCGAGTCGGACTCGCCCATGAATGGTTCCGTAGCAGCAAGTAACATAATGTAAAAGTTCTAGGATGGTTTACGATTCATGACGTATTAAAAAAAAACTACTTATTATCTTCTTATATCGTTCAAACCAATTTTCGTTGGAATTTTATATGGTTTTTTTTTTGTGTACATTATATATTTTTTGTAGTTTTATCATTCTCTTATTTTAGAAGTTACGGGGGGGGCTCATTTTACCACTTCGGAAGTGTCTCTCGCGCAAACTATTCAGTTTAGAAAAAAAATATATTAGAAACCTCAATATTATTTTTGAAGACCTATCCATAGATCCCCACACGTATGGTTTAGATGTTTTTTTGTTAGTTTTAGTTTTAAGTATGGGGAACCCCAAAAAATAATTGCTCCTGACGAATATAAGGGTTCCTTGTCTTAGACTACGGAACCCTAAAAAATGCCACGCGCCACTCGAAAAAGCGGTTTTTATTGAATATCTCGTGAAATACAGATAATTTTAAAAATCCCAGTAGGTGACCCTTCCGTTTATTGTATTGATTTTATTAATCCAATTTTTGAGCCAATTTTCTGTACCATATTGACAAACAATCGAATCTAGCCAAAAGTTATTTTTTTATTTTTAAGTAAATTTTGCCCTATCATGTTTCTGTCTGGGTGATCTCGGTATTATAATGTAGTATCCATGCATATTTTTAGTTTGAATATTGTAAGTACTTGAATTAGTCAGTTAAAAATCTAATCTAAGATTGGTAATTTTGCGTTATATATACCTTAAGTTATTTGCACACTTCTGTGATAGTATACTACAGTAAACAAAGCTTGTCACAACCTGCTGTAATGTTACACAATGAAACGAATCATGTCTACAGAAAGATTATGGAGTAGAATATGAGAAGCGTCATTTAGACCTAAGGCGTGTGCCGGAAGGCCAGCTTATGAGACCTCCTTGCTGCTTCGTTCATTCGTCATGTCACTGGTTTTTTCTCGGTTACCCTGTGGCAGGTCAGTGACCGAGGTATGGCACCTTGTTGCATTATATATGTGCGATTTTTGATTTAATTATTACATAACAAATATAAATGCAAAAATATTTATTATGCCACCACAACACAGAAACTTACAATTACAAGTAAATAATTTTGTAATAATTAAAAAACCCCCAACGCAATGAAACGGCTGAACCGATTTTGATCAAACATAGCTAAGAACAGTACCGACAAATTCACCATTCAAACAAAAAAAAATCGAAATCGGTTCATCCGTTCGGATATCTACGATACCACAGACAGATAAATACACAGATACACACACACACACACAGTCACGTCAAACTTATAACACCTCGTTCTTTTTTTTCGGGGGGTTTGGGGGGGGGGGGGGGGGGGGTGTTTGTTTACATATCCAATTAATGATCAGCAAAAAGGGTCACCACTGAGCGGCTGCGACAACGCAAACGCTGTTGCAGCGCTGGTTTAATGTGACGCCAGTGTGAAGCACATAACTGAAGTCTCCTGCGTGAATCAGAAATCTTGAGTATGGTATTATGACCTTCAGGAATGGAGAGCTCTGACCGAAAGGATTCAAGTTCAGGAAGTTCAATGGACGCCTGACGCGAGACACCGCGCTGTTGAGCTATTAGCATTGAGGTTCTAATTGTATCAATGGCTTTATAGCCACGTTATCGTCCCCAAAATAAAAAAAAATAAAAATAAATAAGATTTTATTAAACACACTTCACAAAAATAATAGCCACTAAATGCACTTCCTTGTCTTCTTGTCATATTCCTCAATGCTGAGGGTTGTGACCAAGGGGATCACTTTCTGCCGGACGATGTTGCGCCAATGAGATCTGTTGCCAGCAAGCTGCACGGCTTCGTGGAGTTTTGAATCAAAAGTGGTGTGGATCTGGTCTGACAAACGTAACGGGCTAGGGCCTCGTTTTTTTTTTTTTTTTTTTTGTGAAATAAATAGGCAAACTAGCATACGGACCACCTGATGTGAAGTGGTCACCGTCGCTTATAGACACCGGCAACACCCAAGGTATTGTCGATGCGCTGCCTACCCTGAAGGAATTTATGAACATTTTTCTTGAAGCGACACATGTCGTAACCAAGCGGGAAAACCTCAGATGGAAGCTCATTCCATAGTTTGTAGGTATGGGGAAGAAATGATCTCGAGAAACGAGACCGTGACCTCTTTCCATCAATTTTGCCTGTGATAATCAGCTTATATAAGTTGTCACTGCCTTTCCGTGCTGATCACAATACTCAAGGACTCGCTGGAGGCAGATGGAAGAAAGACTATTTAGTAGTTAAAAATGCACTTAAAAGAATAATTTGTAAGCAGTACCATAATGACCATAATAGCCAGACCAGCTGATAATAATGAGCCTAAACACAGCCAGACTACTAGAGTTCCGTTGTTCGCCTTCCTTCTCCATTATCAGATCACATCGTTGTCACCATTATATTGTATTGTCATCCAAATCCAAGGTCTATAGTCCAGGAGAGCAATTCTCGTACTATAGAGATTAAGTCGAATTAGACATATGTCGGAAAAAAATGGCGAATGTCGAATCAAATCTTAATTTGCGATTCTCGTGATGTCACAAAAAGACATAGTGGACCAAAATCATTCAAATCGAATACGATTTGATGGTTATTGTGACATTTTCGTGACATTTTTTGTAGACATTCATGCTTCGACATTATCTCTAATTTAGAGATTATCTCTACTTTCCGAGAATTGCCCTCCAGTAACTTTGTCGTCTGAAAGTATGGGGTAGTATGCGTCAAATCCGGTAGTTCTGCTTGTTTGCAGACTTGTTTATGATGTTGGCCTAATGAATAATCCAAGTTTTTGACCTCGAGCGCCGAACGCAACCTTGTCAAAAATCTAAAAAACCTTTTTTAAGGTTTTGGCGATTATAACCCTAAAGGACTAGTTGTTGAGAAAACTTTTTTAGAATGTTTTTAAAGTTGACTAAATTTGCTACAATATGATACTAGAACTGTATATGTAGACCCAATAGTTTCTGAGATCAAGCCTTTCAAAGTTTATAATTTTTCTTCGCAATTTTTTGCAATTCAGATGGCATATCCCCATAAGGGGATGGTGGTGAATCGTCGAAGTCTTTTGGCCACAGGTCATCCTCCATTTCGACATCAGACAGATCGTCGCCTTCTGGGATATCCTTATAGTCTACTTTAAAAACGTCCCGAGAAAAACTAATCCTTTAGGGTTATAATCGCCAAAACTTTTTGACAAGGTTGCGTTCGGCGCTCGAGGTCAAAACTTGGATTATTCATAAGGCCAACATCATAAAAAAGTCTGCAAAAATCAGAACTACCGGTTTTGACGCATACTGGTGATGTATAAAGTTACTGGACTACTATGCAATGTTTCAGAATTATTCATCGTCAAAAAGTGTCTCAAATTGATCTTCTCATTTGATACCAGACAAGCAAAGAGACGTGAAAGTGAATTAAAGACAAGTAATTAATTTTGTAACAAATAAAAAAAACCCCCAACGCCATGAAACGGCTGAACCGATTTTGATCAAACATAGATAAGAACACTCACGACAAATTCACCTTTCAAACAAAAAAACAACGAAATCGGTTCATCCGTTCGGGAGCAACGATGGGACAGACAGACACACACACACTCACACATACACCGACACGTCAAACTTATAACACCCCTTCGTTTTTACGTCGGGGGTTAAAAAGTAAAACTATAAATTTCCTTTGTACTTACTTTTTAGTAAGTGGTGGGTGTGTATTCCTGTTTAATCCACTTCGTTATTGTAACTGCGTAATCTGTGGATTGTGATCCTTTCTCTCAATATTTATTATATCTTTGTCAAACTATGGAATGAGCTTCCATCTGAGGTTTTCCCGCTTGGTTATGACATGTGTCGCTTCAAGAAAAATGTTCATAAATTACTTCAGGGTAGGCAGCGCATCGACAATACCCTGGGCACAGAATAAATATTAGTACAGGTACAGAAGACTCACTTAGCAAAAAAATTTATATAAATAGCGACTCTTGCAGGGACGCAACAAAGTGCAATTCAGCTCGCATTAGCGCTCAATGCCTATCGCGATATTCAACTAAACATTTGCTCTCTCTTCTAACGCGTAACTCTGTCGCTGTCTGGCGCTGAGTGATGCGCATCGAAAGGGTTGTCGACATATTTAATCAAAAATTAAATAAACCTTCCGTTATATAGGTAGGTTGCCAACATTGTAGCACAGATTATGTATTAGTTACTTCGTAAAGCGCAAGACAGCTAAAAGAGGCCGAACATAGGGTCGGAGCTTTATGTCTCAGGGTGGCGGGCGCAGTGCAATGCCACATAGGGCGCGTCCTAGATGGACGTGATCTATGAGGTAATGCACTGTTCATAGGCAGAGGTTACCGCTTAACATCAGGTGGGCCATCGGCTTGTTCCGTCATTCTTAGTTCTTATAAAAATAAAAAAACATAAATAAGTCTTTATTTCTACATAATAACAATATTGATAATAACATGTGGTACTTACGTAATTCGTAGGTACATAATATGTACCATATATGTGCCGGTGTCTATAGCGACGGTGACCACTTCACATCAGGTGGGCCGTATGCTAGTTTGCAAATATATCTCATTATAAAAATATAAAAAAATAACAGGTAGGTCTGAGTCAGTTATTGAATGAATAAGAGGCAAGTAATACAGTAATCTGATACTTTGGATAGCACATCTAGTTAGAACCAGCATTTCGCGGCTACAATTAATGCCCCTTAATCCACTTAAGGAGCCATTCACACGTCCTATTCCACTGCTGTATACTCTGTGGTAGTCCCGCCGGGGGATTTAATTACCTAATCGGGTTAGCCTAGATTAAGGATGTAGACATTTTGAGCTCTTTTTGAAACAAGCTTGCTCTGTTATAGCTGCCCAGAGTCGACGTAAAATGAGCGGAAACGCGATTCTCGTAATAAAAAAACCATAATATATTATGTAGTTTAGATCTTTAGCCTTCTGGTTTTTGTCGGAACTGCAATCAATTAGCCTATATTATACATATACTAAACACTATGGAATGAGCTACCATGTGAGGTTTTTTTTTATACTACCAAGGTGGCAAACAAGCGTACAGCCCACCTGTTGGTAAGCGGTTACCGTAGCCTATGAACGCCTGCAATACCAGAGGCATCACACGCGCGTTGCCGACCCTTTAAAAATTTCCAAACACCCCTTTTGAAGAGCCCCGTACTGTACTCGCTCGGGAAAACCTCAGCAGGGAGATCATTCCACAACCTGAGCGTTCGCTGGAGGAAGTTTCTCATGAAACCGCACAGTCCGGGACCACCCTGGCACTAAGGTGTGCGATTAATCCTCTGCCGATGGCGAGCGGTGCGGTGAAAAAAGGTTGCTGTAGGCATCATGTCAAACAATTCCTCGGAACAAAACCCATTATACAAACGGTAGAACACGCAGAGAGAGGCAAAGTCTCTCGTCAGACTTAAGGGCTCAATACCGTTCGTGAGCTAGGGATTGTCGACAATTCTCATTGCACGCCTTTGAACTGAGTCAAAAGGTCCAAGCTGGTAGCCAGGTGCTCCTGCCCAGAGGTGACAGCAGTACTCCATGTGGGGCCGGACTTGCGACTTATTAGAGAAGCAGCCTTTGCCCCGCAGTGAAGTACGGCTTCGCTCTGTTAAGTACACCAAGCTTTTTGGCAGTCAGCTTGACCTTATGTTCTAAGTGACTACGGTACAGGACGTCGCTAGAGATGTCGATGCCTAGAATCCCAATGGTCGTAGAGATGGTGAGGGGAATGTCCTGGAATTGTGGAGCCACAGTAAATGTTTTTTTTTTTAGCAGTGAACGTGCAAATTTGTGTCTTTGTAGGGCTAAACTGAATCAGGTTTTGCCCTCCCCAATCGGAGACTCTGTTTAATATACCCTCAATGTCACACACAAGTTGCCTTCGGCTTTCCTCTACAATTTGACGAGGGATGTTGGCACGGCCCGTGTAAAAAGTGTCACCAGTACTGTCGTCTGCATAGCAATGAACGTCGTCAATGGACAGCAATATCATTAATATGCAGCAAGAACAGCGTTGCGGTCACACAGAGCCTTGCGGGACGCCAGCATTGATGTCCATGCAATTTGAGCTACCACCGTCAACGACGGCTCTTATGCTTCTGCCGGACAAAAAGTTAGCGACCCATTAGCACAACCCCTCGGACAGTCCGTAAGATGGCAACTTCGATAGATAACTAACTAACTATACTGATAATTAGATAACTTTCGATAGGTTTTCCCGCTTGGTTACGACATGTGTCTCTTCAAGTTTTTTTTTCATAAATTCCTTCAGGTAGGTAGCGCGTCGACAATACCCTTGGTGTTGCCGGTGTGTATAAGTGACGGTGACCACTTCACATCAGGTGGGCCGTATGCTAGTTTGCCTATTTGTTTCATAAAAAAAACATACGTTTTTGGAGTGGAAAATCTCATTAATGAAGTTGAACCCAGGAGGTCAGGATCGGAAGTGCATTGAAGCATCGGTGCTTTCGATCAGTAGCCTAAGATATAATACTTAAGCCAGAAACCCATGCTGAGGCCTACTTTAGACAAATGCGAACTGATCATTGAAAACACAGAACATAATCAGACATTAGACATCCACTGCTAAACAAGGCCTCCCCTATATAATGCAATGGGGAGATTTGTTTGGCAGGCGGATTGGCAATCGCAGTATAGGTGTTGAGTACTCATGTGTATCCTGAGCCATCCACCATCTGCTCCGCTGAGTATAGAAGCCAGTGGAGACAGATCATCAAGTCCAAGGTCCTACATAAAGGTCACGACCCTCAGCACTGAGGTTACCGACGTAAGGACTCATGTGTATGCTGCTTCCAAACCCCTGGTGTAATCCCTAAGTCGAATTTTACGACATACGGAAGGACGAAGAAGTAGAGTTTTATTGGTAGATAGTAGAGTTTTTTGTGAAAGAGTTCGTACATGAAAATAATTAAGTATGTATACCACCATAACCATTTCTTCCGCAAAGCATGATTGAGGAGTATGAGTGCCGAAGAAATTACAGGCACACGAGATTTTTCATCTTTTCGCCCCAAGGCTCATTGGCGTTACATCGTCCGGCAGAAAGTGATCCATGGAGGGGGTCACGACCGTCAGCATTGAGGAATACGACGCGAGAAGGAGGACGCCCCAGGGTTGCGGGCGCAGTGCAATGCCACGTATGACGCATACAAGGGGGACTTGACCTATTGCTTTTTATAAACAAAAGTTACCCCACCTGCTTGTTCATTGAGGTTTCTGCTGCTTGAGGCATTGCCTCAAAAGGCCTCTTTTCACCAGGGGTTGCACCACCGCGGGAATATAGACGTGACAAGTGGTGAGCTCATCTCCGCCGTTGCTTCACATGACTGACATGGCTAACACTTCCAGTAAGCAGCCATGAAAATCCTATACCAACAAATCTTACAAACAAGTCCGGGTAACCACTTAGTCGGCTTTCACGACATCCATGGGAGGAGACTGAGGTGTATATTCTTAGGCTTGACATACCACGGGGAATTATATTAGGTATCTGCACTGACACAGATAAAATAATACTAGAAAGAAAGAAAGATTTATTTTTTAGCTTAATAGAAATAAAAAATGAAAAATAATAGATTATAAACAAACAAAAAAAAACCTTACCTTTAAGTTTTAAACTTTAACATAAAACTAGAACCAAATACTAATAATAGATACTAGTACCTAATAAGAGATACTAGCACTGATTAGGTATCATTCTTGACCTATAGGTATCATCGGTCACTCCCGAGTTGAGCCTGATGCCAAGGCCCCTTTAGTCCCCTTAAATGGCTCCCTGGTCCTATCAATCATCGCCAAATATTTTCCAGCATCCTGTTAAGCAACGAGAATGGTTCGGGGCCTATATACCGTGAGTTCTTTGTATTCACGCCACAAAAACTATTTTAAACTGATACGAAGTCTTACGATGTCGAGAGCAAGTGCAAATTACGATAAGAATTCATGCAGGCTCTTACAACCTAAGAGATTATTGAAAAAAGGTAGGCGCTTACATTTTCTTAACAATTAAGTTTGTAAAAATTAAAAAAAACCCTCAACGCAATGAAACGGCTGAACCGATTTTGATCAAACATAGCTAAGAACAGTACCGACAAATTCACCAATCAAACAAAAACAAAAAATCAAAATCGGTTCATCCGTTCGGGAGCTACGATGCCACAAACAGACACACACACACAGACATACACACACACACAAACTTACAGAGTAACCTACAATTAAAATATATCGATAATAAATAGTCTCATGAAAAAGTCCACAACCTTCAGAAGGATAAAGAGGAGAGCCCCTCAAGACCTCATCTAGTATCTAAAAGAATATGTACTGAATTAGAGTCGTGGATATGCCACTGGGCGTATACCATTCATGTCAAGCACGAAAGAAGCACAAAACTCTTGCTCAATGCCCGGAAAGGCAGATTACAAGAAACAAAGGAGACTTAAAAAAAAAAAAAAAAAAAAAAACAGCCTATAAGGTCGCCACTCAGCGTATGCTGCGACAATGCAAACGCAGCTGGTTTTACGTGACGCCAGTATACATACATAGACACACGCCTCTTCTCCAAGGTAGGCAGAGCCTCAATGGGCCTCTATTCACCGTGGGTTGCACCATCATGGGAATATAGACGTGACAAGTGTTGAACTCATCGCCGCCATTGCTTCCCACGACTGATGTTGATAAAACTAACAAAACACTTTAATTAATTTATATTCATGAGCACACTGAATCGATCGAGATACAGGAAGGAAGAGACCGGGACACAGATAACATAATCACTCCTAGAGACGCACAGATGGTTAAACTAATCTAGCTCTTATGTTTTATGAACAACTGACTCAGCTAATCCAACTTTCTTCCAGTAATAACACACACACATTCCATAATAAGCTAGCAGCCAGGACAAATCCTATACCAACGAATCTTACAAACAAGTCCGGGTATTTTTAATAGTATCTCACCAAACTCCCCGAAATGTTTTACACAATACACTAATATAGGCCCGTGGTATATCAATTTCTTATGAAATTATATGATTTCCAAATCACACTGACGTGAAGATTTGTATGGCAGGTAATCTTATAATTATAACCCATGGTAGTTTGATTTGTATGGTAGGTAATCTTATAATTATAACCCATGGTAGTTTGATTTGTATGGTAGGTAATCTTATAATTATAACCCATGGTAGTTTGATTTGTATGGCAGGTAATCTTATAATTATAACCCATGGTAGTTTGATTTGTATGGTAGGTAATCTTATAATTATAACCCATGGTAGTTTGATTTGTATGGTAGGTAATCTTATAATTATAACCCATGGTAGTTTGATTTGTATGGTAGGTAATCTTATAATTATAACCCATGGTAGTTTGATTTGTATGGTAGGTAATCTTATAATTATAACCCATGGTAGTTTGATTTGTATGGTAGGTAATCTTATAATTATAACTCATGGTAGTTTGATTTGTATGGAAGATAATCTTATAATTATAACCCATGGTAGTTTGATTTGTATGGTAGGTAATCTTATAATTATAACCCATGGTAGTTTGATTAGTATGGTAGGTAATCTTATAATTATAACCCATGGTATTTTGATTTGTATGGTAGGTAATCTTATAATTATAACCCATGGTAGTTTGATTTGTATGGTAGGAAATCTTATAATTATAACCCATGGTATTTTGATTTGTATGGTAGGTAATCTTATAATTATAACCCATGGTAGTTTGATTTGTATGGTAGGTAATCTTATAATTATAACCCATGGTAGTTTGATTTGTATGGTAGGTAATCTTATAATTATAACCCATGGTAGTTTGATTTGTATGGTAGGTAATCTTATAATTATAACCCATGGTAGTTTGATTTGTATGGTAGGTAATCTTATAATTATAACCCATGGTAGTTTGATTTGTATGTTAGGTAATCTTATAATTATAACCCATGGTAGTTTGATTTGTATGGTAGGTAATCTTATAATTATAACCCATGGTAGTTTGATTTGTATGGTAGGTAATCTTATAATTATAACCCATGGTAGTTTGATTTGTATGGTAGGTAATCTTATAATTATAACCCATGGTAGTTTGATTTGTATGTTAGGTAATCTTATAATTATAACCCATGGTAGTTTGATTTGTATGGTAGGTAATCTTATAATTATAACCCATGGTAGTTTGATTCAATACAATTTAATGGCAAACCTGCGTCGTCCGGTTTGTTGTTGCTACTCGAGAAACCTTTATTTCCCAGCTGATGCTAGTTTTATGGCCTACATATTGCCACTTAAACTTGCTAATATTTTAATCGTTCCATTTATTTAGTAATTTGTTACCTCCCATGTTATATGGGATGTTATTTTCCCATGTTATTTTCTCTACTACCAGTAGGTACCTTAGTTACCTATATGCCTAAAAAACTCAAGATTGAGCCAGACCACAGATAAAATAATACCATACGCCAGACTAAAGAAGTTGTAGGTAAGTTTCAGGAGTTATATAACAGTACCTACCTAATAGTGTTCAGTAGATTAGATAAGTGCGTTAGAATCGCATAAATCAGTATGGTAAGTATAATTAAATGAGTGCTATAAGCAGAGGGGGGATTATTATACCTACCAGTGTGCCTAGACTACACTGAAAAAAAAATACAGTTCGAGTAACCCGAAAACCGATAAAAGTTACCGTTCTGCGAGGTTAACATGGAGCCAGCATTAAACACGTTAGCATAACTGAAAAAAAAAACAATTAAAGTAAAACAGTTCATTTTACTGTCTTATCCGGACTGATGTTTAACCGTTGAAATTTAAATTACTGCCAGGATACGTTGTTAATATTGACCAAAAAGTTCCTGTAACTGTTTATACATATTTATTTACTGTTAGCTTCCTAACTGTTTTTTTGCAGTTGCCCCAACGGTGTAAATTAATTAGATCTCAATGAAAAATATGTTGTAGCAACTGTGTAAATTTTAACTGTGCACTTTTTGCACACAGTTAGTTTTTTTTTCAGTGTAGACATGTAGCAAGTCATGTGGTGTGATACTACTAGGGATACCCATTTCAGACTTTTGTATGGAAATTCAGGTTCTCAAGGTGTCCGCTAGAGGCGCTTATACGCTTATTCTTCTGCTAATTATGGCCTCTTAAGAAAATCTCTGCAAATTCTGCAATTTTTTTTTTTTTTTTTTTTATAGTACTTGGATGACGGAACAAGCAAGATGCCCACCTGATTGTGTTGTTTTGTTCATTTGTTACTTATTTTGATTAGGTCAAGTCGTTATAATCTCAGTCAAGTCAAGCCTCTGTAAAGCGGTGGCAGTATTACTTAATTTTGGTGAACAGTTTACACACATTTGAAAAGACATGCACTACACCTAAATTTAAATTTCCTATACATAGGCGCTCCCCATCTACTAGAAAGAAGGAACATCAAATAAAGCCGAGCCGTGTTTGTTGCCTGATTTTTCTAGGTTTGGTCGCGTTGGAACAGGAGTGTAGGAGGAGTAGTAGTAGAGCTTTTTTTGTGAAAGAGTTCGTCCGGGGAAGTACTTCCACCATACCTATTTCTGCCGCAAAGCAGTAGTGCTAGCATTGCTGTGTTCCGGTTTGAAGGGTAAGGGTGCCGGTGAAATTACAGGCACATGAGACTTTTCATCTATGTCTCAGGGTGGCGGGCGCAGTGCAATGCCACATAGGGTGCGTCCTAGGTGGACGTGACCTATGAGGTAATGCACTGTTCATAGGCAGAGGTTACCGCTTAACATCAGGTGGGCCTCTTGCTTGTTCCGTCATCCAAGTAGTATAAAAAAAAAAAAGAAAAAAAAGTAAATTTATTTTAAGACGATACAAAATGATCCTTGTGATTTCAATGAATGAAATACTTTTGACTTTGCCTTGACTTTGACTAGTTAACACTTTGCACTAGTTAAACAAGCTACAACGGTTAAAATATCAACAAAATTACGCGATATTACTAAAAAGAACATTAAAACTTAAAATTAATGGTAGAAAGAGCCCATAGTAGCCCTTAGTTTACCTTCACCACACGCTCGTATGGTGAAGGATTACCGCCTAACAAGCAACTACACGGGTGTGTCGTGAACACTACACAGATTTTTGTATGGAAATTGAGATTCTCAAGGTAGAAAGTAGGTGGTGCTTTTCTGTTTTTCCATACAAAAACCCGTATAGTGTACACCACTCAGAAGTGGCTTTTATCGAAGTGCTTTTATTCAATGAATGAATATTTTAGTTATAAAAACAGCGTCTAATTGGTTTATTTCTTTCTTTCTTTTCTTTCTCTCAGAATAATGAAGTGGTTCTTTTATTTTTATGTTTTATTGACATTGTTTGTGTATTCTGGACTAAGTTTTGTGGTATTGTATATAACCTACCTACATATAATAATTGTTTTTTTTTTTGGTAATTAATTAGTGATTTGTTGTTGTTTTCCTCGCATGTACCTTAATTATAACTAGCTTTTAAGATTTAATTTTGCACGCTTAACGGCAGAATGTACTGGGAACTCAATTTATATATACCTACCATCTATGTTTTTACTACTAATACCTACATTCTAAGCAAATAAATAATTCATTCATTCATTCATTCATTCATTCATTCATTCACATTCCCTCGATGCTCAGACATGACACATTAAACAGAACGTCGTGTGCGTTTCACCCTGCCACCAATCATCCCGAAGAGACTGTTTTTTTTTTAACATTGATATACCTTTCTTTGTTTGTCCACGATCTCACCTGTTGGTAAGTTCATAATCACAATTCTTCACCAGAGAAGTATTTTTAATTATTATTTATGAACATTAGCTTAACCTAAGAATTATGTTTTCGTCGTCATATAGGTATTCGTAAGTAGGCTACGAATGTAATAAAAAGGTAATAATAGTAGGTATGTAGGTAGCTATTCAACATACGGTTACTACCACGAAATGACCTGAAAACAGACAATGAAATGACCACAAATGTCTACTTATCTATGTTATATTACCTATATTTCTTGAAATAGTTTTTACTAGCTTCTTAATGTACTCGTAGCACATGACTTATCTTAGTTAATAGAATATTTGTGATTACAAATTTAATTTTCCCTGTTGGATTTGTGTAGTATCCAATTGTTTTGACATTCAATTTAGGTACATTTTTGAATTTTGTTTATTCTTAGGTTCTTATTATGTTGAAAAAATACTATAGAGTAAAAATACTATTAATTAAGTAGTTCTTATCTGTACTCCACGCTTTGTCTGTCTAAGGCTGCAATGCTCTAAGGTCGTTTACATTATTCAATCGATTTTGAGACCAGCTCCAACCAACAGACTGAACTGAAAGTGTGCATACAAAGAAAATAAATAATGAAATACTTGATTTGTCTTCAATAACTTGCACTAAATAACATTCCATGTACCTAGAACTTAGATTAATTATACCTACTTGGCATAGCTTGACATAATCTGTTGTAGGACGTATGTAGCTAGGTACTAGGTAGACACATGTTGTGGTCTCATAATGGTAACAAAAAAACGGGTACATGGCTGAGCCCTAACTCCTAACTAAGTTTCCTTGTGTTTAAGATATCAGTTCTCCTCCCTGCCTTCGGTTAGTTATTGCATAATTGTGATTAAGCACAGTATTTAGCACTAAGTTGATGTTATCAAAATGTTAATTGTTGAAATGTTAATGTTAAAGAAAAGAAAGAAAGAAAGAATATATATTTATTTGTATACATGAGCTACACAGAAACACGTATTAAACTAAGAAGAAACAGATATGAAGGTACGAGGTGTAACTCAAGTAACAAAATGGCTCTGCCTCAGCATGAGTTGGTTGACAGCAAGCTAGTAACCAACGCTGGTCTTCCGGCAGAACCACTTGTTGGCGTTACGGCTAACCACTCACAACGACTATACAATGACACACTAACATAAAGAAAACTATTAAAAGGATTACACTAAAAGATTACACATTTTAATAAAGGTAAGATTTAAAAAAAAAACATTAGTCCAGTTACTTTGTCGTCTGAAAATATGGGGTAGTATGCATCAAATCCGGTAGTTCTGATTTTTTGCAGACTTGTTTATGATGTTGGCCTAATGAATAGTCCAAGTTTTTGACCTCGAGCGCCGAACGCAAACTTGTCAAAAATCGTTTTTTTTTTTTTTAAGTTTTGGCGATTATAACCCTGAAGGACTAGTTTTTGAGAAAACTTTCTTTAGACGTTTTTAAAGTAGACTAAATTTGCTACAATATGATACTAGAACTGTATCTGTAGACCCAATAGTTTCTGAGATTAAGCCTTTCAAAGTTTATATTTTTTTTCGAACTTCGCAGTTTTTTTATATTTTATACGTTACCCGAATAACTCTAGTTGGATGAAGTGGACCCCAAAATAATGACCAGAGATGCAGCCCCACAACACCTCTTGCGGATGATTTCTTGCGGGTGCACGAAGGGTTGTGGGAACGCGTGTAGCTGCAGGAAGGCAGGATTAAAATGCTCATCAGTCTGCAGACACTGCAGCGGGGCCTCTTGTGATAATATACCTGATGTTGCAGTAGTAGATATCCTAGAAGGCGATGATCTGTCCGATGTCGAAATGGAGGATGACTTGTGGGTTCGATTCACCGCCATCCCCATATGCCATCTGAATTGCAAAAAATTGCGAAGTTCGAAAAAAATTATAAACTTTGAAAAGCTTAATCTCAGAAACTATTGGGTCTTCAGATACAGTTCTAGTATCATATTGTAGCAAATTTAGTCTACTTTAAAAACGTCTTCAGAAAGTTTTCTCAAAAACTAGTCTTTAGGGTTATAATCACGAAAACTTGAAAAAAAAACTTTTTTTTTCGATATTTGGCAAGGTTGCGTTCGGCGCTCGAGGTCAAAAACTTGGATTATTCATAAGGCCAACATCATAAACAAGTCTGCAAAAAATCAGAACTACCGGATTTGACGCATACTGGTGATGTATCCTAAAGTTACTGGACTACATAGGTACCAACGATAAAAATGAATCCTTCGAATTTCCAATGAAAAAGCAACATTTATGGATACGGAAGGTAGACAACGGAACTTATTGATAGAAAATAGTAGACTGGTCGTGGTTAGACTAATTTTAATCATCTTGCAGTTCTGATTACTAATTTCATAAGTAGTTTATTTTTTTTAATTTACCTTTTTCACAAACGGACTATAAAGTACCTACGTATAAAATAATATATCCTAGCCCCTATAAGATTCAAACAGCAACACGTGCGTACGCCGTTTTTAACTAAATTGAGTGTTCTAAATGGCTAACTACTCTTTACACTACTTACTACATTTTATCTACTAGTGTCCACCCGCAGCTTCGCTCACGTTTTATCACTATAAAAAAGGCTTTAGTTCAATCCAGTTCACAATCTATCTGTGTACCAAATTTCATCACAATCGTTTCAGCCGTTTCGACGTGATTGAATAACAAACATACAAACATCCAATCATCCAAACATCGTAACTTTGACATTTATGATATTAGTGGAATAGCATGCACGTTTTTAGAAGCTTTAGTTAGTTAGTTACGAGTAGTATTAGTTACGAGTATCTTAGTTAGTGTAGGACAAATTTTGAAACTGAATTTTGAACACGTTAACCTAGTCCGATTGAGCTGAAATTTTGTATACCTGTCAAGTTACGATGAAAATACAATATTATGGTAACAGCGAGCTGATCTGATGTTGGCGATGGAAGGTGGACAGCGGAACTCATCGATGGATAATAGGAGATTGGCCGTGTTTAGGCTCATTTTGATCAGGACACTGTTCCGATCACTAATTCAATAAAAGTTTGCATTCAATAATATATTTTTCACAAAACACTTATTCATTTAAAATTACAAGGGGTTAGGTTAACAAGATATAATGTTAGTCCGTTTTAAAAATGAAAAATTATAAAAATAATTTGTATGAACTTGACAAATGCCGAGGGTTTTCTCTAGCGACTCATTTTCGTCACTTTGTATAATTCTTCAATGCAAACACTAGATATGAAACCAATGCCCTTCACGTTCAAGCCTCATCACCTTTCGCCACGGAAGTTACTAATTGTCAAACTACATATTTTCGCAAATCGTGTTCGCGCCTTAGAGAATATTCGCGCGTTCAAACAATGTAATCTATTATGTAAGTACTTTTTGATTTATCAATGTTCGATACAAACTAATACTTATCGGTTTCCAATCAATGTTTTGATTTCCTTACTTACATACATACATAGGTGCATATATAGAAACACGCCTTTTTCCCCGAATACTAAATTAATTAATTTAAAAAATTATAATTATAATTTTTAAGTTCGAACATGAGTTTGATCGGTACAGGGTATTTGAGCCACAACAAAATAAAACAACACAACAAAAGGAGCAATAGGCCATTAAAAAAATATGTAACTCAACTCATACCAATTTATCGATAAACGGCGTTTATACTACAGCTGTATGGTATCATTGACAAGACGAAGAAAAAGAAGAAACGTGTAGGGCAGTTCTCTGAAAGGTGCCTTTTTATTTATTTAAATTAGAAGCACAATCGTGCAAAAATATAATTTTTAAGTTATAAAGTCTAGTGTTCCTTCAATTATATGTAACCACAGCATGCATATAAAATTAAGAACCCTACGGCCGCGTGAGTGTACTTAGTGCTGGTTTCATTGTGAACTTACACTGAGGGTTCTATTGAGCAAAACTGGGCTCTTTTTACACAGTCCGATGGGAGAGGAAACCTCAACAACCAATCAAATATCAAAAAATTATATCAAAATTGAATTATCGTCCTCTAATTACGCGATAATAATTACAAACATGTGATAATGATAATAATCGTAGCTGCATAGCGACAGTGGTAATTTTATTAAAAATGTAAAGGGGCAGCGTCCCAACCGAAAACGTCTCGAAGGCCTTTGATAGGGTTTGGCACGCTAGCCTTATTGGCAAGCTTCTTGCCTACGGACTGCCAGTTCAATTCTGATCCTGGCTCACAGACTTTCTGAGGGAAAGATCCATTCGAGTAGTTATTGACAACTGCTCGTCACCTTAACGCCGGGGTACCTCAGGGGTCAGTGCTATCTGCCACACTGTTTCTGCTGCACATTAACGATCTGCTAATGCCCGGTATCATTAGGTATGTAGACGACAGCACAGTTGTGGAGAGATATGTTTCCAATGCGCGAGCTAGGCAGAATTAAATTCAGGAGTTAAGAGATGAGATGCTGCAGCATCTGAATTGCAAGGCTGTATCCGACTGGAGTGATGCCAATCTAGTTAAGTTCAATGCCTCTAAAACGCAGGCTTGTCTTTTCTCGGCGAAAAAAAGTCCGTTTCTCCAAGTTCCTCTATTCCATGATGTACCTGTAGCTATAGGAGATCACCTCGAGCTCTTAGGTGTTTCGCTCACGCCTACTCTCAACTTTGGCTCTTACATCGAGCCTAAGGCAAAAACAGCTGCCATGATGCTAGGCATCCTGAATAAGGTAAAGCGTTACTTCACACCAGGACAGCTTCTCAGTTTATATAAAGCACAAGTCCGGGCTGGTATGGAGTACTGCAGCCATGTTTGGGATGGTTCGGCCAAATACCAGCTTGCTGCCTTGGACTCGATCGAACGTAGAGCTTTCAGGCTTATAGGTGAGCAACATATGGCGGCGACTAAGATCCAGAGTCTCGAGCACCGCCGTAAGGTTGCATGCCTTTCGATCTTCTATAGGTTACATTTCGGGGAATGCTCCCAGGAACTGCACGATCTGATCCCACCATCTCCTTTTCATCATAGGACGAGCAGGCGTACGGCTAAGTACCATCCTTACCTCATTGGTATACCTTCTATTCGCACAAAACGTTTTGGTTCTACCCTTATAATGCGAACTGCTAAAGAGTGGAATACCCTACCGTCGTCTGTCTTTCCTGAAAACTATAATCTGGGTCTCTTCAAGTCTAGAGTGAATAGGTGCCTTCTAGACCTTTGTGCTCCATCTTCGGCCACATCGTCACTTACCAACAGGTGAGATCGTGGTCAAACAAAGGTATATCAATGTTATTAAAAAAAAAAAAAAAAAAAAAAAAAACGTCGGTAAGGAACTAAGGAGCGCTGCAAGTAAATGTATGAAACGGAAATATACTTCAGCGAAACTTCATATTATAGGTACAAAAACTATTCAAACTCGTACTAAGGCCTGTGATGACGTCACTTTATAGCTACAATAACAGAATTACGGAAAGAATCTGTGACAATACAGTTGTCCAATGACAATTTTAATCCCATATTAGCACAATGTTGACAACTCACCATTTAACATTGGATTGAAATTGGAATTGAGCTTGGATTGACTAAGAATTGTGTCGGTACTATGAAGTTAGCTTCTCATTGGGATTTGCTAAGAATTGTGTCAGTACCTACTATGAAGTTGAAGTTAGCTGCTCTTTGCTATTGGACAAATTAGATGCCAATCCCAATTAGTTCATTAATTGTCCGCACAATATTGAATTAATTTGGCGCTAGGTTGGCATTCAAGTGGTCTGCATGTAATTTCCTTAAGTTAGTTGTTAGTTAGTTATTCATTTATTCGCTTAAAATATGGTAATTACAATGTTCTTAATAGATATTTAGTTTCACATATTTTTACTAATAATAATAATAAATTATCATAAATAATGCTGGACAGTTCACACAACATTATCTAGCCCCAAGCTAAGCAGAGCTTGTGTTATGGGTACTAGATAACTGATATACCTACTTAATACAATACATTACATATATAAATATTTGTTCCGAGGCGATAATCGAAGCCGCTACCTCTTGCGTCGCAGATGAACCTTCACCCGCCGCGCTACAGAGGTCGCATTTTGAGGGGAATTATTACCATGTGAAGTCACAGGAAGAGGAAGATCTTTCTTTTACGTAGGCAAGTAAGTACTCGCTCGTAAGTAGTAATAACTCACCTGCGATGGCGATCAGTGCATACCTACTTTCACTGTAAACATATTAAATACCAGATTCTGACGTCAGCACTACGTCATGTGAAGCCATTTCTTCTTTGGGGGAACAAAGAAATGGGCTGATATCCTGGTAGGAAGTGTTAAATCAGGAAAAACTTTACGTACAATATGTATTTTTATTTCACGCGATAATTTTTTAGTGACAATATTTTTTTATTTCGGGTTTTTTAACCCCCGGCGCAAAAACGACGGTGTGTTATAAGTTTGACGTGTCTTTGGGGATATATGTGTGTGTGTGTGTGTGTGTCTGTCGGTGGCATCGTAGCTCCCGAGCGGATAAACCAATTTTTTTTTTGTTCTTTGTAAATTTGTCGGGAGTGTTCTTAGCTATGTTTTATCATAATCGGTTCAGCCGTTTCATTGCATTGAGGGTTTTTTAAAGTTGTACAAAATTAATTACTTGTTTATTAAGCTTATTTGATCAGATCACCGTCTTGTCTAGAGAAAGGTGCGAGTTCGAAACTTGTAATAAGCTTTTTTTTAGGAATTTTTGGCACTGGTAATCCCATTTGATTTTAAGTCCACAACAGCCATGCCTTGTAGATCACGTCCAATAGATCGTGCCCTACGTAGTATTATAATTCCCAGGCCACCCTGCAACAGACACATTAAAAACAGCATCATTCCTGTGCGCCTATAATTTCACCAGCAACCCAAACATACCCATCAAACCGGAACACAGCAGTGCGAGCATTACTGCTTTATGGTACCTAAATATTGGTAACCGTTCACCGTTCACCGATGGTAGCCTAACGGTTCAATAGTGCAACTCAGAATCCAACGATACCGGGTTCGATCCTAGGCTCCGCACCAATGACTTTTCTAAGTTATGTGCGGATTTCCATCGCTCTGTGCTTCGGAGGGCACGTTAAGCTGTCGGTCCCGGCTGTTATTGATTAATAGCAGTCGATAAGCCATGTCAGAGGCCCTCGGGCGGCTTGACAAACTCTGACACCAGAGGCCAGCACTACCTCATACGAAACGACGACGACCGTAAGATGGCACCTGCCATGGAGTATTCATTTTTCTATGGTTAGTATATACTATTTATAACTTCATGACTATTCCCAAGGCAGACCTCGGAAGAAGAACAGATACCTCCATGAAGAACAGGCAGACTAAGGGGGACACAGACTAAGATTAGAACGCAGGTGCCGTCTTACGGTGAAAGCATAGATCTAGTATGTACGCGAAAATTCTACGTCTATGGGTGAAAGGGTAAATCATAGACGTAGAATTTTCGCTACGCTGATACTAGATCTATGGGGTAGATATTGGTCATATTGGTTGACATCCGTATTCACAAACAACAACGAGGGAGTATCGCATTGTCAAACGAATTCACGTGCTGTAGAAACTCCGTGTAGGTAGTTTAGTTACTATACACGGAAAATATAGTCAAACCTTATAATTCAAAAAAACATGCGTACAAATTAAGGCGAGCTTAATTCTGATGAGTTTTCTTCCAGCAAACCTTTGAAGCTAGAGATAAATTACCAAGGAAACAACAAAAAGGTGAGTGACAGCTCCGACGCGCGACTGGAATTGAATCCAGTTCAGTATAATATGCGCGAGTATGTTGCGCAGAGGGAAAACATAATGACTTCACTTTTTGGTAACGCTCGATTTTACGATTTTACACCCTATCTATATGCGTACTGGGCGTTATATGAAAAACGATTCTTAAAGATGGACGGGGTTTGAGAAGGGGATAGAGGTGATCCCGTGCGAAGCCTGGGCGAGTTGCTAGTTTATTATATTTTGGTAACAATATAAATCGTAGGACGCATAATAAATAACTTCCGCACTAGGATTTTATTAGTAAATTAGGTGACATGCGCGCGACGCGACGCGATGCGCGAACTTCATACCTTCGTGACATACGGCCTTGCACGATAGAAAGCAAATACTTGGATACTATTTTTAACCCCCGACGCAAAAACGACGGGGTGTTATAAGGTTGATGTGTCTGCGTGTGTGTGTGTGTGTGTGTGTGTGTGTGTCTGTCTGTCTCCTCGTAGCTCCCGAACGGATGAACCGATTTCGTTTTTTAATTGTTTGAAAGGTGAATTCGTCTGGAGTGTTCTTAGCTATACTTGATCAAAATCGGTTCAGCCATTTGTTTGAGTTGAGGGTTTTTTTAATTTTTACAAAATTAATTACTTGTGTTAAGACTACCCAACCTTGCTACAGAAACATCCATTTTATATACGTACTTCATCAGCAGCCTTTCGATTTTACGATTTTACACCCCATCTATTTGCGTACCAAGGGCGTTATATGGATGGATGGGGGGGGTTGGGAAGGGGAGAGAGGGGATTGGGACATCCCGATCCCAAGGAGTGGTGTCTATACCACTGCTGGACGAGGCCTCCCCATAAATTGCAATGGGTGGATTTGCCATAATCATCACGCTTAGCAGGCGGATAGGTGATCACAGTATTGGTGTTGAGTACTCCGGTGGATGCGGATGTCCATCCCCTGGTGTAATCCCTTAGTCGAGTTTTATGACATCCACCGGAGGAGACAGGGGTCTATTCTTAAGCCGGACACACCACGGCCTTACGTACTTAGTCTGCTCTTGTTTATTTTAATTTTAAAATTTCACACTGAACCTCATTTGCATTATTTTTTCTCAAAAACTAAACAAGTCCTAGGTAGGATATGGTACCGGAGGTAGCACCCTCCCCTCCTCTCCCCTTAAAACTAAACAAGTCCTAGGTAGGATATGGTACCGGAGGTAGCACCCTCCCCTCCTTTCCCCCTAAAAACGAAACAAGTCCTAGGTTGGATATGGTACCGGAGGTAGCACCCTCCCCTCCTTTCCCCCTAAAAACTAAACAAGTCCTAGGTAGGATATGGTACCGGAGGTAGCACCCTCCCCTCCTCTCCCCTTAAAACTAAACAAGTCCTAGGTAGGATATGGTACCGGAGGTAGCACCCTCCCCTCCTTTCCCCCTAAAAACTAAACAAGTCCTAGGTAGGATATGGTACCGGAGGTAGCACCCTCCCCTCCTTTCCCCCTAAAACTAAACAAGTCCTAGGTAGGATATGGTACCGGAGGTAGCACCCTCCCCTCCTCTCCCCTTAAAACTTAACAAGTCCTAGGTAGGATATGGTACCGGAGGTAGCACCCTCCCCTCCTTTCCCCCTAAAAACTAAACAAGTCCTAGGTAGGATATGGTACCGGAGGTAGCACCCTCCCCTCCTCTCCCCTTAAAACTAAACAAGTCCTAGGTAGGATATGGTACCGGAGGTAGCACCCTCCCCTCCTTTCCCCCTAAAAACTAAACAAGTCCTAGGTAGGATATGGTACCGGAGGTAGCACCCTCCCCTCCTTTCCCCCTAAAACTAAACAAGTCCTAGGTAGGATATGGTACCGGAGGTAGCACCCTCCCCTCCTCTCCCCCTAAAACTAAACAAGTCCTAGGTAGGATATGGTACCGGAGGTAGCACCCTCCTCTCCTCTCCCCCTAAAAACTAAACAAGTCCTAGGTAGGATATGGTACCGGAGGTAGCACCCTCCTCTCCTCTCCCCCTAAAAACTAAACAAGTCCTAGGTAGTACATGGTACCGGAGGTAGCACCCTCCTCTCCTCTCCCCCTAAAAACTAAACAAGTCCTAGGTAGGATATGGTACCGGAGGTAGCACCCTCCTCTCCTCTCCCCCTAAAAACTAAACAAGTCCTAGGTAGGATATGGTACCGGAGGTAGCACCCTCCTCTCCTCTCCCCCTAAAAACTAAACAAGTCCTAGGTAGTACATGGTACCGGAGGTAGCACCCTCCTCTCCTCTCCCCCTAAAAACTAAACAAGTCCTAGGTAGGATATGGTACCGGAGGTAGCACCCTCCCCTCCTCTCCCCCTAAAAATAACGGGAGGCCCTCAGTGATTATAATGACTATAAATAGAAAACTGTTTATTTATTTATACTCATTGTTTACAAGTTCCATAGAATTCCGGAAAATAGATTTTCTTCGCAGATATTACGTAACAATACCACAGTAGGTAGGTACTGCTTTTAGTTAAGTTATTAGTTTTGGTTCATCTATTGTTTGCGGTAAATAAGGAAGAGTAACGCCAGAATTTCCAAGGTAGTGGTCTCCGCTATATAACGTCCATAATATATACAAATATGTGATTTTGTGATTTTCGATGTAGGATGTAATCTCCGGCTAGCTTATTACGTATCTTGCAATAGCAATGCGATAGCAAGAATCGCGCGAGAATTGCGCGATCATCGCTTCCAAATTGCAAATTCATATTACATTTCTATCAGCCCGTGATAGAAAAGTGTGGAAAGAACTAGGGGACGCCTATGTCGAAGGACAACCTGACAAGGACAAACTGGTTGCTGAAGAATAATACTACTTATCATATTATTTTAGTTTATATTCATTCATTATTATTAGTTAGTTACTAGGTCAGCGAATAAAGGCTTTATCTATCTATCTATCTATCTATCTATTACGGATCGCTGATACGTAATACGAATTTGCGATTTGGAAGCGATGATCGCGCAATTATTGATAACGCATTGCTATTGCAAGATACGTAATAAGCTAGCCGATCTACTGATCCGATTCTGAAACTTATTTATTTCTGTTTATTTTATTTTATTTATTTATTTTAGGAAAACCATCGGCACATATAAATACAGTTATAACTAATATAGTTATTGCACAGGAAGCTTCATTTTCCCTGAGTGCTATGAGCTATTTTATTATTATGCGGACTACACGCGGACGAAGTCGCGGGCGGAACAGTGAGTATAGTGATAAAATTAATAATCATAATATATCTATAACACACTTAACAGCCACATACATAGTCCTGACCCCATACTAGGTTTCCGTATTGTGGGTATCATGAACTACGAGTGCCATGGTACCACAACACCCAGACCTGGAACATTTTTTTTTTTTTTTATACTACTTGTGTGGCGGAACAAGCCAGAGGCCCACCTGATGTTAAGCGGTAACCTCTGCCTATGAACAGTGCATGTGGCATTGCACTGCGCCCGCCACCCTGAGACATAAAAATGAAAAGTCTCATGTGCCTGTAATTTCACCGGCACCCTTACCCTTTAAACCGGAACACAGCAATGCGAGCACTACTGCTTTGCGGCAGAAATAGGTATGGTGGTAGTACTTCCCCAGACGAACTCTTTCACAAAAAAGCTCTACTACTACTAAATGTTAGCAGAACATTCAAACATTTGTTTTGCAGCGGGAATCAAACTCGCAACCAATCGCATCTCAGCCGACTACTTACCCGCCACGCCACAGAGGTCGAATAAATCTTACTAAAAAACTAGCGAGCCTTACAGTAGTGTCATATGATGTGTAACATCTGACATCTCACCTCATCTCTGACATGGCTAATACGAGTAGTACCAAACTTTCGGAAAAATTCGCTTCCCGTTACAAACTTCTATCCCTTTTCATGAAATCACTCAAACAGATTTCAGGAAAGCGATACGAAACTTACACAACAATAAATAAATGATGCACGTCACTTTCCGCTATAATACGACCGTAATAGAGCGTCCGCTGCGTCTTCAGAATTGTTTGGCGACAAGCCTATAGAATTAGTGTAGATAATGTTATTATTGGCCGGCGCGATGGACTGTGTGGCACGCCCTATTATCACATGTAGCGGCTGTCTACTGTGTGGCAGACCCGGCTGAGGGACAGCGACGCGCATTCCAAAAAAATATATAAACTTTTTTCATAAACATGTATAAAAAGTCGACAATGAGTGCACAATTTTTTAGTCGTGCCCAGTGTGTGCCTTCGGTGACATCCATATAAAATCAATTTTATCAAATTGATTTGGATTAAAAAAAAAAAAAAAGTGTTGTTAAGAAATTTTGCAAAATGAAAAAGTTTGTGTTTTTAGTGGCCTGTCTCATAGGTAAGTTTGATTAAATATTTCTAATAATATAATACTTTTTACAACAAAACAAAATAATTTATTTAATCACAAATTTACCTGTAGATACGTACTTAATTTATCTAGAATAATCTAGTCTATAGATAAATATACCAAGTCAGCAACAGCAAGGATATTGTTTTCAAATAATGGACGTCTTAAATAATAGTGACAAGTTCTTTTTGACGTTTAGAAAAAGTAACACATAATTTTCACAATAAGTCTTATCGCTGAGCGCAATCCATTCTAAACAACCCTTAGGATGAACTGAAATTGCCGAGAAAAAAAAAGGATAAATGATTTTTAAAAGACGGTGTTGTAGATCCATCAATAACAAAAAGTAAAGTTAAGTAAAGTTTATTGTAGGTTTATGTATTTATTTGTTTAAGTAGGTATATTTAGTAATGATGTAGGTACTTTATGTAAGTATATTTTACTTTTAATATTTAGTAGTATATTTTAAAAGTTAACTTGGTAATATTATATGTATGTTTATAGGTTGTTTTATTTTTTTCTGTTTTTTCCTGTATTTGTACATTCTTCCTGCCATATTTATCACCTCTCTCTTGCCTCAAAGGTTTGCTGTCAGAAAACTCTCTAGGGTTAAGCTCGCCTTTGTACATATCTTTTGTTTTTATTTTATTTGTAATGTGTTTTTCTGTGTACAATAAAGAATTATAAGAATTATAAGAAAGTATACGCATAGTGTGTACCTATACAAACACCTAGTGTTACCTATATAAATATATAATGTAACTACACATATTATACAATATTATTTCAATGTTATATTATATAAACAAAACATCTGAACATACCATTAGAATTAACAGCTTTGCGAGCTGGACAAAGAGGGATTGAGCAATAGCTTTTTTAAGAACGGAAGAGAATTGGCGGTTCTGATAACCAGAGGAAGATCATTCCACAGGCAGACAGCTTGTATTTTACAATGTTCAATCGTCCAAGACGAAATAAAAGAAAGTATGAAAAGAAAGAAAGAAAGACATAATCTTAGATGAGAGGACGATATTCAGAAAATGGCTGGTGTTAGTTGGAGGAGGACGAACCATGAGCGAAAAAGGTGACAAGCTCTCACGGAGGCCTTTGAGGATACGCAATGCCGGTATTAAATAATTAGTATATTTACATTTTAGTCCGTTAAATTTAAGATCGTAGTAACTGGAGGATATATATATAAAATAAATGAATAATGCTGGACAGTTCACACAACATTATCTAGCCCCAAGCTAAGCAGAGCTTGTGTTATGGGTACTAGACAACTGTGATATACTTAATACAATATATAACATAGATAGATATTTTTTATTATACATAGAAAATACCCAGAACACCCTGAACAAATATCTGCGATCGCACAAATATTTGTTCCGAGGCGGGAATCGAACCCGCAACCTCCGGCGTTGCAGGCGAACGTTCGCCCGCCTCGCCACAGAGGTCGTCGCAAATTAGGGAATTAGCTTCCATCTGAGGTTTTCCCGCTTGGTTACGACATGTGTCGCTTCAAGAAAAATTTTCATAAATTCCTTCAGGGTAGGCAGCGCATCGACAATACCTTGGGTGTTGCCGGTGTCTATAAGCGACGGTGACCACTTCACATTAGTACACAGGAATAAGTAGGAATACACTACCGTCGTCTGTCTTTCCTGAAAACGATAATCTGGGTCTCTTCAAGGCTAGAGTGAATAGGTGCCTTCTAGACCTTCGTGCTCCATCAAAAAAAGGTAAGCTAGTAAAGTGGTTTAATAAAAATAAAAAATAAAAGTTTCATCTGATATTCATTTTATAAGTATAAGATTGTTAAATAAAGGCTATTATTATTATAACGTTAGGCAATTTAGATGACCTACAACTAACTCCTAATCAAGAAACAATAAAATTTAAATAACAATAAAGTCTACAAAGCAATAAGTTGACCTTAGACATTCAGATGTCATTTTTTTACGTCTCTACTAAAGTCCTTTTTTGTACTTTGATACAACATCTTTAAGATAATTATAGGCACACAAGCCATTGCCCCGTAAGGATATGACCCACACGAAAAAACGGTCAAGTGCGAGTTGTACTCGCGTGGAGAGGGTTTCGCACAAGTAGGCTACCATAGTAAACACTAGACCAATTTAAATTACTCGTACTTCGTCGTCTTAACCAGCATTTTCCGTTTCCCGTGGGAATAAAAAGAGTTAATCAGTAATTTTTTCTATTTGCTTTTTTGGGTATGCTCGATTTCCGTATCATATTTTTCATTTCTCATACTCGGAAAGTAGTGTTGTTTTGATCTGATTATTGGGTGGAAAACGCTACTTCCCTCCATAGAAAGGGAAAAACTCATACAAATTACTTCCCACCTAAGGGCCGGAATGAACTTTAAAAATAGAACTGCTGTCAGCTGTGAAGAGATTTATGTAAAAAAACTAATTAAAAAAAATGCTGCGGCCATGTGACTTTCTAAACAGCCAGTGTGAACTTAGCGCAAACTTTTTGAGCGGAATACGCGGTGAGTTCCATATTTAAAATTTAAAAAGTCGACATAAATTGGCGGGATACTAAACTGTTATGTATCTGTGAAGGAATTAAAAAAAAATAGGTAATAATCTTTTATGCTAAGATTTGAATATTAAACATGAGTTCAAGCGATTCTGAAATGTTGACACCAGATTCAATTAAAGACGAGGCAAATTATGTTATTGAAAATCTTTTGCCAGAAATCTCAAAAGAATAGTAGATTGTAAACCGAGGGTGTTGATACAATTGTCCTAATTTTACAATTAATTTTAAATAGATACTACTTATATTATTATATATTATCAATAAATAGTTTAGATAAACAACTTGTTTTATTTTCCTCATATTCGAAATGAAAAGTAGAGTGTTTAGGGTAAAAGAATCAATTCCTTTTCGGGCGTCTAAATACCTCGGGAATTGATTCTTTCGACCCAACGAAACGGTTAACAATCTACTATTCTTCAATAACTTTTGAACTATGTTTTTTTAAATAACAATTAAAAATATTTCTCATAACGAGCCCTTTCATTTAAGTCACATGACACTTGCCAAAAGTATTGAAATTTCCTATTGCCCCCCGAAATTAACCCAGAATTAATTAATTTACGGTAAATGCCTGTGGTTAGGTCAAAATGTTTAGTCCTTTCGATTCGAAGAAAATAGGCTGTGAAAGAGAAAGACAGACACGAGAGTCATTCTATAATGGTTCCGTTGCTACCTTTTGTGTACAGAACCCTGAAAATGAGTTACTTCCATGAGTAACAACATTCAATTACCATAATTTGGTAATTATCATGTACTTACTGCTGTTACTGAAATTCCCCCAATGTTTTAAACTAAACAATCAAGCAAATCTAAAATATTTTATCAATCTTAATAAAAGAAAAGAAAATTTACTTTGGTATTACAACTTCAACACAAACGTAGATACCGATATTACGGTATCATAAATATTTTTGGTAAGTACAAGTCACAGTGATACATAGATTTAAATATCAAGATGCGGTCGACCTACAATTTTTTTATTTTGTCATAGCACCAAACACCACCCACCGATCGCGTTCAAAGAAGTCACAGACTGGTCAGTATTTTTAACCCCCGACGCAAAAACGACGGGGTGTTATAAGTTTGACGTGTCTGTGTGTGTGTCTGTCTGTGGCATCGTAGATTCGGAACGGATGAACGTTTTTTTTTTTTTTTTTTTGAAAGGTGAATTATTCTGGTTTGTTCTTAGCTATGTTTGATCAAAATCGGTTCAGCCGTTTCATTGCGTTGAGGGTTTTTTTATTTATAACAATATTAATTACTTGTTGTACATAAATATGGACTGGTCATTGGTGTCTCACATACAATTTTGACACCGAAAAACTTGCAGTCAGCTTATCACGTCATTCGCTCAGTCCCAGTAATATCATAAATGTCAAAGTTACGATGCTCAGGTACGGAGGCCTGCAATGCTCTAAGCTCAGATGTTTAGATTTGTAGGTTTATCCATAGACGTAGAATTTTTTCGCTACGCTAAATAGACAAACGAAGCGTGGGAGAGAGAAGTCATTTTTAAATGTACCCCGTGCAAGAAGAAAAGTGACAGCAACAATGTATTGAATTTGACATGTTTTGCTTGAGTTCATGCCCATACCGGACGGTCTCTTGTGCAGTTTAACTAATTTCGTAATTTTTTTAGTAATCTTACTATTAAATAACAAATATAACTTTGTATGACAATGGTGTCATGTTCAGTTTGTGACTGTGAATATACAAGACGTAATTATCCGGGAAAATACACGTTTCACAGGTAAATAAGAGATTATTGGTAGTTCGATTGTATTGCTTATTTTATCAATTCTGCTTTAGTAAATGGCCTAAAAACCAGTTTTATTCGTAGATTAGGACTTTCCCTTATATTTTTTAATAATATTTCGTTGCTGCACCTAGAAATAAACAATATTTTATGTAAAATATAAAAATGTTTGATTACGATAGGGCTTGACCAAGTGATGACGTCAGAAATATCGATAGTCCTGTTGCAGTCTATATCGTAGTATAATGCGCATCATGTAAAAAGAACGCTGGCGGTCAAGCTTCTTCAGGCGTTCCAGCGTTCGTTTTAAGAGATTACTTACTTTTCTACTTATTTAAGAGATGTATACCTATGCATTCAATGAGTACCTACCTTCCTACCTAGTTTACTACTTTTTACATGAAGCGCACTATACCTAACTATAAATTAAATTGTTGTCCATCCTAGAATGGAGGTTTACTTTGTTTGGAGTAAATATGTTTGCTCTGTTAACATTTTACCGTTTTAAAAAAAATCTATAATAACCAGGTGGACATTGAGGTGTGTGTTTTTGTATTGACTATTGAAAAGGTAACTTTAAAGCACCACGGGTGTTTTATTGCAGTAGATATTTTGGAGTAAATATTTACGTTGTTGTACACACGCCTTTTTCCCGAAAGGGTATATTTATTTTTTATTTTTTATAAATAAATATTGTTTATTTCTGCTTAATAAAATAATAGGTAACAAATTAAATTTAAATATACCCCAGAAATTCCGTTCCAGCGGGACTCGAACCTGCACCCTCGCCTGTGATCAGCGATGTCTTTACTTTCGAACTTTGAACAGAAGGTTTCCAATGAAACACCTGTAGATACAGCACTATCGACTTGGCGCTACAGCCGAGTTGATAGTGCCCACAAATTTCGTCTCCAGCGTCATAGCTCGATCTATGGCTAAATTGTTTAAGGCATCGCCGATGACAGGCGAGGGTGCGGGTTCGAGTCCCACTGGAACGGAATTTTTGGGTTACATTTAAATTTAATGTTATCCATAAAGCGTGGTTTACACTTGAAAAATAATAAACTTTGGGGTAACAAATTGTCTGTAGATAAAGTAACAGAGTGAAAAATTATATGGGCGTAGCACGGCTGATATAAAATGTTTTTGTGCTTTCAGATTTCCAAGTAATCCTTTGCTACGAGAAAAATGGTTATCGGTTATAAGAAGAGTGGGATGGACTCAAATAAGAACTCCACTAGGTATATGCAGCAAACATTTTAAGTTTAAATTTAAAAGGGAAACTCTAAGATCCCACCTATAAATAAAACTGTAATATTTAGGGGTCAATAAATAATAAAGGTTTATTTATTAACTGTATTCAAAATTCTCTTTATGACGTCAAATCTGCCAAACTGTGTTATTCATGAAAGACTTAATCTGCATTAAGATGTATTTATCTACCATACACATCACGGACGGATGATGAATTCTATCGACAATGTAAAAGTGTTGGTCGAGGACAACACTATTTTTAACTCGGACATAGACTTTCACCAACACGTGCACATATTTTTTTTGGTTCCATCTTCGATCTCTGATTGTAGATCTAGTACATATACTAAATCTATGGGTTTATCACTCAATCTCGCCAAAACGACTGAATCGATTTCGATGAAATTTGGTACACAGATAGATTGGATTCGGACGGGAATGTCCCTTTCGCAAAAATTTACCAGGATTGAGCTATAGGCTACTTTTTATCCTGGTAAAAATGAGTGTAAAAGCGAGTGAAGCCCCGTACACTAGTAATATGGAGTCTATGCAGTGATATATAAAAAATATTTAATGTACCTACTTATGTCCCACGAAGAGAATATAAGACTGCCTACCCCTAGGGGTTAATTCTCTCTCGTCTAGAATATGATCCGTAAAAAACAACCCTCGAACAAATACAACGGACACTGGGGATACTTGTGTCGAAAAATGTATTATGGCACAAAAGCCCTCAACACTGCGGGAATCGAACCCGTCTCTCAAGCTCGCGATGCATGCCACGACGGAAGTTAACACAGGAGCCAAATATCACTCTTTCTTTTTACTGCCTGAATGATAGATTAAGCAGATGTTCGCTTGTGGCGCGAAATTCAAATTTGTTTGTGTTTTCTGCTCATTACAGCTCATCAACACTTCTTCAGATAGCTAAAACCAATTTGCCGGTAATTATATGACCTAACACACAAGTTTTAATTTATATTATCACATAAATATCATTAGTTTAGGTACGATTGTGCTTCAATGGTATTTATAGTGTTTTTTTTTGCTTCAAGCACATTTTTAGCCAAGCTAATGATATTTATGTGATACTATAAATTAAAACTTGTGTGTTAGGTCATATCATTACCGTCAAATTAGTTTTCGCTATCTGAAGAAGTGTCGAAGACCTGTGATGAGCAAAAAAAACGAAAAAATTTGAATTCCGCGCCACAAGCGAAAGGCGGTAATCTCTGCCTTTAACAATGTATATTGCATCATAGGTCAAGTCCACCTAGGACGCACCCTATGTGGCATTGCACTGCGTCCACCACCCTAAGACAAAGATGAAAAGTATCATGCACCTGTAATTTCACCGGTCATATGACGGATGTAATACCACAGAATACATGGATAACGTGATTCACCTCCATGTCCGATGTCCTAACGCATATTGTGTTTCAAGAGAAAGTAGTATGCAAAGATACTGGGAAATGTAATTTCAAGCCCGTGCCTACCCCGGATGTTACACAGCGTGAAGATGTAACCCATATTTGTTTTTTGCAGGTTTAAGCTCGCAGGCAGAGTGGTCGTATGATTGTAAGTATTACTTTTAAGCAATTTTATGTATATTTGTGGAGGCATCCTCCAAATGCTTGACCGTTTTTCCACCTCCGCCGTCACCGTCACGTCACCGAGAACGAGATGACGGCGCCGAAGTAGCGATACATACATTTACTATAGCCATGTGTCCACCGCACGTCTGTCGCGCTCGGGTTCGGCGCCGTCATCTCGTTCTCGGTGACGTGACGGTGACGGCGGTGGTGGACAAACGGCTTTAGTCGCAAACGCAAACCTCTTGTGGAATGAGTCCTTCGTGTTCCAAACGCAGGGTTCTCCTTCATTCTTAAAATGTAGTAGTAGTAGAGCTTTTTTGTGAAAGAGTTCGTTCGGGGAAGTACTACCACTATACCTATTTCTGCCGCAAAGCAGTAGTGCTCGTATTGCTGTGTTCCGGTTTGAAGGGTAAGGGTGCCGGTGAAATTACAGGCACATGAGACTTTTCATCTTTATGTCTCAGGGTGGCGGGCGCAGTGCAATGCCACATAGGGTGCGTCCTAGGTGGACGTGACCTATGAGGTAATGCACTGTTCATAGGCAGAGGTTACCGCTTAACATCAGGTGGGCCTCTTGCTTGTTCCGTCATCCAAGTAGTATAAAAAAATAAAAAATAAAAATGTAATTTGACAATATTTTCACCAACACGACCTTCCTCGTTGTCTGGTTGGTAGACAAGTAACACAAAAGATGCATCGCAAATGTTTGCAGCAAACTTTCTTTAATTTGTGCACAAAAAAGACACAGAGCGGCGACAAAACCACCGAAAATCGATTCAAACCTACACGCAAACGGCCTATCTACACGTTTGTGTTTGTAGAGGGTTGCCTTGGTTTGCCAATCATTGTGGAGGCACTATTAAAGATACCTTTTACTGTAAAATATGGATGCGATATGGAGAGAATATAAATATGGAGAGTGATGGTAGCCTAACGGTTCAATAGTGCAACTCAGAATCCAACGATACCGGGTTCGATCCTAGGCTCCGCACCAATGACTTTTCTAAGTTATGTGCGGATTTCCATCGCTCTGTGCTTCGGAGGGCACGTTAAGCTGTCGGTCCCGGCTGTTATTGATTAATAGCAGTCGATAAGCCATGTCAGAGGCCCTCGGGCGGCTTGACAAACTCTGACACCAGAATTTTCACTAGAAACGGGATATTTACCATGATTTTTGAGTTTTATATGTTCCCGATATTTCGGACACCAGAGGCCAGCACTACCTCATACGAAACGAAACGAAACGAAGTTGGCCATTACATTTAACTTACTTGAGGTAGAAAACAAACCCTGTAAAACAACGCTACACAACCATAATAACTTCCATGTAGACTTATCGTTTTTCGTGTCACTTTTTACCCATTTCATTGTTTCACTTACCTCATACGAAAAGAAGAAGGAGAAGACTGTAAAATATTTGAATGATTAGGTACCTAACGTTACTTTCCCTCATTGACAGTTTCCTTTGGAAACTAAAGCCACAGTAGCCACAAATAAAAGAAGAAGAAGAAAGTTTCCTTCTTGTTTCTGTTATCCATTATATTATTGTATTATCGCATTACATAGCATTTATAATAAGCTCTGAGTTTGCTATTTAGGGCTGATTAAGTGCCTTCACAGTGTTATAGAAATTGTATTTTCATATTTATATGTATATTAATAAACAATATTAAATAATGCTGGACAATTCACACAACATCATCTAGCCCCAAGCTAAGCAGAGCTTGTATTATGGGTACTAGATAACTGATATATACCTACTTAATACAATACTTTACATGGATAGATATTTTTATTATACATAGAAAATACCCAGAATACCCTGAACAAATATCTGCAGATCGAACAAATATTTGTTCCGAGGCGGTAATCGAACCCGCAACCTCCTGCGTCGCCAGCGAACCTACGCCCGTCGCGCCACAGAGGTCGTCGATATGATGCTAAGAATAGGCAGAACGCATT
The DNA here is from genome assembly GCA_932527175.1 of Operophtera brumata. Lineage (NCBI taxonomy): Eukaryota > Metazoa > Arthropoda > Insecta > Lepidoptera > Geometridae > Operophtera > Operophtera brumata. The sequence goes on along the minus strand of OW052228.1, from coordinate 41,046,986 downwards.
TATTATTTAGCAAGAAATTCTTTCAAAAAGAAAATGTCGATATTGATATCTTTAATACATCGGTGTATAAATTAAAGCGTATGGTAAATTATTTTCCTCCGACCTCTGTGGCGCGGCGGGCGAACGTTCGCCTGCGACGCAGTAGGTTGCGGGTTCGATTCCCGCCTCGGAACAAATATTTGTGCAATCTGCAGATATTTGTTCAGGGTTTTCTGGGTATTTTCTATATATAATAAAAAATATCTATCTATGTAATATATTGTATTAAGTATATCAGTTGTCTAGTACCCATAACACAAGCTCTGCTTAGCTTGGGGCTAGATAATGTTGTGTAAACTGTCCAGCAATATTTATTTATTAATTATTTATTTATTTTTGTACAGCGACTAAACTAAGTTTAAACTACGGGTTGTATTTCTAATAAGACTATCATTTCTGTATTAGATAGATTGTTTGTTTTAGTGACCTTTTTTTAAATTTAATTTAATATTTTGTGTATTATCTTTTTATGTGTATTTCCTTATTCGTCGTCTATTGATTTTTACCTAAGTTTTTTAGTAAATATATGTGGGAACTTGTAATTAGCCCTCAGTAGCATATCATGCATGCATCATGAATGTTATCTTAAGCAAAGACCTTATTGTAAATTCATACCTGTAGTTTTATAAAAATTTGAGAAATAAAAAAAAAAAATATCTTGCAATTTAAATAATTTACAATTCTCAAAAGGCCAGCTACCACGCCACTGTAGAAGCCAGTATTGGCTATAGCCATGCTTATGTTTGCCTAATTACACCAACTCACCCTTTGCCTAAGATGTACCTAAGCTGATTCGCTTTTTATTCATCATGTGTAAGATTTCGCGCAGACAAGTTCTTTCTTACAAAAGGTCAGTGCGTTTATTTTTCAAAATACTGAGGTTCTCCACTTCTCTCTAGACGAGACCAGATGGCCAGGGCAGTGCAACATCGGCGATCTCCAATCTCCCATCAACATAATGACAAGCAGCACGATCCTCGATCTTCACCAGGCCCATATCCGAGGACCGCTGGTCTTCCGAGGGTACAGAGACGTGACTGTTACAGCTGAAAACAATGGACATACTTGTAAGTACCTTCAACCTTTAGTAGTTAGTTTTTTTAGTCTTACTAAAGGGTTTTGTAGTAGTAGAGCTTTTTTGTGAGAGAGTTCGTCCGGGTAAGTACCACCATACCTATTTCTGCCGCAAAGCAGTAGTGCTCGCATTACTGTGTTCCGGTTTGAAGGGTATGGGTGCCGGTGAAGAGACTTTCAATCTTTATATCTCAGGGTGACGGGCACAGTGCAATACCACACAGGGCGCGTACTTGATGGGCGTTACCTATGTGATGATAATGCACTGTTCATAGGCAGAGGGTACCACTTAACATCAGTTGGGCCATCTGCTTGATCCATCATCTAAAGTTGTTTAAAAAAAAAGAAAAAAGGCTCCCTGCGATCTCTATAATGTCATTGGTCCATCAAGAGGGGGGCCTTCCTCTTCGGCGTCGTCGTCCCGTTTGTGGGAGGAAGTCCATGGATGGAGGCGGCTCAAGACCATTTGTGATGGCATTCTATGGTGCAGGTTTATGCCCAGCAATGGATATCTGTAGGCTGGTAATGATGATGATTATGGTGATGATTTGTAAAGGCAGGACACGATAGAAACTCCAATGAAGACAGCGAAATTGTTTTTCCAACTGCACTTAACAGAGGGCTTCTCTGTTATTTAGCTTTAAAAAAACACTGTAGAATTGTAGAGTCCTGGAATCAATGGGCCTCTGCCTAACACAATCAAATACGAGATTACGTTCTAAGCCCTTTTCTAACAGTACGATGATCTGAGAATCTAATTTACGGGAAGTAGGCTGGCTATCTATTATTCGTATTCAGGAAGCAGGTGGGAAACTGACCTAGTTTCGCGACTGATGCAGCGAAAAGCCTTATTTATTCAACTGAAACCGACTCTTTAATGATGCTGCCTCATCTCTGAATAGATGTTTGAGCGTATATAAAAGGGTACCACTTGCTTTTGTATTTGTTTTTATTTAGATGTTTATAAAAGTGAAAACAGCTATAGGGGATGAAAGACTCAATGCTGTTTCTAAATAATGAGTGCAAAGTCTCAATGCTGTTACTAAATAACGAGTGCAAAGTCTCAATGCTGTTTCTAAATAACGAGTGCAAAGTCTCAATGCTGTTTCTAAATAACGAGTACAAAGTCTCAATGCTGTGTCTAAATAACGAGTGCAAAGTCTCAATGCTGTTTCTAAATAACAAGTGTAAAGTCTCAATGCTGTTTCTAAATAACGAGTGCAAAGTCTCAATGCTGTTTCTAAATAACGAGTGCAAAGTCTCAATGCTGTTTCTAAATAACGAGTGCAAAGTCTCAATGCTGTTTCTAAATAACGAGTGCAAAGTCTCAATGCTGTTTCTAAATAACGAGTACAAAGTGTCAATGCTGTTTCTAAATAACGAGTACAAAGTCTCAATGCTGTTTCTAAATGCTGTTTCTAATACGAGTACTCTAACAGGTGGAAAGAAAGGCGCTTGTCCTGTAGGCAAAGGCAAAAAAACTATTCAATACAGTTACTCGAAAAGTGTTTTTACAAGGCCCATCACGCATCTTGAAAGTTAATTTTACCGCCCTCGTGCGATTACTTTACACTTTACCGCACTAGTAAGTTAAAGTAATTTCATTGGCAGTTTATTTTTCCAGTTCAATAAAAAAGTTAACTAGAAAGAAGTTTTATAAATGATAATAAAATGACTTCATCTTTAGATAAATGAATAAATAAATAAGAATAAGTTATTAATATGACAAAATTTAAATTATTATAAACGATCTTATTATTTATTATAAAAATTCGTATACACTGGTGAATCTCATTGGCAATTTTCTTACAATTTAAAGCTCTTTAATAACTTTTCTGCAGTTTATTTTTCTGGTTCAATAAAAAAGCTTACTATGATAAATATTTATTACAAGAAAGTTATTCAATATTCAACAATGTTAAAAAATATAAGGGTTTTAAAGACTGGGTAAGGATCTCTATTCCTCTATTATCCCGAGGTATCACTTCCGTTATTCTCTTGGTCCATCTTGTGTTGTCCATCTAGTGCTCATTGTGAGGTAGAGCTGCACCATCATCGAACCCGAATAACTTGGCTATTGGCTTAAATGTATGCCTTGTGCCACGAATACACATGCTAGTGGCACGGATTATTGAGATGATGGTTCTTGACCATAGCCAACCCAACACTACACTTAAGGACCTATTCCAGCGGTCAGCGATTCCAACTCCAAAAAGCTTAATATTATAGCAAGATGTTTTATAAAATGACATATGATGTCGACTTTATACGACGAAAAATGAATCTTGAGATAGGGATTTGTAGGTTACATTACTCGTTGCGCAACCTATACTAATACTATTAATATTTTTTACATCTCTCATATTCGGTAAGTAGGTCCTTATTACCCCCAAATGGGGCTTGTAGGTGACCAGTTAGCGCTCTAGGGTAATAATGTAGCTAGAAAAGCCCTAGGGCGGTATTGATGGTAAGATGTACGCGAACTTTTTTAAAGAGTGAAGTTTTTTTTTATTACTTACCACCCTAGGGCTTTTCTAGCTACATTATTACCCTAGAGCGCTAATTGGTCACCTACAAGCCCCATTTGGGGGTAATAAGGACCTACTTACCTCACAATCGAGATGTAAAGCAGAGTAGTTAGCTCGGGTGTAAGCATCAATGGCACCCTCGAACTATAGGCGCCCTCGCTGCGCTCGTGCGCCTAAATATCTCGGGCTGCAATTGATGCCTTACAGCCCTTGGCTACTAATCTACTATTCCTGTGGCAACGGCTTCTAATAATGTCTTCTTCCTACAGTGCAATGGAACAAGTTGATGGGACTGCAAGCACCTACCCTATCCGGTGGACCGCTTCGGGGAAACTACACCTTCATGCAGTTCCATCTCCACTGGCTTTCAGAACACGCCATTGATGGGATGAAGTGAGTACCAAACATATTTCCATGACCACTGGTCCAACGAGTTCTAGTATGACAACGCTAAAGAAACTATTTAAGTTCTTCAATGATTGAATATCTGACAAGACCCCTTTGCAGCCACAAAATAAAACTGTGTATCTTAGTGGTAGAGCTTTTTTGTGAAAGACTTCTTCTGGGGAAATATTACCACCATAGCTATTTCTGCCGCAAAGCAGTAGTGCTCGCAATGCTGTGTTCCGGTGTGAAGGGTAAGGGTGCCCAAAAAAAACATGAGAAAGGTGATGAAATTACAGGCACATGAGACTTTTCACCTTTATGTCGCAGGGTGGCGGGCGCAGTGCAATGCCACATAGGGCGTGTCTTATGTGGACGTGACCTATGAGGTAATGCACTGTTCAAAGGCAGAGGTTACCGCTTAACATCAGGTGGGCCATCGGCTTGATCCGTCATTCCAAGTAGTATAAAAGTAAATAGTTTATAGTTATTTTGAGTGAAGTTTTGTAATTGTTTTTTTTTTTTTATTTGTAACTTCTTTCCTCTCGCTTTCCTGTAATCTGTGGTAGTAATTTCGCTATGGGACGGAAGTGTGTAACAGGGAGTGGGCATTTTTCCGAGAGATTGGTACTATAAGTCATGTTTTTTTTTTTTTTTTATTCTACTGTAGTAACGGAACAAGCAAATGGCCCACCTGATGTTAAGCGGTAACCTCTGCCTATGAACAGTGCATTACCTCATAGGTCACGTCCACCTAGGACGCGCCCTATGTGGCATTGCATTGCGCCCGCCACCCTTCAAACCGGAACGCAGCAATGCGAGCACTACTGCTTTGCGGCAGAAATAGGTATGGTGGTAGTACTTCCCCGGACGAACTCTTTCACAAAAAACCTCTACTACTACTAAAACACATTACGATGTTGCACATATTACGATCGTTTTAACACACCGCGGGAAATTTTTGGTAAAGTATTTGGGTTTTTCTGCGGGGTAGGCAGTGTCATAGTTATTTGTTTTTTGAAAAGGGCAGTATCATTTTATATTTTTTTTGAAAATGGTGTGTGGTTTTTAAAACTTTACATAACGTATTACCAAGGAGGTGAGATGTCAGATGCTACACATCAATTATGTGACTCCTGTTAAGGCTCGGTCGGTTTTTTTAGTTTACTCGGTATTAGTTAGGATTAAAACACAATTTCTATATCAAACTAAGAATATCGCAGTAGCACAAAGATTAATGTTCCTTATGATCTAGTTTCATGTTAGCTACATACGGAAGGTATTAAGTAAAGCCATTCAGGGCAATGTCACTCACGTACCTACTTCTATAGACCTATATCATTACAGTGATCTATCAATACCTTTCAATCCACACCTTCGACAATGCGACCTTGGCCTCCACATGCTACATACTCTATCCCTATGTAAGCAAATACTTCATAAACTTTACATAACGTAAACTGTGTACATATCCGTGTACAGAAAGTTGGACATTTCGTTTATATTTGATGAGAGATTTTGATAAACTCTCGTCCAGGCTTCTGAATGAAACTGAGTAAATAGGCCTGTGTGTTGATGTGATAACGTTTACTCACTCATTTTCCAGTATCTTTTGAACCTGTCTTATCAGTTCACTAAAGAAATATTTGAACCTTTCAATGTTTGAATATTTTGCGTCGTACTCGCTTAGATGAATTTTCTTGAGTAGATTTTCCAGTGAAACTTGTTGAGCTTGCCGATTCTGACAATTCTTCAGTTATTATTGAAGTATTTCCGACCTGAGTGACGACCTCTGTAGCGCGGCGGGCGAAGGTTGGCCAGCGACGCAGGAGGTTGCGGGTTCGATTCCCGCCTCGGAACAAATATTTGTGCGATCGCAGATATTTGTTCAGGGCGTTCTGGGTATTTTCTATGTATAATAAAAAATATCTATCTATGTAATATATTTTAGTAAGTATATCAGTTATCTAGTACCCTTAACACAAGCTCTGCTTAGTATGGGGCTAGATAATGTTGTGTGAAGTCTCCAGGCTTAATTTATTTATTTTATTTATTTTCCTGCTGTAGTGCTAGGTTGTGGACTGCGATATGTCCAGCTTAAAAATAGACCCCTCCGTTTTTTTTTTTTTTTTATTAGCTGATTGTGGCTTTGATATCACTGCGACCAGTTAGGCCTATTGTGATCGCCACTTGTTACATACCGCCCCTGGAGAGGGCGTTTACAGTTCACCGCTAAGCCCTACAGCTGCTAAGAACTGTAGGATTTTCTTAGGGGTGATTTCTTTCAGTTCATCCGGGCAGAGGATGTGTTTGCCCAGATGAATGCTGCGTTTGTGCATCAGTGGTCCACACTCACCTAGCAGATGAAGAGGCGTTTCATCCGCCTCATCACAGAATCTGCAGGATTGCGTTTCGCATAACCTTAACTTGAACATGTGCTTGTTAAGGCGACAGTGTCCAGTTAAGGCTCTGACCATAATGCGAAGGTTGCTCCTACTCAGCGCTAAGATACGGTTGGTGTTCCGCTTATCGAAGGCTTTAATAAGAGCTTTGGAATGGGTCAAGCCAGTGGACTCAAACCACAGCTTGACCGATTCTTCGAAACAGGAGTTCATCAGGGTTCTTTGAGCCAGGCTTTTTGGTATACCACAGAACGGCTCAGGCCCCACCTGTATACCACTAGCCCCAGCTCGCGCAAGCTCGTCAGCACATTCATTACCGTCAACGCCTGCGTGTCCCGGAACCCATCTTAGAACAACTCTGTTCCTTAGTCCCAGAGAGTTCAAACGTGACAGACAGTCCTCAACTAGTCTGGACGTGATAACCTTCGAATCCAGAGCAACAAGTGCTGCCTGACTGTCGTAGTTGATATATATTGTGTGGTTGATGTAGCGCTTTTGAAGGTTAACTGCCGCACATTCGAGAATGGCGTAAACCTCAGCCTGGAAGATGGAGGCGTGATTTCCTAAGTTTATACTCCTATTGAACTTAGGTCGCTCTCCATAAACTCCACAGCCTACATCCAGTCCCATTTTGGAACCATCCGTGTACCATATTAGGCATCCGGCCTCGCAGATTAACTGGCTGTTCAGCCAGTCTTCTCTAGAGGGCATTTCCACGGTGTATTGTTTTTCAAATACATGCTTTGTAAGCATAACATCAGATGTCATGCTCAATGTAGGTGATTCCAGAATTGAGTCTTGCAAAGATCTCAACTTCTGGGAAAGCCAATTCCTCCTACCTTGGATATAAGCCCTGTACATGCTGGCTTTCGCCTCTTTCTGTATAAATACATGGACAGGTGGTAGTCCTAGCAATGCATTCAGGGCCAGTCCAGGAGAGGTAGACATAGCACCTGAGGCCATAAGGCATGCAGTCCTCTGTAGACTGCCTAGCCTGTTGATAGCAGTCGACTGAAAGGCTTTGTCGTACCAAACCATGGCGGTGTATGCAATCATCGGCCTCACAATGGCAGTATACAGCCATAGGGCAATCCTAGGGTTAACACCCCAGTTCTTACCCATCAGCCGACCACTAGCCCCCAGAGCCATCTTAGCCTTTAGTAAGACATTGGCTAAGTGTGAATTCCACGTCAGTTTTTGGTCGATTGTCACGCCCAAATACTTTACTTCTGTGGAAAAGGTAATTACCTTACCATTAAGCCTAGGCTTTACAAGCATGTCCAACCTTCGCTTGTTAGTAAATGGCACAATCACTGTTTTGTCAGCATTGACTGAGAGGCCACTATTACCGCACCAGTCACTGACAGTATTAAGACCTCTCTGCATTATGCTAGAGATGGTAGATTGGCAGAAACCCCTCACAACGATTACAAGGTCATCTGCATAACCCTGCGCATCTATGCGGAGTTCTGCCAGTCTGTATAAGAGCTGATCTACTGCCAGAGTCCATAAAACAGGCGATAGAACTCCGCCTTGTGGACAGCCCCTAGCCGTGGATATCTCAATGGTTGTATGGTGAAGGGCCAGTTTTGCACCTCTATGAGTGAGCATTGCCTCTATCCATCTGATGGTCGTTGGGTCGACATTTTTGTCTATCAGCCCGTTTACCAGCAGAGAGGTAGGGGAGTTATCGAAAGCACCTTCAATGTCAAGGAATGCACATAGTGCAATTTCCTTGTCCTCCATAGCCTTTTCCACTCTATCAATGAGACTGCTCAGAGCTGTCTCGGTAGACTTACCCTTGCAGTATGCATGTTGGCTATGGTGGATGGGAGATGCGACTAGCGCAACATCTCTTATATGTCTGTCAACTACCTTCTCCATAGTCTTCAAAATAAATGAAGATAGGCTAATTTCTAAAGACCCCTCCGTTTACTCCCGGAGATATCGTAAAAGCCGATTAAGCGATTACGCTAGTGGTTGGCTAGCACCATCTACTTGAGTATACCAGTACTCCGATCACCAATTTGCCTGTCAAGCGTGGTGATTATGGAAAATCCCGCCATTGTATTCTTTGGAGGAGGCCTCGTCAAACAGTAGACGGCTAACGGCTGTCGATGATGGATAAATGTAGAAGTTAGATAAAATAACGCCTAGTTGAAGACCGTAGAGGTGTTATTTAAATAGGCTTCTGGGGGTTACCATGAGCTCTTACAGCCATTCAGTTCAAAATTTATTCAGTAAAAAGAATCAGCTCCGTGATGTCCTCAACTACATTCTAAAGCCACAGTCAGATGAGGAGTGTTAAGGACGCACCGATATTTTGTGCTGAATAGTTTTTGAACCGAATAAGAATGTAGGGTAACCCAGCTGTTCTTAAGAATCTATTGCTGTAAGGCGTCTACATTTTTACGTATGTATGTGTTCATACAATTCCTAATGTTTATGCTGTTCTTTTAAAAGGTACCCTCTGGAAATCCACATGGTGCACATCAAGACAGGACTCACTGTGGATGAGGCTGTGAAACGGCCGGATGGTCTGGCTGTTATTGGAGTTTTATGTCAGGTAAGAAAAATCTTTCATCATCAGCCCACACTAGTCCACTGCTGGACATAGGCCTCTCCCAATACGCGCCACTGAGCCCGTGTTTGGCTCTTCTCATCCACTTTTTGCCGGCCGCCTTTCGTAGGTAATCGCTCCACCTAGCCCGAGGGCGCCCCACGCTACGTTTGCGTCACACTCAAGAACTCACTTACCCCACGGCTGTCAGTTCTTCGTCATATATGACCACCCCATTGCCACTTCAGCTTGCTATTCTGGTGGGCTATGTCAATCACTTGAGTTCTCTGTCGGATAATCTATTGCGAAATCAATGAATGATTGAATTCTCATTAGACTGCGCTCCCGCCAGGCAGAAATCTTCATACAAAAAAAACGCCACGAGCCGCTCAAAACAGCTGTTTTTATTGAATATCTCGTGAAATATAGATAATTATAAAAAACCCCGTGGGTGAACCCTCCGTTTTATTGTATTGATTTTATTTATCCAACTTTTGACCCAATCATTTGTACCATATTGACAAGAGCCAAAAGTTAGAGGTAACTTTGTGACTTTTTTTTTATGGACAAAATTTTGTTCTATCATGTTTCTGTCTAGGTGATCCCTCGGTGTTATAATGTTGCATCCATGCATATGTTTAATTTGGAATATTGTACTTGATTTAGTCAGTTAAAAATCTGATCTAAGATTGGAAATTTTGCATTATACCCCACCTTGAAAAATCTTTATACTGCCTTTACTTAAGACCTTCCGCCTATTTCCTATAATTGTAGAGACAGCGTGAGTTACACAGACTTCCGCCTGATATCCGTAACAAACTTTTTCAAAAGCCTTTAGACTGCCACTGCTTGACATAGGCCTACTGGATAGAATGCCATGGCGAACGGCCTTCAGGCATCTGCATCCGTTGACGACCTCTATGGTGCGGCGGGCGATTAGCCGGCTGAGATGCGAGAGGTTGCGGGGTTCAATTCGCGCTGCGAGGGAAATTTACATATAATCTGCTAATATTTGTCTGGGTGTTGTGGTACCATGGTATTCGTAGTCCCACAACACAGGAGATCCTAGTGTGGGATCACGACTATGTATGCGACATATGCGTGGAGTTTTTTTTTTTGTAATTTATTTATCATTTAAACTTTCTATTAAAACGTATTACATAGACATAGCACTTCAAAAAACAACACAGTTTTGTAAAAAAAAAGAAAATTCTTTAAGCGAGTCTTATTGAAACCGATACAATCAAACGAGTAAAGTGCGAATGTGAGTGAGTGTTATGTTATGTTATGTTATGTTATGTTATCAATCGACTTCCTGCTACCTTCTAAATGTATTTGGTCCTTCGGGAGGGGGAACTTCGTACCCTAGATGGTCCTTTTCGTGGTTGCCACAAGAGAACCTTTTCGTGGTTGCCACTAGAGAACCTTTTCGTGGTTGCCACTAGAGAACCTTTTCGTGGTTGCCACTAGAGAACCTTTTCGTGATTGCCACTAGAGAACGTTTTCTCTAGAAGCTAATTCTGAAACCTGTGTCCGGATCTTAGTTCTTCTACGGTTCTCCTCATTTTAGATTCTATTGCGTCGTGAAACTCTGAGCATAACTCTTTTATAGACTGCTGCGTGACTATTTAGTCACCACATTTCCGTGCCGTAAGGTGAATGCTCACGCTTGCGGCGCGAGTTTTTTTTTTTTTGTGTTTTTTGCCCTTTACAGCTCATCAACACTTCTTCAGACAGCGAAAGTTGAGTTAACTTAACACACATGTGCTAGTTTAGCTACGATAAACCTAAACACATTTTGTTAGTGGTATCATAGCTAAAATCAATTAAAACATGTGTGTTAAGTCTCCTAGTTCTCGCGTACTCAACTTTCGCTATCTGAAGAAGTGATGATGAGCTGAAATGGGCAAAAAAAAAAAAAAAAATTGAATTTCGCGCAGCATGTGTGAGCATCCAGCTTAAGTCATCGCTGGGGACTTAAGGTCTCTGTGGTATCGCCGGTCGGTCTCTCGTCGTAATGTGGGCTTTAGCTTTTTAATTGATTTCAAAGTTTAGCTCATTTATGGTGAGGGTCCCTTCGGAAGATCTGAAGATCTACTTGAGCCCTGACTTCTGGCCGAAAGGGGTGACGTTCCGGCGGTTCAAGGGCCGTCTGTCATGTGATCCCCGGGCCGCGACGCGTCGGCGATCACACGTGTGTTAGATTAAGTTATAAATATCTTTATACGTACGTTAGTTTTTTTTTTTTTTATACTACTGGAATGGCGGAGCAAGCAGATGGCCCTTTTTAGTTGTAAGGTATATATAACTATGGGCGTTTGTCTAGGTACAATGTAAATTTTTCACTGATGCCTGAAATAAATGAATTGAATTGGTATCTGTACCGAGTTTTTTCTATGTTTCTAAAATGTTTGTTAACTTCCCAGGTAAGGAGTGATGAAGAAAGTAAACACGCACTAGCCGAAATAATGCCCATCGTGCCCCAACTCCTCGAGAAGACCTACGTCCAGTCTGAACCTATGAATATCAACCTCTGGTAAGTTTTCAATACAACTCCCCAGCCCCTTATGAAATGGAAAACTTTGAGGAGTGTATAAAGGGCGTCCGAAGACTTTGCGACATGAAGAGAAAGTACCTTAAATATTGTAGTTAGGATATTTTGTTGAAAGGAGACTTTATGTTATTTTTAAAACTATTAAAGATAAGAAGTATTACTATCAAAGATTTAAAAAAAAAAAACTTGTTACATCTGGGAATTGAACCGAATATTTTATGGAATCAAACATTTTACGTTACTTTTTTGTAATAAGATACAATATTAGTTAAGAGGAATTATTATTTTTTAGCCATTCTTTCGATTGGCAACATAAAAATACAGGTTGTTTTTTTTTTGCATTTAAGTCAGTTCGATTCACAGACGAAGCAAGTAATTTTCAGAAAATCTGTGAATATAGTATAACTAATTTTTTTAAATAAAATAAAGTATCCTTTCAGCAAAATATCCTATCTCCAATATATAAGGTGCTTTCCCTTCATGTCGCATAGTCTTGGGACACCCTGTATACCACTGGGGCACTTGAGCCCTTTTGTATGTAAACTAAATTTTCTCCTATTTTGGATATTAACTTATTAAACTCCATTAAATTTTGTACAGATGATCAGCACACTAAAATCTAGGCACGTGGTATCTGTTTTTTGATTATTATTTGGGAATCATATAATTGTATAAGAAACTGACAAATCATGGTTCTTGATTTGTTTTTTGATCATGTGCACAAAATTACATGGAGTTTGATGAGATATATAAACCTTCCGTGAAAAATTATCTAACTGATGGTGAAAACCGCATCAAAAACCATTGCGGGGTTTAAAATAAATAAATAAATAATGCTAGACAGTTCGCACTTCAGTATCTTGCCCCAAGCTATGCAGAGTTTGTTTTATGGGTACTAGATAACTACAAATACATTAGAAGAAGAAGAAAAGCTAAGTATTGAAGAAGTTTTCCGGATACGAATATACAGACAGACGCGGAAAGAGACTTTGATTTACATAATAATGTATTGATATTTGTTTGCCAGGCGCCTGATGAGTTCGAACCCTCAATCCTACTACACGTACCACGGCTCCCTCACCACTCCGAACTGCCAAGAAGTGGTTACGTGGATCGTCATGAACGTGCCTATACAAATATCAGATGTTCAGGTCAGTTCCATTCATATACTCGATAAAATATCAAAATTCAGGTCAGTTCCATTCATATACTCGATAAAATATCACATGTTCAGGTCAGTTCCATTCATATACTCGATAAAATATCAGATGTTCAGGTCAGTTCCATTCATATACTCGATAAAATATCAGATGTTCAGGTCATTTCCATTCATATACTCGATAAAATATCAGATGTTCAGGTCAGGTCCATTCATATACTCGATAAAATATCAGATGTTCAGGTCAGTTCCATTCATATGCTCGAAAAAATATCAGATGTTCAGGTCAGTTCCATTCAATATACTCAAATAAATAAACTTTAGACACAGAATAAATAATAATAAAAGCTTTAGACCTAACATTGGGATACAATAAGGTTTTTAATTTATTTATACAACTTGGTTTGACGGATCATGCAGATGGCCCATCCGCCTATGAACAGTGCATTATAACATAGGTCACGTCCACCTAGTACGCGCCCTATGTGGCATTGCACTGCGCCCGCCACCTTAAGACATAAAGATGAAAAGTCTCATGTGCCTATAATTTCACCGGCACCCATACCCTTCAAACCGAAACACAGCAATGCGAGCACTACTGCTTTGCGGCAGACATAGTTATGGTGGTAGTACTTCCCCGGACGAACTCTTTCACAAAAAAGCTCTACTACTAACAAATGTGTTATATTCTTAACAGTAGAGTAAATTTTGATTGAATTTTCAAATTCAAATTCAAATTCATTTATTGCGATATATGGGTTAGTGCTACAGTTAAATGTTCAGCCATAATAGGCGTTTACCGCATGCAAAATATACATAAGAATAGCCTAAGCCTAAGAATAGACCCCTCCGTCTCCTCCCGTGGATGTCGTAAAAGCCGACTAAGGGATTACCCGGACTAGTTGATAAGATTCGTTGGTATAAGATTTGTCCTGGCTGTTAGCTTATTATGGAATGTGTTATTACTGGAAGAAAGCGTTAGCTGAGTCAGTCGTGGGAAGCAATGGCGGCAATGAGCTCACCACTTGTCACGTCTATATTCCACGATGGTGCAACCCACTGTGAAAAGAGGCCCATTGAGGCTATGCCTACCCCTTCGGGGAAAAAGGCGTGTGTCTATGTATGTATGCAAAATATACATATATTAGTATTTAAAATAATTAAAAATTAAAAAATCACCTTAGTAGTCCTATTTAGACGCCTATTCCCAGTCATTAACGTTTGTATCACCAAGGAATTATTGTGTACTATAGTAAGCTTTTCCTGTTAGCATCTTTTTCAGTCTTCCCTTGAACATATTAAGACTGGGGATTTAAACAGTTTTTTTTTTTAAAGATTTTAAACAGGAATATGTAAAAAAAACAATTAAAAATTATTTATTATTATTATTATTATTTAAAATTATAGACGAGCAGCTTTCGCTGATGTGCCTATTTCAGCCTATTTGCCTATTTCTATTTGAATTACGTAAAGGAAACAATTCAACACTATCTCGCTAAGTTATACCGAAGCAAAAAAGATGAAATATTATTAAATTTGTCCTACGTACTTGATCCGGATCAATGGCTCAGTCAATCGTCCCAATTTGTCAATGGGGTCAGTCCGGAAAAACTCAAATTGGTGCTATCAAGATAATAATGTGTTTCCTCTTCACCGCTTCAGAATTAAATTGGTACCATTCATACCAGAAGACCACAAATACACAATTTTTTTTTTTTTTGTGCTTCACAAAACTTACATTTAACCCCCGACGCAAAAACGACGGGGTGATATAAGTTTGACGTGTCTGTGTGTGTGTGTGTGCGTGTGTGTGTGTCTGTCTGTCTGTGGCATCGTAGCTCCCGAACGGATGAACCGATTTCGATTTGATTTTTTTTGTTTGAAGGGTGAATTTGTCGGGAGTGTTCTTAGCTATGTTTGATCAAAATCGGTTCAGCCGTTTCATTGCATTGGGGGTTATTTTATTTTTTACAAAATTAATTACTTGTTAAGAGGAGTGTATCTACTGCTACAGAATAAATAATAGTACCTCCTGCTAGGGTGCTTGAGCTCTCTGTATACAAACTAAATTTGCTCCTATTTTGGATATTATCTCATCAAATTCCATGAAATTTTGTTAACATTATCGTTACACTAATACCTAGGCTCTCGGTTTTGCCAGTCTCTTATAAAATTGTATTGTTTCCAAATTACACCGATTAAAGATTTGTATGAAAATCTTATAATGCATCTCTAGTTCTATTATGGTTAACTGACAAACCACAGCCCTAGATATTACTCTCTAGATTGTGTCTTAATAATTTGATTAGCTTGAATTCAGTAATATCCAAATGAGAAGCAGACTTCTGTTTGTTTGGAGCGGGCTAGCGATACTACGTACCACAATGGTGGTATGAACCAGCTTTCACCGCTTGCACCGGCATGTCTCAGGGCGATAGTCGCAGGAAATCCCCCTACACTTGGGTATACCAGTGGCCAGGTCAACTGAGAGAAAGCCCACCCCACGATCTACTAAAAATAGCCCTCATTTTGGTTCCAAAAGTAAATCTTCCTAATTTTCCAGTACAAGGAATTCAGCCGAGCCAACGTAGGGGGCATCGACAACTATCGAAGCCTCCAGCCCGTCAACCGCGTGGTCTACCGGTCTGCGGCCTCGTGCTCCACCATCATACTGCCAGGTCTACTGGGCACGTTCACCGCTCTACTGAACTGCCTCTCCAGCTCTCTGAACTCCGGTCTACTAGTTGGAGCTAAGAAAAGCCTATGTGTGCTGTGGAACGCTAAGAAGAAGTTCATCAGAGGACCACGTAATATTCATGAGTGCCAGGACTAGAAGACTAGTTTTATTTGTAAGTTTTTAGAGTAATAGTGGAGGTAAACCTCAGTTAATGTTAAACCTAAGTTAGTATGAGTGCCAAAGCTCAGACCAACAAAAATAATAGACAGAGCTTTCCTCGCCAAATGAGGCACGAAGTAGTAAGACGATTACGACGGCGTATAAAGCTTTACTGCAAGTAAGCGCGAGTATTGTTTTCCTTTTTCTTGGTACTCCTTGAAGCGCGGAATGCCCCGGCTATTCATTTAAAAAGTTGGTCTTTTAAAGTTAGTCTAAGTGCCAACGTTAGTAAAAAAAACAGCTGGTCAATTGACAAGGCCACACCTTTGCAAGATCTCGTGGTTTTTTTTTTGTCTTGGTGTAATTTTAAGAGTATAGTAGCAGGGTCTTGAAGACCTGTTTTTTTCCATTGTATATTTTTTACGAATATTACTAGCATGCATAACATAGTTTATATGAAGTAATTGATGCAATTAAAACCCTAAAATACCATAGAAAACGCAGGTCTAGTGAAAAGGCCAAGCTGTAACCGTACCTCGCGTATTAAGTCACTCAGCTCGCTTGAAAATAGACCTAAAATGTTGTCCTTCTTCTACTAAATTGATTAAAGTATTTAACTGGTCCCAAAAAGATTTTAGTTACTAATCTCTGCTCTTGTTTGGTCTTAAGTGGGCTTTAGTAGTGAGGACGTTGTGCCCATACGGGGTAGGCAGAGCCTCAATGGGCCTCTTTTCACTGTGGGTTGCACCATCGTGGAATATAGACTTGACAAGTGGTGAGCTATCGCCGCCATTGCTTCCCACGACTAACTCGGCTAACGCTTTCTTCCAGTAATAACACATTCCATACTAAGCTAGCAGCCAGGACAAATATTATACCAACGAATCTTATCAACAAGTCCGGGTAATCCCTTAGTCGGCTTTTACGACATCCACGGGAGGAGACCGAGGGGTCTATTCTTAGGCCGGACACATCACAGCATAAAGTATACATACGTGTTGCATAAAGTATAAAGCTTTATGCAACATGTCAGTATAAAAATGCATTTACAATCAATCAGGTATAAAGTACTTACCTAAACATAATTTGTATTCATAAAAGATCTAACTGCTGAGAGTATTTATGTAGGTACTGTTCATGTTTGTTTATTCGATTCCAAGACAGAACTGCCTGTGACTTGGATAATCGTGAATCTGCCTCGAAATAACCTTCCAACTAAATTATCTTCAACTTACTGACGTGTATATTTGAAATTAGGCAAAACCGGTCGATCCAGCACAAATTAATGTTAGATAAATTTATTTATTTTATTTTATTCTCTTATGACAACTAATAGCTAGTTGCATTAAGAACATTGTTATTCTTGTTGTCATTGGACAAAATTCAATATTTTAAACACCTCACCAAAATAATTAAATTAATATTAAATAACATTTCTATGCGCGTGTATCTGTCTGTGACGTCGTAGCTCCCAAACAGATGAACCTATGTATTTTGATTTAGTTTTTTGTTTGAAAGGTAAAAAAATAACAAAGTGCACCTGTTTTCGACTGAAAATTTGATTCAACTTCTAAACGACTTAGAATTTTGTACTTTTTCTTTCACCTACATAAAACATCATCATCAGCAGTCTTTAGAAGTCCACTGCTGGACGAGGCCTCCCCCATACAATTCAATGGGGGGGTGTCATAATCTCTTGGCAAGCGGATTGGTGATCGCAGTATCGGTGTCGAGTGCTCTGATGGATGCTGCTGACCATCCCTTGGTGTAATCTCTCAGTCGGCTTTTACAAAATCCACGGGAGGAGATGTAAGGTTTTTTTTCAAGGTCTGATACATGGATGCACCTGTATTAAATAAGCTATTTAAATCATTTCCGCTCTTGATTACGAATAAATAGTTTTTTGCGTTTATTAATTGACATGTTGTATAGAGCTTGTTTCAAGTCTATATTGCTAATGAAAACGGTTGCACAAAATAAGTAGCACAATTGTTTAAAATCACTTATATAAATAAGAATAATAAGAATAAATTTATTTTCAACAAAAAACATAAAACAGTTGTATACTTACACAGCTAAACACTCAAACAATTAGAATTTTATAATAAAAGTGAAGGTATGTGTAAGTTTAATAAAAATAAAAACAGTAAATAAGTATTAAAAGATAAACGGCTAATTACCACTATTATTCGTCACAAAAAAAAAAAAAAACAAAGTAAAGTAAATAAGTATATTAACTGCGGTTATTTCTTTACATCGTCTATATGAAAAGAGTAGCCAATCATACGCTTTTGCCGTGGAATTCAATATTCAGCCTGTATGTTTTATAACTTGTTCAAAAATACCCTCAAAGTTCACTCTCCAAAATTATTATCCCGTTTTTTACATCATTTTGTTCCCGTTTGTCGAGAAATTATTTAATTTACTCTGCTATCGAGTATTATTTTTTGGCATGCTAGACAAATAACCATTTAATTTATTATAAAAAACTGTAAAATTCTATAACACATAGTTTTTAAGAAAAATATTTGTGAAATTTTACACAGGGCAAATGCGTCAAAATTTTGGTCTTATGTTAATTTTTGCATAATAATGTAAGCTTTTTATTGACTCTAAAACGTGCAAGTAATCATATTCCGGGATCATAAATAACAATAGTTGTAATCAGCTCATTACAATATAGGTATAAAGATTGCCACAAAAGACAAAACTGCATAAATTCGAAAGGCGATAAAAAAAGATAAATATATTTATAATCGAGAATGTTATCAACCATTCGTCCAGTCAACTGATTATTGATTATTATAATGCATCAAAAAACCATACTCGTGCCAAATCTTTTGTCCAAAAGTACGCAGCGAATAAAACTATACGAATTTGCGAATCACTTTTCAACTCTAATTAACCTCATATAAGGTGGGGTATAACGCAAAATTACCAATCTTAGATTTGATTTTTAACTGACTAAATCAAGTATATTCAAATTAAAAATATGGATGGATACTACTTATAATTCCGAGGGATCATCGTAGGACACGATAGGACAATATTTTCTCGATAGAAAACTAAACAATATTACGTCTATTTTTTGTCTAGATTCGATTGTTTATTAAAATGGTGCATAGCAATAATATTAAATTAATTTCAAATGCATTCAGTTTTTGCTCTGAGTTTACTTACAATGCACGTTTGTTCCCACAAAATTGAATGGGCCACGTAGACAACTAAAAACGACATATTTTGGCTATTAATATCCTGGCCCAGGGTCGTGGGCCACGTAGTCAACGAAAATAATGAATATGGGACGGGCGGTCTATGGGCCGCGTACCGTGGGCCTGGCTGTCAACATCCCATATTATTGGGTAACAATTAGATACATCAAATCAATACAACAAAGTCGAGGGTTTTGTAAAATTATCTATATTTATCTATATTTTACGAGATATTCAATAAAACCCGCTTTTTAGAGCGGCGCGAGGCGTTTTTTTGTATGACGACTTCTGCCTGGGGTTGGCGCAGTCGTTTTTTCGTTCGTCGCAAACATCAACAATCTAAAAATTAGACTATTGTGAATTCGCATATCTTTGCGCTGGTTTGCGCCCGTTGTCATGAGTATGAATTAATCAACGCATAAACGATAATTAAATGATTTGTGACGTCACCGGCTGTATTTAAATGGATGTAATAAATAAAAGAGCAATATTATTTAATCTAGCATAAATTATTTTAAAACGTGCCAGATTATTATGACGTTTTGACCAAATGTTCTCATGGTCATAAACCGTCATTAAAAATTATCAATTTATCAGAAACGGCTTACATAAGACTTTGATATGTATAAATTCGCATTGTTAGTAAAGGTCCTTTCATTGATTAATTTAATATGTATTTTCATAAGTTTCTTATTATTAGAACATATATTAAAATGAAGAAGGACCTATCAATGGTCAACGAAACGTCAGCAGGATAATAGTATAAAGTACGTGGTGTAAAGTCGGAATTTTTCTAAAATGATACCGAGCAACGGTAATTTCAATTCTATATATATTAAAATGTTATTTATTGGTAATAAATCTTATAGATTATACTGACGGAGAGTGAAGATGTGGTCGAGTATAGGTATCGCTTTGCAAAGTAAGTCAGGTACTACTAGTGTAGGTGCTAAAGAAAATCTTTTTGGACAATATAGGTTATGTGTGGGTGAATTAGACAAGCCTTCTTAAGTACTTTTTACTGAATTTAATTGTGTTGTCCTAATATACTTTTTTCCTATTTGTCGTAATTTATTTTATTTAGGTTTGATGGTATTTCTGACGTATTATTGATGGTAGTTGACGACCTCTGTGGCGCGGCGGGCGAAGCTCGGCCTGCGACGCAGAAGGTTGCGGGTTCGATTCCCGCACTCTGAACAAATATTTGTGCGATCGCAGATATTTGTTTAGGGTGTTCTGGGTATTTTCTATGTATAATAAAAAATATCTATCTATGTAATATATTGTATTAAGTATATCAGTTATCTATAGTACCCATAACACAAGCTCTGCTTAGCTTGGGCCTAGATAATGTTGTGTGAACTGTCCAGAATTATTTATTTATTTATTTATTTCTATATGCACCGTTGTTGACATTTAGCTTAACTTTCGTGGTTTTACTTTATATTTGTGGTATTATTGTAGGTATATTGTTCGATAATTTAGTTTTTAATTTAAGAACCTTTAGTTTTGTATAGGTTTTAGACAATAATTGGCTGTGATTTTATGTAAAAAATCTATTTTACGGTTTTTAAGTATGTTTATTTTAGTATCACTATGTGTTCCATTGAATTTAGTAGATTAATAAACTATTAATTTACCAACATATGTCTACATATTATTTTATGACCTGTATACCTAACTTTATCAAAAAGTAACTCAAAGGAAAAATAAAAACTACCCCGATTAGGGATCTAATTCTCAGACACTTTCGTATCTATAGGATTTCGTAGTCAATCAAAATCATAGTTTCCATTCAAGGTCGTATAAGCTTAAAACAGATTTTTTGTTTAAATTAAAAAAAAAAATATACTATGTTATGCATGTTAATATTTCCGAAATATTTCGGCACAGTTGCATGCGCCATGACGCCATGATCACGGGAGAAATAACTAAAGTCTAACTAAGATCTACCATTTTTCTCACTCAAGTCAAGTCAAGTCAAGTCAAAAGTATTTTATTCATTGAAATCACAAGGATCATTTTTAATCGTCTTAAAAAAATAAATTTACATTTACTCCTGTTCCAACGCAACCAGACCTAGAAGAATCAGGCAACAAACACGGTCTGTTTTTCTTTTGATGATCCTTCTTACTACTAGGTGGGGAGCGCGTGTGTGGTGCCTCGAGAACAAGTGGAAGCTGATTCAAGGAAAAAATTAAAACCAAATTAAAAGCCTTACTTAGGTAGGCAGTCAAAAGTAAGATGATAGAGAGAATCAGCAAAAGTTCATAAGGCAGCACACTCTACGCTTGATATACTCATAAATAACACATCAGTAATAAATTATACTCTCTTATTAAAACGTTATTCATAACCATGATAGTTTCAAAAGTTATATTATGTAGCGAATATAAACTAACAATGGTTGTGAATAGGTAGATATGATACCAACTTTTTATCGCAAGATTTATCGCTCAGTAAATATGTCGCTGACAGCTGTACGTGCACGTAAATGGAATTTTCAAAATGTTTATAAGCAATCAAACGTTGAATATTAAAAAGAACAAACCTGTTTCTTATGCATACCACATACTTAGGTTATCAATTAGAACGTCAGCGAAAAATAAAAATATAAATAAAACGATTACCTGAGTGCAGTAAAAATATAAATTCAGGTAATTTAGGAGCATACGTGTTTTTGCTGGTATTCATGGATTTGAGTTTAGCCACTTTTGTCAAATTACCTAATAAAATAAATTGCTAATTTAAGGTGGTTGCTTTTTTAGCACAAATATGGGCGCAAAGAGTATAATTTTACACTGAAATTACTCTTGTTGGCTTTTATATTGGTCATTATTTGCGGCATGGTGCAACCCACAGTGAAAAGAGGCCCATTGAGGCTTTGCCTACCCCTTCGGGGAAAGAGGCGTGTGTCTATGTATGTATGTATGTAAATCATATTTGGTTGAAGAAAACATTGGATTAATAGCGAAAATAACATCGAAATGTTAGTCCATACAAGTAATTTCGATGTTATTTTCGCTATTAGTACAGTGTTTTCTTCAACCAAATACGATTTGCCGCAAATAATGACCAATATAAAAGCCAACAACAGTCATTTCAGTGTAAAATTTTACTCTGTGCGCCCATATTTGTGCTAATACGTTTGTATGAAAAAGCAACCACCTTAAGTTAAAATTTAGTTTACATTTAGTTACCATGCAAAAAGTTTCACATATTATTGAAACTAGTGAAAACCCCTTTTTGCTTGGGAACTGAGAACATTCACCTAAAATACCTAGAAACTCCTAAAAATCCCTAAAAACCCCTACAAACCTCTAAAAATCCATAGAAACCCGAACGATAACTATACCCATAGAAACTCCTACACCTATAGCACAGAATATAATATACAGTACCTATAGGTACAATAGTTAACACGTAAATATTCTAAAAAGTTTTAAAAACCCCTAAACCCTCTACAAATCCTTTTTAACCCCAGCAGCCCCCCTAAAAACTCCTAGAAAACACATAAATCCCTAAAAAGTCACACAAACTTATGGAAATAGATAGTAGGTATACCTTTATTTTACTTTGGTCGAAGGGTATACCTACCAAAATAAATTCATTGAATTAATAAAAAATAAAAAATGTAAACCAATAAACTTTAATACATACATAGACACACGCCTTTTTCCCGAAGGGGTAGGCAGAGCCTCAATGGGCCTCTTTTCACAGTGGGTTGCACCATCGTGGAATATAGACGTGACGAGTGGTGAGCTCATCGACGCCATTGCTTCCCACGACTGACTCGGCTAACGCTTTCTTCCAGTATTATCTATCACATTCCATAAATAAGCTAGCAGCCAGGACAAATCTTATACCAACGAATCTTAAAAACAAGTCCGGGTAATCCCTAAGTCGGCTTTTACGACATCCTCGAGAGGAGACGGAGGGGTCTATTCCTGGGCCGGACACACCACAACTTTAATAGTACTGTAGTAATTTCCCCTCTCAAGTGGATCAAAGATAAAGGTCGCAGGAAGTCGGTGATTGGAGGCGGCTTAAGACTTGTCGTCGTGGCATTCTATGTGGGAGTCCTATATCCAGCAGTAGCCTTCTACAGGCTGATGATGATGATGAATGATTGAAATAGCAAGGTCATCCTAATTTCTAGTACTTGGTAAGCTCAGCTCTATGCGCCTGATATATCTAGATTTCCTGCGGAGATTGTTGGTCTAGAAGGGGACTGCTAGCCTATTATCTAGTTGCCGAGCCTGATAGCACACGCCGAGATTCAATCTCAAGTCTAGACCAGTGCTTGATATGTAGGACAAGTCTGCCCACACTATACACTAGAAATCTGTAATTGAAACCTAGGTACTTACTGCCTAAAGTCTACCAAAAATCCTGTCACTTGATATATACAAATAATTCATCATCATCATCATCGGCCTAAAGTCAACTTCTGGACATGGGCCTTCCCATAGAATGCCACGACGAACGGTTTTGAGCCGCCTCCCTCCACCGACCGACTTCTTGCAGCCATTATAATATGATGGTCCATCAAGAAGAGGGAAAATATGTCAGTACTAAGTAGATACACACAGTTGAAATACATACATAAGTTGAGAGACGCTCAGGACAGAGGAGGCTAGCAAAATAAAAAGGAGGCCTATACCCAGCAGTGGGTGATTCCGGGCTGAGATGATGATGATGATGTAGTAGATACAGTTTAATATTTTTTTTTTTTTTTTTTTTTATACTACTTGGATGAAGGATCAAGCAAGAGGCCCACCTGATGTTAAGCGGTAACCTCTGCCTATGAACAGTGCATTACCTCATAGATCACGTCCACCTAGGACGCAACCTATGTGGCATTGCACTGCGCCCGCCACCCTGAGACATAAAGATGAAAAGTCTCATGTGCCTGTAATTTCACCGGCACCCTTACCCTTCAAACCGGAACACAGCAATGCGAGCACTACTGCTTTGCGGCAGAAATAGGTATGGTATTTATGACCTTTGTGGCTCGACGGGCTATTAGCCGGCTGAGATGCGAGAGATTGCAATCGCGGTGGATTTACTAAACTTGTTTCTTAAAATTTGAAAGTATTGCTTCTATTAAATTCTAGATATTGTGCACAAGATAATTCCTTTACTGTTTTCAAAATATTTAAGAAAATATTCTTATAACGCAAAAATCATCATAAATACAGGGTGTAACATAATATCCCTATAAGCCCGGGGGGGGGTATTCTTCATATCATCTTTCTTCACTCTAGTTCTACGACTTTTTAAATTTCGCAGATTTAATTCATTAAATGTCACGTAAACATCCTGAAATTCCTCAAGAAATGTTCCTAACACAGCATGAGGATGTTACGGTACGTTATGGTACCTTACGTAGGGCTGCCTCACGTTGTGTTAGGTACATTTCTGG
Source organism: Operophtera brumata (assembly GCA_932527175.1). NCBI lineage: Eukaryota > Metazoa > Arthropoda > Insecta > Lepidoptera > Geometridae > Operophtera > Operophtera brumata. The sequence continues at coordinate 41,022,813 of OW052228.1, read as the reverse complement.
AAGAGTTTCAGGAATTTATCGCGGAATTTCAGGATTTTTACAAGACATTTCATGAGTTAAAAACTTCGAATTTTAATAAGTCCTAGAACTAAAGTTATTCGCCATGATGTGTAGAATACCCCCTCCCCGGCCTTATAGGGATATTTTGTTACACCCTGTATATATAGAATCGTTGCGTGACTAATTGATTGACTGACTAACTGACTATCAACGCACAGCCATAAGTCCTAGAGACCTGAAATTTGGAAGGTACGTTCCTTTTGTGGTCTAGACCAGAAAAGGAAAGGTCTAACGTGCACAAAGAAAGGAATTCCAGAAATTCAACCCAAAGGGAGTGCAGCTGGGTCCGGGTGTTGAAATTTGTATGGAATGACACGCGGCCCTGAGTCTCGTGTATGCCACCTAGAACTACGTATCATACGAACAACACACCCGTGTAGTTTGTTGTTTAATTTGCAGACTTGAGGCTCTGGGGGCTCGTGTCCCTAAGGACTTGGGCGCTGACATCACGGTCATGGCACCATCGCAGCATGGTCACTGTGACGTGAAAACTTGCATATATACCAGAGTAGTAGTTTTAGTAGTAGTAGAGCTTTTTTGTGAAAGAGTTCGTCCGGGGAAGTACTACCACCATACCTATTTCTGCCACAAAGCAGTAGTGCTTGCATTGCTGTGTTCCGGTTTGAAGGGTAAGGGGTGCCGGTGAAATTACAGGCACATGAGACTTTTCATCTTTATGTCTCAGGGTGGCGGGCGCAGTGCAATGCCACATAGGGTGCGTCCTAGATGGACGTGACCTATGTGGTAATGCACTGTTCATAGGCAGAGGTTACCGCTTAACATCAGGTGGGCATATTGCTTGTTCCGTCATCAAAGTAGTATAAAAAAAAAAAAAATATCCCTATAAGCCCGGGGAGGGGGTAATCTTCACATCATCTTTCTTCACTTTCGTTCTACGACTTTTTAAATTTCGCAGATTTAATTCATGAAATGTCAAGTAAACATCCTGAAATTCCTCAAGAAATGTTCCTAACACAGCATGAGGATGTTACGGTACGTTATGGTACCATACGTAGGGCTGCCTCACGTTGTGTTAGGTACATTTCTGGAGGAGTTTCAGGAATTTATTGCGTAATTTCAAGATTTTTACAAGGCATTTCATGAGTAAAACTTCGAATTTTAATAAGTCCTAGAACTAAAGTTATTCGCCATGATGTGTAGAATACCCCCTCCCCGGCCTTATAGGGATATTATGTTACACCCTGTATATATAGAATCGTTGCGTGACTGACTGATTGATTGACTGACTAACTGACTATCAACGCACAGCCATAAGTCCTAGAGACCTGAAATTTGGAAGGTACGTTCCTTTTGTGGTCTAGACCAGAAAAGGAAAGGTCTAACGTGCACTAAGAAAGGAATTCCAGTAATTCAACCCCAAAGGGAGTGCAGCGGGGTCCGGGTGTTGAAATTTGTATGGAATGACACGCGGCCCCAAGTCTCGTGTATTCCATCTAGAACTACGAATCATAGTTCTACAAACTACACACCCGTGTAGTTTGTTGTTTAATTTGCAGACTCGAGGCTCTGGGGGCTCATGTCCCTAAGGACTTGGGCGCTGACATCACGATCATGGCACCATAGCAGTATACTACACTTACTGTGACGTGAAAACTTGCATATATACTAGAGTAGTAGTTTTAGTAGTAGTAGAGCTTTTTTGTGAAAGAGTTCGTCCGGGGAAGTACTACCACCATATCTATTTCCGCCGCAAAGCAGTAGTGCTAGCATGGCTGTGTTCCGGTTTGAAGGGTAAGGGTGCCGGTGAAATTGCAGGCACATGGGACTTTTCATCTTTATGTCTCAGGGTGGCGGGCGCAGTGCAATGCCAGATAGGGCGCGTCCTAGGTGGACGTGACCTATTAGGTAATGCACTGTTCGTAGGCAGAGGTTACCGCTTAATCAGGTGGGCCATATGCTTATTCTGTCATTCAAGTAGAATACAAAAAAAAAAAGCGCCCAAGTGCGAGTCGGACTCGCCCATGAAGGGTTCCGTAGCAGCAAGTAACATAATATAAAAGTTCTTGGATGGATTACGATTAATGACGTATTAAAAAAAAACTACTTACTAGATCTTGTTCAAACCAATTTTGAGTGAAAGTTTACATGGTAATGTACATCATATATTTTTTTTAGTTCTATCATTCTCTTATTTTAGAAGTTATGGGGGGGGGGGGGACACACTTTTTACCACTTTGGAAGTGTCTCTCGTGCAAACTATTCAGTTTAGAAAAAAATTACATAAGAAACCTCAATATCATTTTTGAAGACCTATCCAAAGATAAACCACACGTGTGGGTATGATGAAAAAAAAAATTTGAGTTTTAGTTCTAAGTATGGGGATCCCCAAAAATAATTGTTTTTTTTTTTAATTTTTGTGTAAAAATCTTAATGCGGTTCACAGAATACATCTACCTACCAAGTTTCAACAGTATAGCTCTTATAGTTTCGGGAAAAAAAGGCTGTGACATACACGGACAGACAGACAGACAGACAGACAGACAGACATGACGAATCTATAAGGGTTCCTTGTGTTTGACTACGGAACCCTAAAAACCGTCACGGTACCGTTTATACGGAAACCATCTGTGTGTGAAAAGCACCTAACAATACTTTTTTTTTTTTTTTTTTTATACTACTTGAATGACGGAACAAGCAGATGGCCCACCTGATGTTAAGTGGTAACCTCTGCCTATGAACAGTGCATTGCCTCATAGGTCACGTCCACCTAGGGCGCACCCTATGTGACATTGCACTGCGCCCGCCACCCTGAGACATAAAGATGAAAAGTCTCATGTGCCTGTAATTTCACCGGCACCCTTACCCTTCAAACCGGAACACAGCAATGCGAGCACTACTGCTTTGCGGCAGAAATAGGTATGGTGGTAGTACTTCCCCGGACGAACTCTTTCACAAAAAAGCTCTACTACTACTAAAACTTACACTATACTACTATACTTGCACTATACTTGTATTATATAATAGATGGGTAATTAAAGTCAGTCTGTCTGGTAGGTAGCTCAGTACAACTTCCAGCCTATTTACCTAGGTACCTACATTTTGGGGTCGACGTGCGCTACACCACCGATAAAATGCAAGTCAGACCAATGCAGCCACAACATGTTATCCACGTGGGAATGAGCTGATCAGAGTTATCTTATCGAGACAAATAATCAATAATTAATCTATTTTATAAATACCTAATTATAATCAAAATTTACAATTACTTATCACGTGTATTGATAACGTTAGAAAATTAAAACTTTAATAGTCAATTCCGAACGCGCGGCGGCCACGTGGTAGACCCAGACGGCGATGGCGGGATGAGCTTGACTCCCACAACAAGGACTGGCCACAGATAGCTTAGGATAGGAATGTTTGGAAAGAGGGAAGGGAGGCCTTTGCCCTGCAGTGGGAAACTTCCGACTTATAAATAAAATAAATAATAAATATAATTGCCAAAAAATAGGGACCTATAACTAAAACTATTGTGCCTGATGGTACACCCGGCTTTTTTTTAAATTTGATTTGAATGATGGAACGAACATATGGTGGTAACCTATGACTATGCGTTACCTCACAGGTCACGTCCACATAAGATGTGCCCAACGTAGGGTTCAACTACGTAGGGCAAATCAGTCAGTATTTGCCGTGTGATGTCAGGGTTTTAGACAGTGGTCAGGATTTCGGGGGTTTTTGAAAATGCCAGGATATTAGGTGAATTAATGTAATACAACTGAGATGCAAGAGGTTACGGATTCGATTCCCTTTGCGGGACAATGTTTGTATGATCTGCAAATATTTGTTCCGTGTCTGTGTGTTTGTGGTACCATGGTAAATAGATAGATAGATTAACAATTTATTGTACACCAAAAAATTAACACAATAGGATTAACTAAATCAAATTACAGCACAAGTGGGCGATAGGTATGTACAATGGTACATGGTAGGTACTCGTAGTTCCTGATACCCACGATACAGGGAATGCTAGTGTGGGATCAGGATTATGTAAGTGACTGTTGGGTGTTATGTTATAAACACCAAATAATCTGGAGTGGTTTCTAGGACTCAGTCAGGCGCGTTAGCTAGAGGTCCGTGTTGTGGATTGCAGCCGTTGATTAACGCCACTCGAGAGTACGCCATCCAGAACAAACCAGTCAGAACATGTCTAAGCTGATAAAGCAACTTAAGAGGCTTAAACTAGATAGGCTCAGACAGATTAATAATGATGATTACTTTATGATCATATCAAAATACTAAAGTCATCTAACGTCATCAGATCAAATAATGCCAGAAGGGGATTATGGATTACGAATATCTAGACAAATAATTTATTGGTTGATATATTCGGTGACTCTCACACCGAAGGTTTCGTAGTCATAGACAAATTGGGATTTTTCCATAGTTGCGTCAAAACTTTATACCGCCCTCGCGTAACTATGCAGATGGTTAATTACCGGCGAGCGGAGCGAGCCGCAAAAAATCCTTATTTTTAGGAGAGACGAAAGCGTCCAATAATGCTGGTGCCACTAATATCATAAATGACAAAGTTACGATGATTGAGTTTGTTACTCAATCACGACGAAACAGCTAAACCGATTTCGATAAAATTTGGTACCTACATAGATTATGACCTGGATTGAGCTAAACGCTACTTTTATCCCAATAAAACGCGAGCGAAGCTTTGGGTGGACTCTAGTATTAAATAAAAACAAATAAGATAGAAAAATCTAGAAAAAATCTAGCAATGAGCGTACAGCTTTAGTTGCCTACAGTAAACTAGATAGGGTAACATTAAGGTATCTAGTTAAAGGATAATTAAAATTATTTTTTACATGCCACTTTGAAGGGTCTATGATGTTTCCATCCAGGCTATACGTGACTCTGGGAATATTATTGCCTATATGTAGTATATTGCATTTAGATGCATTTAATTTTATTTCCCAGCTTTTAACCCAGTCTTGTATAAGGTTTAGATCTAAATTTTGAAATAAATAATATTTAATCTTTTTTTTAAGACGCAATTTCGGTTAAGTTCGTTCGTCCTCTGGTTTGGAAGCTCGTCCAGAGGACTAAATCATTGTTAATTATTAAGTACTAACCTAGTTTTAAGTTTTGTTACTAAAAAGTTGGACTATTGTTGTCTTAATAAATAAATATTCTATTCTATTCTATTAGAGGCACAAGTTACAGCGAGCGGAACGAGCCGCATAAATCAGTGATTTTTGGGGGTTGATCAGCAAAACTATGTTCGTATCTTTCATTAAACTATTACTACTAGAATAATAAAAAATAAATTTGAATTTAATTCTGAATTTGTGTAGCCATAGTTTAAATTTATAAATTAGATAGTAATTTGTTATATTTATTTATTTTTAATTTTAATTTTAGAGATTGTTTTCCAGATTTTAAGCCACCGCTCTATGTCGTGCAATTAATTCCAGTCCATCCCAAGGTTGTCTGGCAGAGATCGCTTACAGCGATAAGACCGCCCATTGTACTTCCGTGTTTAGTTTAATATTAATTTTTAATTAGCTTTTTTTTTTTTTTTTATACTACTTGGATGTCGGAACAAACAAGAGACCCACCTGATGTTAAGCGGTAACCTCTGCCTACGAACAATGCATTACCTCATAGGTCACGTCCACTAAGGACGCACCCTATGTGGCATTGCACTGCGCCCGCCACCCTGAGACATAAAGATGAAAAGTGTCATGTGCCTGTAATTTCACCGGCACCCTTACCCTTCAAACCGGAACACAGCAATGCGAGCACTACTGCTTTGCGGCAGAAATAGGTATGGTGGTAGTACTTCCCCGGACGAACTCTTTCACAAAAAAGCTCTACTACTACTATTTCCTACTTATTTTCTGTGTTGTGCAATAAAGTGTTTTCTATCTTCTATCTATCTACTAGTAATTATAAGAGCAAGGAGCAACAAATCGCGTAAACAATACAATCTATAGCGAATATATACTTAAAATGTCATATCTACTTATATCGTGAAAGTCATTATACAACATAATAGACCTTCGATCCCATACAAACAAAAACATGAGCAGATTACCAGTTCAGTCCCACAATGCGGATACCAAACCAGTGACCTTTCGTATCGAAGTAGGGTAGACAACCCGATTACAAAAAATACATTTCTCAAAGGAAGTTGGATATAAAGGGTAAGTAAGTAATTTGATAAAAGAGGTAACTCTACCTCTAATTTATTTAATAACTGGATTGTGGTGTTTTTGGCCCTGAAATAAACCCCTCCGTCTCCTCTCTTGGATGTCACAAAAGTTAACTAAGGGATTACACCAGAGGATGGGCTGCAGCATCTACCTGAGTTTATGCGTCCACTGAGGTTCGTGCTGAAAATCAACGCTGCAGTTTACGCTGAACACGGCACATTCGACAAAATCAGAAAATTCGATCGCTAGATTTTCCCCCACCTTCTGTGTTCCACTATTCACTTCCTGGCTCCGTCATTAGATCAGCTCCAAGATACGAAATTATAGTATTGTCATCCAAACTACAAAGTTTAATTTCTAATAAATCTAAAGATTTCTTATTTACTCGTAGTTCGCACGCGATCGGTGGTGTTTAGTGTTATAAGAAAACGTAAAGGAGGTGGGAGCAACCACTGGCCCAGGTCAAAAATAAATTAATCAGGGCCTCTTCATTGAAGTAATTAATACGGTTCTAATTGTTGTTGTTTGCCCAATTTTTCTAAAGAACTTGTTGTATTTCTAAATAATTAAATAAATCAACTCATTGCATTTGCATGAAACAAAATGCAACAAGCTTCATTACTTACATCTACGCAAGGAATTAAATTAGCTTTTTCGTTATGTTAATGTATATTATCAATAACCAAAATGCGATGGTAGCCTAACGGTTCAAGCGATGGTAGCCTAACGGTTCAATAGTGCAACTCAGAATCCAACGATACCGGGTTCGATCCTAGGCTCCGCACCAATGACTTTTCTAAGTTATGTGTGGATTTCCATCGCTCTGTGCTTCGGAGGGCACGTGAAGCTGTTGGTCCCGGCTGTTATTGATTAATAGCAGTCGATAAGTCATGTCAGAGGCCCTCGGGCGGCTTGACAAACTCTGACACCAGAGGCCAGCACTACCTCATACGAAACGACGACGAATAACCAAAAGTATCTCAACTGTACGTTAAGTTAGTCAAAAAAGTTGGGTCAAACAATGGATGGGGAGTTGCCCATGTTCTTTGTAACTCGATCGCATCTTATGTACTTAACTACTTACCTATAAATCGGTGAAGAAATAGTCGTGGGAGATTTTATATTTTGTGATGATATGACTCAGAGGCACCAGGAAGATCACAAGGAATACTTAGTGCCTACAGCAATAAAATCCAGAAGATTTCATGGTTTATTACACAAACACGATTTGTTTTATAAACATGTTGAATTTTCCTGACATGTCTGAAACAGAGAATGCCTCTATGCCCAAACAGACTGCATTCGACTCGGAGATGCCCGTTGTGTTGCCAAAGGTGTTTGTTCTGTGACTGTGATGCGGGTTCTCGTTATACTGCTGTGCTTAGGTACGTGTTTGTGACGGCTTTTTTTGAACATTGATAGACCTTTTTTTGGCCACGATCTCACCTGTTGGTAAGTGACGATGTGGCCCATAGCGCACTGTGGGGTTCAATTGTCGAATCTTTACATAAAGCCTGTAGGGAGTCCGTTACTCTATTATTGAACTTCTTTCGTCTTTTATTTTTATTTAGCCCTTAACCAGGCTTCGGTTATCACGCTCCGACATAGTGTTTTATTAACTTTGGCCGGGTCCTAGTATTATAGAGATCACAAGTTTTTTTTTTTTTTTTTAACAATGATAGACCTTTGTTTGACCACGATCTCACCTGTTGGTAAGTGACGATGCGGCCGAAGATGGAGCACAAAGGTCTAGAAGGCACCTATTCACTCTAGACTTGAAGAGACCCAGATTATAGTTTTCAGGAAAGACAGACGACGGTAGTTTGTTCCGCTCCTTAGCAGTTCGCATTATAAAGGTAGAACTGAAACGTTAGTACGAATAGAGGGTATTCAATGCGGTAAGGATGGCACCGAGCCGTGCGTCTGCTCGTCCTATGGTGAAAAGGAGATGGTGGGATCAGATCATGAAGTTCCTGGGATCATTCCCCGAAATGTAACCTATAGCACAGAAAAAATAATAGTACCTATAGAAGATCGAAAGGCACGCGACCTTACGGCGGTTCTCGAGACTCTGGATCTTAGTCTCCGCCATATGTTGCTCACCTATAAGGCTGAAAGGTCTGCACACCAGGGACTAAGTGGCAACCTACATGTGCTATCACATGCCTGTTTGGATATGGAGGTTCGTTTGTCACTGGTTATTTCTCGGTCACTGCGTGAGGTGAGTTGAGGTATAGTGGCCCTGTGACTGACGGTAAAAGCATCATTGTGAAATGGTTCAGTGCGCCGCGCAGAGGTTATTTTTATGCACTAATATATCTATTACGATCATCAAAACAGTAAACTATATTGACTTTTTTTTTTTATAAAAAAAATTACGGAACAAGCAAGAGGCCCACCTGATGTTAAGCGGTAACCTCTGCCTATGAACAGTGCATTACCTCATAGGTCACGACCACCGCGTCCTATGTGGCATTGCACTGCGCCCGCCACCCATTGTACTCACCTTACGCACTTTTAGGAAATTATTTTCACTAGAAATGTGATATTTACCGTGATTTTGGAGTTTTGATTGTTCCTTATATTTCGGCATATAGTTGCATGCGCTATGATCCAGGGAGAACTAACTAAAGTCATTAAACTAAGCAGACATATCAGTAAACTAAGTTATTGGCAGATATATCAATCTACCCCTCAAAAATCATGCAAACTTAAAATCTCTACTAAACTGAAAAATCATGGTAAATATCCCGTTTCTAGTGAACAGTATGTTTCATTTCATTTTATTTCATTTATTTATTTATCTATAGGCACAATATATGCACTTAGACATGTCAAAAAACAACTCTCTTTAGACTAAAGGTACTGAAAACATGCAGACAATATAAAACACGGTAGGTATACTTGAATTACCTATCACTTAAATAAATTTAACTTACAGACTTACATTTAAAATACAGGAATGTCAATGAAAAAAGCAAATCGAGATTGTGAATTAATAAACTAGAAAAATTAAAATTAAAATGTCAATGAACACATTACCTACTCGAAAGTCAAACAAACAAGTCAAACAACAACAAAACAGAACAGACTGTAAAATGACAAATGTTACCAACATTTAAAGAAAAATCAGCAATAGCATCGTTAAAATTTTTAAATATTATGTGATAATGCTATTAATAAAAAGGACCAGCAAAATTACACAAAAGATTCAGCCGATAAAACATCGTTAAAAAGAAAAAATATGTATATCATATTACAGAGTTCTTGTCGGTTTCTGACTTAAATAATTTTCCGTCTGCCATAGCTTCACTGATTTTATAATAAGTTTTTGTTAACAAATGATCCTTTATGTATGATTTAAAGCTACAATCGTTAATATTTCTTATGTCAAGGGGTATCCTATTATACAGTTTAATTGAATTACAATAGTAGCTTTTTGTTATTTTCGTAAGCCGAGTTTTACGAATAACTAAGCGATCCTTATATCTAGTGTTATAGTTATGGGTTTCTCTTACAGTCGTCAAATTATTAATATTTTCTCTGATATAAATTAAATTTTGATATATAAATTCACATGTCATAGTCAATATTGACAGTTCCCTAAAACGATTTCGACATGAATCCAACCGGTTTAGGCCTAAAATATATCGTACACATCGCTTCTGAAGGACAAACACCCTATTTGAACCCGCTGAATTACCCCAGAAAACTATACCATGTGTCATTAAAGAGTGGAAGTACGCGAAATATACTTCACGGGCTGCCCTTTCCCCTCCTAACTCTTAAATTTTTTTAATAGCGTAAGTTGCCGAGCTTAGCCTTTTTGTTAACTCGTCTAAATGAGTTGACCAGGTTAACTTGCTATCTAGCAAGATATACACCTAGACACCTAGAAATTTTACGTGACTAGATGGTGCTACACCTAGTTCATTCAAGACGTCTCCAATACATACTGGAATTTGTTTATTATATCTAGATCCTAGTGCGAATTGCATAATATTGGTTTTATTGACATTCAATAGCATATTATTAGCAGAAAACCATTTTTTTAAATCATCAATACTTTGTTTAATTCTGCCACTAACTATTTCATTTCATTCATTTCTATTTCTATCTTTTATGATCAGACTAGTATCATCGGCGAACATAAGTACATCTATATCTTTAAATATTGCGGATACATCATTAACATATATTAAAAATAGTAAAGGCCCCAAAATAGATCCCTGAGGAATGCCTAGGTTAATCTTGCATTTATTTGAGCGACACCCATTTAGTTCTGCTACTTGTTGTAATGCACATAACTATGATAGTTTCAAAAGTGTTATCTTTAAGAAATTATTTTAGTTTTGGAAAATTCATAAATGAATAGTCCCACTAATTCCAATAATATTATAAATGCGAAAGTTTGAAGTTTTAGTTGTTTGTAACTCATCACGCAGAAACGGCTGAACAGAGTTCAATGAAATTTGGCGCAGGTACCACACAGGTAGAGACAGACCCGGATTGTGCTATATGCTACTTTTTATCCCGGGTAAAACGCGATCGAAGCCAGGGGTGGATACTAGTAACACATGATTTCATATTTTTTGAGATTTTTCATCTTTATGTCTCAGGGTGGCGGGCGCAGTGCAATGCCACATAGGGTGCATCCTAGGTGGACGTGATCTATGTGATAATGCACTGTTCATAGGCAGAGGGTACCACTTAACATCAGGGGGGCCATCTGCTTGATCCGACAATACAAGTAGTATACAAAATAAAATAAAATATACACGTGCTCTGGCACTGGGCTGTCGGCTGTGGTGTGTCCGTTGTAAGAATATATCCCTCCGTCTCCTCCCGTGGATGTCGTAAAAGCCGACTCAGGGATTACACCAGCGGATGGGCAGAGCATCTAACTGAATAGTACTCAACCAATGAGCTATTATTATGTGCGTAGTATACATAAGCTCAATGTAATCAACATGAATACCTACCTATTGCGATCACCTATCAACCTGCCAAGAGTGGTGATTATGGCAAAGCTCCCCATTGCAATCTGTGGAGAAGGCCTCGTCCAGCAGTGGACGTTGGCTACGACCTACATGTCTGCATGTATACAATATCCCTATTAGACAAAGTTGATAATGTTCATTGTACCCTTCGACCAAAGAAATTTGGTCGAAGATTGTACCTACTAATTTTGGTATATCAGTCAGGCAGCAACAAACGTTAGAAAAATAGCTAGTCATTTTCGTAGACAATAATATATTGCTAGCCGTAGAATTGTTGCTCGCCGACCCACGTTCTATGCTTTCAGATTTATGTGCTTCGTCCTATGGAACAAATTGGAATTACGATGGTAAGAATGCTATCCAGTTCACTCAGAACATCCAGTTTTTAATCAGCCAGCATCTTAGGGACGCGTCTGGTAGTGATTTGGATCAGTTGTGCTACCTTTAGATCGTTAGCAGCGGTCTTCAGGTAGCACAAATTTTTCAAGGTTTTTTTTTTTTCTTTTGTACATACCTTGTATTAGTTGTATTATTATTTCTGTAAATAAATGTATTAAATTTTTTAATTCATCCCCCCGCCGCAAAAAGAGTTGTGTTATAAGTTTATGTGTTTGTGTCTGTCTGTCTGTCGGTGTGTCTATCGGTGGCACCGTAGCTCTTAAATGGGTGAACTTATTTGAATACTGTTTTTTTTAAATTGAAAGTAGGTTTTCTAGCGATGGTTCTTAGACATGTTTTATCAAAATAGAGCCGTTTCATAGCGTTAGGGGTTTCTTAAATTTTTTAATTTCTTCTCTTATAACCAACAATCTTGTACCTACTTAGTTTCACAGTAGTAACAATCTTTTAGAGAGCGATCGAACTGTACGAGCAAAGCCGAACTCTGCTTCGGCGTTTGTATGTATGTATGTATGTATGTAGGTACGTAATTTTATATTTTTTTTTATACTACTTGAATGACGGATCAAGCAGATGGCCCACCTGATGTTAAGCGGTAACCTCTGCCTATGAACAGTGCATTACCTCATAGGTCACGTCCACCTAGGACGCGCCCTATGTGGCATTGCACTGCGCCCGCCACCCTGAGACATAAAGATGAAAAGTCTCATGTGCCTGTAATTTCACCGGCACCCTTACCCTTCAAACCGGAACACAGCAATGCGAGCACTACCGCTTTGCGGCAGAAATAGGTATGGTGGTAGTACTTCCACGGGCGGACTCTTTCACAAAACAGCTCTACTACTACTACATATGTTTGTCCGAGCATAACTTGATTTTAACCCGATCTTCATTAATTTGATGGGTGGCTACATAGTGGATACTAGTAAGTTAGATACATAGTGGATACTAGTAAGTTAGATACAATTTGTAAGTAAGATTTGGAAGTTGTTGAGATATTGATCTCTAAGGCTATGGTCAGACTGACGCGTTCAGCCCGCGTCCGCGGTGGCGTGCACGGTGGCGATCCATTGTCATACCATTGATCGCCACCGTGCACGCCACTGAGGACGCGGGCTGAACGCGTTGGATTAGCCTTAGCTTTACAAGGTAATTTTATTAAAAAAACAAAACACATGACTACTTTCAGTGTACTTTTGTTTTCATACAAAAAAATGCTCATTATAACGAGCTAAATACGTGTATGGCAGCGCCCCCTGGCGAGTTAACACCATAACACCTATCTAAGAACCATCGCCGATAAATCACAAACCTTTAACTGAAAACCGTATCCAAATCGGTCGAACCGTTTTGGAGATAAATGCATTCGTTTGGCCACACAAACAACCTCTCACCCTTAACTCTCCGACTCTCCGTTCTGTCGGGGTCACAGACCATTATGGTCTCTGGTCGAAGGGTAAAAAAAGGCGTAGGTACAGCTTTACGCAGCTTTACAGCTATACAGAATAAAATAAATAAATAAATAAATAATGCTGGACAGTTCACACAACATAATCTAGCCCCAAGCTAAGCAGAGCTTGTGTTATGGGTACTAGATAACTGATATACTTAATACAATATATTACATAGATAGATATTTTTTATTATACATAGAAAATACCCAGAACACCCTGAACAAATATCTGCGATCGCACAAATATATGTTCCGAGGCGGGAATCGAACCCGCAACCTCCTGCGTCGCAGCCCAAGCTTCGCTTCGAGAAGCTCGCAATGATGATGATAATGGTGATGACGATGATGAAAACTTATTCACTGTTTCATTTATTTTGTGATGGTGCAACCCACGTGAAAAGAGACCCATTTAAGGCTCTGCCTACCCTTACGTCTAAAAAGGCGTGTGTCTATGTATGTATAATATATAAAACAAAATATATATGAAATTACAGGCACATGAGACTTTTCATCTTTATGTCTCAGGGTGGCGGGCGCAGTGCAATGCCACATAGGGCGCGTCCTAGGTGGACGTGACCTATGAGGTAATGCACTGTCCATAGGCAGAGGTTACCGCTTAACATCAGGTGGGCCTCTTGCTAGTTCCGTCATTCAAGTAGTATAAAAAAAAAAAAAAAAAAAAAAATTACAATATTTTCACCAACACGACCTATGAGGTAATGCACTGTTCATAGGCAGAAGTTACCTCTTAACATCAGGTGGGCCTCTTTCTTGTTCCATCATTCAAGTAGTATAAAAAAAAAAAAAAAAAAAAAAAATGACAATATTTTCACGCACTGTTCATAGGCAGAGGTTACCGCTTAACATCAGGTGGGCCTCTTGCTTGTTCCGTCATTCAAGAAGTACAAAAAAAAAAAAAAAATTTACAATATTTTCACCAAGACGACCTATGAGGTAATGCACTGTCCATAGGCAGAGGTTACCGCTTAACATCAGGTGGGCCATCTGCATGATCCGTCATTCAAGTAGTATAAAAAAAAAAAAAAGTGTTTGTAATGTATGTTTTTGCATCTCGTGACCTCTTACAGACGAAACCCAGTGGCCGGGTGATCGCTGCATTAGCGGAGGGAAACGACAGTCCCCGATAGATATTCGCACCAACGGCGTCATCAAAGACTACAATATGGACTTCATCAAGTACGGCAATCTAAGGTTTGTTGGCTATGATACCGTGCTGGTGTCAGCCATCAATAATGGCCACACTGGTGAGTTTCATTCCTTAATCTAAATATAAACAAGTAATTAATTTTGTCAAAATTAAAAAACCCCCAACGCTGAACGGCTGAACCGATTTTAAACAAACAAAGCTAAGAACACTCCCGACAGACACACCTTTCAAATAAAAAAAAAACTAAATCGGTTCATGCGTTCGGGAGATACGATGGGACAGACAGACACACACACACACACACACACATACACACACACACAGACACGTCAAACTTATAACACCCCTTCGTTTTTCGTCGGGGGTTAAAAAGAGACGTTCACACACTCACCCACTCACTGACCACTCATCACGAAATTTCGGAAACTACTGGGCCGAGAGGTCTGAAATTTGCCACAAGCATTCTTAAAAGGGTGGTAGGCGCGAAAATCTAAAATCCATTGTTGTCCTTCCGTTTCTAGGAATTTGAACGACGTTGTAAGTCTAACTTTTCGAACCACAGTAGGTAACTTACCAAAATCACGTGTATTCGCGAGGTCTCAGTTTGGGCGAACCACTAGTGTTATATGATGTTACATTTTGAAGCTACGACCAACACTTGGTACTAGAAACTCCTTCGTTTGTATGGAAATGGTGGTCACATGGTACAGAGTTTTTTTTTAATACTACTTGAATGACGTAACAAGCAGATGGCCCACCTGATGTTAAGCGGTAACCTCTGCCTATGAACAGTGCATTCTCACATAGGTCACGTCCACCTAGGACGCGCCCTGTGTGGCATTGCACTACGCACGCCACCCTGAGACAAAGATGAAAAGTCTCATGTGCCTGTAATTTCACCGGCACCCTTACCCTTCAAACCGGAACACGGCAATGCGAGCACTACTGCTTTGCGGCAGAAATAGGTATGGTGGTAGTACTTCCCCGGACGAACTCTTTCACAAAAAAGCTCTACTACTACTAGATCCTTTGTTTTCAGTACAATTCAGCACGGAAGGAGACATAGAAATGCACCCAAGCCTGACCGGGGGTCCTCTAAAGCACATCTATAGACTGGAGCAGCTGCACTTCCATTGGCTGTCGGAACACGCCATCGATGGAATCAAGTTCGTATTAAAACCTTTAATCCATATGTAGTTACATCCGCATGGCCGTAGTGATCTCTGCCTTAGAATAGAACTCCTCAAATTCAAATTTAATAGTAGATTATGCACTATGGGAATAAAGCAGTGTGTTACGTCGCGGGCGGTATATTGAACCCTGAGCGTAACCAGTAGCGAGGCAGTTATATAGATTCCTGAGTGAAAAGAAGGGTTCTTGCAAGCTGCCCAAGACAAAGACAGGCTTTATTCCAGAGGAGCATACTTTACTTTTCACACATTCTGCGAGACAATCAAAATTCACTGAAAATCACATCAATATACAGGGCGTCCCAAGATTAAGCGACATGAAGGGAAAGTACCTTTAATATTGTAGATACGATATTTTGCTGAAAGGAGACTTTATTTATTTAGATAGATTTTAGCATAATATTTAGTACAGAATATGTAGGTACATATTTACCTAGGTTTTTATAAATTAGTAGTGTATTAGCACAGAATACATTTAGTACTACGACCAATAATGCGATCTCTGATCCGCCTGCAAAGTGTGGTGATCACGGCGAATCCCATTGCATTTCTCGGGTGAGGTCTCGTCCAAGATTTCAAGATTTCAGTCGATAAGCCATGTCAGAGGCCCTCGGACGGCTTGACAAACTCCGACACCAGAGGCCAACACTACCTCATACGAAACGAAACGAAACGAGTGTAACAATTTGGTCTTAGAAAACAGTGAGCACTTATTTGCCTTCTGCAGGCATCGCAAATTTTTTGAGGGCGTAAACTGCTACTTAATTTTTACATAAGTTATTACTCATAGGTAAAACAAATAACTACTCAAATTTTAACTAATACAAAAAAAAACATCCAAAGTTACTAACAATACAAAGTTACTAGGTACATTCATCAAGCTGAAGTTTAAGCATAGGTATTACAGGCAAATTAGGTAGCTAAATGGTCATTTTTATTCTATTAAATATTCGTCAACAGTATAGAAACACTTTTGGATAAGGAATGTTTTTAGTTTTCTGGTAAACAACGTAATTTTAGTTTCATTTTTTTATATTAATTGGGCGTCGATGAAGTACGCTCACGATTGCTTACGTTTCAGGTATCCCATGGAGATACATTTCGTCCATGTCAGGTCAGATCTGTCAGTTGCGGAAGCCTTGAAGAAGAGAGATGGTCTGGCTATCATCTCCGTGTTTTGCAACGTGCGTTGAAAATAGCTATATTTTTGGGCGACTCTCCTTACCTCTTCGGCTTTTCTATGCCTCTGCCGTTTATTTAGACTAAGGCCTGTATCAATAGGCTGCTATTGATATCAATAGCAGTTTAAGCTATGATTCTAAGCTTAAACTATTTTTGTCAATAGACAGAAATAGTTTAAACTGATCATTATAGATTTAACTGATGCTATTGATGTTACGGGTCTAACTGTGGCCTGACACTGTTTTTAACACCCGCCGACTAAAGAAAGGGGTGCTCTAAGTTTTGAAGCCATAGTCCATCTGTAGACATACAGACGGACAGACCGACAGGTCTGTCTGTCTGTATGGCAGTTTCTTTGCTCCGGAACGGGTGCTCTGATTGCAATGCGTTATTTATTTCTATGAAAGATGGTGGTTGCTGGATGGTTCTTAGCTGTTTTTTTATTTTTTATAAATTTAATTTAATCTTAGAAGTTGCTTCTATTTAATTTGAAAGTACCTACTACTGAAACTTTTTGTTTTTGTAGTTCCATCTGGTCGAAGACCTCTGTGGATAGCGGGTAAGCGGCCTGATGAGAGGTTGCGGGTTCGATTCTCGCAACGGACAATATATAGGTACCTACCACATGTGGCCGTCGGGTGCTATATAATGTCATACATATAGGTGATTTCATTATAATATTTAGCTAAAAATACAAATAAAATAAAATAAATTTCATGAGTTAATTATTTTTATTCAATATAAACATCGTGCCGTGGTGTGTACGGCCTCAAAATAGACCCCTCCGTCTCCTCCCGTAGATGTCGTAAAAGCTGACTAGGGTATTACACCATGGGATGGGAAGCAGCATCCATTGAGTACTGAACATCAATTCCATTCGCCATTGATCACCAATTCGCCTGCCAAGCGTAGCGATTATGGGGAATCCACAGCATGCAATGGGGGCATTGCATGCTGTGGGGGAGGCCACGTCAGCACTTCAACAGTGGACGTCTTGAGCATATGGACAGACTAAGCGCCAGATATGATGAGCATGGCCTCATGGATCCATGAAAGCTGGATGTCGTGTTGCAGGTCCAAGCAGAGCTGGTGAAGGATCAGGTGGACGCCACCGAGGAACTGATGTACTACATTCCGGACCTCCTGAACATAGGGGACAGAGTTAGCGGAGTTATTATGGATATGAGGTAAGACGTGCTATTTTTTCCAATCCAAGACAATGCGTGTGTAATAGTAAGACAATGCGTGTGTAATAGTACATTATGATACTAGTGTGTAATGTTGGTAATTACCGCTGAGGTGCTATTTAGGTGAGGGTCTTAAGAGAGCCGAGGACGGTAATCATCAATACACACGTGTATCATACGACGTTTTTCAACACACTAGTGAAGAAAATAATAATACAACAGAAATACATACTCTGTGTAAATGTTCAACTGTCTCTATAACTCACTAGTGAATAATAGCAATGAAAGAGTCACAGTTTGATTACAGGTGTAAAACAGAAATACACACTCTGTGTAGGTAAATGTTCAACTGTCTCTATAACCACAGAATAAATAATAGTACAAGCTATAACTCACTAGTGAATAATAGCAATGAAAAAGTCACAGTTTGATTACAGGTGTCATTATGTGCCTAATTGCGGTGAAATTAGAGCCACTTTATGAGCAAGTGTGTTGAAATATATATATTAATTTGTGCCAGTTTATTAAAATATTAAAAAATGTGTTCACGCGGCTTCGCTCGCGTCTTACCAGGATAAAAAGTTTTATTTTATAACTAGGTATATCAAGTTTCAATAAAATCCGTAAGTAATTTCAGCGTGCTGATTTTTCAAATATAGTTATCTACAGACAGACAGACAGACAAAAATGCAAAATATTGCTATTTTGACCTCGTCTTAGATTTAGATAGAAGAAAGATAGTTAGAAGTTTTTTTTTTATACTAATTGAATGACGGAACATGCAGATGGCCCACCTGATATTAAGCGGTAACCTCTGCCTATGAACAATGCAATACCTCATAGGTCACGTCCGGCTAGGACGCGCCCTATGTGGCATTGATCTGCGCCCGCCACCCTGAGACATAAAGATGAAAAGACATTAGGGTATTCTTTTGTAGCCAGATATTCCACGAACAAGGATTGTCTAGATATTTAAGTACAGACGTACCTATACGTGCTAATTACGTAGGTCCTACCTACACCACGGAGTAGAGTAACGTACCTACATCCAATTTAATAACGTTATCGAAAGATGATTTTAACGACATAAGGAAATCATCAATCAAGCGATCAATTAAGATAATTAGGAAGTCATTTACGAATTTGGTTATCTTTCCAATTGCATAAAGTTACGTACCTACTTTGACATACCTAATTTATTGAGTATGCTTTATGCTGGTGTATTATTAAATTCAACGCCAGGATTGATAAACAGAAAGTATGTACCTATAGCAGATAGGTTCCTATCTAGAAGACAGTAGATATGGGCTGAATAAACGACAGGAAAAAATATTGGTAGAGTGTGTGCGAAAACATAACAGGCGAGCGATGAGGGCGTCGCAAATGCAACTAGCGTTCTTGAGCCCTCTACAAATTATACCTACGAACGAAGTTTGTTCCTATTTTAGATATTACCTCAACAAACATAACAGGCGAGCGATGAGGGCGTCGCAAATGCAACTAGCGTTCTTGAGCCCTCTACAAATTATACCTACGAACGAAGTTTGTTCCTATTTTAGATATTACCTCAACAAACTCCATGAAATTCCGTACTCATCATTACCCTGTTTTATCAGTCTACACTAATATTATAAAGAGGAAAGATTTGTATTTTTGTATGTTTGTCATGTTTGTAATGAATAAACTCAAAAACTACTGTGCCGATTTCAAAAGTTCTTTCACCGACCCGCGACCCGTGCACCCACTGCCTTCACCCACCGGTGGGTGTAGTGGTAATTCCTGTTTACCCGTGTACCCACTGCGATATGGTTGGAATTAATTATCGATGAAAAAAATAAAATAATAAATGAAGAGAAATGAATGAAAATGACAGAATATGACAGAGAATGACGGATAATGACAGAGAATGACAGAGCATGACAGAAATGACAGATAATGACTGAGCATGACAGAGCATGACATCTTCGCATTAACTGCTGCGCCCGCGTTGTTTCCCGCATAGGTCTAAATCCTGTGGGAATATAATCGTTTATCAAATTACTCCTGCATTCTCCTGCTCCCCTGGTACATTCGATAAAAATTCTTTGCATTGCTGCTGCGCCTCGCGGTGTTATCCACATAAGTCTCGATTACTCCTGCATTTTTCTGTTAGCCTGGTACATTGGATAAATAGGTCTAATAGTATATAACGAGGTTTAAAACTTTTTGTATTTATTGTCTTTAACATCGAACTTATCGTATTATTATTATTATTTTTTCATCGATAATTAATTCCAACCATATCGCAGTGGGTACACGGGTAAACAGGAATTACCACTACACCCACCGGTGGGTGAAGCCAGTGGGTGCACGGGTCGCGGGTCCTTTCACCATTGGATATCTACATTCACCCTGAGTGACATAGGCTACCAGGGGGGGGGGGGGGGGGGTAGGAGGGGCTGTTTTTAAAATCCTATCCTAAAAATTTTCAAAATGAACGTCTTATAATAGTCTTGAATACTTATTTATGTTTTTTTTTTTTGAAGTACGAACTAAAGTTTCCTAGGTTTAGGTAGGTACCAAAAAAATCCTACTGCGTCAATGAGACATATTTTAAATTATTGGTCATTATGCGCCTGAGACCTTAGTAGACACAATCCAGAGACTAATTTCATTAAAGTTTGTTCTTGACAGGAAACTACTAAGAATAAATTTAAATTCACACTCGTACTACACTTACGCGGGGTCGCTTACATCGCCTGCATGCAACGAAGCCGTCATTTGGATCATCTTCAACACCCCGCTGCTCATATCTGATGCTCAGGTAATACCCACTAAGGATATCTCTCACAACTAAGGTTTTTTTAAATTAAATAAACAAACATACGGCAAACTAGCATACGGGCCACCTGATGTGAAGTGGTCACCGTCGCTTATAGACACCGGCAACACCCAAGGCATTGTCGATACGCTGCCTACCCTGAAGGAATTTATGAACATATTTCTTGAAGCGACACATGTCGTAACCAAGCGGGAAAACCTCAGATGGAAGCTCATTCCATAGTTTGTAGGTATGGGGAAGAAATGATCTCGAGAAACAAATCGTTCGAGTAACCCAGGGATCTATGATGTGCGGATGAGCTTTGTCACGGTGCCGGGAAGAGCGATGGTGAAATCTCGATGCTGGGATGAGATCGAAAAGCTCGTCGGAGCATTCCCCGTTGTAGAGGCGGTAGAACACGCAAAGAGATCCGATGGCTCTGCGTTGGCTAAGCGGTTCTAGAGTTTCAGAGTGCTTTGGTTACCATAAGTCCGGATTTGTTAAGACATGCTGTGGTGTGTCCGGCCTAAGAATAGACCCCTCCGTCTCCTCCCGTGGATGTCGTAAAAGCCGACTAAGGGATTACCCGGACTTGTTGATAGGATTCGTTGGTATAAGATTTGTCCTGGCTGGTAGCTTATTATGGAATATGTTATTACTGGAAGAAAGCGTTAGCTGAGTCAGTCGTGGGAAGCAATGGCGGCGATGAGCTCACCACTTGTCACGTCTATATTCCACGATGGTGCAACCCACTGTGAAAAGAGGCCTATTGTGGCTCTGCCTACCCCTTCGGGGAAAAAGGCGTGTGTCTATGTTATGTTATGTTATGTTGTTAAGACATGACAGACTGTTTCGAACACTAATAAAAAGTAAATCTTCGATTAGTTGTTGGCTGGTAGTAATATAATATTACCTACCTATATAGGCAGTTTGGGCGCGCAGTAAAAGTAGGCAATTCCTTAGTAAGTCAGGCGAAGTACAGTTAGGTACTGTTTTAATTACCTAAATCACAGATAAAAGAATACTATACTAGTACCTAAATATAAGTGGCCCCGATGTACCTGCGCCGTAGACCAATTTCTATAGCGCGGGTACCTTCTTTCTACTAATAGCAATCGCGCGCTAAAATCTTGCGCTGTTATTGGTTAATCGATTTCGCGGCAAAATTACGTCAGCTTGTTCATCCAATCGACTCTTAGATGTGAGCGGGACAGAGCTATACAGCGTCATAGAGCTATATACCTACTATACGTTCGGCTACTGTCGGATATCAGCCTGCGCTTTTCTGCGCAAACGAAAGCAGTCAATCGGACTTATATTTTGGGTAATTTCATGTCATTATGACATTCCATTCAAGCAGACGCAACTTGAAAACTTCTAGGTAAGAAGTGGAATAGGTAAATGTAAAAAAAATGTGTTCTCTTAGCACAAATAAGATCATTTTAATATCAAATCACTTTAAATAGTAAATCAATTGGTTTTTTGTTTGGTTTTTGTGTTATAGTACAAACTATTCGGCAGAATAGGCATCGGCCGCCATAACTTCAGGAGTTTACAGAAGTTGAACCAACACCAAGTTTTTACACCAATAAGTCCCGTCAACACTCCTCAAATGGTCGTCTTCTTTGAGAAAGTGGTGAAGATCGTTGCAGAGTTCTTCCATAATATCTCCAAGTAAGTAGGTTTCTGACACCAGTGAGGAATGGTTCCCGAGTGGCGACCAGAGGGGCTAGTCTGCAAATTTTACATGCAACTTACACGGCCGTGTGGTGTACTCTACACGGATTTTAGTATGGAGAAATCGAAGAGTGCCCCTAGCGGGCACCTTGAGAACCCTCAAATCCCGCACAAAAATCCATGAAGTGTACACCACACGGTCGTGTAAGTTGCTTGTCAAATTTGCAGACTAGCCCCTCTGAGCCTCGAGTCTGCAAATTTGACAAGCAACTTACACGGCCGTGTCACAGAATAAATATTAGTATAAGTGTGGTGTACACTACAATATGGATTTTAGTACGGGATTTGAGGTTCTGAAGGTGCTCTAGCCCCTCTGAGCCTCGAGTCTGCAAATTTGACAAGCAACTTACACGGCCGTGTGGGTACACTACACGGATTTTAGTATGGAGAAATCGAAGAGCGCCCCTAGCGGGCACCTTGAGAACCTCAAATCCCGCACAAAAATCCACGAAGTGTACGACACACGGCCGTGTAAGTTGCTTGTCAAATTTGCAGACTAGCCCCTCAGATGCCCCTCAGGACGGTTAGTACGAGTTTTGATAGTTTTCGAAACGATATGAAGTTTCGTTCCCATCCATACATTTTTTGACAGCGCCTCTTAGTTTCTTGACGTTTCCGCTAGGGGCGCTGCAAGTATTTGTATGGAAGGAAACGAAACTTCGTATAGTTTCGAAAACTATCCAAACTCGTGTAGGACTCGAATGAGTGACGCAGGCCAGTGGATAGAGGTGATAGATCTAGGCTGGTACCACATCTGTAATAAAATCTTACACGACAGCCTCTGTAGTCGGACGGGCGAGTAGCCGGCTAAGATGCGAATGGTTGCGGGTTCGATTCCCGCTCAAAAGTCAAAGTCAAATAATAAGTCAATAATCAAAGTACTTTATTCATTGAAATCACAAGGATCATTTTGAATCGTCTTAAAAAATAAATTTACATTTACTCCTGTTCCAACGCAACCAGACCTAGAAGAATCAGGCAACAAACACGGTCTGTTTTTTTTTTATGATCCTTCTTACTACTTTGTGGGGAGCTCCTGTGTGGTGCCTCGAGAACAAGTGGAAGAAACAAAATGCAACGCTGCGGGACAAATGTTTGTATGATCTGCAAATATTTGTTCCTGGTCTGAGTGTTATGGCTCCAAGGTCGTAGTTTCTGTTAGCCACGACAAAGGGAATCCTAGTGTGGGGTCAGGAGTATGTATGTGACTGTTGGGTGGTATGTTATGTTATGTAATACACACATGGTATTACTACACTTTTCTGAATCACGAAGTACCCAAAGAGTATCATTAAATTAAACTAGGTATTTAAAAAATGTGAAATCTACGATGGCGTTAAAGAAATAACCTTGTTGTATTTTTTTTTTTTTTTATACTACTTGAATGACGGAACAAGCAGTTGGCCCACCTGATGTTAAGCGGTAACCTCTGCCTATGAACAGTGCATTACCTCATAGGTCACGTCCACCTAGCACGCGCCCTATGTGGCATTGCACTGCGCCCGCCACCCTGAGACATAAAGATGAAAAGTCTCATGTGCCTGTAATTTCACCGGCACCCATAACTTTCAAACCGGAACACAGCAATGCAAGCACTACTGCTTTGCGGCAGAAATTGTGTCTTATTGTGAATAAGCGTGTCTATAATGTACCGACAATTTACAATTTATTGAACCTTTAAAAATATGATTTTGGGCCACTTTGGCTTTGGTCTTTAAAACGTAATTACTTTTTTTTAAGTTTTTGTAATTTTTAGTTCTTCTTTAGTTTTTCTTAATCTTAATTTTGTATTTCTTACTGTTATTTTATTTTCCCTTTGTGTACAAATGTTTGTGGTAAATGTTATAGAACACCATTATTGTTGTACATATCAGAATTTATTTTGTACTTGTATTTATTTTTTGAATGTGTAATATGAATGTGTGTGTTTTTTAAATAAATTAATATTAAATAAATTACCTACTTACTGAATACCTTTAAAAATATCTACTTATTAAGGTGTTTTTTGTTCCAGTTACATGAAAAAAGGCTTCAAGTCGCGATAAGAACACAACAGCCCCAATTTGTACAAATAAAAACTAATTAGTAGGTACAAACAAGTATCCAATTAAACATATCGATGTATCAAAAAGACAGTTCTGATATAATCGACATAATATAAATCGAATGTTTTTTTAAATATCGGTCATCCCTAGTTACATTTAAATGTAACCCAAAAATTCCGTTACAGCGGTTCCCTAGTTAGTTAAAAAGACAGCCGGACATCCACGAGTTTATATAGTGGGTTATATGTACGAATCACCTACCTAAGTACCTCATTAGTATACCCTCTATTCGTACTAAACGTTTCAGTTCTACCTTTATAATGCGAACTGCTAAGGAGTGGAATATACTACCGTCGTCTGTCTTTCCTGAAAACTATAATCTGGGTCTCTTCAAGGCTAGAGTGAATAGGTGCCTTCTAGACCTTCGTGCTCCATCTTCGGCCAGATCGTCACTTACCAACAGGAAAGATCGTGGTCAAACAAAGGCCTAACAATGGTTAAAAAAATAAATTTTAAAAAGCTGACCTTTATTTTGAACCAACATTGTGTACCTCTTACTTCAGATTTAAATGGTGTACCTAATAGGAGAAACTAAACACAGTTCGTCAATATTACGCTGTACAGCCCCTCAAATTGATCTGGCCGGTGATGCCTTCGCTGTTATCAAATTAAGTGTTCGATTATGAATCTTATTTTAAAAGGGCTAGGTTAGTTCGAGTTTTGGCGACCGGGCCAGATATGTTTGTGGCACTGTACCTAGAGTCCGCGCCACAACTGAAGTACGACGGCCTTTTGAGGAACTAACGGATAAGAAAGGTAGATTTTTGCTTTTGCACTTTTGTGCATAGAAACTAGCGCTCCAGTCATCGGACTTCAGTCGTGGCGCGGACTCTATTTGTTTTTGACACTTCATAATATAAAGTCCTAGATTGATTGGGCACAAGAAAACGTCAATAAAAATACAGTTTTTATAATGACCTGTTAAGTGTTCCGTAGGAAAAAATCAATTTAACTAAATTAATTGAGCGGTCCTACCGTCCGAATCCATTTCTTGGCAACGACACTACGAGCCGCACTAATCGCTATACTCTGTGCAAATAATACAACATAATATTTGAATTTGAGGTCTCCCTTGGCTCTACAGAGTTCTCAAACAAGGAATAACAGTTATAGCGCGTTCTAATTTTTCCAGTCGCGACATCTAGTTCTGACTAGAGTAAACTTCGGATCCTACATAAGATCGAGAGGACGCCTGTCTGGTTTACATTATGGATATTTTAATAAAATATTGTACTGATATTGGTAAGTATACATAATTCGTTTGTGAAGTTTTTTTTTATGAAACTTATACAAACCATCTTACAGCCCACCTGATGTAAAGTGGTCACCGTCGCTTATAGACACCGGCAACACCGGGGGTATTGTCGATGCGATGCCTACCCTGAAGAAATTTATTTAAAAAATCTTGAAGCGGCACTTATCGTTACCAAGCGAAAAAACCTCAGATGGAAGCTCGTTCCATAGTAGCTTCTAAGTTGGGATAGCAATACTAAAACTAAATGAATCAGTTACAATAACATTTATTTATTTATTAACAGCCGTTATTTACACATTGCCGTGTACTCGAGTCATCATTCACATTTCAAGTACCTACTTTGCGAATACTACATTAATAAGTTGCGTCAAATAAGTCACTTTCGATTTTGATAAGTTTTAAATTAATATTTTTTCAGAATGTTTTTGCCCATTTTCACCCAAATTGTCAGGCTTCTATGAAAACTGTCAAATTAGAAACAAGTCAGAAAAATATTTGTTTGCAAATAAATTATGAGGTTTTTTATTTTAACAACTGAGAAAAACTCATTAGTTTCGATCATCCTTTAAGTATGTCGTTAGCGTTAGGTCCCCCTTAATATGTTAGTGAAAACGAGCATCGTACATTCATATATTCACACAACATTTTAACACATTGCATAGAACGGTAATACTACTAGCATAGTATTATTTATCTGTGGTAATTACACAGAAATAAAACTTCTGAATCCCTATATAATAATTTTACTTGTCATAATTTAATATCTCACACAAATATCGCATTTGTTTTATTCTAAAAATGAGGACGATCTCTGTGCTATAAATATATTAGAATCCACGTTGTGATAAATAATATAGCATGGTCTTGTATGCAAACGAAGTTCGCTCCTATATTCATCATCAGCCCACACTAGTCCACTGCTGGACATAGGCCTCACCCAATACGCGCCACTGAGCCCGGTGTTCGGCTCTTCTCATCCTCTTTCTGCCCGCCGTATTCGTAGGTCATCGCTCCACCTAGCCAGAGGGCGCCCCACGCTACGTATGCCAAGACGCGGTCTCCACTCAAGAACTCGCTTACCCCAACGGTTGTCGGTTCTTCGGCTCCTATATTACAAGCTTTTATTTAACTTGCAATGTTCGGATCAAATCTTGCAAATGAATTTTGAAGCAGTTATCCTCAACCGATTGAGATAAAATTTTGCATACCTGTCTAGTTCCGATGACAATACTATATTATGGTGACAGCGAGCTGATCTGATGATGGAGACGGAAGTTGGATGGACAAAACCTGACCCGGTGTCTGTAACAAATTTGATACATTCAAATTTGATACATTCAAATTTGATACTTCCAATTTTTTAACACTTCAAATTTGTAAAATTTTAAGTTTAGTTTACGTTAGAAGCTCATTTTAAAGGTCAGTTTAAGATTTTG
Organism: Operophtera brumata; assembly: GCA_932527175.1. NCBI lineage: Eukaryota > Metazoa > Arthropoda > Insecta > Lepidoptera > Geometridae > Operophtera > Operophtera brumata. Next base: position 40,995,656 of record OW052228.1, on the reverse strand, counting down.
TATCAAGAAAATTTATTTAGCGAAATCAGATTTTAGACTCTTGTATGCCCTTAGAAATATGACATATATTTTTCGCTGTAGATTTTGATAAAAATTTATTTAAGTGAAGCCTATTTGACTTTTGTAAGCGCCTTAAGTTTAAAAGTGTATCTTTTAGTTATTTACATACAACATTAATCCTAAATTCTTAGTCATAATTCAAAAAGCTTAACCGATTTTGATAAAATTATAATAAAATCACAAACAATACTTTATGCAACTTCAAGTAGAGTCCACTAATCCACAACGTACAATTAAAAAATATAATATACCTATTCAACATAACATTTAAAAAGTATTTTGTACAATAAATACAGTTAAGGGTGGTTCACGCTAGACCAGTCCGGGTCAATTTGTACTTTTTTATTTAGTCAAGGCTTAGTCAAATGATTCAGGCGTGACCTTCAATACTACAATCAAGCATCCTTCTATCTATAGCATAGTGCCTCGTAAATTTCCAGGGCCTGTAGACAAATGCTCATGCGAACCCTAGCGTAGTAGGTACGACATATACTAAACCGGGAGATGCAGTGTTGGAGGGCACTAATATTAAATTTAGCATGCAAAAAAATATTAAGACACCTCTTATAAAACAGAGATTTGCATTTTAAAGGCAAACGGGACCAATTTAAGGCTCTAAATTTCGTAGGTAGATTCATCCAAGCACACACTTCAATATTATAGTAGGATTTTTAAAACTTAATCGTTGTTTTTTTAATTTAAAGGCAAATTTGTCAGTTTCATAGAAACCTATCAATTTGACATGCGTTAAGTGCCCCGCAAAATAAGAAACTGTTTGTGAAAAGGGTAATTATTGCTAGAAGGTTCATTATTACAATCACATCCAATTTTTACTTCCATACTTGGCTATGCTTCGATTTGCGCCCGGCGCGGTATAGCGTGAACCATCCTTAATGTTACATACATACATAGACACTCTCCTTTTTTCCCTAGGGGTATTTTCACAGTGGATCGCACAATCACAGGATATAGATGATACAGACGTGACTACTGGTGAACTCATCGCCGCCATTGCTTTCCACAGCCAGGGCAAATCTTGTAGCAATGAAAACTGCTTATAGTGTTCATTTTATAGTTAGCTCTTCAGGCCCGGAGCTGTCTAGTATGCATCACCCTCAATTCTAGTGGTAATTAGTCTATGAGGCGGCCTTATCGCTGACAATGTCCTTCAGTCGCTTCTCGATGTACTGAACCCGCGCCACTAATTTGTCTTTAGGGTTGTACTCCGTGTATGGGACGTGTAGCACTTTGTAACCCTAGAAATAAAAATTATTGCTTAAAGAGAGAGAGAGAGAGCTATGCTCAGAGTGATGAAATCCGAATCGAGGAGATCCGTAGATAAACGAAAAATAGTAAGTTGAAGTGGCAAGGGGCAGGCCATTATAGCTCGCAGACGCGTTGGTTCAAGAGTGGCCAACCACAAACAACGCAGTGTAGGACTCACTCGATGGACTGACGACATTGGAACGGTCATAAGTCGGTGGATGGAGGCAGCTCAAGAACATTCATCGTGGCATTCTATTCCAGTAGCACTACCCTGCGATGAGACTCGCATCCAGACCGAAATGGTCTGTTCAGAAGGTTCAAAATTGATTGCAGCTTTTGGCTTTTACTTGACAACCGCGCTACTCAAAGGGTTCAAACTATTTTAAAATCATGCTGAATGTTGGCGCAGCGGGCGAGCAGCCGGCTACGATGCTAAAGGTTCGATTCCCGCTGCAGGCCAAATGTTTGCATGATCTACAAATATTTCTTCCGGCTCTGTGTGTTGTTGTACCGTGGTACTCGTAGTTCATGATACCCACGACACAGGGAATCCTAGTGTGGGACCAGAGGGGCTAAGTCTGCAAATTTGACAAGCAACTTACACGGCCGTGTCGTGTACACTATACGGATTTTAGTATGGAGATATCGAAGAGCGCCCATAGCGGGCGCCTTGAGAACCTCAAATCCCGCACAAAAATCCGTGTAGTGTACACCACACGGCCGTGTAAGTTGCTTGTCAAATTTGCAGACTAGCCCCTCAGGAGTGTTAGGTAAGTTAATCTAGAGTAGTAAGTTTAAAGTCAATCAGCCGTGCATAATCAGCCGTTAGACGTCCATTGCTGAGGCCTCCCCCACAGAACGCAATGGGTGGATGTGCCACAAACACTACGCTTGACAGACAGATTGGTAATCACAGTATTGCTGTTAAGATCCCCTGATGTAATCACCTAGCATTTATGTCATCCACGGGAGGAGACAGAAGGGTCTTTTTTCAGGCCAGACACACCACAGCAGTAGCTTAATAATTCTGTACTTAAGTGTAAGTCTGTAAATACCTTTAGTTTGAGTAATCTGGTCTGGAGTTGGATGATGCCTAGTGGAGCGGTGACCTTCCTCGTCAGGTCGTGGTAGTCTAGTCCCAGCACTGCTATTCTGTGTATGCTGCAATAATACAGGACAATCATCATCACCATCGACATCATCACCATCGTCATAATCAGCATCATTGTTATCGTCCGTTAGATGTCAACTGCTGATCGAGGCCATAGAATACCATTGAATCCATGGCCAGGGGATTTGACAAAATGACGAAATGGTTTAGTTAATAAATAAATAAATAAATAAATAATGCTGGACACAGTTCACACAACATTATCTAGCCCCAAGCTAAGCCAGAGCTTGTGTTATGGGTACTAGATAACTGATATACTTAATATAATACATTATTAAGATATATATTTTTATTATGCATAGAAAACACCCAGAACACCCTGAACAAATATCTGCAGAACGCACAAATTATTTGTTCCGAGGCGGGAATCGAACCCGCAACCTCCTGCGTCGCAGGCGAACCATTGCCAGCCGCGCCACAGAGGCCGTCAGTAAAAAGTATGTTTTCATAATTAACTTTCAAAATCTTGAAGTTATTAAAGATTTAAATACCTGACTGCTTAATTTTAAACTCCAAGATATGAACTCAAAAAATACATAGTTTTTTTTTTTATTACATACATACATACATAGACACACGCCTTTTTCCCTGAAAGGGTAGGCAGAGCCTCAAATGGGCCTCTTTTCACTGTGGGTTGCACCATCGTGGCGAACCATTGCCAGCCGCGCCACAGAGGCCGTCAGTAAAAAGTATGTTTTCATAATTAACTTTCAAAATCTTGAAGTTATTAAAGATTTAAATACCTGACTGCTTAATTTTAAACTCCAAGATATGAACTCAAAAAATACATAGTTTTTTTTTTAATTACATACATACATACATAGACACACGCCTTTTTCCCTGAAAGGGTAGGCAGAGCCTCAAATGGGCCTCTTTTCACTGTGGGTTGCACCATCGTGGGTAATAGACGTTTTTATTATACATAGAAAATACCCTGAACAAATATTTGCAGATCGTACAAATATTTGTTCCGAGGCGTCGAGCCCGCAACCTCCTGCGTCGCAGGCGAACCTTCGCCCGCCGCGCCACAGAGGTCGTCAAAATTATTAATATTAAAAAATGAGTGCTTATAATTATTTTTTTAAGATTTCTTGACAGTAGCGGTTTCTATACAGGCATCATTTATTGTTGCGCTAGCAATATATTGTAATTATTAAAAAAACCGTCGTTCGGGATAGCAAAGCAATTCTGGGAGAGCCTACGTAGACATACCATCTATGTTTTTACTACTAATACCTACATTCTAAGCAAATAAATAATTCATTCATTCATTCATTCATTCATTCATTCATATCATGTGATATGACAGCATCATCGAATAAATGAAAAAACGTGGGAGTTTTTATTTTACCTTTTATCTTTAGCGGCTTTTTCTAGAGGAACTGGGTGGCACTTTGAATCTACAGCGAACTCCGCATCTGAAAAGAATATAACAATTATTTTGTTAGAGAACAACCATCGACACAGAACATTATAATCATTTTGGGAGAAAACAATCTCCTGAACAGAAAATTACTGTAACTTTGTTAGAGAACAAGCATCTGATCTTCTACGATGTTTTTTTTTATACAACTTGTAATGACGGATCAAGCAGATGGGCCACCTGATGTTAAGCGGTAACCTCTGCCTATGAACAGTGCATTACCTCATAGGTAACGCCCACCTAGAACGCACCCTATGTGGCATTGCACTGCGCCCGCCACCCTGAGACATAAAGATGAAAAGTCTGATGTGCCTGTAATTTCACCAGCACCCTTACCCTTCAAACCGGAACACAGCAATGCGAGCACTACTGCTTTGCGGCAGAAATAGGTATGGTGGTAGTACTTCCCCGGACGAATTCTTTCACAAAGAAGCTCTACTACTACTAATGATGATGATACTATAATGATGTGTTCAGAGGACCCCTCCTTCTCCTCCCGTGGATGTCGTATAAGCCAACTAAGGGATTCTCCAGAGTACTCAACACCGACACTGCGTTCACTAATCCGCCAGCCAATCGTGGTGATATATCCACCAGCCAATAAGGGTGATTATGGCAAATCACTCTAATGCATATGGGAGACCGGTCGTTCAGCAGTGGACGTCTAAGGCTGCCGATGACCGATGAGAACATCCATCTGAACAGAATACTACCAACAACCCAACTGTCACTATGATGTGACTGTTGGGTTATGGCATATGTTATAAATAAATAAATAAATAATGCTGGACAGTTCACACAGCATTATCTAGGCCCAAGCTAAGCAGAGCTTGTGTTATGGGTACTAGATAACTGATATACTTAATACAATACATTACATAGATAGATATTTTTTTATTATACATAGAAAATACCCAGAACACCCTGAACAAATATCTGCAGATCGTACAAATATTTATTCCGAGGCGGGAATCGAACCCGCAACCTCCTGCGCCGCAGGCGAACCTTAGCCCGCCGCGCCACAGAGGTCGTCAAAACTACTGATATATCCATAAAAATCTCGTGGAAAATAACTTACCATATAAAAATCCCATGCCAGAATTACAATCCTTCTTAATAAACGATTCAGCCGAAACTAGACTCTTGAACGTGTCCATAATGCTCTGGACATAAAGCTGTTTTTCCTTTGTATAAACCACTGGTACTCCTACTGATATGTCTTCAGCCAATCGGGGTGAGTGCGGGGCGGTGAGGGACGCGTACGCATCAATCATCATCAGCTTGCGACGAGAAGGAATCGAGATTTCTGAAAAAACTAAACTCTTTTAGTACTAATCCATTGGAGACTTGACCGAAAGTTCGGCAGACTTCCTGCCGGTTATAAGCTGATCATGATGGCATATATGTAGCTCTAAAAACCGGCCAAGTGCGAGTCGGACTCGCGCACGAAGGGTTCCGTACCGTTCCGTACCATCTATAGAAATGACAAAAAAAACAGGTTTGTAAAAAAATATATATAAAAATTGCACTCAAAAAGTGGTCACCCATCCAAAAACTGACCTCGCAGATGAAGGGTTCTGTACCATTATCTATAGAAACGACAAAAAAAACAGGATTGAAAAAAATAAAAAATAAAAATTGCACTCAAAAAGTGGTCACCCATCCAAAAACTGACCTCGCAGATCATTGCTTAACCTACATTTGGAAAAATCCCGTTTGTTGTATGGGAGCCCCCATAAATATTTATTTTGTTCTATTTCTTAGTATTTGTTGTTATAGCGGCAACAGAAATACATCATCTGTGAAAATTTCAACTGTCTAACTATCACGGTTCATGAGATACAGCCTGGTGACAGACAGACGGACAGCCGAGCCTCAGTAATAGGGTCCCGTTTAAACCTTTAAATAAATAAATAAATAAATAATGCTGGACACAGTTCACACAACATTATCTAGCCCCAAGCTAAGCAGAGCTTGTGTTATGGGTACTAGATAACTGATATACTTAATACAACATAGATAGATATTTTTTATTATGCTTAGAAAATACCCAGAACACCCTGAACAAATATCTGCGATCCCACAAATATTTGTTCGGAGCCGGGAATCGAACCCGCAACCTCCTGCTTTGCGGCAGAAATAGGTATGGTGGTAGTACTTCCCCGGACGAACTCTTTCACAAAAAAGCTCTACTACTACTAGTACTTAGTTTTTGCCTTTTGTATGTATTACCTATTATTTTTTATTTTATTTGTAGTGTTTTTTGTCCTATCCATGTGTGCCGTTACAAATAAAGTTTTTTTCTTTCTTTTTTCTTTTTCTTTAATGGTTCTGGAGTTGCAACCACAATCCGTTTCGATGGACCAACGAAATTATTAAGGTTGCAGGACTTCTACAGGCTGATGATGATTAGGGCGATGATTGACTTGATAAATTGCATACTTGTATTAATTATCTGACTAGAAATTAATGGGATATGGCCGTGGTGTGTCCGGCCCAAGAATAGACCCCCCATCTCCTCTCGTGGATGTCGTAAAAGTCAATTAAGGGATTACCCAGACTTGTTTGTTAGATTCGTGGGTATAAGATTTGCCCTGGCTGCTAGCTTATTTAAGGAATGTGTTATTACTGGAAGCGTTAGCAGAGTCAGTCGTGGGAAGCAATGGAGGCGATGAGCTCACCACCTGTCACGTCTATATTCCACGATGGTGCAACCCACAATGAAAAAGGCCCATTTGAGGCTCTGCCTGCCCTTTGGGGGAAAAAGGCGTGTGTCTATGTATGTAAGTATGTATTATCTGAACTGAGGGCCTAGTACAGGTTTGTCTTAGTTATGCATTCAGTATCCCGGCTATCGAATTCCGAGTCGATATTTGTTTTAATGAATGGTTTTAATGAGTTTCTCAACAAGTCCGCCAGGGGCGCTCATCATTTTCTTCATACAAAAACGACATTTCGACTCTTATTCGTTTTTCGTTATTCCGAGTAGTAACAAATTACAAACCTGTGGTAGGCACTCTGATAGAATAGAATAGAATAGAATAGAAAATACTTTATTGTACACCTTAATAGCTAATAAAACGAACAAAAAGAAACAAAACTTAACTATATAATTAAAAGTACAATGGGCAGCTCCGGACTCAAATCGAATTCAAGATTGCAGCTATGATACGGATCTGTTCAAAACGAAAGAGTTCTAGCTTCCTAGACTGTTTGAAATGATGTTTTTTGTTCTACTTTTCAAACTTTCGGACATGATCTGCTGGCATTTTAACGTGAGTTCTGGACTCAAATCGAGTTCTAGATTGCAGTTATGATACGGATCTGTTAAAAACGAAAGATTTCTAGCTTCCTAGACTGTTTGAAATGTTGTTTTTTGTTCTACTTTTCAAACTTTCGGACATGATCTGCTGGCATTTTAACGTGAGTTCTGGACTCAAATCGAGTTCTAGATTGCAGTTATGATACGGATCTGTTCAAAACGAAAGAGTTCTAGCTTCCTAGACTGTTTGAAATGATGTTTTTTGTTCTACTTTTCAAACTTTCGGACATGATCTGCTGGCATTTTAACGTGAGTTCTGGACTCAAATCGAGTTCTAGATTGCAGTTATGATACGGATCTGTTCAAAACGAAAGAGTTCTAGCTTCCTAGACTGTTTGAAATGATGTTTTTTGTTCTACTTTTCAAACTTTCGGACATGATCTGCTGGCATTTTAACGTGAGTTCTGGACTCAAATCGAGTTCTAGATTGCAGTTATGATACGGATCTGTTCAAAACGAAAGAGTTCTAGCTTCCTAGACTGTTTGAAATGATGTTTTTTGTTCTACTTTTCAAACTTTCGGACATGATCTGCTGGCATTTTAACGTGAGTTCTGGACTCAAATCGAGATCTAGATTGCAGTTATGATACGGATCTGTTCAAAACGAAAGAGTTCTAGCTTCCTAGACTGTTTGAAATGATGTTTTTTGTTCTACTTTTCAAACTTTCGGACATGATCTGCTGGCATTTTAACGTGAGTTCTGGACTCAAATCGAGTTCTAGATTGCAGTTATGATACGGATCTGTTCAAAACGAAAGAGTTCTAGCTTCCTAGACTGTTTGAAATGATGTTTTTTGTTCTACTTTTCAAACTTTCGGACATGATCTGCTGGCATTTTAACGTGAGTTCTGGACTCAAATCGAGTTCTAGATTGCAGTTATGATACGGATCTGTTCAAAACGAAAGAGTTCTAGCTTCCTAGACTGTTTGAAATGATGTTTTTTGTTCTACTTTTCAAACTTTCGGACATGATCTGCTGGCATTTTAACGTGAGTTCTGGACTCAAATCGAGATCTAGATTGCAGTTATGATACGGATCTGTTCAAAACGAAAGAGTTCTAGCTTCCTAGACTGTTTGAAATGATGTTTTTTGTTCTACTTTTCAAACTTTCGGACATGATCTGCTGGCATTTTAACGTGAGTTCTGGACTCAAATCGAGTTCTAGATTGCAGCTATGATACGGATCTGTTCAAAACGAAAGAGTTCTAGCTTCCTAGACTGTTTGAAATGATGTTTTTTGTTCTACTTTTCAAACTTTCGGACATGATCTGCTGGCATTTTAACGTGAGTTCTGGACTCAAATCGAGTTCTAGATTGCAGTTATGATACGGATCTGTTCAAAACGAAAGAGTTCTAGCTTCCTAGACTGTTTGAAATGATGTTTTTTGTTCTACTTTTCAAACTTTCGGACATGATCTGCTGGCATTTTAACGTGAGTTCTGGACTCAAATCGAGTTCTAGATTGCAGTTATGATACGGATCTGTTCAAAACGAAAGAGTTCTAGCTTCCTAGACTGTTTGAAATGATGTTTTTTGTTCTACTTTTCAAACTTTCGGACATGATCTGCTGGCATTTTAACGTGAGTTCTGGACTCAAATCGAGATCTAGATTGCAGTTATGATACGGATCTGTTCAAAACGAAAGAGTTCTAGCTTCCTAGACTGTTTGAAATGATGTTTTTTGTTCTACTTTTCAAACTTTCGGACATGATCTGCTGGCATTTTAACGTGAGTTCTGGACTCAAATCGAGTTCTAGATTGCAGTTATGATACGGATCTGTTCAAAACGAAAGAGTTCTAGCTTCCTAGACTGTTTGAAATGATGTTTTTTGTTCTACTTTTCAAACTTTCGGACATGATCTGCTGGCATTTTAACGTGAGTTCTGGACTCAAATCGAGTTCTAGATTGCAGTTATGATACGGATCTGTTCAAAACGAAAGAGTTCTAGCTTCCTAGACTGTTTGAAATGATGTTTTTTGTTCTACTTTTCAAACTTTCGGACATGATCTGCTGGCATTTTAACGTGAGTTCTGGACTCAAATCGAGTTCTAGATTGCAGTTATGATACGGATCTGTTCAAAACGAAAGAGTTCTAGCTTCCTAGACTGTTTGAAATGATGTTTTTTGTTCTACTTTTCAAACTTTCGGACATGATCTGCTGGCATTTTAACGTGAGTTCTGGACTCAAATCGAGATCTAGATTGCAGTTATGATACGGATCTGTTCAAAACGAAAGAGTTCTAGCTTCCTAGACTGTTTGAAATGATGTTTTTTGTTCTACTTTTCAAACTTTCGGACATGATCTGCTGGCATTTTAACGTGAGTTCTGGACTCAAATCGAGTTCTAGATTGCAGTTATGATACGGATCTGTTCAAAACGAAAGAGTTCTAGCTTCCTAGACTGTTTGAAATGATGTTTTTTGTTCTACTTTTCAAACTTTCGGACATGATCTGCTGGCATTTTAACGTGAGTTCTGGACTCAAATCGAGTTCTAGATTGCAGTTATGATACGGATCTGTTCAAAACGAAAGAGTTCTAGCTTCCTAGACTGTTTGAAATGATGTTTTTTGTTCTACTTTTCAAACTTTCGGACATGATCTGCTGGCATTTTAACGTGAGTTCTGGACTCAAATCGAGTTCTAGATTGCAGTTATGATACGGATCTGTTCAAAACGAAAGAGTTCTAGCTTCCTAGACTGTTTGAAATGATGTTTTTTGTTCTACTTTTCAAACTTTCGGACATGATCTGCTGGCATTTTAACGTGAGTTCTGGACTCAAATCGAGTTCTAGATTGCAGCTATGATACGGATCTGTTCAAAACGAAAGAGTTCTAGCTTCCTAGACTGTTTGAAATGATGTTTTTTGTTCTACTTTTCAAACTTTCGGACATGATCTGCTGGCATTTTAACGTGAGTTCTGGACTCAAATCGAGTTCTAGATTGCAGTTATGATACGGATCTGTTCAAAACGAAAGAGTTCTAGCTTCCTAGACTGTTTGAAATGATGTTTTTTGTTCTACTTTTCAAACTTTCGGACATGATCTGCTGGCATTTTAACGTGAGTTCTGGACTCAAATCGAGTTCTAGATTGCAGCTATGATACGGATCTGTTCAAAACGAAAGAGTTCTAGCTTCCTAGACTGTTTGAAATGATGTTTTTTGTTCTACTTTTCAAACTTTCGGACATGATCTGCTGGCATTTTAACGTGAGTTCTGGACTCAAATCGAGTTCTAGATTGCAGTTATGATACGGATCTGTTAAAAACGAAAGAGTTCTAGCTTCCTAGACTGTTTGAAATGTTGTTTTTTGTTCTACTTTTCAAACTTTCGGACATGATCTGCTGGCATTTTAACGTGAGTTCTGGACTCAAATCGAGTTCTAGATTGCAGTTATGATACGGATCTGTTCAAAACGAAAGAGTTCTAGCTTCCTAGACTGTTTGAAATGATGTTTTTTGTTCTACTTTTCAAACTTTCGGACATGATCTGCTGGCATTTTAACGTGAGTTCTGGACTCAAATCGAGTTCTAGATTGCAGCTATGATACGGATCTGTTCAAAACGAAAGAGTTCTAGCTTCCTAGACTGTTTGAAATGATGTTTTTTGTTCTACTTTTCAAACTTTCGGACATGATCTGCTGGCATTTTAACGTGAGTTCTGGACTCAAATCGAATTCAAGATTGCAGCTATGATACGGATCTGTTCAAAACGAAAGAGTTCTAGCTTCCTAGACTGTTTGAAATGATGTTTTTTTTTCTACTTTTCAAACTTTCGGACATGATCTGCTGGCATTTTAACGTGAGTTCTGGACTCAAATCGAGTTCTAGATTGCAGTTATGATACGGATCTGTTCAAAACGAAAGAGTTCTAGCTTCCTAGACTGTTTGAAATGATGTTTTTTGTTCTACTTTTCAAACTTTCGGACATGATCTGCTGGCATTTTAACGTGAGTTCTGGACTCAAATCGAGTTCTAGATTGCAGTTATGATACGGATCTGTTAAAAACGAAAGAGTTCTAGCTTCCTAGACTGTTTGAAATGATGTTTTTTGTTCTACTTTTCAAACTTTCGGACATGATCTGCTGGCATTTTAACGTGAGTTCTGGACTCAAATCGAGTTCTAGATTGCAGTTATGATACGGATCTGTTCAAAACGAAAGAGTTCTAGCTTCCTAGACTGTTTGAAATGATGTTTTTTGTTCTACTTTTCAAACTTTCGGACATGATCTGCTGGCATTTTAACGTGAGTTCTGGACTCAAATCGAGTTCTAGATTGCAGTTATGATACGGATCTGTTAAAAACGAAAGAGTTCTAGCTTCCTAGACTGTTTGAAATGATGTTTTTTGTTCTACTTTTCAAACTTTCGGACATGATCTGCTGGTATTTTAACGTGAGTTCTGGACTCAAATCGAATTCAAGATTGCAGCTATGATACGGATCTGTTCAAAACGAAAGAGTTCTAGCTTCCTAGACTGTTTGAAATGATGTTTTTTGTTCTACTTTTCAAACTTTCGGACATGATTTGCTGGCATTTAAACGTGAGTTCTGGACTCAAATCGAATTCAAGATTGCAGCTATGATACGCGTCTGTTCAAAACGAAAGAGTTCTAGCTTCCTAGACTGTTTGAAATGATGAAAATATTTTTGTCTACTTTTCAAACTTTCGGACATGATCTGCTGGCATTTTAACGTGAGTTCTGGACTCAAATCGAGTTCTAGATTGCAGTTATGATACGGATCTGTTCAAAACGAAAGAGTTCTAGCTTCCTAGACTGTTTGAAACGATGTTTTTTTTTCTACTTTTCAAACTTTCGGACATGATCTGCTGGCATTTTAATGTGAGTTCTGGACTCAAATCGAATTCAAGATTGCAGCTATGATACGGATCTGTACAAAACGAAAGAGTTCTAGCTTCCTAGACTGTTTGAAATTATGTTTTTTTTTCTACTTTTCAAAGTTTCGGACATGATCTGCTGGCATTTTAACGTGAGTTCTGGACTCAAATCGAATTCAACATTGCAGCTTTGATACGGATCTGTTCAAAACGAAAGAGTTCTAGCTTCTTAGACTGTTTGAAATGAGGTTTTTTTTCTACTTTTCTAACTTTCGGACATGATCTGCTGGCATTTTAACGTGAGTTCTGGACTCAAATCGAATTCAAGATTGCAGCTATGATACGGATCTGTTCAAAACGAAAGAGTTCTAGCTTCCTAGACTGTTTGAAATGATGTTTTTTTTTCTACTTTTCAAACTTTCGGACATGATCTGCTGGCATTTTAACGTGAGTTCTGGACTCAAATCGAATTCAAGATTGCAGCTATGATACGGATCTGTTCAAAACGAAAGAGTTCCAGCTTCCTAGACTGTTTGAAATGATGTTTTTTTTTCTACTTTTCAAACTTTCGGAAATGATCTGCTGGCATTTTAACGTGAGTTCTGGACTCAAATCGAATTCAAGATTGCAGCTTTGATACGGATCTGTTCAAAACGAAAGAGTTCTAGCTTCTTAGACTGTTTGAAATGAGGTTTTTTTTCTACTTTTCTAACTTACGGACATGATCTGCTGGCATTTTAACGTGAGTTCTGGACTCAAATCGAATTCAAGATTGCAGCTATGATACGGATTTGTTCAAAACGAAAGAGTTCTAGCTTCCTAGACTGTTTGAAATTATGTTTTTTTTTCTACTTTTCAAACTTTCGGACATGATCTGCTGGCATTTTAACGTGAGTTCTGGACTCAAATCGAATTCAAGATTGCAGCTATGATACGGATCTGTTCAAAACGAAAGAGTTCCAGCTTCCTAGACTGTTTGAAATGATGTTTTTTTTTCTACTTTTCAAACTTTCGGAAATGATCTGCTGGCATTTTAACGTGAGTTCTGGACTCAAATCGAATTCAAGATTGCAGCTATGATACGGATCTGTTCAAAACGAAAGAGTTCTAGCTTCCTAGACTGTTTGAAATTATGTTTTTTTTTTCTACTTTTCAAACTTTCGGACATGATCTGCTGGAATTTTAACGTGAGTTCTGGACTCAAATCGAATTCAAGATTGCAGCTATGATACGGATCTGTTCAAAACGAAAGAGTTCTAGCTTCCTAGACTGTTTGAAATGATGTTTTTTTTTCTACTTTTCAAACTTTCGGACATGATCTGCTGGCATTTTAACGTGAGTTCTGGACTCAAATCGAATTCAAGATTGCAGCTATGATACGGATCTGTTCAAAACGAAAGAGTTCTAGCTTCCTAGACTGTTTGAAATGATGTTTTTTTTTCTACTTTTCAAACTATCGGACATGATCTGCTGGCATTTTAACGTGAGTTCTGGACTCAAATCGAATTCAAGATTGCAGCTATGATACGGATCTGTTCAAAACGAAAGAGTTCTAGCTTCCTAGACTGTTTGAAATGATGTTTTTTTTCTACTTTTCAAACTATCGGACATGATCTGCTGGCATTTTAACGTGAGTTCTGGACTCAAATCGAATTCAAGATTGCAGCTATGATACGGATCTGTTCAAAACGAAAGAGTTCTAGCTTCCTAGACTGTTTGAAATGATGTTTTTTTTCTACTTTTCAAACTTTCGGACATGATCTGCTGGCATTTTCACGTGAGTTCTGGACTCAAATCGAATTCAAGATTGCAGCTATGATACGGATCTGTTTAAAACGAAAGAGTTCTAGCTTCCTAGACTGTTTGAAATGATGTTATTTTTTCTACTTTTCAAACTTTCGGACATGATCTGCTGGCATTTTAACGTGAGTTCTGGACTCAAATCGAATTCAAGATTGCAGCTTTGATACGGATCTGTTCAAAACGAAAGAGTTCTAGCTTCTTAGACTGTTTGAAATGAGGTTTTTTTCTACTTTTCTAACTTTCGGACATGATCTGCTGGCATTTTAACGTGAGTTCTGGACTCAAATCGAATTCAAGATTGCAGGTATGATTCGGATCTGTTCAAAACGAAAGAGTTCTAGCTTCCTAGACTGTTTGAAATGATGTTTTTTTTTCTACTTTTCAAACTTTCGGACATGATCTGCTGGCATTTTAACGTGAGTTCTGGACTCAAATCGAATTCAACATTGCAGCTTTGATACGGATCTGTTCAAAACGAAAGAGTTCTAGCTTCTTAGACTGTTTGAAATGAGGTTTTTTTTCTACTTTTCTAACTTTCGGACATGATCTGCTGGCATTTTAACGTGAGTTCTGGACTCAAATCGAATTCAAGATTGCAGTTATGATACGGATCTGTTCAAAACGAAAGAGTTCTAGCTTCCTAGACTGTTTGAAATGATGTTTTTTGTTCTACTTTTCAAACCTTCGGACATGATCTGCTGGCATTTTAACGTGAGTTCTGGACTCAAATCGAGTTCTAGATTGCAGTTATGATACGGATCTGTTAAAAACGAAAGAGTTCTAGCTTCCTAGACTGTTTGAAATGATGTTTTTTGTTCTACTTTTCAAACTTTCGGACATGATCTGCTGGCATTTTAACGTGAGTTCTGGACTCAAATCGAGTTCTAGATTGCAGTTATGATACGGATCTGTTCAAAACGAAAGAGTTCTAGCTTCCTAGACTGTTTGAAATGATGTTTTTTGTTCTACTTTTCAAACTTTCGGACATGATCTGCTGGCATTTTAACGTGAGTTCTGGACTCAAATCGAGTTCTAGATTGCAGTTATGATACGGATCTGTTAAAAACGAAAGAGTTCTAGCTTCCTAGACTGTTTGAAATGATGTTTTTTGTTCTACTTTTCAAACTTTCGGACATGATCTGCTGGTATTTTAACGTGAGTTCTGGACTCAAATCGAATTCAAGATTGCAGCTATGATACGGATCTGTTCAAAACGAAAGAGTTCTAGCTTCCTAGACTGTTTGAAATGATGTTTTTTGTTCTACTTTTCAAACTTTCGGACATGATCTGCTGGCATTTAAACGTGAGTTCTGGACTCAAATCGAATTCAAGATTGCAGCTATGATACGCGTCTGTTCAAAACGAAAGAGTTCTAGCTTCCTAGACTGTTTGAAATGATGAAAATATTTTTGTCTACTTTTCAAACTTTCGGACATGATCTGCTGGCATTTTAACGTGAGTTCTGGACTCAAATCGAGTTCTAGATTGCAGTTATGATACGGATCTGTTCAAAACGAAAGAGTTCTAGCTTCCTAGACTGTTTGAAACGATGTTTTTTTTTCTACTTTTCAAACTTTCGGACATGATCTGCTGGCATTTTAATGTGAGTTCTGGACTCAAATCGAATTCAAGATTGCAGCTATGATACGGATCTGTTCAAAACGAAAGAGTTCTAGCTTCCTAGACTGTTTGAAATTATGTTTTTTTTTCTACTTTTCAAAGTTTCGGACATGATCTGCTGGCATTTTAACGTGAGTTCTGGACTCAAATCGAATTCAACATTGCAGCTTTGATACGGATCTGTTCAAAACGAAAGAGTTCTAGCTTCTTAGACTGTTTGAAATGAGGTTTTTTTTCTACTTTTCTAACTTTCGGACATGATCTGCTGGCATTTTAACGTGAGTTCTGGACTCAAATCGAATTCAAGATTGCAGCTATGATACGGATCTGTTCAAAACGAAAGAGTTCTAGCTTCCTAGACTGTTTGAAATGATGTTTTTTTTTCTACTTTTCAAACTTTCGGACATGATCTGCTGGCATTTTAACGTGAGTTCTGGACTCAAATCGAATTCAAGATTGCAGCTATGATACGGATCTGTTCAAAACGAAAGAGTTCCAGCTTCCTAGACTGTTTGAAATGATGTTTTTTTTTCTACTTTTCAAACTTTCGGAAATGATCTGCTGGCATTTTAACGTGAGTTCTGGACTCAAATCGAATTCAAGATTGCAGCTATGATACGGATCTGTTCAAAACGAAAGAGTTCTAGCTTCCTAGACTGTTTGAAATGATGTTATTTTTCTACTTTTCAAACTTTCGGACATGATCTGCTGGCATTTTCACGTGAGTTCTGGACTCAAATCGAATTCAAGATTGCAGCTATGATACGGATCTGTTCAAAACGAAAGAGTTCTAGCTTCCTAGACTGTTTGAAATGATGTTTTTTTTTCTACTTTTTAAACTTTCGGACATGATCTGCTGGCATTTTAACGTGAGTTCTGGACTCAAATCGAATTCAAGATTGCAGCTATGATACGGATCTGTTCAAAACGAAAGAGTTCCAGCTTCCTAGACTGTTTGAAATGATGTTTTTTGTTCTACTTTTCAAACTTTCGGACATGATCTGCTGGCATTTTAACGTGAGTTCTGGACTCAAATCGAGTTCTAGATTGCAGTTATGATACGGATCTGTTAAAAACGAAAGAGTTCTAGCTTCCTAGACTGTTTGAAATGATGTTTTTTGTTCTACTTTTCAAACTTTCGGACATGATCTGCTGGTATTTTAACGTGAGTTCTGGACTCAAATCGAATTCAAGATTGCAGCTATGATACGGATCTGTTCAAAACGAAAGAGTTCTAGCTTCCTAGACTGTTTGAAATGATGTTTTTTTTTCTACTTTTCAAACTTTCGGACATGATCTGCTGGCATTTTAACGTGAGTTCTGGACTCAAATCGAGTTCTAGATTGCAGTTATGATACGGATCTGTTCAAAACGAAAGAGTTCTAGCTTCCTAGACTGTTTGAAATGATGTTTTTTGTTCTACTTTTCAAACCTTCGGACATGATCTGCTGGCATTTTAACGTGAGTTCTGGACTCAAATCGAGTTCTAGATTGCAGTTATGATACGGATCTGTTAAAAACGAAAGAGTTCTAGCTTCCTAGACTGTTTGAAATGATGTTTTTTGTTCTACTTTTCAAACTTTCGGACATGATCTGCTGGCATTTTAACGTGAGTTCTGGACTCAAATCGAAGTCTAGATTGCAGTTATGATACGGATCTGTTCAAAACGAAAGAGTTCTAGCTTCCTAGACTGTTTGAAATGATGTTTTTTGTTCTACTTTTCAAACTTTCGGACATGATCTGCTGGCATTTTAACGTGAGTTCTGGACTCAAATCGAGTTCTAGATTGCAGTTATGATACGGATCTGTTAAAAACGAAAGAGTTCTACCTTCCTAGACTGTTTGAAATGATGTTTTTTGTTCTACTTTTCAAACTTTCGGACATGATCTGCTGGTATTTTAACGTGAGTTCTGGACTCAAATCGAATTCAAGATTGCAGCTATGATACGGATCTGTTCAAAACGAAAGAGTTCTAGCTTCCTAGACTGTTTGAAATGATGTTTTTTGTTCTACTTTTCAAACTTTCGGACATGATCTGCTGGCATTTAAACGTGAGTTCTGGACTCAAATCGAATTCAAGATTGCAGCTATGATACGCGTCTGTTCAAAACGAAAGAGTTCTAGCTTCCTAGACTGTTTGAAATGATGAAAATATTTTTGTCTACTTTTCAAACTTTCGGACATGATCTGCTGGCATTTTAACGTGAGTTCTGGACTCAAATCGAGTTCTAGATTGCAGTTATGATACGGATCTGTTCAAAACGAAAGAGTTCTAGCTTCCTAGACTGTTTGAAACGATGTTTTTTTTTCTACTTTTCAAACTTTCGGACATGATCTGCTGGCATTTTAATGTGAGTTCTGGACTCAAATCGAATTCAAGATTGCAGCTATGATACGGATCTGTTCAAAACGAAAGAGTTCTAGCTTCCTAGACTGTTTGAAATTATGTTTTTTTTTCTACTTTTCAAAGTTTCGGACATGATCTGCTGGCATTTTAACGTGAGTTCTGGACTCAAATCGAATTCAACATTGCAGCTTTGATACGGATCTGTTCAAAACGAAAGAGTTCTAGCTTCTTAGACTGTTTGAAATGAGGTTTTTTTTCTACTTTTCTAACTTTCGGACATGATCTGCTGGCATTTTAACGTGAGTTCTGGACTCAAATCGAATTCAAGATTGCAGCTATGATACGGATCTGTTCAAAACGAAAGAGTTCTAGCTTCCTAGACTGTTTGAAATGATGTTTTTTTTTCTACTTTTCAAACTTTCGGACATGATCTGCTGGCATTTTAACGTGAGTTCTGGACTCAAATCGAATTCAAGATTGCAGCTATGATACGGATCTGTTCAAAACGAAAGAGTTCCAGCTTCCTAGACTGTTTGAAATGATGTTTTTTTTTCTACTTTTCAAACTTTCGGAAATGATCTGCTGGCATTTTAACGTGAGTTCTGGACTCAAATCGAATTCAAGATTGCAGCTATGATACGGATCTGTTCAAAACGAAAGAGTTCTAGCTTCCTAGACTGTTTGAAATGATGTTATTTTTCTACTTTTCAAACTTTCGGACATGATCTGCTGGCATTTTCACGTGAGTTCTGGACTCAAATCGAATTCAAGATTGCAGCTATGATACGGATCTGTTCAAAACGAAAGAGTTCTAGCTTCCTAGACTGTTTGAAATGATGTTTTTTTTTCTACTTTTCAAACTTTCGGACATGATCTGCTGGCATTTTAACGTGAGTTCTGGACTCAAATCGAATTCAAGATTGCAGCTTTGATACGGATCTGTTCAAAACGAAAGAGTTCTAGCTTCTTAGACTGTTTGAAATGAGGTTTTTTTTCTACTTTTCTAACTTACGGACATGATCTGCTGGCATTTTAACGTGAGTTCTGGACTCAAATCGAATTCAAGATTGCAGCTATGATACGGATTTGTTCAAAACGAAAGAGTTCTAGCTTCCTACACTGTTTGAAATTATGTTTTTTTTTCTACTTTTCAAACTTTCGGACATGATCTGCTGGCATTTTAACGTGAGTTCTGGACTCAAATCGAATTCAAGATTGCAGCTATGATACGGATCTGTTCAAAACGAAAGAGTTCCAGCTTCCTAGACTGTTTGAA
The DNA here is from genome assembly GCA_932527175.1 of Operophtera brumata. Lineage (NCBI taxonomy): Eukaryota > Metazoa > Arthropoda > Insecta > Lepidoptera > Geometridae > Operophtera > Operophtera brumata. The sequence goes on along the minus strand of OW052228.1, from coordinate 40,976,529 downwards.
ATGATGTTTTTTTTTCTACTTTTCAAACTTTCGGAAATGATCTGCTGGCATTTTAACGTGAGTTCTGGACTCAAATCGAATTCAAGATTGCAGCTATGATACGGATCTGTTCAAAACGAAAGAGTTCTAGCTTCCTAGACTGTTTGAAATTATGTTTTTTTTTTCTACTTTTCAAACTTTCGGACATGATCTGCTGGAATTTTAACGTGAGTTCTGGACTCAAATCGAATTCAAGATTGCAGCTATGATACGGATCTGTTCAAAACGAAAGAGTTCTAGCTTCCTAGACTGTTTGAAATGATGTTTTTTTTTCTACTTTTCAAACTTTCGGACATGATCTGCTGGCATTTTAACGTGAGTTCTGGACTCAAATCGAATTCAAGATTGCAGCTATGATACGGATCTGTTCAAAACGAAAGAGTTCTAGCTTCCTAGACTGTTTGAAATGATGTTTTTTTTTCTACTTTTCAAACTATCGGACATGATCTGCTGGCATTTTAACGTGAGTTCTGGACTCAAATCGAATTCAAGATTGCAGCTATGATACGGATCTGTTCAAAACGAAAGAGTTCTAGCTTCCTAGACTGTTTGAAATGATGTTTTTTTTCTACTTTTCAAACTATCGGACATGATCTGCTGGCATTTTAACGTGAGTTCTGGACTCAAATCGAATTCAAGATTGCAGCTATGATACGGATCTGTTCAAAACGAAAGAGTTCTAGCTTCCTAGACTGTTTGAAATGATGTTTTTTTTCTACTTTTCAAACTTTCGGACATGATCTGCTGGCATTTTCACGTGAGTTCTGGACTCAAATCGAATTCAAGATTGCAGCTATGATACGGATCTGTTCAAAACGAAAGAGTTCTAGCTTCCTAGACTGTTTGAAATGATGTTATTTTTTCTACTTTTCAAACTTTCGGACATGATCTGCTGGCATTTTAACGTGAGTTCTGGACTCAAATCGAATTCAAGATTGCAGCTTTGATACGGATCTGTTCAAAACGAAAGAGTTCTAGCTTCTTAGACTGTTTGAAATGAGGTTTTTTTCTACTTTTCTAACTTTCGGACATGATCTGCTGGCATTTTAACGTGAGTTCTGGACTCAAATCGAATTCAAGATTGCAGGTATGATACGGATCTGTTCAAAACGAAAGAGTTCTAGCTTCCTAGACTGTTTGAAATGATGTTTTTTTTTCTACTTTTCAAACTTTCGGACATGATCTGCTGGCATTTTAACGTGAGTTCTGGACTCAAATCGAATTCAACATTGCAGCTTTGATACGGATCTGTTCAAAACGAAAGAGTTCTAGCTTCTTAGACTGTTTGAAATGAGGTTTTTTTTCTACTTTTCTAACTTTCGGACATGATCTGCTGGCATTTTAACGTGAGTTCTGGACTCAAATCGAATTCAAGATTGCAGCTATGATACGGATCTGTTCAAAACGAAAGAGTTCTAGCTTCCTAGACTGTTTGAAATTATGTTTTTTTTTCTACTTTTCAAACTTTCGGACATGATCTGCTGGCATTTTAACGTGAGTTCTGGACTCAAATCGAATTCAAGATTGCAGCTATGATACGGATCTGTTCAAAACGAAAGAGTTCCAGCTTCCTAGACTGTTTGAAATGATGTTTTTTTTTCTACTTTTCAAACTTTCGGACATGATCTGCTGGCATTTTAACGTGAGTTCTGGACTCAAATCGAATTCAAGATTGCAGCTATGATACGGATCTGTTCAAAACGAAAGAGTTCCAGCTTCCTAGACTGTTTGAAATGATGTTTTTTTTTCTACTTTTCAAACTTTCGGAAATGATCTGCTGGCATTTTAACGTGAGTTCTGGACTCAAATCGAATTCAAGATTGCAGCTATGATACGGATCTGTTCAAAACGAAAGAGTTCTAGCTTCCTAGACTGTTTGAAATGATGTTTTTTTTCTACTTTTCAAACTTTCGGACATGATCTGCTGGCATTTTCACGTGAGTTCTGGACTCAAATCGAATTCAAGATTGCAGCTATGATACGGATCTGTTCAAAACGAAAGAGTTCTAGCTTCCTAGACTGTTTGAAATGATGTTTTTTTTTCTACTTTTCAAACTTTCGGACATGATCTGCTGGCATTTTAACGTGAGTTCTGGACTCAAATCGAATTCAAGATTGCAGCTTTGATACGGATCTGTTCAAAACGAAAGAGTTCTAGCTTCTTAGACTGTTTGAAATGAGGTTTTTTTTCTACTTTTCTAACTTACGGACATGATCTGCTGGCATTTTAACGTGAGTTCTGGACTCAAATCGAATTCAAGATTGCAGCTATGATACGGATTTGTTCAAAACGAAAGAGTTCTAGCTTCCTAGACTGTTTGAAATTATGTTTTTTTTTCTACTTTTCAAACTTTCGGACATGATCTGCTGGCATTTTAACGTGAGTTCTGGACTCAAATCGAATTCAAGATTGCAGCTATGATACGGATCTGTTCAAAACGAAAGAGTTCCAGCTTCCTAGACTGTTTGAAATGATGTTTTTTTTTCTACTTTTCAAACTTTCGGAAATGATCTGCTGGCATTTTAACGTGAGTTCTGGACTCAAATCGAATTCAAGATTGCAGCTATGATACGGATCTGTTCAAAACGAAAGAGTTCTAGCTTCCTAGACTGTTTGAAATTATGTTTTTTTTTTCTACTTTTCAAACTTTCGGACATGATCTGCTGGAATTTTAACGTGAGTTCTGGACTCAAATCGAATTCAAGATTGCAGCTATGATACGGATCTGTTCAAAACTAAAGAGTTCTAGCTTCCTAGACTGTTTTAAATGATGTTTTTTTTTCTACTTTTCAAACTTTCGGACATGATCTGCTGGCATTTTAACGTGAGTTCTGGACTCAAATCGAATTCAAGATTGCAGCTATGATACGGATCTGTTCAAAACGAAAGAGTTCTAGCTTCCTAGACTGTTTGAAATGATGTTTTTTTTTCTACTTTTCAAACTATCGGACATGATCTGCTGGCATTTTAACGTGAGTTCTGGACTCAAATCAAATTCAAGATTGCAGCTATGATACGGATCTGTTCAAAACGAAAGAGTTCTAGCTTCCTAGACTGTTTGAAATGATGTTTTTTTTCTACTTTTCAAACTATCGGACATGATCTGGTCTGATACGGATCTGTTCAAAACGAAAGAGTTCTAGCTTCCTAGACTGTTTGAAATGATGTTTTTTTTTCTACTTTTCAAACTTTCGGACATGATCTGCTGGCATTTTAACGTGAGTTCTGGACTCAAATCGAATTCAAGATTGCAGCTTTGATACGGATCTGTTCAAAACGAAAGAGTTCTAGCTTCTTAGACTGTTTGAAATGAGGTTTTTTTCTACTTTTCTAACTTTCGGACATGATCTGCTGGCATTTTAACGTGAGTTCTGGACTCAAATCGAATTCAAGATTGCAGCTATGATACGGATCTGTTCAAAACGAAAGAGTTCTAGCTTCCTAGACTGTTTGAAATGATGTTTTTTTTTCTACTTTTCAAACTTTCGGACATGATCTGCTGGCATTTTAACGTGAGTTCTGGACTCAAATCGAATTCAACATTGCAGCTTTGATACGGATCTGTTCAAAACGAAAGAGTTCTAGCTTCTTAGACTGTTTGAAATGAGGTTTTTTTTCTACTTTTCTAACTTTCGGACATGATCTGCTGGCATTTTAACGTGAGTTCTGGACTCAAATCGAATTCAAGATTGCAGCTATGATACGGATCTGTTCAAAACGAAAGAGTTCTAGCTTCCTAGACTGTTTGAAATGATGTTTTTTTTTCTACTTTTCAAACTTTCGGACATGATCTGCTGGCATTTTAACGTGAGTTCTGGACTCAAATCGAATTCAAGATTGCAGCTATGATACGGATCTGTTCAAAACGAAAGAGTTCCAGCTTCCTAGACTGTTTGAAATGATGTTTTTTTTTCTACTTTTCAAACTTTCGGAAATGATCTGCTGGCATTTTAACGTGAGTTCTGGACTCAAATCGAATTCAAGATTGCTGCTATGATACGGATCTGTTCAAAACGAAAGAGTTCTAGCTTCCTAGACTGTTTGAAATGATGTTTTTTTTCTACTTTTCAAACTTTCGGACATGATCTGCTGGCATTTTCACGTGAGTTCTGGACTCAAATCGAATTCAAGATTGCAGCTATGATACGGATCTGTTCAAAACGAAAGAGTTCTAGCTTCCTAGACTGTTTGAAATGATGTTTTTTTTTCTACTTTTCAAACTTTCGGACATGATCTGCTGGCATTTTAACGTGAGTTCTGGACTCAAATCGAATTCAAGATTGCAGCTTTGATACGGATCTGTTCAAAACGAAAGAGTTCTAGCTTCTTAGACTGTTTGAAATGAGGTTTTTTTTCTACTTTTCTAACTTACGGACATGATCTGCTGGCATTTTAACGTGAGTTCTGGACTCAAATCGAATTCAAGATTGCAGCTATGATACGGATTTGTTCAAAACGAAAGAGTTCTAGCTTCCTAGACTGTTTGAAATTATGTTTTTTTTTCTACTTTTCAAACTTTCGGACATGATCTGCTGGCATTTTAACGTGAGTTCTGGACTCAAATCGAATTCAAGATTGCAGCTATGATACGGATCTGTTCAAAACGAAAGAGTTCCAGCTTCCTAGACTGTTTGAAATGATGTTTTTTTTTCTACTTTTCAAACTTTCGGAAATGACCTGCTGGCATTTTAACGTGAGTTCTGGACTCAAATCGAATTCAAGATTGCAGCTATGATACGGATCTGTTCAAAACGAAAGAGTTCTAGCTTCCTAGACTGTTTGAAATGATGTTTTTTTTCTACTTTTCAAACTTTCGGACATGATCTGCTGGCATTTTCACGTGAGTTCTGGACTCAAATCGAATTCAAGATTGCAGCTATGATACGGATCTGTTCAAAACGAAAGAGTTCTAGCTTCCTAGACTGTTTGAAATGATGTTTTTTTTTCTACTTTTCAAACTTTCGGACATGATCTGCTGGCATTTTAACGTGAGTTCTGGACTCAAATCGAATTCAAGATTGCAGCTATGATACGGATCTGTTCAAAACGAAAGAGTTCTAGCTTCCTAGACTGTTTGAAATGATGTTTTTTTTCTACTTTTCAAACTTTCGGACATGATCTGCTGGCATTTTAACGTGAGTTCTGGACTCAAATCGAATTCAAGATTGCAGCTATGATACAGATCTGTTCAAAACGAAAGAGTTCTAGCTTCCTAGACTGTTTGAAATTATGTTTTTTTTTTCTACTTTTCAAACTTTCGGACATGATCTGCTGGAATTTTAACGTGAGTTCTGGACTCAAATCGAATTCAAGATTGCAGCTATGATACGGATCTGTTCAAAACGAAAGAGTTCTAGCTTCCTAGACTGTTTGAAATGATGTTTTTTTTTCTACTTTTCAAACTTTCGGACATGATCTGCTGGCATTTTAACGTGAGTTCTGGACTCAAATCGAATTCAAGATTGCAGCTATGATACGGATCTGTTCAAAACGAAAGAGTTCCAGCTTCCTAGACTGTTTGAAATGATGTTTTTTTTTCTACTTTTCAAACTTTCGGACATGATCTGCTGGCATTTTAACGTGAGTTCTGGACTCAAATCGAATTCAAGATTGCAGCTATGATACGGATCTGTTCAAAACGAAAGAGTTCCAGCTTCCTAGACTGTTTGAAATGATGTTTTTTTTTCTACTTTTCAAACTTTCGGAAATGATCTGCTGGCATTTTAACGTGAGTTCTGGACTCAAATCGAATTCAAGATTGCAGCTATGATACGGATCTGTTCAAAACGAAAGAGTTCTAGCTTCCTAGACTGTTTGAAATGATGTTTTTTTTCTACTTTTCAAACTTTCGGACATGATCTGCTGGCATTTTCACGTGAGTTCTGGACTCAAATCGAATTCAAGATTGCAGCTATGATACGGATCTGTTCAAAACGAAAGAGTTCTAGCTTCCTAGACTGTTTGAAATGATGTTTTTTTTTCTACTTTTCAAACTTTCGGACATGATCTGCTGGCATTTTAACGTGAGTTCTGGACTCAAATCGAATTCAAGATTGCAGCTTTGATACGGATCTGTTCAAAACGAAAGAGTTCTAGCTTCTTAGACTGTTTGAAATGAGGTTTTTTTTCTACTTTTCTAACTTACGGACATGATCTGCTGGCATTTTAACGTGAGTTCTGGACTCAAATCGAATTCAAGATTGCAGCTATGATACGGATTTGTTCAAAACGAAAGAGTTCTAGCTTCCTAGACTGTTTGAAATTATGTTTTTTTTTCTACTTTTCAAACTTTCGGACATGATCTGCTGGCATTTTAACGTGAGTTCTGGACTCAAATCGAATTCAAGATTGCAGCTATGATACGGATCTGTTCAAAACGAAAGAGTTCCAGCTTCCTAGACTGTTTGAAATGATGTTTTTTTTTCTACTTTTCAAACTTTCGGAAATGATCTGCTGGCATTTTAACGTGAGTTCTGGACTCAAATCGAATTCAAGATTGCAGCTATGATACGGATCTGTTCAAAACGAAAGAGTTCTAGCTTCCTAGACTGTTTGAAATGATGTTTTTTTTCTACTTTTCAAACTATCGGACATGATCTGGTCTGATACGGATCTGTTCAAAACGAAAGAGTTCTAGCTTCCTAGACTGTTTGAAATGATGTTTTTTTTTCTACTTTTCAAACTTTCGGACATGATCTGCTGGCATTTTAACGTGAGTTCTGGACTCAAATCGAATTCAAGATTGCAGCTTTGATACGGATCTGTTCAAAACGAAAGAGTTCTAGCTTCTTAGACTGTTTGAAATGAGGTTTTTTTCTACTTTTCTAACTTTCGGACATGATCTGCTGGCATTTTAACGTGAGTTCTGGACTCAAATCGAATTCAAGATTGCAGCTATGATACGGATCTGTTCAAAACGAAAGAGTTCTAGCTTCCTAGACTGTTTGAAATGATGTTTTTTTTTCTACTTTTCAAACTTTCGGACATGATCTGCTGGCATTTTAACGTGAGTTCTGGACTCAAATCGAATTCAACATTGCAGCTTTGATACGGATCTGTTCAAAACGAAAGAGTTCTAGCTTCTTAGACTGTTTGAAATGAGGTTTTTTTTTCTACTTTTCAAACTTTCGGACATGATCTGCTGGCATTTTAACGTGAGTTCTGGACTCAAATCGAATTCAAGATTGCAGCTATGATACGGATCTGTTCAAAACGAAAGAGTTCCAGCTTCCTAGACTGTTTGAAATGATGTTTTTTTTTCTACTTTTCAAACTTTCGGAAATGATCTGCTGGCATTTTAACGTGAGTTCTGGACTCAAATCGAATTCAAGATTGCAGCTATGATACGGATCTGTTCAAAACGAAAGAGTTCTAGCTTCCTAGACTGTTTGAAATTATGTTTTTTTTTTCTACTTTTCAAACTTTCGGACATGATCTGCTGGAATTTTAACGTGAGTTCTGGACTCAAATCGAATTCAAGATTGCAGCTATGATACGGATCTGTTCAAAACTAAAGAGTTCTAGCTTCCTAGACTGTTTTAAATGATGTTTTTTTTTCTACTTTTCAAACTTTCGGACATGATCTGCTGGCATTTTAACGTGAGTTCTGGACTCAAATCGAATTCAAGATTGCAGCTATGATACGGATCTGTTCAAAACGAAAGAGTTCTAGCTTCCTAGACTGTTTGAAATGATGTTTTTTTTTCTACTTTTCAAACTATCGGACATGATCTGCTGGCATTTTAACGTGAGTTCTGGACTCAAATCAAATTCAAGATTGCAGCTATGATACGGATCTGTTCAAAACGAAAGAGTTCTAGCTTCCTAGACTGTTTGAAATGATGTTTTTTTTCTACTTTTCAAACTATCGGACATGATCTGGTCTGATACGGATCTGTTCAAAACGAAAGAGTTCTAGCTTCCTAGACTGTTTGAAATGATGTTTTTTTTTCTACTTTTCAAACTTTCGGACATGATCTGCTGGCATTTTAACGTGAGTTCTGGACTCAAATCGAATTCAAGATTGCAGCTTTGATACGGATCTGTTCAAAACGAAAGAGTTCTAGCTTCTTAGACTGTTTGAAATGAGGTTTTTTTCTACTTTTCTAACTTTCGGACATGATCTGCTGGCATTTTAACGTGAGTTCTGGACTCAAATCGAATTCAAGATTGCAGCTATGATACGGATCTGTTCAAAACGAAAGAGTTCTAGCTTCCTAGACTGTTTGAAATGATGTTTTTTTTTCTACTTTTCAAACTTTCGGACATGATCTGCTGGCATTTTAACGTGAGTTCTGGACTCAAATCGAATTCAACATTGCAGCTTTGATACGGATCTGTTCAAAACGAAAGAGTTCTAGCTTCTTAGACTGTTTGAAATGAGGTTTTTTTTCTACTTTTCTAACTTTCGGACATGATCTGCTGGCATTTTAACGTGAGTTCTGGACTCAAATCGAATTCAAGATTGCAGCTATGATACGGATCTGTTCAAAACGAAAGAGTTCTAGCTTCCTAGACTGTTTGAAATGATGTTTTTTTTTCTACTTTTCAAACTTTCGGAAATGATCTGCTGGCATTTTAACGTGAGTTCTGGACTCAAATCGAATTCAAGATTGCAGCTATGATACGGATCTGTTCAAAACGAAAGAGTTCTAGCTTCCTAGACTGTTTGAAATTATGTTTTTTTTTTCTACTTTTCAAACTTTCGGACATGATCTGCTGGAATTTTAACGTGAGTTCTGGACTCAAATCGAATTCAAGATTGCAGCTATGATACGGATCTGTTCAAAACTAAAGAGTTCTAGCTTCCTAGACTGTTTTAAATGATGTTTTTTTTTCTACTTTTCAAACTTTCGGACATGATCTGCTGGCATTTTAACGTGAGTTCTGGACTCAAATCGAATTCAAGATTGCAGCTATGATACGGATCTGTTCAAAACGAAAGAGTTCTAGCTTCCTAGACTGTTTGAAATGATGTTTTTTTTTCTACTTTTCAAACTATCGGACATGATCTGCTGGCATTTTAACGTGAGTTCTGGACTCAAATCAAATTCAAGATTGCAGCTATGATACGGATCTGTTCAAAACGAAAGAGTTCTAGCTTCCTAGACTGTTTGAAATGATGTTTTTTTTCTACTTTTCAAACTATCGGACATGATCTGGTCTGATACGGATCTGTTCAAAACGAAAGAGTTCTAGCTTCCTAGACTGTTTGAAATGATGTTTTTTTTTCTACTTTTCAAACTTTCGGACATGATCTGCTGGCATTTTAACGTGAGTTCTGGACTCAAATCGAATTCAAGATTGCAGCTTTGATACGGATCTGTTCAAAACGAAAGAGTTCTAGCTTCTTAGACTGTTTGAAATGAGGTTTTTTTCTACTTTTCTAACTTTCGGACATGATCTGCTGGCATTTTAACGTGAGTTCTGGACTCAAATCGAATTCAAGATTGCAGCTATGATACGGATCTGTTCAAAACGAAAGAGTTCTAGCTTCCTAGACTGTTTGAAATGATGTTTTTTTTTCTACTTTTCAAACTTTCGGACATGATCTGCTGGCATTTTAACGTGAGTTCTGGACTCAAATCGAATTCAACATTGCAGCTTTGATACGGATCTGTTCAAAACGAAAGAGTTCTAGCTTCTTAGACTGTTTGAAATGAGGTTTTTTTTCTACTTTTCTAACTTTCGGACATGATCTGCTGGCATTTTAACGTGAGTTCTGGACTCAAATCGAATTCAAGATTGCAGCTATGATACGGATCTGTTCAAAACGAAAGAGTTCTAGCTTCCTAGACTGTTTGAAATGATGTTTTTTTTTCTACTTTTCAAACTTTCGGACATGATCTGCTGGCATTTTAACGTGAGTTCTGGACTCAAATCGAATTCAAGATTGCAGCTATGATACGGATCTGTTCAAAACGAAAGAGTTCCAGCTTCCTAGACTGTTTGAAATGATGTTTTTTTTTCTACTTTTCAAACTTTCGGAAATGATCTGCTGGCATTTTAACGTGAGTTCTGGACTCAAATCGAATTCAAGATTGCTGCTATGATACGGATCTGTTCAAAACGAAAGAGTTCTAGCTTCCTAGACTGTTTGAAATGATGTTTTTTTTCTACTTTTCAAACTTTCGGACATGATCTGCTGGCATTTTCACGTGAGTTCTGGACTCAAATCGAATTCAAGATTGCAGCTATGATACGGATCTGTTCAAAACGAAAGAGTTCTAGCTTCCTAGACTGTTTGAAATGATGTTTTTTTTTCTACTTTTCAAACTTTCGGACATGATCTGCTGGCATTTTAACGTGAGTTCTGGACTCAAATCGAATTCAAGATTGCAGCTTTGATACGGATCTGTTCAAAACGAAAGAGTTCTAGCTTCTTAGACTGTTTGAAATGAGGTTTTTTTTCTACTTTTCTAACTTACGGACATGATCTGCTGGCATTTTAACGTGAGTTCTGGACTCAAATCGAATTCAAGATTGCAGCTATGATACGGATTTGTTCAAAACGAAAGAGTTCTAGCTTCCTAGACTGTTTGAAATTATGTTTTTTTTTCTACTTTTCAAACTTTCGGACATGATCTGCTGGCATTTTAACGTGAGTTCTGGACTCAAATCGAATTCAAGATTGCAGCTATGATACGGATCTGTTCAAAACGAAAGAGTTCCAGCTTCCTAGACTGTTTGAAATGATGTTTTTTTTTCTACTTTTCAAACTTTCGGAAATGACCTGCTGGCATTTTAACGTGAGTTCTGGACTCAAATCGAATTCAAGATTGCAGCTATGATACGGATCTGTTCAAAACGAAAGAGTTCTAGCTTCCTAGACTGTTTGAAATGATGTTTTTTTTCTACTTTTCAAACTTTCGGACATGATCTGCTGGCATTTTCACGTGAGTTCTGGACTCAAATCGAATTCAAGATTGCAGCTATGATACGGATCTGTTCAAAACGAAAGAGTTCTAGCTTCCTAGACTGTTTGAAATGATGTTTTTTTTTCTACTTTTCAAACTTTCGGACATGATCTGCTGGCATTTTAACGTGAGTTCTGGACTCAAATCGAATTCAAGATTGCAGCTATGATACGGATCTGTTCAAAACGAAAGAGTTCTAGCTTCCTAGACTGTTTGAAATGATGTTTTTTTTCTACTTTTCAAACTTTCGGACATGATCTGCTGGCATTTTAACGTGAGTTCTGGACTCAAATCGAATTCAAGATTGCAGCTATGATACAGATCTGTTCAAAACGAAAGAGTTCTAGCTTCCTAGACTGTTTGAAATTATGTTTTTTTTTTCTACTTTTCAAACTTTCGGACATGATCTGCTGGAATTTTAACGTGAGTTCTGGACTCAAATCGAATTCAAGATTGCAGCTATGATACGGATCTGTTCAAAACGAAAGAGTTCTAGCTTCCTAGACTGTTTGAAATGATGTTTTTTTTTCTACTTTTCAAACTTTCGGACATGATCTGCTGGCATTTTAACGTGAGTTCTGGACTCAAATCGAATTCAAGATTGCAGCTTTGATACGGGTCTGTTCAAAACGAAAGAGTTCTAGCTTCCTAGACTGTTTGAAATGATGTTTTTTTTTCTACTTTTCAAACTTTCGGACATGATCTGCTGGCATTTTAACGTGAGTTCTGGACTCAAATCGAATTCAAGATTGCAGCTATGATACGGATCTGTTCAAAACAAAAGAGTTCTAGCTTCCTAGACTGTTTGAAAAGATGTTTTTTTTTTACTTTTCAAACTTTCGGACATGATCTGCTGGCATTTTAACGTGAGTTCTTGACTCCAATCGAGTTCAAGATTGCAGCTATGATACGCATCTGTTCAAAACGAAAGAGTTCTAGCTTCCTAGACTGTTTGAAATTATGTTTTTTTTCTAGTTTTCAAACTTTCGGACATGATCTGCTGGCATTTTAACGTGAGTTCTGGACTCAAATCGAGTTCAAGATTGCAGGTATGATACGGATCTGTTCAAAACGAAAGAGTTCTAGCTTCCTAGACTGTTTGAAATGATGAAAATATTTTTGTCTACTTTTCAAACTTTCGGACATGATCTGCTGGCATTTTAACGTGAGTTCTGGACTCAAATCGAATTCAAGATTGCAGGTATGATACGGATCTGTTCAAAACGAAAGAGTTCTAGCTTCCTAGACTGTTTGAAATGATGAAAATATTTTTGTCTACTTTTCAAACTTTCGGACATGATCTGCTGGCATTTTAACGTGAGTTCTGGACTCAAATCGAATTCAAGATTGCAGCTATGATACGTATCGATTTAGCAGCGATTTCTTCCAGACAACCTTTGGATGGAGATAAATTTATATGTTAGGAAGAATGGCCGGGGGTGTATGTATATTATAGGTACAAAAGAAGTTAAAAAATAATTAAAGACAAATACCGATCAAATCTGATGTAACTAAAGAGGCCCCCAGACGGGCTATACTTTTGATGAAATATGTGGCTACAACATTGCCGACTATATCCCGGCAATACAAATAGTAGATTAGTAGCCAAGGGCTGTGAGGCATCAGACTTACTTCATACCTACAAAGAAAAGTGAAAAAGTTAAGTGGTGGTATACGTTTAAAAGAGACTATTCTGAAGAAAACTGTGGCAAATTTATTGACTGTTTAAAAAGTGTATCGTTCAGTAATGTATATAACCTCATAGATACAAATGATGCGTTTAATGAATTTCATGAGCTCTTCTCACTTTTTTATAAGCTCTGCTTTCCTATCCTTAGGATTAAAATTAATAATAGAACTGACAAAATCAAATGGTTAACTAAAGGTATAAGAACTAGTTGCAAAGCAAAAAGGACTTTATTCAGTCAATATCGACGTAACCCAAGTCCTAATAATTTTAGTGAATACACGAAATATACTCAACTACTTAGAAAATGTCAACAGAGTTCTCAACGACTAGGCAATAATAAATACCTAGCTAATTCTGCAAACAAATGCAAGGCTGTTTGGGATATTATTAAAAAAACTACATATAGTGACATCAGTAAAAATAACCCTGACTGTATTGAAATTGAAAATAAATTAATTAATGACCCTAGTATAATTTCCAATGAATTTAATAATTTTTTTATCAATTCCGTAGCAGATAACTGTGTATCCAATTCTTACTTATCGGCCCCGAACAAACTTATAAATGCGGTGGAAAATAGTATATTTTTGTCCCCAACCGATCCTGGCGAAGTATCCAAAATTATATTTTCTTTGACTAATTCAAATGCTGTTGGTTTTGACGAAATTTGCACCAAATTGGTTAAACTAAGCTGCTACTACATAATTTGGCCTCTGGCTTACATTATTAATCTTTCATTGGAAAATGGTGTGTTTCCAAACTTACTCAAGAAGTCTGTTGTAATACCGATTTTTAAGAAAGGTGAAAAAACTAAATTAGAAAATTTTAGACCAATAACTTTGATACCGATTTTTTCAAAAATATTCGAGAAGGTACTTTTTAAACGCCTAGAAAGCTTTGTGGTATCCAATAATATTTTGCAAAACCAACAATACGGCTTTCGGAAAAATAAAAGCACTACTCTAGCTGCCTTTCACCTTGTTAAATCTATTTTAGAATGTATTGATTCGAAAATACCAGTCACCGTCCTATTCATGGACATGAGCAAGGCCTTCGACTTCGTGAATCACAAATTACTTCTTGCTAAATTAGAAAAGTACGGCATTCGAGGCCCTGCTAGTGATTGGATCAAATCGTACCTGGATCATAGGGAGCAGTGTGTACGCATTAGGAGGTATAAGTGTGAGGACAAAACAATTCACTCATATTTCTCTAACTTCGTAAATAACTGTTTTGGAGTCCCACAAGGGAGTATATTGGGTCCCTATCTGTTCCTCTTGTACATTAACGACCTGCCAAATTCAATATCACATGAAAGTATCATGTTTGCGGATGATACTACAGCTATTATTAAATGCAAGGACGCCACCACTTATGAAAGTGAAATAAACGTAACTTTAGGTAAATTGATAACCTGGTTAACAGAGAATAATCTAAAAGCAAATGTTAGCAAAACAAAGTATATGCAGATGTTGTCATGTAAATCCCAGCCTAAAAAACTGAACATATCATTTAACGGAGAAGGTGTAGAGGAGGTAACTAATTGCAAGTTTTTAGGCATTACTATTGATAATATGTGTACCTGGAAGTCTCATATTGAAAACATTAGAGTGAGAATAAACCGTTTCATATTTGCACTTAGAAGAATTAGACAAATTGCCTCAGTAAAGGCTTCAATAACAGCTTATTATGGCTATGTAAATTCAGTCCTTAGATACGGACTAATTTTATGGGGAAACTCTGTTGAGTTCGAATCTATTTTCATACTCCAGAAGAAATGCATTAGATCCATCTTTGGTCTAGACCCCCTTACTTCATGCAGACCATATTTTAAGGAACACAAAATACTTACCCTTCCTTCGATCTATATACTTGAGGCGTGTCTATTTGTTGTCAATAACCCGGATTATTTCATTAGACTCACTTCCATGTCTACTCGCCTGTATAGACCAAATTTTAAGAATAAGATTTTTTTCCCTAAAGCTCGTTTAGCAACGGTTACTAGAAATTCATTTTATATGTGTATAAAGATTTATAATAAATTGCCTATGGAGTATCGAGACTTGCCACAAAGAGCACTGAAGCCAAGATTAGTCAAACTTCTCTTGTCTTGGTGTTTCTATAGTATTAATGAGTACCTAACATGTAAACAATTATAACTGTCATTTTTTGAATTTATTATTAGTACCTACTTTTATTATTGTTGAATTTGAATTGCGCTAATTAATTAATTGAATTGAATTGATTTATTTAAAGAGGATTGTGTTTTTCTGTCTTTTTCTGGTGTCCTGTGTTAACTGTTTAAATTGATTGATTGTGTACATAATTGTGAATTTCGTATGCCTGTATTGGTAGAATTTTAGTGTTACGCCTATAAAATAAGAACTGTCTTGTACCTACCTAAAATTCTGACGAAATAAATATATTTGTATTTGTATTTGTATTTGTAATTGCAGCCAGAGATATTTAGGCGCACGAGCGCAGCGAGGGTGCCTATAGTTCGAGGGTGCCATTGATGCTTACACCCGAGCTAACTACTCTGCTTTACATCTCGATTGTGAGGTAAGTAGAAAAAAACCGGCATTACAAGAATAAAACATTTTTGATAGCTCACTAAAGTATGTTAAGAATACAGTCTCAGATAAAGACTTTACTCGTTTTTCTTTTCGCAACTTCATGAACTCGTCGTAAGTTTTCAAATATCTCTCTTTAGAACTTTCAGGCAAAATATTGTTAATTGCTGCTTCAGCTTCCATTTTCATTGAATCGGGAGTGCAGCTTATATCTTCATCACTTGCAGAACTCATGTTTTTTTCCTAATTAGCACGTAATTATAAAAAAAAAACAAAAACAAACAATATTTAAAGTAAAAGTTTTTTATTCCCGTCTTTTTTCATCTTTTTTTAAATATTTTTTGTCTTTACATGGGCTACATACATGGCTAGTATGGCTACAATGGCGGACGAACTCATACGCGTTGCAGCAGCTTACATTGTTTTAAAAGCAAAGTCGAAACAAAAAAAAAACAAGAAAAATGTGGATTCGACCTTATTTCAATAAGCGTAATGAAATCAATTATTTTTTCATTTGACCATGTACCAGTCATTTTGATCCGTATTTTAATTTATAACCTCAAACTTTAAACACGCACCCGAACCAAACTAAACAGAAACAAACACGAACATAGCTACTCTACTCGAACGAATCGCGGCAAACTTCACGTAGCATGAAAAAGGGACGCACTTATGCCGTATAGCGAGACAACAATAAAAGTGGCTGGGAAATATTGCAGTATTTTCGATTGCGAAGCGATTACTCCGGCAATATAGCTGGGACCCTAAACATTCATCGGCTACACTAAAAATATGTGACAACATATCCCGGCCATACTAAAAATATTGCAGAGTGTTGCATAGTCTAGCCGTATATGCTGGCTGATGCTGCCAGCCACACTATTGCAGCTATACATTTTCGTGAAAAAATATGGCCCGTCTAGGAGCCCCTTAAGTATGCTACTGTTTCTGCCGCTGCTTCCCTATAGCGTGGTAATGTAGCGTAAGTGTTAATGATGCTCTTACCGCCGGCCGACAGTAGCTTGTCAATGAACTCCGGCTGCAGCGTCGAGGCGAGGTGGTGCGGTTCTGCCTTGTCCAGCGTGAGCAGGGAGAACACCAGGTCCAGCCAGGCAGAGGACTTCACCATTTCTTCCTCCTTTAACGACAGTGCTGCCTGCCGAAGAATAAGTTTTTTTTTATACTACTTGGATTGACGAATCAATCAGATGGCCCACCTGATGTTAAGCGGTACCCTCTGCCTATGAACAGTGCATTATCACATAGGTCACGTCCACCAAGTACGCGCCCTATATGGCATTGCACTGCGCCTGTCACCCTGAGACAGAGATGAAAAGTCACATGTGCCTGTAATTTCACCGGCACCCTTCAACCCGGAGCAGAATGCGAGCACTACTGCATTGCGGCAGAAATAGGTCGTCGTCGTTTCGTATGAGGTAGTGCTGGCCTCTGGTGTCAGAGTTTGTCAAGCCGCCCGAGGGCCTCTGACATGGCTTATCGACTGCTATTAATCAATAACAGCCGGGACCGACAGCTTAACGTGCCCTCCGAAGCACAGAGCGATGGAAATCCACACATAACTTAGAAAAGTCATTGGAAATAGGTATGGAGGTAGTACTTCCCCGGACGAACACTTTCACAAAAAAAGCTCTACTACTGCTAAAAATTGGAAGATTGGAAACATTTTTTTTTGTTCTGATTTTGTCTTTGAGCAGTCTTCAGACTTTGAGCGTTTGGTGTGTGTAGTCTGGCAAGTTTGAAGCATTCAACTATTAATTTATGTGGTTTTGAATTGACGTTTGCTTTCACTAAAGAGAGCAAGATGGCGCTACGCAAGCTAGAGACTACAGAGGGTGTAAAACTGGACTAACTATGAAATAAATACCTAAAATTCAAAGAAATACAGGGGGTTGAAGTTTGTATGGAAAAATACACGATGATGTAGTCCCCGGCGTTCTACTAGTTCGTTCCCCAGTGACAATACAATGCTGGTTCCACACTATCTTCTAACATCCGAACTGATCGTCCAACCGTCTATGTGCGGGGAGGTGTGGTTTGGGTGAGTTCGGTCGAGCTAGATCGAGTTGGTTCGAGATCGCTCAGGGAGCGGTAATTTCTGCCCAAAGCAAAGGAGTTCGGATGAGTTGGCGAACTCGCACAAACCTCACAACACGCATGGCTGTCAGGCGCTAATGAGATACAGTGAAGTTGCTGCTATCGTTTCGACGTCTGCCATGATTATGAAAGCCTCCAGCTTCGGCCTCCGGTCTCGATGTGGACCCTCCGGGCCGGTTTGGAGATCGATCGAGTTTGCCCGGGATCGGAGGATATTTGGAGGTTCGAGTCTTGGACGACAGTGTGGAGCCAGAGGCCCTAGTCGGAGTTTTGCAAACACCATCGTAAAGATGAACGTAACCACGATCGTACGTGTATAACATAATAACTAGCTATTAATCTGTGCCAAAAACGTCACAGATTAATGGCTAGTTACTACGCAATACATGTACGCTCGTCGTTACGATGGTGTGTGTAAACTCGGACTTGCCGCTCAGCACAAAACTTACTTCGAGCAGTTCGTCCGTGTGCGCCGGCAAATAGTCGAGCGTGGCGAGGGTCACGACGGCAGACGCGATGTCCCCCGCGCGGCAGACGGACCTGCAATCACTCAAGGGCTTCAATACACCAACACAACACAGGCTATTCAACAGATTACAAATCATAATTGAAAAAACCGGTATTAGCTCACGTAGGTACTGTTCCGAGTAAAAACACCCGACTCGAGTTTCTGGGATACCTGAGTACCTACGTAAGTTAATACCGGTTTTATCAATTATAAATATCACTCACCGAAGTTTTAATAGATTACAAATCCTTTTGACAGATGATTGCATACACCATCTGTCGTCCTGACCGGTAACAGAGAACTACTAGGTTTTTTTTTAAATTGGCTCGTCGTCCACTCTCCATACACCGGAATAACCTTCGTGCAAAAGCTGAACTTGTTTAAAACATTGGCGATTTGTGGTCTATTCCGCAAGGGCCACTTGTTCAAGAACTGAACTGACCTTAGTTCCAGTTTTGATAGTTTTCGAAACTATGAAGTTTTATTTCCTCAATTTCGTCTGCAGCTAAATCAATTTAATATTTCTAAGGTAAACTCGTCATTGATTTCCCTCAATTCCTCCCCTCAATTCAATTTTCCCTCATTTCTTCGTCATGGCATGTTCCATCAGGAACAAAATTATAGGTATAATGGATAGAACAGGACAATGGATCTAACAGGAACTACTCTGTAGTACAGACATCTGATAGAATATGTAAATAGTCTTTTCATTCAAATAAGTTGTTGTTCAAAATATATTTTACATTAGTTCCTCGACGTTTTCGCAAGGGGCGCTGCAAGTAAATGTATGGAAGGAAACGAAACTAAATACAGTTTCAAAAACTATGATAACTCCTACTAAAGCCTCAGTATGGTGAACTTTATAAGAATAAGAACCTGCGCATACTGCAGACTTTCTATCGGCTGATAGTTCGCCGACAGATCAGTTTGAAGTCATTATCGGCCGATACGGAATCGTTATAATGTGCGCACTTGCATACATTTTCATACTAAATAAAATAAATAAATAAATAATGCTGGACAGTTCACACAACATTGTCTAGCTCCAAGCTAAGCATAGCTTGTGTTATGGGCACTAGATAACTGATATATACTTAATACAACATATTACATAGATAGATATTTTTTACTATACATAGAAAATACCCGGAACACCCTGAACAAATATCTGCAGATCGTACAAATATTTGTTCCGAGGCGGAAATTGTACCCGCAACCTCATGCGTCGCAGGCGAACCTTCACCCGCCGCGCCACAGAGGTCGTCATACTGATTAAATACCCAACTGAACTATCAGCCGATAGAAAGTCTGCAGTATGTGCAGGGTCTAAAGAATTAATATAAGATATGTTACAAGTCCACTGGTGGACGAGGCATTCTCCATAGAATACAATGGGGGGATTGTTGACATTGAGGTCAACACCGCGCTGGCAATGATTGCTGCTAGGGTGGATTGTGCTTATACTAGGCACTGCTGCGAGCGACACCTGCCCCAGCAATTCAATTAGTTTTTAAGGTTTTTTTGTTATTGTTTTATTTGTAATGTACCTTCCTTTATGAGTTTTGCTCGAAATAAATTTATTTGTATTTGTTGTTTGTTGTATTATGTGCCTAGTTGCGGTGAAATTAGAGCCACTTTATGAGCAAGTGTGTTGAAAATAAATAAACTTACCTGTGTGTCTGCAGCCACGTGATGATGGCAGAGAGCGCGGGCTCGTGTCTGTACTTCATGAGGCCCAGAGACACGATGATGGAATTCACTACAGCCGGCTTGTCTTCATAAATAAACTGACCTGTGTGTCTGCAGCCACGTGGTGATGGCAGAGAGCGCGGGCTCGTGTCTGTACTTCATGAGGCCCAGAGACACGATGATGGAATTCACTACAGCCGGCTTGTCTTCATAAATAAACTGACCTGTGTGTCTGCAGCCACGTGGTGATGGCAGAGAGCGCGGGCTCGTGTCTGTACTTCATGAGGCCCAGAGACACGATGATGGAATTCACTACAGCCGGCTTGTCTTCATAAATAAACTGACCTGTGTGTCTGCAGCCACGTGGTGATGGCAGAGAGCGCGGGCTCGTGTCTGTACTTCATGAGGCCCAGAGACACGATGATGGAGTTCACTACAGCCGGCTTGTCTTCATAAATAAACTGACCTGTGTGTCTGCAGCCACGTGGTGATGGCAGAGAGCGCGGGCTCGTGCCTGTACTTCATGAGGCCCAGAGACACGATGATGGAGTTCACTACAGCCGGCTTGTCTTCATAAATAAACTGACCTGTGAGTCTGCAGCCACGTGGTGATGGCAGAGAGCGCGGGCTCGTGCCTGTACTTCATGAGGCCCAGAGACACGATGATGGAGTTCACTACAGCCGGCTTGTCTTTGTTGGAGGGCAGGCATTCGATCACGTCGCTACAAACAATAATGTCAACGCTGTAGTTTACAAAACAGCTGATTTTAGGAATAATCATACCTTTTCTAGAATTTTAGGCCAAACAATCAATAAAAATCCTTTATACTAATCGATCTATACTAATATTATGGTAATAGCGATGGTAGCCTAACGGTTCAATAGTGCAACTCAGAATCCAACGATACCGGGTTCGTTCCTAGGCTCCGCACCAATGACTTTTCTAAGTTATGTGCGGATTTCCATCGCTCTGTGCTTCGGAGGGCACGTTAAGCTGTCGGTCCCGGCTGTTATTGATTAATAGCAGTCGATAAGCCATGTCAGAGGCCCTCGGGCGGCTTGACAAACTCCGACACCAGAGGCCAGCACTACCTCATACGAAACGAAACGAACGAATATTATAAAAGGGTGAATATTGTGAGTTTGTATGTGAGGGGTAATCTCCAGAACTACTGATCCGATTCCGTAAATTGTTTCACTAACAGGAGCCTACATTATCCATGACTGCTAGGCTGCTTTATTACCTTCCACCCGCGGCTACGCTCGCGTTATGTGTAGTTCCACTCAATTACGAAACGGTTAAGCGGATTTTTATGATATTTGGTGTCTAATTCATCTAATTATGAATTCAGTATGAATGAGATCATAATGTGATTTGTTTTCACATTTGTGAAGTATTGTTGTAGAGCTTTTTTGTGAAAGAGTTCGTCCGGGGAAGAACTACCTCCATACCTATTTCTGCCGCCAAGCGGTAGTGCTCGCATTGCTGTGTTCCAGTTGGAAGGGTATGGGTTGTGCTGGTGAAATTATAGGCACATGAGACTTTTCAGGGTGGCGGGCGCAGTGCAATGCCACATAGGTCACGTCCACCTAGGATGCGCCCTATATGGTAATGCGTTGTTAAAGGTAAAAGTTACCACTTAACATCAGGTGGGCCATCTGCTTGTTCCGTCAAGTAGTTATAAAAAAAGAAAAGAGAAGTTAAATCGAAGTTTGCATGATTAGATGTTTGGACATTTGTTACTCAATCATGCTGTAACGGCTTAACCGATTTTGATGAAATTTGATAGACAAATATATTATGACCTGGATTGATACATAGAAAACTTTTTATCGACATTTGTTACTCAATCATGCTGTAACGGCTTAACCGATTTTGATGAAATTTGATAGACAAATATATTATGACCTGGATTGATACATAGAAAACTTTTTATCGCCTGTGGGCCCTTTTTATTATTTATTTATTTATTTATAATACACAGGCAGCTCTCGGAGCTGATGCGTGTATATCTTAGTCCTCATCAGAGCACTTTAAATGTTCGCCAAGTCTATTTTTGAAAGAATTCACTGAGACTGATCACTGAGTCTGGTAGCCTGTGTGAGTTTTTGTCAAAGTCAAAGTCAAAACTTATTTTATTCATTGAAATCACAAGGATCATATTGAATCGTCTTAAAAAATAAATTTACATTTACTCCTGTTCCAACACAACCAGACCTAGAAGAATCAGGCAACAAACATGGTCTGTTTTTCTTTTGATGATCCTTCTTACTACTAGGTGGGGAGCGCCTGTGTGGTGCCTCGAGAACAAGTGGAAGCTGATTCAAGGAAAAAAGGAAAACCAAATTAAAAGCCTTACTTAGGTAGGCAGTCAAAAGTAAGATGATAGAGAGAATCTGCAAAAGTTCATAAGGCAGCACACACTACGCTTGATATACTCATAAATAACACATCAGTAATAAATTATATGCAGGTACAGACATTGCAAATTGACAAATTAGGTGTCGAGGGGCAGAGCGACATCAGGCCACGCGGCTTTATCATTAACATAGTCATGTAGTGTGTAATACGCTTTCTTAATTAAATTATTCTTTATGTAAGATTTAAATCTTCGAATCGAAACGTGCGTGACTTTATCACGGTACCGGTGCTAATTGTCTCATCATCACATACTTGCATATCCTATCAAGCAGCACCGGATCGGGAAAGTTCAACGAAGCCATGGAGAACAGCAGATCAGCAGATCTCTTGAGGTCGATGACATCGGACTGGCGTGTGATGTTGTGTGAGAGCGCGCGGAGGAGCGGCGTACTGCGGCGCCCTTTCTGGTTCAGGGCCTTCATCACCTGCAAATAATTGATGATGAATTGTAAGTAAAGTGTTTGATATAAAATATCTTTTTAAAAACAAGTTTTTATGAAAATAATAAATACATCAAAACATACGACAGACCTCTGTGGCGCGGCGGGCGAAGGTTCGCCTGCAACGCGGGTTCGATTCTCGCCTCGGAACAAATATTTGTAAGATCTTCAGATAATTGTATTTTATATATGTATATAATTCAAAATATCATCTATGATAATGTATTGTATTATTGAGTATATCAGTTACCTAGTACCTTCAATCACAGAACTACTGTGATCGAAGCCTAGTACCCATTACACAAGCTCTGCTTAGCTTGGGGCTAGGCTAGATAATGTTGTGTGAATTGTCTAGCATTATTATTTTTTTTATTTTATTTTATTTTTTATTTTATGGAACTGATGTAACCCATGGTGAATAGAGACCCATTGAGGCTCTGCCGACACTTTCGGGGAAAACGCGTGTGTCTATGTATGTACGTACATATTTAATAAACTTTTTACTAGGAGAATCTTACTATGACATTGACGAAGCTCTAGCCAATGACTTTAGTGTGTAAGCATATTGGTATACATATATGTGCTGGCCCCCCTCCCGGTGTATGGTGTATTGACGAAATTTTAAAGGCAGATAAGGACCAGTCAACGATTCTATGCGGGAGGCCTATGTCCAGCAGTGGACATAGTACAGGCTGGGTATGATTCCTACAAACCTTTATCATCTGTGGCAGTGTTAAATTAGTGATCAGTCTGGCAGCCTCATCATCCCCTGTGATACCGAGCACTGTACTCAAGTCCTCTGCCATGGTGAGGGAACTCAGCGTCTGAGTGGACGGTGTCCTGGCCAGGATGCGGCATAGTTTCAGGAATCGAGGGTCTTTCTCGAAGTCTGCAAGCTTCACCTTGTTTACGCTTGACCATTCTGATAGCATTGACACCATCTGGAAATAGTAGTAGAGCTTTTTTTTGAAAGAGTTCATCCGGGGAAGTGTTACCTCCATATCTATTTCTGCCGCAAAGCAGTAGTGCTCGCATTGCTGTGTTCCAGTTTGAAGGGTAAGGGGTGCCGGTGAAATTACAGGCACATGAGACTTTTCATCTTTATGTCTCAGGGTGGCGGGCGCAGTGCAATGCCACATAGGGCGCGTCCTACGTCGACGTGACCTATGAGGTAATGCACTGTTCATAGGCAGAGGTTACCGCTTAATATCAGGTTGGCCATCTACTTGTTCCGTCATTCAAGAAGTACATCAAAAAAAAAGTTTGGAAGTTTAACTAAACACCAAACAAATTGCTTGAGATTTGGTCGCGAGAAACAGTTCAAATAATAACGCTTCCTTAAGGCGCGATAGGTTCTCAAATGTCTTTAGAATTTTAAAGTTTTTGATAAGAATTTTCATAGTTATCTATGAAGAAAAAAATATATGATATTCTTGAGCTTTTTATCTAGTGAAATCAATAATTCAATACAATATTTGAATTACTTCACTCGATAAAAAAAAATAACAAAGATACCTCCAATTTAAAATTTAAATGCTATTTTTCACTCACTTCTCTCACGTTTTAATTTTTGAAACATTTGGTTACATGTTAGTTATTATTTTAGTTAGTGAATTCATCAACAAAATTAAACAAAACTTTGAACGACATTTTTATATAATTTTTTTATACATAAAAACACGGTATCAGATCGTGCGCTCGCCTTCTACGTCTCATACAAAAATGTTCGTTGAACCTATAGCGCCTTAACATTAACACATCTCAGACACATACATAGTCTATAGTCCTGATCCCACACCAGGATCCCCTGTGTTATGGGTTGTATGTTCATAGTTAAAGTTCATAGTTCATTTATTGATAACAATAATGTTACAAGTCAAAAATAATTAATTATTTATTTATAGACGAGCAGCTTTCGCAGATGTGTCTTTGTCACAGTATTAGAATTAAAAATTTAGTCGAAATATTGTCTTTTAGTTTTGATAATAATAAGAACGAACATAATTAGTAATTAGTGTTTTGAATGTACGTGTGTGATTGTTATGGTATCACAACACACAGAGCTGAAACAAATATTTGCAGATCATGCCAAACGTTTGTACCGCAGCGGGAATCGAAACCGCAACCTCTCGCATCTGAGCTGGCTACTCGCCCGCCGCACCACAGTATATATCATCAATATTTTTGGTATATTCAAAATAATCCTTACTGATTCGCATTTGAGGATCGCCTTAAGAAATTACTTTCCTTTGCAAATGAGGTACAATTTTTGTACAAAGATGAAAATCGACACAGTAGCTCTTGTTGTTGATGAAGATGATACAATACATTTTTATGAGTATTGAATAATGTATTCTATTTATCGCCTTGATGTTACATAAATTTAACAACAATATGAGGTACTAGCAGCGCCCCGCAGTTTCACCGGTATATGTCTCGACCCCATAGGAATCACACTATATATACAGGGCGTCCCAAGACTATGCGACATGAAGGGAAAGTGCCATAAATATTGTAGATAGGATATTTTGCTGATAGGAGGCTTTATTTTATTTTTTAAACTTAGTAATACTGCATTCAAAGATTTTCTAAAAATTACTTGCTTCGTCTGGGAATCGAACCAAACATTTAATGGAATCAAACATTTCACGTTATTCTTTTGTTATGAGATGTTACTAAAGAGGTTTTTTTTTATCTATTCTTTCGGTTGACATCATAAAAATACGGGTGGCTTTTTTTTTACATTTAAGTCAGTTCGATTCCCAGACAAAGCAAGTAATTTTTAAAAACTTGAATGCAGTATTTTAAAATTAAAACAAAGTCTCCTTTCAGCAAAATATCCTATCTACAATATTTTATTATTATTATTATTATTTAAAATTATAGACGAGCAGCTTTCGCTGATGTGCCTATTTCAGAGTGTTGAAATGTCTTAGTTTCACTCGCTGCACTGATTACACTTTAATGTCTTTAATTGTTAACAGTTTGTTCGTTCGCAACCAGTTATCTAATTTGTTCTTGAAGGCGTTTATTGATGTTTATTTAACATTTTAGGTACTTTCCCTTTATGTTGCATAGTCTTGGGACGACCTGTATATCACACTAATAATAATATAAAGGCGAAAGTTTGTGTGGGTGTAGTGTGTTTAACACTATAACGGCTGGACGGATTTGGATTAAATTTGGAATGGAGATAACTGGACTCCCGGAATAACACAAAACTTAGATTGGAAGTCATACTTGACAAAACAAATGTACAAAAATAAATTTGTAGCGTTACAGGAATTTTTATAATCCATTGATTACAAAAATGGTTCTGAGTATATGTCGTTAAGACTTTGCCTTCCATGCAAGTTAAAAACTGAGGTACGGCAAGGTACCGCTTCTCGCCCCATATGGACCTAGGGGTCCAGCTATCTACGTACAAAATTTAATTGCAATCGGTTCAGTTTTTGTGTGATGAAGGAACAAACATACATGCACCCACATACATACATATACTCACAAACTTTCGCATTTACTAGTGTGATTGTTAAAAGAACATTTAAAACAATAATCAATCAAATCCAAAACTAGTCTGTTGACTTGATGCTTCAAGATCATATTAGATACATCTTCATCATCAGTTAGAATGACTACTGTCGAGTATACCTTCTTATATTTACTGATTCCGCTACACTTACTTTCAAAGCATGCCTCCTGGAAACCACAGGCATCTCTGCCACAACCAAGAGACTATTGACATCACTCGCCTTCAAGATCTGATTGTCAATCTGCTGAGTCCGAGTCTGTTTGGCAGATTTGGGACTGGGATTTCTGCCATCACTCTCTGGTGAATTCAGGGATGCAAATGCAGCTGCTACTAAGCCTGAAAGTACAGTCAAATTAAGCTTATGTTGATCAGATATTCTCAAATATCTGATCAAGCAAGTGCATAAGCCAATGATAATAACTATACTGGCTAAATTTATTAATGATTACGTGAGGCAAAGTTTAACATACAAATCATAAATATTTACCTAATTACAAAATACAAAATAAACAATTGAGCTGTCTGTAGACAAACGATCTAGAGATAGCTCAACTTATCCAAATCACTATCACATGGTAGCGTCCCCAAAAAGCTGGCCACATAGGTAAGCTGAATGCCAATACCAATGCGTAGAGCCAGATAAGAGCCAGCTCTCTTAATTTGAGTAGGTACCATTATTTGTGAATAGATAAAACATTTGAACATTTTGATTCAACCAAAGGAATAGGCAAGGCCACCCTTAAACATATTTACCTGGACTGTCTTTTGCTTCAACATTTATTTTAGGAATTGTGTCTGATATATTCCTAGTTAAGTCTATCTTGTCTTTCATCACCACGGTAGCGCCTGAGCTGGAATACTTGCGAAATGATCCTCTCGTACTTAACCTCCAAATTATTGATCCACTGAATTTCAACATCTAGAACCATAAAATAATAAATCTAATTTTATATCCCAAGAAGACATAAACCTGATATATAGAATCATTTGGAATCGAATTTATTACATAAATACCGACAAAATTAAGGAAAATACCCTGTCTTACATCACGACTCAAAACTTATAGGATATATCACAAAAACTATTAATTTGCTAATTTAAGATAGCCGGCTTTGAACTATTTCTACCTTTTTAGGCGATATTAATTCAATATTTTCGATAAATTTAATTTTTTTCCACCATTTGAGTTGAAAATAAGTATTTATCTTTTTGACTATTTTGACTTTGACATGACATCACAGACAGAAAAGAAAAAAAAACAGTTTTTTTTAGTTTGTTTTGGCGTTGGACCTTGTCCGTTGCCACATAAAATTAAATGCGGTATTAGTCATGGATGTAGTAATTAGGTCGTTAGAGGTCTAGAATGTAGCGAAAATTCTAAGTCTATGACTAAACCGTTAGGGATGAAAAGAAAAGGCAGAACTTATCAGCACCCATGCTTGCTAGACTTTGCTTTGCTAAATAACTTAGTATGCGGTCAATAAATAGCAATAAACTGTGGTCGAAGTCGAATATGTAGCAGTCTGTTCTGAAAGAAAGAGACCCGTAGAGGGATTTCCAGATTTAATAGAAGTCTTTGGGGATTTCAGGGCGCAACTGTGCATATTTACCTACATAATTTGTTTAGCGGGCAATACCACCGTGCGTCTATTTCGTTTTGATCCTTTTACAACTGGAACTATTTCTTTAGAGTTTGATTCAAAATGCCGATGAACTTTATAATAAAGAAAACGTTAGATCAAAATTTGGCCACGACGCGACGGGTCTCTTTCAGAACCAGACCACGGAAGAATAAATACAGACTCTACAAGCTTTACAACGTAGTGTTTACATACTCTTTGATCTTTTAACCTCCATTGGTAGAGCACGTTCACCGTAAGATTGCACCAGAGGGTTGAGTCTGAGTTTTGCAAACACCATCGTAACCATAGATTTAGTATATGTACTAGATCTACAATCAGAGATCGAAGATGGAACCAAAAAAAATATGTGCACGTGTTGGTGAAAGTCTATGTCTGAGTTAAAAATAGTGTTGTCCTCGACCAACACTTTTACATTGTCGATAGAATTCATCATCCGTCCGTGATGTGTATGGTAGATAAATACATCTTAATGCAGATTAAGTCTTTCATGAAGAACACAGTTTGGCAGATTTGACGTCATAAAGAGAATAAGGTTCTTATTCCAATTTTGAATACAGTTAATAAATAAACCTTTATTATTTATTGACCCCTAAATATTACGGGTTTATTTATAGGTGGGATCTTAGAGTTTCCCTTTTAAATTTAAACTTAAAATGTTTGCTGCATATACCTAGTGGAGTTCTTATTTGAGTCCATCCCACTCTTCTTATAACCGATAACCATTTTTCTCGTAGCAAAGAATTACTCTGAAATCTGAAAGCACAAAAACATTTTATATAAGCCGTGCTACGCCCATATAATTTTTCACTTTGTTACTTTATCTATAGACAATTTGTTACCCCAAAGTTTATTATTTTTCAAGTGTAAACCACGCTTTATGGATAACATTAAATTTAAATGTAACCCAAAAATTCCGTTCTAGCGGGACTCGAACCCGCACCCTCGCCTGTCATCGGCGATGCCTTAAACAATTTAGCCATAGATCGAGCTATGACGCTGGAGACGAAATTTGTGGGCACTATCAACTCGGCTATAGCGCCAAGTTGATAGTGCTGTATCTACAGGTGTTTCATTGGAAACCTTCTATTCAAAGTTCGAAAGTAAAGGCATCGCTGATCACAGGCGAGGGTGCAGGTTCGAGTCCCGCTGGAACGGAATTTTTGGGGTATATTTAAATTTAATTTGTTACCTATTATTTTATTAAGCAGAAATAAACAATATTTATTTATGAAAAATAAAAAATAAATATACCCTTTCGGGGAAAAAGGCGTGTGTCAACAACGTAAATATTTACTCCAAAATATCTACTACACAAACTGCAATAAAAACACCCGGGGTGCTTTAAAGTTACCTTTTCAATAGTCAATACAAAAACACACACCTCAATGTCCACCAGGTTATTATAGATTTAAAAAAATCGGTAAAATGTTAACAGAGCACACAAATTTACTCCAAACAAAGTAAACCTCCATTCTAGGATGGACAAAAATTTAATTTATAGGTAGGTATAGTGCGCGTCATGTAAAAAGAACGCTGGTGGTCAAGCTTCTACAGGCGTTCCAGCGTTCTTTTTACATGACGCGTACTATAATTGTACATTATTTGTAGTAAACTAGATAGGCAATCATTTAATGCATAGTTATACATCTCTCAAATAAGTAGAAAAGTAAGTTATCTCTTAAAAAGAACGCTGGAACGCCTGAAGAAGCTTGACCGCCAGCGTTCTTTTTACATGATGCGCATTATACAACGATATAGACTGCAACAGGACAATCGATATTTCTGACGTCATCACTTGGTCAAGCCCTATCGTAATCAAACATTTTTATATTTTACATAAAATATTGTTTATTTCTAGGTGCAGCAACGAAATATTATTAAAAAATATAAGGGAAAGTCCTAATCTACGAATGAAACTGGTTTTTAGGCCATTTACTAAAGCAGAATTGATAAAATAAGCAATACAATCGAACTACCAATAATCTCTTATTTACCTGTGAAACGTGTATTTTCCCGGATAATTACGTCTTGTATCTTCACAGTCACAAACTGAACACGACACCATTGTCATACAAAGTAATATTTGTTATTTAATAGTAAGATTACTAAAATAATTACAAAATTAGTTAAACTGCACAAGAGACCGTCCGGTATGCGCATGTACTCAAGCAAAACATGTCACATTCAATACATTGTTCCTGTCACTTACCTTCTTGCACGGGGTACATTTAAAAATGACTTCTCTCTCCCACGCTTCATTTGTCTATTTAGCGTAGCGCAAAAATTCTACGTCTATGATCGTAACGGTGATCGTAACACGATCGTACGTGTATAACATAATAACTAGCTATTAATCTGTGCCAAAAACGTCACAGATTAATGGCTAGTTACTACGCAATACACGTACACTCGCCGTTACGATCATCGTTACGATGGTGTGTGTAAACTCGGACTTGCCCCTCTGCGTTATACTCTTAACCTGTGTCCGTGCCAACCACGAAGTTATATGTAAATAGTAGGACACCCTACTAGAAACAGAGAAACAGAGGAGGGAGATCTAAGTGGAGCGAGATAGAACTCAGTCGATTTTGCTTCATATAGGTCTAGACGAGCGTGGCCTCCAGATTTACCTATAACTTCGTGGTGCCAACCCTCGGAAGAAGAACTACTAATATACCTCCATGTGCCAACCATAGAAAATTTAATACTCCTTGGCATGTGCAATCTTACGGTGAATGGTCTCTACATACTCTTTGGTCTGTATCCTGTCATAGTGATGCGGTACCTATTACAAGAGTTTTATCGATATAAAGTAATATCAAATATTTTTGTGTATTTTCTATAATGTCAACATAGACATCACGTACGAATATTGCATAAAGTGCTACAAGGATCATCTGCCACCACGCCGCGGCCGGCTGGCGCGGAGCGGCGGCGCTGCCGCGTGGTGACACTGATTGCTACAAGATGGCGGTGTTAGTTTTGAATTCGGCCACGTCCACGTACCAAATGATTCTTGAAGGTCTGTAGATCTAAACATGATCTGTTTATTTTGAAGTATTTGGGCTTCCCTTAACTTCGTAGTCTTACAATGAGTTGTGATATTTTTCATAATGCTACCTATTCTTCTGTCTTCTATGCAGACAGAGAGTACAAATTCCAATAATCGTAGCTCCTTTCATTTGCATAATTTATCGATATCGATAAAAACTTGTCGTCAGTTTGTTGGAAAATCGAACAACACTATCTCGAACATTGCAAAAATAAAATGCAAACGGCGGCGTTCGTTCGTGAGTGGATGGTTTGTTTTGTTGTGGTAATTTGTTGATACTTTGCTAATTATAGTGTGCGTAACTGTCAACAAACAATAGGAAAATGGTAAGCAGTTTAATCAATTCACGATAAACTCCCCACGAAATGGCCCATTTGTACATTTCATGTAATAATGGACAAAGTTCAAACCGACAAAACGTACCCATAAAATTTTACGAATGTTTTTCTTTTACTGTTGTATTTTAAGCTTATAAAGCTCTGTTGAACGCTTTAAGTCATTTTTGCTTTTACCAATTCGTTTGCTTCAATGAGAAATGTTTGAGGCCAGAAGAGAGGTAAACGTATGATTCTGGTTGATAAATTATTTTCCTACCTTCATTAATTTGTTCTGAGGATCTTTATGCACATTTCCTGTCTTGTGTTCCTTATCATACTTGCCCTTTTGATAGTCGCATCTGTCGTGGTAAGTAATAATTTGTCTTATCTCCACTTAGAATTGCAACTATTGTGCTAAAGGTTAGGACATGTAGATTTAGCTATTTAGTACATCATTTTGAAACTAAAATCGTTCTGAATTCTGTAAGAGTTGTTAAAAATCATAAATTTTCATGACCCTGTTTGTCTACCCACAACTTTTAACGGTATTTCTATGCAAGGAGCATGAAGCATGCAGCTACAATATACCTATCTATCTAGATTATAACATAACAAGCAGTGCCCCGCGGTTTCACTCGCGTAAGTCTCGCTCCCGTGGGAATATCGGGATATAATGTGCCTATGTGTTATTCCGGGAGTCCAGTTATCTCCATTCCAAATTTCATCCAAATCCATCCAGTAGTTTTTACGTGAAAGAGTAACAAACATCCATACATCTATCCATACTTACAAACTTTCGCGTTTATAATATTAGTAGGATAATAAGTAATACATGTATTTAACAGAAATAATATAATAATACAACTAATACAAGTGTATGTACAAAATATAAAAACATACAAATGAAACAGTGGAGTTACCTGATGACCGCTGCTAAGGTTTTAGTTTTTATATTTTGGGTAGCTCAACTGATCCAAATCACTACCAGAGGGAAGCTTCCCTAAGATGCTGGCTGTATTGCCACGCTTAATGGCAATACTAATGCGTTGAGCCAGATAAGAGCCAGCTCTCGAATCACGTGTCGCTTCGACCAGACTCCCTGATATAATTTTGAAAAGGTGTAGGGCCGGATCCAGAGTCTCAACCCCGAAAGGCAATAGGTATAATATTTATTATTTATTATTATTTATTTATTAAGAAACATGTACAACACCATAACAGAAATCCAAAGCGATGTTGCATGCACACAATTATGTAAAAATAAAAAAAAAAAACAACCAAGCTTAGAATAAGTAGGTAATACCTACCGAGGAAATAAGGAATATATGTGCAGTGGATCTCTTAAGCAGGTTTTGCACTTCGTTTTACTTCTAAAGTAGCAAATATAAAAATAAATCCTTCTACTTTAATCTAAGTAATGTGATTATCTCTATTCGAAGGAGGGACCTAAAACAGGTTTCAGGCGGGCTAATTTAAAATAATGAATCTATCGAGACAAGGTTTACCTATCGTGTTTGTGTTCTTGATTTGTTGAGTTTATTACATGCTCAATGAATTACTGATTGGTATCAATTTTTAACCCCCAATGATGGGGTGTTATAATTTTGACTTGTCTGTGTGTGTGTGTGTGTCTGTCTGTCTGTCTGTCTGTATGTCTGTCTGTCTGTCTGTCTGTCTGTGGCATCGTAGCTCTCGAACGGATGAACCAACTTCGTTTTTTTTTTTTTTTTTTTGAAACGTGAATTTTTGGGTGTGTTCTTAGCTATGTTTGATTAAAATCTGATCAGCCGTTTCATTGCGTTGAGGGTTTTTTATTTCTTACAAAATTTATTACTTGTTCATTAATTGACCTTTACCATTATTGAGTAAGTGTGTAACGTAACAACTCCAAAATTGTAATCTTAAACATAGATGACGTGAAAAGTCAGTGAACAGTGACATTTTCTCAGAAGTTTACATAATCTGGCTACTAAGCCAAAATAAAAACGTCCCAAATAAATAGAGAGTTAGATGAAGGGCCGATTAAAAATAAAGTCGAGGTTGCGACAGTCAGCAGAAATAGAACGAGTTTTAATATTTTTAGATTTGTGATGGATGTTGTAGGAAAGTTCCGATGAGATGGATGATGGGCAGACTTAATTACAGCCGACGGAAGTCCCCTTGCTTTGAGAGAAAACAGATTTGTGTATTTTAAAATGTTACAAATGTGTGGTCATTTTTAACCATGTTGTGGTTGGCAGTAAAACTGGCTTTGATTACTTGTGGAAAGACATGATAATAATTACTTTTTCTTCCAACTACGAAGTAATTTCATAATTGTTCACGTGAAATGCTAGCACAGCCCTTATATGCACTTGTAAGAAACTGTGCAGGTATGTTTAAAAACAGTGCAGGAATGTTGTATGAAAATCCATTCCTGCCCGCTCGCATGTCGTGGCCATCGTGGCCGTGGCTCGCATGTTGTGGAGGGGGAGTGGAGTGGGGAGAAGAGGGGGAGTGGAGGAGGTTAGAAGATGCATACTCTATAAGTCTATTTTTCCTTTGAGTCTCTTTTGAAGTAGAGCAGTTCAAAATACCACTCTTCCACAATATAAATGAATTTTAACGCAAATTCATTATTTTTTACTAACTTTTCTTTCTGTAGTTGAAAGAAAAGCAGATTGCGAACCTCGCTTAGAGTGACTTATTGTTGCACTCGTGTTTTTAGTTCATAAACTAACTAACTAACTTCGTTTTGTTAGTTTTTGAACTAACACTCGCTGCAACAATAAACTATTTCAGTTATCTTACTGTATATATTCTCTGGTTATCTGTGGATGTCATTCTTCAAAATTATTTTCTATTCATTTTGGTTGAATATCTTTTGTTATGGGCATTTCCTTCAATAAGTATTCTCATTCTTAACATGTTTGGATACACACATACATATTACATACATATATACACACATACATTTTACATACATATATACACACATACATTTTGAGAACAACCTTCTTCGAGATATATCTAACAGTAACCTAGGCCGGCAAAGTAAGTATGAAAATCCATGTCTGTCGTGTCACGGAATTTCACTATGAAAATGTGGAACCAATAATAGAATATAATATATATATATATATATATATAGAATAGAATATATGGCTATAGTTGAGAAAGATTATATGCAAGCCTTGACCATAACTAGGCGGAGATAGACTCACGTTAATGTGCGGCACACATTTTCAGGTTCGTCCAACTAAGACCGACTTGCCGGCCGCGGCAGTAACGTAGTAAAAGCCCGTGCTTAAGATGACGCATTGGAAATTAATTGAAAAATCTACATAGAAAATTTAAACCTCTAAATTTTCCATGTAGATTCGTCCAAACAAGGTCCAAAAAGTCTTTTTAGAGTATATGACATTAATTTTACTATAAAATCGGTTTCGGTGCTTACATCGATTTAACGGTACGTGAAAATTTCCCGTTTTTATAATATAATGACATTAATTGTTTATATTTGTACTCAGGCGGGGGCAGAAGGCGTAGGTGCGCAGTGAGCGCGCCCCGCTACCCGCCCCCTCCCCCGCCGGCAGCGGTCCTGGTAAGTCCACCAAAATGATCACATAACTTCATGTTCATTTATTATCCACAATAGATGCTAGATGTTAAGACGATTAGTTTTGCCGAAACACAAAATAGACCTATTTTGAAAGCCTACTCCTCCTACAAAAATGGCCCAAATTATTTAAAAAAAATCATTTAATGGGTATAATATAGTCAAGAATAGAACTATATGTTTAAATTTTTTTAATTGCTGTTGCTTTTGACAGTAAAAAATAAAACATTGTTCCCTATAATTTACGCAAGAATTCCTACTCCTTCCAAACGCCTGCAGCTATTTTAATGATTCTTTTACAATATTATAGACAATTTTCAGACTTTACACATGATATGTTTACATTTTCAAAAATAATTATCATTTTTAAACAATAAAACAAAAACTGTAAAACGAGCTGCCACGGGCGGTTCGGCCGCGGAAGTCAGTCCGGCCCAAGCGTTCGCACGGGGTACCCGCGTCACTTTTTTGCTCCGCTCCTATGAGTGCCACCGACTGGTTCGGGCACAATAAGACACGATAGCAGTTAGTGTACTCATCGTAGTTTTTTAGTTGTGCTGTGTGTTCTTGAACAAAACATTGTAAATATTGATCGTTTTCGTTTAGATATCTTGTTTGCGCGAGGACGCTTGTTGGTTTCTTATCTTTGACGACCTCTGTAGCGCGTCGGGCGAGTAGCCGGCTGAGATGCGAATGGTTGCGGGTTCGATTCCCGCTGCGGGACAAATGTTTGTATGATCTGCAAATATTTGTTCCGGGTCTACAATACCATGGTACTCGTAGTTTCTGATACCCACAACACAGGGATGCCTTGTGTGGGATCAGGACTATGTATGTGACTGTTGGGTGTTATGTTATGTTATCTACTATAAGAATAAGTCGACCTCTGTGGCGAGGCGGGCGAACGTTCGCCTGCGACGCCGGAGGTTGCGGGTTCGATTCCCGCCTTGGAACAAATATTTGTGCGATATGCAGATATTTGTTCAGGGTGTTCTGGGTATGTATAATAAAAAATATCTATCTATATATTATATATTGTGTATTAAGTATATCAGTTATCTAGTACCCATAACACAAGCTCTGCTTAGCTTGGGGCTAGATAATGTTGTGTTAACTGTCCAGCATTATTTATTATTTATTTATTTATTTAAGTACGTATGATATTAAATACATTTATTTACAGAAAGAATAATACAAGGTATGTACAAAATACATATGAAACAGTTGTGCTACCTGAAGACCGCTACAAGTGATCTAAAGGTAGCTCAACTGATCCAAATCACTACCAGACGGAAGCATCCCTAAGATGCTGGCTGCATTGCCACGCTGAATGGCAATACTAATGCGTTGAGCCAGATAAGAGCCAGCTCTCGGGTCACGCGTCGCTTCGACCAGATGCCCTGAAATAATTTTGAAAACGCGATGGGCCCCGGAACCCCACGGACCCAGAGTCTCGACCCCGAAAGGCTCAAATAAGTAAGCTCTGTCGAGATTTGCATATTTGCGTCTTTTGAGGTCCTCAGTGGAATCTGCCGCCGCACCGGCCCTAACTGATGTCCCGGACAGATGAGATGGCGCAAGGGTATCAACGCATGTAGCGTCCCACACCAAAGGCCTACCCTTTTCCCACGGAACAAGAGTCATGCCATCAGGCCGCTTACCATCGTCACGAAACAGACCATTCGGTTCTAGAATGGCTGGAATGTTAACGCTGGTAAGGGCCCGGCGAATGATATCATTAAGGCTAGCGTGGCGGGAAATCCTACCGGCAGCCCTGGTGCACGATAATCCGTGGTGACCAAGCTGATCAACAGCAGTACCGCACTGGCAGTGATGAGGGGCACAGCACCCTGCACCAACCGTAAAGAAGTTGCAATACGGAAAGAAACTGGATCCATTAAAGTACCAGTATTTTGTGATGGAAGTGCTTGCAACCAAAACCCTGACTCCCATTTGGAAACGGCCAGGAGACGAGCACGATCTGTGGAGCTTGAGCACGTTTGTAACAGACGATTCCGCGTCATCTCACACAGAGGCCCGTCCCATTGCCGTTGAGACGAAAGAGATTTGGGGGGAGTAGTATTGGGGCAAGCACTATGCCAAGCATTTTGAGCCTCGTCTAAGTATGAAATTTTGAGTGTGTTGCCAGAAAGAGCCACAAGAGAAGGTGATAGAATTTTATTAACCAAAGAACAAGTGCTATAGACGGAAGACAAGAACGCTGGTAGGGCTACACTTGAAATTTTACGAATACCTAAGCCTCCTAATTTAACAGGCAAGGAGGCTGTTAAATTAATTGAAAAATCACGAATGAAAAATCTCGAACGAAAAATCTCGGATGAAAATTCTCCAATGAAAAATCTCGAATGAAAAATCTCGAATGAAATTCTCGAAAGAAACATCTCGAATGAAAAATCACGAACGAAAAATCTAGAATGAAAAATCTCGAATGGTAAATCTCGGATGAAAAATCTAGAATGAAAAAACTCGATATATTTAATTCGTAGGCCTACGCCGAAGAGGCGACTACTAACAGTCAGCAATACATTACCTACCTAGGCATAAGAAACGAAATAGGAAACTGTTACAAAAAGAAGTAGAAGAATAAAACTGTACATAAAACAAAATAAAAAGGAAACATGGAAAAAAAATATCGATAACAGAAAGACAAAAATTAAATATAGCAAGTAAATAGTTAATTTTAATTTTGTATGTAGTTTTTCTAATGTATATTATTTTAGTAGAAATAAAGGCTTTTATATTTATATTTATATATATTTAATTCGAGATTTTTCGTTTGAGATTTTTCATTAAATTTTTCCCATTCGAGAGCTTTCATTCGATATTTTTCAATCGGTGTTTTTCATTCGAGATTTTTCATTTAAGATTTTCCTTTCGAGATTTTTCATTCGAGAATTTTCATCCGAGATTTTTCGTTAGATATTTTTTATTCGTGATTTTTCATATACGTACTTATACTTATAGTAGATAACGTAACGTAACACCCAACAGTCACACTCCTGATCCCACACAAGGCATCCCTGTGTTGTGGGTATCAGAAACTACGAGTACCATGGTACCATAACACCCAGACCCGGAACAAATATTTGGTCCATTGGTGTATTCAGGAATAAACCGTTATGAACCAATAAAACTACTAGGTATGTAAAAAATAGGTACTATTATTTATATTTATTGGCTCTGTCTACACTTTCGGGAAAAAGGCGTGTGTCGTCTATGTATGTATGTATATTTATTAGTTCATTAGTCCATAATGGTTTTGCCTGACCTAAAGAAAACATATTTTATAGTACATATTTTGATTTGTCTCCCAATAACCTGTTGTCTTTATTTCTTAATCCAAGGGACAGTGTACCTATTTCATTATCTACCATTACTAGGTTTGTTTATATCTGTTTATATCTAGACAGGACTAGCAAACAAAGCTAAGGAAAATCAACAATGCCGCCACGCATATACTATACAATAGCGCATAATTTCCGATGCTCAAAATCAAAAGTGCACGAGTTCTCAAACACAACAAACTAGACAACAGATATGACTGCATGACTAGAGCACCTCGTGCCAAACCGCGGCTGCCGCCTGCCGCGCGCCGCGGTCTATGACTAGCACACCGCGCTC
Source organism: Operophtera brumata (assembly GCA_932527175.1). Taxonomy (NCBI): domain Eukaryota; kingdom Metazoa; phylum Arthropoda; class Insecta; order Lepidoptera; family Geometridae; genus Operophtera; species Operophtera brumata. The sequence continues at coordinate 40,938,352 of OW052228.1, read as the reverse complement.
CACGCCGCGGCCGGCGCCCGCTGCCGCGCGCGCCGCGCGCTGCTATTCTTCATTGTTTCTGAATATTGTGCCAATGTTTATGCATGGCGTGTGGTGCGGGCTCGGGATGCAACATTTCCTAGGCTCCGCCCAGATGCCCAAGGTCGTTCGAGGCTATAATCACCTTAAGGCGCTATAGGTTCAACGAACATTTTTGTATGAGGCGAAGAAGGCGATCGCTAGCTCTGATACTGTGTTTTTAAGTATAAAAAATTTATTTAAAAATGTCGTTCAAAGTTTTGTTTAATTTTGTTGATGAATTCACTAACTCAAATAATAACTAACATGTAACCTAATAATTTTCACTAGAAACGGGATATTTACCATGATTTTTGAGTTTTATATGTTCCCGATATTTCGGCACAGTTGCATGCGCCATGATCACGGGAGAACTGACTAAAGTCTTTGCGAGTAGATGTTATTGGCAGATATATCGATCTACCCTCTTAAAAATGAAAATTGAAAATTATGTACATAACCATGATAGTTTCAAAAGTTATATGTAACCTAATGTTTCAAAAATTAAAACGTGAGAGAAGTGAGTGAAAAATAGCATTTAAATTTTAAAAAGGAGGTATCTTTGTTATTTTTTTTATCGAGTGAAGTAATTCAAATATTGTATTGAATTATTGATTTCACTAGATAAAAAGCTTAAGAATATCATATATTTTTTTCTTCATAGAAAACTATGAATTTTCTTATTAAAAACTTTAAAATTCTAGAGACATTTGAGAACCTATCGCGCCTTAATATCACTCAACAGGCCCAGATGCCGTAGTCTGAGCTTTGCGCGCTTACACTCAGACTCGTGAGCGTGTTACACGGGTTTTTGTGCTGACAAAATTAGTTGCCTGTTCACTAAAGGCGCTGCTAAGAGTTATCAGATACCCTTGTTCTGGATTGGGTAGACACGGTGATAAAACAACTTCTTTGACCGTTCATCTTCTTTATCTTTTTTTTTTTTTTTTTTTTTCTCGTTTCTTTTCTTCCTGTCCAGCATTTTTTTTTTTATTATTTTTTATTTGGTGTCTTACACCATTACATTCAGAGATTTTTATAAATTAATAATCGACCATCTTTTCTGGTACTGCAGTGGGACTTGCTTGCTTGACTTGTAATCTCTGTGGCGCGGCGGGCTATGGTTCGCCTGCAACGCAGGAGGTTGCGGGTTCGATTCCCGCCTCGGAACAAATATTTGTGCGATCTGCAGATATTTTTAAGGGTGTTCTGGTTATTTTCTATGTATAATTAAAAAAAAATATAGTTATATATTGTATTAAGTATATCAATTGCCTAGTACCCATAACACAAGCTCTGCTAAGCTTGGGGGCCAGATAATGTTGTGTGAGCTGTCCAGCATTATTTATTATTATTATTATTATCTATACTAAAACCTGTAGTGTACAACACACGCCCGTGTAGTTGCTTGTTAAATTTGCAGACTTGGGCTCAGATATTATGCTAGCACTTCACTTGGTATATTTGTGCGAACATTTGATTTATTTTGTCAAGCTAAATAATACCCTGTGTTGTTGGACATATGGTTGATTTTGCCTTGGAAAAATAACGCAAGCATTTGCGTCATTACACCAAGTAATGGCTACATGTAACCTGGCTATATAACACCTGCAGAGGAATTACCCCCTATTCACCGACTACCCTGGCCAGTATGGAAGACTGCGCACTCAATTCGGCCGCTGCAGGTGCAATCTCAGCAAGTGGGGTATGATTGCAGCCTCCGCGACGCAATGCGACTGTGGTGCTCAGTCCCAAACCATGCCACACGACCTTTTATGCCAAGACCAAGTGAAGTGCCGCCATTATATGGCGCTGTTTCGCATTACATTGCAGTACTAGAGCTTTTTTGTGAAAGAGTTCGTCCGGGGAAGAACTACCACCATACCTATTTCTGCCGCAAAGCAGTAGTGCTCGCATTGCTGTGTTCCGGTTTGAAGGGTAAGGGTGCCGTTGAAATATGGGCACATGAGACTTTTCATCTTTATGTCTCAGGGTGGCGGGCGCTGTGCAGTGCCACATAGGGTGCGTCCTAGGTGGACGTGACCTATGAGGTAATTCACTGTTCATAGGCAGAGGTTACCGCTTAACATCAGGTGGGCCATCTGCTTGTTCCGTCATTCAGTAGTATAAAAAAAAAAAAACATTACCCCCCCCCCCCCCATACGTTTCAGCTTACTAATTCTGTCTTTTATTTACCTAACAGAAAATCTTTGACGGCGCTGGTGTACCTACACGACTGCAAGGCGCTCCGATGGGTCACCCAACGCCTTTTATTGACAGGTTAGTGTCTGTTTTCAGTTCGTTTCATTACTCTGGTAGAGATATCGACGCGAGAGTTCGATTCCCGCTGCGGGACAAATGTTTGTAGGATCTGCGAATATTTGTTCCGGGTCTCGGTGTTGTGGTACCACGGTACACGTACCACTTACCGTACTGATCTTTATCGTACTGATACCCACGACACAGGGAATCCTAGTGTGGGATCAGGACTATGTATGTGACTGTTGGGTGTTTTTTTTTTTAGTTGGGTAAATAAACAGTAACACAATATATTTCACTACGTCTCAATGAGGGGTTTTCACGGCCGTTTCACCTCATGCTTAAAATAGATGGCGCCAGCTCTGTACTTAACTGTCAAAATAAAGTGAAATGTCAAAGTCAACAACGTAGTGACATATTTTCATGGTATTTTGTTACTATCACACAAAAGCACAGACAATGCATTAGTTAATTTTGGCAACCACATTTGAGTCAGCGCCATCTATCGAGCCAAATCGAACTACTTTTTTGTTTTTTATTCTAAAATGAAAAGCCCTAATTAAGAAAAAAAAACTTTTTGAGACCAACATCATTTACCACAGATTACAAGGTGATTACACAGGTTTTATGTTATAATCGTTTCTGCTGCTCCAGTTTCTAAACGTTTAAATTAATGTTACACGCGACGGTTTTTACTATGTATAACCCGAAAAGCGCCCCTAGCGGACACCTTGAACACCTCAACTTCTATATAAAAATCCACGTCGCCCGTGTAGTTGCTTGTTACATATCTGGACTAGGCACTCTGCAATCCACGGCACAGCTTTTTTATGTAGGTATCTATTCGCCGAAACGACCAAAACGTATATCGTTGTATTTATTTGGTCACTAGGTAGGTTAGTACTTTTTCCGAAATTGTTATCCTATGCTATAGAAAACTCTTTTTTCTCTAAATATTATTTTACTTAAGTACAAGGGGCTTGATAGTACGAGAAAGTACGAGACTTCTTAGTACGAGAATTTTATAGTATTCGAAACTATATGAAGTTTCGTTTCCTTCAATACATTTACTGACAGCGTCCTTAGTTTCCGCTAGGGGCGCTCTAAGTAAATGTATGGGAGGAAACGAAACTTCATATAGTTTCGAAAACTATCAAAACTCGTACTAACCCCCCTGGTGTTGCCCTAGTTTAGTTTCGTATTGGTAATTCATAATTTTGCGTATTTGAAGTTTAGTTTATAGGTACGTCATTTACCTGTGATTGGTCATTTGGCTTATTGGTCAATTTGCGTCAGAACCAAGTTGCAGTGACGAGACGGCGCGATTTGAGCCGCAGTCGCAGTTGGTCGCGAGTTCGGTCCCCGGTAATTTTTATAATAAATACTATCGGCCCGCTCGCGACTTCGTTTGCGTGGTCCCGGCGATACGAGGTTTTTTTTTTCTTAACAACCTTCTCTTGGCAATAACAAGCAGAACAAAAAGAATTAGTGAAATCTGTCCAGCCGTTCTCAAGTAATAGCGTGACCAGGAGAAATAGGGGTTCATTTTTTAACCCCCGACGCAAAAACGACCGGGTGTTATAAGTTTGACGTGTCTGTGTGTGTGTGTGTGTGTGTCTGTCTGTCTGTCGCCTCGTAGCTCCCGAACGGATGAACCGATTTAGTTTTTTTTTTGTTTGATAGGTGAATTTGTCGGGAGTGTTCTTAGCTATGTTTGATCAAAACCGGTTCAGCCGTTTCATTGCGCTGAGGGTGTTTTTTTATTTTTTACAAAATTAATTACTTTTATTATATATTAAAGAAGATATTAAAACCTTAATATTTTCTATAAGTTTAAAAACATTATATAATTATGTACCCGTTATCATGACTACTCACTTATTATTCCGTCACTGTACGCGTAATTCCTAATCCGTAAAAGCGTCACATATTCGTGCGACTACGAAAACATCAAGCTACAAAAATAGTCCCATATTTGGCCACGTACACAGTTCCCTCCGTCTGCCCTCGGATCGATAGCGGGGGTTCGATCCCCGACCTACACTTGAGTAATTGCATCCCCGTGGGCAAAGCAGCTTAGCTTTTCATATGCGATTAGGGGTGGATGAACTTTTGTCTGACATTTGTATTACTGCAATCCGGCTTTTGTTATCAGACATCCAAATTCAAAAGTACCTACATATTTTATTAATTGAAATAAAAAAGATAATTTTGAATCGTCTTATAATCTAAAATTACTCCTGTTCCTCCTCCTCCTCGCGTCGTATTCCTCAATGCTGAGGGTCGTGACCCCCTCCATGGATCACTTTCTGCCGGACGATGTTGCGCCAATGAGATCTGTTGCCAGCGAGCTGCACGGCTTCGTGGAATTTCGAATAGAGAGTGGTGCGGATCTGGTCTGACCAACGTATTGGGCTACGGCCTCGTGGCCTCCTTCCCTCCATTTTTCCAGTGATAATCAGCTTCTCTAGTTGTCACCGTGCTATATGACCAAAATACTCAGGGACTCGCTGGAGGCAGATGGAAGAAAGCCTAGTAGTTATCTTGAGTTCCTTGAGTATTGACACGTTCGTCCTACGGGGGCTATCCAAGGGATTCGCAGCATCCGTCTCCAACACCACATCTCGAAAGCGTCAACACGTCTGCGATCCTACTCCTGTTCCAACGCCACCAAACCTAGAAGAATCAAGCAAGAAGGGTTACAAATAAAAAAAGTAAAATCATAGATAATTGTTAGTGCCCGCAATAATTGGTAGGCAACTATTTTTTGTTTGGATAAACCACTATTTGATTATTGCCGGTACATTCCCAAAGATCCTGTATATTTCTCAAGTCCCATCTCAAACATTTCGGACGTGTTTTATTCGGTCTAGTTGGGTACTACTCAAAATAAGAGTATATTAGTTTACGTCATCGACTCTACCATTAGCTCATTTTAGGATAACTTTAATTTTATCTATTCACTTCTTTTCACAAGTAAGTTCATGATATTTACAATAACTATACTCAATAGTGACTGTAGTTATCTATTACTATATCTAGACCAGGGGTTCCCAAAGTGGGCGATAACGCCCCCTTGTGGGCGCTGCAGGCCTAAAGGGGGCGGTAAGAAACCCAGAAAAAAATGGGGGCGTCAAATCAGACACACTTTCGCATTTTAATAGTTATTAGTATTCCTAGATAGCTCTTTTTCGTAGACTACAGACCGCGGGCAATCATGTTTTTGTTATATAACCCGATTTGTGCATGTTTAATCTCCGCTTATATAGCTCACAATATTTAATTTAATTTGAAGTTATAGTGGTTTTTAAGTAGGTGAAAAAATGGGGGCGCTAAAAAATAATTATGGGGGCGCTATTCAATAATTTATTCTCAAAGTGGGCAGTAGAAAAAATAAGTTTGGGAACCCCTGATCTAGACTATAACTATGTATTAAATATCTAAGTGAAGCATCCAAGCATCCGCTAGAGTAAGTAGCTCATACATATTCACACAGTATCTGTCCATCCAAAGGTTGTCTGGAAGAGATCGCTTTTAGCGATAAGACGGCCTATTACATTACTGTTATTGTTTTGTGTTCTATTATCTTTTTAATTTTCTGTTTGGTGTGCAATAAATTGTTTATCTATATACAAATCTATTATCTAAAAACAAAAAAAAAACAAAAGACTATTAAACTATAAAACTATTTCTATTCTACTATTCTTCTATTCTAGATATGTTGGAAAGCTTTTTTCACCCAGAACCCAGAACAGGGGTGTTAGTAAGATTGATATGGACATCAAAATAAATAAAAGCCTGAGGCACCCTTGACAATATTCCCTTGCCAAATCTGGAAACTCATCTAACAAATGTGCGCAAGCTCCGATATACCATAAAAGCCGTGAACGACAATAGCTCATGCATGCCATTACCCACGGGGATGCGTTTGAATGGATCCCGATATATCACGCCGACAGGGGTGCTAATAGCAGGAACGGTCGATACCATCCGTTTACCAATACCACCCAATACCGCTGTGTACCCCCTCTGAGGGAATCCCTAGTGAATTGTGTTGAGTTTGGATCAGTGCATTACAAATGGATGAATTTGTACACGGTCTTACGAGTCCAACGCAACACTGATATGACGACCTCTGTGGCGCGGCAGGCGAAGGTTGCCCTGTGACGCAGGAGGTTGCGGGTTCGATTCCAGCCTCGGAACAAATGTTTGTGCAATCGCAGATATTTGTTCAAGGTGTTCTGGGTATTTTCTATGTATAATAAAACATATCTATCTATGTTATATATTGTACCTATTAAGTATATCAGTTATCCAGTACCCATAACACAAGTTCTGCTTAGCTTGGGGCTAGATAATGTTGTGTGAACTGTCCAGCATTATTTATTTATTTATTTATATAAACAGTCTTTCCTGGTAGAAAATAGCTCAGACAAAAATTTGTATAAAACCGAAGTCATAATCTAGGAGTAAAAATGTCGAGCTCTGAAGAGCTGGGAAAAACGGGAAAATGGAAATGGACAAAAAAATTATCAGGATTCGTAGCGTAAAGCAGAGGCCCATTTCTAAAAACTTAAAAGCTACTACAGATAGATAGATAAATATAAAATTCTTTATTGCACATAAAACAAAGAAGTACAAAGGCGAACTTAATGCTGTATTTGCGTTGTAGCATGGTGCGGGTGACATTTGACGCACGGTTTCGTTAACTTAAGAATGTTACTGCGGTCATAATACATTATATTACCTGTCTGTCAAAAAATACAAAAAGTCTAAATGTACATACATACATAGATAGACACAGCCTTTTTTCCCGAAAGTGTAGGAAGAGCCTCAAATGGGCCTCTTTTCACCGTGGGTTGTACCATCGTGGGATATAGACGTGACAAGTGGTGAGCTCATCGGCGCCATTGCTTCCCACGACTGACTCTGCTAATATTTTTTATTCCAGTAATAAATGTGATATGCATTTATGTATTGCGTAATAACTAGCCATTAATCTGTGCCGTTTCTGTGGCTAGTTACTGTATAGTGCGACCAACTTATCTGTAGAACGGCCAAAATGGAAACTATTGAAAACGTCACTTCGCTGTCAGTGGCTGTAGTGAGTTCCCGCTATGTTCATTAAAAAATTGAATTGAATTAGTTGCCGCTTCAGATCAGTGTTACCAGATTATTATTAAATAAATTCTCGAAAATACTTTATTTGCACAACATGGTCACAAATGCTTACGACTGCCAGCGTATCACTATGAACTTAATCTTATTTCTAATCTAATGTAATCTTGGACGTAGTGCATTGCTTCACCGTTGACTGCTATTTGATGTTTGGTACTGTTAGTTATTACTTTGGTCTTTGACATGTTCATCTTCAATCCAACCTCAAGACCTGCATTGCTCAGGTCTTCGAGCAAAGACTGTAGTTCGGATGCTGTTGAGGAGAAGAGAACAATGTCTTCAGCGAAGTGAAGGTTAGTCAACCTTACCTTATTCTTACAATTTCGTCAGGTCCGTGTACAACCATGTTTATACCGATTGCAGCAAAATATTTAATAGGTGGCCACCCTTTTCTATGGTGGCGCCCTTGAATCATTCTACAGATAAGTTGGTGGCACTGTAGGTAATACACTGACGATCGTCATCACAATCATCAAGACTTGGGAAGCTGTCCAGTTAAACGACGGCTCAAGAATATACGTCACTAATGTCACATAATGTAAACGAAAACACCCTTCCCGTACCGCTCCCATACCTCACAGACTGACTCAGTTAAGCTCTAGACCTGTAAATTATGAGCACTCAAGAAAATTACCACTGCAAAGCGTAGCTAAAACCTGCAATTTGCTCTCTACGAAATTTAAAAATTCTTCTTTTAAATGTAAAGTCTGTAGCTTTTTAACTTACAATTGAAAGAATGGTTGAAGTCTTTGTTCAACTAACTGAAATTCTTCAATTCTGCTTTAATATAGTGAACATTTATATATCCAAAATGGTTGATTGAATAGGTTGCTCAATTAAAAGCCTTATCATCCCAAATAAAGATGTCAGCTTTATAAACATTAATAATGATCTACCCCATCGTCATCTACGGTATCTTTGGACTCCCCATTCATTAGATTTTCATCGCCTATCTACGGATGCTGGACTCCCCTTGGTAAGCGGCGCGTCTGTAACGAAGTTATCTGCGACGGTAATAAGATGTGCACGCACTTTGTCGTGGGCAGAATGAATGTAGGGGAAACAATTTGCAATGTTTTCTGTTTTAAAAATATAGGGTTCTTTGTTGAGAAATAACTTTAAAACAATATGTGGCGTTTTCTTTGCTTGTAAATCAGATGTAGGGTTCAGACGTGATGTAGGGTTTCAGTAGTGGTAGAGCTTTTTTGTGAAAGAGTTCGTCCGAGGAAGTACTACCACCGTACCTATTTCTGCCGCAAAGCAGTATTGCGTATATACGCATTGCTGTGTTCCGGTTTGAAGGGTATGGGTGCCGGTGAAATTACAGGCATATGAGACTTTTCATCTTTATGTCTCAGGGTGGCGGGCGCAGTGCAATGCCACATAGGGCGCGTCCTAGGTGGACGTGACCTTATTGTTTTTTAATGTAATCTAGTATGTAGTTCTAGAAGTAATTTTTTTTATGTACCTGTCAAGCTCCTCTGTTTTGTTATTTAAGGTAGGTTGTTTTGCTGGTTTAATCATAATCTCCTGCTGGCCATCCGTCTTACATAACAAATATTTGTGCAAATCCTTGCCAAGCAAACATATGGCGTTCATACGCAATTACCCGATCAATTTAAGCTCCCCATCTATTAAAATCCACCCCTTCTCCAAAACGTGTATAGTTCTCACGTGTCGAACTCCGGCTATGCCACGTGCCCTCGGCGGTGCGGCGGCTTCTACTCTGTTTATATCGATTGTGTTGGCAGGTGACTGTGTCGAGAGGTTCCGTGACTTATTGGTTTCTCTTCTAAGGTTTCAGACTTATTAAAGTTATGTTATCGCTTTTAAATTGAAGCTCAGGTCATAAAATGATCCAAGAAAACAATGTCTGCTACTCCGAGACTTACACCAGTTGACGTCACTGTCCCGCTGCCAATTTATTGGAACAATAACGGAATTATGGGAAAAAACTGATAGATCTGTTCTGACTTAATGAAATCTGCATGTTTATTTGATTCTATACTATGTAATGGGAAACTTTGCAAAACATAGGTCTCAGAGGGGCGAGTCCGAGTTTATACACACACCATCGTAACGATGATCGTAACGACGAGAGTACGTGTATTGCGTAGTAACTAGCCATTAATCTGTGCCGTTTTTGGCACAGATTAATAGCTAGTTATTATGTCATACACGTGCGATCGTCGTTACGTTCATCGTTACGATGGTGTGTGTAAACTCGGACTTGCCCCTCTGATATTAGTCTCTAGAAGGGTTGGCAATGTTTTAAACATTTGTTTAAAACACGTGTTTAAACAAATGTTTTAAACATTTGTTTAAAACACGTGTTTAAAAAACTTGTAATATGCATCCATACTTGTTTAAAACATGTTTCAAAACATAAAAAACATATGTATTTCATATCAAATTTTATTCAATAAAATAATTTTGTTCTTCCTACGTTTCGAAGTGCGGTGAAAATCACGATCAAAGATTCTGTTACATACCTACAAAAAACAGATCAATCTATTATTGTGTTAAAAAAAGCATTAATGAAATTGTAAAACATGTTTTCAACATATTTTACAGCTGTCGGTCGGCTGTTATTGATTAATAGCAGTCGATAAGCCATGTCAGAGGCCCTCGGGCGGCTTGACAAACTCTGACACCAGAGGCCAGCACTACCGCATACGAAACGAAACGAAACATATTTTAAAACACTACAAAAAAACAAATGATTGAAATTGATTTAAAACATGTTATTTAGTTTGGAAATTAAACACTTTTTTTTTTATAAGTACAGTTTTTTTTTATAAAACAGTTTTTTTTATAAAAACAGTTTTTTTCTAACCATGGTCTCTACGCCCCAGATTGTGCCGAACTAGCGGTACAGTTCCAGATGGACGTGACCTGTGAGGTAATGCATGCATTGTTATAGGCAGAGGTTATCGCTAACATCAGCTGGGCCATCTGCCTGTTCCGTTTCTGAAATAATAAAATTATACGCATACATAAGTGAATCCAATGATGCGTGGCAGTATACCAAAACACATAAATTTACATGTTATTATACATTTACGATATTATTCATATATTATTTATTTATTGACGACCTCTGTGGCGCGGCGGGTGAAGGTTCGCCTGCGACGCAGGAGGTTGCGGGTTCGATTCTCGCCTCGGAGCAAATATTTGTGCGATCGCAGACATTTATTCAGGGTGTTCTGGGTATTTTCTATGTATAATAAAAAATATCTATCTATGTAATATATTGTATCAAGTATATTAGTTGTCTAGTACCCATAACACAAGCTCTGCTTAGCTTGGGGCTAGATAATGTTGTGGGAACTGCCAACATTTTTTTTTATACAACTAGCATGACTGGACTAGTAGATGGCCCACCTGATGTTAAGCGGTAACCTCTAATAATGCCTATGAACAGTGCATTACCTCATAGGTCACGTTCACCTAGGACGCACCCTATGTGGTATTGCATTGCGCCCGCCACCCTGAGACATACAGATGAAAAGTCTTATTTATTATTTATTTAAAACTTTCGTACATAAAAAATAGTGCTAGGAGGACTTAATGCTAACAGCTATATCTGCCAGTCATCCTGGACGTGCAGACAGATGGTGAGGCGTGCCTTACAAACAAGAAGCTTTAAACCACAGAATAAATAATAGTATAAGTATAAATATTAAACTAAAAGGATAAATATATTATACTAATAATTTGTTTCGTTTCGTATGAGGTAGTGCTGGCCTCTGGTGTCAGAGTTTGTCAAGCCGCCCGAGGGCCTCTGACATGGCTTATCGACTGCTATTAATCAATAACAGCCGGGACCGACAGCTTAACGTGCCCTCCGAAGCACAGTGCGATGGAAATCCGCACATAACTTAGAAAAGACATTGGTGCGGAGCCTAGGATCGAACCCGGTATCGTTGGATTCTAAGTTGCACTATTGAACCGTTAGGCTACCATCGCTATAATTTATTTTAATAATTTATTCGTTTGTATTCAACGGTGGCTGCTTCCTTCGGTCACAGAATACATAATAGTACAGATATTCGGTATATCGTGATGTGAATACCTATAAATAAATAAATATAAATAATGCTGGCCAGTTCACACAACCCCAAGCTATAGTATTATTTTATCTAGCCCAAGCTAAGCAGAGCTTTGTTATATGGGTACTAGATAACTGATATACTTAATACAATACATAGATAGATATTTTTTATTATACATATAGAAAATAAATTTCCAATTCAGAACACCCTGAACAAATCTGTAGATCCTACAAATATTTGTTCCCAGGCGGAAATCGAACCCGCAACCTCCTGGGTCGTAGGCAAACCTTCGCCCGTCGCGCTACAGAGGTCGTCCTATATATTATTGCTATCTGTTCTTATATTAGCTATCATTGTGTCTTAGTTCGTACTTACTGTTTTTGTGGTTTTCCTTCTAACTGCTATATCAGGGGTAAAGTATGTCAGTGGTTTTCCTTCTAACTGCTATATCAGGGGTAAAGTATGTCAGTGGTTTTCCTTCTAACTGCTATATCAGGGGTAAAGTGCGGCAGTGGTTTTCAAGGACAATCATTTATAGGGTTCCGTACCCAAAGGGGGCCAACAGAACCCTATTACTAAGCCACCGCTGTCCGTCCGTCCGTCTGTATGTCTGTCAGCGGGCTGTATCTCATGAGCCGTAATAGGTAGACATGAAGTTTTCCAAAAGTGTGTTCTATGGCTGTAATAACAACAAGGGAGGTGGACAGTGGGTAAGAACCGATAAAAACAAGTACAAGATTTAGCTCTATGTACATAGAGCTAAATCTTTTACAATGCTACGGAACCCTTCGTATGCGAGTCCGACTCGCATTTGGCTTTATTTTGATTGCTGTTCTATTTAAAAAAATGGTGTTATGTATATTTAAGTTTTAAAGATGTAATTAGCATGCGATCCTTTTTTTAGGGATCGGCTTTTAATTCGGGACAGTACTAATGCCACTTACTTCTTTATGTACACTAACTTGCGTAAGAGGTTTATATTTTTTTTTTTTATACTGCTTGGATGACGGAACAAGCAATAGGCCCACCTGATGTTAAGCGTTAACCTCTGCCTATGAACAGTGCATTACCTCATAGGTCACGTTCACCTAGGACGCACTTTATGTGGCATTGCACTGCGTCCGCCACCCTGACATAGTTGAAAAGTCTCATGTGCCTGGTAATTTCACCGGCACCCTTACCCTTCAAACCGGAACCCAGCAATGCGAGCACTACTGCTTTGCTGCAGAAATAGGAATGGTGGTAGTACTTCCCCGGACGAACTCTTTCACAAAAAAGCTCTACTACTACTAAATACAAGGATAATATAGGATATGAGCCGCGCAGATAGAGAATAGATCTGAAAATGGCGTCCGCTCGCATGCGTTCTCGCTCACTCTCTATCGCTGTCTATACTCACCGTACTCATCTAACTCAACCGTACCATGCGTACCCGCCGCCATTTTCAGATCTATTCTCTATCTGCGCGGGTTATACAATTATCCTACTAATATTATAAACGCGAAAGTTTGTATGGATGGATGTATCTTTGTTACTCTTTCACGTAAAAACTACTGGATGGATTTGGATGAAATTTGGAATGGAGATAACTAGACTCCCGGAATAACACATAGGCACATTTTTATCCCGATATTCCCACGCGATCGCGTCTTACGCGTGTGAAACCGCGGGGCGATACTTGTAGTAACTAAATGAGTTATTTATGTAGTATTTCTATATATTAGAAATATATAGAATATAATATATTTCTAATATATAAATCTAATACCATCTGACCCAAGCAAGGAATAAATAATAAGTGCTCGTAAATTCAATCATGACATTAAATTCCGGACAAACCAACTAGTTCGTAAAAAGTGGCACGAAAAACGATGAAGTCTGCATGGAAGTTATTATGGTTATGTTTATGGTGTATATTGTTGTTTTACAGGGTTTGTTTTCTACCTCATGTAGGTTAAATTTAATGGCAAACTGGGAGTGACGATATCCATCGCTGCCCTATTTCGCGCTACGAAGGCTTCGCCTCCTCAACCTTGGCAGTTATTTGCTTAGGAAACCGTATAGTCTACAAGTGTTCGTTCATCCTGTGATCCGTGGCACGATAATCTAGTCGCTATCGACCCGCACCCACTTCCATCGAGCACATACTATGTATATTTACCCCAAGTCTCGCCACACTGCAGTCAGTAAGCGTTTTAGAAGTTCAGTGCAGTATATATTTCAATTTATGTCTCTAGAGACTTAAACTAGTACTAAACGTATGTATTTGTTTAGGATACTAGTATCCTTACAATGATAATGGTTTTATTAGTGTTAAAAAACCGGCCAAGTGCGAGTCAGACTCGTGCAGAAGGGTTCCGTACCATTATCTATAAAAACGGCAATAAAAACACGTTTGTTGTGTGGAAGCCCCCTTAAATATTTTTTTTATTCCGTTTTTTAGTATTTGTTGTTATAGCGGCAACAGAAATATAATAAATAAATAAATAATGCTAGACATTCCACACAACATTATCTAGCCCCAAGCTAAGCAGAGCTTGTGTTATGGGTACTAGATTACTGATATACTTAATACAATACATTACATAGATAGATATTTTTTATCATATATAGAAAATACACAGAACACCCTGAACAAATATATGGAGATCGTACAAATATTTGTTCCGGGGCGGGAATTGAACCCGCAACGTCCTGCGTCGCAGACGAACATTCCCCGCCGCGCCACAGAGGTCAGAGTTTATGTCTGGAGTATCCTTATAATGATAATGGGTAAGTGATAAAAAACGATGTGCATAGTGCAGTATATTTCACAAAATAAGTTGTTTGTAAAAAAAATATTTTTGAATGCAAGATTTTATAAAATTTGTGATCGGAACCGTGTGCAGATCAAAATGAGCCTGAACACGGCCGTATACTATTATCCATCGAGGAGTTCAGTTGTCTCCATTATCAAATGAGCTCGCTGTCACAATACAATTGTATTGTCATCGGAACTTGACAGGTATGCAAAAAAATTGTCCCACACATACTAGCTATGTAACTAATAGAGAAACTAACAGGTCAAGTTAAATAAAAGCTTTCAATGATAGGTTTCATTGGTTATGATAGGTTTTATTTAAAAAAAAAAAAAAAACTGGACAGCTAAGCAGAGCTTGTGTTATGGGTACTAGATAACTGATATACTTAATACAATATATTACATAGATAGATATTTTTTATTATACATAGAAAATACCCAGAACACCCTGAACAAATATATGCGATCGCACAAATATTTGTTCCGAGGCGGGAATCGAACCCGCAACCTCCTGCGTCGCCGGCCAAGCTTCGCCCACCGCGCCACAGAGGTCGCCATTTGTGTGCATAGTTGATGCAGAAAAAAGGATAATAACTTCAGTGTTATTGTTTCGTCCACAACGTAATCCATTTTTCCATATTTGTTTGTTATTTCCTTTGCATCATTAACGGCGATAACAAAGTGAGTTTAATGAAACTGCCCGGTAACAGTTCTCTATGCGAAACAACGCCCTCCCTCCCTTTATACCCCCCATTCAAGTCGCGACCGCACCTCTTCCTTAGCTTCCCCTTATTATTCTATACGTCAAACTAATTTGTCGCTTCACACTGCCGTATAAAGTAGTTTTTTGAACTTGCGCATATTTACTTGACGACGTTTTGGCAATGCTGGTTTTGTTAGTTGATGCTAATTCTGCAAGGGATAATGGACTGTATACCTGTACAGTGGAGGTAGTTATTGCTTGTGCTGCGTGCGCATATACGCAGCCTCCCCCAGGGTTGGCGCGGTCGATCCTTCCAGTCGCCTCGCCGGCGTGGCCCGGACAACTTCCTGGGTGGATCGATCCGCGTACAATATTAAATTGACAAAAACAAATCCACATTTTCCTTCCCCGCGCAAGGAAAACTGTCGGAGGCTTCAGTGAAAATTAATTCGCGTTTTTAGCTTTGTTGTTAATTTCGTTGAGATTATTTAGTGCTTTTGTGTCACCATTTTTATTCGTCTTGGATGTCGAACTGTCGGCCTAGTGGTAAAGCTGTAATGAGTGATTAACCGGATCAGTGACGTCTTCCGTTCGCGATTTATCTGCAATAGCAATACCCTAGCTTAGTTTAACAGGCTTAGTTGTATACGTTTCTTCAGTATTATCTTTAGTAATTGAGGCAGGAGTATTTTGTAACGAGGTACTGTTTGGTTTTGATGTATTGGATATCGTCCTGTGTCGTATCCCGCTTGTAGTTAGGTACGCAATTGTGAAAGCAACGCTTTGTCTGTGTGAGACAAATGATGAGCTTAGTGATGGTGACGGTATGCAGAAGTGAGTCAATCGAATGCATTTTATCGATCTGTTAGATAACATAAAGAGTATCGTTCTCAGAGTAACCTTGAAGGACACCGGAAATTTTTGTGATGTGCATTTATTATGCACTTTAGATCTCTAGTATACCCACCATTCACCACTGTATTCACCGCTTCTGAACGAATAGAAGAATTATTTATCGTTGGATGATGTTCGTGCGTGAACTCCTGATTGATGACAAACCAACGTTTTAGCAATGAAAGTTAATCATTATTCATACTGACTGACGCAACTGCCACGGCGCCGTCGTCGGCTTCGATAACAAATGGCGTATCATGGCGTCATACGAAGGAGCCTACTATTTTATTAGAAACGCGGATAAAATTAAAGTACTCCTTGTTATACTTCGAAGCTTGAAGTATATTTATTGTTTTCCAGCCAATCAATCGGAAATATTAAAGTATTAGTAGTTTTTGGTCGCGTGGCTATGTAAACTGGAAAGCAATGAAGTAATTAACCTGCCCGAAGTGGCCGTAGTCAACTGTTATGCTCTAACATTCATAATTAAAATAGCTTTACAACCTAAAAAATGAAGCGGGACTGTTCCTTTCTTCAACATTGATATTGAATTGGAATTTCCTGTAGTGGTTGAATTAAACTAATTAACGGTATTTGGAGAAGATACCTAGTATTTGGAATCTTTTCCTGATCTATTCACTAGCTTCACTTGGATGAAGCCTTAGTTGATACTCAGGGTCAATAAGGACTTGGTCGAACACAATCAAAGACATTAGACACTTCTATAATCACCAATTTTATCTTCAGCTCTGAAATTTTTAATTCTTACTTATCATGTTCGTTCATTCGGCCGCTATGTCACTGGGTCTTTCTTAGTCTTGCTTTCTTATTGATATTAAAATATATCGGAGCCGCGGATAAGCGAGCCATACATCTGATAAAGCTTTTACCTGTAGGTTGTCAATACGATATGTTTACGGTCGCATTGCGCAAGTCTGCCGCCGGCGCCACGACCCTGGCTCCGCTCCAGAATACCAGCTGATTTGAATGGTTTCACATATTCTACGATGGTCTCCATAGAATTTTAATGGTCGTTGCCGATCGGACTGATTGGAATCTCTTTGGATCGCTTAAAATTTTAAAGTTGACAAACAGATTTTTTATTGTTAAGTCACGTCACTTCTTTCTACTTGTTTATATGTTTATGCTTTGGTTATTGATTTAAAAGTTTTGTATATGTGACTTGAATTGATTTCAAGGTTAGACCTCTCCTTGTTTCTGTATTTGCGTGTACATTACATATTAGAAAGAAATCTATTGTTACGCTATCGTCTACTGCTTTGTAATTTTGTTTCAGAACTCCTACAAAGTCTTTTGCATATAAAAGATAACTCAAATTATATGTGTCATCATTTATACATATTTTCATCGAATAAAATGAACAATTATATCATTTTACATCCATCAAGTTGAACTTCCTGTTACTACAATAACACCATAAATTTTCTCCCCCAACACTCGCCGTATAAAAAATTTAGTCTTGTTTTAATTACGCTGGCAGTGTGTGTAATACTGTTATATCCATTAGTTCATCGGCCGACTGGGTGTGTCGATGTAGAGTTTAATACATTATGGCGTTTTGGGCTTTTAAGATCGCTGTATATCTTGGTCTATCCAATATCATCGTGTTTTAGAGAGCGTTTGTTGTACTTTTCTTTGTCCTAACCTAATCGTTGTCTCCTATTCGCCATCACTACCTTTGCATCATCTTCTTCATTTAAGTGATTGTTAAAATTATTATTCACACTGTTTAAATATTTTGTTAGCTTCTTCTAGATTATTTTGTTATCATTGCGAAAAGTGTTTTATCTAACGATGACAAAAATCTGATCTTTATTTTTAGATTTATCAGTTGCTATCTTATGCAACGAGGTCTCGTGAGATTAACCTTGTCAAAGAAAATCAATACATTTCAGATAGCGATAGCACGCACGCTCGTATTGAAAACAATACACAAATAACAGATAGCTTTTCCAATAAATTTGTAGCATCAAATTGATCCAACCTTCTTTCGTGCGTGGCTCTGTGTCTTTCTTGGTCTCCCAGAGCTTGACAGTTCTAAAAAGAACAATATATGATTGAAGATAACCTGTAGGAAGGTTTCGCTGATGCAATTTGCGAACCAAGAACATTGTGAGGAGAGCGCAAAAGAATCTTATAAATTTCATCTATTTTGCATTGCAACAGATCTTGCAGACAAATCAAATGAATCAGACGAAGAGAAACCGTGTCTCACCAAGTATTTCCGCTCCTTCAAATTATGCACATGTTTGTTTACCAATAGTGATTCAGAGCATGGCGCTGTCTCGCAGTCGCAAGTAACCCATATGTGCGATCGACTTTACTTGAGGAGAGCCTCTTCAAGATGAGTTTGGAAATTAAATTCCATGAGACCATGACTATTATATATTCTGTGCCATGACATAAGAAGTACCTATAGTGATGTCAAAGACAGTAACTCTGACTCATATTACTTCACATTACTAACGGTACGGAGCGGGTATTATGGCATTTAGGGTGTGTGCAAAAATGTGCGAATGTTCCAATTTATCTCCAAAACGGTTTAACCGATTTAGATACAGTTTTCTTTATATGAATGATTGTGTTTATATGGCAAGGAATGACAGCTGATAGCGCGTTCTACTTTTTCCTGTGGCGGCATCTAGTTATGAATAGAGTAACTAGCTCCGGGGCCCTACATTATGCTTGCTAGACACCGATGTGCGTCCATAAGTGTTTCTTTTTCCAATTTTAGTGGAACACTGAAAATAGTCAGGGGTTTAAATTGCTAATAAAATGAACTTAATTATCAAGTATTTTGTAGCCATTTCGACCAATCTTATAGCAATCATTCAAGTCAAATGACAGTTATGTTAAGACAAAATCATCATTATAATCTGTTCAATCTTACTATCTGTGCCTTTCAGACCTGACTCGTTTGTTCCAACAAAAAGGAATGGGCCACGTAGACAACTAAAAACTACTTATTTTGGCTATTAATATCCTGGCACAGTGTCGTGGGCCACGTAGTCAATTAAAATAATGAAAAATGGGACGCGCTGTCTATGGGCCGCGTACCGTGGGCCAGGCTGTCAACATCCCACGGGATCAATAAGCTATAGTAGCAACATCTACGCAATAGTAACAGTATCTAGTTTCACATAGGTAATTAACGCAATCATTAGCCAACTCTGGAATGCAAATAGTCACTCGATACGATTAATGTAGAAAAATTTAGGTTAATGCACTCCAACCCTATCACCCCTCAGTCAAAACAGAAGTATACCGTGGAGCGGCTATTTTTATGTCAACCGTCATACTCTGTATTTCCAACACTTTTTTAGGGGAATACTCTTTTTTTTATCGTTCTACGCTACGGGTGTTCGTGTGTGCGTGTTCTGTTCTTGTGTACTAATGGAGGCTCATTAATGATGATCGACTCTTGCATGAAAGCAGTGGCGATGAACTTCTTATGCACTCCCTTACGTGATGTGGCAGCATGCGATTTCTAATTGCCATCAGTCTATGCTTCTTCTCTTTAGTGTATGCTGTGTGAGTGTGCGGGTCATTGGGTGCTTTCACATTAAACTATAACGACACCACAGGTAAGCACATACATTCATTACTAAACGCATTCACATTGTGAACGATATCGTCGACGACACCGATGTCGTGACGATATTGCGACAACACGGGGGGGGGGGGGGGGGGGGGGGGACGCGCCGCAATGCACTTAACTTTGGCAACTTTCTCAACTTTGGCTCCTACATCTAGTCTAAGGCAAAAACAGCTGCCATGAAGCTAGGCACCCTGAATAAGGTAAAGCGTTACTTCACGCCAGGACAGCTTCTTAGTCTATATAAAGCTCAAGTCCGGGCTGGTATGGAGTATTGCTGCCATGTTTGGGATGGCTCTGCCAAGTGCCAGCTTGCTGCCTTGGACTCGATTGAACGCAGAGCTTTCAGGCTTATTGGTGATCAACATATGGCGCAGACTAAAATCCAGAGTCTCGAGCACCGCCGTAAAGTCGCATGCCTTTCGATCTTCTATAGGTTACATTTCGGGGAATGCTTCCAGGAACTTCACGATCTGACCATCCTACCATCTCCTTTTCATAATAGGACGAGCAGACGCACGACTCGGTACCATCCTTACCTCATTAGTATACCCTCTATTCGCACTAAACGATTCAGTTCTACTTTTATAATGCGAACTGCTAAGGAGTGGAATACCCTGCCGTCGTCTGTCTTTCCTGAAAACTATAATTTGGGTCTCTTCAAAGCTAGAGTGAATAGGTGCCTTCTAGACCTTTGTGCTTCATCTTCGGCCACATCGTCACTTACCAACAGGTGAGATCGTGGTCAAACAAAGGTCTATCATAGTTAAAAAAAAACACACATCATTTATGTATGTGCGTTGCACTTTGGTAGCTATAAACTTTATATTTATATTTATGTTTATGGACGAGACCTACGATGAGCAAACTCGAGAAAAAAAGAGAAAAACTGGTAAATATAATTTTTACCTACTGTGCTTAACTGAGTGGATTTAAGTGAATATACTTCCACCGCCCGTCCTCGTCCTGCGTAATCATCACCATTCACTCATCGTACTATTTGTTAATCAATCAAATCAGTATCTTCATCCGAAAATAACATATCGAGACGAAGTGCCGCGGTCGTGTGAGTGGTGCGTAGTGTCATTCTTCCTAGAGTGTATTCAAACTCCTGATTCCTGCGGTTTTCAGATTGTTTGGATTGTTTCTTTCTACGTTTTCAATAAGAGTTTTAACCTTAATGGTATCTAAAGTATCATTGTTTTAAGCATTCCTAAGTGGTTTTAAGTCTCAAGTCTCAGCTAGTGGAACGCCCGCGGCTTCGACCGAGTGGAGTTTTCTATACAAACTTCAAGGGCTCGCTCTCTCCCAGGCGGTGGATTTCGGAAATTCCTTAGAATTTCGGCACCTATAGAAGTGCAATAAGATGGTTTGAAAAAAAAATGAATGTTGATAAATAGAGAAAGCAAACAAATATTTTATTTCCTGTTTTGTATACATAATACATAGTCTATGGTAGGCAACTAGAGTTTAGTTAACGGATTCTGTGGTCCTACATGAACTTGCAATACTTGCATCGTATTTTTCATTTTTCATTTAAACACGGAAGGATCACCCAAATCCTTCCAGAATGTACCATCTTAATTTTAGGTAGGTATCTAGGACCTACGGTTGATGCTTTGCGTTGAGAATCAGTCAGTTACAACTATTTGACGACCTCTGTGGCGCGGCTGGCGATGGTTCGCCTGCGACGCAGGAGGTTGCGGGTTCGATTCCCGCCTCGGAACAAATATTTGTGCGTTCTGCAGATATTTGTTCAGGGTGTTCTGGGTGTTTTCTATGCATAATAAAAAATATCTATCTATGTAATGTATTATATTAAGTATATCAGTTATCTAGTACCCATAACACAAGCTCTGGCTTAGCTTGGGGCTAGATAATGTTGTGTGAACTTGTCCAGCATTATTTTATATATATTGATTATTGAGCCGGAATACTACGGCCTACTCGAACAAACGTTCAATCTCAAGAGCGTGAATACGATGCTTGGATAAATCCTCACTTCCGTAACAATAATGACGCTTCTATTTAAATTTAACACAACACAGATGCAGTGTTAGGTGAACTCAAATATTCCTTGCCACAGTTCAGTGTGGTACTAGTTATTCTGTGTCTGTGGTTAAGGCGCGATAGGTTCTCAAATGTCTCTAGAATTTTAAAGTTTTTGATAAGAATTTTCATAGTTTTCTATGAAGAAAAAAATATATGATATTCTTGAGCTTTTTATCTAGTGAAATCAATAATTCAATACAATATTTGAATTACTTCACTCGATAAAAAAAAATAACAAAGATACCTCCTTTTTAAAATTTAAATGCTATTTTTCACTCACTTCTCTCACGTTTTAATTTTTGAAACATTTGGTTACATGTTAGTTATTATTTGATTTAGTGAATTCATCAACAAAATTTAACAAAACTTTGAACGACATTTTTACATAATTTTTTTATACATATACACACGGTATTAGAGCGTGCGCTCGCCTTCTTCGCCTCATACAAAAATGTTCGTTGAACCTATAGCGCCTTAACATGCGGCTGAAACAATAATCCCACCACATTTGATACCTCCTTCGATTGCACGCATGTTGTTGCGCGCACGCTCAGTCGCCGCTTCGCGCGGGAACTGCGAGCATTGCCTTGCCATTTTATTCAATTCGAATTTCAAATGCGTTCCGAATTTGAATTTTGCCGTGTTTCTGTTTGATTTCTTTATTTTGTGATTGGACATAGATAGTGCTTGCTAAAATAAAGCAGGGTTCTGTGATGATTTTACTTCATGTGCTTCAACTTTATTGAAATTGATTATTAATTGTAGGTATGCGTAGAAATTGTTCCGCATGAGTGAACCGATAGAAGACCATGGATTAACTAGTGCTGTGGGTACCTTTGTCAATTTCAGGCATCGTTGGTCCTTGTTACATGGCGGTTGCATCGATTGCTGTACGGTTAAGATAATCTGTTGGTAATGTTATTATAATATCTTATGTTTATTCGCACATCTTGGGGACTTTAGTAGACCTTTTTTGAGTAGTAGTAGAGCTTTTTTGTGAAAGAGTTCGTCCGGGGAAGTACTACCACCATGCCTATTTCTGCCGCAAAGCAGTAGTGCTTGCATTGCTGTGTTTTGGTTTGAAGGGTATGGGTGCCGGTGAAATTACAGGCACATGAGACTTTTCATCTTTGTCTCAGGGTGGCGGGCGCAGTGCAATGCCACATAGGGCGCGGCCTAGGTGGACGTGACCTATGTGAGAATGCACTGTTCATAGGCAGAGGTTACCGCTTAACATCAGGTGGGCCACCTGCTTGTTCAGTCATTCAAGTAGCATAAAAAAAAAAAAAAAACACTTCTTGAAGTAGCTTAGAAGATAATTATGCACAAACGCACTTTGTTTTTAATGAATGATAACGATGAAGTTGTTATAACTAAATAATATAGTGCAATAAGTTAATTTCAGGAAAAAACAGTATTCATATCTGTTTAATCAGAACTACTCTGTGTGAAAGTACTGAAAATTAAAAGGGTATTTAACTTGCAACCTCTTAACTGAATGCACTCTTTTCTAACTATAACTGTATTTTCTTTGAGTCTTGTGAGTTTTCTTTGAAATACTTCTAGGTGCTTGAATTTTTCCATATAAACTTATTAAATCATGTGGATTCATGTTGATTGATAATAATCAACATTATCATCACTCCATGTTATTGTTTCAACGTCCATTGTATTATTGTACCAACTACCTCATTTAGAAAAGAGCATATTGTTATTACATTCACTTCGCTTCACACGAGTTTGAGAACTAAAAAGCACTTCCGGAAACACTCAAATCCCTTAAGACGCTATGTTAAAATTTTGGAGTCGTTTCGTTTCATGCTCACTCATTATCAGTAAAGGTTACAAACTTGATGTTAATACAGTAATCACTTGAGGATGTAATCTAAATAAATTATAGACTAGAAACACGATTCGCGAAACTTTTCTCGATAGCTTTATTTTTTGAAATTGGTTCTTCTAAAGCCCTTTTTAGGTCCCTCCTTCGACTAGAGAAAGTATTAAGCATATTTTTTATATTATTCAGTAAGTAATCACATTACTTACATTAATTATAGATAATTTATTTTTATATTTGCTACTTTAGAAGCTAACGAAGTTTTATCATTTGTCGCTTACGTCAGTTACTTCCGAGTGGCAAAAATCTATACCTCACCTTTTCCCGGGTTCAAGTGAGCAATAGCGCTGTCACTGTCTTACAGCTATTGTTTTCTGGCTAGACTCCGCCCATTCGGTATTTTAACATATCGCCTTAAAGCGACATTTTTACTAACTAGAAAAGGCACTCTGTAGAATGAAGACATACAGTTGTGGTCATATAATTAAGAACGATTTGAAGTTCTAGAAGTTTTTATTTAAATCGTATCATACACAGAGATGTGTACCTTGAAAAGCAACTAGTTATGTTATTATAATAGTCACATAATTAACGCAACCTGACTTAAGAATAAAGTATGAAATCGCTAACTATTTTTTGCACGTTTTATTGATTTTATCAAAGT
Organism: Operophtera brumata; assembly: GCA_932527175.1. Lineage (NCBI taxonomy): Eukaryota > Metazoa > Arthropoda > Insecta > Lepidoptera > Geometridae > Operophtera > Operophtera brumata. The sequence continues at coordinate 40,914,237 of OW052228.1, read as the reverse complement.
AACACATTCAAATAGTACTGAAACTGGACAAATAATTAAGAACGATTTATTTAACTGCTCGGGAATTGTTTTGTATGACACTTAGATTTAAAAAATCACAATATTATGTAGCACAGGAAACATAAAAAGAAATTTAATAAATATTTAACTAAAATTAATAGTTAATTGCATATCCACGGCTTTTAATTACAGCTTTACACCGGCGAGGCATTGACTTCAAACCACAGATTCTCTATTGGGTTTAGATCTGGACTGTTAGCAGGCCAGTCTAAGACAGAAACTAATTGCGCTGTAAGAAATTCCTTTACGGTGCGTGCAGTGTGCTTTGGATCATTGTCATGCTGGAATGTCCAAATGACCGGTAGAACGTCTTCAGCGTATGGTAACATTGTTTCTTCCAGTATATTTTTGTATTGGAACTGATCCATGTTACCTTCTATCAACTTTACAGGTCCTACACCGTGTCCAGAAAAGCAACCCCAAATTTTCACATTTCCACCACCGTGCTTTAATGTAACTTTCGTGTACTTTGGGTCGAATGCTGTATTCGGGGGACGTCGTACATATCGTTTTCCATCAGAACATACTCTGTTTATTTTCGTCTCGTCAGAAAAAAGAACATTTTTCCACTGTTGCACAGTCTACTTTCTCGCAAATGCAAGCCGGGCTTGCCTGTGGCAAAGTTTTAACATGGGTACCTTTCTCGCTATCCTACCGTGCAATTTTTCTTCTACCAAACGTCTTCGAATAGTGCGTGCTGAGATTGCTGAAGGGTTGTTTTCACCAAAATATTCTTTTCTAAGCTCATTGGTCCCTTTAAAAGGATTTTGTTTTGCCATACGAACGATGTTTCGGTCATCTCGAGGAGTTGTTTTTCTCTGTATAGGTACACGTGGAACATTCGAAGTAGTTTGATACGTAGCAAAATGCTTTACAGCGTGGAAAACCATCGTTTTTGAACATTGCAGATGGTCGGCTATCTTTTTATAAGACCAATTCTTCCGGCGAAGTTTTATTATTACTTCCCTTGTAGATTTATCACAACTTTTATTTTTTCCCATTGTTTTTTCTAAAGAAGCAATCACCTTTAATCTTTTACAGCACGTAATGGCGCCAAAATTATACAAACAGTAACAAATCGACTCGAGTGTTCTCTATTTAAATTTGAATAAAGGTATAAACTACTTAGCGTTCTTAATTACGTGACCAGCCAGTAATAAGGAATACTTTGTGTAAAAGAAGTGTAAAAAGTTTGCCTATTGATTTTTAGCCAATCATGTGTATCAATGAATACAGTGGTAATATGGAAATGTTTTACGATACCGAGAGAAATAAAAACAAATGCATACAATTAGTTTTGCATCTTAGTTGGAAAAAATCTTCCCTTTATATCAGCGTTCTTAATTATATGGCCACCACTGTATATACGCGCAGTTTAACTACCGGATGTTTGTAGGAAACGCAACTTTAGCATTCCACCATAACAGGCCATATTCTCCAAGTCTTAGAATTCACAATACCTTGTTATCCTTTAGTTTTTGATCGCTGTTCTATATTATACGTCCAGAACTTCAACGGTTTCTGTTTTCTAAATTTATGTGATGTTTGGGAGTGTTAATGAGTACCATGGCGTGGGTGGTTGCTGTAAATCCGTAGCTGAAGATGTAACTGTTGATATATTTATCCACCATAATGTTTAGACAGACTATCAAACTGGTTAAAATAACGCGATGACTGACGATATTAAATTTGTGATTAAGGACGAAAATAAAAATGCAATAGAATTAGACAATAATGACCATCTAAATAAGATATATCACGTGCCTGATGACAAAGGAAATCGACTCGAAAGAAATCTTATAAGTGACAAGGTTGATATGGCGTGAAATACAACTAAGGCATACAACCAGTGCGATTATAAAAATATTATAATTGCTTTGAAACAAGAGATAATCTAACAATAACATTTACACTTACATGATCAATTGTTACTAAAACAGAGTCCCTTATTCCGTCTGCGTGTTCCATAATCTATAATATATAAAGCTAGACAACGGTGACTTCTATTATATAAAAATAAGCCGGGTTTTCCTTCCTGACGCTATTACTCTAGGTGGGTTACTATGAGCTCTTATTGCCATGCAGTTGTTGAACTATTCAGTACAAAATATTGGTTCCGTGATGTCCGCAACTATATTTAAAGGCACAATCGCAGAGGGTCTACAGACTTCTGCGATTAAAGTTATTCAACGATGAAAAATGACAACGGTGAACCGATATTTTGTACTGAATAGTTTTTGAACTGAATGGATATAAGAGCTCATAGTAACCCCCCTGAACGCACGAACAGATTTCCACGGTTTTGCATTCGTTGGAAAGGTCTCGGGCTCCGTGAGGTTTATGGGTTTTTTTTTTTTTTTTTTTTTTCATGTCGTGTTAGTTACACCACTTATAGCTCAAGAATGGGTGAACCGATTTGGCTGAAAATTGGTAGGGAGGTAGCTTAGAACCAGGAGATAGGACATAGTGGGAGGGGTAGGACGGGGGTTCACCGGGGGCTACCCGTGCGAAGCCGGGGCGGGTCGCTAGTATTATATAAAAACTTGTGAATTTAGACGGAAATGTGCAGAATTCCCTATCAATAAAACAATGATAGACAAATTCAAATGTTTTTAGATGCAATGCAAATGATGTTAGATTTCGTACGCTGTTCCAGCATTTGCCATCAGGCTTTAGGCTTCAAAAGACTTCTTTACTTGTCTTCTTTATAGTAATTAACTTTCCCATCAATAGATTAGATTGTACTTTACTATGAGTTCTTTTATTTACAGTTTCTTCTTTTCAAACAGAAAACAAATCATTGTAGATGATTGATTTCTTCTCAGAATTTGCGAACACCATTAGACCATGGAGCCTACTTACATCACAAATTATTTCGCTCTACATAACCCGCCTGATTGATTAGCATTTTTTGTCTGCTTTCTTCAAAGTGAAATTTTTTGCTCAATCGTTTGTGGTCATGACCTAGGTTACTTTAAAAATAATACTAATTGCCTGAGTCATTACTACTCCATGAACAGAAGACAGATTTCTTTTAAAGTTAACCTTGACTTTGGCTGTTTCCAATTTGGGTCTATTTATACTAAGAAGTTGTTTATTATTATTTAAGTTAACCTGTCGGTATGTCTGTGGAATCTGACAAGTTGATTTTGAGCTGACGTATGCATGCATACCTAATACATATCAAGTTCCGGTGATATTACAATATTATGGCCAACGGGCTGTGCCCCAATTGCTATAATTTTCAACAAATCTATCAGGAACTACTCATATTAACAGAGTAAATCAAGTACAATATGCAGATTTAAAATATGCATGGATACTACATTATAATTCAGAGGGATCACTGTATCAAAAACACGATAGGACAATATTTTCTCAATAGAAAAAAAAACACAAAGTTACCTCTAACTTCTGGTTAGGTTCGATTGTTTTTCAATATGGTGCAGGTTAAAAAGAAAAAATTAAAAAAATTAAAAAAATTGATAAATTAAATCAATACAATAAAACCGAAGGCTTTCTGTGAGGGTTTTGTAAAAAGTTTTTTTTGTATGAAGATTTCTGCTTGGGATTGGCGAAGCCTAGCAAAAAGATACATATGTCGTAAGAAATGCATTCAATAGTGTTCAGTTGAAAGTTCCTATTTTATATAACTAATAGAATACCCACGACTTCGTCCGCGTGGAGTTTTTTCATACAAACTTTGCATCCTACAAATTTCAGGTACTTACGGCTCTGTGAATGAATGAAAATACTTTATTGCACACCTTACAAACTAGTTAAAATAAACACATAACAATTAAACAAAAAACTTAATGTACAATGGTCGGTCTTATCGCTAAAAAGCGATCTCTTCCAGACAACCTTTGGATGGAGAGGAGCTAAACTTATATGGAAGATTGGTTGGGGTGTACCCATATTTAAATGTAAAAGAAACATTACACATGATCTGTGATGTCATTCTGTGATGTTAGTCAGTCAGTCAGTTTCGTTACGATTCTATTATATTGATTGATTTTAACATAAATAATTATATGCCCTCTACGACTTGAAGTCATTTTCTTATCAGCAACTTCAGAAATTACGAAACATGATTTATCTCCAATCAAAACACGAGACGAAGTGTGGCTCAAACATTAAACACATGAAACAGTAGTAGGTACAGTAAGAATAAAGGGGTCATTGTAACACGCAGTTACGGACCTACGGTTAATTTTAACCGCAGAGAAAAACAGTGATGTCACTGCCACTAGGACATGAGGCAGGTTCAGTTCTAGATCAGCTGAACCAATACCTGGAAATAGAAGCGTTAGGTTTATTTTGAGGCAACAACGGTAGCGGATAATTTAGTGAACTAGCGGCCTGGGAGATCTTCATCGTCCACATTATCGAATTGATCCACTTTGATGATGACTTTTTAATCAAACACTTGTTCTTATCTTATATATTTATATTATTATTTATTTTTATAATATAATATTATGTTACTTACATATCTTGTATTGTTAGACTACAAAGGTTTTTTTTTCTTCCTTTTATTACGTTTTTTTGTGCACTACCTACATAAATGTATCCACTATACACAAAGGTTAGCTGGTAGAGAATGCTTCTTAGCATTAAGTTCGCCTGTGTACATTGTTTGTTTTGTGCAATAAAGAATATTCTATTCTATTCTATCTTTCTTTTCTACGTGCATTTTTTTTTTAATAATTTCTTGTTCTCTTTAAGAAACTCTTTAGCTAGCAGATGCGTATAAAAAGTTTGAATATATGTGTTTTTATTTTGATGAAGCAAAAAGTTAAATAAATGCTATTTATAAGCATACAAACCGTTTCTCGAGCTCTTTCATCATGCGGACAGCAAAACCTGAAACTCTCTTCCGGCTTCTTTATTCCATTTATTACAACTTGGGCATCTTCAAACGAAGAGTGAATAGGCATCTACTAGGCGAGCGTGCTTAAAGGCCTCATCGTCGCTTCCCATCAGAAGCCCAATTCTCTTATTTATATTATAACCACACTGCAAGTTGACCGAAACGAGATTGTATTGTAAATTGACTGAAAAATTGGTATTCTGCTCCCTCATAACAACAATATAATCTACTTTCGGTTCTGCGACCATATATTAGAGTAGGATAGTGCTATATAATAATTGTAAAGAGTGAAAGAGAGAATTCTCAGAACTTTGAAATATTCAAGTTACAGTCAAATTTCGATATAATCACATCCCGCGTTGTAATGGCAGGTGAGCAGAATACCATTTTTGACGTTTGTGACATCGACACTAGATCGTAACATGATCCGCACTTTAATTTGACTATTTTTTATTACGAGAATTGGGCTTCAGGTGAGATGTAACAAAACGCAAGCCAATTTTAGACTTTAAAAAAAACAAAGAAGTTTTTTAATTAAATTATTGGCTGATTAAAATGAGCCCAAATACTGTCTGAGTTCCGTAGTCCACCATCCGTCTCCATCATCAGATCTGCTCGCTATCACCATAATATTGTATTGTCACTGGAACTTGACAGGTACGCCAAATTTCAGCAAAATCGGATATCGGGAAGTGTTCAAAGATTGTGAACGCTAGTCCGATCGATCGGACGACGTAAATTCGATCGCCAGATTTGTCCCCCTCAGGAATTAATATTAGGAATTAATATGCTTGTAATTACTTAGAATAAAGGGAACAAAATACGCCATGTTAGGGAACTCTCTTAAAGACAAGTCATTCAACTGAAGATATGGATTACTTCAAACTTTCTACTAATTATAAAACTTTCCTCTGCCGAAGCTGTTACAGTGAACCAATACTGTTGTCTGTAATTACTTCATAAATAGCCGTTACAACTGTATCGTGGTGGAAATTACTGAATATCATACAATTGGCAGCAAAGATATAATATAATAAATATGTATATACAAAACAAAGTTGTGTTAGTTACACCACTTATAACTCAAGTACGGGTGAACCGATTTGGCTGAAAATTGGTGGGGAGGTAGCTTAGAACCAGGAGATTGACATAGGGGGGGGGGGTTACCCGTGCGAAGCCGGGGCTAGTCGCTAGTAAATAGGTAAAGCAAACTCTGAAACATATTCACATATAAAAAAAAAACATACATATAAACCTAGGTCTGGTGCAGCATATTCTGAGACAGGGACCTGTTTGACCCCACATAACACACACAACCTATCATCTTACCAATCAGGTTATAACAGTTTTTATTTATCTTGATCTTGTAATACCTATACTTAGTAGATTTTTGTTTTTGTCTTCTTGTTTTATGTGTGTGTTGTGCGTGTGGTAAAATAAATAAATTTTCTTTCTCTCTTTCTTTCTTACATATTCAGTTTCATTATGCGAGCGAGAGGTCAAAATAAAACCCAAGCTTAAAATATACCTGACCCTTACTGTGAAGTGGGGAATATGAAAACTTTGAGTTTACTTTTATCAACAATGAGGTGGATTGTGGTATAGTATATTATGTCTGGTATGAATCGTCCCTAGCTCATATCATCTCTAATCCATATAATTCCCTTTTCATCATCAGCAACCTTAACACGTCCACTGATAGACGACTAGACGAGGCCTATTAATACAACATAATTATCACCACGCTTGGCAGGTATCGCTGTATGTTTGAATACTCAGGTGGATGGTGCTGTCCATCCCGTTGTGAACCAACCCTCAGGCAACTTTTATGACATCCATAAGAGGAGACTGAGGGGTATATTTTTAAGCCGGACACGCCACAGCACATAAGCCCACCTTTCTGTTACATTATTTGATGTGCAATAAAGTATAAAATAAATAATAATAAATAAATATGGCACTTAAGGCCACATCTAATTATATGGTACTCGCATACACTGTCTTTAGAAATGCGTAAGTGGTGCCCTTAATTTACGTGACGGTTATTAAAATTTGCTATAAACAATGACTGTTTTGTACCAAAAGATAACAAAATCCATTTTTTTTTTTTTTATACTACTTGGATGACGGATCAAGCAAGAGGCCCACCTGATGTTAAGCGGTAACCTCTGCCTATGAACAGTGCATTACCTCATAGATCACGTTCACCTACGACGCAACCTATGTGGCATTGCACTGCGCCCGCCATTCTGAGACATAAAGATGAAAAGTCTCATGTGCCTGTAATTTCAGCGGCACCCTTACCCTTCAAACCGGAACACAGCAATGCGAGCACTACTGCTTTGCGGCAGAAATAGGTATGGTGGTAGTACTTCCCCGGACGAACTCTTTCACAAAAAAGCTCTACTACTACTAAATACTACTATTTTATATTTCTTGCTACTTATTTCTTGATTCTCATAAATCTCTACAAATCTGTCACGGTTGTGATGCCACTATTCACCACACATGAAGCTGTTCCGAACAGACAATTTATAAAAGAAAGCATTCTTGACATTTCTAACAAAAGCTCGAGTCGACACACATTCGGTGACTCATGCGCAGGTGAGGCGCGACGCCTGTTTGTCTGTCTCTTGACAGACGATAACCGCTTTGAGATATCGGAGCTACATATCATTGGGCCACTTTTATCATCACTCCTTAATTGCTTCCAGTTGTTGGTTGTAATTTGCTGGCGTCTTGGTTGGGTTTCCGAATTTACTATTATCGTATTAAATCTTTTGTTTTCGATTCTTTCTTCATCGGTTTTAACCCCCGACGCAAAAACGACTGGGTGTTATAAGTTTGACGGGTCTGTGTGTGTGTGTCTGTCTGTGGCATCGTAGCTCCCGAACGGATGAACCGATTTAGATTTTTGTTTTGTTTGAAAGGTGAATTAGTCGGGAGTGTTCTTAGCTATGTTTGTTCAAAATCGGTTCAGCCGTGTCATTGCGTTGAGGTTTTTTTTAATTATTACAAAATTAACTACTTGTATCATCACTCCTTAATTGCTTCCAATTGTTGGTTTTAATTTGCTGGCGTCTTGGTTGGGTTTCCGAATTTACTATTATCGTATTAAAACTTTTGTTTTCGATTGTTACTTCTTCGTTTTATTTTACATTATTTTCTTTGACTGACACTTGTGGATTTAGCTACATCGACTCCGGACTCCGGTTGGCCGCTGTAGGTAGACTCAACAATATCCAAATGGGGGATTTAGGGACCAGAGCCTGACCTAATGCAATTGGGGTGTTCCAACGTAGACCATGCCACACTTGTTTGTTTGCCCAAACACCTGTAGGAGGGAAGACCTCGACGCGATCATAGATAATGCATTTGAGGTGGCCACCGATTTTTTGACTTAGAACTGGCACTGTCTCATTCTCTATTATTGTGTTTCTGTCCAGAAAACACCCCAATTCTCGATAAAAAAAATTGTTAAAATATAATTCAGATCATGCTCCGATCTAGTGACGGTGTCATAAATGTCGCAAACGGTATTCTAGTCAAGGAAATATGACCAAAACCTGAACGTTCAAAGTTTTTATGAGTCTTAATTTAAAAAAAATGCTGTAAAAATCCTTGCATGACATTCATAGCCTAAACTAATTATATTTATGAGACACTGTCATTCAAAAAGTGTGTGTTAGTAGTCATAGTTTCCGCAAAATCAGGTTTTGCTATCTCAAGATGTGTTGATGAGCTGTGATATAGCAAAAAACACAATAAAATTTGAATTTCGCGCCAGACCAGGAGGGCAATTCTCGTGCTTTAGAGATTAAGTCGAATTAGACATATGTCGAAAAAAGATGGCGAATGTCGAATAAAATCTTAATTTGCTATTCTCGTGATGTCACAGATAGACATAAGTCAAACAAAATCATTCAAATCGAATACGATTTGATGGTTATTGTGACATTTACGTGACATTTTTTGTAGACATTCATGCTTCGACATTATCTCTAATTTAGAGATAATCTCTACAATCCGAGAATTGCCCTCCAGGAAAGTTACACCATAATAGACGCGACTCTCTTTCACTCTTCCCAATTATATATATATATAGCACTATCCTACTAGCCTTGAATCTAAAGTGGAGAGGGAGCAGAATACCAATTTTCATAATACAGTATCGATTCCGTCAACTTTCAGAGTGGTTTTAGAATAATTAAGAGAATTGGCCTTCTGCGCGTGACTAATTTCTGGGCAACAATCACTATTTAAGTGCTGGTGCCTCATTCAATCAAGCGAACATAATGACACTCAATACGTACTCGTGTAATGTAACCGATTTGTTAACTGTGTCTTAGATTGCACATGTAATCCGATATTTACTGACTAGGACTAGACTAGTGCAATGTGTCACATTATTGTGGTGCTGGGATCGTAGTCGTGTGTGACAGAAACACCCTGTTTAGTGAAAGAATAATAAGTATTACTTACTGTATGCTTTGCTATACAGACCGTTCACCAAAAGTTGGCACCTGCCATGGAGTATTTACAGGTGCCATCTTACGGTGAACGAGCCGGACCGTTCAGCGTAAATTGGGCACCTGCCATGGAGTATTTACAGGTGCCATCTTACGGCGAACGAGTCGGACCGTTCAGCGTAAATTGGGCACCTGCCATGGAGTATTTACAGGTGCCATCTTACGGTGAACGAGCCGGACCGTTCAGCGTAAATTGGTACCTGCCATGGAGTATTTACAGGTGCCATCTTACGGTGAACGAGCCGGACCGTTCAGCGTAAATTGGCACCTGCCATGGAGTATTTACAGTTCCCATCTTACGGCAAACGAGCTGTAGTATAAGATAGGCATATACTAGTTTGTACTCTTAGATAATCTACGCCTCTGGCATGTTGGTAATCTCGTTACCTCAATAACAGCAAGTGACCGGTTTTGTGCGAAGTGTAAGAGACAGTGATTGAGTGCAGTGGAAATGTAGCGCCAACTCTTTTAGAAAGAACTGTGTCAATTCATTGAAATAGTTCAATGAATTGACACAGTTCTAAATTCTAACTTTTTGAATATATATAATTTATTGGTAAAATAATTTACAAGTCATTCGAAATAGATAAATAGAAAATTATTTATTGCACAAGAAAAAAAAGCAGTACATGCGAACAGAACAGTATAGGCGAACTTAATGCTAATTAGCATTTTCTTCCAGCTAACCTTTGTGTAATGTAGAGTTGGTGACATTAATTGAGAAGCCGAGAAAGTTCGAGTTTTATCTAAATCTCTTGTGGTTCAGATTTTGAATAATTTGTTCTGTTTCCCTATTACTAATTTTTTGTAGACTCACCCACCGTGAAAAGAGGCCCATTGAGGCTCTGCCTACCCCTTCGGGGAAAAAGGCGTGTGTCTATATATATGTGTATGTATGTATGTTTGTATTTACGTATGTTCCACCGTATAACGCCTAAACTATTCATCCGATTGTGATGATTAAGGTGTCAATCGATTCGTTATTATGGTCTGGGTGACATAGGCTGCATTTTATACGAACAAAATTTATACGACGGATTTTACAGACGAAAAAAGCGGCCAAGTGCGAGTCGGACTCGCCCATGAAGGGTTCCGTAGCAGCAAGTAACATAATATAAAAGTTCTTGGATGGATTACGATTTATGACGTATTAAAAAAAAACTACTTACTAGATCTCGTTCAAACCAATTTTGGTTGGAAGTTTACATGTTAATGTACATCATATTTTTTTTTAGTTTTATAATTTTCTTATTTTACAAGTTATGGAGGGGGGGGATACTTTTTACCACTTTGGAAGTGTCTCTCGCGCAAACTATTCAGTTTAGAAAAAAAATATATTAGAAACTTCAATATCATTTTTGAAGACCTATCCATAGATACCCCACACGTATGGGTTTGACTTTTTTTTTTGAGTGTCAGTTCTAATTATGGGGGGGTGGGGGGAACCCCAAAAATAATTGTTTTTTTTTTCAATTTTTGTGTAAAAATCTTAATGCGGTTCACAGAATACATCTACCTACCAAGTTTCAACAGTATTTAGCTCATATAGTTTCGGGAAAAAAAGGCTGTGACATACACGGACAGACAGACAGACATGACAGACAGACATGACGAATCCATAAGGGTTCCTTGTCTTTGACTACGGAACCCTAAAAAGGGTGAGGGGTGTTTCTGTTTACTATAGTATCGTGTGGGGTGTTAAAAAGTTCATTGAGTTTTTTATTTACATTTTACATAAAAATATTGTAAATACTTACAGAAGTACCTACCTAATGTTGTGTTTTTGTCAGAGTCGGGTTTTTACTTGCTTACATACTTCCAATATTATTAAATTGTGACGGTGTCGTATCAATTCTTCTAAGATTATCGCTTTGGTGGGCTGCACGAGCAGTTCACTAAACTAACAAGGAATTATCCGTAGTAATGTCGGGTAAATACACCGCCATGGATGATCTTGATTTACAAATAAAATGTATTGTAAGTTAATTCCTGACCATTTTGAGTTTCTATAAGATGATGCTTCTTATCGGAAGTAGAGCATGGACTATCGGAACATTTTTCTAATACCGGTATTTTTTCGATATCAAATTCTGAAATACCGGAAAACCGGTATTTCGATATTTTTTCGATATTCATACAAATATGTATTCAGTAAGTTATCTTGCCTTGTTATATGTAAAGGATGATATAAACGCACAAACTATCATCTAAAGGAACACAAAATCTACATTTTTACCACGCACATTATGTTAATATATATTAATATATCAATATGGACAATGTCTGAAATAAATAAATTGAATTGAATTGAATTGAATTATGTTTCATCATAATTAACACAACATAAAATAATAAATAGATAACATTAATTGGAATAAAAAAAAAGTAAGTAACTTTAAAAAAAAAAAATATATAAAAGCATAACATTGTAATTCATGAATTCCCTTTATTTTATTAAATTTTAAAAATTTGGAGTAAATGGAATAATATATTCAGAATAATGAACTAGAATACATGTACGTACCTACCTACTTACTAAGCGTGATTCATTAATTCATTGTCTTGCCCTTCTCCCAATTTATTTGGGGTCAGCGCAGTACTACGTCTTTTTCTTCCACTCTCCTCTTTCAGCCGTCACCTCATCATTCACTCCCTTCTCATTCATATTATCTCTCGCGCAATCCATCCATCTTTTCTTAGGTCTTCCTCTTCCCTTCCATCCACTTACATTCATATTCATAACTTTCTTAGTTACATGTGTTTTATCCCTCCTCATAACATGCCCATACCGAGCTAAACGATTTCCTTTCAACTTTTCCGTACTTTGCGATTTGCAAACTTCCTTTTATATACTCATTCCTTATTTTATCCATTCTTGTCACTCCACGCATCCATCTCAACATTCTCATCTCTGCTGCATGCAATCTTCTTTCATCCTTCTTCTTCAAGGCCCAGCATTCCGATCCATACATAACGACAAGTCTTATAACGGATTTGTAAATTTGACCCTTCAACTTGCATCGTATCCGTGGCTGTGACCTGTCGCCATTCCATCCACCCTGAGTTGATCCGATGCGTGCGATCCCGGTCAATCCCACTATCCCCCTGTAAGAGTGACAACTAGCTAACGAAAATTGGAGGAGACCGGTGTGAACATTTCGGCAAGTGTTAATGTCACAGTATTGGAGAGACCGCTGAAATTGCAGAATATTTACTCGGTTTTGGTTCTGCTGACTTTCAGGCCAACACTCTCCAGTCTTTGCCGCCATTCTTTTGCTAAGCGTGATTTATAGAGTTTTAAATTATGTGTAGGTATCTAATTACTACTAACAAAAATAAAATTATAGGCTGATCAACTTATGTACTTAAATTTTATTTTGTGAATTACTAAAATAATAATAATAGTATGAATAAATGACTTAAATAATTAAAATAAAATACTGAAATCCAAACAAAATTTAAGTACCTACACTGGGTGGTTTTGTCATGGTGGCAAAGCAACGGCATGCTAAACTTATGGCTTCGACGGTGATGACGACGGTTACTAATTGACTAGATCGACCGTGATGGAACAACGACCGCAAAATGCAGAGGCCATCTATGTGACGATCTCATTGCATGTGTAGGCAGCAGAGGAGAATGCCCTCACACTCACACTTCTTGGTGGTATTGTCAATAAATATCTATGCGCATTGTGAAGCCACCATTACAACCGTTTTAAAATAGTGCCATCTCAATCCGTATGAGTTTTGATTCTTATCACCATCATTGCCACAGTCAGCCTCATCCTCTCTTTCATTTCTTTTATTTTTCGTCTTCTCTCATTCTTTAATTATTTATTTAATTAGTTCCGTTGCAAAATCAACACTTTCGCCACTAACGCTATCTGCGACCAAATTGTCATCAATTGCAGCAGTGGTCAAAACGTATAGTCAATTTCCTCAACCATTTCTTGGTTGGTTAGTTTTGGGAACTCATGGATAGCAACTTCACTGAAATATGTTTCATGATTATGAAGGTTTTGTAAAATGGTTGCAATGCTAAGACGTCTTTCGGGAGTTAGGTAGGTGAGCTACCTAATTAAAACTTATTAATAGTAAGTAATAAGTAGGCAAAGGTAAATAAGTCACCTTGTGATACCATATTTATGTTTCTGCAGCATAATTTAAACAAGAAATGTAAAATTAAACCTTAGCTTCATTAAAATTAAGCCTTAGCCTAGCTAGTGTCGGTCACGTAGCGCCGCTATTTTTGTCTCATATTTTATAATTTAATATCGAAATTCCGGTTTTAGTCCAGCCCAATACCGGTTTTTCAATATCGGATTATTTGTCCAATATTCCGGTATTTCGATACTATCAAAAATTCGGTATCCATGCTCTAATCGGAAGGGATGGACAGGCACAGAATAAATAAAAGTACAAGTAGAAGTATAAAACCTACTTAGTTTGGAGGTTATCAGCTTACTTCCAACAAAACTTGCTTCCAAACGCATTGTCGAGTAAACTGGAGCGTGAATCCAACGGAACTAAACAAAATAAATGGGCATAACTCATGATTTGTGATGAAACTACGTACCTACTGTTGTTGTCTACAAAAACTACAAAACTGTCTGAATAGTACAGAACATTTTAAGTTCCTAGATTCATTCTTTGCCATGAGAAAAATATGTCACGTATTGTTTTAAGTATACCAAACTGTAATTCAAAAGAAACCGAGCTCTAACAATACCCCATTCATGTATTATTCCATTCCATCACAATTACTCACTGTAAGCCGTTGCGTTTTATTAGTATGTTCCACGTTTTTTCGTCGTAATCCGATAAAATACGGTCCGGAGTGGACGTAGAACTATTTGTACGGTTTCGTCATCAGAAATCGGATGAGGCAAATTTGATCTACTGCAGTTTACGCGCTAGATGCATGCAAATAGTTCTACCACTCCGGCCGTATTTTCTCGGATTCTGATCGGACGCAGTGCGCAACCGCCCTAAGAACACCATTATTTTTTTCTTGGACTCTTTAAACTCTTATCAAAAACCTAAAAGTTCTAGAGCTCATTATAGACATTTCTTGAACCTATAGCGCCTTAAATGAGTTTGTCATTTCACGTATATTTGTATTTTATCTTCCGCTAAAGCATACTGTATGTAAGGTGAATGCTCACGCTTGCAGCGCCAAATTCAAATTTTTTGGTGTTTTTTGGCCATTACAGCTCATCAACACTTCTTCAGATAGCGAAAGTTAAGTTCGCGAGAACTAAGAGACTTAACACAAGTTTTAATTGATAGTATCTCATAAATATCATCAGTTTAGTACGATACCCATAAACAAAAAATAAACACTGTAAAAATGTGTGTATCATAAACTGATGATATTAATGAGATACTATCAATTAAAACATGTATGTTAAGTCTCTTAGTTCTCGCGAACCTCACTTTCGCTATCTGAAGAAGTGTTGATGTGCTGTAATGGGCAAAAAACACAAAAAAAAAGAATTTGGAGCTGCAAGCGTGCGCATCCACCTTAATCTTAAGCTTCTCAAAGTTAGTCGCATGATCGTATCTTATTATATACACTTTCATTACAATAATAGTACCTAACTGGAATATCGCCTGAATTTTCGCTTACTGTACAACCTTTTATTTTAACTTTTTGTACTGTGTTCTGTGTTTTCTGTGGGGGACAAACAGACGATCGAATTTTTTACCACTTTCCGATATCCGATCATGCTGAAATCACACACACTTCGCTTCTGAACACAATGCAATATAGTTTATTAAATGTTATGGTACATTCAATATTTTCGTAATATCTTGTTTTGAAAAAGATATTTTTCGACAAGAAACTTAGATTAGACTATTTTATTGATTTGTGTCTTTTACGATCGCCGTTTTCGGCAATTTATTCTTCAATTTAGGTACTTTGTTCTACCTACGTAACTGATGCATTATCTCATTGACTCCTACATTATCATTATCATAGGTATTAGCATACTCTGTCGACCTCTAAAAGTACGTTACATCATCTTACCTGGATGACTCAGGTTTTGCTATAGGCTTCGTGCGACCAATCGAATCAAGTTTTTATTTAATCCCTATTGGGAGAATTTCGAAATCACTAGTCTCTATGCGAAGAATGTTGAAACGTTGCCTCCAGGGTACAACAGCAATAAATTTGAATTTATGACTCGCTTGATTTGTGTAAACGGTGACAGAAAGCACTATCTATCACGCAAGCTGAAATCTAAATGGCATGCCTAGTTGTACATAGTATTTTATTATGTTATGCGCATTTTATGCTTATGCTAGGCTTCGTACAGATGCAAAGCTCTAATCAGATTTTTGCTCATGTGTCAACAAGTTATCTAGTTATAATATCTAGTTGTTTGCAATAATTAGTACTTACACAGTATTTTATGATGTTATGCGCATTTTATTCTTAAGGCTTAATGAAATATTCGTACAGATGCAAAGCTCTTATCAGATTGTTTGCTCATTTGTCTCTACAAGTTATAATATCTAGTTGTGAAATACTCGGTACCTCGAATGCTTCAATCAGATTTTCGCTCATTTGTCAACAAGTTATCTAGTTATAATATCTAGTTGTTTGCAGTACTAACACAGTATTTTAAAATGGTAATGCGCATTTTATTCATTTTTTTTTTTTTTTTTTTTATTTCAACCAATTTAGGCAATTATATTGGATTAACCCGGTTTTTAAAATTTATTTTCTTGGTTCAATTCAACCCAATGCTAGAATATGAATCACAGTGTATGTGCAGTGGTATTTAAACTATAATTGTTATCCTCAAGCATCACACTGTCTCTACAATCGTCATGTAACTTAATATGAAACAGTTTATCAATAAATTGTTTTAGAAATGCTATTTAAATAATAGCTTCTGATAAATATGTAGCTTCATTGATGTTATCGATGATATTTCAACTAGCTCACTCAGTTTTAGTTTTATAATAACTTTACTTTCACTTGATATAATCAATTTGTCTCAGCGTAATATCGTGATTGCAAATCTGAAATCTAAATTTTCTCTATTACAATCATAATAATGTGAGAATTTATATAGTCTTTTTAGGGTTCCGTAGTCAAAGACCCTTATGGATTCGTCATGTCTGTCTGTCCGTGTATGTCACAGCCTTTTTTTTCCGAAACTATTAGAGCTATACTGTTGAAACTTGGTAGGTAGATGTATTCTGTGAACCGCATTAAAATTTTTTTTTTCATCAAACCTATACGTGTGGGTTATCTATGGATAGGTCTTCAAAAATGATATTGAGGTTTCTAATATCATTTTTTTCTAAACTAAGTTTGCGCGAGAGACACTTCCAAAGTGGTAAAAAGTGTGCCCCCCCCCCCCCCCCCCCATAACTTATAAAATAAGAGAATGATAAAACTTAAAAAAATATATAATGTACATTACCATGTAAACTTTCACTCAAAATTGGTTTGAACGAGATCGAGCAAGTAGTTTTTTTTTAATACGTCATTAATCGTATTCCATCCAAGAACTTTTATATTATGTTACTTGCTGCTACGGAACCCTTCATGGGCGAGTCCGACACGCACTTGGCCGCTTTTTTTAGTAACTAATGCCATTTCAAATGTATGTAAAGAAGATTCACAACATTATAATGCCTGTATTATATCAATTACGTTATATCCATTTGAATAGCATAATTTTTCCTGTTTTCCCTACGACATCGCCCACAGTCATATTATCTCTATATCGAATAACCTCAGCAAGTGGAACATTGTCCTGATCAGCCTACACTTCCACTTGATATGCATCGTTCGGACCTTCAGCCGCCTTGTTTGGCACCTGAGAGGTGTTGTCGATTTTAAGTTTAAATATATTTGCATACTAATGCATCTATCGCAAATAACAGATGTTAGTCAAAATATTCATGTTTTTTTCACCAGCGCTTATGTGGTCATTGACTTCCTGATATGTCAGCAGTTAGCACTATCACAGTTTCTTTGTTCTTTATATTATATTAAAACCCAAGTTTATTTCCATTTTCTGTAACGAATCAATTTCCGAAAGGATGTCTGATAGCCGTAAATCTAGGGCATCATTTCCTTCCGATCTTCACGCTTTTAGCCAAACCTTTTTGTACTTGACCCCTTCCGGCAGGAAATTTGTGAGTGCTTCGCTTCGCATAGGAACTACAGAGTCATCAATAACAGTTGCAACTCGAGGGTTCTCGTTGGTAACCTTCACACTAACAAGCTTAGTTCCTGCAGATTGATTGGCATTATATTTTTTTTATTGTTTGACAGAATGTATTGTGATCATTGTTAATTAGCAAAAGGTGTTCAGTATTCTGTTGTATTGATTACAATTAGCGTGGTTGTTCTGTTCCATGCTTACTTCAGGTGTCATGGCTGCACTCCCACGTATTGATTCTAAAAACGTTTACATCATTGACCTCAAAATAAATGGAGTTTAAAGTAGAGTTCGTCCGGGGAAGTACTACCACCATACTTATTTCTGCCGCAAAGCAGTAGTGCTCGCATTGCTGTGTTCCGGTTTGAAGGGTTAGGGTGAAATTACAGGCACATGAAACTTTTCATCTTTATGTCTCAGGGTTGGCGGGCGCAGGGCAATGCAACATAGGGTGCGTCCTAGGTGGACGTTACCTATGAGGTAATGCACTGTTCATAGGCAGAGGTTACCACTTAACATCAGGAGGGCCATCTGCTTGTTCCGTCATTCAGTAGTATAAAAAAAAAAAAAATGGACTTCGGGTCAGCGCTCAATAAGTGTCCGCATCAAAAGAGAGACAAAGCGCATAAACAGGGACAATTCTGACAAGTTGTATCCATTGCTACTTGATTATTGAACACATTTAACGGACTAGTGTGTGAACCGGCAGTTTTTCAAACTCATCAGTCATCGTTCAAATTTTTAAAGGTGCCATTTTTTGGCGTTCTTATTGTATGGAATGTAAGTCCATCGTAGAGTTATTAGAAAGTCTTTGGTTTACATGATTTCATTTTATGCCATAGGTACTCAATTCTTTTGTTCATGTCTTCACCATTCCAATCTTTGAAATCAATCTCCATCATGGTTTGTTTGCGTATAAATTACATAAAATTACTCGCTGCTTTTGAGTAACGTCTAATCTAAAATTAGCGGGAAAGGTCATCAAACTCACTTTCATTTTTCATCAGCAGACCATAATTCATCTTGAGACAGACTAATTTGTATTTCATCTAATTCTCTTTCCGCAAAGTCGTGAAGAGATTTAATAGATCTACTCACTTTCGTTTTCTCTGTTCCAACGTGTTTAATCTTTAAATCAAACACATCAAATATTGATTTGATGTTATACAATGCATTCTGTTCTTTTAACTTAATGATCAATAAGGCACGATTTTATACTCCTGTATTAAAAGTCTAAACCTGTATTGAAATATTTTGTTATGAAACAAAAACTAGCTTATTTTGGGGGTGTGTCTGGTGCCTGGAATCCACACGGGAATGCCTGGATTACGGCCTTCTAGGTATAGTCAAACCAGTACGAAGATATTTTAGTCGATAGCAATGTTACTGTTAGCCTGGACCATCCCACTGTTGGGCAAAGAGCCCCTTTTCCTCCATTCCCTCCGATCTTGTCCTATTTTTTGCTAGTCTTTGTTGAAATTGGTCTATGATTGTTCGAAAAGTTATAATTTATCCCACTAATATCCATATACAGTTGTGGTCATATAATTAAGAACGATTTGAAGTTCTAGAAGTTTTTTATTTAAATCGTATCATACACAGAGATGTGTACCTTCTGAGAAGCAACTAGTTATGTTATATAATAGTCACATTAATAGAGCAACCTGACTTAAGAATTAAGTATGAAATCGCTAACTATTTTTTGCACATTTTATTGATTTTATCAAAGTAACACAATTCAAATCGTACTGAAACTGGACAAATAATTAAGAACGATTTATTTAACTGCTCGGGAATTGTTTTGTATGACACTTAGATTTAAAAAATCACAATATTATGTAGCACAGGAAACATAAAAATAAATTTAATAAATATTTAACTAAAATTAATAGTTAATAGCATATCCACGGCTTTTAATTACAGCTTTACACCGGCGAGGCATTGACTTTATTAATTTTTGACATTTCGCAAGAGAAATAGAGTTCCATTCTTCTAAAAAAACGTCATAAAGCTCTCTTAAATTTCCACACTTTGTATTTGAAACCTTTTTCTTTACTTCAAACCACAGATTCTCTATTGGGTTTAGATCTGGACTGTTAGCAGGCCAGTCTAAGACAGAAACTAATTGCGCTGTAAGAAATTCCTTTACGGTGCGTGCAGTGTGCTTTGGATCATTGTCATGCTGGAATGTCCAAATGACCGGTAGAACGTCTTCAGCGTATGGTAACATTGTTTCTTCCAGTATATTTTTGTATTGGAACTGATCCATGTTACCTTCTTTCAACTTTACAGGTCCTACACCATGTCCAGAAAAGCAACCCCAAATTTTCACATTTCCACCACCGTGCTTTAATGTAACTTTCGTGTACTTTGGGTCGAATGCTGTATTCGGAGAACGTCGTACATATCGTTTTCCATCAGAACAAACTCTGTTTATTTTCGTCTCGTCAGAAAAAAGTACATTTTTCCACTGTTGCACAGTCCAGTTTTCATACTTTCTCGCAAATGCAAGCCGGGCTTGCCTGTGGCAAAGTTTTAACATGGGTACCTTTCTTGCTATCCTACCGTGCAATTTTTCTTCTACGAAACGTCTTCGAATAGTGCGTGCTGAGATTGCTGAAGGGTTGTTTTCACCAAAATATTCTTTTCTAAGCTCATTGGACCCTTTAAAAGGATTTTGTTTTGCCATACGAACGATGTTTCGGTCATCTCGAAGAGTTGTTTTTCTCTGTTTAGGTACACGTGGAACATTCGAAGTAGTTTGATACGTAGCAAAATGCTTTACAGCGTGGAAAACCATCGTTTTTGAACATTGCAGATAGTCGGCTATCTTTTTATAAGACCAATTCTTCCGGCGAAGTTTTATTATTACTTCCCTTGTAGATTTATCACAACTTTTATTTTTTCCCATTGTTTTTTCTAAAGAAGCAATCACCTTTAATCTTTTACAGCACGTAATGGCACCAAAATTATACAAACAGTAACAAATCGACTGAGTGTTCTCTATTTAAATTTGAATAAAGGTATAAACTACTTAGCGTTCTTAATTACGTGACCAGCCAGTAATAAGGAATACTTTGTTTAAAAGTAGTGTAAAAAGTTTGCCTATTGATTTTTAGCCAATCATGTGTATCAATGAATACAGTGGTAATATGGAAATATTTTACGATACCGAGAGAAATAAAAACAAATGCATACAATTAGTTCTGCATCTTAGTTGGAAAAAATCTTCCCTTTATATCGGCGTTCTTAATTATATGGCCACCACTGTATATGTCAAAGTGTGTATTTGTTACTAAATCACGGCTGAACCTATTTTGGTAAAATTTGGTATACAGATAGATTATGACCTGGATTGAGCTATACTACTATTGGGCTATTTTTACCAAGGTAAATCCTGGTAATTTTTATAAAAATCAAACATATCAAAAACCGGCCAAGTGTGAGTCGAACTCGTACACGATGGGTTCGTACATTATCGTTGTTTCAAGTATCTACCTATTACGGTTCAAAAGATACAGCCATTATTAAGATCGAGCAAAAACAAAAGTTTCCTATAGGAAACACACCCACCCATATATATGACCCACTTTAATTTTTTACATTATTTTATTTTCATTATTTGTTGATTACTCACTTTAAAAATTCATCTACTTATTACGATTTACAGTTCAAGAGATACAGTTGTTAAGGTCGAGCAAAAAAGCTGACTTTGACGGCCCCTCATGATTTTGTTTCCTATTAGTTTTGAAAAAAAACAGGCTTAATGTACTTAATAAGCTCTAAAAAATGATACCCAACATGCTGGGGTATATGGGCTGCCCCCTTTAGTTTTATTTGTTTGTTGTTATGGCGGCAATACAAATACACACTCTGTGAAAATTTCAACCTATTACGGTCCATGAGAAACTACGCCCGCGGGCGGACGGATAGGCTGAGATATAGACGTAACTTGGCAGTACTAATGCTTAGCGTTGTATCTGTCCCTCTCTAGCACGCGTGACTTGACATGTGTGTGAAAGTGTCAGGGATAATGCTAAGCATGATCTATTTATCTCGGCCTTAGTAAAGTACCTAATTGTAGTATTGGCACCGGATCCCTAAAACGCTTGTCAATGTTGCATGTAATACTTTACGTCAGTATTATACCGTTCACACGTGCTATCATTGTCTGAATGTTTATATCATGTTTTGTATAGCTTCCTTCATCTGGTTATTTCGTAACCATTGTTATGTCTCATTAGGTAAGATATTAAGGCTTTATTGTTTCCTATACGATTAGAAGCGCAAAAAATGTGATCATCACAATTTTAGCTAGAGGATATACCTACCAGAATCTGTGTTTAGTTAATACTAGCTACTCGCCCCGGCTTCGCACGGGTAGCCCCCGGTGACCCCTCCCCCCTTATTACTTATTCTGCTATTCGGAGCGGAGAAGAATCCACCAAAAAATCTCTTTTGGTGGATTCTTGATAACTAACATCGGTCCAGCCGATCTTGAGTTATAAGTGGTGTAACTAACACGACTTTGTTTTATATATATAGATGTCATGAGATGGTGTGTCCGGCACAAGAAAAGACTCCTCTTTCTCCTCCCGTGGATGTCATAAAAGCCGACTAAGGGATTACCCTTGTTACCCGGTCTTGTTAGTAAGAGTCGTTGGTAGGTATAACATTTGTCCGGAAGTGTAAGCCGAGTCATTCGTGGGAAGCAATAGCGGTGATGAGCTCACCACTTGTCACTTCTTTATTTCCACGATGGTGCAACCCACGGTGAACAAGTAATTAATTTTGTAAAATTTTAAAAAAACCCCTGCGCTGAACGGCTGAACCGATTTTGATCAAACAAAGCTAAGAATACTCACAACAAATACAACTTTCAAACAAAAAAAAAACTAAATCGGTTCATCCGTTCAGGAGCTACGATAGGACAGACAGACAGACACACACACACACACACACACACACACACACACAGACACGTCAAACTTATAACACCCCTTCGTTTTTGTCGGGTGTTCAAAAAGGCCCATTGAGGCTCTGTCTACCCTTTCGGGGAAAAAGGCGTGTGTCTATAAATAAAATAATAATAATAAATAAATAATGATAGACAGTTCACACAACATTATCTAGCCCCAAGCTAAGCAGAGCTTGTGTTATGGGTACTAGATAACTGATATACTTAATACAATACATTACATAGATAGATATTTTTTATCATACATAGAAAACACCCAGAACACCCTGAACAAATATTTGCAGATCGTACAAATATTTGTTCCGAGGCGGGATTCGAACCCGCCACTTGTAGCCTCGCAGGCGAACCTTGGCCCGCCGCGCGTCAGAGGTCTTTGTATGTATGTATGTGCGTAGTTTCTTAATCACATTTGCCTGATGACTCCTTTGCCTGTTCAGTGTTCATGGATAGACACAGTTTCTATTGACAAGCCCGTATTATCCATTAGTACCTATACTGGACTTCCAAAGAGAATGCACCCTCATTAAACTGAAGATATAAAGTTGGGGTTATGAATAACTTTTACGGGCAGTTGCCTCCTCACAAGTCAACGCCATGATTCAATTGCGTGTCTAGCTGATTACGGAGGAATTACGTTGTGTTATAATCAAATAGATTGTTTTCTCTACTCTTTGTTTTGTTTGACTCTACATTACACAAAGGTTATCTGGAAGAAAATGCTAATTAGCATTAAGTTCGCCTATGTACTGCTTTTTGTTTTGTGCAATAAAGAATTTTCTATCTATCTATCTATTATCCATCTAAGTTTTTCTAGCTTCTCTAGCTCTAGATCTAGTTTTTGAAAGTGATTTTGATATCTGATTATATTGGTAGTTATATAAGTGACATTCGTCACTAATGGAAATACATTTGATAGACTGTTTAGAATAGTCTGCTAACAACCACTGTAAAAGAAACATCAAGTTACCCTACATAAATTCCATGCTTTTTCACCCCTTCTGGAAGGGGCGTAATTTATTGAAGCCAGCCAGACCAAAGAACAGCTAAAAGAGGGACTCCAAAAAACAAAAACTGGCTAAGTGCGAGTAGGTCGAAACGAAGGGTTCCGTATACCATCGTACAAGATTTAACACTATGTACTTCGACTGTGGCCGAGCAAAAAACGCCGAAAAAAACACGTTTCTTGTATGGAGGAAATGGCATACGTTTCTTTATTGTTTTTTATTGAATTTATTTGTATTATTTATTGTTATAGCTGCACAATAAACACACTCTGTGAAATTTTCAACTGTCTACCTATTACGGTTCATGAGGTACAGCCCACTGACAGACGGCCACTTCTCATAATGTACACCGCACTTTTTCTCAATATGACCACTTCGCAAAATGTACCTACACCGCACTTTTTCTCAATATGACTACTTTGCAAAACGTCCACTTCTCATAATGAACACCGCACTTTTTCTCAATATGACCACTTCGCAAAATGTACACCCAATTTTTTCGCAAAATGCACGTTTTCTCAAAATGACCACTTCGCCCAATGTGCACTCGATTTTTCGCAAAATGTACACTTGTTTAATGGCCACATGCTTTATAGGGTTTATACCTAAAGGGTGCCAATGGCACCCTTTAGGTATAAACCCTATAAAGCATGTGGCCGGAATATATTTCAATACATATTCCAGTCTGCATTATCTTTGACATTTTAAAGTTGAACTGCCTAGTCTTGTTGATTCGTGGGATGAATCCATGGGATCAATACGGATGCACCCGTTGTATGCCGGTGCAGTTGGAAGCCTGGGATGGGAATGAAGCCCAGCCAAAAACGGATGCAAACACGATGCAACATTACCTAACATCCGTACATCTTATCAGTATAATAGTACCACGGGATAGATGTAATATTGGTAACATTGCCGTGAAGGTCGGGATGATAGCCGCAATGCAGCGATGCAAGGTATTTTATATACGACCGAGAATTCTGTAGCTCTGACGTCACGAGAGCGAAGGTTTTACTCCATTTGGCAGTAATCTCCCTTTATAGGAATTGCTGAAAATTAATGAAGCTTGGTTATTTGTGTGGATTGAAGTTTGAATCTATTTAACAATTGAGCGAAGCGTACCTGACATTATACGATTATAGTGCATTATCGTAGGCGAGGGTCTTAAGAGAGCCGAGGACGGTAATCATCAATACACACTTGTATCATACGGCGTTTTTCAACACACTTGTGAAGAAAATAATAATAAACAGAAATACACACTCTGTGTAAATGTTCAACTGTCTTTATAAGTTAATTCACTAGTGAATAATAGCAATGAAAAAGTCACAGTTTGATTACAGGTGTCATTATGTGCCTAATTGCGTTGAAATTATAGCTACTTTATGAGCAAGTGTGTTGAAAAACTTTTAATTTATGGCTCAAAAAGTAATTTCTATTTCCATAACACGCGCTGTAATAATCCCTGACAAGTATTTACTTGCATCACCCTTGTTGAGAATACTAATTTAGAATTTGATCTTTCAGCTTTGTGGTTACATATTGATGTTTCATAACAGTTTCCTTATAATCACGAAGTACAAAATGTTCATTATTATTTCACTACAAAGTAATACTTTGTAACTTTTCCCATCATCTCACATCTGTATCATCGCTACGTCACGGCATGCTTTTGCTATTATAACATCTTTTGTTGCACCAGCGAGTTAATTTATAATTGTAATGTGTACTTTCACTCTCAATGCCAACTCGTTTTGGATGGTGGTACATCTAGTGTTCCTTTGTTCTTAGATTGAGCTCTTTGCTTTTGCTAGTTTGAAATTCTGTTTATGATTTTAATTGGTCTCTGTGTAGTTTGTATTGATTTACATGTATGTGTGTATTTTTAACACGCTTTTATTAGCTTGGGTTGTATCTATGTATGTATGTATGTATGTACATATGTAACTGAATCTTTGAGCATAATTTTCACCAATTTCCAGAAGTCTGATTAATTTGAAACTTTGCATAGAGAGAGTGAGAGATAGAGTTAGAGAGAGAGAGAGAGAGAGAGACAGAGATAAAACGAACTAAAAAATGAAAAAGAAATAATATTTTAAAAAAATTAAAAAAACACGCTTTTATAGCTAACCGAACTAAAAAATAGAAAATAATTTTCAATTTCAAAGAGTTTATATTACAGTAGAAGAAGATCCAACAATCAATCAGTTTTTTTTTTTTTTTTCTTTTTTTTAAAAAGCGTTGGGTGCATTTTACTACTTTTCATAACTCTCCTCTCATAGATAGTTGCCAAAACAGAATGATTGTTACAATAACTTTATCAAGCACCCCAAGCTTTAAAAAAAAAAAAAAAAACTGATTGATTGTTCGATCTTCTTCTACTGTAATTTAAACTCTTTGAAGTTCGGTTAGCCATAAAAGCGAGTTTTTTTTATTTTAAAAAATATGATATATTTAAATATTCAATCAAGTTATCTTCGCTATACAGATACAATGTCATGTTTTTTACAAGCTTTTATTTAACTCGCAATGTATGTCCGGGTGGAATCTTGCAACTGAATTTTAGAGCAGTTATCCTCAACAGATTGAGCTGAAACTTGGCAAACCTTTCAAGTTCCGATGACAATACAATATGATGGTGACAGCGAGCTGATCTGATGAAGGAGACGGAAGGTGGACAACGGAACTCCTCGATGGATAATAGTAGACTGGTCATGTTTAGGCTCATTTTGATCAGCACATGGTTACGATCACTAATTTTATAAAAGCTTGTATTGAAAAATATTTTTTTCACAAAAAACTTATTGTAAATAACTAGGTACTTTTATCTATTTTTCGTTTCTGAATTTATTTATAATTTAACACTTACAAATATTCTATAAAATATCTTAATCGAAATCATCTTCATGTTTTGTCAACAGTACTTATAACACCTAGTTGTAACCTATCCAATCATTGTATCTTACATTGAGTTCATGTTTAATATAATATAAATTATATATTTTGTCATGTTTAACACTTTAACAGCCTGATGAAGCTTCAGCTCATCCATCACGCCATGTCGGTCTAGACTCAGCGTCTCACTCCAATTACTATAATAGCTGGGTGCATCGCGTATTCTGTAACTAAACTTTCACCAGTGTAACTTGTAAGTGCCCGCTTTGCTTTCATGTGCCTAATGGTTCTACGCCTAGTTTTTTCTTTTTCCCTATACATATATTTTTCCTTTACGTTTTGGACCTTTGTCTCTTTCTTTGAGAAGCGCAAGGAACTCTATCTCATACATGGAGAGTTATATGTCTACGAGTCATGCTGCTGCGTTATGTGCCTATGTTTGAATTAATTAATTTGAGTATTACTGTCTTAGAAAGATGATACTTTACGTTCTTTAGTTAAGACGCTATGTTAAAATTTTGGAGTCGTTTTGTTACATGCTCACTCACTATCAGTAAAGGTTACAAACTTGATGTTAATACAGTAATTACTTGAGGATGTAATCTAAATAAATTATAGACTAAAAACATGATTCGCGAAACTTTTATCGCTAGCTTTATTTTTAGAAATTGGCTCTTCTAAAGCCCTTTTTAGGTCCCTCCTTCGACTAGAGAAAGTATTATGCATATTTTTTTATACTATTCAGTAGGTAATCACATTACTTACATGAATTATAGCTAATTTATTTTTATATTTGCTACTTTAGAATCTAAACGAAGTTTTATCGTTTGTCGCTTACGTCAGTTACTTCCGAGTGGCAAAACTCTATACCTCACCTTTTCCCGGGTTCAAGTGAGCAATAGCGCTGTCACTGTCTTACAGCTATTTCTTGCTAGACTCCGCCCATTCGGTATTTTGACATATCGCCTTAATT
Organism: Operophtera brumata; assembly: GCA_932527175.1. Classification (NCBI taxonomy): domain Eukaryota; kingdom Metazoa; phylum Arthropoda; class Insecta; order Lepidoptera; family Geometridae; genus Operophtera; species Operophtera brumata. Next base: position 40,886,737 of record OW052228.1, on the reverse strand, counting down.
GACTTAGTCAATCTACACTATTGCCATTACCACGCAGACTTCGTTGAAAGTGTTCCACCGCGTTAGCTCTACCAAAGGTTTGACCTCTTCCGATGTTAATGTCTTCCATCATCAATGTAAAATCGTTACCGTTTTTGTCATTATTTACATAGTCCTGTTCAAACATTCATCCTTGAATTTACCATTAAGTTTGACGCTCTCTCGCATCGTTCGTTCTAACGACTTATTTTCGTGTTCAGCTACAAACGTCACTATTTTTAAACCGTAACTTCCTGCAACACGACCGTTCCGTCTGTCCAAATCTGTCACTGTTTCTTCAGCGTTTCCTTTGTCAAAATATTTTTACACCCATCGATAGGCGAGGATACTAATATAACCTAACTGTTATGCATTTCGTGTTTACGCCAAAGGACATAAGGTTCAAATTCCTGCATGCAACATTAAGCAAATTACCTAAAATAACGAAGTGGTTTCAACGTTTCAAATTGAGTATAATCGTCCGATTTAGGAGGCATTTATTTAACAGCCCTGCGTTACTTTTGCTGAATAACTTTAGGAATAATTCCAGGATTTAGTTTCTTTGTTCGCTTGATTTAATATCCTCGTTCGCTCGTCAGTCTTGGGCGTAGCTATTTTAAGTTCAATTATGCGGCTCCCTTGGGCATTGCTGCAAGTTTTTACATTAATTATTGCTAGATTGAATTCCTATTGTACACGATCGTGGACCTCAACATTCACAACAAGCCCGTGCCATATCGCGTCTTCTCAACTAGCGAACATACTCGTGGTATTTACCACTTAACTTGGAGTGAGCTCATTTCCGCAACTGCGAAATAGCGAGCCCGATGCAATTAAATAAAGTTGGAACGAAGTTCGGCTTAGGCCGAAGTTTTTCTCATCGTTCTTGATAAGAACTTCGCACTCATACTGTTATACATACATACATAAACTCACGCCTGTTTCCCGGAGGGGTAGGCAGAGGCCATGGATTTCCACTTGCTACGATCCTGACACACCTCTTTTGCTTCATTCACTCTCATCACATTCTTCATACATGCTCGTCTGTTAAGGGTAGTCTTGACCTGACCTTTTTCCAGAACGTCTCCGATCTGGTCAGAATACGTTCTTCGAGGTCTTCCCCTTCCCACTGCCCCATTCACGCTCGTCTTATGTACCCGTCATACTGTTATTTAGTTAAATATATGCTCCACCTTTTTTTAAATGCTCGTAGTCTTGTCCTCATTCACCTTCCTGCAACGTTATACCATGCTCTGGAGTTCAGGTTTTAGAGAATGCATGTTATGCCTTTTAGGGTTTTCGTAAGTATTGCACTACTATACTAGCCCAGAAGCTGATTTGGCTATGCCAAAAAACTTCACTTCAACAGCTCTATGGTTCAACTCTATGTAGTAAGCCACTACACCGTATCCTATATTTACCACGCACATTGAACACCTCCGCTCACGCCTTCGCGTTGCTGGTGTAGCCACTTGAAACGAAGCGTAGACCTTTTCGCTAATCGTTTCACTTACGAAACGAGAGGTCGCTGACCGCGTTGCAGCAGCTATTTGACTGCTTTTGTTTATTTAATACCTAAACAGCCTTGAGGCTAATCAACAGCTGATCAATTGAATCTAACGTTTGCGCAAACCGTACATGGGCTGTTTTTAAAAACGCCTTTGATTCGTTTGAAAGTAATATTTGATTAATCGTATTTGAAGAATAAGTATATGAGGAATCGAGGTACTCATGTCGCGTAGGTTTTTCTAAAACTTTAGGAAAGAAAAAGCGAAGGGTCATCGAAACATCGTCGTCTAAAGTCTTAACTAAGCTTAGCCAGCGGCATGGAAACAGGTCAAGTGGTCTGTTCACTGAATCTGAAGCTTCTACACTTTGAAGGTGCTGTTCTGTTACTAAGTGATTTCGGTTTTGTGTAAGACAATAAAGTGTTCAATCAAAGCCTTCCTCGGTACCTATCTAGTCCAAATCGGATTACCTGATGATAAGCCCGAAGCCTTATAAGATTTCAATACCACTTTAGGAATATACGGAACGGTTGGACATTCATTGGCAAAAATGAAAATTAGTATTTGTTATAATAGATTAGAATTGAATATCAATTTTATCATTGTCTATTAATTTAATAGACAAATGTTTTGATAGGTTTTATTCAATTTAGTTAGTCAACCAGCACCAGTATCTAAATGCGTCGATAGAGTAAAAGCGGTTTACTAAACAGTGTTTTTATCTAACCTTGGATATGTCCAAAGTAAACATATTATCTGCTATTTTCACTACACATTTACGATGTGTTCCATTCCATCCGAGTGCTGTGCGAGATCTGTTCAACATATGGTGCCATTAACTTTTTTAGTTTGTTTTAATTCACGTAACTTCTTAAACGTAGTCCTGACAGTGGATTATAGTAAACTTATTCACGTCTAGAGACTCGTAAACTTTCATTCATTACTTCTACAAAAACATCCTCGCTGCCTCGTTACAAGAAAGCGTTTTGTTACTGAAAATACACTGGAAAACTATAATATATCGCGCCCAGATCATCATCTGGCAGTGCTCCAATCCAAACATAAAATAGTGATAAAGAAACACCCAGTGAGAGCCCTTAATTTTAAATCTGCTATGTTTATTGCTGACCTATTTATTTTCAAATCTAGAGCGAGATTTAGATATATTGTTGTTTACGGAGCAGCGATCGTTTTACGAGCGGGGTATGAGTTTCTGACGTATATCTGTGATAGAATGCAGATGCTCCATTCGTTATAAAACGGTATCCAATACACTATAACAGTAAGTTTTATGTAAAGCCGATGCAACCGCCTGTTACACTATTCCTAACTTACTTGATATGTAGGTGCTTCCAATTTACACAATGGAATAAACCCTTGCATCCAAAATGAATTCCCGGGACTATTATAAAGTGACGTACAGTCGAGACGATAACATGGACAGTCACGAAATACTCGACAACGAGACTGAATTTAACGCCAACCAGTTCAAGCTCTACGATGACTTTACCACGGACCTACGTATCAGCTTCAATCCTCTGAGAAACAACTACCATGAGATCAGAGACAACAGGAGGAGAGGGGATCCTAACGACTCGGGAGTCGATATGGAGAATGGCAATACACATGCGTCCACGTCTCGTGATTCTGATTTGGTAAGTTGTGGGTCTGCATGATAGGATGATAATAAAGAAAAATGTCCTATAAAAAAATTGACAGAATGCATCTCTGTCGTAACAAAATCACGGAGCATCTTACTATTACACGCTGCACAACTCGTCACACACTTTACATCGTAATATCTGAGGACTCATTCGCAAAATGCACGGCAAGAATTGCATTCATCCAGCACTTGTTGTTTCTTTTCAAATAACACCCCGTAGTTTAGAAAGGCATGTATTTAACGCGGCGACAAATTAATCTGATTTAGGGATTTATAAAAAATTAAAGGGGGTAGCAAAAATAATAAGTTGGTGACTAATTGCGGAGACTAGTATAAAGTAAAAAGTAGCAGCTAAGTAATCAATTTTCGGCTTTGTTTCAATATAAACTAGCATCGAGTTATTGTTTTGGCGACTGAATTAACTAATTAAGCGGAAACATGACAGCGGATAAAAAGTTGAAAATGGCCTACTCTAATTGTTAAATGGAGATTGCATATAAAATAAATCAAGGTCATAAAAACAATCTAACCTAACCTAACCTAAAGATAGAAGGAGACCTGTAGTTGCCACTAATATAAAGTTTGTTATCCTTCTGCTAATATTAGTCGCAAAGTCATTATTTATAGTACTTTGCCTATGATTTCAGTAATTTTGTTTATTATTTCTGCTACCTTAAAGTAGCTGCCATTATTTTAATTTTAAAATATCCTTAGTTTAAAGCTCATTTAATATAAATGATTGCCAAAATATTTAATCGCTGACAAGTTATTATTTTAGTTGAAATTAGTTTGCTGCTCTTTAATTTTTCTGTCGCCGCGAAAATAATAAGCCGTTTAGAAATAAGTTTCTTTCAACAACCGAATAACCGTTAAATTGCTGTATAAATTCTGAATGTTTAAACTAAGGCTCCAAATTACTCGCTAAAACAATTAAACCGTTATCTTCAATATTTGGGGACTTGAAGGTTGTGGCGCATCGCGAATCAGCATGCGAAATACACCGTCTAACCGGATCCAATCGTGCAATTCTGTCTCCGGCGGCGGCGCCCGCCCATTGTACACTGAAATGACACCGTGGCCATTGTGTACACGACAGATTCAGTATTCTGATCAGCTCTTTGAACCGGCAGGAACTGTCTGTACATTGTTGTTCAGGTCAACAGGTGTGACTGTCTGTGCGAATTTGTATTAAGGTTGAGGTTTTATCTTGAACTTTAGAAAATGTTAGTCCCTTGAAAAGGTTGTCAGGCACTCTGTTGCGAAACAGGTTTGAGCTAAATTTTTAACAGAAGTGGTCTCGAAACTCTCGTAGTGTTAACCTGATTGGATCATTGCCTAAGCAAGTATTCTACGTATCGCATTTCGTTAAATTAGTTCTCAACGAAGGGAGCGTGTTAATTAATAGGACAAGAGAGTGACGTAATGGCTGGAACATTGTCGCCAATGACTCACGCGCCGCATGGAGCTTCATAACTCCATACGGGTGGTCAGACGTGACACTGATACAAGGCGCCTTTGTTCCTCTGTGTTTATTTGTCTGCTCCACACATCGGGCAATGTTTGTAATTATAGAAAACTTTCAGATGAACAGTTTGGTTGGATTTCTAACGAAGAATGGTTAGAAAATGTCTCCGATATTGATGTGTTCAGACTTCGATTTATTAGCACCAGTAGGTGAAACGAATTTTGTTATTTTTTTTTAACCGTGCATAGATTGCAAATATTAAAGTAACGGTAATTCAAGGTTTGCACAATAAATTGGCATAATGGAAGACTGCACAGCGATCGATGTTCTTGTCTGTTATTAAGAATTATTACACGCATGATTTCCCTTCGCGCGTGTGTGCGTGCCTGTGCTTTTTTGTTGCTCGAGCAACCGGTATTTTTACTGCATCCACAAATAAATACAACCTTTACATACTCGTACGCTACGGCCGACTGGCCTTGACCGGAGATTTAATCGCTCGTTTCGGCCAGCATTCGACTAAGCTGATTACCTCAAGACTTTTAAGACCTTTGCCTTGAACCATTTTCCATAAACGGATTTAACGTTAATTATTTTCTCTCGCGTTGTTGCAGTTGGAGAACGAAGTTATGGTAGATCCCTGGAGCAGTATGGACTCATCCAATTCACCGCTAACCGACTCAGGACCATCGGCCAGCGAAGACTGCACTCCATCTACTTCCAGCGAACCGCCACGAGGGTCTTCTCAAGCGTCTTCCCCACTCTCGCCTGACACGCGCCGCATCCCAGACCCAAAAGACCCCAAACCCAAAATCTCCAAACACGTCCCGCCAAAAGACAAAGCGCGTTCGCGAGACCTTACCCTAGACTTAGAGACGCTAGAGCACGATGCCCGCCGCCGGCCACATTTCCTCGACGATGACTACCAGCCGTCGAACTCGAACATCGAATGCCGGATACCGAAGCCGCATTTCCTGGACCACTCGCCATCGCCGGACGAGTTCGACGAGCGCAGCGACATCACTAATCCGAACTTTTTGGACGACGAACCCGACGGCGACGATGGCCAAGCACAAAAAAAAGCCGGTGCTCTTCCGAAAAGAACACAAAAAGCCAGTTCCTCCACGTATTCACCCCACGAAGACAGGCCACACCGGACCACTTATCGTAGCACGTTGCACTACGGCTTGGAAAGCGCAGCAAGGTCCAGCGAGCGTGATAAGCGTGCCTCACAGTTATACCGCGGGACGTGGCCGGGCGAGTGGACCGGACACGAGACGGCGAGCGTACGAAGCTTCTCCAGCAACGGGTCGGCTGACTGTCCCCGATCATCCTCCAACTTGGAAAACAAAATGGAGTGCGTGTGCTCTCTGATCTCCCTTCTAAGCTTGTCACCGGAGAACAACGCCGATCTCAGCGGGCCTCTTCTAGACATGAGTAGATCCGTCGAAAGCTGCGTAGCTATGAGGCAAGCTGGATGCATACCCTTACTAGTACAGCTGATTCACTCCAAGGTACCTCGAGAGACTCGAGATCGCGCGGCGAAAGCGCTGCGGAACATCATCCACACACAGACTGATGACAAAGCGGGTAGAAGGGAGGCGAGAGTATGGAGACTGTTAGAACAAGTTAGAGAATACTGTTACGTGCTAGAAGATTTAGTTGAAGCCAGGAAGGAAGTGAAAGAAGCTGAGGATGATGCTACGAAGCACCCGAGTCAGAGCGTCGCTGCGCTAATGAAGCTTTCTTTCGACGAGGAGCATAGACACGTGGTGTGTCAGCTTGGTGGACTGCAAGCTTTAGCTGCATTAGTCAGTGGAGACCAGGCAGCGCACGGAAGCAGAACTGATGATAACACCTGTCTAACCATGAGAAAGTACGCCGGAATGACGCTGACGAATCTGACGTTTGGCGATGGCAATAATAAGTCGCTGCTGTGCTCGTTCAAAGACTTCATGTTAGCGCTGGTGGAACAACTCGAGTCTCCCAACGATGACATGAGACAGGTATGTTGGAGACTTACACACACATTCTTGGTCGTTCCTCCGAGTCAAGTCGTGGAAAGTTGGAGTAACGACTTAGAATACCGGCGTTATTTTTATAAGGGCCGCTGTCACGAAACCCTGTTATTTAAATATTAGCCTAGGTTTTTGACTGATGTTATATACCTTATCTACCACATAGCAGGCTCCGGCTGGTTAGAACAAAATGGCAGCTTAGCCATTCTTACCCATTTTTCACGTGCTTTCATACTTTATTTATCATCATGACCGTTGCTTACCGTAACCGCCTGTTTTTTTCTTACTAACCCTTCGTTTTTTACAGGTTACAGCAGCAGTACTAAGAAACCTGTCATGGAGAGCGGATACGAACAGCAAGCAAGTCCTCAGAGAAGTAGGCGCAGTCAAAGGCCTCACCAAAGCCGCCATGACCTGCCAGAAAGAAGCCACCCTCAAATCTGTCCTCTCTGCGCTGTGGAACCTAACAGCCCACTGTTCTATGAACAAAGTGGCTTTATGCTCCGTCGACGGAGCCCTAGGGTTCCTAGTCGATATGCTTAGCTACAACTCCCCGACCAAGACATTAGCCATTGTGGAAAATGCAGGTGGTATTATGAGGAATGTGTCAAGTCACATTGCCGTTCGTGAAGATTACAGGGAAATTCTCCGCGAGAGAAACTGCCTTAGTGTCTTACTCCAGCACCTGAAGTCTCCTAGCCTAACGGTCGTCAGCAACTCCTGCGGAACTCTCTGGAATCTGTCAGCGAGATGCCCACTAGACCAGCAGTTCCTGTGGGACCATGGAGCAGTTCCGATGCTCAGAAGCCTCATCCATTCGAAGCATAAGATGATAGCGATGGGATCCGGGGCCGCTCTCAAAAACTTGCTTAATTCTAAACCCGGAAAGACGCATATCATATCCTTAGACACCACAGCGAGGACTATGAATTTACCGGCACTTCCAACTCTAGGAGTTCGGAAACAGAAAGCTCTGGAACAGGAATTAGATCAGAACCTAGCAGAGACGTGTGACAACATCGAACCAGCAACATCACCATCTACTAGCAACAGAGAAGAGAAGAATCTGTTCACGGCCACAGAACGACAAATCGCCATGAATCTAGAGAGGCACCGAATGACGTCAAGTTCGCCGCTTATGGGCGCTCTGACGTCACAGATCTCGCTAAGTCATAGCGCACAACTAGCAAGCTATCTGAGCTGTAGCAACACGCTACTAAAAGGTGCGTTAGTAACTCGGTCAGCCACCGGTAGTGCAGGGAACGTAAACAGATCTGATAGTAAGGATTCAGTCACAAGTACTCAATCAGATACAGCGTTTGACAGGGTAGTGCGAACTGGGAAGGTGCCCGTTCCCACACCAAGAAACAAGGACTTGATGAAGGGAGAAACTGGTACCGAAACTTTCACGGCGCCTTCGAAACAGCTGGTAAAAGATAGCGCGTTCCTTCGATACCCGACCCAACCACCTGTTCCGAGTCCGAGAAGTACGACAGAAATGAGACCAAACTACACAGAATCTGGGTTTGACGTCGACCAGGATTCTTGTGACCAACCCATAGACTTCAGTCGTAAGTATTCGGACACTAAAGAGGAACCCGAAGTTGAGAAACCGAAGGTTACTAAGAAGAAGGAAAGTTCTTACGGTGATTATCAAGAGACTGATCTGGACCAGCCGACTGACTACTCGCTACGTTACGCGGAACATCATTCGGAGACAGGCTCGGATTCTGAGCCCCATGGTCCGTCCGTCCACGAAGACACTATCAAACACTTCGCCACTGAAGGCACACCTTACGAAACCCCCGTCATCTTTTCCACCGCTACGTCCATGTCTGATCTACGTGTGATCGGCAAAGACAAGCCGAAAACCCTATCGACTTCAAGCGTAAAGGAAAACCCTGAAGTAATGACTCACTCGGACGAAAAAGATACGTGTTCGATCGAAGACCCACCTCACGACAACGACCTCGCCGCAACTACACCTAGCGCACCTGCCGAACCATTACCAGAAAAGCGTGGCGTTTTCGACACCAAATTCAGTTCAGGAATGATCAGTCCAGAAAAGCCTATAAGCTACTGCGATGAAGGAACCCCAGGTTACTTTTCTCGGGTTAGTTCTCTGAGTAGTCTGGGCGAGCCGACAGAAGAAGACTGTTTAGCGAAGAGAAATGCAATGGCGACCATTACTGTTGACCCTAGTCTGTCTGAGGAACAGAATACTGGCATCACTAAGGATAGAGAAGGTGAGTAAAAACCTGTTTGAATTCATAAAGGTTAGTAAGATTCAGCTTTGTATAATCCGCGCGCTAACAGACGAGATGGAACCTTGTTAAAATAAATCGTATCGTCCAATCTCCTCACGAGCATCGACACGAGTTGACGTGAGTTTGGCAAACGAATCGATTTTCTTTGACAAGGTTCTATATCCTATTCTGATAGCGCGTGGATTATATAATGAAAGTTGACGGTTGAGTAAATTCTTGTAATCTTCAGCATCTAGTGGATCCATTGTTGCACTACTGTTGCACATTGCAAATCATTATAACTTTTTTCATTGCCAAAACAGACCCGTGATAGAGTTTCCTGTTGCGTTTGTAAAAACACTTCTGAAAGAAGTCTGGAGTTTCTGAAAACACGTCAGATTTTGAATGAATATCTATCTTTACAGGTTCAAAAGCAGTAACATTCGCGACAGACGCAGTCTCAATCACAGCAGAGAAGGAAGACGAGGAAGCTCGCTACGTGGAGGAGACTCCTCTGATGTTCTCCCGCTGCAGCTCCCCCGACTCGCTACCGGAGTGCACGCACGACGATCTGGGCTCTGTGCTTTCGGAAGTCAGGTACGCACCACTTATAGTGGTAGTAGAGTTTTTTTGTGAAAGAGTTCGTCCGGGGAAGTACTACCACCATACCTATTTCTGCCGCAAAGCAGTAGTGCTCGCATTGCTGTGTTCCGGTTTGAAGGGTAAGGGTGGCGGTGAAATTACAGGCACATGAGACTATTCATCTTTATGTCTCAGGGTGGCGGGCGCAGGGCAATGCCACATAGGGCGCTTCCTAGGTGGACGTGACCTATGAGGTAATGCACTGTTCATAGGCAGAGGTTACCGCTTAACATCAGGAATCAGCTTGTTCCGTCATTCAAGTAGTATAAAAAAAAAACTTTTTCTCGCCATATTTCAATGCGGTTGTGAAATTAGCTGCAAGTTGCCACACGCGTTGGCAAAGGCGTTGCTCCTATCTATCATCTGTACATAGCCATATAGCGATGATTTGAGATCGAAAATTTTAAAAACTAAACCTCTAGGGTAACCCACGATGCTGAAATTTGGTATGATTGTAGCTTTTGTAACCAAATACAGGGAATAGTCTAAAATTAAAGAAACTTAGAAACTTGTACCCTTGAAACGTTAACCAATCCATGGTTGACCTCTCATTTCTAGGAATTTGAATGATTTTAAAATTTATTTGATACACTTAACTTTACAATGATACCTATGATTATCTTTCAATACTGCCATCATTATACTTATTTTGACATAAACTGACTTCACAAAAGCAGGTTATCTTCCAACTCGTCAGCTACTTAAACTAATAGGTATGAGTCAGTACTATTTACGCCCCGTTGCTTAGTCCTATTCAAGGGTTGTTTCGATGTATAAGAAATTATCTCGAGGTGGTCCCGTGAAATTTTTATTTCAGTAAAAGTTTTTAGAAGCTGTTTAGAATGGTAAAGAAAGTAGGTTACCTACATTCGATTCGCAGAAGACATCAACATTATGGCTGAATCGACCCAGGAACTGAAACAAATGCTGAACGACCTAGCTGATTGAATGAACTTGGACAATGATGATGTTGAACCTACCTACATCGCGTGTATTCGCGAGGTGTCAGTTCGGGCCGAACCACTAGTTATGTAGTGCATAAGAACTCTAGTTACAGCATCGACATTATAATCGTAACTATGCGTGTGAAAGCTTATCCGTTTACGTCCGTCTGTCTGTTTAAAACACAGCTACGTAATCTTTATTAATAGCAAGGTATTATGGTGTTAGCTCGCCAGGGGGCGCTGCAACCAACAGCGCATTTTTGTAAGAAAACTGGTGTTGGAACATAAAATATAGTCATGGTTTTTTTTATTATTAAATTATTTTATTAATGAATATTGCGTTTGTTGTTTCAGTCGTGTGACATCGGGCTGCATCTCTCCGAGTGAGATCCCGGACTCACCGGGCGGTGCGTCGCCGCGCACGCCGCGCCGCGCCTCCGCCACCCCGCGGACCCCTTCCTCGCCTCCACAAGGTATCAGTTTGTGGTTTCAGTCGTGTGACATCGGGCTGCATCTCTCCGAGTGAGATCCCGGACTCACCGGGCGGTGCGTCGCCGCGCACGCCGCGCCGCGCCTCCGCCACCCCGCGGACCCCTTCCTCGCCTCCACAAGGTATCAGTTTGTGGTTTCAGTCGTGTGACATCGGGCTGCATCTCTCCGAGTGAGATCCCGGACTCTCCGGGCGGTGCGTCGCCGCGCACGCCGCGCCGCGCCTCCGCCACCCCGCGAACCCCTCCCTCGCCGCCACAAGGTAACAGTTTGTGGTTTCAGTCGTGTGACATCGGGCTGCATCTCTCCGAGTGAGATCCCGGACTCTCCGGGCGGTGCGTCGCCGCGCACGCCGCGCCGCGGCTCCGCCAACCCGCGGACCCCTCCCTCGCTGCCACAAGGTAACAGTTTGTGGTTTCAGTCGTGTGACATCGGGCTGCATCTCTCCGAGTGAGATCCCGGACTCTCCGGGCGGTGCGTCGCCGCGCACGCCGCGCCACGCCTCCGCCACCCCGCGGACCCCTCCCTCGCCGCCACAAGGTAACCCATGATCCAAGAAAACAAGCTCTGCTACTCTGAAGGTGCGTACAAATTACGCGCGGCCAGTGTTCGACCGGAGAAGACGCTCGTTTGCCGCGCGAGCCAATATGTTCATATGAATTTAGTAGAAAGCGGCCGCCGCGCGCGCCATTGTTCGAGGTTTTGCCACGCGTAATTTGTACGCACCTTGAGACTAGCACCAGAATTAAATCTGAAATGCTGTTTGTTGCAATCGCTTCAAGAAAGGTTCTCAGATTGGTTTTGCCGCCGAACATCATCAGGTTGCAGTAGACTACGTAATGTTAAAGGTCTTCCTGCCCCATTCCCAGTTCATCTGGGGTCGGGCTTTCTAGTAGTAGTTGGCGCCAGGTTATTCTATCCTGGGTTGTCGTAGATATCCTTCTCGACATTGGACCACCACATAGACAGGGTCTACCACTGCCTCGCGGTTTAGTTGGCCTTCGTCCGTGTGGAGTTTTTTCCATACAAACTGCAACGCCCCGCTGCACCTCTTTAGAGGGTAAATTTCGAAATACCTTTCTTAGTACACCCCAGATGCTTCAGGTCTCGGAGACGTACGGTATAGACTGTGCGTTAATAGTCAGTCAGGTAGACACGCAACGATTTTATGCATATGCAAGAATGCTGGACAAGTTCACACAACATTATCTAGCCAAGCTAAGCAGAGCTTGTGTTATGGGTACTAGATAACTGATATACTAAATACAATACATTGCATAGATATATATTTTTATTATGCATAGATAATACCCAGAACACCCTGAACAAATATCTGCAGATCGTACCCGCAATCGGGAATCGAACCCGCCGACCGCGCCACAGACGTCATCGCACTGAGTAACTGTAGTCTCTTCGCATAAAGTGTTTTTTTTTCTTAACCTATATTGTCCCACTGCTGTGCAAAGGTCTCCCCCAAATTCTTTCACTTGTCCCTGTCTTCGGCAGTCTCTCACCACTCCTCAAAATTTACAAGATCGTCCCGCCAACGTTTTCTCGGCCGAACCTGAGGCCGCCGCCCTTCAGGTATCCAGGGTGTGCTGATGTTGGCCCACCAATATGTAATGATAAAGGTTGTGTGTTTATAATGTTATTGTTTGTTTGGACAGAGTGTAACGGCGCCGGATCAGTGTTCGAGGAGCGCGTGTCTCGCTTCGAGGTGGAGCACACACCGGCTCAGTTCTCCACAGCCACCAGCCTCAGCTCGCTCACCATCGACAACGAGCCCCAACACACCCAGGTATTTACGGCTCAGAATCAGTCCAAGTCAAACGAGTTTGTACACACAATCTGGATACTACCTAGATTGTTCGAGGAGCGCGTGTCTCGCTTCGAGGTGGAGCACACCCCGGCTCAGTTCTCCACAGCCACCAGCCTCAGCTCGCTCACCATCGACAACGAGCCGAAACACACCCAGGTATGTACGGCTCTCAGAATTAGTCCAAGTCAAACGAGTTTGACTGTTGACGAGTTTGACACACATTCATTATTATTACATTATTGATCACATTTAGTAAAAATTAGAAAAATGTAGTTGTAATATACGATCAAAATTTGTCATGGGGTCCTCAACTGCAATCGGTGAGTAATAAAATATTTGCGTCTGCGGCTTCCCTTAGAAGGCTTCGTAACTTCTTACCGGCTGCCACTAAAGTTGCGCTGGCACAGTCTTTCTTGCTTCCCATTCTCGACTATGCCGATATATGTTACCTTGATCTCACAGAAGATCAATTAAACAAGCTTGAGCGCCTTCAAAATTTTGCAATAAGGTTCATATTCGGTCTTCGTAAATATGACCATGTTTCCCAGTTCCGCGCTAAGCTCAAGTGGCTTCCCATTCGCCTTCGCCGGAATACTCATATCCTCTCGCTTCTCTATAATATATTGTTTAATCCTTCTGCTCCACCGTATCTGAAGCAGCGCTTTGTGTTTCTCCATTGTTCCAACCCTCATTCACTTCGTTCATCAGAAAATCTAGCTCTAAAGTTCCCCATTCATCACAGCTCTTTCTACACTAACTCTTTTACGGTGCAAGCTGTTCGACTGTGGAATTCATTACCGTTGTCCATTCGGCTTGCTCTGTCGTTGCATTATTTTAAAGATTGTGTCAAACTGTTTTATCTCCAATCGTCTTCTTCGTCCTGTTGAGTTTCATTGTGCTTGTCTGTTTTATATTATTATATATTTATTTTATGTATTTTAATGTAGGTTTGTATATATTTAATGATATGTGTATTTGTCAAGATGATAACACCACTGTCCCATTCTTCCATATAGTCCTCTCCATCCTAAGGTTGTCTGGAAGAAATCGCTATAAGCGATAAGACCGTCCATTGTACATTACTGTTATTTTTTTGTTATTGAGTTGGTTTTGTATTTCTGTGTACAATAAAGAGTTAATCTATCTATCTATCTACCTAGATTGTAGATCTACCTTTATAATGCGAACTGCTAAGGAGTGGAATACACTACCGTCGTCTGTCTTTCCTGAAAACTATAATCTGGGTCTCTTTATGCGCCCCCCGTGTTGCTAGACGTGAAACAGAAACAATATTTGCCGCGCCGCGCTCGAGCCACGAGCACAAATTAAGAACAAATTAAGACATTAAGCACTGATTAGCTTACTTATTTTTTTATTTACTGTGAATAAGAATAAATAAACAAATAATGCTGGACAGTTTACACAACATTATCTAGCCCCAAGCTAAGCAGAGCTTGTGTTATGGGTACTAGATAACTGATCTACTTAATACAATATATAACATAGATAGATATTTTTTATTATACATAGAAAATACCCAGAACACCCTGAACAAATATTTGTTCTGAGGCGGGAATCGAACCCGCAACCTCCGGCGTCGCAGGCGAAAGTTCGCCCGCCCCGCCACAGAGGTCGTCAAATAACAATAAGAATCATTTATTTGTCCGAAACACAGGTTTACATAGGTACAGATGTTATAAAAAAGAAAGTATCACCATGTTTCGCCTAGTCAAGGCATACAAATAAAAAAGACAACAATTAATTAGTTTAACGAGTAGTAAAGGGCAACCTTAAGGGAAAAAGACGTTTTGTAGTGGGACCCCTACCCGAGTTTTTTTGGTATTTTATACTACTTGGAATGACGAATCAAGCAGATGGCCTACATGATGTTTAGTGGTACCCTCAGCCCATGAACAGTGCATTATCACATAGGTCACGTCCACCTAGGACGCACCCTATGTTGCATTGCACAGCGCCCGCGACCCTGAGACATAAAGATGTAAAGTCTCATGTGCCTGTAATTTCACCGGCACCCTTACCCTTCAAACCGGAACACAGCAACGCGAGCAATACTGCTGCGGCAGAATAAGAGTAATCGGTAACATTCCTTGGTTTTTCCTCAGGAGGGCCTTCCAAAGCTAGCAAGACTCGATCAGCAGTCTGCCGATAGTACTGTCTCCAGCCAGCCAAGATCGCTGCTCACTAACAGGTTAGTTAACATAGCCCATAACGTACCCAGTGCTGGGACACCAACGTTATGGAGAAGTGATGTTTCTAAACATACATACTTACATAAACTCACGCCTATTTCCCGGAGGGGTAGGCAGAGACTACGGATTTCCACTTGATCCTGACACACCTCTTTTGCTTCATTCACTCTCATCACATTCATCATACATTCTGTTAACACACTTATTTATTCAGTTCAGTTCATTAGTTCATATCATAACGTGTTGGGTTACAGGTCAGGTCTTAAATATAATTTACAATTATTTGTATACATTAATACATGGGTATTGCAAAATAAAATACCCTAATAAAAATAATTATAAATTGATTTAAAAAATAATAAAAATATATTGTTTGCCCAATTACATGTTATGTTTATAAAAAATCAATTCAATTCAATCAAATAATTCATCATTTTTTTTTAATAAGTTCTGCTTTAAAAGCGGTTTCTTTTTAGTTTTTATGAAAAAATTGTTTTGCCATTTTCTTCTTTGTTGGGTTCTTTGTTTGATCATTATGGATCGACATGATGCATAGTTTTATACAAGTTTGTGCTCGCAAGCTCTACTGCTCGCAGAACTGCTAGTAAGATTTGATTACACGGGGCTAGGTGAAACGAAAAAAAACTTTTAAAAATAGTGACAATTGTGTTTGATTATAGAATGCCGATGCAGCCCTTGGAACCCAACGTCATGCGGAATGAATGCAATAAAGGTGAGAGCATTACACAACTCCGTTATAGGAAAAACTTGTAGAAGCAGAGGGTGTCTCCTCCCGTGGATTTCGTAAAAGCTGACTAAGGAATTACACCATGAGATGGGCAGCAGCATCCACTTAAGTACTCAACACATATACTGCGATCTCCGATCCGTCTGCCAAGCGTGGTGATTACGGCATTACATTGTATGGAGGAGGCCTCGTCCAACAGTGGACGTCTAAAGACTGCTGATGATGATGATATATAGGTTGCGGGTTCGATTCCTGCCGCGGGACAAATGTTTGTATGATCTTCAAATATTTGTTCCGTGTCTGGGTGTTGTTTATAGTTCATAGTTATTGAATTTAAGAACAAAACACTGTTTTTTTTTTAATTTGGGTGCATTACGGATCATTCAGAAGGGGCCCACCTGATAGGCAATAACCTATCTATAACAATGCATTACCTCACAGTTCACGTCCACCTAGGACGCGCCCTA